>OX383933.1:22461678-23819535 GCA_947532085.1 Elegia similella | reverse complement strand
GCTCAATATAGAAGGCTGGGAATAACTTTGCTGCCAGTCAATCAAATTGATGTATGATGATGCGTTTATACTAATCTTAGGCACTTTGAAGACCCGAATCTGACTTGAATCATATGCTACCCTTACCTTTACAATGCGTCGAGCGGCAAGTTCTCTCACGTGTTTCTGTTCGTCGGATATCATAGACAAAAGTAGGTTCTCAGGGTGTGAGAAAAAGGCATTGGGCTTGATAACAGGATCAACGACCCTATTTAGTTCTTGTGGTAGATATCTAGAATAAAATACCAGTTTCCAGAACTGTCATGTCCCATATTTGCATGCCGGATGTACTTTAATTTCGAACCAAATGGCAAAAAACTTTTACTACAAAAGTAGCGAGTTGCTTTAGTTCGTTGGAAGGTCTGTCTGTTGAAACATATAAGCGCAAGATCTTATTGGCCTTTGTTAGCCACCTGGGATGCGACATTTTTCCTGGGGAGCGATGGGACAAATCAGGGGAGCAAGTGTCACTCATTACGGCAGATGTAATATCATAAAGGTAACGTTGATCAGAGCATAGGTCTTTAACTTTTGAAATATTTGGTAGCACACATTCTATCTTTTCAAATATGACAATAGAGTGTTTTTCACAGTCATCCATTAATTTTCCGATAGCTCCTGAATAAGTAGAAGGTCTTGTTGTGTTACCATCAAGTTGTGCAAATAAATGTCTTAAGGGCAGTTCGTTCATATCCAAAAGGCATATATTCCATTGAAGTGGTAGATGTTACCGTTTTTCTAACAGCCATAATGTCCCGTATTTACCAGTGTTTGTCACTGTTCCGTCACAACCTAGACCTAACCTAGCTTAAGTATCCTGTAAAGACTTTTTCTGCTGATCGCTGATTGTTTGATAAATAGCCAACTTCAACCCTTTGGCGGTTCCGTGGCTTGGGACAGCATATCCGACATAAAGAGATCTCGGTTCTTTGATGATTGAGATGTGTTCTTCAACGTGTGTAATGATATTGTTTTCCCCCTTTAGCAACAATTTTGAGGTACTTATCTTTTCGTCCATCAAAATACAAGGCAGGAATAGTGCCAATTTGGTCTTGAACTAGGGTTTCTCGTCGTAATTTTTGTCTGGCCCGTCGTAATCTTGTCTTATCGATTACTTCGTTATCTATTTTAACATCTTGCAATACTGCAGAAGCGACAGCAGCAGCTGCTCTATCGGATATCCCGTATCGGTCACAAACAGTTGATAAATTCGACCGAACCTTGAAATAATTAGGCGTACTAAAACAATTACACGCGTGACCGCGATTTTGCATCACCTCTTCTCTTCACCCCCCGCACACCTCACCAGATTATTCTAAGATTTTGATTTTAGTATTGTTATTTGTGATGTGTGTCTTTTAACTAAGCATTAAACATCGTTTTATGACATTTAGTTCTATAGATAAACGTTCAAACATAGGAACCGATTTTTGCCTTTATATTAAAATTCAAATTTAATGCGCGGATAATAAATGCCACATTAGAAAAAAAATAAAAATACTAGTTTTTTAGTCTCTAACCAGGTCACGTTTTCTGTACTATTACAAATCAAAATTCAGAAAAAAAAAATTTCGACCCACCCTAATATACATTTCGGAGATCGCCCCCTTTCTTATTTTTTTTTATAAATATGAAAATATTACCACTTTTTATCTTTTTTCATAATCGCCTAATGGTTCTGTGCAGCCTAATAATAGCTTGCGCAAAAGCGACGTTTTTCGTTCGCGCGGTACCCGCTTAACAGTAAGTAAGTATCTCAATTAAATGTACCTACCTACAAATGTTAAGTCTGTTAAATATACACATAGGGGAAGTATGTACAAAATGACATATAGTTTTGTTTTTGTATCATAACTTTTTATTGGTACTTTAGTGACATATTGCTAATGGACAATATGACATACATATAATAGCCAACATTTTATTGGCATAATTTGCAAATGAAACGCTTAGTTCTCCTCGGAACATCAGCGCAAGAAGTGAGTGCCCAAAGCGAATATTATAAGCATTGCAACCAAGCCTCCTCCGGGCTTAGATCTTGAATGAAGGTCGTTACAGTAAATGCAAGCACCAGTCCTCTTCATCGTCGTGAAAATACCTATCTTCTCCATAACATATTTTGTCAATGCCGTTGTGTGAACAAGTGTAAAACGACAAAAGGTTACCTTAATTAAATAAAAGCAACTAGGTATTGTCAAAAATACACAACGTGTGATGTTTTTATACCAGACACAATAGTTAAACAATGCACTCTTGCGTAGATCTGCGCAGTCACATACCTACGTAAAGTTTATTTATTTGCCATAAATGTGGTAGCATAGGACAATTAGATTACGACGAAAGCATGTAGAAGATATGGAGTGCTATTTTTAAAATGACGCCGTTCGTAAACGAGCGATTTTTCCATACAAAAATCGAAGACGAGTGTCACACTTTCAAAAATAGTACTAATGGTAAAGAAATTCACATACCTATATACATGAACTCTAAAAACAGTACACTCCTTTAACAGTCGTATAAAAAATGTACCTGTCCGTACATGCTATTTTTATGGTTTCTAAGCAGTACATACAAGGATTTTAAATTCCTGGCATTATTTTGATGACGGAATCAGATCGCTAATAGAATATACATCCGCACGACATCCGCAAGAAGTAAGGTAATTTATTAAAAAACTATTTTGACTTCCCATGGATTAGAAAACCTGGTCTGAATTTGTATGGTACGCCCATTTGATCCCCATTTTTCCTTTTTTCTTACGGATCTATTCGATTCCAAAATTAAAATATTGATAGGGAATCATGTATATAGTCTTCTACGAGGTAGAGCCTAGGCCATAAGCTAGGTATTATATTGTCTTTGACATATTAGTCGTGGTAGAGCTCAGAAGAATTGGTAGAGCCACGTTACCGGCAAAATGAATTGCTGGTAGCATGAATGGGCCGGCTCGTCCGGGGAAGTACCACACTCACAGAAAATCGACGTTTGAGTAGAAGCTTTACCGCTTCTATGCTTCGATCGGTGAGTAAGAGAGCCGGAGGCCCATCCTTCTCCTCCCCTCCCCATTTTCTTCCCCCAACTCCTAGAAAGGCCGACAACGCACCTGCCACACCTTGGTGTTGCAGTTGTCCATGGGCAGCGGTGGTCACTTACCATCAGGTGACCCGCTTGCTCGTTTGCCGTCCTATAACATAAAAAAAGACATTGTAATATATCGGAAGAATACCCTTCCAAATAAATTTTAAAAAAAAATGGTTGTCTGTCAAGTTTACGGACGATAATTTAACGTGATAACGGTTGAAGAGAGAGATGCGGCCCAAGCCGAATGCTTAGGCCGGTCGTGCCTCTCTATCGCTTGTTCCGCGCTGTCGCTTTCACGTGGAACGTGACACTTTTTCGTGCGTTCAGCCGGCGTTCATCGATTTATTTACGTACGAAGTCTGCTAAAGGCCCACATGTTTCAACCTCATCCGGAGGTCTTCCTCAGGGCGAATGTGAACCGAGACGCGCGCACGTGAGTAAAGCGTAATTCACATATAAATAATGTTGATTTGAACATTATTTATATGCGAACATGGTCGAACATGGTCGATTGACCGTGTCACCTACACGAAATGATGATGATGCATAAAATTAAACAAATATTTCAAATTAAGAAATTTATTTTGTACGATAATATATTTTACTAAATAACTAAAAGAACATAATATTGCACTTACAATATAATACTCTTATCAAATATCAATCATTAATATACGCACTAAAAAATCAGCACATCAGTAAGACCTACATTGAAAACCTCAAAATATAAAATTAGAATTACATGGACCGCCCTTCAATATTAAAAAGGAGTCAAAGTGACCCGCTCTCTCCTAAACTCACCCCAAATTCTTTCCCAAATTCCTTTTTTAAGTATTTTTAAGACAATATCGAATAAATGGCAGTCAAGACGAATTAAACTCGGCGATCTATATTGTCCTCTTTGCATCCACATCGACTGAGCCACAAGCGATGCTCCAAGACCAGTCGTTCTACTTGCAACTTTTGACAACTGCGGCCACACAATAAGTAAACTTACCTATAGAAGTCGCACTCTGCAAAGGTATTCAAAGAAATATGAACTCAATGTAGTTAGCGATACGGTGTAATTTAGCTCGCGTCAGAACCCAGCACCTTTTCGTTTAGATTGCACAATACACGACCTATACTCAGCGACGGAGTGTGATATAAGAGTCGCCACATACAGGAGAGACAAAATTTGATTTTAATTTAAGTTATTTGAGCCAATCGACACGAAAAGAAGAAGAAGATGAGTAGTTGTCAGAAGGATACGAGTAGGCCGGCTGAGTTGGACTTACAATGAATCGATCCAGACCCTAAATTATGATTAATAGCAGTAGAAAGGCAACATATACATTACGTCGATGGGTATATCTATCTGGGCCAATTAGTGTTTGTACTAGTCCTTGAAAGTATACATTGTAGGGTGACCTTCCCTTGTCGCTGAAGCGCCAATTTATCGTGATGTGTATCTTGTCTGTCCTAACCTATGGTGCCCGGACCTGGACGCTGACCGAATAGTTAAGGTCCAAGCTAAAGATTTGCTAGAGAGTAGTGGAGCGAAGTGTGTTAGGTGTACAGAAGTTAGATAGGATCCCCTACGCTCCGCTCAAAAACGCAATTCGTTGGTGCTGGCACAACTCTATTGGCACAAGCGGTTGTGCCATAGGCGATTTTCTTTCCAATGACACTACCGGTTGTGCCAAGGGTAAAATAGCATCTCCCGTGACTGTACTCAGAGATTAGTAGTGTCAGCGTATCTGATCTCTTTTTATAACAAATCGAAGATTATAGGTATCTATAAAGGTACTTATTGGAAGAATAAAACACTTCATGTGGGCACTTATAAATTACACCGATGTAACTGCGCAGAAATCAATTATTTTTGCAAGGCGCGAAATTATCCATCGGCTATTGGCTGATGCGTACGCGCCATCTCTGGAGTGCGCTGCAGCGCAGCTTATGAGCGGGTCAGCACGAGTCCAGTTGTTTTTCGATTTCTAATCTTATATAGTGGATATAAGTTCGTTATTTCACTGGTATTTTCTTTCGGTTTGATTCGGCGGTAGGCTGTACTATTCTGCGCCGCCGAACAAAGCCGATGCGACTTATAAAAGCGGTAGTACTACACTGTACTAGTGTATTGCGACTATTGGGCCAGGGGTACTATTTTTGAACGCGTGACTCACTAAACTAGGGAATTACACAAGCGTTTCCACGGGTGACGGACGTTTTTACGTCAATAGTCCTAGCAAACTAACTTTCCTATTCTTACTACTAACATATGATTTCACGGTTCGGCAAATATTGTTTAGGAAACCAATGAATTCACTCCCTCATAAATCCTCAGTTTTCTCACACTTCTCAGTTTTCTCACACATCCTCAGTATTCTCATACATATCAGATTCCTAACACATAGGTTCAATCTTTACTCGGACAAAATCCGTTGGTTGCATCTCTTCCTCGTTATCACTTGGCAGCTCATTCTTAATCAAAACTTCATGCAATTTCTCCGAAGTTTCCCCTTCAGGGTGGTAATGATGAGAATCATCACCTTTAAACGCCATGTCAGGGATTAAAACCTCCAGGTTTTTCTTGGGGGGTCCGAATATCTTGGTCATGTTCTCCTCATCGAGCCCAATTCTGCAATCACGTGGATCCACGCGGTCGTAGAACTGCTTGAAGCTGACTTCTGTTTCTCGTAGGCTATGTCGTTTGCGAAGATGCTTGATCATTGTTTTCTTCACCGCGTAGGATTTTGGGCAGATTTTGCACTATAATTGAAGATTTACATGGGTAAATACAGATTTTGCATTTAGCAAGGTGGTCTCGGTGGGCCAGAGAATCTACTGACACGGCGAAATTTTTATCGTTTTGGACCCTTAAAGGGGTCAGCCCCTTATTTCCGCCCGATATTAACAACTTTTCGTACGGGACCAATAGGAAATCAAAATTTTATTAGACATTCCCATATAAATTGATCCAACGGCCGATTTTGAATAGAAATGTCAATTTTTTTTAGTTCCCAACATTGGTCCAATAGGAAAAGTTGTTCATATCGATGGGCTAAATCACCCTTAAGGGTCCAAAAAGATCAAAATATACACTTACGCTTGTTAAGTAACGCTAAGTGTGATAAACATTTAGATAGGTTAGGACACCACAAACTAAGATGAAATATATCGAATTCTTTTCAAAGGAAGAAACGGTTTCGAATGCAGGTTACCATGACTACCTCTTTCATCATTAGATGGTGGCAATTCTTAATCTATCTCATACTAGCTTTCGCCCGCGGCTCCGTCCGCGTCAATGTCGATCCCTCGGGAACAGTACTTTTTCCCGGGATAAAATGTACCTTATTCCTTCTCCGTACCCCAGATAAAGTGTATGCAAAATTTCATGATGATCGGTTCAGAAGTTACAACGTGAAAGCGTAACAAACAAACTCGCATTTATAATATTAGTTAGGACGCCATAAGGTAGTTTGGAATATCTGACATCAGTGTTGGCCACACAAAAAAGGTAGGTAAGGAAAGTACGGCAAATCCTTATCCTTACTAATATTATAAATGCGAAAGTGAGTTTGTTTTTTTCTTTATTTGTTTGTTTGTTTGTTACGCTTTCACGCCGTAACTACTGAACCGATCATCATGAAAGTTTGCATACAAGTTCTCTGGAGTACAGAGAAGGACATAGGCTACCTTTTATCCCGGGAAAAAGTACTATTCCCGAGGGATCGACATAGACGCGGGCGGAGCCGCGGGCGAAAGCTAGTACTGCTATATGAACAACACCTCTGTGGGTAGTCGTAGCCACGGATGGTTGTAACTTAGTCATAGGGCTTGTTTACAGAGACGCGTGGCATATGCTGCTTATAAAATGTCGCGTCGAGCGGCGCGTCGAGCGTCGTGTCGAGCGGCGCGTCGAGCGGCGCGTAGAGCGTCGTGTCGAGCGGCGCGTCGAGCGGCGCGTAGAGCGTCACGTGGTGCGGCGCGTCGAGCGTCACACACATATAATTATGGTATCATTAATGACCTAAAGTTATCCACTAAGAGATAACCGTATACCCGCCGTGGTAGTAATAGTTTTACGGTCGGATAGTAATCTTTCATTGGTAAACAACTCAATGAACGAGCAAGCTTAAGCTAATATAATAATAATAAATATATACGGACAAATCACACAGATTCAGCTAGCCCCAAAGTAAGTTCGGGACTTGTGTTATAGGATACCAACTCAACGATACTATATGTATAGATAAACATCCAAGACCCAGGCCATTCTGAAAAAGATCATTTACCATCTTGACCTGACCGGGGGGGATCGAACCCGGGCACCCTCGTGTCGCAGGCTGGCATGTTAACCACGGAGCTCGTATGTAACGTATGTTTGAAACAACACGCACCGCTCAACGCGCCGCGTGACGCACCGCCTCTCCATACACGAGTCCTTAGACTTACACATACATACCTTGAAAGTGTTGACGGCGCTGTGAGTAATAACGTGGTACTTCAGACTTGTACAAGTTGCGAAAGCCTTGTTACATATGGGACAGAAGTACTGCGCGCGCGTGTGGTTAGTCCGTAGATGACGCAGCATGTACCGCTCGTCTTGGTACCGTTTGTCTGAAAAAAAGTGTATTTCTTAATTCCGTGTAAAGGTTGCAAACCTTTACACGGAAACTAGTTAAAGATGTCGCTTGCTTCCGGCTGTAAAAGCTAGATGCTTATGGCCTTTTAAACTTTAAAAGTGTGTTTCTCACTTCCGTGTAAAGCTTTGCAAGGCTCGTTAAAAGATGTCGCTTGCTTCCGGCTGTAAAAGCTAGATGTTTATGGCCTTTTAAACTTTAAATAACCTGATTTCGTCTCCTCGGGCTATATAAGAAAACACACCTGAAACTTGCTTGAGCATCACACCCTTAAAACCTGAGAAACTAACAATAACTTTCCCCCGAGAAATTAAAATCAGTATTAAACATCAAAAACTACTTAGATTGTATATAGAGGTATTTTCTTTCGGTTTGATTCGGCGGTAGGTTGTACTATTCTGCGCCGCCGAACAAAGCCGATGCGACTTATAAAAGCGGTAGTACTATACTGTCATAGTGTATCGCGACGAATGGGCCAGGGGTACTATTTTTGAATGTGTGACTCACTAAACTAGGGATTTACACGGGCGTTTCCACGGGTAACGGACGTTTTTACGTCAAAGTCACTGCCTGTGTGTAAGCATTAACTTTAAAAACCCAAATAAAATTACCTATCTGTGTTCTGCTTCCGTTCCCCCCTACATATCTACTTCCTTCGCCGAGACGGCCTGTGATTGGTCGAAAAGGACAGTCGAATAAATATGGCGTTCGAGTCTTGTTGAGCGCGTCCCTTGCGCTAATATAATTCCTAAAAATAACGACTCCTAAGGGCTTCGCTGGCCGAAAACAACCCTAAATCTCATCGCGCGTGTGTGATGGTCTACCACCAGTGTAGGCAGTAAGAAAATAATAAAGTTCAAGCACAAGGATCGTCGGCCGGTCGACACGAGGTCCCGTCGAAGGCGAATCCTTATCCAGACTCCTGTTCAAGATTGAATCCAGGTGAGTGTTTACTGAATTTTCCCTTGCTATGATTCTGGGGTTGATCGGAGAATGCAGTGACTCTTTCAGGAAGTCGCAACATTAATTTATGGTGCCTCCTGTGAGGACATTCCTCACGTACTTATTTCAAATTTACCCACTTAATTTCAATATGTCCAATTAAAGTTATTTCCAAATATGGATATCTAATTTATTCATAAATAGACTTATTATATTTTTTGATTAAAACTAACGCGAGATAATAACATTATTTATATGTGAATTACGGGTTACTCACGTACGAAGTCAGCTACAGGCCGACATGTTGAGTGCGAATCGGGACGACTCCGTGCGCGCGTCTCGGTTCATATTCGCCCTGAGGAAGACCTCCGGATGAGGTTGAAACATGTCGGCCTGTAGCTGACTTCGTACGTGAGTAACCCTTAATTCACATATAAATAAAGACTTATTATAGATTCAAATTAGCTAGGTACTTACCCACCTAGCATTTGTCTATTTGTCTAACAATCTCGAATCAAACAGGAAATTCCATACCTGTGCCATACCATAGTAAATACCTATTGCTTACGAGTACATACTTCTTATCTCGTTAATTCCCTTGTAATAATCCCTTAATCGTTCGATTTGTATGCCATAAGGTACTATCTTGTTACTCAGGCTTTCGAACTATTTTAGATAGCCTAGATACCTATATAAGGTTAATTAATAGCAGCGAGGTGTGTATTTATGATTATAAGTAATAGTCCGTAGTTTTAAAACCTACGTGTTTGTGAATATCTGTTCCATTACTCAGTTTCCATTTAAACTTTTGCTACTTACCTACATTAGTCGTACTTTCACAATTAGTGCTTAGCGAAAACATGGCGGAAGGAGAATTAATGTCCACCATTAAAAAACGTGAATATGAGTTTAAAAATATGCAAATACTTTATGACTTAGCAAAAATTACGAAAGAAAATAAAACTAAATTAGCATCCTTTCGAGCTAGGTATAAAAGAATTGATAAAATTCGTGATAATTTCTTGGAATGCAACGATCGTGTAAACCAGTTGCAACTTAAACTAAATCCTCAATTTGTTATCGATAATAATGCTTTGTTGTCATTTGACGAGTTATACTATTTTGTCATTGAGTTTGCTGACTCTCTCGACGTAAGTTCGCGCTCGGAACTGTGTCAAAGTCATGCGCATTCCAGCTCGCAAGTGAAATTACCTAAATTGCAAATAGCTAAGTTTGATGGTAATATAGAGAACTGGCAGATGTTTAAAGACAGTTATACGTCGCTTGTGCATAATAATGTTTCGTTGTCGGACACAGAGAAATTTTACTATTTGTTGTCATGTCTGTCTGGGTATGCCCTGACACTAGCTAAGGGTGTTCCTATAACATCAGCTAATTATTCTGTTGTTTATGCAGCGTTGCTAGACAGGTATGATAATAAACGTATTTTAGCCACCGCTTATTTAGAAAAAATAATAAAATTAAATCCGATCCAACGGCCATCATTATCAAACTTATCACAATTAACCAACACACTTTATGAATGTGTTAGTGCCTTGCGCGGGTTAAATATTGATGATTTAAGTGAATTTCTTTAATTTTACATAGCATCTCGGCCTCTTGATACAGAAACTAGGAAAAGGTTTGAATTACAAAATACCGAAGAAATTCCTAAATTTAATAATTTGATTGTTTATTTACAGAATTATATAAAGGTATTAGAGGTTAGTCAACCTAGTAATTTACAGTCATTCAATTCTACAAATAAACAAAACCATAATAATACAAAGAAAGATAATTTTTCTCGGCAATCAAATTCTTCCTTAATTACTTCTTCGAACTCAAATAATAATAAACCTAATCAGGCTGTCTGTGCGTATTTTTATAAAAATCATTCAATATATCGCTGTGGTACATTCTATGAATATAGGACAGCGACAACAATTAGTTAAAGAGTTACAATTATGTCAAAACTGCTTAAGGCCCGGTCACACTAGTGCAGACTACAAGTCTAAGTCCATGTGTTTCATTTGTAACTCAAAACATAACACATTATTACATGAAGAACATAAAAGTTTATTATCTAATACCATTGACCTAAAGGCTTCTGAGAATTCCAATATGAGCACTTCCCTAACTTGTACAACTCAGCCAAACATGTCAAAGTCACCTATGAGTACCAAAACTATTGGTTCAGCAGTGGTTCGGTTGAGAAGGGTGGATGGTTCATGGCAGTATGCTCGTGTAATCATAGATAGTGGCTCGATGGATTCTTTCATTACAAGTAGCTGTGCGCGACAGTTAGGTTTACATATAAAAAAGTGTAATTTAAATGTAACCGGTCTCGGACAAAATTATGTTTGTAATATTAAAGGTTATACGTTTGGCTCTATTGTGCCTAGGTCAAATGACTCGCCCCAATTCGATATACCATTAGTGGTTTTGCCTAAAATCACTTCAATGGTTCCTTCAACTTCGTTACCGTCGGTTGTCAAGGAAAAGTTTAAACATCTGGATCTCGCCGACCAAGATTTTGATAAATCGGGTCCGATCGATCTGTTGTTAGGAGTAGACTGTTTTGACCAGATATATACTGGTTCACGTTATTGCCCAGGTCCTGGTTTTCCATGTGCACTGTCTAGTGTATTCGGCTGGGTGATAAGTGGTCAGTTTCTTCAAAACGTGGTGGCTCAAACTCCAGTCACACCCGTTACGTCACTCATCGCGTCTTCTTGTGCGCTCGATGAGATCGTTCAACGGTTTTGGGAATCCGAAGAACCGCCGAAATGTAAAATTTCCGGTCCTGAGGATGAAATATGTGAACAAAAATATAAAAATGGCACATATCGTACCTCCGACGGTCGTTCTGTTGTACCAATTATGCTTAAAGATGATACTCCAGCCTTAGAAGAATCATATCATCAGGCTCTTAACCGTTTTCTCAACTTGGAAAAGCGTCTTGCCAGCCAGACTGAGTTGAAAACGGAATATAAGGAATTTATGCAGCAGTACGAAGATCTGGGACATATGCAGCCTGCTGAATCTTTGTCTACTGACCGTTATATTATTCCTCACCATTGTGTAATACGACCCGATAATACAACGACACGTTTACGAGTAGTCTTCGATGGCAGTAGTCGGACCTCGAATAATCTGTCACTCAATAATATTGTTCATGTGGGTCCTAAGCTGCAAGTGGATATTGTCGATTTAGTGACAAAATTTAGACTTCACAAAATAGTTTTTACTGCCGACATCCGTCGTATGTATCGGCAAATATTGATAAGACCCGAGGAAAGGTCTTTATCAACACGTGCTTTGGCGTAATGATCCAACTGAGATCTTAAAGGAGTACGAACTTAAGACAGTCACGTACGGAGTTAGTAGTTCACCTTATTTAGCTATTCGAACACTTCATCAACTTGTTGAAGATCATGGTTCTGAGTACTCAAGTCGTGTAGCTCAGGTTATCACCCAGGAGACATTTATGGACGATATCACAACTGGCGGTTCTTCCCTTGAAGAGGCGACCAAGCTGAAGGCCGATATCACATCTTTGTTGGCCAAGGCTCACTTTGAACTACGTAAATGGACTACCAACGATCCTCGTCTTCTTAAGGATGTTCCTCCTGAATTTTGTCAAAGTTCCAAATCCTTCGTTGAATCGGGAAATGAGTTTGTCAAAATATTAGGGATACGATGGAATCCCATTAATGATTCTTTTTCATATGCCTTTTCAGACTCGTTCGAAGTCAAATTTACTAAAAGATCCATACTCTCTTTAGTAGCCCGCATTTTCGATCCACTCGGTTGGATATGCCCAGTAGTCTTTGCAGCAAAATCGCTGTTGCAAGAAATATGGCGGTTAAATTTATCGTGGGATGAGACTATTCCAAAACATTTAACCAAACAATGGCATTTAATAGCGGCCAATTTGTCTGATTTACAAAAAATTTCTCTTCCGCGGCTAGTTATACCTTCCAATCCGATGGAAGTACACTTGGTAGGTTTCTGTGATGGTTCTCTGAAAGGCTATGGTTGTTGTGTGTATATTTGTGTGGTTACTAATGAGCCCAGAATTTCTACTGCGACTAGTTTACTGATTGGAAAATCTAGAGTAGCTCCTTTAAAACCTACCACGGTAAATAGACTCGAGCTAAGCGCAGCGGTGCTTCTGGCAAAAGTTCTATCGCACATGTATAATTTGCTTAAAGACCATATAACTATTAATTCTATTAGAGCTTATTCAGACAGCAGCACTACCTTGTCATGGCTTAATACCGCCCCTCATTTGTAAAAAATGTATGTAGCCAATCGTGTCATTCAAGCAACTGATTTGATTAGTACCGATCATTGGTATCATGTTTCGTCTAAGGATAACCCGGCCGACTGTTGTAGTCGCGGAGTGTCCTGTCCAGAGCTTATAGACCATCCTTTGTGGTAGAAAGGTCCTTCTTGGCTACAGGATTTGCATAGTCAATGGCCTAACAAACGGGTTCTACTTCCAAAAGAAGACTTACCCGAGCTCAAACCACTAGAAACTAAAAGTCTTCACGTGATTGAGGTGAGAAACCCACTTCTGGACTTAATTGCCAGACATTCCTCTTTTACAAAAATTCTAAGAATTGTAGCATGGTGTATTTGATTTATTTCAAATGCGAGGGTTGCAAAGAAAAATCGAATTCTTTCATTTCTCAGTAGTACTGAACTCGAGAAGTCAACCAAAGTGTTAGTTAAATTGAGTCAAGATCATTATATGTCTTCCGAAGTCAGTCGAGTGCGAGATAATGAACCATGTGTAAAATCCATTCAAAAACTTTCACCTTTCCTGGACGATGATGGGATCGTGAGGGTGGGGGGACGCATCGATGAGGCTAATCTGTCACCATCTGCGTTACACCCTTTTTTGTTACCTAAACAATGTCCAATATCTAAAATTATAATAGAACACTTTCATATAAAATATTTGCATTGTGGACCTAGAACCTTACAATCTCTTATTCAACGCCAGTTTTGGATAATGGGATTAAGACTTCTGATACGTACCGTGCTGTCGAAGTGTGTTAGATGTTTTAAAGTAAATCCAATCGCTTGTCAGCCAATGATGAGCAAGCTTCCGGCAGCCAGACTTCAACCTTCTCGTTGCTTCGAAACCACTGGAATCGATCTGGGTGGCCCATTTTCCATTAAAGAGAGTCGCCGTCGTGGCGCAAAAACATATAAAGCTTACTTATGTCTATTCGTATGTTTAAGCTCAAAGGCTGTACACTTGGAAGCCGTAACCGAATTGAGTTCAGAAGCTTTTCTGGCTGCTCTAGATCGTTTTGTCTCTCGACGTGGAATATGTAATACGATAGTAACTGACTGTGGGACAAATTTTGTAGGTGCCAACAAGTATCTGAATGAAGTTTCTAACATGCTCCACAAGCATTATCCTGAAGTGTCAAATGGTCTAGCGAACCGCCATATCAAATGGAAATTCAATCCCCCCGGCGCCCCTCACTTCGGGGGTATATTTGAAAGTGGCATAAAATCCACAAAATATCACCTTAAGCGTGTTGTCGGTTCTCAGGTTCTCACTCTTGAGGAATTCTTCACAATATTAGCTAAGGTAGAAGCTTTATTGAACTCGCGTCCACTCTGTACGTTATCAACCGATCCGTCGGAGTCTGACGTTTTAACCCCGGGACATTTTCTAACGGGAGGTCCTTTAGTCACCCTGCCCGAAGAACCAATAAGTGAAAATTCGTGTCCGCGCTCTCGTTGGGTGATGCTTAAAAAAATTACCCAGAGCTTTTGGCGCGTATGGCAGCGTGATTATCTTCATACATTACAACAAAAGAACAAATGGTTCGTACATGAACCAAATATTAAAGTAGATGACTTAGTCATAGTAAACGAACCTAATCTTCCGCCGATGTTCTGGAAGTTGGCACGTATTGTGCAAGTACATGCTGGTTCGGACCAAATAGTCAGAGTAGTTACTCTCCGAACTGCTAACGGAAAGACTTTTCGTAGGCCGGTAGTAAAGGTTTGTCCCTTACCAATTATTTAAGATATTTTTTCATAAATTACTAAAACATAAATACACACTATCCTTAGGCTAGTTAAAACTTATTATTACTTTATCTTTCGAAAATAATATTTCTAGATATTCTTGCAATAGTGCGTAGCTATTGCTTTTGTTTTATATCTTTCAATTTGCATTCTCTGTGAAACCCTTGTGGATTTCAGGTGGGGGAAAATGTGTAAGCATTAACTTTAAAAACCCAAATAAAATTACCTATCTGTGTTCTGCTTCCGTTCCCCCCTACATATCTACTTCCTTCGCCGAGACGGCCTGTGATTGGTCGAAAAGGACAGTCGAAAAAATATGGCGTTCGAGTCTTGTTGAGCGCGTCCCTTGCGCTAATATAATTTCTAAAAATAACGACTCCTAAGGGCTTCGCTGGCCGAAAACAACCCTAAATCTCATCGCGCATGTGTGATGGTCTACCACCAGTGTAGGCAGTAAGAAAATAATAAAGTTCAAGCACAAGGATCGTCGGCCGGTCGACACGAGGTCCCGTCGAAGGCGAATCCTTATCCAGACTCCTGTTCAAGATTGAATCCAGGTGAGTGTTTACTGAATTTTCCCTTGCTATGATTCTGGGGTTGATCGGAGAATGCAGTGACTCTTCCAGGAAGTCGCAACAGCCTGCCTGTAGTCCTAGCAAACTAACTTTCCTATTGTTATCACCTATTCTTACTAACATATGATTTCACGGTTCGGCAAATACTGTTTAGAAAACCAATGAACTCACTCCCTCATACATCCTCAGTTTTCTCACACTTCTCAGTTTTCTCACACTACTCGGTTTTCTCACACATCCTAGGTATTCTCATACATATCAGATTCCTCACACATCGGTTCAATCTTCACTCGGACAAAATCCGTTGGTTGCATCTCTTCCTCGTTATCACTTGGCAGCTAATTCTTAATCAAAACTTCATGCAATTTCTCCGAAGTTTCCCCTTCATGGTGGTAATGATGAGAATCATCACCTTTAGACGCCATGTCAGGGATTAAAACCTCGAGGGTTTTCTTGGGGGGTCCGAATATCTTGGTCATGTTCTCCTCATCGAGCCCAAGTCTGCAATCACGTGGATCCACGCAGTCGTAGAACTGCTTGAAGCTGACTTCTGTTTCTCGTAGGCTATGTCGTTCGCGCAGTATTAAAAATCAAAAACTACTTAGATTGTATATAGAGATCTTACCTACATACTAAAAGTTTGTATTAAGGTAAGATCTTTATACGGATTTATCTCCTTAATATTTATATTCTCGCTACGAGAAACTTATTCTATTTGTATTTCTAGCCTATACTGTCCCACTGTAGGGAGGCCCCCTTTCATCATTCCAACTAGTTTGATCAAGGGGCTACTGAAGTTCAGTCTTTCCGATAGGATTGAAGTTCGTCTTCCCACCTCTTTTTGGGTCTTCCATGCCACGAAAAACTTATACAATTATTACATTAAACTTATACATTCTACAGAAAAAGTTTTTGGCCCACGCGATACGCGAAACTATCGAGATTAATAAATAAATATATAGGAACATGTCACACATATTGAACCAGCCCCACAGTAAATTGTGAACTTGTGTCGTAGGATACTAACTCAACGATACTATCTAATATATAAAATTCTCGTGTCACAGTTTTCGTTGCCATACTCCTCCGAAACGGCTTGACCGATTTTGATGATTTTTTTTGTGCTTATCCGGTATCTATGAGAATCGGCCAACATCTAATTATTTATATGGCAAAACAACGTTTGCCGGGTCAGCTAGTATTTTATAATAGATATTTAGATAAACATCCAATACCCAGGTCAATCTGAAAAAGATCGTTTTCCATCATGACCTGACCGGGGATCGAACCAGGGCACTCTCGTGTCGCAGGCTGGCGTGTTAACAACTGCGCCACGGAGCTCGCCTAATAAAAAAATAATGCTTACCACAAAGCGGGCATTTGATAGAGCCTTTCTTGGAATTGTGGATCTTCATGTGTTCCCGCAGGGAGCACCCGCTCGTGAACAGCTTGCCGCAAATCGGACACGTCTCCAAGTCTGAATAAATACAATAAGCAGAATAAGGATGTGTTTTCACCAGAGATGCAAGAGGATGCGTAGCAAGGAATGAGTTTATTATTATAATTATTATAATGAGTTAATTATTATAACACAGAATTGCAAGAAAAAAAGGTAAAAAAAGAAAAAATAATTTTACCTTTCACAGAAATTCGTCCAGCTGATCGGTGACTTTGTATGGGAAACCTTATTTTCTTTTTCGTTTTTCACCTATTTTTCTTACAATTCTGTATTCCATTACGGATTCTGATTCCCAGATTTCAATATAGCTAGGGGGTTCAAAGTCACGCTGTATACATCTTTAAATCAAATCATTTACACGCCCAATTTTTTATTTTAAATTTAATTATATAATAAGTTCATCAATTTTTTATTTTTTTATTTTAATAATTATAAAATAAATAAAATAAAAATCGTTTAATTCCGGCTTTACAACCCATAAAGTGTTACCTAGTAACAAAGTAAACTTATACATTTATGTTAGTCAATGTCAAAAAATAAATATATTAGAAGCTAAATTATCTTATAACTAGCTTTCGCCCGCGGCTCCGCCCGCGTTAATGTCGATCCCTCGGGAATAGTACTTTTTCCCGGGATAAAAGGTAGCCTATGTCCTTCTCTGTACTCCAGAGAACTTGTATGCAAAATTTCATGATGATCGGTTCAGTAGTTAAGGCGTGAAAGCGTAACAAACAAACAAACAAACTCACTTTCGCATTTATAATATTAAGTAAGGATACATTTTTAGGGGTTCCGTACCTCAAAAGGAAAAAACGGAACCCTTGTAGGATCACTTGGTTGTCCGCCTGTCTGTCTGTCTGTCGGTCTGTCAAGACCTTTTTCTCCGGAACGCGTGAAGGTATCAAGCTGAAATTCATATCAAATACTCAAGTCTACTGTATCTTGGAGCTGTGAAAAAATCAAACTTTTAAGCCAACGCAATCAAAAAATATAGCTGGTTATGCCGCAAATTTTCGTGTTTTTTCGACATTCGCAAGGGAATCAAAACATACAGGGTACATCCAATGAATTCAGAATCTTGAAATTTGGTACGAAGCAACGTCTTATAGCACAGAAAAAGGAAAAATTAAAAAAACATTAATTTTGAGTTACATCATATAATTTTCAAACTTAATATATATAATGTACGGAACCCTACGTACGCGAGTCCGACTCACACTTGGCCGGTTTTTTTATGAAGTCCCGACACAAAACAAGGGGTGTTATAAGTTTTACGTGTTCTATGTGTTTTTATGTGTATCTATTTGTAGGTTGCTGTTGTGATTTTTTTTGTTTTGTCTATAGCAGACTTGTTCGAGTGCGCTGAGTCTGTCAATAGTGAGATTGTTATTTCACTAAATCTACCCGAGCAAAGCCGGGGCGGGCCGCTAGTAGCTATGTATATATTGGACTGAAGCAGTTGCGGGAAAAAGGTATAAAATCATATTGGTACTTACTTTCCCCAGTATGTTTCCTTATATGGTAGGTTAATTTTGATTTCTGCACGAAAGTTTGGCCGCAGTACAGACATGCGTAGGAAGTTTCCTTTAAATGGGTTCTGTAACAAAACATAATATTATTATTAAAGAAATCCGGTGGGATGTACGAGATCATCATCATCATCATCATCATTACAGTCACAAAAAGTCCACTGCTAGACAAAGGCCTTATACCGGTTTCGCTTGCGCGTCCATTAAATACACAGATTTGTAAAAATATTTATTTTCAAGAAAACGACAGCCAACGACAATTAAGGCGAGGCCTTAAATGTTTGGTACCTTCGCTCGGCAAAGGACTGTTCAAGTGCGCGCAAGGGATAGCGCTTGGCGGTTTAGCCCGTGAATGATGAGATAGGAGATAGTCTCGAGTCGCTCAAAGAAAAAAACGTAAGCGCCAAATTCGTTATTTCTATTTTATATAAAATCAGACCGGTTAATTGTATTTTCATATTTACATTTTGATGAATTACTAATAACCTATCTTTTAGTCTAAAAATCATTATTTCATTCGTCGCATTTGAGCTACAATAACAAAAACTCTGCGAACGAAGACCATTTTTCAAAAAATATTTCTATGGAGTAAATTTTATCAAAACGTGTTTTCATCTTCAATTTTTGGAGATGAAATAGTCAAAAATCATATTACTTAGATTTGAAACTCATAATTTAAGTATTTTGAGAGATAAATAAGGTTCAGAACGACCTTATTTACAGTGGTATCACCTTAACTGACTTGAGTCATAGACTCAAGACGGGGTGCTTTTCGCGCACGCGCGGAACGGCGAGTCGGTGGCACAGAGGTTGGTGGCGGTACATCCACCCTAGTGTTCCCCGCTATAACCTCTCCCAAGGATTCTGCATTTCATGGGAGAATATTGCCATACTCACCACGCTTGGCAGGCAGGTTGGCGAGCGCAGTTTCTGTGGCTTCTTGTGCTTCCGATGCTGCTGCCCATCGCATTTTGAAGCATAGGGAAAGATAGGAATTTGTTGGATTTAAATAAATAAATAAATATATACGGACAAATCACACAGATTGAGCTAGCCCCAAAGTAAGTTCGAGACTTGTGTTATGGGATACTAACTCAACGATACTATATTTTATAACAAATACATATATAGATAAACATCCAAGACCCAGGCCAATCTGAAAAAGATCATTTTCCATCTTGACCTGGCCGGGGATCGAACCCGGTCACTCCGTGTCGCAGGCAGGCGTGTTGACCGCCGCGCCACGGAGCTAGATTTGGGAAGGGAATGAAAGGAATTGGGATACTACTCACTCCGATGAATGGGGGAAAAGCAAGTAGCAACTCGGGAGACCAGGCGCGAGTACCCGATGGTATTCCAGCAACCACCGGACAGGCAGTTGAGGGTGACACCCCTGACCATTGTACATGTACGAGATGCAACTTGTTATTTCATCTTAACCAATTCCATCTCCCCAAACGACACGATGAGCCCTTATCCGCAAAAGCGCGTAGGCAATGGGGACACGCATACGGCCTCTCTTTAGCCGTGTGGTATCCGGCAGAGTAGAATAGGACCACTCCAAGTCGTCCCGTGGATGTCGTAGAAGGCGACTTAGGAAATACAAGCTAAACAAAGCTTATAAACATCTAAGAGACCTCTCCAACCCGTCTAGCCAGCGTGGAGAGTGTACGCCAAGTCCTCTGGCTGCTCTGGCTAAGTATGGCTCTAGTAGTACAGAGAGGGTCGTGCTCCTGTAGTGGAGACTAGAAAGACCTGATGATGATGATGATGATGATACGGCCTCTCTCCAGTGTGCCTACGTTGGTGACGTATCATATTGGAGAGTTAAACGTAAAAAACCGGCCAAGTGGGAGTCGGACTCGCGCTCGAAGGGTTCCGTACCGTTATCTATAAAAAAACGGCAAACAAATCACGTTTGTTGTATGGGAGCCCCCTTAAATATTTATTTTATTCCATTTTTTAGTATTTGTTGTTATAGCGGCAACAGAAATACATAATCTGTGAAAATTTTAACTGTCTCACTATCACGGTTCATGAGATACAGCCTGGTGACAGACGGATAGACAGAAAGACAGACAGACGGACAGCGGAGCGATATTAATAGGGTCCCGTTTTTACCCTTTGGGTACGGAACCTTAAAAATAGTCCACAGTAAGGGATGCGACTGTAACACGATCAGCTTACCTAGTATGCGAAGTACAGGCGCCCTTATCCGCAAAAGTGCGTGGGCAATGCGGACAAGCATACGGCCTCTCTCCAGTGTGCTTGCGTTCGTGACTTATCATGTTGGAGAGTTAAACGTAAAAAGAGTCTACAGTAAGCAATGCCACTCTTACACGATGAGCTTACCTAGTATGCGAAGTACAGGCGCCCTTATCCGCAAAAGTGCGTGGACAATTAAATTAAATTAAATTTTATTTTAGGTAACTTAAGACTTATATACATTCTAAATTATTAATACGCATATAAAAAAAAACATTAATAATAATAAATAATAAAAGTTAATAAATAATACATATACATATTAGATTTAGTTCCTGCCGCTATACCCGGCACTGTATGTGACAATGCGGACAAGCATACGGCCTCTCTCCAGTGTGCCTGCGTTCGTGACGTATCATGTTGGAGAGTTAAACGTAAAAAGAGTCTACAGTAAGCGATGCCACTCTGACACGATGAGCTTACCTAGTATGCGAAGTACATGCGCCCTTATCCGCAAAAGTGCGTGGGCAATGCGGACAAGCATACGGCCTCTCTCCAGTGTGCTTGCGTTCGTGACGTATCATGTTGGAGAGTTAAACGTAAAAAGAGTCTACAGTAAGCGATGTCACTCTGACACGATGAGCTTACCTAGTATGCGAAGTACATGCGCCCTTATCCGCAAAAGTGCGTGGGCAATGCGGACAAGCATACGGCCTCTCTCCAGTGTGCCTGCGTTCGTGACGCAACATGTTCGAGCGTTGGACGAAACGCATCGGGCAGTACGAGCACGCGTGTCGTGGGCCTTCGTGGATTTGTTGGTGTTCACGGAATGAGTCCTTTTTCTGGAAGGAATAAGGGATATTTTATTACATCTTAGTAGTTTACCCTTGAATGGTATGCTCACAGATAAAAGATGCACGGTCATCTGCAAAATTCCATATAGAAGTTGCGTAAAAAGTCGTGTGTACATGAAATTTTAAAATAACGACAATTCCTTCTCAGATTGGCCCTTCAGGCTTGCATGCACGTATACGCGGCCCATCAGGCAGTATAAGAGTTTGCTGTCTCTCCAAGCTTTGCGCACAAAGGCATATTTCCTAAGCCGAGGTCCGTTGGGGCCCTTTGGTGATGTTGTCTATATAGGCTGAGGGCACTCTGACCTCGCCTCAAACGCCCGGTGAAGTAGCAAAAGCTCACTTGGAGCTAACATGTCCTTCCAAAAAAAAACAGCACTTTCAACCTTTATACATGTGGCATAAGGTTCATGATATTGCAAAATATATATGCCTCCCTAATCAGTGCAATCAATTTTCACCTTAAGGCCATGTATGGACTTTCGCAGGTGACCGTACATACATGGTGAAATTTTGATCGTTTTGGACCCTTAAAGGGATGACTCAGACCATCAATATGAACAACTTTTTATATGGGACCAATGCTGGAAACTCAAAAAAAATTTCGTCATTTCCATACTAAAGAGTCCCGCCGCCCGGACAGTTTGTATGGGAATGTCGAATTTTTTTTGAGTTCCCAGCATTGTTCCCGTAGGTTGTTCCTTTAACGACTACCAGATGGCAGCCGGGACCAACGGCTTAACCTGCCTTCCGAAGCACGGAATTTTATTATAAATACTTATATAGATAAACATACAAGACCCAGGTTAATCTGAAAAAAAAATCGTTTTCCATCATGACCTGACCAGGAATCGAACCCTCGGGACCCTCGTGTCGCAGGCTGGCGTGTTGACAACTGCGCCACGGAGCTCGCCATGAAAACAGTTACACTCGATAAGTCGATACTAACCAAAAACACCTTTCCGCATTCGTCACACGTGTAACTCTGTTTGTTAGGCACGTGCTCCTGTTTATGCATGTACAGGGAAGATTTGTACTGGAATGATTTGCCGCACTCTTTGCATTCGAACGGGTGCCGTCCAGGATGCCGTAGGAGGTAATGGAGCTTCCTGTAATACATAGATATCAATAAGGTTGCTTGCTTTTCGTGTATGTTAGTGGCTAACACAACCACAGAAATATATCAAGATAGAACGGGGATGCCAGGATTTTGCCAAGGAAGCGCGCGTGTCATTTTTGCATAAGCCGTGCCCCCAATTTGACGTCATTACTAGCGAAAAAGTAATGTGACATGCACAGAAATAATTCGCATCATATCGATAAACAGTTTTTATAGATAAAAACCGCAGAATAAAGCATGTATTCATGTCGAGACGTGCGCGCTGACTGATGAACGTTTAACAAATCTTGCTCGATCGTGCAAGATTGAGACACGCGTGTACCGTACTTGGCCGTTCTATCTTGATATATTTCTGTGAACACAACTCTTTTGGGGTTGCTTCCATAACATAAATATTTAAAGAGTCTAAACTACGCCGGTATAGACATGTAATCAGGCGAGACGAAGGACTTTTGCCTTGTCTCGCCTGATTTTTTTTGCCTTGTCCAAAGGCAAAAAAAAGCAATATGGATTCCAGAAAATAGACGGGTAAAAGCAGGCCGTTAGCTATGTGGTAGTCCAATTTAAATAAAGATGTCAAGAACCTGACCGTGGCAAATCAGGATAGAGCATCCTGGCGCCGCATTACGAGGAGGCCCGACCCCAGATGAACTGGGAAAAGGGCAGGAGAAAGAAGAAAGAGCAGAAGTTAGTGGCCAACACTGGTCTTAGATTTTTCAAGCTGCCTAGAGGCATCTGTGTTTCAACTATGTATTAAACCCAGTGCGTCACAACTTCTAAATATTGGCCAATATTTCCACATATTTTTGGTTTACGGCCAAGAATAGGACCACTATCACTTATCCTACGAATATCGTAAGAAACATGAGGGAAGGGATTACATGTTAATTTCTTATATCCATATAGGAAGACGCTGGATGCAGGCCGCTTCCAACCGTTCATATTGGAAATCCTTGGGGGAGGCCTATGTCCAGCAGTGGACTTCTTGCGGCTGAGATGATGATGATGATGATGATCTTATATCCAACGTATTGCTTTGTGGGCAAGTTGCCGCGGGGTGACAGTTTGCAGATACTACTTTGTATAGTTTGCAAAAATTATATTTCCAAGTAGGTTTAATTATTAATAGTTTTTATTATTATCAGAATTACCAATTATGAAAAAAATTATACCCAAAGAGGGTTAGTGTAAGGTAGGAGATCGACCGTATACATTTTACCAAATCATTTTACAGCAAGAGTGAAACTGACAGACATGCTTTCTTCAGACAGCATTATTCACTTCAGACTAGCAAATGCTGGTCAGGATCATCGAAACAGAATGGAACACATGTGTTTTACATACACTGTATCAAGGAAATAGAAACAAATGGCATTTTTTTACTAGTGTTTGACAGTTTCTATTACACTGACCTCTCATCCATGGTATGCATGACATCACGACACAACTTGCATTTGTATTTTCCAGGGCCATGCGCCTGCGCACTATGCGTGCTGCACGCGCGAGCGCTCGAGAACTGGCGACCGCAAATGTTACAGTTGATCTTGCGGTCTACTCGGTTGCCGGGCGCGTGGACTAACTATAAAGACAAGATAATATATAAGCTAGGTTTTGACAATGGCTTTAGTAGGCCAACACGCAAAATTGTCATGTACATCGAAAAATTACTCCAGCACTTGAAATTGTTAAGCATTGTCCACGAAATCAAACGGCAGTTTTATTTAATAAATTACCAAATCATCTAAAGTCAGAACGAAATCTTTCTAAATTTAAAAGAAATTTAAGAACATTGCTTCTGGAGAAGTGCTGCTATAGTATTGATGAAATAAATGGATGCAGATTATTATGTTTGCTAATATTGACATTGAAATTGCGATTAAAATTTGACATTTGTGTATGAAGAAAGTAGTAGTAAAGAAAGTAATAATTCGTGAGCTGAGATTTCCTGAACTGCTCTCTTTTTACTTTAAACATTTTTTTTTTATGAATTAAAATTTAAAATCGTAATAATGCATGTAAAATGAATTTTGTTTTTATAATGTATTTTAGTGACCTGTTGATATTCGAATGCAATGTATTATTATTTATGAAAAAATTGAATTAAATTGAATTGTGATCTTCATGTAGGAAAAAATGTTTGACTTTCAAACCCAATATTGTTTTAATTACTCCAGTAGGTTTGGTGTGATGCCTGACAGACAAACATTAAAATTCTAATAACTGTGTCCGTTTGAGGATCTCAATCTTAAAAACTCATACTAAAGATCATTAAAAGATGAATCACACTAACCCATTCTCACCTCAGCTAACCTTAGACCTCAATCAGTCAATTATATCATGGTAACAAGAAAGTCACATTAAAATTTAGATCTTAGACCATAAATAGCATTTTTGCAAATTATTTAAGTTAAAATTTATACATATAATGTCATATAATAATGATAAATTTGATGACTAATTTGAACAATTTATGCGATTTTTAATTTATTTTTTAATTTTTAATAATAATGGGTAATATCTGATATTTTTTATTAACTAATTATTGTATGTCCAGTATGGTGGCCTTTATTTATTTTTGTAACATCTCATCTTACCTGTGTTCTACAATAAAGAGATTTTGTATTTTTGCAAAAATAATATCAAAATTACTTAATATTTATTTTCCAAAAATTCTTCAACATTGTAGTATACTTTTTCCACCAACATATCAAACAACCTTTTTGAAAATATATATTGTCTTTTTTTAATACTTTTAGGCAGTTTATTATATATTGCAGGTGACATGCAAAATACGCTATTGCTAAAGAGAAAAGTCCTCCATTATCAACAGACAAGCTCAAAAACAAAACACATTATTAATATGATAGGTCTATGTACATACATACCTTCATATGCAACTTGAAAGACTTCATATGGCTAAGTGGTTTATACATGCAAGCGTCCAGAGAGCAGAATATCTTCCTAGCTTCCGGATGATGTTCATTGAAGTGACTCCGGGCTTCGTCTATGCTGGGGAGCACCAAGCAACATTTACTGCATTTTAGAAGGTGAGTGGGTGGTTCAGAATCCGTGCTTTGGTGTTTTTCAAAGAAGTGGTGGACAAAGAATACCTGTAATAAAAAAATTGGTACATATATAGTTTAAGACTCTCATTGCTTCTGAATTCTAGTTGCGATTTTAGACTCTTGTCTATTCATTCAAAACATATTGGAGAGCTCCGTGGCGCGGTGGTTAACATGCCTGTAACACGGGGTGCTGGGTTTCGATCCCCAGTCAGGTCAAGATGGAAAATGATCTTTTTCAGATTGGCCTGGGTCTTAGATGTTTATCTATATTATCCAGTTGCGCGGCGGACAAGATCCTATCGACACGCTATATCGTTTGCTCCAAGTACTAAATTCATTTGTTGCATAAAAAGTGGAAGTTAAGAAGTGAACTATACATTTATACATTCCTAATTAAGTACTCATTCGATTGACATAGGTCAAATCAGTGAAAAAACGGTGAATAGTCATTAACTGAGTGATTAAAGTCTGCATAAACGTTCAATTTTTGCCTCGTAATCGTTAACAGTGCTGGTGCGCGAACAAAATTCAATTAGTCATCATTTTAACCCCGCCCCACTATGTTCATGTTGACCGCCCGCCTTTAACATATTTCTCAAGTTCAATTTATAACGTCACAGCGGCACTGGCGCAGCGGTACAGAGCGCGGCTGCCAATACGAAAGTCCCAAGTTCGAACCTCACCTCGGGCTACTTTCATTTTTATTTTTATTTTGGTGTTTTTAACCTACATCATGGATAATAAGCAAGAATTATGTGCAGGATGCCGGACAGAGATTGCCGACAAACAATATTTGATATGTTCTACATGTAAAAAAGCATATGATTTGATATGTGCTAACGTATCAGAACAGAGATTTTACAATACTTTGACAGGCGAACACAGGAACTTATGGAAGTGTGTGTGCTGCGTTAGTAAAATGCCCAAATCCGATAATACTAACACCCCAGTCCGTGGTACCTCCGACGGTGTTAATCTTAATAGGGGGGCGGCAGCGTTTAATCTCACGCAGCAATTGGATAACAGCAGTGTACTCAATGATACAGTGGAGATGACAGACATGCAGTCTTTTATGCTTGAGGCACGTCAATGGAGAGAAGAGTGGAGAGCCACGAGACTGCAGTTGGAAATTTTCAACGGTGTTGTAGCGAAACTTACGGAGCGACTCGAAGAAAGCGACCACAAAGTGGCGAATCTCGCGGTGCGGCTCGAGGAAAACGTCCACAGATGCGACCAGCTTCAGAAGCGAGTTGATTGCATTGAGAGTCAAGTCGTCGAACTGCAGTCCAGTAGCGATACGTTGTTGTACGAAACCATTGAGCAGTTGAAAGTAGAGATCAATGACCGCGAGCAAGACCTTCTCGGAAACGACGTAGAAATTTCCAACTTGCCCGAGGCGAAAGGAGAAAATCTGGCACATATAGTGATAACTCTCGCAGACAAACTTAGTGTCGATTTGGTCGAGCAAGACATCGTAAGTGTTACTAGAATTGGCCGTTTATCAGAAACACATGACGGCGCCGAGACAGCAGCGCCGCGACCGCGGCCCATTGTTGTCCGTGTCCTGCGGCGAACTCTCCGAGACCAGCTGTTGCATGCAGCACGTGTACGCCGTGGCGCCACTACTGAGGGCACGGGCCTTCCTGGACCACATCGCCGATTCTACATAAATGAGCGTCTAACAAAGGCTAACCGTTTTTTGTTCAGACGCGCGCGAGATCTGGGTAAAACTCAGAACTGGCGGTTCATTTGGACCAAGGATGGAAGAATATTTGTACGTCGCAACTCTGGCTCTGACTGTCCAAGACACCGCATTCGGAATGAAGGCGATCTTGCTAGAGTTTTTGGGTCTGAATCCGTTGGTCCTTTTATCACTCGAGAGCCATCCAAGTAACGGTCATTGTTACGTCTGTTGTAAAAACTTGATACTGATTTCAAATATATGTTATATCAGCTCAAATTGTATTAAATATTTATCTGTTGTATGGTTGTTGTGTGTATATGTTAATAATACTGTGATTATATTGTTATTATTTATATCTTTTAGTAGCATTCTAGTTTCAAATTTTACATATGATTATAATTATAACCAGGTTTATTCATTCTGCTACTGTTATTTTGTGATCTCTGCACGTAAAACTATTATCCAAAGTACTTGGCCGCTTTTTGCCTTAGCCACTATGAGACTTGTTTACTTTTATCAATTTGAAATAGCTGTTTTTGCATGTCATGTCAGTTTTTATCGGGGTGTTGTTTTGTTTCTGTACGTTACATACTTTCAAGATTTTATTTGTTGCATATTTTATGTGGGACGATTTATTCTGCGTACAAGTGTCGAGCGAGAAAGCAGTTTCACATTTTCAATACTTTTTACTGAATCAGTGTTCCCGAAATCATGTTTTATATCTCTCTCCCAATTTATTGTTATATTAAATATATATAATGGGACCTAAATCAAAATTTTTCAAATTTGGTCTTTACAATGCAGGGTCACTGAACACAGGTCATGATGACTTTCTCGCCGCCATGGACACATATAGCGCCGACATAGTAGCGATCAATGAAACATGGTTAAATGATCAGCAGCTTGAACGCGCACCGGTTGCGCCTGGCTATCGGTTTCGCGGCGCCCCACGGCCCCTGCATATGTGTAAAGGACGTGGAGGCGGGCTCGGGTTCTATGTTAAGAAGGACATTAATGTACGGTATTTACGTCGTCCCAATCATCATATAGAGCAAATGTGGCTCTCAACAAAGGTAAATGGCTTAAAATTAATAGTGGGAACGGCCTATAAGCCTGAATGGGTGAACGTCGATGTTTTTATTGATGCGCTTACAGATTCTTTCAATGCATTTTCTGACGGTGATTTCGTAATTTTTCTTGGCGACATAAATATTAATTTGTTAGACATCTCTGATAGCGATACTAAGAAATTCAATGAGTTCTTGGAATACATGAGTCTTCATCAAGTAGTATCAGATCCTACACACTTTACATCGCATTCAGCAAAACTAACCGACGTTATTTGTACAAACGCTCCATACCGCGATGTCACCGTTAACAACATCACAGGGCGCTATGGGCACTCAATGATTAATGTAACGTTGCCATTAAAGAAAAATAAATTGCCTCTACGATACTTTACCTACAGACCTTTAGACAAGATCGATATGGATAGCTTTAACAATGACTTGCATTCAATAGATTTGATGGAATTGTCTGAGTTGCCAACGGTTGACCTTATGCTCGATAAATTTAACCAAATTATCATATCACTCTTTGATAAACATGCACCTATAAAAAAAGGTCTCACTTAAAGATGGTTCATTGCCGTGGATCACCGATATTTGCAAGCGTATGATTCATGAACGAAATATAGCTCATGAGACATACCGTCATACTAAATCTGAATCAGATCACCAATATTACAAAGATTTAAAAAAGATGGTGGAGACCTCTATTGCCAGTGAAAAACGCGCTTACATCGATAATCTGGTAAATTCACAGGTACATGATACTAAAAAATTCTGGAAAAATCTAAAGTTGAAAGTTTTGCCTAATAGCAACAAAGAGAATCTTATACCTGGTCATTTTAATGATCCCAACAAAATTAATAACTATTTTTTATTTTAATAAAGGGGCGCAGTACGGTAACTGCTTTATTGGATGTCGTCGACAATATGCTGGCTGAACGAGATAGAGGTCGTGGATCAATTCTAACCCTTCTAGACTTCTCGCGCGCATTTGAGTGCTTAAGTACAAATCTTTTATTAGCCAAATTGGCCTATTATGGCGTTAACTCACAAGCTTTAATGTGGTTTGAAAACTATCTCAACGGTCGCGTCCAATCCGTGCAACTGTCCCGACCCGATGGCAGTCTGACGCTCTCAAATCGCCAACTTATTCAACGCGGGGTACCACAGGGCTCAATATTAGGACCCTTAATGTTCATCATTTATAGTGCTGATCTTGCGACATGTATAAAAAATTGCAACTTCCATTTTTATGCAGATGATGTACAGCTATACATATCCTCAGCTCCTAGTAATATTTCACATGCCACCCAACTGTTAAACGAGGATTTGGAGAGTATTGTGGAATGGTCACGCCGTAACGAACTGCTTTTAAATCCAGCAAAATCAAAATATATGTTTATAGGCTCAAAATGGCAAATAACTCGAATGTTGATTGCTAATCCGACTGTGTTAATTAACAGTCAGCCTTTAGCTCGGGTTGATGATGCTCGCAATCTGGGAATAGTAATGGATGGTCAGTTGAGATTCGAGGCTCATCTGTTAGGTCTAATAAAAAACTGTTTTTATCGGCTGAGTCTACTTTATAAAATCCGAAACTTTCTCTCCATAGAGTCGCGTCTTATTATATGTGAATCTTTGATACTTTCTAAACTGAATTACGGAGACCTAGTTTATGGTCCTCTACTTTTGTGTAAGACTAAACTTTTAGTGCAAAGGGTACAAAATGCATGTCTTCGTTTTTGCTACAACGTGCCTCCGCGAAGCCATGTCACGCCATTTTTTAATAGGGCTGGTTTACTTAAAATGGAAACACGTAGGCAGTTGCATCTCGCTGGCTTGCTGTTTGACATGATCAAATTCCAAAAGCCAGAGTACTTGTACGAGAAGTTACGATTTATGTCACAGCGCCATGCGAGGTCAACGCGTCCAGTGCTGTCAGTACACAAACACAAGACTGTAGCTTTTACGGGTAGTTTCAGATACGCGGCAGCTAAATGTTGGAACAACATTCCACCGCCTTTAAGAAGTATAACGAATAAAAATACATTTAAAAAAAAATTTAAATCTCATCTTCTTGAAAATCAAAAATATGTAACTAATTACCGCTTAACTCGCCGCAAAAGTCGCTTTTACAATATCGACTTGTAACTGGGTAATGATTATGTCTTTTTCCACTCTCTTACCTACGTACAGTTATAGCCCCATATGTTTTGGAAAAAAAAGATTCATCTATTTATTTCAGTATTAATTAATTCCAGCAATTTTATTTCATTTACGACGATATCACTTTAAATTTTATTATAATTTTCATTCTTATATTTATTATTTTAATTCAGTATCTCTATAATATTTATCATTAATTTAATCTGATTTTCTTTAATTTGCGATTCGAAAATGACATGTTTTTTCCCGTTTATGCAGTAAATGTAGTTTGGTGTGGATCATAAGGGTTGATTTGTGAAATTGCTCTCGTTCGCGCTTTCTCCAGGGTGCCAGCTGAAAATCAGCAGTTGCTCTCACAGAGGAACATTTTGCTGAGCTGTAGCCCTTTTGTGCTACTGTAGCACACAGCTGCATGCCTTAGATTTAAGTTTTAATTGCTTTAATTGTTTTTTATTTATTTAATGTCGCTGTATGTATATGTGTGATACAGATGAACAAATAAATACTTTATCTATCTATCTATATATGTATTTGTTTCAAATATAGTATTGTTGAGTTAGTATCCCATAACACAAGTCTTGAACTTACTTTGGGGCTTGCTCAATCTGTGTGATTTGCCCGTATATACATATTTATTAGATATTTAAAATAGGTGTGTCCTGTCTAATATCACTTATAGTGCTGACTGCTGAGAGATGGAGGCACATGAAGGAGACTGTGTAAAGAGAGCCATGGAGCGAGATTGCTCGGCATGAAGTTACTAGATTGTATTATAGGCGCCGAGTATTAGTCGGGTCGTCCGATATCGTCTCATCTATAGTGTCCATTTCTTCGCATAGAGATTTTCATGGGAAGATACTCGTGGTGGGTTCCCGCGTCCTTCCACGGCAGTGCTTTTAGAGGGTCATTTACTCCCTCTTGGCCACTGAAGCCGTTATCTGATCAGGTTAATTGACCGCCGCCTGATACTCGGCGTTTACCATTTTACGACCGGAGGATGATGGTTTCCTAGTCAACACTCCTCTTTTTTCATCCGGGCTTGGGACCGGCAACGGCAGAGTTATTTTCATACATCTTGGTCCAGAAATGAGAAAATTTCCAAACCAAGTTTATACCACTCACCCCATTTTAACCCTTAAGGGGGGGAATTTTGCAAATTTCATCTAAACCCATCTATTTTAATTTTAATCGAAAACTTATATACCTACTTTCATACTTCAAAGTCCAGAAATGAGAAAATTCCATATAAATTTTACCGCTTCAGAAGTTAAATTTGTAAAAATCCTTTCTTAGCGCTCACTCACATCATTAAAAGGACCCCTGTACCAATTTTCAAGTTTCTAGGCGCAGCAGTTTTGGTTGCGTTGATATATGTCAGGTTTCCCGTTTGCCCGCGGCTACGTCGCCGCCGATAATGTCTATCCCTCAGGAACAGTAGAATTTCCCGGAATAAAAGGTACCCTATGCCCTTGTCCTATATACTCGGGTCTCAAACTACCTCCACACCGAATTTCATTATTATTTTTTTAATGCTATATATTTTGCAGGCAAACTAATGCCTTGAGTTCATTCAAATGACGATAACTTTTTTTTTAATGAACCGATTTCGACGAAACAAACTTTAAATGTTTTGCTGGGTTAAAACAAAGCAATTGGTGAAAGTTTGAAGTAAATCGGTTCAGTATTTTCGGAGATAAATACAGACAGACAGACAGACAGACAGAAAGACAAAAAATTCGAAAAAATTTTTTTTGCTTTCTATTATTCTTTTTAAGTGTCCCTCTATCCATTTCAGTCAAAAATTCTAAATGTACAGACAAAATATTTTTACTGTTTTATTATATGTATAGATAGAGAACTTCTTATTGTCATACTTCTAAGTAAATAAAAAAATCCATACAAACTTTACCACACCTATTTTACTACATTCTACCCCTTCAAGGTGAAATTTCGACCATTTTAACTACACAGATCTTTTTAATTTCAATGTAAACGTATATACTTATTTTCATACTTCTATGTCCAGAAATGAGAAAATTTCCATACAATCAAATTTTGGCTATGTAACCAATCAAGTGGTAAAAAGTAAAAACCCTCACAAAACCGACTGCCACCAAAATTTTACTTAATGCCAAGTTTTAAAACTATTCAGTGACCTAAAAAAACAAATTTGTAACAATTACGCTCCCATTCAAAAACAATATGAGCAAGTAATATGTGAACTTAAAGATAGCGGTGCACATTTCATTTCGGATCTCCCAACATTCAGCAGTAGTCTGCGGCGAAAACGGCAATTATGTAGGTAACATGGACCTCTTAGATCCATGGTAGGTAATAACATGTTCTACTCCTTTTTTATTTACACTTTTTTTACCTAACCTCAAAATGTATGTGAAAAATTCAAATAAGCATGTTTTTTATTTTTGTCTTTTACAATAATTAAGAAATTTACGAAATTTGGTGAAAACTTACCTTTTTATTTCCCAAACATTCTGTATTTATTTTTATTATATTTATATTTTCATCTTTTTGAGTTAAATATCAAAAAACCACCCTAATTTTCAATCGAAAATTCTGACGTCAAAATATCTGCTTTTTTATAAAAGTCGGTGGGCATTTTGTTAGTTGAAATCTCTATTTTCTGATGGTGTATAAAAATTATACATTACCACGGTAAATGTTCTCAGAAAATGCAAAGCAAACGAAACAAAGAAACGAAAAACATTCGAACCCGAAATAATATTTTTTATCATTACGTACAATTTTGAACTACTTATTAAAATTTACACTTTAATTACTCGAAAAACGTAAGATGCCATGTTAACTTGATTGTCTGGCACTTTGATGGCAGAAAACTAAAATTCTTATTTCATCTGTGTAAACAGCCAATAAAAAAATCATAAACTTTTTGGGTATTTCTACTCGTATTATCTCATATCTTGTGGCCGTTGATTTTGCTACATTTAAATGTTTGTTTCTAGCACTATACAGACCGCTCTTAACACTGCCGAATGTTGGGAGATCCGAAATCAAATGTGCACCGCTATCCTTAAGTTCACATATTACTTGCTCATATTGTTTTTGAATGGGTTCGTAATTATTGCAAATTTGTTATCCATACATACCATACGTTTTCCATAAATGGTATTCGCGTCCATTATAAACGAGTTTCATGCCCCCTCTTTTTGTTGGTAAAAATCCATAGCTTTCTCCATGATACTAATAAGTAAGACTTATTACTATTCACAATAACTACTTTTTTTTTGTCCGTTTGACACAACACGTAGTAACAATCAACTATGACTATTATTATCATTTTCCTTTACAAGTGGCCAGTGACAAATATTTATTGCTAGCTTTCGCCCGCGGCTCCGTCCGCGTCAATGTCGATTCCTCGGGAATAGTACTTTTTCGCGGGATAAAAGGTAGCTTATGTCCTTCTCCGTACTCCAGGGAACTTGTATGTATGCAAAATTTCATAATGATCGGTTCAGAAGTTACGGCGTGAAAGCGTAACAAACAAACAAACAAGCTCACTTTCGCATTTATAATATTAGTAAGGAATAAGGATAACAAAAAGGATTTAAATGTGTGACTCATCCACGTTCATAAATATCAAAATGTTGCAAAAATGGAATAAACCAAACCAAACAGCGCAAAAAAATCTTCACTAGTAACTGGTTAAGTACTAAAAGTTACAAAAATGGAAAAAAATCTTCTTTCACAACTATTTACCAAACAGCGAAAGTAAAATCTTCTCTTTATTTCTCGTTAGGTAAGTTTAGTTACCAAAGTGGACGCATGCGAGTAACGAGTGTCATCGGCCCCCAAAAACCAGCAGTCAAATGTAAATATCTTCACCACACTTTATGTACATACGTAGTAAGTATATATATTGTGATAGCACAACTGCTTTGCGTCAGTATTTCGCCCTCGTCGAGCACCGGAGTTATGGGCTGGCAGGCGTATCTGAAATGTATTTTGGTGACGATCGTGTTCTACGATTACTCGTATTGCGATCAGTGTACACCATTTACACCAGAAAACTTAGACTCTGTCGAAGTGAACCTGTTAAACTCCATACTGACGTCCATCAAACATTTGATTCCAGTTTTCGATAACTCCACGGTCCCTAATATCGATTCTCTTATTGCCGACTTCAATGCTGGATTAAACAATGAAGATATACATCTCAACATTACACAGCTTCTTACAAAATATGGATATCCCAATGAACAACATGAAGTTACCACCAGCGACGGGTACATTCTGAACGTTATCCGTATTCCAGGTAAGGGCCCCGTAATCTTTCTAATGCACGGTTTACTGTGCACCTCCGATGATTTCATGTTTTTTGGACCTGAACATGGATTGGCCTACCTACTCGCAGACCTCGGTTACGACGTGTGGATGGGCAACGCCCGAGGCAATGTCCACAGCAGGAAGCACAAAACCCTGTCACCAGATTGTCGCGAGTTCTGGGACTTCTCCTGGCACGAGATCGGAGTCCACGACCTTCCCGCTATGATCGACTACATCTTAGAACACACACACCAGACCCAACTAGTGTACATCGGACATTCCCAAGGCACGACAACTTTTTTCGTAATGGCGTCCGAGTTACCCGAATACAACAAAAAAATATCTTTAATGATAGCATTATCGGCGGTAGTTTTCGTCGGTCACACCATATCCCCTATCTCCTATTTAGCCCCATTGGGCGAAAGTGTAGGCTATTTATTGACTCAAGCAATTGGATTGTACGAGGTGCAGCCACGAAACGAAATCATAAATGCCATCACGTCAATTTCCTGTGGGACTTCAGCAACAGCAACAATGTTTTGCAATAATCCGCTGTCCATAGTCTTCGGTTTTGACCTCGAACAAGTAGACGCCAAAAATTTGCCTGTTCTGTACGGACACTTCCCAGCAGGCAGTGCTACAAAGCAATTTGTACACTATGGACAGGAAGTCGTTTCTAAAAAATTCAGGCAATTTGATAAAGGTTTAGTTGGAAATATTGAGGCATATAATTCTCTGACGCCACCAGACTATCCTCTGGAGAAAATTTCGACCAAAGTGGCGATATTCCACTCCCCCAAGGACTTCATGTCGACTCCGTCTGACCTCGAGATCCTGTACTCCAGGCTGCCCAATGTCGTAGAAAAATACGGTGTTCCTTTTCCTAAGTTCACTCATACGGACTTCCTGTATGCAAAAGATGCAAGAAAGTTAGTATACGACGCGGTAGTGGCAGTATTAAAAAAATATGAAAGTTAACAAGAGTTAAGACAGCTCCGTGGCGCAGCGGTCAACACGCCAGCCTGCGACACGAGTGCCCGGGTTCGATCCCCGGCCAGGTCAAGATGGAAAATGATCTTTTCCAGATTGGCCTGGGTCTTGGATGTTTATCGATATATGTATTTGTTATAAAATATAGTATCGTTGAGTTAGTATCCCATAACACATGTCTCGAACTTACTTTGGGGCTAGCTCAATCTGTGTGATTTGTCCGTATATATTTATATTATAACAATACGTCTGAATAAGCAATTAAAATAAATTACGGAACCGATTTTGATGAAACTTGCACTGTTTCCTATGTTGAACTATACCTAGTTCTACTTGTAAGAATTTTGCGATTCGATTTACAGTTTATGAGATATCAGCGGACAATCATACAAATTTATATTTGTAATATGTTATCTAAATTGCCAAATTGTATACTAGAGAAGCTAGTATAAACCTGCGAAAAAGTCATTAGCATATTACAAAAACCGTGCAATTCTGATAATATTAGTTTAAATAGGGGGTCGATTTTTTTCTTTTGAAAATACTTTATCAAAGACGGGTTGGATCGGACTAAAGTGCAACGAAATCAGACAATCAACCTAATCTTAATCCCAACTAATATTATAAATGCGAAAGTGAGTTTGTTTATTTGTTTGTTACGCTTTCACGTTGTAACTACTGAACCGATCATCATGAAATTTTTCATACATGTCATCAGGGGTACGGAGAAGGACATAGGGTACATTTTATTCCGGGAAAAAGTACTGTTCCCGAGGGATCGATATTGACGCGTGCGGAGCCGCGGGCAAAAGCTAGTAATAGATAAATATAAATATGTAGCTGCCAATGTCCAGTTACGTTGACTCTATATTGCATTCCAAGATAGCTTAATAAATAATATTGTAATTAATATATAAAATGTTTATAAAAGGTATATCATATTGTTATCTTTCATATTTCCTAATTTTTATAATAAAGAATTGATTTACACATGTGTTGTTCATCATTTCGCGTAGGTGACACGGTCAATCTACCATGCACACCCTGATGCCAGAGTTCTTAGGAACCGCCTCTCGGCCTCTGACATGGTTCCTTTAAAGACTACCAGATGGCAGCCGGGACCAACGGCTTAACGTGCCTTCCGAAGCACGGAATCATCTTTATTATCAAACAATCAGGTGATTCAAGCCTGCAATGTCCTAACCAAACTGGAAACAACTAAACTAAGTATGCTTCCCGTGGGAATCGAACCCACGACCCCCGGGTCTACAGGCAAACGCCTCAACCACTGGACCACGGAGGCAGTTAACCTGTGCTGTTATCTCAGTACCTCATACAAGATAAATAAATAAATATAGAGGGACATGTTTTAAACTAAATGCTTATAATAATAATAATTTCCTTTTTAAAATGCAATAGTTCCTCCTCTGGCCAAGACCTGTTCAAGGGCATATCACACATGGTATTTCTAGGAACGGGTTCTGGCTCACAATATACCTATATAATCAATTACAATAACATAACATTACATCAACTTCTCCAAAGGGCCTCTACGTTTTGAATCTATATCGCCACGCAAGCCTTTAAAAGAACCGGGGTAACACCCGTGAAATAGGAGAGATACAAATATAAGAATAATAAATCTTTATTTTCGAGCAACCAGACTAGTTAGTAACATTACACTACGACTACAGCTATTTGACACTCACCACATGCAGACCACAACAGTGGTTGATGTAAGGACAGTCTTGCTATCGATACCAAGATGCTGTTGGAGCTGCCACGAATGCGCCGCACCAGGCTGGCGCTCCGCTTGCGCATGGTCGCGTAGAAGCAGTCAATCCGCGCCGCCGCAAACATGCTTGACGCGCTGCAAAATCGAGGCAGCCGCAACAACACCAGGAACGCATTATTTATATTGAATGCGAAAAGCGTCCTACGATTTTTTTGTATAATTAACCCACAAGTTACTCGTGTAACGCTGTACAGAATGCTCTAAACAGCGTTATCTTGACATCTTTCAACCATCGCGAGAACCTGCAGGCGTTCATATTTGCTCTAACCGACAACGCTCTTCGCTTCCTATCTATATCGGCTTCATCTTTGAGGTCAGGCGTCAAAATATGTCCAAGGTATTTAAATTTTGACACTCTATTAGAGGGACACCATACAAAGAAAGGGACGGTATGATGACCTCACTTTTTTCCATTATATATAAGGCCGTGATTAACTGCTATCAGTTTTCTGAGCCCGCAGACCGACGCGCTCAGCAGCGCCATGTCGTCTACGTAACTGATGTTATTGACGCACACGCCATCCACGTGACAGCCGACATGCTCGCCGCTGAGCGCCTCGTTAAGCGCGTTCACATATAAGTTGAACAGTGACGGAGAGCTTAGCCCGCCCTGCCTTACTCCACATTTCATCCTATATGGTCCAGCAACGAAGAAATCCATTTAACATTGTTAATTTGATTTGCGTACCAAAATTTGATTACATTCAAAGTTCCTTCGGGGCGTCTATATTATTGACCGAGCGAGCGAAGCGTCTCAGTTTCCACTGGCCCAAAATTCTTTTGTCCGTCTGTCTGTCTGTCTGTCTGCTCTCGTCTACAAGTCGCATTTCTCAACCGATTCTCATGAAATTTTGTGAGCAGGTTCGGTAATTATATAGAATTCTTTAGTCGTTACAGATTTTCGAAATTTAAAAAAATGGCCGATTTATGGGGGTCCTGAACTTAAAAAAACTCATAGCACAGCTATTTGGAAAAAAAAACAAAAATGTCATTAGACTTTTTTGTTATTCTCATTAAGACGCAACTTTTTTGTCTGAACAACTTTTTTATACGATAAAGTTGAACGTGTTTATAGTCGGCAATTTGCCCAAAAGTTGTCTGAAATCGATTTTCTGTATATTTATGAAAGAAGTTGAAGTACGTGAAGTGGGAGAGGGACTGAAATTGAACAACTTTCCCTAAGGAACAGAAATCAAAATATGAAAAATATTTTTTGGCTTAAAGCATGATACTGTGTATAACTTTTATAATTGAAAACACTGAATAAACTTAGAATCCTGAAACTAAAAATTAAAAATAAATAAAAAAAGATTCACATGCCATCCTGTGACTTGAACCCAGGGCTTATAGATGCCAGCCACTTCTTAACGTAAAGTTCGCATGTTTATCTGCCATAATAGTTGAAAATAAGCGTCCTATTAAAATTTTTACCAATTGGTAACATAACAACTATGAAACCGGGTATAAGAGATATGAACCTTCAAAAACATGAAAAATTGGTACAAATTTCCGTTGTGTTCAAACATCAAGAAAACAAATTTGGGCAATTATATAAGAAAAAGAAACGCAGAAACTCAGCCATAGCTTATTTTTTATTTATTTATTGAGGAACAACAAACAGTTACAAAATACAACATTAAAAAAAAATAAACTAAATTATTTATTAACAGTTTATACAATTTTGCAACCAACTACGTTATTCTCAGACTGCTATATACATATTATTTAATAGATGCTACTAGAGAGTAATAAAATATGTAATATAATCCTAACATGTATTAAAAAATCCTAACATATAATAAATAAAAAACTAGCAAAATAACAAAATAACAGTTTGTGCTTAATAATACAGAAGGAAGACTACGTTAGTTGAGGGTAAATGAAGAAAAGTAAAATAAATTAAATAAAATTAAAAATTGCAAACTTTTAAGAAATAAAATGTACTAATAAGAAGAATGCGGGTCTTGTTCACAGAGTATTTGGTGTAGTAGACTTTTGTATCTATGAATTGAACATGCAAACATATCAATATTTTCAAATAGCTTATTATGAGACTCAGCCATACGTCGTACCGGAGAACGCAAGCCTGAATTAGCGCAACAAGAGGGCAGGGCAAACAGGGGTCGTACGCGCAAAGTGCGCCGGACACTAGTTCTAGGCACACTATAATACAGCCTATCAACCAATGCAATGGAGTCTATTTTATTATGGACAATCTTATAAAGCAATACAGCTTCCAGGAAGTTACGTCGCGATTCCAGACTGAGTAGGTTGTAATTGGTGAGTAGCTGTTCATATGGCAGGAAGCGGCGATGACATTTGAAGTGCATGGTTCGCAGAAATTTGTGTTGAACTTTCTCAATCGCCAGAATGTATTTCTTGTAGAACGGATTCCACACTGGGACAGCGTATTCCAGTTGAGGCCTAACTAAAGCTTTATTTATGTAAAGTTAGGTGGTGGGGTTTTTGAAATTTGCGGCTGATCTAAGGACAAATCCAAACAATTTGAATGCCTTGTTGTTAATATTCTGTACGTGGGTATCCAGGCAAAGTTTTTCGTCAAGAGTGATACCAAGATCTGAGACTGAAGTGACTTTGGTTAAACAGCCATTACCAAGTTTATAACTATAATCTAACTGTTTTATGTTTTTATTGAATCTAATGAAATAACATTTGGGTAGGCTGAGACGTAGCTTATTTATAACTAGCTGTTACCCGCGGCTTCGCCCGCGTTTTTGTCAATCCCTCGGGAACAGTATTTCTCCAAAATTTCCCCAAATGAAAAATAACCTATGTCCTTCCACGGGCCTCAAACTACCTCTATACCAAATATCTGTTCAATTTTTTTTGTAAGTGTTTAATCAACTAATATGTAGGAAGCCATGTTTCATTAGTTGATTTCAAATTCATTGTAAAATGAGTTAAATCAAATACCTCACTTGTAAAAGTCGGGTAGTTGTGTAGGTGAAGTAAGCCTTAATATGTATAAGGGGAAATGGGATATGGTGGATAATTTCGGCGCCGAGATTGAATTGTGCGGTAGCTCAGATGGTCTGCCGTAGATGGTCGATAGTATGCTCTGGCATAGGTCGTACATAGACCTAGGTCGCCAGTTTATTTCTTAATTTATTAAGAGTATGTCTGTTCAATGGTTGAAGCGTGAAAAGACGACAGAAAGACAGAGTTCACCTACACAGATCTTTTTTAATTGTAATCGTGAACTTATTACCCTTTTTTAGGGTTCCGAACAAGGAATCCTTATAGTTTCGCCATGTCTGTCCGTCTGTCCGTCCGCGGTTTTACTCAGAGACTATATTTTGATATGGATATGTATATTTAATCATGCTGAAAAAACATTAAAATAAAATCTTGAAAAAAAATTTTTTTTACCGTAGCGTTTTATTCAAGTAAAAAGGGTAGTATTTTTTTTTCGCAGCTACCCCAACGTATGGGTTATTGTTGAATAGGTCTTTTAAAAATATTGTGGGCTTGTTAACATCATTTTTCGATTTACTTATCCGTTTCGGAACTATTTGATTTTATATTCCAAATTTTTGTTAGAATCCAGTGTCCCCCCCAGTGTCTATCTACTTAATGGTTGTATATGAACACATGAAAAAGTTTACGGTAGTAGTATATATAACGAAGTTTAAAGGAAAACTATCAAAGCTTAGTAGAGTTTATAAATTAAAGAGTTATAATCGAATAACTTATAAATGTACTTGCTTGGCGGAACGATAGGAGGCCGATTAGCACCTATTGCGCTCGGGAATCAAAGTAGGTAATATACCTACGAAAACTTGTTACCAGCGCTTGCCTCTACTCGTGGTGGTACTCAAATGGATATTTTTTTTTTTAGTTTCTTTTGTGAATTAAGACTTTATAAATCTTTCTTCAGTTACCACTGTCTTATGTGGGCTCGTTTTTAGACGGTAGATAATGGTACGGAACCCTTGGTGTGCGAGTCCGACTCGCACTTGGCCGGTTTTTATACTTCTAAGTCTAGAAATGAATCAAATTTCATACAAACTTTACACCCCTATTTTACCCCTGCAGGGGGGAATTTTGTACATTTCACCTACACAGATCTTTTTCATTGTAATCGAAAACTTACATACCTTTTTTTATACATCTAAGTCTAGAATTGAGTAAAATTCCATACAAATTTTACCCCCCTGTTTTACCCCTTTAGGGCGGAATTTTGTCTTGTTTACCTACACAGATCTTTTTTAATTTTAATCGAGAACTTATATACCTACTTTCATATTTCTAAGTTCAGAAATGAGAAAATTCCATATAAACTTCACCACCCTATTTCACCCTCTTAGTGGTTGAATTTCTAAAAATACTTTCTTATTGTTCATTCACATCATAAAAAAACTCCTGTACCAAATTTCAATTTTCTAGGCACAGTGGTTTCGGCTGTGCGTTGATATATAAGTCAGATTTGCCTTTTGCTCGCGGCTCCGCCCGCGTTAATGTGGATCCCTCGGGAACAGTAGAATTTCCCGGAATAAAAGGTACCCTATGTCCTTTTCGGGGCCTCAAACTATCTCCATACCAAATTTCATCTAAATTGGTTCAATGGTTGAAGCGTGAAAAGAAGACAGACAGACAGACAGAGTTACTTTTGCATTTATAATATTAGTATGGATTTGGTTCATGACTTTCAGTGAAACACCTTAATATTGAATTTCAATCGAATAACTTCATAAACAGAAAGTTTCATACTATATTTGCATCCCCGTTTTACCCCCTTAAGGGATGATATTTGAGAAAATTATTTTACTCCTGTTTCATGCCTTTTAATAAAGTACCTTCATGCTCAATTTCATTCGAATTACTTTAAAAACAGCAAAGTTTATTCTAACTTTGCACCCCCGTTAAACCCCCTAAGAGATGAATTTTGAAAAATATATATTACTCATATTTCATGGCTTTCAGTAAAGAACCTTCATGCTGAATTTCATTTATATAACTTCAAAAACGGCAAAGTTTCATACTAACTTTACACCCCCGTTTTACCCCCTTAGGGGATGAATTTCCAAAAATCCTTCCTTAGTGCTCCCCTACGTTATAAAAGGAACTCCTGTGCAAAATTTCAAGTTTCTAACCCTTATAGTTTAGGCCCTGCGTTGATATGTCAGTCAGTCAGTCAGTCAGTCAGTCAGTCAGTCAGTCAGCTTCTCCTTTTATATATATAGATACAGTAATCTAAAAGTCGATCTAGGTCATTTTGTAGAGAAATACAGTCGTCTACCGATTTGATGGCTTTGTAAACTTTTAGATCATCGGCATACATAAAAAAATTGGAATTTTTGAAACAATATTTTATATCATTAATGAATAAAACGAACAGGAGGGGTCCAAGTATGGAGCCCTAAAGGACTCTAGAAGTGACATTCACTAAATTCGACTGATATCCTTTAACAAATACAGTCTGTGTTCTATTTAGGATGAAAGAATGAAACCAACGCAGCAAGTCACCCCGGATACCATTGTACGCTAATTTATCAAGAAGTATTTTATGGTCAACCTTATCCGCCTTCTCATAGTTGGTGTAAACAACGTCTACTTGTACACGATTGTCAAGGTTCTCAATGATTGAAATGAAATGAAATGAAATGAAATGAAATGATTTATTAATTTACATGAACCATGGTCTTAAAATGTGACAAACAAAAAACAGAGTCCAACATGTTTCGCCATCAAGATGGCATGTAAATATTTATGTCTTATGCCTAATTAAATTATGTTATTACATAACTAACAAATTGGTAATCTTATTAATTGAATTATTTCTAGCTTAACTATACATTTGTTGGCCATAAAACCTTAAAATAGAAAATAATGTATTACTATAAATAATTTAAACGATAATAATACAAGTGATGCCTATCTCATCTTCCAAAATTCTTCCATGTCATAGAAACATCTGTCTAGTAACCATTTCTTCAATCTATTTTTAAAATGTGTTATTGGTAACTCTCGAATCACTTTCGGTATTTTGTTATATATTTTCACTGACATGATATAACAATTATTACTAAAAAGAGACGTTCTACATCTCGGTATTACCAATCGAGTGGGATCTCTATGCGGAAATCTTCGGTCGTTATCGCCAACTCTAGTAAAGAATTTCATATGTGATCTAACAAAAATTCCAACCTCGAGGATGTACATACAGGTAAGAGTTAGGATATTGTGTTTTTTGAATAAGGGCCGACAAGATTCTAAGGGACCCTTCCCAGATAGCGCTCTAATGCATTTTTTTTGAGTTATGAAAGCCTTTTGTACTTCTGTAGAATTTCCCCACAGTAGAAGTCCATATCTTAGTACTGACGCTACATAGCCGTGATATGCTGTACGAACAATTTCTTCGTTAGAAATACGTCTTAATCTTTTCAAGGCGAATACAAATTTATTAAGTTTCTTAGATACACATTCTATGTGAGCCTTCCAATTACAATGCTGATCTAATGTGAGCCCAAGGAATTGTGTATAAGAAGCTTCTGTTAAAGATTGCCCTTGACAATTTATATTTAGTATAGGTTTAGAAGTTTGATAATTTAAAAAATGTATATATTTAGTTTTCTCAATATTTACGTGTAGATTATTAGATTTTAACCATTGAATTATCGTTTCAATTGTTGTATTTACAGCAGTTTCGTATTGAACATTGTCATCATTATCAGTAATTATTATGGAAATGTCGTCGGCGAATAAGATACATTTATTTTTAGTTATCGAAGTAATGTCATTTATGTATAATAAAAATAGCAGTGGTCCCAATATACTGCCTTGTGGTACCCCATGTTTTTTTTCTTTAAAGACTGAGTGGTATGATTGTCTCTCAAATTTTTTGTTAACGCGAGTTATTTCTACACACTGACTTCGGTTAGTCAAATAGCTTTTTATCCAGTCATTTGTCAGACCTCTAATGCCATATTTTTCTAATTTACTGAGCAGTATGTTGTGGTCGACAAAGTCAAAAGCCTTTGACATATCAAAAAATACTGTCAAAACTGGTGTTTTATTGTCAATATTTTGCGTTATAGTGCTCAAATAGTTCGCTGGTAAATACAACTAGATTTGATGTAGTTGAACGAGACTTGACGAAACCATGCTGTTCCTGAATGATAATGTTATGCAGTACAGGATAGACTTCGTTGTGCACGAGTCGTTCAAAGAGCTTTGCTAGGGCTGAGAGAATGGAGATGGGGCGATACTGCTTGACATTTTTTTTTATTTCCTTTTTTATGTACCGGGACGATAAAGGCGCATTTCCAAATGTCAGGAAAGAAACCCTCCCTTAGACACCTATTGAAGATGATGTAAAGAGGTCTGCACAGGCTGCAGGCTGTTTGTTTTAAGAAATATGGCGGTATTCCATCAGGTCCAGCGCCTTTAGCGGTGTTAATTGCTTTAAGCTCATTTACAATTTTATCCTGACTAAGAAAAATATTCGATAAAAATATATTATTATCATCGACAGTTTCAGAAGGTGGCTGCCAACTGTCAATATTGGGTGTCAATGTAGGCTCAAAAACTGATTTAAAGTACTCGGCGAAGAGATTACAAATTTCTTCCGGTTTATCCGACGTGTTATCTTTATACCTCATGGAAGAAGGTATGTTAGATTTTCCCTTACGATTAGCTAGATAAGACCAAAAGTACTTTACGTCTGTACAGATATTATTTTCAACGCACTGCATGTACTCACGATAGCGTTTCTCACATTTATCTTTGAAGATGCTTCTAAAGTATGAGAATTTTTCATAGTCACAAATGTTTTGATATTTTTTCCATTTTATCCAGGCCCTTTGCTTCTTTTTAAAAATATTTATAAGCGAGGGCGTAAACCATACAGGGAACTTATTAGGCTTAGGGGAAGACAAGGGTGTATGTTTTTTTATTATATTACTAGCTTTCGCCCGCGGCTCCGCCCGCGTCAATGTCGATCCCTCGGGAATAGTACTTTTTCCCGGGATAAAAGGTAGCCTATATCCTTCTCCGTACTCCAGAGAACTTGTATGCAAAATCTCATGATGATCGGTTCAGTACTTACGGCGTGAAAGCGTAACAAACAAACAAACAAACAAATAAACAAACAAACAAACTCACCTTCGCATTTATAATATTAGTTAGGATTAATTTGATTGTAAAAATAATCTACTGAGTCAGCTATGGTAAGATGGCTGAGTTCTTCATCCCACACGATGTTTGAAATGTCTTTATTTATTGCATCGTAATCAGACTTATAAAAATTATACTTAAAGTTTTTTGTACGAGGGTATCCTCAGATAATGGTGCCGTAATATAAGTGACAAAAGGAGGATGGTCCGAATTAGGTCTAATCAGCGAGTTAGGTTGAGGCTGGATCACACAGGGCACATTGCTTATTACCAAGTCTAGAATGCGATTATTTGCATTCAACAAATAGTTGTACTGTGTACAGCCGAGAGCAGACATACTCGTACACCTATTTAATTGAGTACCACTTGAAGATGTTTTATTGTGTGACAGGCCATCGACAGGATTCATATTATTGGTGTAAGACCATACAAGCTCAGGTAGATTATAGCCTCCTACTATGAATATTTTGTCAACATTTTCCGCATTAGTTAAAGCTTCAAGGATATAATCAAAATGATTCTCATAGGCCAATACTCTGGCCCAAGGTGGTATATAGGTGACACTGATAATGTGCCTAGTGTGTGTCTCTCTTCCTGGTATTTCTACAAATAAATGTTCTATGCCGGATGGTGAAAGAAGCTCGTCAGGTATGTGCGATAAGTCGAATTCAACAGGACCCAAACTTCGCAAAACTGCCAATAACACCCGCCCTCCATCGTCCTGTTTCGTCGCCAGCCTATCACGATCTCGTCGAAAAATTACATATCTCTCATTGATAAACTTGTTATTATGGATTTCCGGCGTTAACCAAGTCTCGGTAAGCACAATAATATCGTAGGTAGACGAAAGAATGTTCATATAAAGTGTCTGGAGTTTTGTCCGGATACCACCACAGTTTTGGTAATTAATTGACAGCTTACTATCCATAAACAAAGTATGATAACAATATGTATGCGTATTGACAGTACGTTTTTTTTTCTTTTGTAATAATTAATGAATATAATGAATAATGTATTAGTGTATACAGTGTGAGAAATGTGAGATAAAATAGGCTGTGATTGTATAAGTGCTGAAGCTGATAAGCTGTATCTGAGTTAGTATTGCAATAACATGTGAAAAACAGGTATGTCACACTTGCCTTTATATTAATACTTAAGATTTGAGAAATATATTTTGTAAATATAAAACTATTGGTTATGACTGAGTGCTCAAGCTTAAATAGAAAAATAAAATAGATTTAAAGCCTACTAAATTAATAAAAAACGTTACATAAAACTTTATTATAGGTGTGTTTGAACTTAGTGGGCCAGCTTTCATCAATTAATATAAGACATGATCTTTTCCAGATCTGATTCCGTTCTGATGACAAATGCCGGCGCATCGTCCCACTATTATCTCTATGGTCCCGCTCGCGAACAAGTATTGAGGAGTTCTTAATCCAGACAAACTTGAAATTGTTCTTCTTCGCCACTTCTCGACACTGACGAAATAAGTGCTTTTTTTTCAATGTAAGGTGTTCATTTAAATATATATTTACAGGGGAGCCAGGAAAACCAATCTGGTTGGATTTTAGTCCCTTGGCCCTTCTGTAGGCACTAAGAACGTTGTCTCGTATTGTGCGAGTGGTGAACTTTACAATTATATTTTTAGGTCTGTTGCTGCCGCCCTGAGCATGCGGGACTCTGTGCACGGAGACAATGTTAGCCGGGGGTACCTATGGAGATTTTGGGAACAGAACCCATGGCTTCAATGATTGCTGGCAAGATTTCATTGCGCCGTTCAGGTACATTGCAGATCTCTAGGTTGCACTGACGTGCCTGCTGCTCCAGGGAGTCTATCTTTTGTTCTAGACTGACAATGACAGGACTTACATCGCTGCTGCAATTAGAGATTTCGGCCATATGTTTCTTAATATCCTCGTGCTCGGTACAACAAAATTCCACCGAGGCTTTTACGTTATTTACATCTTGCGTAAGCGTAGATATATTATTATTTATTTTATTCTGCTCTGCCCTTAAATTTCCAATTTCGTTGCGAATCTCTGTTAAAGTCGTTTTCATATCATTTCTCATACCTGTTACATCATTTTTCATTTCTGTTTGCCATTCATGCAGTTTGTTAAATAAAGAACGAGAAAATGAGTCGAAATTGTTTGAATTTTCAGGTCTCAAACAGCTTTGGACTGGGGAATCTCGGTTGAGGAAGGACACTTCCATGGTATCCATCGAGGTATCATGAAGACGTATTTGGGTGCTGCGTACAGGGGTGTTTAATTTCGATCCAGCGCGTCTTGTTACATTGCTGCATGAAGGACATCTCCAACTGGAAACGACATCTTGGGTGAGGGCAGCGAAATGCTCCTTATTTATATTAAGAAACTCACTGTGATATGCATCTTTGCAGGAGGTGCATTTAAAGTAATTGCACGTACCAGCTGCTATCAGAACTCTGCAAGCACTACAGTGTAATTCATCGTTATGTGCAATTCGTGTCTGCGACATCTTGCGACAGTAGGCGAAACTAGTACAAAGAGGGTTTGTGTTGGTGAGAAGCAGCGCACGCGTCGCAGTAGTACAGTGCAAAGCAAGGCGTACGGGACCAATTAGTGTAAGGCAATGACGAAAGATGGCGTTGTATTGAAAAAAAGAGCGTGAGCGATGATAATGCAATATTGCACGTAAATAGCAATCTATGTTTTGCGCTATAATAACACAAAAAGTACGAAAATTCACTAACAGGACACTGTTTGCACTTTATCTAGTCACTAAGAGAATATATTGTTGCGAGAATTACAGTTTTCACCCGACGTTGTTTCACAAAAGAGGAGTAATTTTTACACGGAAACAAATACTTGGGCGTTGCAGTAACGTACTTCTTCTAGTCAATTTAGAAACTTCACTAATCTATACATATAATAAAACAGTAAAATTATTTTGTCTGTACATTTCGAATTTTTGACTGAAATGGATAGAGGGACACTTAAAAAGAATAATAGAAAGCAAAACAATTTTTTTGGAATTTCTTGTCTGTCTGTCTGTATGTATGATCACGATTATCTCCGAAAATACTGAACCGATTTACTTCAAACTTTCAATAATTGCTTTGTTTTAACTCAGTTTAACATTTAAAGTTTGTTTCATCAAAATCGGTTCATTAAAAAAAAAGAAATCGTCATTTGAATGAACTTAAGGCATGAGTTTGCCTGCAAACATATAATCATATAATAAAACAGTAAAATTATTTTGTCTGTACATTTCGAATTTTTGACTGAAATGGATAGAGGGACACTTAAAAAGAATAATAGAAAGCAAAACAATTTTTTTGGAATTTCTTGTCTGTATGTATGATAACGATTATCTCCGAAAATACTGAACCGATTTACTTCAAACTTTCACTAATTGCTTTGTTTTAACTCAGTTTAACATTTAAAGTTTGTTTCATCAAAATCGGTTCATTAAAAAAAAGTTATCGTCATTTGAATGAACTTAAGGCATGAGTTTGCATGCAAAACTTTTAGCAAAAATAAAATAATAAGTGACATAAGAAAATTAAAATCCAAAGTCAATTCATCATCATTATACGACAGCATTATAACTATCCATAGTAATCCATACTAAAAAAAAAAAAAGAAGCTGACTGACTGACATATCAACGCAGGGCCTAAACTATAAGGGTTAGGAACTTGAAATTTTGCACAGGAGTTCCTTTTATAATGTAGAGGAGCACTAAGAAAGGATTTTTGGAAATTCATCTCCTTAGGGGGAAAAACGGGTTGCAAAGTAAGTATGAAACTTTGTTGTTTTTGAAGTTATTCGAATGAAATTCAGCATGAAGGTTCTTTACTGAAAGGTATGAAACACGAGTAAAATATTTTACTCAAAAATCATCCCTTAAGGGGGTAAAATAAGGGTGCAAAGTAAGCATGAAACTTTGCCATTTTTGAAGTTAGTCGAATGAAATTCAGCATGAAGGTTCTTTACTAAAAGGCATGAAACACGAGTAAAATATTTTTCTCAAAAATCATCCCTTAACGGGATATAACGGGGATGCAAAGTTAGTATGAAACTTTCCGTTTTTGAAGTTATTCAATTGAAATTCAATATTAAGGTGTTTCATTGAAAGTCATAAACTAATGTATTCCGGGTAATTCTACTGTTCCTGAGAAATTGACACTAACGCGGGCGGAGCCGCGGGCCAAAGGCAAACCTGACTTACGTATATATCAACGCACAGCCGAAACTACTGTGCGCAGAAACTTGAAATTTGGCACAGGGATTCTTTTTATGATGTAAATGAGCACTAAGAAAGGATTTTTAGAAAATCAAAGGGGTTGAAGTTTTATGGAATTTTCTCATTTCTGGACTTAGAAGTTTGAAAGTAGGTACGCAAGTTCTCAATTAAAATAGATAAAAAAGATCTGTTTAGGTGAACCAGACAACATTCTCACTTGAAGGGGTAAATAGGGGGTAAAGTTTGTATGGAATTTTTCCATTTCTAGACTTAGAGGTATGAAAATAAGTATATACGTTGTAGGTTACAATTAAAAAAGATCTGTGTAGGTGAAATGGGCAAAATCCCCTCCTTAAGGGCTAAAGATCTATGCAGGTGAAATGTGTGGCGTATTGCCGTACATTTTATACTTTTAATTTTATTGTTTTATATAACTGGTAATTATTTATAATTACATATATAAACTTATATATAGAATTATTGTAAACGTTTTAAGTTAATAAACATTTTTTGTATTCTGTTACTTTCTATAATTCGTAATTATTTGTAATTACATAAACGATATACATAATTGTTGTTAGCGGTAGAATTTAAATAAATAAATATTAAACATGCATTTATAGTAAACTACATTTATAAAAATATGATAGTTAATAAAATATATAATATTTATATATAAATATAGTATTGTATAAATATTGTATATTTGAATACGTATAGGATAATAGTTTTGTATAAATAAAAATAATAGTGAAACTAATTTATGCATTTTTTGGTTGTACGTACAAGCGGACATGCGACGATATTTTATATAGCGAATTCCTCGCGCTCAACCGACCCAAGACCGGTTTCGTGCGCGAGCGACGGCCGGCCGGCACTCTGTTGCTAGCGGCCGCGGCAGTCCGAGAATTGCACTGACACTGATCGCATGTCCGCCGCGCTCGCGACTACCTACCGCTTGTTAAACGCTAACGAACTTTCTTTTCATACTGTTACTACTCTGAACTTTCTTTCTTCTTTCAATCATCATACCCTTCTGTTCTGTAAAACTGTATGTGCTATCTATTGTGCTACGCAATAAACTGTGGTGCTATAAAGCTTGCTTTATTTTCTACGCATCAAATCACCTGCTTCACCTGCACTGCATCTAGTGAGTACTTACCATCTTACTTGCTCTTACCACATTGGTGACCCCCTTGAGCACTCAAGATGAGCGAGAAGAAGGATGCTACTAAGGAGATGGCGGTAGATACTTTCCGCGTCGGAGTAAAAGTACCTCCATTTTACCCGGAGAAACCGGCGTTATGGTTCGCACAGCTGGAGGCACAGTTTCAACTGGCCAGCATTACTATAGATGCAACCAAGTTTTATTATGCCATTGGACAGTTGGAACCGCAATACGCAGCAGAGGTGGAGGACGTTATCACCACGCCGCCAACAACGGACAAGTATCAGAAGCTGAAAACGGAGCTTATTAAACGTCTCTCAGCATCACGGGAGAAAAAGGTGAAACAGCTCCTTGTTCATGAAGAGTTGGGTGACAGAAAGCCGTCTCAGTTTTTGCGCCACCTTCAAAACCTTGCAGGACCCGATGTGCCAGAAGAATTTTTGAAGACAATCTGGACGAGTCGTCTACCTGCAGGAACGCAAACCATCGTCGCGTCGCAGCCGAAAGCAACGTTAGAGGAGCTGGCCGAACTATCCGACCGCGTTCATGACGTTGTTTCACCCATGCAAGTCGCGTCAACATCCACAGCGTCAAGGGCAGCAGCTTTTAGGAGTGATGACGTCAATGTTCATATAGCTGAATTGACAAAACAAGTGGCAGCCCTAACGAACAAGATAAATCAGATGTCGAGAGAGGGTCATCGACGTCCGGCCAATCGAAATCGCAGCCGTTCCCGATCCAGAACGAGGTCCCACTCCAATTACAGGAAGTTTCCAAATTGCTGGTACCATTCAAAATTTGGCGATAAGGCAGACAAGTGTGTAAAGCCGTGCGACTACGCTTCGGGAAACGCAGTGGGCAATCGGTAATGGCGGCCGACGATTGCGTAAGTACGGGTCGCTTATTTGTAACAGATAAACGGACAAAAATTCAATTCTTAGTGGACACTGGAAGTGACCTTTGTGTTTTTCCCCGCATTTATGTTAAAGAGCGACGGGCTCGGACAGACTATGAATTATGCGCAGCCAACGGTACATCGATTGCAACTTACGGCCATGTTAACTTAGTTTTAAATCTAGGCTTGCGCCGTGACTTTGCTTGGCAATTTACGGTAGCCGATGTAACAAAGGCAATAATTGGTGTAGACTTTTTATCCTTTTTCAATTTAGTAGTTGATTGCAGGAACCAACGTCTTGTCGACCAAAATACAAGCCTCGCGACCGTGGCTTTGCTTGCGAGTCCTTCCGATATCATTTCTTCGGTCAAGTGCGTCACTGGTGAGTCAGATTTCCATAATATTCTTAGGGAATACCCAGATATTACTCGCCCTAATGGTACTAATCGTATACCTACGCATAACACAGTACATCATATTCGTACTACACCCGGCCCACCCGTTTCTAGTGCCCCTCGTAGATTAGCTCCTGATAAATTAAAAATTGCAAAAGAGGAGTTTGCTACTATGCTCAAGAGTGGCATAGCCAGACCCTCAGAATCATCCTGGTCCTCACCCCTACACCTGGTCCCTAAAAAGGACAATGGCTGGCGACCCTGTGGGGATTACAGGATGCTTAATGCAAGAACTATTCCTGACAAATATCAAATTCGTCACATTCAGGATTTTTCCCATAGCCTCGCAGGTTGAACTATTTTCTCAACCATCGACCTGATGAAAGCGTACCATCAGATCCCTGTAAATCCAGAGGATATCCAGAAAACATCCATTACAACCCCGTTCGGACTTTATGAATTTCCGTACATGACGTTCGGACTTCGTAATGCAGGACAAACTTTTCAGCGGTTCGTGGACGAAGTGCTGCGTGGCTTGGACTTCTGTTACGCTTATATTGATGACTTTCTCGTCTTTTCTAAGGATCAAGAAGAACACAGAAGACACCTCCGTACTCTATTCACCAGGTTGCAGGAGTATGGATTGGTAATAAATGCGTCAAAGTGTGTTTTTGGGGCCTCAGAAGTCACTTTCTTAGGTTACCTCATCTCTGCTGAAGGCACAAAGCCTCTTCCTGCCAAAGTTGAAGCAATCCAGAACTTCCCTGCACCTAAAACAGTACGTGAGTTTCGTAGGTTTCTAGGAATGGTCAATTTTTATATGCGTTTCATTCCCCAGGCAGCGCAGCATCAAACCCCTTTGAATGCTTTGTTGGAAGGTTCAGTCAGAGGTTCCCATCCTGTACATTTTACCAACAAGGAGTCTGAAGCCTTTGACAACTGCAAGAGAGGATTGTGTCAAGCAGCCTTACTTGCCCACCCCGACTGTAACGCCAAACTTGCGGTCGTTACTGACGCATCCGACACTGCAATAGGTGCTGCACTACAGCAGTTCAAAGAGGACAAGGGATGGCAACCTCTGGCGTTCTTTTCGAGGAAATTGTGTCCAGCTCAGCATAAATATTCCCCGTATGATCGCGAACTTCTGGCGATTTACGAAGCCATCAAGTATTTTAGACATATGGTCGAAGCTCGTAACTTTGTCGTGTACACTGACCACAAGCCCTTATGCTTCGCTTTCCACTCTCGTAAAGAGAATTGTTCCCCGCGACAGTTTCGTCACTTAGATTATATCTCGCAGTTCACCACGGATATAAGGCACATCTCCGGTAAGGATAACGTCGTTGCAGACACTTTCCAGGATTGAAGAAGTTATGCAGCCCGTTGATCTTAATCGCATAGCAGATGCTCAAGAACATGATCCGGATTTGAAGCTTCTCTTGGAAAGCCAAACGTCGTTACACTTGAAGAAGATGCAGCTACCAGGTGCTGAAACCAGGATGTACTGTGAGGAAAGAGATGGTAATGTTAGGCCATATGTCCCAAAAATGTTTCGTCGTCAGGTGTTTGAAAGTCTTCACTCTCTAAGTCATCCAAGGGCGAATGCATCAGTTAAGTTGGTTTCAGATAGGTTTGTTTGGCCAGGTATCAAAAAAGACTGTCGTGAGTGGACAAAGACCTGTCTCGCTTGTCAGCGATCAAAGGTCACACGACATGTTTCCTCACCATTAGGCTTATTCAATCCCCCATCTTCTCGATTTACTAATATCCACATCGATTTAATCGGTCCATTGCCCTTATCACAAGGATATAGGTACTGCCTCACGGCAATCGATAGGTTCACGCGTTGGCCTGAGGTAGTGCCCCTGCAAGAGATCACGGCTGAAGCGGTCGCCAGAGCATTAATCTCTGGATGGATATCTAGGTTTGGTTGTCCTGTTTCCATCGTTACGGATAGAGGAAGGCAGTTTGAGTCCGCGTTATTCAAACACTTAGCTCAAATTGTTGGTTTTCAGCACAAACGGACCACTGCCTACCATCCTGCCTGTAACGGGATTGTGGAAAGGTTTCATCGGCATTTAAAAGCCGCCATTGTTTGCCACTCCAACTCAAATTGGGTCGATACTTTACCTCTTGTGTTGCTTGGTATCAGAAGTGCTTACAAGGAAGACTTGGCATCCTCCGCAGCCGAGCTAACGTATGGCGAGCCGCTGAGATTGCCTGGAGATTTTTTCCAACCAGGAGAAGACGTTTCCCCTGATGTGACAGACTACCTGGCACGTCTTAGGTCTTTCGTGAAGAAACTTCAGCCTTCACCAGCTTCTCGTCATGGCAAACACTCGATCTTCGTGGTTAGAGATTTAGCAACTGTGACACATATTTTCCTTCGCGATGACTCCTGTCGCAGACCTCTGACACCTGCGTACTCGGGACCTCACGAGGTAGTTGAAAGGGGGGATAAATTTTTCAAAATAATTTTACGTGGTAATGCTGTCTCAGTATCAATAGACCGCCTTAAGCCGGCCTATATATTGCTTGATAAAAACACCACACAAGATACCCCATCATTCACTAGCCCAAATACTCAAACTAGTACTCCAATCACCCCAACACAACACAGTACACTCCCTGAACAAAGAAATGATATCAAAAGGACGCGTTCAGGACGTATCGTGCGTTTTCCTACCTATTATCGCCCTTGACGGGCTCTGGAGGGGGGTGATGTGGCGTATTGCCGTACATTTTATACTTTTAATTTTATTGTTTTATATAACTGGTAATTATTTATAATTACATATATAAACTTATATATAGAATTATTGTAAACGTTTTAAGTTAATAAACATTTTTTGTATTCTGTTACTTTCTATAATTCGTAATTATTTGTAATTACATAAACGATATACATAATTGTTGTTAGCGGTAGAATTTAAATAAATAAATATTAAACATGCATTTATAGTAAACTACATTTATAAAAATATAATAGTTAATAAAATATATAATATTTATATATAAATATAGTATTGTATAAATATTGTATATTTGAATACGTATAGGATAATAGTTTTGTATAAATAAAAATAATAGTGAAACTAATTTATGCAATTTTTGGTTGTACGTACAAGCGGACATGCGACGATATTTTATATAGCGAATTCCTCGCGCTCAACCGACCCAAGACCGGTTTCGTGCGCGAGCGACGGCCGGCCGGCACTCTGTTGCTAGCGGCCGCGGCAGTCCGAGAATTGCACTGACACTGATCGCATGTCCGCCGCGCTCGCGACTACCTACCGCTTGTTAAACGCTAACGAACTTTCTTTTCATACTGTTACTACTCTGAACTTTCTTTCTTCTTTCAATCATCATACCCTTCTGTGCTGTAAAACTGTATGTGCTATCTATTGTGCTACGCAATAAACTGTGGTGCTATAAAGCTTGCTTTATTTTCTACGCATCAAATCACCTGCTTCACCTGCACTGCATCTAGTGAGTACTTACCATCTTACCTGCACTTACTACAAATGTATTAAATTCCCCCTTAAGGAGAAAAAGCAAAGGGGCAGGGGTTTGTATGGAATTTTTATCATTTCTACTGTTCCCAAGGGAACGACATTAACGCGGGCGGAGCCGCGGGCAACAGCTAGTAAACTTCCAATTTATTTCACTTTAAACAAGAATGAACGTATATTATACTATTTTTAAATAATAAAACTTTGCGGATCGTAATAACCAGTGGATAGTATAGTTGCGCCTTCTAGCGGCAATTTAAAAATTTTAATGTAAAAAAAAATTAAATCGGTTAAGTTTTGGAGAAGAAATCAGAGGACTACGAAGCGTTAATTTTGTGTACTTTTTATAGGTATTTTCCGGCCGAGCTGCAATTATCTCTATCGCAGTCTGCGGGGTTTGTTTGGGCACGCGGCGCGAAAGCAATAGATATTATAAATATCTATTTTTTAATTCTCTCGAGCTTAGTGTTTCCTCTTAAAAAAAGGGTCTGGTCGGGTCCTTCTGGTAAGGGAATGTAGGTTTAAATTTCCGTTTCCTCTGGTACCTAATTAAGAGCAGCGGGGATTGGGAAATAGTAACTGAAGGAAATCATCCTTTAGTCAATTAGCATATCAGTAACAGATATATTTTAGAACACTGAAGGGCAAATGTGGATGTTGATTGTAAGTGCTCGCGAGGTCTACTGTTCTCGCAGAACCACTAGTGTAGTTTTTGCCATAAGCGATCATATGACACCAAATCATAAGCCTTGGACAGATCAAGGAAACACCCGTATACGGCTGTTTTTCGACGAAGGTAACAGGAGATGCACTATCAGTAGACAGATTGGGTCGAAACCCAAACTGATTATCATGCAGTTTTAGGTATTTATTAAGATGAGTAGGGAGACCGGGGATGGTTGGCTATAAGGGCAGGTAGACTAAGCAACAATAACTCGCCACCATCACGTGTTTTTCATCAACCAATCACGAGCGACGATGTGTCCCCGCGGCCCGCTTACTTGTGCGAAGTGAGCCGCCGCAGTCGCGCGGCGTCCTTGAGTGGCATCACATGTTGTTTTTGGTCTCGGTAAGTACATTTTTTCGTTCGTACTTTTTATGTTATTGTGCCTATCGATCTATTAGAAACAATGTTGTTGGTACGCCAAATGTAAATATGATAGTTTTATTCTATATAACACGGCATTGCTTCCGTGCTAGTGCCAGAGTTTGCATATAATACGCAGGTAAAATTCAAAATGGCGTCAGGGGTTGGTTGACTAACTTTTTTCGGGGTAGGTAGACTAATTAGTCAACCAACCCCTTGAAATGATCAGGAAAGTTTCAAATATTTATATTTTATTATCAATCATACATATATATAATTACTAGCTGTTGCCCGCGGCTCCGCCCGCGTTAATGTCGTTCCCTTGGGAACAGTAGAAATGATAAAAATTCCATACAAACCCCTGCCCCTTTGCTTTTCCCCTTAAGGGGGAATTTAATACATTTCACCTGCATAGATTTTTAGCCCTTAAGGAGGGGATTTTGCCCATTTCACCAACACAGATATTTTTTTTTATTGTAATGGAGAACTTCTTATTGTCATATTTCTAAGTAAATAAAAAAAATCCATACAATCTTTACCCCACCTATTCTACCCCTTCATGGGTAAATTTCGACCATTTTAACTACACAGATCTTTTTAATTGTAATGTAAACATATATACTAATTTTTATACTTCTATGTCCAGAAATGAGAAAATTTCCATACAACCCCCCCCCCCCCTTTATCCCTTAAGGGGGAAATTTTGTACATTTCACCTACACAGATCTTTTTTAATTGTAACCTACAACGTATATACTTATTTTCATACCTCTAAGTCTAGAAATGGAAAAATTCCATACAAACTTTACCCCCTATTTACCCCTTCAAGTGAGAATGTTGTCTGGTTCACCTAAACAGATCTTTTTTAATTTTAATTGAGAACTTGCGTACCTACTTTCAAACTTCTAAGTCCAGAAATGAGAAAATTCCATAAAACTTCAACCCCTTTGATTTTCTAAAAATCCTTTCTTAGTGCTCATTTACATCATAAAAAGAATCCCTGTGCCAAATTTCAAGTTTCTGCGCACAGTAGTTTCGGCTGTGCGTTGATATATACGTAAGTCAGGTTTGCCTTTGGCCCGCGGCTCCGCCCGCGTAAGTGTCAATTTCTCAGGAACAGTAGAATTACCCGGAATACATTAGTTTATGACTTTCAATGAAACACCTTAATATTGAATTTCAATTGAATAACTTCAAAAACGGAAAGTTTCATACTAACTTTGCATCCCCGTTATATCCCGTTAAGGGATGATTTTTGAGAAAAATATTTTACTCGTGTTTCATGCCTTTTAGTAAAGAACCTTCATGCTGAATTTCATTCGACTAACTTCAAAAATGGCAAAGTTTCATGTTTACTTTGCACCCTTATTTTACACCCTTAAGGGATGATTTTTGAGTAAAATATTTTACTCGTGTTTCATACCTTTCAGTAAAGAACCTTCATGCTGAATTTCATTCGAATAACTTCAAAAACAACAAAGTTTCATACTAACTTTGCAACCCGTTTTTCCCCCTAAGAAGATGAATTTCCAAAAATCCTTTCTTAGTGCTCCTCTACATTATAAAAGGAACCCCTGTGCAAAATTTCAAGTTCCTAACCCTTATAGTTTAGGCCCTGCGTTGATATGTCAGTCAGTCAGCTTCTTTTTTTTTAGTATGGATTACTATGGATAGGTATAATGCTGTCGTATAATGATGATGAATTGACTTTGGATTTTAATTTTCTTATGTCACTTACAATTTTATTTTAGTTTTTGCTATATGTTTGCAGGCAAACTCATGCCTTGAGTTCATTTAAATGACGATAACTTTTTTTTTAATGAACCGATTTTGATGAAACAAACTTAAAATGTTAAACTGAGTTGAAACAAATCAATTGGTGAAAGTTTGAAGTAAATCGGTTCAGTATTTTCGGAGATAATCGTGATCATACATACAGATAGACAGACAGACAAGAAATTCCAAAAAAATTGTTTTGCTTTCTATTATTCTTTTTAAGTGTCCCTCTATCCATTTCAGTCAAAAATTCGAAATGTACAGACAAAATAATTTTACTGTTTTATTATATGTATAGATGTCTTACTATAATTGTGTGAGTTAATGGTTAATGTGCATCATGAATGTAAACACTTTTATAGTTTTCTGTCACATAGGTTCTTAATTACAGTTGTTTTTGTTTTACAGAAAATGAGGACGTACAAGAAAAAAACTGAAAGGGGCGATGTACCAAAGGATATCTTAGAAAGAGCTTGCCACGCAGTTATCTTCGATGATAATAGCATAAACGCCATTTCAAAGAAATACCCAATCCCATATAAAACGTTGCATCGTTATGTAACTAAACTTAAAAAACAAAAGCTAGAAAGTAAGTATCCTTACAATTTTGAATAGTTTTATTATTAAACAATAATTTTAATGAATTTTAGTTGAAGTGATTCTAGCTTTTCAATATTACTCTTATATGTTTGGCCATAGGTGTCCAGAGCATAACTGAGGATAGAATCTAATCTACCAGTGACATATATAAACATTTCAATATTTTTGTAGGAACTTTAAATCTAAGGTAATAAAATTTTTACAACAATGTTCTCAGTTTTTTACATATAAAGTCGACGTGAAGGGACCAGGAGAATGTTTCATCAATTTTTGATCCTAAATATGTGATACTTTTAACTCTTTCAATGGGTTCACATTTACAGTTGATATTGTTAATATTATGAAAACATGTAATGTGTTTAAATATTTTTATCTGTATTTTGAAATTAAATATATGGTAAATGGATAATGATAAATTTTGTTTTATCCAAGTTACAATGCCATTATCATGTGACCATTTAACAACAGAATCGACATCATTTTGTAATAGTTCTGCAATCTGCATCTGCAAACATATATGCTTCACTATGCTGAAGCACACGACTTAAACTATTGACATGCAAGACGTAACACAGGGACCGCTTCCTGAACCTTGGGGAACGCCGCATTTAACTGGCGTTTTATCACTATGTTCATTTCCTATTTTAACCTTATAAGAGCGATCCGTCCGTCCGTCCGTCACATGTATTTCATGAACCGTGATAGTAAGACAGTTGAATTTTTCACAAATGATGTTGCCGCTATAACAACAAATACTAATAAATAGAATTAAATAAATATTTAAGGTGGCTCCCATACAACAAACGTGATTTTTTTGCTTGTTTTTGCTCGTTTTTGATAACGGAAACAGGTGGACACTTGAAATATTCACAGAATATTTAGTTATATATTCCCTTTAGAAATAAACAATTAAATGCCAAGCCAAATGCCTAATCCAACATGTAGTAAAATATATATCTTAATATATATAAATCTCGTATCACAATGTTTGTCCTCAATGGACTCCTAAACCACTTAACCGATTATAATAAAATTCGCACACCATGTGCAGTTCGATCCAACTTGAGAGATAGGATAGTTTTTAACTTATGGCGAAACGAAGTTCGCCGGGGCAGCTAGTATATATATAAACACTACTTTGGGCACTTACCGCACCTAGCAGTGAGCTGGAACATTGTTGACTCCACCTTTAACCAGCAATAACAAGAAATTTAAGTGCGTACCTGGCTGGAATAAACATGTCAGTAGCGCTCATAGGGAGGCTTGATCTTGGTATCAGACATGGTTAACGTATGGTAAACCTAGTGCGGGATATATTCATACAAAAATGTGTGAATCAAGAAAATCTTTCAAGGCTAAATTAAAGTTCTGCCAAGACAATGAATAACAAATTAAACTTGATATAATTGCTCAATATCACACCAAAAAGCAGTTTGGAAAATTTTGGAAAAGTACTAACAGTCTAAACCCTGCGCCGACTCTTCCTGTGAGCGTGGCTGGTATGAGTGACCCACGTGATATTGCAAATATTTTTCAGCGTCACTTTCAGGTGCAGGCAAACCTCAGTCCGCTGACTCAGGGGCGCGATGCTGAGAGCTGTTATGAACCAGGTCAACATGTGCATTTTACTGCGAAGGAGATATCCGCTATTATAAACAAAATGGAGAGAGGCAAGTCCCCTGGACATGACAGCCTCAGCATCCAGCACCTGAAGCACGCGGGAGTGCATCTTCCAAGGGTACTGGCCTTGCTGTTTAATTTGTGTATTAGTCATTGTCACTTGCCCAACGATCTAATGTATACAGTTGTCGTGCCTATTATGAAAAATAGAACTGGCGATGCCTCAGACCTGAAGAACTATAGGCCTTTCTCACTCGCCACTGTAATAGCCAAAGTATTGGACAGTTTGCTTGACAAACATTTGGGAGCGCACATTGAGTTGCATGACAATCAATTTGGCTTCAGGCCTAGCCTGTCTACAGAAAGTGCGATCCTATGTCTCAAGCAAACTGTACAGTATTATACGAAGAGAAACACACCAGTTTTTGCCTGTTTCCTGGACTACTCACAAGCGTTTGATTCAATCGCGTATGATGTACTCTGGGAAACAATGGCTAATGACACAACGCTGCCTCGGGATATTGTATCAATATTTAAAGTTTGGTACGGTAATCAGAGGAACAGTGTTAGGTGGGCAGGCGTACACTCGGACGTATACAGGTTGGAGTGCGGAGTGAGGCAGGGGGGGTTGACCTCGCCCAAGCTGTTCAATCTGTATATGAACCGACTAGTTGGGGAGCTCAACAGCACCAATATAGGTTGTCACATAGATGGCGTTTGTATTAACAATATTAATTATGCAGACGACATGGTGCTGTTGAGCCCTTCCCTTGGTGCATTGCAGAGGCTGATACACATTTGTGAGGTGTATGCAGGTTCTCATGGGCTCAGATATAACGCCAGAAAAAGCGAGTTTTTAATATTCAAATCTGGGTCTAAAACTTACTCCACACCGCCTGTAAGTCTGTGTGGCACCAATTTGATAAAAGTGGATAAGTTTAAGTATCTGGGCCACTGGGTGACCGAAACGTTAAGTGACAACACTGATATTGAACGGGAGCGCAGAGCGATGGCTGTGCGGTGTAATATGCTGGCCCGCAGATTTGCACGATGTAGCAAAGAAGTAAAACTGACACTTTTTAAAGCTTACTGCCAGTCCTTCTACACGTGCAGTCTGTGGGCTGACTATTCGCGGCGCACATACAGCGCTTTGCGCGTTCAATACAATGATGCGTTCAGAATATTGTTTGGGCTGCCGCGTTTTTGTAGCGCGTCAACAATGTTTGCCGCCGCCAATACAGACTGCTTTTATGCAATTATTAGAAAGAGGTGTGCGGCACTATTAAGTCGCCTACGTGGTAGCTCAAATAGTATTCTGCGCGTGTTAACTGACAGATGGGACTCGCCACTACTGGGCCACTGGATGCGACTTTATACTGAGGTGAATGTACAGATACCTGTGGCCAGTGGAGGGCGACCTTGCTGTGAGTAATGTATTGTTGTTTTGTTGTGTGATGTGTGTTATACGTGTTTCTTGTTACTAACATTAGATTAAGTACATCTGTCATTACTAACATAATATGGATTATGTCCGAAATAAAGATTATTATTATTATTTGTATCTCTCTTAATTCACGGGTGTTACCCCGGTTCTTTGAGAGGCTTGCGTGGGGATATAGATCCAACACGTAGAGGCCCTTTGGAGAAGTTGATGTAATGTTGGTCTCTAGCCAGAACCCGTTCCTAGATGTGATATGCCCTTGAACAGGTCTTGGCCGGAGGAGGAACTATTGCATTTTAAAAAGGAAATTAATGGGTTTATGGGATTGAGATTTGGGTGGACTTATGCTGGGTTATTGCAAAGGGACGTGCACCTGCCATAATCATGATAACTGACTACAATTGGCAGGTGGTGGCTTGCCGCCCACTAGATGGGCCCCTCAAAATAGCCAACGATTAATGCCGGCAAAAGGGGCAACACCGGTGCGCGCGACTCAGGGGTGTCGAGAGGTGTGCTGCGCTTTCTCCGAAGTTACTCGCGGCGTTATGCCCTTTAACACTTCCACCCCTGGAGCAACAGCTCTCACGACTCCTCTCTGGACGGCCAACTAAGGCAAGCCAGACTCGAGAGCCCTGCGAGCCCTCTTGGGTTTCCACCCCGACCGATGAAGACACGTCGGGGGCGAGGGCTCTGACCGACTCTCTGGAGCACTCGGGTCCGTGGTGTCGTTACTCACCAACAGCTCGCCACAAGCTGCCCTGCGGCCTGTTTCAGTTTATTGTTATTATTATTATTTAACCCGGAAAAATTGACTCCAGTTGTAGGTATTTCGCTCGGAGTCGAATATGTTGCGTCTTACGATAATTTCTGACCGACATATTCGTTAATATACCTTTATACTAGACAAAATTTTTGCTCAACTTTCGAAACAAATTTGATCCGTAACGGCCAATTTTTTTAATCTTCTTATCACTTTATGACTCCACGTTTTATTCAACACTTGAACATTGTTGCCTCCGTTTTATATTCACTGAAATATATTGTTGCGACTTTCTGGAAGGGTCACTGCATTCTCCGATCAACCCCAGAATCACAGCAAGGAAAAATTCAGTAAACACTAACCTGGATTCAATGTTGAACAGGATTCGGAAGGATTCGCCTGCGACAGGCCTCGTGGTGGCTGGCTGGGAACCTTCCTGGCTTGAACTGTATTATTTTCTTACTGCCTACACTACTGGTACACTATCACACACGCGCGATGAGGATTTAGGGTTGTTTTCGGCCAGCGAAGCTCTTAGAGTCGTTATTTTTGGAAATTATATTAGCGCAAGGGACGCGCTCAACAAGACTCGCCCGCCATATTTTTTCGACTCTTATTTTCGGCCAATGACAGGCCGTCTCGGCGAATTAGGAAGTATGTATGGAAGGGGAAACGGAAACAGGACACAGATAGGTAATTTTATTTGGATTTTAAAGTTAATGCTTACACATTTTCCCCCACCTGAAATCCACAAGGGTTTCACAGAGAATGCAAATTGAAAGATAAAACAAAAGCAATAGCTACGCACTATTGCAAGAATATCTAGAAATATTATTTTCGAAAGATAAAGTAATAAATAAGTTTTAACTAGCCTAAGGATAGTGTGTATTTATGTTTTAGTAATTTATGAAAAAATATCTTAATTAATTGGTAAGGGACAAACCTTTACTACCGGCCTACGAAAAGTCTTTCCTTTAGCAGTTCGGAGAGTAACTACTCTGACTACTTGGTCCGAACCAGCATGCACTTGCACAATACGTGCCAACTTCCAGAACATCGGCGGAAGATTAGGTTCGTTAACTATGACTAAGTCATCTATTTTAATATTTGGTTCATGTACGAACCATTTGTTCTTTTGTTGTAATGTATGAAGATAATCACGCTGCCATACGCGCCAAAATCTCTGGGTAATTTTCTTAAGCATGACCCAACGAGAGCGCGGACACGAAATAAAACATCTAACACACTTCGACAGCACGGTACGTATCAGAAGTCTCAATCCAATTATCCAAAACTGGCGTTGAATAAGAGATTGTAAGGTTCGAGCTCCACAATGCAAATATTTTTTATGAAAATGTTTTATTATAATTTTAGATATTGGACATTGTTTATGTAACAAAAAAGGGTATAACGCAGATGGTGACAGATTAGCCTCATCGATGCGTTCCCCCACCCGCACGATCCCATCATCGTCCAGGAAAAGTGAAAGTTTTTGAATAGACTTTACACATGGTTCATTATCTCGCACTCGACTGACTTCGGAAGACATATAATGATACGGACTCAATTTAACTAACACTTTGGTTGACTTCTCGAGTTCAGGACTACTGAGAAATGAAAGAATTCGATTTTGCCTTGCAACCCTCGAATTTGAAATAAATCGAATACACCATGCTACAATTCTTAGAATTTTTGTAAAAGAGGAATGTCTGGCAATTAAGGCCAGAAGTAGGTTTCTCACATTAATCACGTGAAGACTTTTAGTTTCTAGCGGTTTGAGCTCGGGTAAGTCTTCTTTTGGAAGTAGAACCCGTTTGTTAGGCCATTGACTAGGCAAATCCTGTAGCCAAGAAGGACCTTTCCACCACAGAGGATGGTCTATAAGCTCTGGACAGGACACTCCGCGACTACAACAGTCGGCCGGGTTATCCTTAGACGAAACATAATACCAGTGATCGGTACTAATCAAGTCAGTTGCTTGAATGACACGATTGGCTACATACATTTTTAACAAATGAGGGGCTGTATTAAGCCATGACAAGGTAGTGCTGCTGTCTGAATAAGCTCGAATAGAATTAATAGTTATATGGTCTTTAAGCAAATTATACATGTGCGATAGAACTTTTGCCAGAAGCACCGCTGCGCTTAGCTCGAGTCTATTTACCGTGGTAGGTTTTAAAGGAGCTACTCTAGATTTTCCAATCAGTAAACTAGTCGCAGTAGAAATTCTGGGCTCATTAGTAACCACACAAATATACACACAACAACCATAGCCTTTCAGAGAACCATCACAGAAACCTACCAAGTGTACTTCCATCGGATTGGAAGGTATAACTAGCCGCGGAAGAGAATTTTTTTGTAAATCAGACAAATTGGCCGCTATTAAATGCCATTGTTTGGTTAAATGTTTTGGAATAGTCTCATCCCACGATAAATTTAACCGCCATATTTCTTGCAACAGCGATTTTGCTGCAAAGACTACTGGGCATATCCAACCGAGTGGATCGAAAATGCGAGCTCAGAAAAGAGAGTATGGATCTTTTAGTAAATTTGACTTCGAACGAGTCTGAAAAGGCATATGAAAAAGAATCATTAATGGGATTCCATCGTATCCCTAATATTTTGACAAACTCATTTCCCGATTCATCGAAGGATTTGGAACTTTGACAAAATTCAGGAGGAACATCCTAAAGAAGACGAGGAGCGTTAGTAGTCCATTTCTCGGGTCTTATCAATATTTGCCGATACATACGACGGATGTCGGCAGTAAAAACTATTTTGTGAAGTCTAAATTTTGTCACTAAATCGACAATATCCACTTGCAACTTAAGACCCACACGAACAATATTATTGAGTGACAGATTATTCGAGGTCCGACTACTGGCATCGAAGACTACTCGTAAACGTGTCGTTGTACTATCGGGTCGTATTACACAATGGTGAGGAATAATATAACGGTCAGTAGACAAAGATTCAGCAGGCTGCATATGTCCCAGATCTTCGTACTGCTGCATAAATTCCTTATATTCCGTTTTCAACTCAGTCTGGCTGGCAAGACGCTTTTCCAAGTTGAGAAAACGCTTAAGAGCCTGATGATATGATTCTCCTAAGGCTGGAGTATCATCTTTAAGCATGATTGGTACAACATAACGACCTTCGGAGGTACGATATGTGCCATTTTTATATTTTTGTTCACATATTTCATCCTCAGGACCGGAAATTTTACATTTCGACGGTTCTTCGGATTCCCAAAACAGTTGAATGCTCTCATCGAGCGCACTAGAAGACGCGATGAGTGACGTAACGGGTGTGGCTGGAGTTTGAGCCACCACGTTTTGAAGAAACTGACCACTTATCACCCAGCCGAATACACTAGACAGTGCACATGGAAAACCTGGACCTGGGCTATAACGTGAACCAGTATATATCTGGTCAAAACAGTCTACTCCTAACAACAGATCGATCGGACCCGATTTATCAAAATCTTGGTCGGCGAGATCCAGATGTTTAAACTTTTCCTTGACAACCGACGGTAACGAAGTTGAAGGAATCATTGAAGTGATTTTAGGCAAAACCACTAATGGTATATCGAATTGGGGCGAGTCATTTGACCTAGGCACAATAGAGCCAAACGTATAACCTTTAATATTACAAACATAATTTTGACCGAGACCGGTTACATTTAAATTACACTTTTTTATATGTAAACCTAACTGTCGCACACAGCTACTTGTAATGAAAGAGTCCATCGAGCATACTGCAATGAACCATCCACTCTTCTCAACCGAACCACTGCTGAACCAATAATTTTGGTACTCATAGGTGACTTTGACATGTTGGGCTGAGTTGTACAAGTTAGGGAAGTGCTCATATTGGAATTCTCAGAAGCCTTTAGGTCAATGGTATTAGATAATAAACTTTTATGTTCTTCATGTAATAATGTGTTATGTTTTGAGTTACAAATGAAACACATGGACTTAGACTTGCAGTCTGCACTAGTGTGACCGGGCCTTAAGCAGTTTTGACATAATTGTAACTCTTTAACTAATTGTTGTCGCTGTCCTATATTCATAGAATGTACTTTATCACAGCGATATATTGAATGATTTTTATGACAATACACACAAACAGCCTGATTAGGTTTATTATTATTTGAGTTCGAAGAAGTAATAAGGAAGAATTTGATTGCCGAGAAAAATTATCTTTCTTTGTATTATTGTGGTTTTGTTTATTTGTAGAATTGAATGACTGTAAATTACTAGGTTGACTAACCTCTAATACCTTTATATAATTCTGTAAATAAACAATCAAATTATTAAATTTGGGAATTTCTTCGGTATTTTGTAATTCAAACCTTTTCTTAGTTTCTGTATCAAGAGGCCGAGATGCTATGTAAAATTAAAGAAATTCACTTAAATCATCAATATTTAACCCGCGCAAGGCACTAACACATTCATAAAGTGTGTTGGTTAATTGTGATAAGTTTGATAATGATGGCCGTTGGATCGGATTTAATTTAATTATTTTTTCTAAATAAGCGGTGGCTAAAATCCGTTTATTATCATACCTGTCTAGCAACGCTGCATAAACAACAGAATAATTAGCTGATGTTATAGGAACACCCTTAGCTAGTGTCAGGGCATACCCAGACAGACATGACAACAAATAGTAAAATTTCTCTGTGTCCGACAACGAAACATTATTATGCACAAGCGACGTATAACTGTCTTTAAACATCTGCCAGTTCTCTATATTACCATCAAACTTAGCTATTTGCAATTTAGGTAGTTTCACTTGCGAGCTGGAATGCGCATGACCTTGACACAGTTCCGAGCGCGAACTAGCACCGGCGCTTGCGTCGAGAGAATCGACAAACTCAATGACAAAATAGTATAACTCGTCAAATGAAAACAAATCAGTATTATCGATAACAAATTGAGGATTTAGTTTAAGTTGCAACTGGTTTACACGATCGTTGCATTCCAAGAAATTATCACGTATTTTATCAATTCTTTTATACCTAGCTCGAAAGGATGCTAATTTAGTTTTATTTTCTTTTGTAATTTTTGCTAAGTCATAAAGTATTTGCATATTTTTAAACTCATATTCACGTTTCTTAATGGTGGACATTAATTCTCCTTCCGCCATGTTTTGGTAGGCACTAATTGTGAAAAGTATGAGTAATGTAGGTAAGTAGCAAAAGTTTAAATGGAAACTGAGTAATGGAACAGATATTCACAAAACACGTAGGTTTTAAAACTACGGACTATTACTTATAATCATAAATACACACCTCACTGATATTAATTGACCCTAGGTAAGTACATAGGCTATCCAAAATAGTTCGAAAGCCTGAGTAACAAGATAGTACCTTATGGCATACAAATCGAACGATTAAGGGATTATTACAAGGGAATTAACGAGATAAGAAGTATGTACTCGTAAGCAATAGGTATTTACTATGGTATGGCACAGGTATGGAATTCCCTGTTTGATCCGAGATTGTTAGACAAATAGACAAATGCTAGGTGGGTAAGTATCTAGTTAATTTGAATCTATAATAAGTATATTTATGAATAAATTAGTTATCCATATTTGGAAATAACGTTAATTGAAAATATTGAAATTAAGTGGGTAAATTTGAAATAAGTACGTGAGGAATGTCCTCACAGGAGGCACCATAAATTAATGTTGCGACTTTCTGGAAGAGTCACTGCATTCTCCGATCAACCCCAGAATCACAGCAAGGAAAAATTCAGTAAACACTAACCTGGATTCAATGTTGAACAGGATTCGGAAGGATTCGCCTGCGACAGGCCTCGTGGTGGCTGGCTGGGAACCTTCCTGGCTTGAACTGTATTATTTTCTTACTGCCTACACTAGTGGTACACCATCACACACGCGCGATGAGGATTTAGGGTTGTTTTCGGCCAGCGAAGCTCTTAGAGTCGTTATTTTTGGAAATTATATTAGCGCAAGGGACGCGCTCAACAAGACTCGCCCGCCATATTTTTTCGACTCTTATTTTCGGCCAATCACAGGCCGTCTCGGCGAATTAGGAAGTATGTATGGAAGGGGAAACGGAAACAGGACACAGATAGGTAATTTTATTTGGATTTTAAAGTTAATGCTTACACATATATACTTACCTAAATTTCAAAAATTATTTGATCCGCAACGTATATATCTTTTTAACTCGTCAGCACATTCTGTCTCCGCATTTTATTCAAAACTTGTACTTTGTTGACTCCATTTCATATAAGGAATTTGCACGGCTCATTTTATATTCGTAAAGATTGTAACTTATTAGATACACTTCCGTATGTATACAAAGGCGGGGGAAACATTGACTAATAATAAAGTACTGATAAAAATAACAAAGCGAGCAGATCCGATGGCCGGTGGGGCAGAAAGGTTATCGAATGGTAACCACGTACCGGCAAGCGCAGCGTCGGACCCCCACCGACCAGAAGGTCGGACGACCTGACTAAGGTCGCATGAAGATGCTGGAAGCACGCGGCTTTCTACCAGTCGTATTGGAAATCTTTGGGGGAGGCCTATGTCCAGCCGTGGACTTCTTGCGGATATGATGATGATGACAAAAATAATAGATACCCAGACAGAACCAGTTGCAAAGAAAATGAAAAAGCGAATGAGAGAGATATCAAGAATAACAGCAACTAGAGTGAGAACAGTCAACAAACTGAAACAGACCTGTCTGTAAACAAATTGCACAAATCTATATAGAGATATACAAAAAGAGAAAAATCATCAGAAAGATATAATGCAAGTGACTACAAACAAAATGAAATAGTTAAAACAAATACTTTTGGTTCTATGAAATTAATAAGAGTAAAAAATAGGGCAAAGATTAGTATCAAATACTGAGAGTGATCAATCTTGTGAAGAAAAAGTAAAACATAAACAGAAAGAAACAAAAATTGTAAGTGGCGATGAATTTAATAAAGAAATATAAAAGGAAGAAAAAAAAGACCAAAATATACTCAAAAGAACTATGATGAAAATGATGAGAAATCAGATGAAGAAGAAGTTGAGAAAAAGATGAAAGAAAACTCAAACCAAACGGAGCAGCATTAAGATTGAATCCGTGATGCAGCACTGAAAATCATTCGCATTGAAGAAAACAATCCAGGAAAAGCTTTGTGTGAAGAAGTATTGCGCAAAGAAGCAGTTTTCTAGAAAAAAAATATCTTTATTAAAACGCAACCCTGAAATCGTAACACTAATGTGACCTACAAATGTGACAACCCAGAAAGTATCTAATTATCTCTGAGCAGTTAATGACAAATCTAGAAAAGATTACTTATTTTTTCACAGTAATAATAACAAGCCGTGAGGTTTCCGGTAGAGTAGAATAGGACCACTCCTAGACTTCCCATGGATGTCGTAAGAGGCGAATTAGGAAACACAAGCTAAACAGAGCTCATAAACATCAATGAGACCTCTCCAACCCGTCTGGCCAGCGAGGAGAGTGTAGGCCAAATCATCTGTCTGCTCTGGCCAAGTATGGCTCCGGCAGTACAGAGAGAGTCATGCTCCTGCAGTGGAGACTAAAAAGACCTGATAATGATGATGAATAATAACAAAAAAAAACTAAATAATAAATATTATATTTAAAACTAAATAATAAATTTATATTTTTCGTGGGGAATTATGTAACAATTTGTTTATTTAAAACTTCGTCAGTTATCCTATTTTGAGAATTATTTTATCTAATGTTTTTATCAAGCGATTAATAATTCCAAAAGTTTGCTTGTAGCTATTTTAAAAATTCGAGGCGTGTTGTCTGTATTTATAACTAAATACACTATTCCGTTATTACGATTTAATAATGTGATTTTCCAAATTACGTTCCTATATGAATTGTGAAATTCATGTTTTTTTTTTGTTAAAATAGTAAAGTACTATCTATTTTCTGACTAGAATTTGGCTCGTTTTTAGACCATACGTATGGAACCCTTCGTGCGCGATTCCGACTCGCACTTGGCCGGTTTTTATTTTATAAAATGACACATGAACCCGTATTTATATGTCACATTAGAACTGAATATCGTCCTCAGTCAACAAAACGCATGGCTGTCGCAGAATTATAGGTATAAGTGGGCTGCTTCTTGCAACTGGTGTCGTGTTTGTTGTCTTTAGACAAAAAAATAACATCTTGAGGGTCCCGCTCAACAAAAACCGCCAATGTCACAACAGGCAGTCTGGTTTCATTGCACATACCGTGATAGGCCAGCCTGATGTAACAGGCATAGTGTTTGTTGATTAATCATCAAATACAACCACAGATAAAATCAAAGTCAAATAGAAATATTTATTTTAAGCAAAATACAACTTAAACAAATAAAATAATACAATGTGAAATAGACTTTTACAAAAATACAAATACCAAAAGATTTAAAAAACCTTTGCATTATATAGAATATATTTTTTTCCATTAACAAACACATCACGAGCCATGAAAAGAAATGTTCTGAAGTGGCACAAAATAGGGATGTTTGGAAGGAAATGGGGCAGACCTTTGCCCAGCAGTAGGGATCACGCGGAGATTAGGGGTTAGTTGTTTTATTAACAACTTCATACCCGAGACGGCTCTGTTTTGTAAGGTTTTATCAGAAGTTCTTATTACCACCTCTCGGCTCCATCTCCAGGCCCTGAATATCATGTAGCACGGAAGTGCTTTTTTAATACAAATCAAATGAGTCGAAACACGACGAACGTATCTTATTTCGTTGAGGAGTTCCTACGGTAACCTTCTGACTCCATCATCAAACCAGCTAGATGATCTTGTCACCGAAGAAACGGGATGCGTGTTTTTTTAACGAGTCCACAACGGATATTTTGTTTAGTTTAGCCAGAAGTTTCTTTCACCTTCCGGCCCCATCTCCCCTTTTTTTGCCAAAACGCAACTTATGAACACCAACTTAAATGGTTACGAAGCAAAACTCTAACCTACATAGTGAGTAGCCGGCAGAAGCCAATCATATCGACAGGTATGGTGTGCTCTGATTGGCCCATTTGAATCGGAGCAAGAAGTGCTTGAAAGCCAAAAAGATGGATTTGTATAAAAATTGCCTAATTCTTATTAGTACTCGCGTCGACATTTATGGCTCCAATCGGAGTCATATTTTGACGGGCGAGTCAGAAAATCAAACCGGAGTCAGAAATGAAAACGGAGCAATTAAGTGCTGCTCGTACGGCACGGTTGAGCCAGGAAGTGCCCATGGGGATATCTATATATATATGTCGGAACCGGATGGACGACAGCGCCATCTGTCGTCATATTTTCCTATTAATGCGAGACGCCAGCGCCCCACCCGGCGGCGTTGACAGAGTCTACGACGTAAAGGGCGGACGAGTGTCGTTCAGTTCGATTGCGTCCGCCGCCAAGTGAACACGTGTAGAAACTGTCGCGTATCGCATTGTTTGTTGATTTGTGTTTTATGGAAATTATTCATAGTGTTCGTGAAGTACATACTTTCATTGTTTTAAATCAACGTTTGTTTCAATTACCAACACTTCCCGGTATAACGCCCGCTCCTGAACGATAAAGATAGCTGAGCTCGGACCACCCTCTCCGTCATCAGATGTGGGATCAGTGTTGGTACAATCGCCGAATAAAAACGAAAGTGAAAGTGACCGTTGGCGTACTTTATTTGAATAACAAAATGCAAATATGCGAGCACTTATCGAAGCTTTGCAAGCGCCGAAAATGACTAACAAGGTGGTGCTACCCGCATTCGACTTCGATAAAGCAGATGTGTACGCAAGATCGTGGTGCGCGACAGCAGATTTGTGTTTCGCCGAGAATCTATTGTATGGCGGTCAACTTGTTGTTGCAGTCAGCAAGGCGTTAAAGGGCGCGGCATCGACGTGGCTATCACAAATAGCATACCATGGTATGACGTGGAGCGAGTTTAAGATAAAGAACAGATCGCAGTAGTTACCGTACTAGCCCATATTTCGCAATTTGATACGAGGTTACAACGATTGGCATTTACCATCGATATTAATTCAAGGGAAAAATTGCAAAAAGAGTTGCACGCCTTCTCTCATTCGAAGTGTAAGCTAAGTGCTGGCGAAACGAACGGACCCGATGTTAAACGAGCCAAGACATCGTTACTGAAATGTTTTAATTGTGAAAACCTGAATGTCGAAACAAGCTTACGGATGGAAAAGGAAGGACAACTACGACTACACCGAGCCAATCAGCGCAGCAGCAGACGCCTAGGCCCCTCACGTGCTTCAAGTGTGGCAAGCCGGGACACATCGCGAGCAATTGCAGCGGTGGAAGTAGCCAGGCAAGCAGTAGCAGCAGCCATAGTCCTGCACGCGCTAAGAGGCGCATTGATGTTTGCGTCGTGCAGTCACCTTCAGGCGTACTACAGCATAACGGTAGGCAATATTGATTTTTTATGATTCTGATTCTGGTGCTGAATGCTGTAGTAGTTCTTGGGATTTGAAGTGAAAGCTGGCCAAATTAGACCTAATCGTAGGAAGATACCAATTACGTCAATTTATCGGACTAGCGTCATACTTTCGTCAATTCGAGAAAGATTTTTCTCGTATAATGGCCCTTGTATCGTTTAACTTCTCTTAAAGGTGATTTAGTTTGGAAGCCAGAATATGAGAGCATTCGACAAAATATTATTTCTATTTTAACCAGTGACCCCGTTTTGACTATCTTTAATCCCCAACATCAGATTGAGTTGCATACAGATGCTAGCAGTTTGGGTTTCTGACTTACAGAGTGATCTTATTGATGAAGAGGTGGCCAAAACTTACGTTTTACGCGCAGGCGTTCTGTATCGTAGGATTCAGCGCAACGGTAGAACTAAGTGTTTGCCGTATTTACCCCGGTCATTGAGATGGTCTGTCACTAACAATTTTCACGACTCTCTTGTTCATCTTGGCGCTGACATTTCCGCACACATTCCTGGCATGACCCAGTACGTTAGGAAGTTCGTCGACAATTGCGTCACTTGTAAAATTGCAAAGTCTCATTCAGGGACGGTTCAAGCTGAACTTCACCCAATACCTAAAGTCTCGATCCCATGGCAAACAGTCCACATAGATGCCACCGGTAAATTAAGTGGGAAAAATGATAAAAAGGAGTATGTCTTCGTTCTTATTGATGCTTTTACAAAGTATGTCCTATTGTTTCACACGGCTAATATCGACTCTAAGTGTAGTATTCGTGCAGTAAATGGTAGCGTTGCACTTTTGGAGTACTCTTATTATTGCTGCCCAAGACAGATGCTTCGCTAGCAAAGAGTTCCGCGATTTTTAAGAAATCAAAAATATCGGATTGCATCTGATAGCAACGGGCTCTTCCAGGGCTAACGGCCAGGTAGAGCGTATCATGAGCGTCTTGAAGTCTAAGTTAACTGCTGTAGAGACTAGCGCTGATAAAACGTGGCAGGATGCGTTAGATGAGGTACAATTAGCGATCAACTGTACCATTAACCGCGATACGAAAGCTTCTCCTCTTGAGCTGTTAATTGATGAGGTTGCAAGACCGTTGTCCCTTATGTGTAGTGATGTTGATACAGAAGTTGATATCGAGGAAGTTCGTAAATCGGCATCTGAGAATATTCAGAAGTGTGCGCAGTATGACAAAACCCGATTTGATTGCACCAAAGCAACCATTAATAATTTCTCTGTTGGTGATTTTGTATTATTACAAAACGAGGAACGAACTAAAAAATCAAACTAAGTTAGATCCAAAATGCAAAGGTCCTTTCAAAGTTATTGAGGTACTGGAGGGAGATCGTTATAAGTTGAAGGCTTAGACTCTAATCGTACTTACAAGTTCGCGCATGATAGGCTGAGGAACCAGTAAGTCATGTATCAGTCGAGATTGAAGCAAATGATGATAATGAAGATGAGATTCAAGCTTAATTAGCAGTAAGAACTCGGGTAAGGGGACTCTAGCGGCCGTAGTTAGTTCGACCGTACCAGTAGTTATTACGTAGTCGTAGCCCGAAAGAAATCGGTGTCTCCTGGGGTTACCCAGGTAGTCCGTGGGTGCGCGGTGCGCGTTTGACTCTGGCGGAGGTCGTGGTCTAGCGAGACCATTCGTGTGTTAACAGGTGTCACACGGGCGATCCACTCGATGGATATGCAAACAGATCTGATCCATACGCTGGATGTTTCTGTTCGGCTAGAGAGCCGTGGCGTTAGATGTCTTACTCGAGAGTTATTAGTGTTGAGAATTGACTGATGACTGTAGTACGTGACTCTGGTTATAGTATAGTGAAATATGTCCCATATCGTTTGATTAAGTTAGTTTGTCTAGAAATTCGATTTAAAACCTAGTTTAAAGATTTGTGGTTTCATTTGAAAAAAAAAAGAAGAGAAATAATGGTGTGGTCAGAGATGACCGAGTGGAACAGAAACTCTCGTTGTTTGTTTTTGTTTACAGTATAACACCCGAGGACGTGTGCAAGCAGGATGGCCGTGTTGGAACCGGATGGACGACAGCGCCATCTGTCGTCATATTTTCCTATTAATGCGAGACGCCAGCGCCCCACCCGGCGGCGTTGACAGAGTCTACGACGTAATGGGCGGACGAGTGTCGTTCAGTTCGATTGCGTCCGCCGCCAAGTGAACACGTTTAGAAACTGTCGCGTATCGCATTGTTTGTTGATTTGTGTTTTATTGAAATTATTCATAGTGTTCGTGAAGTACATACTTTCATTGTTTTAAATCAACGTTTGTTTCAATTACCAACACTTCCCGGTATAACGCCCGCTCCTGAACGATAAAGATAGCTGAGCTCGGACCACCCTCTCCGTCATATATATATATATATATATTATATACAAAAGACATGATGTTTTTGCCGTTTTCATGGATTACATGTCACAGTAATTATCGTAGAAACTCTTTTATCTGCAGAGCAAGTAGACAATTAAATAAGTTCCTGAGTGACTATCCGACAATTGACGTTTTCACTACCAGTGCAACAATAATGAAGCGTGTTGTGGCCGATTCTTTCTTCGATTCTCCAAATTTGTAGTGTTTTTAATAGAAGTGTTTAGTTTGTCCTTATGTGTATTAAAGTAGCTTATGTGATTTTTATTGGACGATTGTGTGCGTTTATTTGGTTTGTGAAACCATAGACTTACTAACATTATGAGTGAAAACTTGTCAATGGCTGTATTAGTTACCTAGTTATTTCTATTTGTTTGCTGAATTTGAATGCTGTAAGTTTTCTAAACATATAAAATAAAAAAATAAATAAAAAAAAACCCTTCGTGCGCGTGTCCCACTCGCACTTGGCCGGTTATTTATATAATATATCGGCTAAAATGCTGATTTCATAAAACAGGGGCTAATCCTAACTAATATTATAAATGCGAAAGTGAGTTTGTTTGTTTGTTTGTTACGCTTTCACGTTGTAACTACTGAACCGATCATCATGAAATTTTGCATACAAGTTCTCTGGAGTGCGGAGAAGGACATAGGCTACCTTTTATCCCGGGAAAAATAACTATTCCCGAGGGATCGACATTGACGCGGGCGGAGCCGCGGGCGCAAGCTAGTACCATTATATTATAACAAATTAACGATAGTAAAGCGATACTTATCATCATGATGCTGACTTCGTGGTACGGGGGCTCGGCTCGGATGACGCAGCGAATCGTCGGCGGTCGCCTCGCGGTCGCAGTCTCAGCCGCGATGAGTCACCCACCTCACCTCGGCCAAGCCAAAGAATATATTATACGATCGTAGAAGTCGCAGGTCAGGATTTCCGACGAAATATAAAATTTTAAAATTCGCTACTATTGCTTGTAGTTTTATTGTTAGATTAGCAGGAAGAGTAAAGGCTGAATAAAATATAGAAAGATAGTTACATTCTACGTATTTTTTTTCTTACACCAGCTTTTAACCTAAAACTTAGCATAACTTATTCTTTGGACATTGTGACGTGATAATTAAGTTAGCCTGTGTAGGAAGTGCTCCAATGCTTTTAGTGCGTAGCAGCAATAAATAAATATTAGACATAAAGATTCTTTATTGATTTTTAAAACATAATTTTTAGAGTAAAATAAATTAAATAATATAATTATTAATATGTACCTTACATATTAATAATTATATATTTTTCCATTTAATATATTGACAAACAATCAAACAAATCTAACACATTTATGACTTAGGCAACAATATAGCTAAACCGCAATATTAAATCTTAAAAATTAAATTAAAATATTTCGTATGGTGAATGAACACAAGACCAAGTAGGTATATAATTTTGTTAAAACGATTGATATTTATAATTAAAAGATGTCAAGTCAGCCCCTTTTCGATTGCTGCGCCCGTAAGGGTCCTTAACTGCTTCTGTACCATTGTAAAAAGACCTATATATGTACATTAAGGATGCAAATAAAGTATTGAAGTATTGCAAAACAATCTCCTTCCAACCAACCTTTGGATAGTATCCTGTGATAGTACCTACCCTTTGGTAGAAAGTAAAAGCTTTTCATGAGATTAATAAAAAATCTAATATCCTCCGTACCGATATAATCGATATACATATACATTTAAGTAATAAAATACTTTAAGTTAAAATAAGAACTTTGTTTTCGTTGTACATGCGACTTCATTAAACGAGCGATTCCGTATAGAAAGCTTACGTGTTGATGAAGTCACCCATTCAAAAATAGAGTACCTATTATTTGATTAGTTCCTGTGATTGCCACTTGACATCTTCGGTGCCAGCGTCACAGCAAAAAGTGCATTCAATGCGACAGCGAGTAATTTGATAGATACTCAGAACAAGGACTAAAGCCTCAGAATAATAGAAGGAGCCCGTTTTACTGTAAAATACTCATCTCTCTCTTTTTAAAATAAATAAATAAATATATACGGACAAATCACACAGATTGAGCTAGCCCCAAAGTAAGTTCGAGACTTGTGTTATGGGATACTTACTCAACGATACTATATTTTATAACAAATACATATATAGATACACATCCAAGACCCAGGCCAATCTGAAAAAGATCATTTTCCATCTTGACCTGGCCGGGGATCTAACCCGGTCACTCCGTGTTGCAGGCAACAGCCTGCAACACGGAGTGACCGGGTTAGATTCATTCATAGATGTAGTCTAGCTCCGTGGCGCAGCGGTCAACACAACAGTGTTGACCGCTGCGCCACGGAGCTAGACTATATCTTTTCAAAGTATATCAGAAAGAGATAAATATAAGTTTATCAATCGGTACTTATGTCACTCGGCAAATGTCAATTTGCATATCATGGTTCTCTTTATACTACTTACTAATTTAAAAAGATGCTCAGAACAAGGATTGAAGTATAGATAGCAATTACTTACTTATGCCATCGAAAATTGACAGGTTGCGATCGCTAATTACTTCGAAATAGGTAATAGCTGCCGCATTTTGTAATATTGTTAGTTCTGAACATTTGTAAGTCTTTCATAAGTATAAAATTATATAATTTGGCAATTTAGATAATACAAATATAAATTTGTATGTTTGTCCGCTGATATCACATAAATTATAAGTCGAATTGCAATAAATCTTATTAGTATACTTTAACATAAGAAAAAGTGCACGCTTCATTAAAATCGGTTCCGTAAATTATTGTAACTGCATATTCAGACGTATTATTAACATTCATATTTTTTTACTACTGCCACTAACGTGTCGTATACTAACTTTCTTACATCTTTTGCATACAGGAAGTCGAAATGAGCGAACTGATAAAAAGGAACCCCGTATTTTCCTACAATATTGGGCAGCCTGGAGTACAGGATCTCGAGGTCAGGCGGAGTCGCGAAGAGGTCGTTAAGGGAGTGGAATATCACTACTTTACTCGAAACTTTCTCCAGAGGATAGTCCGGCGGCGTCAGAGAGTTATACGCCTCTGTATTTCCAACTAAACCTTTATCAAATTGTCTGAATTTTCCAGAAGCCATATTCTGTAAAAAGTGTATAAATTGCTTTGTAGCACTGCCTGCTGGGAAGTGTCCGTAAATAACAGGCAAAATTGTGGCGTTTAATTGTTCAGGGTCAAAACCGAAGGCTATGGACTGCAGATTACTGCAAAACACTGTCGCTATTGCTGGAGCCCCACAGGCAATTGACGTGATGGCATCAATGATTTGTTTTCGCGGAATGACCTCGTACAATCCAATTGCTTGAGACACCAATTTGCCTTTACCATGGCCACCTGCAACCAAGGCAACAGGAGATGTGGAGTAGTGATGTGCCGTTCCCAGGAACGTTCCTACATTCCCCAGATTTCCAAAATCGTTCCCGGGAACGTTCCCAATAAATGGAAATGTCAGGGAAAGTTGTAATTTTATTTGTCATACAACTTTTTTGTCAATGCAAATATATTGAACTGATGTATATGTATTACTTGGTATATGTAATATATAAATATTTTCAATAATCGACAAAATTTTCGAAATAAACGGGAACGTTCCCAGGGAATGTTCCCAAATTCCCGGGGAACGTTCCCTTGTTGCCGGGAACATTCCCTTGTTGCTGGGAATGAGACCAAATCTCAAAAGTTTTTATTTAGTAAGTATACAAGATTTTCCCAATTAAGATGGGAACGTTCCCCCGAAATTGGGAATGTTTCCGGAAACATTCCCGTAAACGGGAACGGGGAACGTTCCCTGGGAATGGGAATTTGGGAACGGCACATCACTAACGTGGAGTGACCGACGAAAACTACCGCCGATAATGCTATCATTACAGATATTTTTTTGTTGTATTCGGGTAACTCGGACGCCATTACGAAATAACTCGTCGTACCTTTGGAATGTCCGATGTACACTAGTTGGGTGTGGTTGGTGTGTCCTAAGACGTAGTCGATCATAGCGGATCATCTCGTGCCAGGAGAAGTCCCAGAACTCGCGACATTCTGGTGACAGGGTTTTGTGCTTCCTACTGTGGACATTGCCTCGGGCGTTGCCCATCCACACGTCGTAACCGAGGTCTGCGAGTAGGTAGGCCAATCCATGTTCAGGTCCAGTAGAAACGAAATCATCGGAGCTACACAGTAAACCGTGCATTAGAAAGGTTACGGGGCCCTTACCTGGAATACGGATAACGTTCAGAATGTACCCGTCGCTGGTGGTAACTTTATGTTGTTCATTGGGATATCCATATTTTGTAAGAAGCTGTGTAATGTTGAGATGTATATCTTGATTGTTTGATCCAGCATTGAAGTCGGCTATAAAAGAATCGATATTAGGGATCGTGGAGTTATCGAAAATTGGGATCAAATGTTTGATGGGCGTAAGTATGGAGTTTAACAGGTTCTCTTCGACAGAGTCTAAGTTTTCTGGTGTAAATGGTGTACACTGATCGCAATACGAGTAATCGTAGAACACGATCGTCACCAAAATCCATTTCAGATACGCCTGCCAACCCATAACTCCGGTGCTCGACGAGGGCGAAATACTGACGTGAGTGCAAAGCAGTTGTGCAGGTGCTATCACTATATATATACTTACTATTTAAGTACCTACTCAAAGTGTGGTAAAGACATTTGACTGCTGGTTTTTGGGGATCCGATGACACTCGTTACTCGCATGCTTGTTCTCATGCATTTTTTAATGATAGGATGGCAAACTAGCTAGCGGGTCACCTGATGGTAGGTGATCACCGCTGCCCATAGACAACTGCAACACCCGTACCCTTGGGTATTACAAGAGCGTTGCCGGCCTTTCAAGAAGACATAGTCGTTTTTTGAAGGTTTGGTCGTACGTGGCAGGAAGTTTCTATTAAAACGCACGGTGGTTAACTGCCACTATCCAGGTCGTGGAGATGAAATTTCAATTTATGTCGGATGGTACGATAGTGTTTTGCGGCAAGCAGGTCGAACAGTACCTCGTAGCATTCTCCATGATACATGCGGGTTTTCTAGGGATGTTTGTAGACGTGTTTTGCGAAAATCGGGCTAGCCGTTTACGTGGCAGAGGGAATTGCGTGACGTGAATGCATTTTTTTTTTAATTTCATAAAACTTGTTAGGTGTCTGCCTACTTCAAATTTATCTACCATTGACAGCAAACAAAAACTATGCCAAATGCAAGTCGGACTCGCGCACGACAGGTTCCGTACCATCATTCAATTCAAATTCAAAACGTTTATTTAATACATTTTCAACTGAGAATTGTTGACGTCAGTAATTTACTTATGGTAAGTGGTTGCGCCGTTCTTATTTATTAAACCTGATTCGCTTCACTATATTATCGATTCGTTCTCGCCATCAATTCCCTTCCCTAGCGAAGATCGCTTTCACCTCAGTCACCCGCTCAAATCGTGACCGAGCGCACGCGCCTATTACACGCAATTCGCATACCGCAATACTCGATTCACAACGCGAACGACATTTGATTGATTTGTCGCATGAACACTAATTATTTGTGCTATTGTGTTTGAGAAAGTTAAGGGGCCCCTCGTAATTGCTGAAAACTAGGATTTGAAGATTCGTGCTCGTCGGAAAAGGCAGCCACGAGTTGTGACGTGATTGTCTGTTGCAGTTTTGCGAGGTGGGAAATTCCTTCATTTTTCCTACATTATGGTCCCCTTTATCCGTAATTATTCCCTAAAACCATTATTTTTGGTCATTACGAGCCGGATAAAGCCATTATTTTTGGTCCATTACGATCCGGATAAATCCAGTAATTTGGTTCCATAACGGGATATCGAACAATCTTTTCCCATAACATTTTTACGAATCAACGTCAGTATTCCAAATTCGGATATTAATATTCGCATTAGTAAATTAATATTGTGTTCATATAGCATACTATTATTGTGTAAGCATTAACTTTAAAAACCCAAATAAAATTACCTATCTGTGTTCTGCTTCCGTTCCCCCCTACATATCTACTCCCTTTTCGCCGAGACGGCCTGTGATTGGCCGAAAATAACAGTCGAAAAAAAATATGGCGTTCGAGTCTTGTGGAGCGCGTCCCTTGCGCTAATAAAATTCCTAAAAATAACGACTCCTAAGGGCTTCGCTGGCCGAAAACAATCCTAAATCTCATCGCGCGTGTGTGATGGTGTACCACCAGTGTAGGCAGTAAGAAAATAATAAAGTTCAAACACAAGGATCGTGAACCGGCCGGCACGAGGCCCCGTCGAAGGCGAATCCTTATCCAGACTCCTGTTCAAGATTGAATCCAGGTGAGTGTTTACTGAATTTTCCCTTGCTGTGATTCTGGGGTTGATCGGAGAATGCAGTGACTCTTCCAGGAAGTCGCAACAATTATTGCTTAATTCATGTTTTACTTGAAAATCGAAGTGGAGTGATAATTAATTTCAAATCTACCTCCCACAATTTTCAACATTAATTTCGTTGTCTCATGATCGTTTTATACGATTATCCTACGTAATCAAACCTGATCTAGTGATACTTTGTCTATTTTATTATAATACACCCCCCCGCTCCGCTTAATTCAAAGCTATTCACTAGGTAATGGGTCAGTTACATACTAATGTCATTTTACATAATTGCAGCTATTGTTAATATATACGTATATAAGCACCGCACTATACATACCTAAATAGGAAGTATAGCTGCTGCAATTTGTAAATGAGCCGCACCGCAAAACTTATGTGTTATATATATAATACAAAATACATAGGTTTAATTTTCTAATAATAAAACTTTGTAATTAAGTTATTAGTTACATAACGAGTTTGGATACGCGTATTTGTTTCGTCGTTGTGATCGAGGTTAAAAAACTTATATATTTTCTTTACGCAATTACGCTCATTAATTAATAGGGTGTTATTGCGGATTAATATTGCACAGTTTGTCATCAATTCTGAAACTCAAGTCAAAGTACTAACTTATATTAATAAAACCGCGCCGCACCACCGTTATACAGGGTGTTACCGTATACAAAATACAGGGTGATCAATCGTATAAATTATACAGGCTGACAAACCGGAAAGTGCAATATTAATTCGTTTCTTGTTGTTTATTTCGCGCATAGTTGATCATGGAGAAAGACGAAAGCAGGTTGTCACTTCTTCACGCGAAGCGAGATACAATTTTCACACGCATACAAACTATCGCTAATAGGTCGAAAGATTTATCTGATCCACGCATTAAAGAATCGTTTTTATGTGATATTGAAACCGTAGACAGGTTGCGTACGGAATTTGAAAATATTTTGGATAAAATTAATTCCATTGAATCGACCTTAAATCCTAAATACATGGTCAACTACCAGCCGCTTCTTACTTTTGAGGATTTATACTGTCGAATTAAACGCGCCGCAAAATCGCTTGAGCCTATGCCTGAATTACAGAATAATTCACTCTTTATCAAGCGTGACAGACCAAAACTGCCACCAATTCAGCTTCCTGAATTTAATGGAGACATTAAGTCATGGCCGCTATTTTATTCTTCATTTAAAACTGTCGTACATGATAACCCGACCCTGTCGGACTCTGAAAAATTACATTATTTGATAGGCAAATTGACAAATAAGGCTCAATCGGTATTCGCAGGTATTACTCCGTGCGCTGAGAACTACAAAATTATTTTAGAGACTTTAATAAATAGATATGAAGATAAAAGGTTGCTTGCAACTTCATATTTAGATAAAATTTTCGAGTTAAAGCCTTCTAATTCCGCTCATGTAAATAATTTACAGATATTTCTTGATAAATTGGTCACTTCGGTTTCAGCACTCAAAAACCTGAAGGTTGATGACCAGTCAGACTTAGTATTTTTGTATATCGCTTTGAAGAAGTTGGATCCCGAAACCGCTCGCTCCTTTGAATTAGATAATAGGGGATCTAATATTCCGTCTTTCGACACCCTAGTTACATTTGTTCGCGATCAACTTAAAATTTTGCAACGCCCTTCCAAGGAAGTTAAGAAGATTGTCGATCGTCCCACAGACACGACATCAAAACCGCATAAACCAACGCATAGTTATATCAATACGTCTACCGCGCCCTCTCAACCTCGGTGTTCATTATGCAACTCCGCGCATGAACATTTGTATAAATGTTCGAGCTTTCAAAATTTAACTCCTATCGAGCGTTTTAAATTTGTTAAGTCGCAATCGTGTTGTGTTAACTGTTTGAGCGCGAAGCACCGTGTATCTGACTGTAAGTCTAATTCGCTTTGCCGTAAATGTCAGCTTAAGCATCACACGATGTTACATTTCGAAAATAAACCCGCTACGCCTACTATAAATGCCAATGATGTTAGTGGTAGTACAGTACCCGCGGCGCCGCCGTCGCATGTGAGCAGCCCATGCTCACGGGCACCTGTGACGTCGCCTGCTAGTGGCCACACGGATGATGTCTCGTTGTGTACCTTTTCGGCAAATAACCGACATGTACCTACCACAGTTTTGTTGGTTACCGCGCGCGTTGTGATGCTTGACACTCAGGGTCGTGAACATTACATACGCGCTTTATTAGACAGCGCTTCGCAGAGTAATTTCGTTTCAAGAAAATGTTGCGAACGCCTAGGGTTGAAATCTAGTCAAGGAGCGACTAACACTATTGTTAAAGGTATAGGAGGTACCACTAAGACTAGCCAAGGTTCCGTACACCTGGAATTTTATTCGCGGCTAAATAAAGCCATAAAGTTCAATATGGAATCACTAATCGTCGATAAGGTAACCGAGCGTCTGCCTACCGTCAACGTCAATGTGTCTATGCTCACAAACTTTGAGGGGTTGCCATTGGCCGATGATACATATCACATTCCAGGAGAAATCGACGTTTCAGTCGGTGCATCAATTTTCCCGCACCTCCTATTATCTCAAAAGATTCAATGTGAGTCCGCAAATATCGCACCTTTCGCATTACAAACCGTTCTGGGGTACGTAATTATGGGTACAGCTCCCGCTATCGCACCCGCATCCACTACTGTTTCAAATTGTTGTTTCGGCGAGCCCATGGAGGCCGCCATCCGCAAATTCTGGGAACTCGAGGAGGTGGACGTTCCGCCGATTCTGAGCCCAGATGATAAGGAGTGTGAGGATATTTATCGTCGCACTACGTCACGCGATGTCGATGGTCGTTATACTGTCGCGCTCCCATTTAAGGGCGACCTATCGACTCTCGGTGACTCGCGCCGCTTAGCAGAATAATGTTTTTTCTGTCTTGAACGCAAAATGCTTGCTTCACCTAAATTGAAACAAGCTTACGATGATATAATTCGAGAATATTTAGAGAAGGGCTACCTCTCACCCGCACCTCCCGAAATGGAGGAACCATCTTACATAATTCCGCATCACGGAGTCATTCGGGAGGATAAGCTCACTTCCAAGCTTCGTATTGTTTTAAACGCGAGTGCTAAAACTAGCACATCCGTTTCGCTTAATGATCTTTTATATAATGGTCAAAATTTACAAGGAAATTTATTCAATATAATCATTAATTTTCGATTGTTTCCTATTGCGCTTTCAGCCGATATTAGGCAAATGTTTTTATGCATTGGAATTCGCGAATGCGATCGTAGATTCCAGCGCATTCTTTACCGCTTTTCGCCTGACGAACCACTTAAGGTTTATTAGTTCAACCGCGTTTGTTTTGGCCTTAAATCAAGTCCCTTTCACGCTCTCCGCACAACAAGACAGTTGGCTTCTGACGAAGCTGAGACCTTCCCCAACGCGAATGAGACGCTTTAAACGGGGATATATATGGACGATTACGTCTATTCTGTAGAAGATGAGGCGAAAGCCATATCTATAGCAGCTGAAGTCATCGCGCTCATGAAGGGTGGTCAATTCGACCTCGTGAAGTGGACCAGCAATTCGCAAACTGTCTTGGACTCTATACCTGCTTCGCACAGGCTCTCGTCCGTCAAGGAATTTGACGAGTCTGATTCGCATAAGGTTCTCGGTTTAAATTGGTCACACAAATCTGACTTGTTCAGTATTACAATTTTTAAACCCGCTGAGAAGTGTACAAAACGCGCCATTTTGTCCTGCGTCACTAGAATCTGGGATTTAATGGGATTCGTAGCCTCAGTCGTGTTATTTGCAAAGCTACTCATTAAAGAGCTATGGTTAAACGGTTGCGGTTGGGATGACGTACCTCCTGACAATATTGTTTCCTCATGGAAGCGCTTCAGAGAGGAGCTATCATCATTGGAACGAATTGAAATCCCACGCCACGTTGGCATTACCAGAGGTAATGAAGTAATCATCGTCGGCGTCGCTGATGCTAGCGAAAAGGCATATGGAGGCGTAGTGTACTTCCTAGTCAAAGTCAATGACGTCCACAAGGTGTATCTTATGGGTGCTAAATCAAAAGTTGCACCTCGCAAAGTAGTCTCTTTGGCTAGGCTCGAGCTCTGCGCAGCACTCTTGCTCGCAAAGTTATTAAATAACATAATAACCGCTTGTAACAACCGCATACCTATTCAGAGCGTGTACGCGTTTTCTGACTCAACGGTCGCTCTATGTTGGATCCATGGGTCCCCACATAGGTGGGATACCTTTGTCGCTAACCGAGTCTCGAAGATTCAGTCATTAATATCGTCTCAATCGTTTTACCATGTATCCGGCATAGAGAACCCTGCCGATTGTCTGTCACGTGGACTCAGTCCCGCGCAGATCATCGATCATCCGCTTTGGTTTCATGGCCCGCTTTGGATCACTTCGCATCCGTCGGAGTGGCCAGTGATCGCTTTTGACCCTTCAAGGGTTTCTAATCCACCTGAAGAAAAGAAACATGCTTTGGTTTCCAGCAGCCCGCTGGAGGAAACTCCTATTATTGCTCTGGCAAATCGTTGCTCCTCATGGTCTAAACTACTGCGTTGTGTAGTATATGTTTATCGATTTCTAGGATTGTTGCCTCGACGTGAGTTTGTAGCAGCTGCAGACTTAGAAATTGCTGAACATAAAGTCATTCGCGAGTTGCAGATTTTATATTTTTCGAATGAGTTTTCTAATCTTCAGGCTGGGAAACCTTGTGGGCGCACACTTCAAAGATTGAAGCCGTTTCTAAAAGATAATCTTATTAGAGTTGGCGGTCGTTTGTCAAACTCAGATTTGAGTTTCGACCAGAAACACCCCATAGTTCTACCGCGTAAACATCATATACTAAATTTGATAGTTGACTATAATCATAAAGTAAATTGTCACGCAGGGCCAGATTTACTGATGTCAATCTTGCGCCATAAGTATTGGATTTTGTCCGCACGCAACTTGATACGCAACAGGATACATAAATGTATTCCTTGTTTCCGGCTTCGCCCTAAGCCAACGTTCCCTGAAATGTCAGACCACAAATCATTTCGTGTCCTACAATCAGCTAAACCTTTCATTAATGTCGGAACTGATTACGCCGGTCCATTTAGGGTAGCCATTGCGCGTGGGCGTGGCATGCGAGCAGTTAAAGCATACGTCTGCTTATTTGTCTGTATGACAACTCGCGCTGTCCATATAGAACTAGCAGGTGATTTGAGTACTGCTAGCTTTATGTTGGCTTTTAAACGCTTTTTATCGCGACGTGGGCCTGTGGGATGCGTTTACTCCGATAACGGAACGAACTTCGTTGGGGCTAAGCGCATGCTATCAGAGCTATACGTATTATTACAATCAAAACACTTTAATTCAGAATTTGCTCACATGTTGAGCGAAAATCGCATAACATGGTCGCTCAATGTTCCCGCTGCAAGTCACTTTGGAGGCAGCTGGGAGTCGAATATAAAAACACTTAAAATGCACCTATTTCGCGTGATAGGTGAACAAATCTTATCGTTTAAAGAGATGACAACTGTACTCGTACAAATCGAAGCTATAATGAATACTCGACCTCTTTGTAGAACGCTCTCAAGCGATCCTTCTGAACCGCTTGCGCTGACGCCCGCACACTTTTTAAGTTTAACTCCTTTAAAATATTTACCCGCTCGCGACATCGATGAGGATAGACTTCATGTTCTCTCTCGTCATGATTTGTTGGACAAGTTAGTCCAATCGTTTTGGAAACGTTAGAGGTCCGAGTATTTACATACTTTGCAGTCTCGCGATAAATGGAATACACCTACTAACCCGATCACAACAGGCACTGTCGTAATCCTTATTACAGATAACGCGCTTCCTCTTCATTGGCCTCTAGGGGTTATAGAGGAAGTTTTTCCTGCCACGGAGGGCATAGTGCGTGTTGCTCGAGTAAAGACTGCTACTGGCTCGTATTTACGCCCAGTTGTACGTCTGTGCCCGCTACCTAGGCAATAGCTTTCATTTCAATTACTTTTGTTTAGGTTTAGTTTATTTAGTCTTACTTCTTTAATTTATTGGTTTCGAAGGCATCTCAGATCCCTTCAAGCCGGGGGGAAATGGTTGCGCCGTTCTTATTTATTAAACCTGATTCGCTTCACTATATTATCGATTCGTTCTCACCATCAATTCCCTTCCCTAGCGAAGATCGCTTTCACCTCAGTCACCCGCTCAAATCGTGACCGAGCGCACGCGCCTATTACACGCAATTCGCATACCGCAATACTAGATTCACAACGCGAACGACATTTGATTGATTTGTCGCATGAACACTAATTATTTGTGCTATTGTGTTTGAGAAGGTTAAGGGGCCCCTCGTAATTGCTGAAAACCAGGATTTGAAGATTCGTGCTCGTCGGAAAGGGCAGCCACGAGTTGTGACGTGATTGTCTGTTGCAGTTTTTGCGAGGTGAGAAATTCCTTCATTTTTCCTACATAATGGCCCCCTTTATCCCGTAATTATTCCCTAAATATACAGTCCATTTAAACCCCATTCGCGCAACCATTATTTTTGGTCATTACGAGCCGGATAAAGCCATTATTGCTTAATGCCGCTTCCAAAGCGCATTGCAGAAGAAATGCAAACTGCACGGCACATTTTCTCCAATGAACGTCAACTTACAATTTTAGTTTATCTTAGAAACTAGGTAGGTATGTGGACTGAGTGTAATTGTCCTTATTAAAGTGATTATAAATTGAATTTTAATAAAATATTAAAATAATAAAATGACAAAATATTAAAATTTTATAAATAAAATCATCTTTAAAAATATTTTGTACCGAATGTACCAAGTTTTATATATTAATAATTTATTGTCAGTAGTCCGTTAAGCCAGTGTAGGTTTTTGAATCTAATGTTCTGTTCCTGTCTTTTACGTATTTTTTCAAAGTAAGCCGTCTGTCAAGATGAAGGTCCAAATATTTGACATTTTCTGTATGCGGCAGGGTTGCTTCATCAAGTTTTACCGATGGGCAGCCACCCTTACGCAGGGTGAAGGTTACATGGACAGATTTGGTTGCACTTGCTTTTATTCGCCACTTCTTGAGCCATTTAGATGTCATCAAGTCCGTGCCGCAATTTTTGTGTGGCTACCACTGAATCCGCATTGCTGGCCAAAATTGCAGTATCATCAGCGTATGTGGCTACAGTTTTGCCATCTTTTACTGGAAGGTCAGCTGTGTGTGGTACTTCTGCCTTGATCTCATAGAGCTTGGATGTGATGTCAGCTATTTTTACTAGAAACAGTCTATCTGAGAGGTAGGACTTTAATAATTCCAGGTAGCTGTGAGGAATGTATTTCCTAATTTTATATATTAGGCCTTTGTGCCATACACGGTCAAACGCTTGTTGTATGTTCATAAACGCTGAGAAGCAGTACTCTTTTTCCTCAAGGCTTTTCCTTATTATTTCACATACTCTATGGACTTGCTCTACGGTAGAGTGATGAGATCTAAACCCAAAGTGGTGGGATGGTATAACATTATCTTTCTCCAGTATGGGTTTGAGTCTGTAAAGCAGAAGTTTTTCAAAGACCTTTGAAAGTATTCAGAGAAGGCTTATAGGTTTATAAGAGGGCACTTCATTAACTGGTTTGCCGGCTTTGTGTATCATAAGTATTTGTGATACCTTCCATAGATGTGGAAAGTGTTGGACTCTTAGAATGCCATTGAACAGGGTTGTCAAGAAAAGCTTTCTTGGTAGTTGTTTTAATACCTCTTTTGTAATAAGTTCAAATCCAGGAGCTTTTTTGTCTTTTAAGTTTTTTTTTGTTTTCCATACTTCTCTAACTGTGACTGGGGGAGGTGGAGGTGACATCAGGCTGTCTTGCATTAGAGTTTTCTCAACTTCTATTTCAGTTTCCTCATCAGATGAGGGATTTGGACAGAATACCTTTGATAGATGTTCGGCAAAGGTATCCGCGTTTTCTTGGGCTGTTCTTGCCCAGCCTCTTTCTTTTCTGAGTAGAGGTATCGCGGGCTGAGGTCATAATTCTTGGTAAACTTCCACAGAGAGTAGTTTGTGCTTGCAGTTGGAGTCAGTGATTGCAACTGAGATGCCAAGGTATCATTATGCCAGTCACACAGCATTTCCTTCAGATCACGACATGCACTTACACTTCACAAAGTGTGAGCCTGTCTTCCTGAAGTCTGCTCTGATGCCAGACTCTGCGTAGTCTTCTTTTTTCGAGTACTGCTTTTCTAATGTCCAGAGGATAGTCTATTGTCTTGACCGACTTAGTTTTGGGTGGTGTGTTCAACCTGCAAGATTTTTAGATCAGTCTTGTTATGTGTTCCGTTGCATCATCTATAACGTCAGCTGTCTTAAGAGCCACCTTCATATTTATGTTTTGCGTGATGTGTATCAATCCGGCGCTCATTGTAAGTAACACTGGTGTATGACCAGAGAAGCTATCATAGCAGGATTCCACTTTGAAGTATTCCCTAGTTAGTCCTTTGGCTATGAAGTAATCTATCAGGTCAGGGAGCCTGTCCGCTTGGCTTGGCCAATGTGTTGGTTCAGCAGTTGTTATGGGAAAGCTATTATTGCAGTCTTCTGTCGCCTGCCTCTAGTAGTTGTAATTCTGGATCCCCAGTACGTTTTCTTTGCGTTCCAATCACCGCCGGCAATGTATCTGTTGCCCAGCGTATTGAGGAACTCTGTATACATTGTTTAACTTATTTTATGTTTCTGAGGGCAGTAGACTGCTGAGATGTTTAGGTAGCCTGTCTGGTCTTCCACAGCTAAGGTGGTTGCCTGTATATGTTCTGTACTGTAGTCAGGCATTTTGTGATGTTTGATAGTCTTTTTGACAATGACCGCTGTTCCAGCATGGGCAGTTCCATCTGGGTGAGGAGTATAGTAACAGTGGTAGTCTTTAAAGTAGAGATGTGTAGCTTTGGTGCAGTGGGCTTCTGAGACTAGAAGTATGTATGTATGTATGTAAACTCTTTATTGCACACAAAAAAAAGTAAGTAACAAAGGCAATTCTTTAAAACTAAATAAGTACAATGGCGGACTTATCCCAATAAGGGATTTCTTCCAGTCAACCGGCATTCGAGAAGATAGGTAAGAAGGCTACAGGGTAGTGTAACAATTATGTACAATATTAAACAAATTGCGAAAATACTTAATTTCTAACTAAACCAACAACATCTATAACTTATATAAAATCTTATCTAAAATACATGAATAAATAAACAAATATATAGGTATATATATATATATATATATATATATATATATATATATATATATATATATATATATATATAAATTAAATTAATATAATATGCTCAAATGTCAAACGAATCAGTGTACATTTTTTTAACACAGCGCTTAAAAGAGTTAATGGAAGTGGGCAACTTTACATCTAATGGAAGTGTATTCCAAAGCTGGGCAGCCAGCACAGTGAATGACCTACCGTATGCTCGCGATGTGTGAGGGGGTATAATTAACTTGGAATTGTTACTAGCCCGTAGACGACTATCAATTTCACGAAATGAGAATCTCTCGCGTAGGTAGTTCGGAAAAGAGGGATTAAAAAGGATATTAAATAACAAGGAGAGGATGTGAACATTACGTCGAAATCTGATCGGAAGCCAATCCAGCCGACGATCGACATGGTCGAATTTGCGTAAACCGAAAATAAAACGTATACCTTGATTTTGCAAGCGTTCCAGTTTGTCCAATTGCTCCTCAGTGACATCTAGGTAAGATACATCGGCATAGTCCAGAAGGGGAATGAGGAGTGATTGTGCAAGGAGAATCTTAGTTCTGGTCGGTAAGAAATTCTGTAAACGACGAAGTGAATGTAAGGAGGCATACGTCTTACGGCCGATCTCGTTGATTTGCGGAACCCAAGAAAGAGTCTGATCAATAATGATCCCTAAGTTAGTGACTGAAGAAGACAAAGGAATGATGTTATTGTCCAGGACTACATTAGGGACCATCATGTCATTGACCTTTGTAATATAGTAAGAACTACCAATGATTATAGCTTGGGATTTAGCTGCATTGACGACCAGGCCAAAATCTCGGGACCATTGAGCAATTTTGGTGAGATCAGAGTTGATAGTGTTAATTGCTACACTGAGGTTATCCAAAGAAGATGCAGTATATATTTGCAAATCATCAGCATAGAGGTGAAAATTTGAAGAAAGGGATGTCGTAATGCCGTCAATAAAAATAGAAAAAAGGATAGGAGACAGAATTCCACCTTGAGGAACGCCAGCAGAGAGATCTTCCCAGTCAGAGCGACTGTCGTTGAGCTTAACTAACTGACGGCGTCCAGTCAGGTAAGAGCGGAACCAAGAAAGAGAGTTAATTGAGAAATTTAATATACGCATTTTTCCAATCAGAATGTCAAAATCTACTGAATTAAAAGCGCTTGTGAAATCAAGGAGGGCAAGTGCAGTTAAATTTCTGTTCTCAATATTAGCCCGGATATCGGCTGTGATTTTGACCAGAGCAGACATAGTGCTATGACCACGTTTGAATCCGGACTGGAAAGAGGTAAGAAGGTTATAACGCAAGAGATGTTTCGTTACCTGCTGATTGACGTGATGCTCAAGGACTTTGGAGAGCAAAGGTAGGATGGATATGGGACGGAAATGGGAAGGACAAGATGGGTTAGGATTTTTCGGGAGAGGAATAATGTGGCCGTATTTCCAGGAGGTGGGGAAAATACCAGTAGCGATGGAGCAGTTTACTATATCCGAGATGTACGGGGCAACCAATGACACGATAGGTTTGATCATATCGAGAGATATGTTGTCATTGCCAACTGCACTTGTTTTTAACTTTTTAATAATTACAATAACTTCATCACCAGATATTTCACTTAAGCAGAATAAGGGAGCATCTCGAGTAGATTGAGCATCGAGGCTTTTTAATGTATTCTGCTTAACACCCGGGGCAGAAGTATGTCTAATTTGTGTTCGTTTAGTAATAATTCAGCTTCATGTTTACTAGACTGCAGGCCACGTATGTTAAAAGGCGCCAAGCGCAACGAAATCACTTGGACAGTTTGTCCACGAGTTTAACTATGAGACTCATCAGAGTGCTCATTTGTTGTACAATGAGGTCGATTTTTTCATTTTGTTTTAATAGTACGTATTCCAGCAATACATTGGTTGAGGTTTCTTCTAAATTGTTACTGTTGAGTTGTATAACTGTTCTTGGGATGTCCCTCTTTGTTGTTTCAGCATACGTCGATTTTTCCTTACTTGGTTCATTTATACTTTTTGGTTTGTCATAAACAGGTTGGTATTGTTTTAGAAAGTCCTCCATAGTTTTCTGAACTTCTCGTGGTTTGTCTGTTTTATCCTTGTTAACCGTAGTATCTTTTTCTTTTACGGGCCCATATTTCTTGGTACACCTCGCATCCTTTATAATTTGCTGGATGGGGTCTTTTACAGAGTGCACACATAGCTGGGGTATTCCGATCGCGTTTTTTACAATCTGAGGTCTTGTGAGACTGTCCACATTTGACGCATCGATATGGTCTTATACAATAGTTTTTGGAGTGCCCATATTGCTGGCACCGTTGGCACTGAACAATAGATGTCCGTTTTTTGGGATCTTCGATTACTACAGCTTGATTGCAGATGAACTTTAGATGTTTGGCGGCTTTATTGTTTGGTCTAGGAAGTAGATTGACAAAAAATGTTGAGGTTGCCATCTTGTCAGGTCCGAATTTAGCATTAATAATTTCGCCTGTGACTTTGTTACCAGTGGCTTCTAATTCTTCTTTAATTTTACATATTGACGTAGATAGGTGTAGATTTCGTATTACTATTCTGAAGTTTCTTGTATCTTATCTGTTATATGTGTGGCCTATTAATCCTTTTTCCCTTACAAGTGTTATCAGTTTCTTGTACACCTCAACATTAGAACTGCTAATTCGTATCTGGTTTCTATTAATGATTTTATAGGTAAACTGACTTCTTTCTGCTACAGTTTCTAGTAGTTCTGTGAGTTTGCTTACATCTTCAACTCCATAGAGTAGTATTGGTGGAGGTTTGTTCCTTTTTATTACTTGCTTGTCCGTGTCTTCACCTGTGAGGTCAATAGGCAATTCATTGAACTTGTTTAAAGTTTTGACAGGATCCGATGATGGGGACTAAGAAACTTTCTTCCTTTTAGGATTTCTAGACGTTGGAACTTTTTGCCATGGTGGCGTGGGAGGTGTGTTGTTTACTACATTATAACAGTTGGGGGTCTTGAATTTCAGTATCTATGTTTTCACTGTGTGTTAGGACTGGTAGGGGAGAGATAGGTGCTGGATTGCTCTCCACAGATGTAGTCCGTGACCTGGAAATAAACAAGCTAGGATGAAAGGTTTGTTGGACAATTTTTTACCGCTGCTGGTGCCGCCAGTAACATGAACTGTAACAGGGGCCTGGTCACCCACTCCTGCACAGTCTTTCACACTCGCGGGCCCGGGTACCCACGAGCGCCGGGGGTTAGCCGGGTCGCATACAATATCGCATCCATTATTTTCAGACATTTCATAAAAGAAGTGGGCTTTAAAAACAGTACTTTCCCAAGGTATTGCATTCGCACTTTCGGAGGTCATTTAATTCCTTCAGGCTTGTGATAGCCTAATAACAGGTTACTTAACCACCGCCTGTGGCTCGGCGTTGTTGTTCATTTGGCACCACCCAGGGTGGTATAAGTGGCATAGGGTGGTCTGGTCATGCCTGCGGACGCGAACACTATTAACAAATATTATTAAATAACAAATATTTTTAATTATTTTCGAGGGGGGGTACACCCCCCTCGAAAATAATTAAAAATATTTTTATTATATGAAATTATAAAAGTGTACGCTTTTCGAAATTTTTCCTTTATCTGTGTTATAAGTCGTTGCTTCGTACCAAATTTCACGATTCTGAGTTCACGGGAAGTAACCTGTAGGTTTTGATTCTCTTGCAAATGTTGAAAAAACACGAAAATTAGCGGCATTCACGGCTACTAAATCTTTTGATTTCGTTGGCTTAGAAGTTTGATTTTTTCACAGCTCTAAGGGACAGTAGACCTGAGCATTTGATATGAATTTCAGTTTGATAACTCCACGCGTCCCTGAGAAAAAGGGTCTTGACAGACTGACGGACAACCGAGTGATCCTATAAGGGTTCCTGAAGGTTTATTAGTTGTTGTTATAGCGACAACAGAAACACATCATCTGTGAAAACAACTGTCTAGGTTCATGAGATACAGCCTGGTGCTAGACAGACAGACGGACAGTGGAATTATTAAATAATACGTCGCACCAAAGGGTGAGCCTTTGGGTATAGAACCCTGAAAAGAAGAGAAAAATAATAATTAAAGGGGTATCTTGATCATACTCTCTAGTAAAAACGAATAAAATTACGGGACCATTTTTATGTTAGTCTCTCCTTGAATGTTTTATTTAACTTATTGTAGCCCAGTTTATAATACCGATGACGCGAACACCTGCCTGTTATACCTACTTAATTAAACAATGTCGTCAAGCTATAATTTGAAAGAAAGAAATATTGTTTATTAGCGTCAAATATCATGCTAAGATATAACATTTTTGTAGATTAAGTATTTTAAACTTAACGCTAAACCGATGTCCACTCAGAATGAGTCTAGGCATCTTGCAATACCCCGACGCTGGTCTTCCGGAGACACCGGCCAATCGAGAAGTACTACTGCGCGCTGCATCGACACGTCGAACCGTGCATATATTAATTTAACAATTATCAATTCAACATATACTTAGATAAAAATGATGATTAATTAAATGGTAAAAAATGGTTTGCAGTAGGGATTTACTGAACAGAATGCTCAAGAAAAAGAAGAAAGGTAATTAAGTAAATTATACCTATTTAGTAAACTTTAAATTATATATATACAACACAACAAGTTAAGTCAATTTCTGCATATTCAAAAGATATCCTTACTAATATTATAAATGCGAAAGTTTGTTTGTTTGTTACGCTTTCACACTGTAACTACTGAACCGATCATCATGAAATTTTGCATACAAGTTCTCTGGAGTGCGGAGAAGGACATAGGCTACCTTTTATCCCGGGAAAAAGGATTTCTTTCTATTCCCGAGGGATCGACATTGACGCGGGCGGAGCCGCGGACGAAAGCTAGTTCCTTATATTTCAATTTAAAAGATTTGACGGTGCGACAGTTCCTAATAGGTGGTGGAATATTATTCCAACACTTCGTGGCAGCGTAGCGAAAACTGCCACGAATTGTTGCTGTACTGTGTGGTATAATCAGTAGACGCTGGGCAGATCTAGTTGGACGATGTGGGAATATGAGCTTACCGTACAGATAGGGTGGTGATTTGGTCTGCATAATGCCAAAAAGCAAGCAGGCAAAATGATATATATAATATATGAAGGCTAGACACTCCGTCTAGCCTTCATATTCATTAGGTTGCTCCGATTTAGAAATGGAGTAACGTGAGCCCGTCGCGGGATTGGAAAGCAAAATCTAGCGCAAGCGTTCTGAACTCGTTGGATAAGCTTTTTTGTGTAACCGAAAATGCAGTCACTAATGACGGTATCTGCATAATTCAGCTTTGAAAGAATCAAAGATTCGCAGAGCATAATGCGACGATCAACATCCAAGTAGTTGCGTATTTGGTATAAAACTTTAAGCCTATAAAAGCAGTTTTAAACTGTCTCTAGAATATGGTTGTGGAACTTAAGAGTGTTATCCATAAGAACTCCAAGATTTCGCGCTTCTGTTACCTGTTCAATAACAGTTTCTCCAATTTAAGGTTAGGATTAAAAGCATTAATTCGACCCATTTGACAGGTAGACCCAAGAACGAGAAATTTTGATTTGTAGGGGTTCAGGACTAAGCAGTTTCTATGTGCCCATTCACTAATTCTTTTAAGATCGGCGTTGATACTGGCTACTGCTTGTAATGTGTGATCAGGTTCAAAGGATAAGTATATTTGAACGTAATTCGCATAGATATGATGGTTACAATTATTAATATTACTTGGCAAGTCTGCGCTGTATAAATTAAAGAGGATTGGACCCAATATAGAGCCTTGCGGAATTCCTCGGCCAATAGGAAGAGCTTCTGAGTATGATTTGATTCCAGTATCACTTATAATTTCTACTCGTTGCGAGCGACCACCAAGGTAACTAGACCACTTTAACGCTTGTTCGTCAAAACCGTAAAATGATAATTTGGACAGAAGAAGCCCATGGTTAATAGTATCGAACGCGCGTGAAAAGTCAATTAAAGATCCCTTTCCCACATCAATTCCAGCAAGGGTATCGTCAACAACGTCTAATAGGGCTGTAGCTGTGCTACGGCCAGCTCAGAATCCGGACTGTTTCAAAGGTAAAATATTATTCGAACTTAAAAACTCAGTAAGCTGCTGAAAAACGACCTTCTCAATTATTTTCGACATGAAAGAGAGTATACTGATAGGTCTAAGATCTGTTAGTTCAGTGGAGTTATTTTTTTTATTTGGGTATATCCGACGGCAAACGAGCAGACGAGCCACCTGATGGAAAGTGGTCACCGTCGCCCATGGACATCTGCAACACCAGAGGAGCTGCTAATGCGTTGCCGACTCTTAAGATACCTGTAAACACGCCTTTTGAAGGACCTCAAGTCATAGCACACAGGGAAAACCTCGGGTATTACACCGGGGCTTATCTGTTGTATGAGACATAGGGATACAAAACAGCGAATAGACACCAAGAAAATTTAATGTTGCAGTTGTCATTTAAAAGATAATAAAACCTTCTTACAAAAATCAAAAGTAACTACGAAAAAAATTAATTTTTAAGAGCAGGCGGCAACAATAAAAAAATATGGCAAAGCTGACCGTCAATACAAAACACCGTGATGGGTCATCTTCGAGTTTATTACAAGTGCACGCGTCACAGTCACAGCTGACATCTGCGAACATGGCAAATTCCTACTTTGTCAATGTAGCCAAATCCTTAGCAGACAAAATAATATGTCAGTCACCTACTTCACTTTCAGTTCAAACTGCTTCCAGTTCACTCAAATCTTTTGTTTTACTCGATACTGATGAAGCTGAGCTGGAATCTCTAATTTTGAACTTGAAAGATAACTGTGCAGCGGGATGGGTTAATCTATCTATACCTATACTACAAGTAAACTCAACTACAAGTACAAAGTAAAGGACCTCAATGATTTTAAATTCAAATCCGAGATTCGAAACTGCTTAGAGAGCTTTGATTATGAGGGTATTGAAGAGCTTATATCTATTTAATCTAAAATTTATCTATATGTTATTTTTATTCTTGTGTTTTAATTTTCTCTTTTTTTCATAATTTTATCAATTACAATCTAAGAGATGCAGAGATATTTAATAATAAAAATGTATACTATTAAATGATTAATGATTATTACCAGATGATTTATAATGTATGCGTGTTCTAATTCCTATTGTCATAACAAACGGTGGTATAAAATGAATATAGGAAGGAACTGGTTCTCCGAGACACAGGTACTCCTAGTTCGGGAACCAGGGATGCATCATGGATCTAAGAATAATCAGGATAGGGCATTGAGAATGTGGCAGAGAAGCAAATCAAAATGTATGCAGACGTGTCGTGACACGAAACTCACGCACACATCGGCACTCAAATGGATGCACGTTTTCCCTGGTCAAAATGTCAAACTAGTACTTACTGCGAAGTTTATGGTGCGCCTTTTAAATTCGTTGAAAATAAGATACAATAATGCCGAGCTGGGTGGTAAGAATGCAAAAATTATAGTAAAATACACAAAAAATCGGATGGTATCACGTATCACAGGTAAGTACGAATTTCTTGTTGTTTTCGAGACTATGTAAGTATTTCACTCAATCGCATATTTTCTTTGTTTAAATCAAACAACACCACAGTTACTCGTATGTAAGAATTAATTGGTAACCAAATCACACGTTTCAACGACATTTTTAAATGAAATTAATATGATTTTGTAATTTTCTTTGCGCCGCAAAAGTCAATGACACGGTGACAGCGGGGCGCCAAGTCGGATTGTCGGTGTTGCCAGAATGCGATTTCAAGATTCCTGTTCTTTATTTTTAATATAAAATTTTATATTATTTATTTTTTTTAAGGTTCCCCAATCGTGATGCTTATGTAAAAAAACAATGGATTGATATTATTAGGAGAAATAGAAATGATGCATCCTGGGTACCATCAAATTATTAATTTATTTGTTTCAAACATTTCAACAATGGTGATTTTTATACGATAAAAGGAGCATATCACCGGTTGATTAAGATCGCGTGCCCAAAAAAAGGTACGTTTAAAAATAATATTTTTACGCGAATTAAAAAAAAGGAGAAGTTCCAGTTGTATTTCCTTTTACATATTTTTATGTCATAACTTCATCATTTACGAAATAAATTTGGAAATTCGATGTAGGTATGTCTTTATGATAAATGTATGAAGTGAGATGATTTTTGAATCCAAGATGGCTGATATCACTTTTCATGGAAAGTCCACTTAAGTGTCGTTTTTTAAACTGAAGTCATTTTTAGTTTTCAAGATGGCCATCACCACTATTTATGGAAATTCGAATGGGTGACGTTTTCGGAGTAGTTCTGGGTGTAGATCACAAAGCTGACGTCACTTTTGTTTTAGGATTCAAGATGACCATCACTATTTTTTTTAAAACACTATTTTTTGAAAATATGATTACGTAATTAAGCAATCAGTTCTGTTAGGACATTCATTTATCTAGAAACCAGACATTGTGATTACTAAAACCCCAACCGCAGTAATTTTCCGCAAAATACCCAGCATAAAAATGCATCTTCTTTCAACTAAAGACATCGAGATCCCATCAAATACTTTACGAGCAGTTGAAGTTTCTGCTAACCCGTATATAGATGCACGCGTTTATGTAAATGGGTCGTTGAGAGGTTCGCCAGGGGAAGAATATCACCTTCTCCCTGGGGAATACGAAGTAAAACGTGGTTTTAGTGCACTCTTAATACATAATGCTTCACCTAACCCAATCATTCTAAAAAAGGGTACACTTCTGACGCGAGTACAGTGTAAAGATGTAATAGACTCGGAATATGTCTTAGATTCGTGCAATGTCACGATCTCTGAGTCACAAAATAACGATACTTTAAACTGTAGTGAGAAACTACGTCCGGAGGAACGGTCAAGTCTACTACTGTTGATAGGAAAGTACAATGCTTGTTTTTCTACTGGGCTTCACGACTTAGGTTTCACTAATCTGAGATGACAATCGAACTCGAGGACGATGGACCAATTGTATATCGTCCTTACCGCATGTCTTACGCAGATCGTGTACTTGTGAGAAATATGATACAAGAAATGGCTGATCATGGTGTCGGAGCCACTTATGTTACCCGTAGCGACATCTACCGGAGAATAGAGGAAGAGAGCGATCCCCCACCCGGCGAAGGAAGACGATTTTATTCGATTCTCACTCGTCATCGCAACACACGTACCTATATTGTTTTAATTTTTATAATTGTAACGATTTTAGAATAAACGTTTATATTTGACTTCAAATAAACGAATTATTGAAGAAGACCCCCGAATACTGCACATAAATTGGTCCTTCGAGCCGGATCTGATGAAGAGGATTCTTCGGTTGAGAGAAGACACGTCGATGCGAATCGTCTATACGTCGTGAGCCTCCAAGTCAGAAGACGTCTGAACCACATCAGCAGTTAACGGTCAGGTTTTCCTTCTACAATATCCTTCCCTTCCTACTCGAATTGTGTTAAAACTGTGTTATTTTGTGCAAATTCCAGAATTGGTGACGTGTGACGTGTCCGATTACCGTTCTATCTCCCAGAGAACCGTGAGTACTTTACACTTTTGATCCCGTAGACTTTCGAAATGCTTGGTGAAGATAGTGTTGCAGTGCCTTTAGCACGTTCAGTTTCTCCGTCTAGAAAATCTAATATTTCGGACCTCAAGAAACAAAGGGGTACTTTGAGAGGTCGACTGACTCAATTTAAGAAATATCTAGATAATTTTAAGGATGCTAGCCCATCTAAGCTTCAAATCAAAGAAATAAAGTTTAGAATGCGGGCGGCACAAGATATTTTTCAATATTTTAATAAAATTCAAAACGAAATTGGAGTCCAGTTTAGTGAGTCAGAACTTATTGCTGACAACGAATATGTCGAGTCATTTGAATCGTTGTATTTTTCTGCTTTGGCTACTGCTGAAAGTTTATTCGAAAGTGTTGAGACTGGGGACAGTTCTAAATCAAGTTCTTGTTGCTCTGAAAAACCTCGCACCTCGGTTCGTCTACCAGAAGTGAAACTTATGACGTTCGATGGCAATTTCGATTCTTGGTTAGAATATAGGAATTCCTATTTTACCATGATTCATAAACGTACAGATCTCGACGCGATTCAAAAGTTTCATTATTTGCGATCCTCACTGAGTGGCGGTGCCTTGCAGGTTATCAGTGCGCTGGAGTTCACCGCGGCTAACTACCTTCACGCATGGGAATTACTCGAGAATAGGTTTCATAATACGCGACTATTAATTCATAATCACATTAAATCCTTATTTTCAATCTCAAATATTAAACAGGAATCTGCTTCTCAGATAAGAAAACTTATAGATACCGTGTTACGTAATCTTCGTGCCTTAAAAACGTTAGAGGAGCCTGTGGAAACATGGGATACCTTGTTGATTTATTTAATTGCGTCTAAACTCGATCTAGCTACGGAGCGAGATTGGGAAAAGCATAAAGGCACTCTTATTACGGATTCTTGTCAAAAGTTGAAATTGGAAGATTTGCTGGGATTTCTTAGGAATAAAGCCGATATGTTGGACATGATTAGTGCGAATCATAATAAATTGCAAGTCAAGTCTGCATCAAATGATAACAATTTGAATCAAACTAGCAATAAACCATCAGTGCATAGCTATGTCTCAACGAATACCGGCTCTAAACCAAAGTCTAATAATAAACCTCGTAACTGTCTTTCTTGTAACGGTAATCATGCCCTTTATATGTGTTACAATTTCTTAAATATGTCCGTGCATGACAGATCCCTATTTGTTGTCAAAAATAATTTATGTCGTAATTGTCTGCGATCGGGACATGTACTCGCAGATTGCAGTTTTGGTCCTTGCAAACAATGTCAAGGAAAACATAATAGTTTACTCCACTTAACTAGTTCTGCTAACAACAACGGTATTGGTTGCAAGTCCGATTCTCCCCATGCTACCCCATCGCCGACCGCTGCGCTGCATTCGTTATCGGAAGGTAGTCCTTTTTATTCCGAGTCGTTCGCTTGCGGGAGCGCCGACGATGCTACGCGTGATCATGTGCCTTTGCAAACTGTTTTGTTATGCACCGCTTTAGTGGATGTAATCGATAATAATAATCAAGTACATACCGCGCGAATTTTGCTGGACTCCGCAAGTCAGCACTGTTTCGTTACGGAAAAATTTAGAAAACGTATTAATGCGTCTCTTATACAGTCCGCTGTTCATATTTCGGGTGTCGCACAAACAGTGACGCACTCAAATCACTTATGCGAAATTATTTTTAAATCGAAAATATGCGAATTTTCTGCAAAAGTTCGATGCATTGTCTTGCAGCGCATAACAAACAGTTTGCCCTCGACATGCATTGACGAAGCACTTATACGAATACCAAAAAACACTCAGCTTGCTGATCCTAGTTTTTGCATTCCTTCAGACATTGATATCTTGATTGGTGCAGACTTGTTTTGGGATTTATTATACGAAAATAGGTTTCGCCTTGCGAATGGGCCTTTCTTACAAAACTCAAAGCTTGGATGGCTCGTTTCGGGACCTATAAATCAAAAAACAGTGTCCCCTAATCAAGTTCAATGTCATTTAACTCAGACTCTTAGTGAGCAACTTACGCGATTTTGGGAAATCGAAGAGGTCCCTCAGTTAGAAAGCCCTTTCACCAACGACGAGCGTTTGTGTGAGGAATTATTTATTAAAACGACTAAAAGGCTAGCTGATGGTAGATTCTCAGTTCGTATCCCACTAAAAGAATCAGCTGACGTGTTAGGCGATTCTTATTCGTTGGCAAAAAATAGGTTTTTGTCTTTAGAACGTAGGCTAGAACGTAATTCCGATTATAAACAAATGTATGTAGAATTTATGCGTGAATACGAAGCTTTAGGTCATATGGAACGTATCGAAAATCCAGGCAAACCTAATTTTTATCTCCCTCATCACGGAGTGTTTAGAGAAAGCAGTTCTACTACTAAATTACGCGTAGTATTTAATGGAAGTGCTGCGACTACATCCAACATATCTTTAAATGACATTCAGTGGCCAGGCCCAGCACTACAAAACGATATATTTTCTATTCTTTTACGGTTTCGTCAGTACAAATATGTGGTATGTGCTGATGTATGCAAAATGTTTAGGCAGATTATGGTGCAACCAGATCAACGGTCTTTGCAATTAATATTATGGCGGGAGAAACCTACCGATCCTTTGCAAACCTATCAGTTGACTTGTGTGACTTATGGTACAGCATCAGCTCCCTATCTTAGTATGCGCTGTATACGCCAGCTAGCTTTAGAATGTAGTGATGACGTCATAGCTCGTATTATTACTAATGATATATTCGTTGATGATTTAATAACGGGCCACGATGATTACCAATCATTATTAGATATTTGTGAGAAAACGCGACAGGTTTTACAGTCTGGATGTTTCCCACTTCGTAAGTGGACATTCAACTCTGAAGTCACACGTTGTGCTTCTACCAAAACCTTTGAGGGCGAGCATACCCAGAACAAGACTTTAGGTATAGGTTGGAATAACGATACTGATGAGCTACATTTTACCACAAAAATAGATTTTAATTTAGATTCATCAAACTTAAATAAACGGAAGATATTATCTATTATAGCACAGATTTATGATCCCTTAGGGCTTTTATCTCCTTGTATAATAATCGCAAAAATATTATTACAAAGGTTGTGGTTAGATAAACTTAGTTGGGATGATGTAGTCCCTCAAGATGTAACTGAGTCTTGGAATTATTTTATCAGTACTTTAAAGTGCCTAGGCGAATTAAAAATTCCACGTCATGCTTTACGTCAAAATAGGGAATATACGGAACTCCATATATTTTGTGACGCGTCATCGAACGCCTATGGTGCCTGTGCCTATATACGTACATATACGGATGAGTCATCGGAAGTTACAGTTAGGTTACTTTGTGGCAAATCAAAATTAAGCCCTTTGTCTGGACTTTCAATCCCCAGACTTGAACTTTCAGCTGCATATATCGGTGCTAAATTGTATCAAAAGATAGTAGAATCTTTACGCCTAACTTTTACTAAAACGTATTTCTGGACAGACTCGACCATTGTACTAGGTTGGCTACGAATGTCTCCACATTTGCTAAAAACATTCGTACAAACTCGAGTGTCAAAAATAAAACATATAACACAAGAGTTTGAATGGTTACATGTTCCTAGTAAAAATAACCCAGCCGATTTATTGTCCAGAGGTGTTTACCTAGATTCATTAATTAATAATGAGTTATGGTGGTGCGGGCCATCATATCTACAATCTTTAACATTTAATAGTTTGGCTTATAATCAGTACAAAGACTCAATTTTATTAAATACTTTGCCAGAGTTAAAACCGGAAAAGAAAGTTAGTTTTGTTTGCACGCCAGTCGAAACAAATGTATTCGAATTCAAAAGATACTCGTGTTATTCTAAGCTGATACGTATAGGTGCCTATGTATTGCGCTTTATAGATAACATTCGCAGTAGGCTCGAGCGCCGGTCAAAACAACAAACCGGTTTTGTCACGACGGCCGAGCTACGCGCGTCTTTGTTATTGATAGTGCAGTGTGTGCAGCGTGAATCCTTTCCGGACGTTTATGATAATTTAATGCGTAAAAGTAATTTGCCTATTAAAACAAGTAGGTTATCCGGTCTTAACTTGTTTTTAGATAACCATAAAGTGATTAGAGTCGGTGGTAGACTGTCGAATTCTTCCAGTTTCAACTACGATAAGAAACATCCGATGTTATTGTGTAATAAACACCATTTTACCGTGCTGTTGGTTAGATACGAGCATAGACGCTTACTTCATGCTGGTCCACAGCTAGTGTTATCTTCCATGCGTGAGTGTTGGTGGCCTTTGGGCGCCAGGAACTTAGTGAGGAAAGTAACTCGTGAGTGCGTTAAATGTGCGCGGTTTTCGGGAAAACCGTTAACGCCGATCATGGGAAACTTGCCAGCTGAGCGCCTGGATGCTGGATTCCCATTCAGTAAAAGCGGCGTTGATTATTCTGGACCTCATTTTATCCTGAATCGAAAAGGCCGAGGAGCACAACTGACAAAAGCGTACGTGTGTTTATTTGTTTGTTTTATAACTCGAGCTATACATTTGGAACTTGTTACCAGTCTCTCCACTAACGATTTTCTTTTAGCATTAAAACGCTTTATAAGTAGAAGAGGTAAACCTAATGTAATTTTTTCTGATAATGGGAAAAACTTTGTTGGAGCGGAAAAAGAATTTTCAAAATTTTTATGCGATAATTCGGAAGCTATTGCCAATTATGCCACAAATGATGGCATACGATGGCATTTTCTGCCATTTTACTCACCAAATTTCGGGGGTCTATGGGAGAGGGGTGTAAAGTCATTTAAATATCACCTCAGACGTGTAGTAGGCAACGCTAGACTAACATACGAGGAATTTAGCACAGTTTTGACACAAATCGAGGCTGTCCTCAATTCCCGACCTATGTCTCCCCTTTCCTCCGATCCAAACGACTTCACCCCCCTTACACCTGGTCATTTCCTTATAGGCCGGCCGTTGACTGCTCCTGTGAGTGACGACGAACCCGAGGCGACGTCAGCCACGCTGAGTCTCAACCGCTACGCACGCATCGAACAACTTCGACGGCACTTCTGGCAGCGGTGGTCCAAGGAGTACGTGTCCGAGCTCCAAATCAGGACGAAATGGAAAACGAATAAAGGCGATATTAAATTAGACAGTCTGGTTCTCATAAAAGATGATAACCTGCCGCCTTTGAAATGGAAATTGGGACGTATTGTCAAGACTTTCCCTGGCACAGACAGGATTTCTTGAGTGGCCGATATACGGACAGCAACTGGAGTCATACGGAGGTCATTCTCAAAGATCTGCCCATTGCCTATGCAGCCGGAGGACAACGTGAACCCTGAAAACGCATCTTTGGAAGCGGAGCGTTCCAAGGCCGGGGGCATGTCGGACCCACTTATGTTACCCGTAGCGACATCTACCGGAGAATAGAGGAAGAGAGCGATCCCCCACCCGGCGAAGGAAGACGATTTTATTCGATTCTCACTCGTCATCGCAACACACGTACCTATATTGTTTTAATTTTTATAATTGTAACGATTTTAGAATAAACGTTTATATTTGACTTAAAATAAACGAATTATTGAAGAAGACCCCCGAATACTGCACACATGGTATAATAAGAGAATCAAACTCGTCATTTGCAAGCCCAATAGTCATAGTGCAGAAAAAGACTGGCGAGAAATGCTTATGCGTGGACTACCGAGCGTTGAATCGCAAAACTAAAAAGGAGCATTATCCTCTCCCTCGGATCGAGGATCAACTAGACCAATTGGCAGGAAATACGGTTTTTACCTCACTTGACTTAGCCTCTGGGTATTACCAGATACCAGTTGCGGAAGAGTCGTGACATAGAACATCTTTCGTGACGTCAGACGGCCAGTACGAGTACAACAGAATGCCGTTTGGCCTGGTTAACGCGCCCTCTGTATTCCAGCGCACTATCAATAAGATACTACTCGAGGCTAAAATCAAGTACGCTATAGTATATATGGATGACATCCTTATTCCGGCTAGAGATCTTAACGAGGGATTACAGCGATTAGAGGAGGTTTTAGAACTCCTGAAAAAGGTTGGTCTAACGCTCCAATTAAGTAAGTGTAATTTTTTTCTAGACACCATAGATTTTCTCGGCTTTGAGGTTAGTTCTGACGGTATTAGACCGGGTCAACGAAAAACTGATGCGGTGTTGAAATTCCCAAAACCTAGGAACCAACACGAATTAAGGCAATTTCTTGGGCTTTCAGGGTACTTTAGACGATTCATCGTAAATTACGCGTTAAAAGCAGCCCCATTGACAGGCTTACTTAAAAAGGATGTAAAGTGGTCATGGGATGAAAATCAAGAGAGAGCGTTCGGAAAAATCAAATCTATGCTTGTTGATAGACCTGTTCTTGCACTTTACAATAATGCTGCAGAAACTCAGGTACATACGGATGGTAGCAAAGATGGGTTAGCTGGCATTTTACTACAAGCTAACTCTGAAGATATATTTCAACCTGTGTCATACTTTAGCCGAAAGACGAATGCGGAAGAGCAGAAATTTCACTCGTATGACCTGGAGACATTAGCGGTAATAGCGTCACTGAACCGTTTCCGCGTCTAGCTTATAGGTATTCCCTTTAAAATATTTACGGATTGCAACGCATTGCGATCGACGTTGGTGAAGCGTGACTTAATCCCACGCATCGCTCGGTGGTGGGTACAATTACAAGAGTATGATTGCACTATTGAGTATCGACCTGGGTCACGCATGTCGCACGTTGACGCACTGAGTCGCAATCCCGTGGATATAGTAGAAGGTGATTCTTCAATACGTCTAGATGTTCTAGCTGTTGAAAACAGCGCGGAGGACTGGATTTCCACTGTCCAATCTGCCGATGAGGAAATAAAGAAAATTAAAGAAATGCTATCAGACCCCGACTCTGAACATATCTTAGATATCCATCAGAATTACAAATTGAAGAACAACAGGGTATATAGGATAGTGGGCGATGAAATTAAGTGGCTCGTACCTAAAGGCCTTCGTTGGCAGATTTTGAAGATGAACCACGATGACGCAGGACATTGTGGCTATGATAAAACTTATTTGTAAGAACGTACGTAATTAAAGTACGAATCGAACGTATTCATAAGAATTACTGGTTTACTAAGATGCGCAAGTTTATAAAAAAATACGTCTCTTCGTGTCTCGAATGTTTACATCATAAAACTCCCGGTGGTAAACGTGAGGGGGAACTTCACCCTATAGATAAACCCTTTCATACGGTTCACGCGGACCACTTAGGCCCTTTCATAAAGAGCAAAAAGGGTAACTGCTATTTACTCGTTTTGGTAGACGGCTTCACAAAATACGTGAATATTAGGCCTGTTAGGGATACGAAAACCGCAACTACATTAAAGGTCCTCATATTAGTTACTTTGGAGTCCCTACACGTCTCATCACTGACAGAGGCACAAGTTTCTCTAGTTCAACTTTTAAAGAATTTGTAGTGCAGACTGGGATAAAACACATAATGAACGCAGTATCGATACCTAGGGCAAACGGCCAAGTCGAAAGATTTAACAGGACAATCTTAGATGCGCTTTCAACGTCCACACATGGTACAGATGATAAAACCTGGGATGAACAAATCCCAGACATTCAATTAGGTTTAAATACAACCTAACACAAAACAACTCAAAAGTCACCATCAGAACTCCTTTTTGGGTTTAACATTAAATGTAGGAGTGAAGGCATTTTAAGTGAGGTCTTAGAAGATACGGTTAATATAACCTCCCCGGAGGCATTAGTTGACGCGAGATAGGACGAAAGTGAGAAAATTAAGAAAAAGCAAAGTGAGGATCGGGACAGGTTTAATAGCCGTAGGAAAGCCGCAAAATGTTATTCCGAAGGTGATTTAGTACGGGTTGAAAGACAGGTCCCTAGTGACGGGCAATCTCAAAAGCTAGTCGTCAAATATCAGGGTCCCTACCGAGTATTAAAGGTACTCCCCAATGACAGATACATCATCGAAGATACTCCACTTTCACGCAAAAATAATCGTCGTTACGAAGCTATAGTAGCAATCGACAAAATGCAGCCCTGGTTAAATTTTAGTAGAGATTTTAGCAGTTGTGAAAAAGATGATTCAGGCGATGACTAATTAAGAATAATAGAAAATATGTAATGTTCAATGAATCACAAAATAAGTTATTTAAAACAATTTATTATAAGTACTTTAACAAATATGTAGACAGAAACTAAATATACCTACATAATTTATTATATATAATAAATATTTCTGATTTATAGAATTATATTTACACTTTTACCTAGAAATATAAGAATGTATGTTGCCTTTTGAAAAATAAATATCATACATTACAATGTAATATTATACAATATAATGTTTTGGAAATAACGTGGAGATCCAATTTATGAATTGTATAATAAACATATTTTGAGTTAAGAATAATGAATACTGATTTTTATTAATATTTTACGATTAGAAAAATTGTCTTGTTTGTTATTATACAATCATTGTATTAAAATATTTCAGTTTTATAAGAAAACTTAATTATATTCTGATTATGTTCATTTATGTGAAATAATGTATTGGGATAATTTTACATTTATAAGTAACTAGGCTAAGCACTCTGATCATGTTTAATATATTAAAACAAAAACTAAACAATTCGCGACGGGACTCGCGCTAGCAGGAAGGCCGAGTTGTAAGCTCACTTATTATTAACCATAATTCTACATTCCCAAATTATTGTATTTTGTCAATAATATTGTATTGATTGAAACAGGAGATAATAAAGAAAGTAAGCAAAGTTGATAGTGTATCTAAATATAAGTATTAATATTATAAATAGTAATTATTACCCAGGGCTCGTGTAATTCTAAGAGAGTTGGAAGACCAAGCAGATGGTGCCCATTTAGCGAGAATAAAAGCATCCGTTCAATCGGAGTCGGGAGCTTGGCTGCATGCTGTGCCGTCACCCCATATGGGTACACACCTCGACGATGACTCTTTAAGAGTGGCAGTGGCATTGAGATTAGGCTGCGCAGTATGTGAGCCTCACATTTGCGTTTGTGGTAGGACAGTCGAGGCTGATGGGCATCATGCTCTGGGTTGTACAAGATGTGCTGGCCGCTTATCCCCTCATCACTCTTTAAATGACATAATTCGTAGGGCGCTAGTTTCGGCAAATATTCCGTGCCAATTGGAACCTCCGGGTCTTTCTAGAACGGATGGCAAACGACCGGATGGGATTACGTTAATACCGTGGCAGAGGGGGCGATGTCTTTTATGGGACGCAACTTGTGTAAGCACCTTTGCCTTACCTTATAGTAAGCTCTTTTTAATAAGATATTTTTTGTAAGCTCTTTGAATTTTAGAAAGGGCAAAGCTGTTATACTTTCTGGTATTATGTTGTATAAACGAATACTAAGGCCTAAGAATGAATTACTAGTTTTCTGTAGTCTAAAAGCTCCCGTGACAAGTTTATTCTTATTTCTTGTGTTGTATTTATATGTACATGACAGTTTTTAACATACTTTTGAATATTTTTATGTACCTACATGAAGTATGTTGGCGAAAATAAATTGTGACGCAACAGTTAATATTCCAATTTCTTTGAATAATTCTCTCAAGGAATCCCTAGTCCCAAGTTTATAGATAGATCGAATAGCACCCTTTTGCAGAACGAAAATTGTGTTGATGTCTGCTCCCCTTCCCCAAAATAATATCCCGTAAGACATTAAACTGTGAAAATAGCTAAAATAAACAAGACGTGCTGTTTCGACATCTGTAAGTTGTCTTATTCGCCAAACGGCGTATGCTGCGGAGCTAAGCTTACCAGCAAGAGTTTTTATATGGGGACCCCATTGCAACTTCGAGTCAAGAGTTATTCCTAGAAATTTTGTTGAGTCAACGAATTCTACCGTTTCATTATTAACAACTATGTTAGTTGGCAGGGGTACAAAATTTGATACATTTCGTTTTTTTGGCATTAAGCACAAGATTATTAGCAGTAAACCAATCTACCTTCCCTATTAATGTGCCTGTATTAATGTGAGTGTGCTCGCTGGTATATCTAAAGTATCTAAGCTGTGGGTTAGGGATTTTGGTATAATGCCGGTTGATGATAGTACTATTGGAACTATATGGACAGCCTGTACTTTCCACTGTGTTTTTATTTCTATTGCTAAATCTTGGCATTTACTTAATTTTTCCGATATGGTGTTTTGCAAATTGTGGGTGTTGGGTATAGCAATATCAATAAGGTAAACTTTTTTGTTAACTTTATCGTGAACAGTGATGTCTGGTCTATTGTAATGAATGGTCTTGTCAGTGATGATGGTCCTGTCCCAGTAAAGTTTGAAGTTATTATTTTCTAATACAGGGTTGGGTATGTATTTGTAGTATGGAATCATGTTGGGTACGAAAAGATATTTATGAGCAAGATGTTGGTGAACTATTGAAGCTACTTGGTCATTGCGGTGCTTGTAATCGGTCTGAGCGACAGATTTACAAGCACCAGTTATATGTTGTATAGTTTCTGAAGCGGAGTTACAATGCCTGCGTAAATCTGTTCGCTGATTAAGGTCTTTCATTATATATTTTCTGTAGTTACGGGTGGCAATAACTTCATCTTGAATGGCAAGCATGAACCCTTCGGTCTCCGGGAGCAGTTCACCTTTCCTGAGCCAATCGTTCGACTTATCTTTATCGACGTGTGGTTGACTCAGGTAGGTTCGGTGTCTACCATGGAGAGATTTGGCAGCCCATGCTGCTATTTTCTGGTGTGCGTCTATCTGTAGTTCACTCGTTTGCGTCTGTATGTCTTGTAGGTTTAAAGGAGTGAGTTTTGTGTTTGTATCTGTGACGGCCTGGTGAATATTATTATTATTATTACTATAACAAAACTGTACAAACTCTCAATTCTGTACATCCTAATCTATACATATAATAAAACAGTAAAAATATTTTGTCTGTACATTTCGAATTTTTGACTGAAATGGATAGAGGGACGCTTAAAAAGAATAATAGAAAGCAAAAAAAATTTTTCTAATTTTTTGTCTGTCTGTCTGTCTGTCTGTCTGTCTGTCTGTATGTATGATCACGATTATCTCCGAAAATACTGAACCGATTTACTTCAAACTTTCACCAATTGCTTTGTTTTAACTCAGCAAAACATCTAAAGTTTGTTTCATCAAAATCAGTTCTTTAAAAAAAATTTTATCGTCATTGATTGAACTCAAAGCATTAGTTTGCCTGCAAAATATACACGGTGAATTTTTTATCGTTTTGGACCCTTAAAGGGGTGACTCAGACCATCTAAATGAACAACTTTTCCTACGGAAACAATGCTGGGAACTCAAAAAAAAATTCGACATTCCCATAGAAACTGGCCGGGCGGCGGGACTCCTTTTTGTGGAAATGACGAATTTTTTTTTAGTTCCCAGCATTGGTCCCATAGATTCATATTGATGACCTGAGTCACCCCTTTAAGGGGCCAAACTGTTCCTGAGGGATGGACACTAGCGGCGTAGCCGCGGGCAAACGGCAAACCAACCGAAACTTCGTGTAGCGTATATATTCTTTGCCGAAACTGCTGCGCCTAGAAACATGAAAAACAATGCCGATTCGACTATGGGAAGTGGCGTCTTTTTTTTTTCGTGCGCCACTGACCAAACCTTGTTTTTATTATAGATAATAGCATAATAAACAAAACGTAATATGAAACACATACCTCTAAACTCAGTCCGAGCTGAGTTATTTGACTTTGAAATCAGTAAAAATCATATATTTAAGAAGGCAATTTTCGTCAAAAAAGTGGCAGGTTAATTGAAATATGCAATGAAACATTATCTTTGGACTTTTTTATTATCACTTTACCCATTTGCGGCCTTCCCCACCAACAGCAAACGTTGTTCGGCGAGTTTAGTGGTACTGGTGAGACATCGATCATGCGAACAAAGCAGATCTATCCGTGGGTACACATGTAGCTAGTGTCCTTGCGTTAATCCCTTCCCCCACCTCCTTTCCGTCATCTCCACGCGCCACTCAGCAGGTATCTATTACCTTCCTGCTTTCACAGATGCAATCTCAGATTTGATTGTCTCTTTCTTCGAAAGCAAGCGTTTGGAAAGATTTAATTTCACTCACCGTTCTGTCTTCGTGTCGTACGCGTATGTAATTCCAGTTTTTGTATAGGAGTGATCAAACGACGACTTGGCCTGTTTAATTAACTCCGACACTGATATCTTACCTTTGTGGATTGGCTTGTTATATGGACCTTACTGATATTCCCCCTGTGTAGTGAATCGACTTGTGTATTACGGACTCTGATTGCCAATATTGTATGTGCGTGTGTACAAAGATGGATCGTAGACAGTGCATTGCTTGTCTTCGAAGTATAAGTAGAAGTAATAACAGTACAAGAAGATCCTACCCTTTGACTGCGCAGTGCTTCCAACAACATCCATTCCTGATAGATTTTTTGAGAAGAAGTTATAAATATTACAGTATTATATGGCTTCGGGCGTCATCTGACTGATCATAGATGGGTCGAAGCAATATTATTAGCAATAGAAGCGACCGCAGAAACTTAGAACTATCTAGGCGCTTATATAATTAATAAAAATATAAACGCAAGAAGAGCAGTGTTCCTGACGAATACAGCAGGAGATTTTAATCACATAGTCCATGACTTTCCTGTTATTAGTATGGACGAGTTAATTATTTATGCCTTGGGAACTTATCAAATCAAACAAGCTCGTAGTTATTACGGAGAATAGAAGTATGTAGAGATATGGACTTAGAAAGTCTCGAAGAACATAATATTACAGTCACAAATCCATGGTTGCTAAGGGCGCGAATACAATCAAGGTATAGACAATCTCGAATTTATTATACGTATATTTTAATAGAAGGTGGTATGGGAGGCAGGTAAGCTATATGCGCCCATTACTGCAGTTGCATTATCGGCAAACGAACGCTTGGCTGCTGTTCCCACGTCATGTCAGTATTATAGTACTTAGCATGGGGGAAATACTTATTTCCCTGTTCACATCTTCTTTTGTGCTGTATATCACCACACCTATATTATTGTTGCAATAACCTTATTATGTAGGTAAACCTGATGTTTTACAAATAAAAGTACCTACTCGATCAATGTATGTATATGTTTTTTACCTGTTGTTTTTGTGTCATGACTAAAATCAAACAAATATTATTATAGGTAAAACGAATCTATTGTTAACCCCTTTTACGCTATTCATACTATAACAACCAAATAATATAAAATCTTAATTGGTTGCGAGTTATACCATATACTGTAATAGTAATAAGAGTTGGGAATTATTAAATAAACATACTTAAAAATTAACTAGCAATTTATTTTTGGATGTATTGTGAAAAGAGAGAATGGGCAGTACATACCTGCACTGTGGTGCGCAGGGTTGGCAGAGAGGAGGCGGGGGAAGGGTAGGGATACTATATATCTGTGTATACTAGGCTTTTATCTGCTTTGTTCGTAAAATGAAAGATGACTCACCAATACAACTAAACTCAAACAAGGTGTGCAGATGATAGGGGCCGGCCTCAAAGGGGTAAAGTAATAATAAAAATGTTCAAAGATAATTGTTTTATTGCATATTTTCATATAAACTCGCGATTATGATAAAAATTGCCAAATAAAATACATGATTTTTTATGAATTTTAAACTCAAATAACTCAGTTCGGACTGAGTTTAGAGGTATATATGCCATAATAAGTTTTGTTTAGTATGCTATTGTCTACAAGAAAAACAAGGTTTGGTCAGTGGCCGCGCGAAAAAAAAAAAAGACGCCAATAACCGGCATTGCCCTTTGGTACAGGGGTTCTTTTAATGATGTGAGTGAGCGCTCAGAAAGGATTTTTAAGAAATTTAACTTCTAAAGGGGTAAATTTATATGGAATATGGAGTATGAAAGTAGGTATATAAGTTCTCGATTAAAATTAAAAAAGATGTGAGATGAAATTTGCAAAATTCTCTGGTATAAACTTTGTATCGTAATTTTCTCATTTCTGGATTTAGACGTATGAATTTAAGTATATAAGTTCTAGGTTACTATTAAAAATATCTGTGTAGGTAAATTGGATGATATTTTCCCCTGAAGGGGTAAAATAGCGGGGTAAAGATTGTATAGGAATTTACTTATTTCTAGACTTAGAAGTATGAAAATAGGTAAATAAATTCACGATTACAATTGAAAAAGATCTGTGTAGGTCAACTGGAAAAAAATCCCCCAGAAGGAGCGTAAAGTTTGTTTGGAAATTGGAGATTTTCTCATTTCTGGACTATGAAGTATAAAAATAAATAGGTATGTTCTCGATTACAATTGAAAAAGATGTATGTGGGTGAAATGGACAAAATTCACCCCTAAAGGGGTAAAATGGGAGGGTAAAGGTTTTATGGAAATTTTCTCATTTCTGGACTTAGAAGTATAAATAATATCCATACTCCCATACTAATACTAATATTATAAATGCGAAAGTAACTCTGTCTGTCGTTTTTTTACGCTTCAATCATTGAACTGATTTGGATGAAATTTGGTATGGAGGTGTGAGGCCCGAGGGAGGACATAGGGTATGTTTGATTTCGGGAAATTATACTTCCCGAGGGATTAATTGTTCCCGAGGGATCGACACTAACGCGGGCGGAGCCGCGGGCAACAGCTAGTCCTAACTAATATTATAAATGCGAAAGTGAGTTTGTTTGTTTGATCATCATGAAATTTTGCATACAAGTTCTCTGGAGTACGGAGAAGGACATAGGCTACCTTTTATCCCCGGAAAAAGTAGTATTCCCGAGGGATTGACATTGACGCGGGCGAAGCCGCGGGCGAAAGCTAGTTGAATATAATCTAAAAATGGGCATGGAATACCGGAAAGATTTTCATACCGGTATTGACATTTCAATAACCGGTATACGTAAATTTCGGTATTTTTTCGGTATTTTTTTCTGTATACTACCAGTGTAATAAAACTGTAGAACGATTGGTAAGTATTGTTTTCGAAAACGATTAATGAGGTTTTTAACGTTATATGGTAGAAAGGCTGAAACTGCTTATCAATTCCTTAGAAACCACAAAATGAATAAAGGGAATCAATAATACTAAAGAGAATATGTTATTTATCCAAGAATTGTTTATATTGTTGCGTTGGCACAAAATATCACAATACAATGAAATAAATATTTAAATTAGTTTTACTCTCTAATTATAGAAAAACACTTTGCCCTAAGGGTCGTCATGGAGAAATACAGTTTCTAGATATGGGGAAGGCCTTCCACTGTCTTTCTCAAGAATGATCTGGGCATTGATGTTAATGTTTTTTGCGAACCAACTCGGATCACTGCCTCATCTGCAACTTGTCTTGATAATTTATTTTGTGAAAATGAATATCTTAATAAATTTATTATTACCAAACTGCTTTCGGACCATACTGGTCACATTCACATCTTTTGCGAAAGAAATAGAGGAACCAATAAATTAAGAAAAAGTTTTTGTAGCCCTAAGCATATGGTTGCGCCGTTCTTATTTATTAAACCTGATTCGCTTCACTATATTATCGTTTCGTCCGCATCACTACTCCCTTCACTAGCGAAGATAGTTTTCTCCAGTCACCCGCTCAAATCGTGTCCGAGCGCACGCGCCTATTACACGCAATTCGCATACCGCAATACTCGATTCACAGCGCGAACGAAATACGATTGATTTGTCGCAAAAACACTAATTATTTGTGCTATTGTGTTTGAGAAAGTTAAGGGGCCCCTCGTAATTGCTGAAACCAGGATTTGAAGATTTGCGCACGTCGGAAAATGCAGCCGCGAGTTGTGACGTGATTGTCTGTTGCAGTTTTTGTGAGGTGAGAGATTCCTTCATTTTTCCTACATAATAGCCCCCTTTATCCCGTAATTATTCCCTAAATATACAGTCCATTTAAACCCCATTCGCGCAACCATTATTTTTGGTCCATTACGATCCGGATAAATCCAGTAATTTGGTTCCATAACGGGATATCGAACAATCTTTTCCCATAACATTTTTACGAATCAACGTCAGTATTCCAAATTCGGATATTAATATTCGCATTAGTAAATTAATATTGTGTTCATATAGCATACTATTATTGCTTAACTCATGTTTTACTTGAAAATCGAAGTGGAGTGATAATTAATTTCAAATCTACCTCCCACAATTTTCAACATTAATTTCGTTGTCTCATGATCGTTTTATACGATTATCCTACGTAATCAAACCTGATCTAGTGATACTTTGTCTATTTTATTATAATACACCCCCCGCTCCGCTTCATTCAAAGCTATTCACTAGGTAATGGGTCAGTTACATACTAATGTCATTTTACATAATTGCAGCTATTGTTAATATATACGTATATACGCACCGCACTATACATACCTAAATAGGAAGTATAGCTGCTGCAATTTGTAAATGAGCCGCACCGCAAAACTTATGTGTTATAGATATAATACAAAATACATAAGTTTAATTTTCTAATAATAAAACTTTGTAATTAAGTTATTAGTTACATAACGAGTTTGGATACACGTATTTGTTTCGTCGTTGTGATCGAGGTTAAAAAACTTATATATTTTCTTTACGCAATTACGCTCATTAATTAATAGGGTGTTATTGCGGATTAATATTGCACATTTTGTCATCAATTCTGAAACTCAAGTCAAAGTACTAACTTATATTAATAAAACCGCGCCGCACCACCGTTATACAGGGTGTTACCGTATACAATATACAGGGTGATCAATCGTATAAATTATACAGGCTGACAAACCGGAAAGTGCAATATTAATTCGTTTCTTGTTGTTTATTTTGCGCATAGTTGATCATGGAGAAAGACGAAAGCAAGTTGTCACTTCTTCACGCGAAGCGAGATACAATTTTCACACGCATACAAACTATCGCTAATAGGTCGAAAGATTTATCTGATCCACGCATTAAAGAATCGTTTTTATGTGATATTGAAACCGTAGACAGGTTGCGTACGGACTTTGAAATATTTTGAATAAAATTAATTCCATTGAATCGACCTTAAATCCTAAATACATGGTTAACTACCAGCCGCTTCTTACTTTTGAGGATTTATACTGTCGAATTAAACGCGCCGCAAAATCGCTTGAGCCTATGCCTGGATTACAGAATAATTCACTCTTTATCAAGCGTGACAGACCAAAACTGCCACCAATTCAGCTTCCTGAATTTAATGGAGACATTAAGTCATGGCCGCTATTTTATTCTTCATTTATAACTGTCGTACATGATAACCCGACCCTGTCGGACTCTGAAAAATTACATTATTTGATAGGCAAATTGACAAATAAGGCTCAATCGGTATTCGCAGGTATTACTCCGTGCGCTGAGAACTACAAAATTATTTTAGAGACTTTAATAAATAGATATGAAGATAAAAGGTTGCTTGCAACTTCATATTTAGATAAAATTTTCGAGTTAAAGCCTTCTAATTCCGCTCATGTAAATAATTTACAGATATTTCTTGATAAATTGGTCACTTCGGTTTCAGCACTCAAAAACCTGAAGGTTGATGACCTGTCAGACTTAGTATTTTTGTATATCGCTTTGAAGAAGTTGGATCCCGAAACCGCTCGCTCCTTTGAATTAGATAATAGGGGATCTAATATTCCGTCTTTCGACACCCTAGTTACATTTGTTCGCATTCAACTTAAAATTTTGCAACGCCCTTCCAAGGAAGTTAAGAAGATTGTCGATCGTCCCACAGACACGACATCAAAACCGCATAAACCAACGCATAGTTATATCAATACGTCTACCGCGCCCTCTCAACCTCGGTGTTCATTATGCAACTCCGCGCATGAACATTTGTATAAATGTTCGAGCTTTCAAAATTTAACTCCTATCGAGCGTTTTAAATTTGTTAAGTCGCAATCGTGTTGTGTTAACTGTTTGAGCGCGAAGCACCGTGTATATGACTGTAAGTCTAATTCGCTTTGCCGTAAATGTCAACTTAAGCATCACACGATGTTACATTTCGAAAATAAACCCGCTACGCCTACTATAAATGCCAATGATGTTAGTGGTAGTACAGTACCCGCGGCGCCGCCGTCGCATGTGAGCAGCCCATGCTCACGGGCACCTGTGACGTCGCCTGCTAGTGGCCACACGGATGATGTCTCGTTGTGTACCTTTTCGGCAAATAACCGACATGTACCTACCACAGTTTTGTTGGCTACCGCGCGCGTTGTGATGCTTGACACTCAGGGTCGTGAACATTACATACGCGCTTTATTAGACAGCGCTTCGCAGAGTAATTTCGTTTCAAGAAAATGTTGCGAACGCCTAGGGTTGAAATCTAGTCAAGGAGCGACTAACACTATTGTTAAAGGTATAGGAGGTACCACTAAGACTATCCAAGGTTCCGTACACCTGGAATTTTATTCGCGGCTAAATAAAGCCATAAAGTTCAATATGGAATCACTAATCGTCGATAAGGTAACCGAGCGTCTGCCTACCGTCAACGTCAATGTGTCTATGCTCACAAACTTTGAGGTGTTGCCATTAGCCGATGATACATATCACATTCCAGGAGAAATCGACGTTTTAGTCGGTGCATCAATTTTCCCGCACCTCCTATTATCTCAAAAGATTCAATGTGAGTCCGCAAATATCGCACCTTTCGCATTACAAACCGTTCTAAGGTACGTTGTTATGGGTACCGCTCCCGCTACCGCATCCGCATTTACTACTGTTTCAAATTGTTGTTTTGGTGAGCCCATGGAGGCCGCCATCCGCAAATTCTGGGAACTCGAGGAGGTGGACGTTCCGCCGATTCTGAGCCCAGATGATAAGGAGTGTGAGGATATTTATCGTCGTACTACGTCACGCGATGTCGATGGTCGTTATACTGTCGCGCTCCCATTTAAGGGCGACCCATCGACTCTCGGTGACTCGCGCCGCTTAGCAGAAAAATGTTTTTTCTGTCTTGAACGCAAAATGCTTGCTTCACCTAAATTGAAACAAGCTTACGATGATATAATTCGAGAATATTTAGAGAAGGGCTACCTCTCACCCGCACCTCCCGAAATGGAGGAACCATCTTACATAATTCCGCATCACGGAGTCATTCGGGAGGATAAGCTCACTTCCAAGCTTCGTATTGTTTTAAACGCGAGTGCTAAAACTAGCACATCCGTTTCGCTTAATGATCTTTTATATAATGGTCAAAATTTACAAGGAAATTTATTCAATATAATCATTAATTTTCGATTGTTTCCTATTGCGCTTTCAGCCGATATTAGGCAAATGTTTTTATGCATTGGAATCCGCGAATGCGATCGTAGATTCCAGCGCATTCTTTACCGCTTTTCGCCTGACGAACCACTTAAGGTTTATCAGTTCAACCGCGTTTGTTTTGGCCTTAAATCAAGTCCCTTTCACGCTCTCCGCACAACAAGACAGTTGGCTTCTGACGAAGCTGAGACCTTCCCCAACGCGAATGAGACGCTTCAAACGGGGATATATATGGACGATTACGTCTATTCTGTAGAAGATGAGGCGAAAGCCATATCTATAGCAGCTGAAGTCATCGCGCTCATGAAGGCTGGTCAATTCGACCTCGTGAAGTGGACCAGCAATTCGCAAACTGTCTTGGACTCTATACCTACTTCGCACAGGCTCTCGTCCGTCAAGGAATTTGACGAGTCTGATTCGCATAAGGTACTTGGTTTAAATTGGTCACACAAATCTGACTTGTTCAGTATTACAATTTTTAAACCCGCTGAGAAGTGTACAAAACGCGCCATTTTGTCCTGCGTCGCTAGAATCTGGGATTTAATGGGATTCGTAGCCCCAGTCGTGTTATTTGCAAAGCTACTCATTAAAGAGCTTTGGTTAAACGGTTGCGGTTGGGATGACGTACCTCCTGACTATATTGTTTCCTCATGGAAGCGTTTCAGAGAGGAGCTATCATCATTGGAACGAATTGAAATCCCACGCCACGTTGGCATTACCAGAGGTAATGAAGTAATCATCGTCGGCTTCGCTAAAGCTAGCGAAAAGGCATATGGAGGCGTAGTGTACTTCCTAGTCAAAGTCAATGACGTCCACAAGGTGTATCTTATGGGTGCTAAATCAAAAGTTGCACCTCGCAAAGTAGTCTCTTTGGCTAGGTTCGAGCTCTGCGCAGAACTCTTGCTCGCAAAGTTATTAAATAACATAATAACCGCTTGTAACAACCGCATACCTATTAAGAGCGTGTACGCGTTTTCTGACTCAACAGTCGCTCTATGTTGGATCCATGGATCCCCACATAGGTGGGATACCTTTGTCGCTAACCGAGTCTCGAAGATTCAGTCATTAATATCTTCTCAATCGTTTTACCATGTATCCGGCATAGAGAACCCTGCCGATTGTCTGTCACGTGGACTCAGTCCCGCGCTGATCATCGATCATCCGCTTTGGTTTCATGGCCCGCTTTGGATCACTTCGGATCCGTCGGAGTGGCCAGTGATCGCTTTTGACCCTTCAAGGGTTTCTAATCCACCTGAAGAAAAGAAACATGCTTTGGTTTCCAGCAGCCCGCTGGAGGAAACTCCTATTATTGCTCTGGCAAATCGTTGCTCCTCATGGTCTAAACTACTGCGTTGTGTAGTATATGTTTATCGATTTCTAGGATTATTGCCTCGACGTGAGTTTGTAGCAGCTGCAGACTTAGAATTCGCTGAACATAAAGTCATTCGCGAGTTGCAGAATTTATATTTTTCGAATGAGTTTTCTAATCTTCAGGCTGGGAAACCTTGTGGGCGCACACTTCAAAGATTGAAGCCGTTTCTAAAAGATAATCTTATTAGAGTTGGCGGTCGTTTGTCAAACTCAGATTTGAGTTTCGACCAGAAACACCCCATAGTTCTACCGCGTAAACATCATATACTAAATTTGATAGTTGACTATAATCATAAAGTAAATTGTCACGCAGGGCCAGATTTACTGATGTCAATCTTGCGCCATAAGTAATGGATTTTATCCGCACGCAACTTGATACGCAACAGGATACATAAATGTATTCCTTGTTTCCGGCTTCGCCCTAAGCCAACGTTCCCTGAAATGTCAGACCACAAATCATTTCGTGTCTACAATCAGCTAAACCTTTCATTAATGTCGGAATTGATTACGCCGGTCCATTTAGGGTAACCATTGCGCGTGGGCGTGGCATGCGAGCAGTTAAAGCATACGTCTGCTTATTTGTCTGTATGACAACTCGCGCTGTCCATATAGAACTAGCAGGTGATTTGAGTACTGCTAGCTTTATGTTGGCTTTTAAACGCTTTTTATCGCGACGTGGGCCTGTGGGATGCGTTTACTCCGATAACGGAACGAACTTCGTTGGGGCTAAGCGCATGCTATCAGAGCTATACGTATTATTACAATCTAAACACTTTAATTCAGAATTTGCTCACATGTTGAGCGAAAATCGCATAACCTGGTCGCTCAATGTTCCCGCTGCAAGTCACTTCGGAGGCAGCTGGGAGTCGAATATAAAAACACTTAAAATGCACTTATTGCGCGTGATAGGTGAACAAATCTTATCGTTTGAAGAAACGACAACTGTACTCGCACAAATCGAAGTTATAATGAATACTCGACCTCTTTGTAGAACGCTCTCAAGCGATCCTTCTGAACCGCTTGCGCTGACGCCCGCACACTTTTTAAGTTTAACTCCTTTAAAATATTTACCCGCTCGCGACATCGATGAGGATAGACTTCATGTTCTCTCTCGTCATGATTTGTTGGACAAGTTAGTCCAATCGTTTTGGAAGCGTTGGAGGTCCGAGTATTTACATACTTTGCAGTCTCGCGATAAATGGAATACACCTACTAACCCGATCACAACAGGCACTGTCGTAATTCTTATTACAGATAACGCGCCTCCTCTTCATTGGCCTCTAGGGGTTATAGAGGAAGTTTTTCCTGCCACTGATGGCATAGTGCGTGTTGCTCGAGTAAAGACTGCTACTGGCTCGTATTTACGCCCAGTTGTACGTCTGTGCCCGCTACCTAGGCAATAGCTTTCATTTCAATTACTTTTGTTTAGGTTTAGTTTATTTAGTCTTACTTCTTTAATTTATTTGTTCAGTCCAGTCACCCGCTCAAATCGTGACCGAGCGCACGCGCCTATTACACGCAATTCGCATACCGCAATACTCGATTTACAGCGCGAACGAAATTCGATTGATTTGTCGCAAAAACACTAATTATTTGTGCTATTGTGTTTGAGAAAGTTAAGGGGCCCCTCGTAATTGCTGAAACCAGGATTTGAAGATTTGCGCACGTCGGAAAATGCAGCCGCGAGTTGTGACGTGATTGTCTGTTGCAGTTTTTGTGAGGTGAGAGATTCCTTCATTTTTCCTACATAATAGCCCCCTTTATCCCGTAATTATTCCCTAAATATACAGTCCATTTAAACCCCATTCGCGCAACCAGCATATGTAAACTTTAAACTGGTTTAGGATTTAAATTAAGTTCAGTTGTGTACAAAGGGAATAACCCGGATAACCACTACAATACTTTATTCAAAACAGTTTCTACAGAATATACAAAATCTCTGAAACAAAAACAAGTTAATGTCCGTAATAAGTTACAATTTAGTCAATTGGCTACTACAGGCATTTATATAAGCAGAGAAAAGCTTTTTGATCTTTATGCCCAAAAGCAATATAATTTTAATTGTAATTTTATTGAATATGTTAGAAATTATTCTAAAACGTTTAAAAAAGTTTGTAAGCTGGCTAAGTCCTTTTATATTAGTAGGAAAATAAATGAGGCTCCAAATAAAATAAAATAAAAGAAACCTGGAATGTAATAAATAAAGAAACTGGTAAAATTAAATCTAAAAACCACATTAGTCAAATTAAATGCGGCGAATAAATTAATACCTCAACTAAAGAAATAGTACAGGTTTTTGAGGACTTTTTTACCAACATTCCCTTAGACCTTACTTCTAATATAAATTCTTCTAAATATAAAGCTAAAGACCTACTTAGAAATAATGTTCCTCCTTGTAGTGCTAAATTTAAATTTCACCATATTTGCCCCAGTGATATAGTCGATGCATTCAAAGAGCTAAATCTTAAAAAAATCTGAAGATCACTGGGGAATGTCTGTCAATATTGTGAGCGATATTATAAATATTATTGCTGCTGATTTGGCATTTCATCATTATCATCATCAGGTCCTTTTTAGTCTCCACTACAGGAGCATGACCCTCTCTGTACTACTAGAGCCATACTTGGCCAGAGCAGCCAGAGGACTTGGCCTACACTCTCCACGCTGGCCAGACGGGTTGGAGAGGTCTCACAGATGTTTAAAAGCTTTGTTTAGCTTGTATTTCCTAAGTCGCCTTCTACGACATCCACGGGAAGACTTGGAGTGGTACTATTCTACTCTGCCGGATACCACACGGCTTCCGGATACCACACGGCTTAGCATTTATATTTAGCATTTATATTTAACTAGCTTTCGCCCGCGGCTCCGCCCGCGTTAATGTCGATCCCTCGGGAACAGTACTTTTTCCCGAGATAAAAGGTAGCCTATGTCCTTCTCTGTACTCCAGAGAACTTGTATGCAGAATTTCATGATGATCGGTTCAGTAGTTACGGCGTGAAAGCGTAACAAACAAACAAACAAATAAACAAACAAACTCACTTTCGCATTTATAATATTAGTAAGGATAAGGATAAGGATGAATGCGTTTATGAGGTATATTTCCTTATTTAATGAAATGCAGTAAATTATTACCCTTGTTTAAGAAAGGAGAAAAGTCAGACCCTAGTAATTATAGACCTATTTCCATTTTGCCGGTATTGAGCAAGGTGTTTGAAAAGATAATGCTTAAACAAATGCAGCTTTACTTTAAGAACCACAGCATTTTCCATAGCCAACAATTTGGCTTTACTGGCGGAAAGTCGACCACCGATGCGGGAGAAGCGCTAATTACTCATATCTATAACGCATGGGTGAATTCACAAGATGCCATTGATGCATTTTCAAAAGCATTTGATTGCGTTGATCATCAGACACTTTTGCTCAATCTCCGGCAATACGAGTTTGAAAATAAGTCCATTGAGTTAATCCTTATCCTTACTAATAGTATAAATGCGAAAGTGAGTTTGTTTGTTTGTTTATTTGTTTGTTAGTTACTACTGAACCGATCATCATGAAATTTTGCATACAAGTTCTCTGGAATACGGAAAAGGACATAGGCTACCCTTTATCCCGGTAAAAAATTACTATTCCCGAGGGATCAACATTGATGCGGGCGGAGCCGCGGGCGAAAGCTAGTAGAATCATATTTAAAAAATAGGCTTCAGACAGTCGAAATAAATTACACAAAGTCTAAAACAACTAACTTTAAAATAGGTATGCCCTACCTAAGGATTCATTTTAGGCCCCTTTCTTTTCTTAGTTTATGTCAACAACCTGTCTTATATGGTTGAAAAACAAGCGGGAATAGTTTTATTTGCGGATGATATGTCTCTAATATTCAAGCTGGACCGCGATAGCGAAGACATTCAAGCTACAAATAACACTATATTCTGGGGAAATGCAGCCGATATTCAAACTATTTTTATATTACAAAAAAGGGCAATCCATCTACGGCTTGAACTCGAGGGATTCGCTCAGAGATTTGTTCAAGGACATAAATATTTTAACGGTAGCCTCTCAGTATATACTTGAGAACATAATGCACGTAAGAAAAAATATTTCGTCATTAAAAAAAATTGTGGTCTAATAGATAGACCCTTTCGTAACAATCATAAACTATTTCTATCGCAGTATCGGCTTAGCAGAGTTAGTGATTCGTTCATGGGGATCTGTATACGTTTCTAAAACAAGTTATCAAAACCAATCCTAGATATGCCTGATAGAAAATTCAAAAATTCATTCACATACATTCTTTGTAAAAAGGCTTATTATAGTACTAAAGATTTCCTTAATGACAATAATATTGGTTGAGCTTGGCGCGGACACCTCGTTAGAAAAACATTGTAGTTCAATGTGACTTATTTGAATGTGAAACTAACAACCATCAAGTGCCAGAGCAAGATTTTAATGGAAAATTGATCGAAGTTAAAAATAAACAGTTTAATAAAATAAAAACAGCATATATTCGAATAAAACTTTTTATTTTTACAACATTAACATTTATTTTTGCTATTATTGGTAGCAAACTTAGCCTTCAGCTAGGCCCACAAGCTTCATTCAGAAGCAATGCAACCACCAGCCCGCTAAGTAAATCTCACTTCAACGATACGATTTTCGTACGCTGTTTTTTTTGTTTGTACGAATTTCGGAAAAATATTCCCCAACCTGGCAACTCATAAGACCTGGCTGTCAACGTCATCATTATTTGACAGATTGACAATGACATTGTCATGTGGTTAAGCATGGGAATATTGCTTTATAAATCCTTCATTTGGGATTTTTTTCAAAAATTCATAGAAAAATGATTTTGAATAAAAAAAGTTTGAAAGTATTTACATTTATTCGATATTATATTTATTCGAATATCGATTTTGTAGGACAATGGTTTTTCCGAGTTTATTATCATATATTATCTTAAAATTTTAATAAAAAAATTACTGTTAGTCAGATAATTTCGTCACCCTACCAAATTGACATGTTTACATCTACGTAGTTCATTACACCTCTTTGAGAATTCGGACAGAGGAAAAACTTAGGCCACGAAAATACAACCAGTTATTAATCACTGAAAAAAACAGGCGGTAGCTGCTGGACTATATGTAAGTATCCGGTGTTCGTACATTAAAAACAATTTAATTTTAATCAGAGGATTATGGTGGGTGGTGGTGTTGGTGGTACCTGAACTAGGAAATATCCTGTATCTGGTTATCAACCCTCAAGTGTTTATACAACGTGATTTTGAACCTCCTAGCTTTATTGAAATCTCAGAATCAGAATCCCTAATGAAATATAGAACTGCAAGAAAAAAAGCTGAAAATCGAAAAAAAAAAATAGGGTTTCCCATACAAAGTCGCCGATCAGCTGGACAAATTTCTATGGAAAGCCAATGTTTTTTTTTCGGTTTTCACCTTTTTTTCTTATAATTCTGTATTCCATTAGGGATTCTGATTCCAAGATTTCAATGATAGATAGCTGGAGGGTTCAAAATCACGCTGTATGTATGTTTAAAATATTCGTGGACAGTGTCGTTGGTTGTATAATTACATAGATTTATATCTTTGCTTGTTAAACTAATACCTACATTGTTCAACTGTTTAATGTCCCAAATTAAATAAAATAAAATAACCCTCCGCAACAGTGAATGGTAATAAAAATACAAGATCTTAGGCGTCTGATCTTTTAGGACATAAATCAGAAATAGTTTATGTTAAAAAAATACAGTTATGAATTTGTCCTATTTATTTAGGTTTACTATTTATATATGAATGCTCGTGACAGTCGCTGGTGACGAGGCTAGTAATCAGTAATCAGTCATTTATTCACCAAAAATATGAGTACAATAGATCTTAAATAATATAATACCTTTTATATTTTGTCGACAAAAGTCAGCATGTGAATGTTTAATACAAAATTTATAATACATTTCGTTAACAATTCTATAATAATAATCCCTACTAATATTATAAATGCGAAAGTGAGTTTGTTTGTTTGTTACGCTTTCACGCCGTAACTACTGAACCGACCATCATGAAATTTTGCATACATGTTCTCTGGAGTGCGGAGAAGGTCATAGGCTACCTTTTATCCCGGGAAAAAGTACTATTCCCGAGGAATCAACATTGACGCGGGCGAAAGCTAGTTAGGCATATGTCAGCAATATATTTTTTTAATATATTTATTTGAAGTGGCTTATTTAAATAATAATTAGGCAATTCAAAACAACGCATTAGCATTGCCATCCAACGTGGCAATGCGGCCAGCCTTTTAGGCACCCTACCGCAAGGCAATGATCTTCGTGACAATTTTTGTTTATAGATAACTTTTATTTAGTGTACATATTATACAGTTATACTTAGTTCTAGTTGTTACTTAGTATTATTTTAGCTATTATAATAAATTGTATATTTATATGAAAATAAATTAATCGATTTATGTTGAATTCAAAATAATAATAAGTATAATTTGAATAAATTACAACACTAAATTTTTTTTCAACACCTCTATTACCTTTTTATACACCAGCGTCTTGACATCTTTCCCATACAAGAAATCCATATGCGAAAAGGAAGCGAATGGGACTCTGTATATATCAACGACATTTGGCAGCTCGGAGACAAGGCGAAATACATCTGGGATGGTAGACTGCCAGTCATTATCCGAGTAGAATATCGCCACATTGCTCGTGATCTTCTTTAGTGGGTAGTCAGGTGGAATAATCGACCCATACTTCTTAATATTTCCGCCTAGACCGTAGTCAAAACGCGCAAATCTTCCAGAATCAATCAGCTGTCCATAATGCATAAATTCTTTTGTAGCACCACCGCTCGTAAAATGTCCAAAGACAACAGGCAACATGGTGGCATTAATTTGCAAATAATCTGGCCCGAATAACATGAACATGAAGTTATCGCAGAATACAGCCGCTGTTTCTGGCGTCACGCAGGCGATTGAGGCAAATGCTTCCTGAAGTTGGTTGTGTGGCAAAACTTCGTAATTGCCTAGAGCTAGCATCAGCTCATTCATAAAATTGGAACTACTGGGTGCAAGCATTCTAAATAAAGGATTCATCGTATTACTTAGGAAAGCTATGGCAGACATGGCAATCATGATAGATATTTTATCATTGTATTCTGGACGCTCCGATGCCATCACGAAAAAGTCCGTTGTACCTTGTGAGTGTCCTATATATGCAAGTTTTTTCTGATTCGTTTTTCCCAAGATGTAGTCGATTATGGCGGGCACGTCGTATCGACCGATCTCGTCCCAGGAGAAATCCCAAAACTCCGCGCAATCTGGTGATAGGGAAACATGTTTTCTACCGTGGAAGGTGCCTCGAGCGTTGCCCATCCACACGTCATATCCAAGGTCTGCGAGCAGGTAAGCTAAGGCAACTTCGGGTCCAGCAGAAACGTAATCGTCTGAGCTACATAGAAGACCGGGCATTAACAACAATGGGGAACCATTACCGGGAATACGGAAGATATCCAAAAGGTATCCGTTGCTTTCTACCTGGTGTTGTTCAGCGTTGTATCCGTACTTTTTTAGAAGCTGTGTGATGTTCAGGTGCATATCTTCATTGTTCGATCCGGCTTTGAACTCAGTGAGGATGGAATCGATATTTGGAACTGTCAACGAATTAAACTTAGGGATGTTTTCTTTGATGGAATCTAGTAAGAAACTTACCACCGAGTTTTCAAGAGAAACCAGGTTATTCCGAGTACAGGCCTGACAATTGTTGAATATGATTGTCATGCAAAAAATATATATATGCGACTTCCAATTCATTTTTCTTAGGCGCTACTTGCACAAGCAATAATAAAGAGAAACAACGTGAACTATTGCTATTGGTATAAATGTAATACGTTATTGAATACCAAATAAGCCGTAGTTCACATATATACGAAACAGATGTCGCGCAATATTGATTCAGTAACTAATGGGCCCATTGTTGAATTTACCACGGGGGCCAAATGGTATAGTTACGCCACTGCTATAAAACCTACTTAGTAAATTCTAGCCTATATATAAACGGACATAACAACCAAAAGAAACTAAAGCCGCAAGTATTGCTTGCGTCGTCATTCAAGTGACAATACCCTACAAGCATTTGCCAGTGAATTTATCTATGCAGAGTTCCTTTGAACTTTTATATTATGTTACTTGCTGCAACGGAACCCTTCATGGGCGAGTGCGACTCGCACTTGGCCGCTTTTTTATACTTTTATACATACTATAGTTTGATATCCCTCCCTTAAGAGGGTTCACTCCAAAATCGGCGAATAGCTTGTTTTCAATGAGTATTTTTGTTGTAATTTTAACAGATTATAATAACGCACGACATACGCCCTTGAATCCCGTAGGGGGTCCAGCCCCCCATTTTAACGGTATACATAAATTTTGAGCCTAGGCTACGCGTAACAAAATTGGTTTTTATTAGGGTTCTGTACCCAAAGGGTAAAAACGGGACCCTATAAATTCGCTCCGTTGTCCGTCTGTCTGTCTGTCACCAGACTGTATCTCATGAACCGTGATAGCTAGACAATTGAAATTTTCACTAGATGATGTACTTCTGTTGCCGCTATAACAACAAATACAAAAAAATATAATAAAATAAATATTTAAGTGGGCTCCCATACAACAAACGTGATTTTTTTGCTTGTTTTTGCTCGATATTGATAACGACAACAGGTAGAAGCTTAAAATATTCACAGAATATTTAGTAATATATTCACTTTAAAGATAAATAACTAAATGAAATTAAAATTAGTATAAAGGGGGCTCCCATACAACAGACATGACTTTTTTTGCCGTTTTTTTAAATAACGGTACTCTCAGTGCGCGAGTCCGACTCGGACTTCGCCGGTTTTCAAAAGGTCAAAGAGAAATTGTATACCTTACTGTGAATGATATTAATTATAGCATACACTTTGTACATCAATACATCACCAATATCATCTTTGGATTGTGACAAACGGACGGAGACGGACGGACATCATAATAAGAGGGTTCCGTTGTTACCCATTGGGTACAGAACCCTAAAAACGAAGATCGTTTTTGTAGATGACGCCTTTAGTAATGAAGATTTGCATAATAATGACAACATACAATTGCAATTTATACAACTGAATACATATATTTCAGACGTAAATTATGAGTTTTGTAGATGACGCCTTTAGTAATGAAGATTTGCATAGGTAATAATGACAACATACGATTACAATTTATACAACTGAATACATATATTTCAGACGTAAATTATGAGAAACTAGCTTTCGCCCGCGGCTCTGCACGCGTCTATGTCGATCCCTCGGCAATAGTACTTTTTCCCGGGAAAAAAGGTAGCCTATGTCCTTCTCCGTACTCCAGAGAACTTGTACGCAAAATTTCATGATCGGTTCAGTAGTTACGGTGTGAAAGCGTAACAAACAAACAAACAAACTCACTTTCGCATTTATAATATTAGTTAGGATGAAAATAATTATAATAAAGCCGTGTGGTATCCGGCAGAGTAGGACAACTCGAAATATTCCCGTGGATGTCGTAGAAGGCGACTTACTTAAATACAAGCTAAACAAAGCTTATAAACATCTGTGAGACCTCTCCAACCCGTCTGACTAGCGTGGAGAGTGTAGGCCAAGCCAAGTCCTTTGACTGCTCTGGCCAAGTATAGCTCTAATAGTACAGAGAGGGTCGTGCTCCTGTAGTGGAGACTAAAAAATACCTGATGATGATGTCCTGCAATAATTATTATCAAAATATTTAAAGTTGTAAAGACTTTGGTGTAGTGGTCATCATGCCAGGGTGTCACACCGAAGGTCCCTGGTTCGATCTCCAGTCAAGTTGGAAAATTATCTTTCTCAGATTGACCTGCTGGCCTATTTGCTAACTTTTGCCAACTATAGACGTTATAGTCAATAATCAATAGTCAAATATTTTATTCATCGTAATCAATATTTTATTTAAATACCATTTGGTGAACGTTAACTTAAATTAAATTACACATTATTATTTACAACATTATTATTGTTGACGTCAATAACTTACTTAGAGCTAAGTTTACGCCGCTTCCAAGGCGGAGTGCAGAAGAAGCGCCAACAAACAAAGCACATTTTCTCCAAATTACATCAACTTACAATTTACCTACAACGTTTTAATCGTCACCTCAAAATACATTGCGGTTTTTGTTTACATACAGCGTGTTTAATTCTGTCGTTTACATACGACGTGTTAAATTCCGTAGTTTACATACGGCGTGTTTAATTCCGTCGTTTACATACGGCGTGTTTAATTACGTCGTTCACATACAGCGTGTTTAATTCCGCAATTTGCATACAACGTATAGTATTTAACAAGACAAAATGATAACTAGTTAAGCGGGTGCCGCGCAAACAAAAAACGTCGCGACTGCGCAAGCCATTAGGCGATTATGTAAAAAAAATAAAAATAATAATAATAAATATATACGGACAAATCACACAGATTGAGCTAGCCCCAAGGTAAGTTCAAGACTTGTGTTATGGGATACTGACTCAACGATGCTATATTTTATAACAAATATATATATAGATAAACATCCAAGAACAAGGCCAATCTGAAAAAGATCATTTTCCATCTTGGCCTGGCCGGGGATCGAACCCGGGCACTCCGTGTCGCAGGCTGTCGCGTTAACCACTGCGCCACGGAGCTGTCTAAATAAGTGTTAATATTTTCATATTTATATTTTTAGAACAAAATTAAGAAAGGGGGACCTGCGAGATGTAAATATAAATATACAAACTGTTCGAAGAAAAATGTTTTAGATATCATAACATAACATATCGTTTGAAAAATAATCATGGCGAAATTTGTACAATATAAATAAAAAATCAATCTCGCTGTGCGCACCATCAACTCAGATCTTGCTGCTATAGCAGCTTGGTCTCGTAATTTCGGGCTTAAAATCAATGCAGAAAAATCTCAAGCAATCGTCATAGGCAGTCCATATTTTATAACTAAATTTAAGACTCTCTCCTTTCCTAATGTCGTTCTTGATGGTAATATTATTCCTTTATCTCCTACAGTGAAAAACTTAGGCATTATTTTTGATGAGACTCTTTCCTGGTCGCCTCAAATCAATGAGGTGAGTCGTAAGATGTTTGTGGCTCTTCATTCTTTAAGACGACTGCAAAATTTTCTGCCCACAAAAACGAAAGTGCTTCTTGCTCACTCCTTATTGACTCCTTTGCTAAATTATGCAGACGTAGCATATTTGGACCCAACTGAAATTCTCCTTGACAAGCTGGAACGCCTGCAAAATCAATGCATTAGATTTATTTTTGGACTGCGTAAACATGACCACATCTCAGAATTCCGTAAAAAACTTAGCTGGTTGCCGATTAGGATAAAAAGGAATGTTCTTATTCTTTCACTTCTTTTTAATGTTCTATATAACCCTTCCTTCCCCATCTATCTTTGTTCTAAATTTTCTTTCAGGCAAATTGACTGTCGGTTGCGGGCATCAGGCATCCCAAAATTAAACATTCTATCGCATGTTTCGCTAACTTACTCCAAGTCGTTTGCAGTTGTAGCTGCTAGACTCTGGAACTCACTGCCAACTGATGTAGTGATGGCATCATCATTAAATTCCTTTAAAAGTAAATTATTAAGAATTTCTCTTGTTACTTCAGACATTTGATTACTAGTAGTCTTTTTTATTTATTTTTTCGTTATAGATAATTAAATAGTTGTATAAATATGTATTTTTAAATAATGTATTTATTGTATATATATATATATATATATACATTAGGGTGGGTCGTTTTTTTTGCTCAAATCATTTTGTAATAGCAATAAAAACGTGACCTCCACCTACTTTAATGAAAAAATAACGAAAATAAGACTTTCTAAGTATACTCCATCTACCCGCGCATTGACTTGGAAAAACTGAAATTTTCAAATTTTTTCTGAATAGTTTGGGCCACTATTTTTCATAATTTTAAAAGAAAGGCACTCGTATAACTTAAAGAAAAACACGGTTTAAGAATAACAAAATATAATTCAAAAGGAAAATTAAACATAATATTTAAAGAAAATTAACGGAAAATCTATCAATATACGCTAAAATCTTTCTTACTTTCAATATTAGGCATTTTCTTTCGAGAACGAATTTTGTTCTTTATCATAGCTTCTCTTGCTTTTTTATGGCAAAGCCGTAAAGACGCTTCTATCACTGTCTTTACAGCCCGCTCAACAACTTGAGTATAACAGATAGTCGCAGAAAAAGGACTTCATCATTACCACCTGATTCCACTAGGAAATGAAGAGTATCATCCGAAACATTGCTCAATATAGAAGGCTGGGAATAACTTTGCTGCCAGTCAATCAAATTGATGTATGATGATGCGTTTATACTAATCTTAGGCACTTTGAAGACCCGAATCTGACTTGAATCATATGCTACCCTTACCTTTACAATGCGTCGAGCGGCAAGTTCTCTCACGTGTTTCTGTTCGTCGGATATCATAGACAAAAGTAGGTTCTCAGGGTGTGAGAAAAAGGCATTGGGCTTGATAACAGGATCAACGACCCTATTTAGTTCTTGTGGTAGATATCTAGAATAAAATACCAGTTTCCAGAACTGTCATGTCCCATATTTGCATGCCGGATGTACTTTAATTTCGAACCAAATGGCAAAAAACTTTTACTACAAAAGTAGCGAGTTGCTTTAGTTCGTTGGAAGGTCTGTCTGTTGAAACATATAAGCGCAAGATCTTATTGGCCTTTGTTAGCCACCTGGGATGCGACATTTTTCCTGGGGAGCGATGGGACAAATCAGGGGAGCAAGTGTCACTCATTACGGCAGATGTAATATCATAAAGGTAACGTTGATCAGAGCATAGGTCTTTAACTTTTGAAATATTTGGTAGCACACATTCTATCTTTTCAAATATGACAATAGAGTGTTTTTCACAGTCATCCATTAATTTTCCGATAGCTCCTGAATAAGTAGAAGGTCTTGTTGTGTTACCATCAAGTTGTGCAAATAAATGTCTTAAGGGCAGTTCGTTCATATCCAAAAGGCATATATTCCATTGAAGTGGTCGATGTTACCGTTTTTCTAACAGCCATAATGTCCCGTATTTACCAGTGTTTGTCACTGTTCCGTCACAACCTAGACCTAACCTAGCTTAAGTATCCTGTAAAGACTTTTTCTGCTGATCGCTGATTGTTTGATAAATAGCCAACTTCAACCCTTTGGCGGTTCCGTGGCTTGGGACAGCATATCCGACATAAAGAGATCTCGGTTCTTTGATGATTGAGATGTGTTCTTCAACGTGTGTAATGATATTGTTTTCCCCCTTTAGCAACAATTTTGAGGTACTTATCTTTTCGTCCATCAAAATACAAGGCAGGAATAGTGCCAATTTGGTCTTGAACTAGGGTTTCTCGTCGTAATTTTTGTCTGGCCCGTCGTAATCTTGTCTTATCGATTACTTCGTTATCTATTTTAACATCTTGCAATACTGCAGAAGCGACAGCAGCAGCTGCTCTATCGGATATCCCGTATCGGTCACAAACAGTTGATAAATTCGACCGAACCTTGAAATAATTAGGCGTACTAAAACAATTACACGCGTGACCGCGATTTTGCATCACCTCTTCTCTTCACCCCCCGCACACCTCACCAGATTATTCTAAGATTTTGATTTTAGTATTGTTATTTGTGATGTGTGTCTTTTAACTAAGCATTAAACATCGTTTTATGACATTTAGTTCTATAGATAAACGTTCAAACATAGGAACCGATTTTTGCCTTTATATTAAAATTCAAATTTAATGCGCGGGTAATAAATGCCACATTAGAAAAAAAATAAAAATACTAGTTTTTTAGTCTCTAACCAGGTCACGTTTTCTGTACTATTACAAATCAAAATTCAGAAAAAAAAAATTTCGACCCACCCTAATATACATTTCGGAGATCGCCCCCTTTCTTATTTTTTTTATAAATATGAAAATATTAACACTTTTTATCTTTTTTCATAATCGCCTAATGGTTCTGTGCAGCCTAATAATAGCTTGCGCAAAAGCGACGTTTTTCGTTCGCGCGGTACCCGCTTAACAGTAAGTAAGTATCTCAATTAAATGTACCTACCTACAAATGTTAAGTCTGTTAAATATACACATAGGGGAAGTATGTACAAAATGACATATAGTTTTGTTTTTGTATCATAACTTTTTATTGGTACTTTAGTGGATCTTTGGTCCTTAAATTATCGAAACTACTAAATATTTTTTGCAAAAAATCTACAGAAAAAAAGACAAAATATTTAACTGAGATCAATCATAATCCATTTTGTCCATATGCTTCGGACAAAATGACATATTGCTAATGGACAATATGACATACATATAATAGCCAACATTTTATTGGCATAATTTGCAAATGAAACGCTTAGTTCTCCTCGGAACATCAGCGCAAGAAGTGAGTGCCCAAAGCGAATATTATAAGCATTGCAACCAAGCCTCCTCCGGGCTTAGATCTTGAATGAAGGTCGTTACAGTAAATGCAAGCACCAGTCCTCTTCATCGTCGTGAAAATACCTATCTTCTCCATAACATATTTTGTCAATGCCGTTGTGTGAACAAGTGTAAAACGACAAAAGGTTACCTTAATTAAATAAAAGTAACTAGGTATTGTCAAAAATACACAACGTGTGATGTTTTTATACCAGACACAATAGTTAAACAATGCACTCTTGCGTAGATCTGCGCAGCCACATACCTACGTAAAGTTTATTTATTTGCCATAAATGTGGTAGCATAGGACAATTAGATTACGACGAAAGCATGTAGAAGATATGGAGTGCTATTTTTAAAATGACGCCGTTCGTAAACGAGCGATTTTTCCATACAAAAATCGAAGACGAGTGTCACACTTTCAAAAATAGTACTAATGGTAAAGAAATTCACATACCTATATACATGAACTCTAAAAACAGTACACTCCTTTAACAGTCGTATAAAAAATGTACCTGTCCGTACATGCTATTTTTATGGTTTCTAAGCAGTACATACAAGGATTTTAAATTCCTGGCATTATTTTGATGACGGAATCGGATCGCTAATAGAATATACATCCGCACGACATCCGCAAGAAGTAAGGTAATTTATTAAAAAACTATTTTGACTTCCCATGGATTAGAAAACCTGGTCTGAATTTGTATGGTACGCCCATTTGATCCCCATTTTTCCTTTTTTCTTACGGATCTATTCGATTCCAAAATTAAAATATTGATAGGGAATCATGTATATAGTCTTCTACGAGGTAGAGCCTAGGCCATAAGCTAGGTATTATATTGTCTTTGACATATTAGTCGTGGTAGAGCTCAGAAGAATTGGTAGAGCCACGTTACCGGCAAAATGAATTGCTGGTAGCATGAATGGGCCGGCTCGTCCGGGGAAGTACCACACTCACAGAAAATCGACGTTTGAGTAGAAGCTTTACCGCTTCTATGCTTCGTTCGGTGAGTAAGAGAGCCGGAGGCCCATCCTTCTCCTCCCCTCCCCATTTTCTTCCCCCAACTCCTAGAAAGGCCGACAACGCACCTGCCACACCTTGGTGTTGCAGTTGTCCATGGGCAGCGGTGGTCACTTACCATCAGGTGACCCGCTTGCTCGTTTGCCGTCCTATAACATAAAAAAAGACATTGTAATATATCGGAAGAATACCCTTCCAAATAAATTAAAAAAAAAAATGGTTGTCTGTCAAGTTTACGGACGATAATTTAACGTGATAACGGTTGAAGAGAGAGATGCGGCCCAAGCCGAATGCTTAGGCCGGTCGTGCCTCTCTATCGCTTGTTCCGAGCTGTCGCTTTCACGTGGAACGTGACACTTTTTCATGCGTTAAGCCGGCGTTAATTGATTTATTTAGTTACGAAGTCAGCTACAGGCCGACATGTTTCAACCTCATCCGTAGGTCTTTCTCAAGGCGAATGTGAACCGAGACGCGCGCACGTGAGTAAAGCGTAATTCACATATAAATAATGTTGATTTGAACATTATTTATATGTGAACATGGTCGAACATGGTCGATTGACCGTGTCACCTACACGAAATGATGATGATGCATAAAATGAAACAAATATTTCAACTGAAGAAATTTATTTTGTACGATAATATATTTTACTAAATAACTAAAAGAACATAATATTGCACTTACAATATAATACTCTTATCAAATATCAATCATTAATATACGCACTAAAAAATCAGCACATCAGTAAGACCTACATTGAAAACCTCAAAATATAAAATTAGAATAACATGGACCGCCCTTCAATATTAAAAAGGAGTCAGTGACCCGCTCTCTCCTAAACTCACCCCAAATTCTTTCCCAAATTCCGTTTTTTAAGTATTTTTAAGACAATATCGAATAAATGGCAGTCAAGACGAATTAAACTCGGCGATCTATATTGTCCTCTTTGCATCCACATCGACTGAGCCACAAGCGATGCTCCAAGACCAGTCGTTCTACTTGCAACTTTTGACAACTGCGGCCACACAATAAGTAAACTTACCTATAGAAGTCGCACTCTGCAAAGGTATTCAAAGAAATATGAACTCAATGTAGTTAGCGATACGGTGTAATTTAGCTCGCGTCAGAACGCAGCACCTTTTCGTTTAGATTGCACAATACACGACCTATACTCAGCGACGGAGTGTGATATAAGAGTCGCCACATACTGGAGAGACAAAATTTGATTTTAATTTAAGTTATTTGAGCCAATCGACACGAAAAGAAGAAGATGAGTAGTTGTCAGAAGGATACGAGTAGGCCGGCTGAGTTGGACTTAAAATGAATCGATCCAAACCCTAAATTATGATTAATAGCAGTAGAAAGGCAACATATACAGTACGTCGATGGGTATATCTATCTGGGCCAATTAGTGTTTGTACTAGTCCTTGAAAGTATACATTGTAGGGTGACCTACCCTTGTCGCTGAAGCGCCAATTTATCGTGATGTGTATCTTGCCTGTCCTAACCTATGGTGCCCGGACCTGGACGCTGACCGAATAGTTAAGGTCCAAGCTAAAGATTTGCTAGAGAGTAGTGGAGCGAAGTGTGTTAGGTGTACAGAAGTTAGATAGGATCCCCTACGCTCCGCTCAAAAACGCAATTCGTTGGTGCTGGCACAACTCTATTGGCACAACCGGTTGTGCCATAGGCGATTTTCTTTCCAATGACACTACCGGTTGTGCCAAGGGTAAAATAGCATCTCCCGTGACTGTACTCAGAGATTAGTAGTGTCAGCGTATCTGATCTCTTTTTATAACAAATCGAAGATTATAGGTATCTATAAAGGTACTTATTGGAAGAATAAAACACTTCATGTGGGCACTTATAAATTACACCGATGTAACTGCGCAGAAATCAATTATTTTTGCAAGGCGCGAAATTATCCATCGGCTATTGGCTGATGCGTACGCGCCATCTCTGGAGTGCGCTGCAGCGCAGCTTATGAGCGGGTCAGCACGAGTCCAGTTGTTTTTCGATTTCTAATCTTATATAGTGGATATAAGTTCGTTATTTCACTGGTATTTTCTTTCGGTTTGATTCGGCGGTAGGCTGTACTATTCTGCGCCGCCGAACAAAGCCGATGCGACTTATAAAAGCGGTAGTACTACACTGTACTAGTGTATTGCGACTATTGGGCCAGGGGTACTATTTTTGAACGCGTGACTCACTAAACTAGGGAATTACACAAGCGTTTCCACGGGTGACGGACGTTTTTACGTCAATAGTCCTAGCAAACTAACTTTCCTATTCTTACTACTAACATATGATTTCACGGTTCGGCAAATATTGTTTAGGAAACCAATGAATTCACTCCCTCATAAATCCTCAGTTTTCTCACACTTCTCAGTTTTCTCACACATCCTCAGTATTCTCATACATATCAGATTCCTCACACATTGGTTCAATCTTTACTCGGACAAAATCCGTTGGTTGCATCTCTTCCTCGTTATCACTTGGCAGCTCATTCTTAATCAAAACTTCATGCAATTTCTCCGAAGTTTCCCCTTCAGGGTGGTAATGATGAGAATCATCACCTTTAAACGCCATGTCAGGGATTAAAACCTCCAGGTTTTTCTTGGGGGGTCCGAATATCTTGGTCATGTTCTCCTCATCGAGCCCAAGTCTGCAATCACGTGGATCCACGCGGTCGTAGAACTGCTTGAAGCTGACTTCTGTTTCTCGTAGGCTATGTCGTTTGCGAAGATGCTTGATCATTGTTTTCTTCACCGCGTAGGATTTTGGGCAGATTTTGCACTATAATTGAAGATTTACATGGGTAAATACAGATTTTGCATTTAGCAAGGTGGTCTCGGTGGGCGAGAGAATCTACTGACACGGCGAAATTTTTATCGTTTTGGACCCTTAAAGGGGTCAGCCCCTTATTTCCGCCCGATATTAACAACTTTTCGTACGGGACCAATAGGAAATCAAAATTTTATTAGACATTCCCATATAAATTGATCCAACGGCCGATTTTGAATAGAAATGTCAATTTTTTTTAGTTCCCAACATTGGTCCAATAGGAAAAGTTGTTCATATCGATGGGCTAAATCACCCTTAAGGGTCCAAAAAGATCAAAATATACACTTACGCTTGTTAAGTAACGCTAAGTGTGATAAACATTTAGATAGGTTAGGACACCACAAACTAAGATGAAATATATCGAATTCTTTTCAAAGGAAGAAACGGTTTCGAATGCAGGTTACCATGACTTCCTCTTTCATCATTAGATGGTGGCAATTCTTAATCTATCTCATACTAGCTTTCGCCCGCGGCTCCGTCCGCGTCAATGTCGATCCCTCGGGAACAGTACTTTTTCCCGGGATAAAATGTACCTTATTCCTTCTCCGTACCCCAGATAAAGTGTATGCAAAATTTCATGATGATCGGTTCAGAAGTTACAACGTGAAAGCGTAACAAACAAACTCGCATTTATAATATTAGTTAGGACGCCATAAGGTAGTTTGGAATATCTGACATCAGTGTTGGCCACACAAAAAAGGTAGGTAAGGAAAGTACGGCAAATCCTTATCCTTACTAATATTATAAATGCGAAAGTGAGTTTGTTTTTTTCTTTATTTGTTTGCTTGTTTGTTACGCTTTCACGCCGTAACTACTGAACCGATCATCATGAAAGTTTGCATACAAGTTCTCTGGAGTACAGAGAAGGACATAGGCTACCTTTTATCCCGGGAAAAAGTACTATTCCCGAGGGATCGACATAGACGCGGGCGGAGCCGCGGGCGAAAGCTAGTACTGCTATATGAACAACACCTCTGTGGGTAGTCGTAGCCACGGATGATTGTAACTTAGTCATAGGGCTTGTTTACAGAGACGCGTGGCATATGCTGCTTATAAAATGTCGCGTCGAGCGGCGCGTCGAGCGTCGTGTCGAGCGGCGCGTCGAGCGGCGCGTAGAGCGTCGTGTCGAGCCGCGCGTCGAGCGGCGCGTAGAGCGTCACGTGGTGCGGCGCGTCGAGCGTCACACACATATAATTATGGTATCATTAATGACCTAAAGTTATCCACTAAGAGATAACCGTATACCCGCCGTGGTAGTAATAGTTTTACGGTCGGATAGTAATCTTTCATTGGTAAACAACTCAATGAACGAGCAAGCTTAAGCTAATATAATAATAATAAATATATACGGACAAATCACACAGATTCAGCTAGCCCCAAAGTAAGTTCGGGACTTGTGTTATAGGATACCAACTCAACGATACTATATGTATAGATAAACATCCAAGACCCAGGCCATTCTGAAAAAGATCATTTACCATCTTGACCTGACCGGGGGGGATCGAACCCGGGCACCCTCGTGTCGCAGGCTGGCATGTTAACCACGGAGCTCGTATGTAACGTATGTTTGAAACAACACGCACCGCTCAACGCGCCGCGTGACGCACCGCCTCTCCATACACGAGTCCTTAGACTTACACATACATACCTTGAAAGTGTTGACGGCGCTGTGAGTAATAACGTGGTACTTCAGACTTGTACAAGTTGCGAAAGCCTTGTTACATATGGGACAGAAGTACTGCGCGCGCGTGTGGTTAGTCCGTAGATGACGCAGCATGTACCGCTCGTCTTGGTACCGTTTGTCTGAAAAAAAGTGTATTTCTTAATTCCGTGTAAAGGTTGCAAACCTTTACACGGAAACTCGTTAAAGATGTCGCTTGCTTCCGGCTGTAAAAGCTAGATGCTTATGGCCTTTTAAACTTTAAAAGTGTGTTTCTCACTTCCGTGTAAAGCTTTGCAAGGCTCGTTAAAAGATGTCGCTTGCTTCCGGCTGTAAAAGCTAGATGTTTATGGCCTTTTAAACTTTAAATAACCTGATTTCGTCTCCTCGGGCTATATAAGAAAACACACCTGAAACTTGCTTGAGCATCACACCCTTAAAACCTGAGAAACTAACAATAACTTTCCCCCGAGAAATTAAAATCAGTATTAAAAATCAAAAACTACTTAGATTGTATATAGAGGTATTTTCTTTCGGTTTGATTCGGCGGTAGGTTGTACTATTCTGCGCCGCCGAACAAAGCCGATGCGACTTATAAAAGCGGTAGTACTATACTGTCATAGTGTATCGCGACGAATGGGCCAGGGATACTATTTTTGAATGTGTGACTCACTAAACTAGGGATTTACAAGGGCGTTTCCACGGGTAACGGACGTTTTTACGTCAAAGTCACTGCCTGTGTGTAAGCATTAACTTTAAAAACCCAAATAAAATTACCTATCTGTGTTCTGCTTCCGTTCCCCCCTACATATCTACTTCCTTCGCCGAGACGGCCTGTGATTGGTCGAAAAGGACAGTCGAAAAAATATGGCGTTCGAGTCTTGTTGAGCGCGTCCCTTGCGCTAATATAATTCCTAAAAATAACGACTCCTAAGGGCTTCGCTGGCCGAAAACAACCCTAAATCTCATCGCGCGTGTGTGATGGTCTACCACCAGTGTAGGCAGTAAGAAAATAATAAAGTTCAAGCACAAGGAACGTCGGCCGGTCGACACGAGGTCCCGTCGAAGGCGAATCCTTATCCAGACTCCTGTTCAAGATTGAATCCAGGTGAGTGTTTACTGAATTTTCCCTTGCTATGATTCTGGGGTTGATCGGAGAATGCAGTGACTCTTTCAGGAAGTCGCAACATTAATTTATGGTGCCTCCTGTGAGGACATTCCTCACGTACTTATTTCAAATTTACCCACTTAATTTCAATATGTCCAATTAAAGTTATATCCAAATATGGATATCTAATTTATTCATAAATAGACTTATTATAGATTCAAATTAGCTAGGTACTTACCCACCTAGCATTTGTCTATTTGTCTAACAATCTCGGATCAAACAGGGAATTCCATACCTGTGCCATACCATAGTAAATACCTATTGCTTACGAGTACATACTTCTTATCTCGTTAATTCCCTTGTAATAATCCCTTAATCGTTCGATTTGTATGCCATAAGGTACTATCTTGTTACTCAGGCTTTCGAACTATTTTAGATAGCCTAGATACCTATATAAGGTTAATTAATAGCAGCGAGGTGTGTATTTATGATTATAAGTAATAGTCCGTAGTTTTAAAACCTACGTGTTTGTGAATATCTGTTCCATTACTCAGTTTCCATTTAAACTTTTGCTACTTACCTACATTAGTCGTACTTTCACAATTAGTGCTTAGCGAAAACATGGCGGAAGGAGAATTAATGTCCACCATTAAAAAACGTGAATATGAGTTTAAAAATATGCAAATACTTTATGACTTAGCAAAAATTACGAAAGAAAATAAAACTAAATTAGCATCCTTTCGAGCTAGGTATAAAAGAATTGATAAAATTCGTGATAATTTCTTGGAATGCAACGATCGTGTAAACCAGTTGCAACTTAAACTAAATCCTCAATTTGTTATCGATAATAATGCTTTGTTGTCATTTGACGAGTTATACTATTTTGTCATTGAGTTTGCTGACTCTCTCGACGTAAGTTCGCGCTCGGAACTGTGTCAAGGTCATGCGCATTCCAGCTCACAAGTGAAATTACCTAAATTGCAAATAGCTAAGTTTGATGGTAATATAGAGAACTGGCAGATGTTTAAAGACAGTTATACGTCGCTTGTGCATAATAATGTTTCGTTGTCGGACACAGAGAAATTTTACTATTTGTTGTCATGTCTTTTTGGGTATGCCCTGACACTAGCTAAGGGTGTTCCTATAACATCAGCTAATTATTCTGTTGTTTATGCAGCGTTGCTAGACAGGTATGATAATAAACGTATTTTAGCCACCGCTTATTTAGAAAAAATAATAAAATTAAATCCGATCCAACGGCCATCATTATCAAACTTATCACAATTAACCAACACACTTTATGAATGTGTTAGTGCCTTGCGCGGGTTAAATATTGATGATTTAAGTGAATTTCTTTAATTTTACATAGCATCTCGGCCTCTTGATACAGAAACTAGGAAAAGGTTTGAATTACAAAATACCGAAGAAATTCCTAAATTTAATAATTTGATTGTTTATTTACAGAATTATATAAAGGTATTAGAGGTTAGTCAACCTAGTAATTTACAGTCATTCAATTCTACAAATAAACAAAACCATAATAATACAAAGAAAGATAATTTTTCTCGGCAATCAAATTCTTCCTTAATTACTTCTTCGAACTCAAATAATAATAAACCTAATCAGGCTGTCTGTGCGTATTTTTATAAAAATCATTCAATATATCGCTGTGGTAAAGTACATTCTATGAATATAGGACAGCGACAACAATTAGTTAAAGAGTTACAATTATGTCAAAACTGCTTAAGGCCCGGTCACACTAGTGCAGACTACAAGTCTAAGTCCATGTGTTTCATTTGTAACTCAAAACATAACACATTATTACATGAAGAACATAAAAGTTTATTATCTAATACCATTGACCTAAAGGCTTCTGAGAATTCCAATATGAGCACTTCCCTAACTTGTACAACTCAGCCAAACATGTCAAAGTCACCTATGAGTACCAAAACTATTGGTTCAGCAGTGGTTCGGTTGAGAAGGGTGGATGGTTCATGGCAGTATGCTCGTGTAATCATAGATAGTGGCTCGATGGATTCTTTCATTACAAGTAGCTGTGCGCGACAGTTAGGTTTACATATAAAAAAGTGTAATTTAAATGTAACCGGTCTCGGACAAAATTATGTTTGTAATATTAAAGATTATACGTTTGGCTCTATTGTGCCTAGGTCAAATGACTCGCCCCAATTCGATATACCATTAGTGGTTTTGCCTAAAATCACTTCAATGGTTCCTTCAACTTCGTTACCGTCGGTTGTCAAGGAAAAGTTTAAACATCTGGATCTCGCCGACCAAGATTTTGATAAATCGGGTCCGATCGATCTGTTGTTAGGAGTAGACTGTTTTGACCAGATATATACTGGTTCACGTTATTGCCCAGGTCCTGGTTTTCCATGTGCACTGTCTAGTGTATTCGGCTGGGTGATAAGTGGTCAGTTTCTTCAAAACGTGGTGGCTCAAACTCCAGTCACACCCGTTACGTCACTCATCGCGTCTTCTTGTGCGCTCGATGAGATCGTTCAACGGTTTTGGGAATCCGAAGAACCGCCGAAATGTAAAATTTCCGGTCCTGAGGATGAAATATGTGAACAAAAATATAAAAATGGCACATATCGTACCTCCGACGGTCGTTCTGTTGTACCAATTATGCTTAAAGATGATACTCCAGCCTTAGGAGAATCATATCATCAGACTCTTAACCGTTTTCTCAACTTGGAAAAGCGTCTTGCCAGCCAGACTGAGTTGAAAACGGAATATAAGGAATTTATGCAGCAGTACGAAGATCTGGGACATATGCAGCCTGCTGAATCTTTGTCTACTGACCGTTATATTATTCCTCACCATTTTGTAATACGACCCGATAATACAACGACACGTTTACGAGTAGTCTTCGATGGCAGTAGTCGGACCTCGAATAATCTGTCACTCAATAATATTGTTCATGTGGGTCCTAAGCTGCAAGTGGATATTGTCGATTTAGTGACAAAATTTAGACTTCACAAAATAGTTTTTACTGCCGACATCCGTCGTATGTATCGGCAAATATTGATAAGACCCGAGGAAAGGTCTTTATCAACACGTGCTTTGGCGTAATGATCCAACTGAGATCTTAAAGGAGTACGAACTTAAGACAGTCACGTACGGAGTTAGTAGTTCACCTTATTTAGCTATTCGAACACTTCATCAACTTGTTGAAGATCATGGTTCTGAGTACTCAAGTCGTGTAGCTCAGGTTATCACCCAGGAGACATTTATGGACGATATCACAACTGGCGGTTCTTCCCTTGAAGAGGCGACCAAGCTGAAGGCCGATATCACATCTTTGTTGGCCAAGGCTCACTTTGAACTACGTAAATGGATTACCAACGATCCTCGTCTTCTTAAGGATGTTCCTCCTGAATTTTGTCAAAGTTCCAAATCCTTCGTTGAATCGGGAAATGAGTTTGTCAAAATATTAGGGATACGATGGAATCCCATTAATGATTCTTTTTCATATGCCTTTTCAGACTCGTTCGAAGTCAAATTTACTAAAAGATCCATACTCTCTTTAGTAGCCCGCATTTTCGATCCACTCGGTTGGATATGCCCAGTAGTCTTTGCAGCAAAATCGCTGTTGCAAGAAATATGGCGGTTAAATTTATCGTGGGATGAGACTATTCCAAAACATACAATGGCATTTAATAGCGGCCAATTTGTCTGATTTACAAAAAATTTCTCTTCCGCGGCTAGTTATACCTTCCAATCCGATGGAAGTACACTTGGTAGGTTTCTGTGATGGTTCTCTGAAAGGCTATGGTTGTTGTGTGTATATTTGTGTGGTTACTAATGAACCCAGAATTTCTACTGCGACTAGTTTACTGATTGGAAAATCTAGAGTAGCTCCTTTAAAACCTACCACGGTAAATAGACTCGAGCTAAGCGCAGCGGTGCTTCTGGCAAAAGTTCTATCGCACATGTATAATTTGCTTAAAGACCATATAACTATTAATTCTATTCGAGCTTATTCAGACAGCAGCACTACCTTGTCATGGCTTAATACCGCCCCTCATTTGTAAAAAATGTATGTAGCCAATCGTGTCATTCAAGCAACTGATTTGATTAGTACCGATCATTGGTATCATGTTTCGTCTAAGGATAACCCGGCCGACTGTTGTAGTCGCGGAGTGTCCTGTCCAGAGCTTATAGACCATCCTTTGTGGTGGAAAGGTCCTTCTTGGCTACAGGATTTGCATAGTCAATGGCCTAACAAACGGGTTCTACTTCCAAAAGAAGACTTACCCGAGCTCAAACCACTAGAAACTAAAAGTCTTCACGTGATTGAGGTGAGAAACCCACTTCTGGACTTAATTGCCAGACATTCCTCTTTTACAAAAATTCTAAGAATTGTAGCATGGTGTATTCGATTTATTTCAAATGCGAGGGTTGCAAAGAAAAATCGAATTCTTTCATTTCTCAGTAGTACTGAACTCGAGAAGTCAACCAAAGTGTTAGTTAAATTGAGTCAAGATCATTATATGTCTTCCGAAGTCAGTCGAGTGCGAGATAATGAACCATGTGTAAAATCCATTCAAAAACTTTCACCTTTCCTGGACGATGATGGGATCGTGAGGGTGGGGGGACGCATCGATGAGGCTAATCTGTCACCATCTGCGTTACACCCTTTTTTGTTACCTAAACAATGTCCAATATCTAAAATTATAATAGAATACTTTCATATAAAATATTTGCATTGTGGACCTAGAACCTTACAATCTCTTATTCAACGCCAGTTTTGGATAATGGGATTAAGACTTCTGATACGTACCGTGCTGTCGAAGTGTGTTAGATGTTTTAAAGTAAATCCAATCGCTTGTCAGCCAATGATGAGCAAGCTTCCGGCAGCCAGACTTCAACCTTCTCGTTGCTTCGAAACCACTGGAATCGATCTGGGTGGCCCATTTTCCATTAAAGAGAGTCGCCGTCGTGGCGCAAAAACATATAAAGCTTACTTATGTCTATTCGTATGTTTAAGCTCAAAGGCTGTACACTTGGAAGCCGTAACCGAATTGAGTTCAGAAGCTTTTCTGGCTGCTCTAGATCGTTTTGTCTCTCGACGTGGAATATGTAATACGATAGTAACTGACTGTGGGACAAATTTTGTAGGTGCCAACAAGTATCTGAATGAAGTTTCTAACATGCTCCACAAGCATTATCCTGAAGTGTCAAATGGTCTAGCGAACCGCCATATCAAATGGAAATTCAATCCCCCCGGCGCCCCTCACTTCGGGGGTATATTTGAAAGTGGCATAAAATCCACAAAATATCACCTTAAGCGTGTTGTCGGTTCTCAGGTTCTCACTCTTGAGGAATTCTTCACAATATTAGCTAAGGTAGAAGCTTTATTGAACTCGCGTCCACTCTGTACGTTATCAACCGATCCGTCGGAGTCTGACGTTTTAACCCCGGGACATTTTCTAACGGGAGGTCCTTTAGTCACCCTGCCCGAAGAACCAATAAGTGAAAATTCGTGTCCGCGCTCTCGTTGGGTGATGCTTAAAAAAATTACCCAGAGCTTTTGGCGCGTATGGCAGCGTGATTATCTTCATACATTACAACAAAAGAACAAATGGTTCGTACATGAACCAAATATTAAAGTAGATGACTTAGTCATAGTAAACGAACCTAATCTTCCGCCGATGTTCTGGAAGTTGGCACGTATTGTGCAAGTACATGCTGGTTCGGACCAAATAGTCAGAGTAGTTACTCTCCGAACTGCTAACGGAATGACTTTTCGTAGGCCGGTAGTAAAGGTTTGTCCCTTACCAATTATTTAAGATATTTTTTCATAAATTACTAAAACATAAATACACACTATCCTTAGGCTAGTTAAAACTTATTATTACTTTATCTTTCGAAAATAATATTTCTAGATATTCTTGCAATAGTGCGTAGCTATTGCTTTTGTTTTATATCTTTCAATTTGCATTCTCTGTGAAACCCTTGTGGATTTCAGGTGGGGGAAAATGTGTAAGCATTAACTTTAAAAACCCAAATAAAATTACCTATCTGTGTTCTGCTTCCGTTCCCCCCTACATATCTACTTCCTTCGCCGAGACGGCCTGTGATTGGTCGAAAAGGACAGTCGAAAAAATATGGCGTTCGAGTCTTGTTGAGCGCGTCCCTTGCGCTAATATAATTTCTAAAAATAACGACTCCTAAGGGCTTCGCTGGCCGAAAACAACACTAAATCTCATCGCGCATGTGTGATGGTCTACCACCAGTGTAGGCAGTAAGAAAATAATAAAGTTCAAGCACAAGGATCGTCGGCCGGTCGACACGAGGTCCCATCGAAGGCGAATCCTTATCCAGACTCCTGTTCAAGATTGAATCCAGGTGAGTGTTTACTGAATTTTCCCTTGCTATGATTCTGGGGTTGATCGGAGAATGCAGTGACTCTTCCAGGAAGTCGCAACAGCCTGCCTGTAGTCCTAGCAAACTAACTTTCCTATTGTTATCACCTATTCTTACTAACATATGATTTCACGGTTCGGCAAATACTGTTTAGAAAACCAATGAACTGACTCCCTCATACATCCTCAGTTTTCTCACACTTCTCAGTTTTCTCACACTTCTCAGTTTTCTCACACTTCTCAGTTTTCTCACACTACTCGGTTTTCTCACACATCCTCGGTATTCTCATACATATCAGATTCCTCACACATCGGTTCAATCTTCACTCGGACAAAATCCGTTGGTTGCATCTCTTCCTCGTTATCACTTGGCAGCTAATTCTTAATCAAAACTTCATGCAATTTCTCCGAAGTTTCCCCTTCATGGTGGTAATGATGAGAATCATCACCTTTAGACGCCATGTCAGGGATTAAAACCTCGAGGGTTTTCTTGGGGGGTCCGAATATCTTGGTCATGTTCTCCTCATCGAGCCCAAGTCTGCAATCACGTGGATCCACGCAGTCGTAGAACTGCTTGAAGCTGACTTCTGTTTCTCGTAGGCTATGTCGTTCGCGCAGTATTAAAAATCAAAAACTACTTAGATTGTATATAGAGATCTTACCTACATACTAAAAGTTTGTATTAAGGTAAGATCTTTATACGGATTTATCTCCTTAATATTTATATTCTCGCTACGAGAAACTTATTCTATTTGTATTTCTAGCCTATACTGTCCCACTGTAGGGAGGCCCCCTTTCATCATTCCAACTAGTTTGATCAAGGGGCTACTGAAGTTCAGTCTTTCCGATAGGATTGAAGTTCGTCTTCCCACCTCTTTTTGGGTCTTCCATGCCACGAAAAACTTATACAATTATTACATTAAACTTATACATTCTACAGAAAAAGTTTTTGGCCCACGCGATACGCGAAACTATCGAGATTAATAAATAAATATATAGGAACATGTCACACATATTGAACCAGCCCCACAGTAAATTGTGAACTTGTGTCGTAGGATACTAACTCAACGATACTATCTAATATATAAAATTCTCGTGTCACAGTTTTCGTTGCCATACTCCTCCGAAACGGCTTGACCGATTTTGATGATTTTTTTTGTGCTTATCCGGTATCTATGAGAATCGGCCAACATCTAATTATTTATATGGCAAAACAACGTTTGCCGGGTCAGCTAGTATTTTATAATAGATATTTAGATAAACATCCAATACCCAGGTCAATCTGAAAAAGATCGTTTTCCATCATGACCTGACCGGGGATCGAACCAGGGCACTCTCGTGTCGCAGGCTGGCGTGTTAACAACTGCGCCACGGAGCTCGCCTAATAAAAAAATAATGCTTACCACAAAGCGGGCATTTGATAGAGCCTTTCTTGGAATTGTGGATCTTCATGTGTTCCCGCAGGGAGCACCCGCTCGTGAACAGCTTGCCGCAAATCGGACACGTCTCCAAGTCTGAATAAATACAATAAGCAGAATAAGGATGTGTTTTCACCAGAGATGCAAGAGGATGCGTAGCAAGGAATGAGTTTATTATTATAATCCTTACTTAATATTATAAATGCGAAAGTGAGTTTGTTTGTTTGTTTGTTACGCTTTCACGCCTTAACTACTGAACCGATCATCATGAAATTTTGCATACAAGTTCTCTGGAGTACAGAGAAGGACATAGGCTACCTTTTATCCCGGGAAAAAGTACTATTCCCGAGGGATCGACATTAACGCGGGCGGAGCCGCGGCCGAAAGCTAGTAGTATATATTTTGACGTGATAACGTCTTATAAATGGATGAACGTCGGCTGCACGCATAAAAAGTATCACGTTCCGTGTGCAAGCGAGAGCGCGGAACAAGCGATAGAGAGATAAGATCAGCATAAGCGTTCTGCTTGTGACGCATCTATCTCTCTTCCACCGTTGTCACGTAAAATTATCGCCCGTAAACCGAGGTCTTCACACCGCTTATCTGTGCACCATTTCACAGCGTCGCTACGCATCCTCGCGTCGCTCAGCGTCCTACCACATCTCTGGTGGAACCGGTCATATCATTTTACATTCAATTATTTTTTTCAATTCATTTTCTTTATTTATTAACAATTTACAAAATTATTTATTTTCTCAATTCATTTTCTTTATTTATTAACAATTCACATTTTTTAAAATTAAATTGATAGGTAATGTAGTTATATTTTAGTTAGGTCTAGCATAAGTTTTTAATTTTCATTAATTAGTATTGGTAATATCATTAACAAATAGTGTTTGAAATTCACTTAAAATTAATCTTAATATATGACGTAATACAAGTTGATTTTGAAACCCCTAGCTATATTGAAATCTGGGAATCAGAATCCCTAATGGAACACAGAATTGCAAGAAAAAAAGGTAAAAAAAGAAAAAATAATTTTACCTTTCACAGAAATTCGTCCAGCTGATCGGTGACTTTGTATGGGAAACCTTATTTTCTTTTTCGTTTTTCACCTATTTTTCTTACAATTCTGTATTCCATTAGGGATTCTGATTCCCAGATTTCAATATAGCTAGGGGGTTCAAAGTCACGCTGTATACATCTTTAAATCAAATCATTTACACGCCCAATTTTTTATTATAAAATAAATAAAATAAAAATCGTTTAATTCCGGCTTTACAACCCATAAAGTGTTACCTAGTAACAAAGTAAACTTATACATTTATGTTAGTCAATGTCAAAAAATAAATATATTAGAAGCTAAATTATCTTATAACTAGCTTTCGCCCGCGGCTCCGCCCGCGTCAATGTCGATCCCTCGGGAATAGTACTTTTTCCCGGGATAAAAGGTAGCCTATGTCCTTCTCCGCACTCCAGAGAACTTGTATGCAAAATTTCATGATGATCGGTTTAGTAGTTACGGCGTGAAAGCGTAACAAACAAACTCACTTTCGCATTTATAATATTAAGTAAGGATACATTTTTAGGGGTTCCGTACCTCAAAAGGAAAAAACGGAACCCTTGTAGGATCACTTGGTTGTCCGCCTCTCTGTCTGTCTGTCGGTCTGTCAAGACCTTTTTCTCCGGAACGCGTGAAGGTATCAAGCTGAAATTCATATCAAATACTCAAGTCTACTGTATCTTGGAGCTGTGAAAAAATCAAACTTTTAAGCCAACGCAATCAAAAAATATAGCTGGTTATGCCGCAAATTTTCGTGTTTTTTCGACATTCGCAAGGGAATCAAAACATACAGGGTACATCCAATGAATTCAGAATCCTGAAATTTGGTACGAAGCAACGTCTTATAGCACAGAAAAAGGAAAAATTACAAAAAACATTAATTTTGAGTTACATCATATAATTTTCAAACTTAATATATATAATGTACGGAACCCTACGTACGCGAGTCCGACTCACACTTGGCCGGTTTTTTTATGAAGTCCCGACACAAAACAAGGGGTGTTATAAGTTTTACGTGTTCTATGTGTTTTTATGTGTATCTATTTGTAGGTTGCTGTTGTGATTTTTTTTGTTTTGTCTATAGCAGACTTGTTCGAGTGCGCTGAGTCTGTCAATAGTGAGATTGTTATTTCACTAAATCTACCCGAGCAAAGCCGGGGCGGGCCGCTAGTAGCTATGTATATATTGGACTGAAGCAGTTGCGGGAAAAAGGTATAAAATCATATTGGTACTTACTTTCCCCAGTATGTTTCCTTATATGGTAGGTTAATTTTGATTTCTGCACGAAAGTTTGGCCGCAGTACAGACATGCGTAGGAAGTTTCCTTTAAATGGGTTCTGTAACAAAACATAATATTATTATTAAAGAAATCCGGTAGGATGTACGAGATCATCATCATCATCATCATCATTACAGTCACAAAAAGTCCACTGCTAGACAAAGGCCTTATAGCGAACGGCAAACCGGTTTCGCTTGCGCGTCCATTAAATACACAGATTTGTAAAAGTTATTTATTTTCAAGAAAACGACAGCCAACGACAATTAAGGCGAGGCCTCAAATGTTTGGTACCTTCGCTCGGCAAAGGACTGATCAAGTGCGCGCAAGGGATAGCGCTTGGCGGTTTAGCCCGTGAATGATGAGATAGGAGATAGTCTCGAGTCGCTCAAAGAAAAAAACGTAAGCGCCAAATTCGTTATTTCTATTTTATATAAAATCAGACCGGTTAATTGTATTTTCATATTTACATTTTGATGAATTACTAATAACCTATCTTTTAGTCTAAAAATCATTATTTCATTCGTCGCATTTGAGCTACAATAATAAAAACTCTGCGAACGAAGACCATTTTTCAAAAAATATTTCTATGGAGTAAATTTTATCAAAACGTGTTTTCATCTTCAATTTTTGGAGATGAAATAGGCAAAAATCATATTACTTAGATTTGAAACTCCTAATTTAAGTATTTTGAGAGATAAATAAGGTTCAGAACGACCTTATTTACAGTGGTATCACCTTAACTGACTTGAGTCATAGACTCAAGACGGGGTGCTTTTCGCGCACGCGCGGAACGGCGAGTCGGTGGTACAGAGGTTGGTGGCGGTACATCCACCCTAGTGTTCCCCGCTATAGCCTCTCCCAAGGATTCTGCATTTCATGGGAGAATATTGCCATACTCACCACGCTTGGCAGGCAGGTTGGCGAGCGCAGTTTCTGTGGCTTCTTGTGCTTCCGATGCTGCTGCCCATCGCAAGCATTTTGAAGCATAGGGAAAGATAGGAATTTGTTGGATTTAAATAAATAAATAAATATATACGGACAAATCACACAGATTGAGCTAGCCCCAAAGTAAGTTCGAGACTTGTGTTATGGGATACTAACTCAACGATACTATATTTTATAACAAATACATATATAGATAAACATCCAAGACCCAGGCCAATCTGAAAAAGATCATTTTCCATCTTGACCTGGCCGGGGATCGAACCCGGTCACTCCGTGTCGCAGGCAGGCGTGTTGACCGCCGCGCCACGGAGCTAGATTTGGGAAGGGAATGAAAGGAATTGGGATACTACTCACTCCGATGAATGGGGGAAAAGCAAGTAGCAACTCGGGAGACCAGGCGCGAGTACCCGATGGTATTCCAGCAACCACCGGACAGGCAGTTGAGGGTGACACCCCTGACCATTGTACATGTACGAGATGCAACTTGTTATTTCATCTTAACCAATTCCATCTCCCCAAACGACACGATGAGCCCTTATCCGCAAAAGCGCGTAGGCAATGGGGACACGCATACGGCCTCTCTTTAGCCGTGTGGTATCCGGCAGAGTAGAATAGGACCACTCCAAGTCGTCCCGTGGATGTCGTAGAAGGCGACTTAGGAAATACAAGCTAAACAAAGCTTATAAACATCTAAGAGACCTCTCCAACCCGTCTAGCCAGCGTGGAGAGTGTACGCCAAGTCCTCTGGCTGCTCTGGCTAAGTATGGCTCTAGTAGTACAGAGAGGGTCGTGCTCCTGTAGTGGAGACTAGAAAGACCTGATGATGATGATGATGATGATACGGCCTCTCTCCAGTGTGCCTACGTTGGTGACGTATCATATTGGAGAGTTAAACGTAAAAAACCGGCCAAGTGGGAGTCGGACTCGCGCTCGAAGGGTTCCGTACCGTTATCTATAAAAAAACGGCAAACAAATCACGTTTGTTGTATGGGAGCCCCCTTAAATATTTATTTTATTCCATTTTTTAGTATTTGTTGTTATAGCGGCAACAGAAATACATAATCTGTGAAAATTTTAACTGTCTCACTATCACGGTTCATGAGATACAGCCTGGTGACAGACGGATAGACAGAAAGACAGACAGACGGACAGCGGAGCGATATTAATAGGGTCCCGTTTTTACCCTTTGGGTACGGAACCTTAAAAATAGTCCACAGTAAGGGATGCGACTGTAACACGATGAGCTTACCTAGTATGCGAAGTACAGGCGCCCTTATCCGCAAAAGTGCGTGGGCAATGCGGACAAGCATACGGCCTCTCTCCAGTGTGCTTGCGTTCGTGACTTATCATGTTGGAGAGTTAAACGTAAAAAGAGTCTACAGTAAGCAATGCCACTCTTACACGATGAGCTTACCTAGTATGCGAAGTACAGGCGCCCTTATCCGCAAAAGTGCGTGGACAATTAAATTAAATTAAATTTTATTTTAGGTAACTTAAGACTTATATACATTCTAAATTATTAATACGCATATAAAAAAAAAACATTAATAATAATAAATAATAAAAGTTAATAAATAATACATATACATATTAGATTTAGTTCCTGCCGCTATACCCGGCACTGTATGTGACAATGCGGACAAGCATACGGCCTCTCTCCAGTGTGCCTGCGTTCGTGACGTATCATGTTGGAGAGTTAAACGTAAAAAGAGTCTACAGTAAGCGATGCCACTCTGACACGATGAGCTTACCTAGTATGCGAAGTACATGCGCCCTTATCCGCAAAAGTGCGTGGGCAATGCGGACAAGCATACGGCCTCTCTCCAGTGTGCCTGCGTTCGTGACGCAACATGTTCGAGCGTTGGACGAAACGCATCGGGCAGTACGAGCACGCGTGTCGTGGGCCTTCGTGGATTTGTTGGTGTTCACGGAATGAGTCCTTTTTCTGGAAGGAATAAGGGATATTTTATTACATCTTAGTAGTTTACCCTTGAATGGTATGCTCACAGATAAAAGATGCACGGTCATCTGCAAAATTCCATATAGAAGTTGCGTAAAAAGTCGTGTGTACATGAAATTTTAAAATAACGACAATTCCTTCTCAGATTGGCCCTTCAGGCTTGCATGCACGTATACGCGGCCCATCAGGCAGTATAAGAGTTTGCTGTCTCTCCAAGCTTTGCGCACAAAGGCATATTTCCTAAGCCGAGGTCCGTTGGGGCCCTTTGGTGATGTTGTCTATATAGGCTGAGGGCACTCTGACCTCGCCTCAAACGCCCGGTGAAGTAGCAAAAGCTCACTTGGAGCTAACATGTCCTTCCAAAAAAAAACAGCACTTTCAACCTTTATACATGTGGCATAAGGTTCATGATATTGCAAAATATATATGCCTCCCTAATCAGTGCAATCAATTTTCACCTTAAGGCCATGTATGGACTTTCGCAGGTGACCGTACATACATGGTGAAATTTTGATCGTTTTGGACCCTTAAAGGGATGACTCAGACCATCAATATGAACAACTTTTTATATGGGACCAATGCTGGAAACTCAAAAAAAATTTCGTCATTTCCATACTAAAGAGTCCCGCCGCCCGGACAGTTTGTATGGGAATGTCGAATTTTTTTTGAGTTCCCAGCATTGTTCCCGTAGGTTGTTCCTTTAACGACTACCAGATGGCAGCCGGGACCAACGGCTTAACCTGCCTTCCGAAGCACGGAATTTTATTATAAATACTTATATAGATAAACATACAAGACCCAGGTTAATCTGAAAAAAAATCGTTTTCCATCATGACCTGACCAGGAATCGAACCCTCGGGACCCTCGTGTCGCAGGCTGGCGTGTTGACAACTGCGCCACGGAGCTCGCCATGAAAACAGTTACACTCGATAAGTCGATACTAACCAAAAACACCTTTCCGCATTCGTCACACGTGTAACTCTGTTTGTTAGGCACGTGCTCCTGTTTATGCATGTACAGGGAAGATTTGTACTGGAATGATTTGCCGCACTCTTTGCATTCGAACGGGTGCCGTCCAGGATGCCGTAGGAGGTAATGGAGCTTCCTGTAATACATAGATATCAATAAGGTTGCTTGCTTTTCGTGTATGTTAGTGGCTAACACAACCACAGAAATATATCAGGATAGAACGGGGATGCCAGGATTTTGCCAAGGAAGCGCGCGTGTCATTTTTGCATAAGCCGTGCCCCCAATTTGACGTCATTACTAGCGAAAAAGTAATGTGACATGCACAGAAATAATTCGCATCATATCGATAAACAGTTTTTATAGATAAAAACCGCAGAATAAAGCATGTATTCATGTCGAGACGTGCGCGCTGACTGATGAACGTTTAACAAATCTTGCTCGATCGTGCAAGATTGAGACACGCGTGTACCGTACTTGGCCGTTCTATCTTGATATATTTCTGTGAACACAACTCTTTTGGGGTTGCTTCCATAACATACATATTTAAAGAGTCTAAACTACGCCGGTATAGACATGTAATCAGGCGAGACGAAGGACTTTTGCCTTGTCTCGCCTGATTTTTTTTGCCTTGTCCAAAGGCAAAAAAAAGCAATATGGATTCCAGAAAATAGACGGGTAAAAGCAGGCCGTTAGCTATGTGGTAGTCCAATTTAAATAAAGATGTCAAGAACCTGACCGTGGCAAATCAGGATAGAGCATCCTGGCGCCGCATTACGAGGAGGCCCGACCCTAGATGAACTGGGAAAAGGGCAGGAGAAAGAAGAAAGAGCAGAAGTTAGTGGCCAACACTGGTCTTAGATTTTTCAAGCTGCCTAGAGGCATCTGTGTTTCAACTATGTATTAAACCCAGTGCGTCACAACTTCTAAATATTGGCCAATATTTCCACATATTTTTGGTTTACGGCCAAGAATAGGACCACTATCACTTATCCTACGAATATCGTAAGAAACATGAGGGAAGGGATTACATGTTAATTTCTTATATCCATATAGGAAGACGCTGGATGCAGGCCGCTTCCAACCGTTCATATTGGAAATCCTTGGGGGAGGCCTATGTCCAGCAGTGGACTTCTTGCGGCTGAGATGATGATGATGATGATGATCTTATATCCAACGTATTGCTTTGTGGGCAAGTTGCCGCGGGGTGACAGTTTGCAGATACTACTTTGTATAGTTTGCAAAAATTATATTTCCAAGTAGGTTTAATTATTAATAATTTTTATTATTATCAGAATTACCAATTATGAAAAAAATTATACCCAAAGAGGGTTAGTGTAAGGTAGGAGATCGACCGTATACATTTTACCAAATCATTTTACAGCAAGAGTGAAACTGACAGACATGCTTTCTTCAGACAGCATTATTCACTTCAGACTAGCAAATGCTGGTCAGGATCATCGAAACAGAATGGAACACATGTGTTTTACATACACTGTATCAAGGAAATAGAAACAAATGGCATTTTTTTACTAGTGTTTGACAGTTTCTATTACACTGACCTCTCATCCATGGTATGCATGACATCACGACACAACTTGCATTTGTATTTTCCAGGGCCATGCGCCTGCGCACTATGCGTGCTGCACGCGCGAGCGCTCGAGAACTGGCGACCGCAAATGTTACAGTTGATCTTGCGGTCTACTCGGTTGCCGGGCGCGTGGACTAACTATAAAGACAAGATAATATATAAGCTAGGTTTTGACAATGGCTTTAGTAGGCCTACACGCAAAATTGTCATGTACATCGAAAAATTACTCCAGCACTTGAAATTGTTAAGCATTGTCCACGAAATCAAACGGCAGTTTTATTTAATAAATTACCAAATCATCTAAAGTCAGAACGAAATCTTTCTAAATTTAAAAGAAATTTAAGAACATTGCTTCTGGAGAAGTGCTGCTATAGTATTGATGAAATAAATGGATGCAGATTATTATGTTTGCTAATATTGACATTGAAATTGCGATTAAAATTTGACATTTGTGTATGAAGAAAGTAGTAGTAAAGAAAGTAATAATTCGTGAGCTGAGATTTCCTGAACTGCTCTCTTTTTACTTTAAACATTTTTTTTTTATGAATTAAAATTTAAAATCGTAATAATGCATGTAAAATGAATTTTGTTTTTATAATGTATTTTAGTGACCTGTTGATATTCGAATGCAATGTATTATTATTTATGAAAAAATTGAATTGAATTGAATTGTGATCTTCATGTAGGAAAAAATGTTTGACTTTCAAACCCAATATTGTTTTAATTACTCCAGTAGGTTTGGTGTGATGCGTGACAGACAAACATTAAAATTCTAATAACTGTGTCCGTTTGAGGATCTCAATCTTAAAAACTCATACTAAAGATCATTAAAAGATGAATCACACTAACCCATTCTCACCTCAGCTAACCTTAGACCTCAATCAGTCAATTATATCATGGTAACAAGAAAGTCACATTAAAATTTAGATCTTAGACCATAAATAGCATTTTTGCAAATTATTTAAGTTAAAATTTATACATATAATGTCATATAATAATGATAAATTTGATGACTAATTTGAACAATTTATGCGATTTTTAATTTATTTTTTAATTTTTAATAATAATGGGTAATATCTGATATTTTTTATTAACTAATTATTGTATGTCCAGTATGGTGGCCTTTATTTATTTTTGTAACATCTCATCTTACCTGTGTTCTACAATAAAGAGATTTTGTATTTTTGCAAAAATAATATCAAAATTACTTAATATTTATTTTCCAAAAATTCTTCAACATTGTAGTATACTTTTTCCACCAACATATCAAACAACCTTTTTGAAACTATATATTGTCTTTTTTTAATACTTTTAGGCAGTTTATTATATATTGCAGGTGACATGCAAAATACGCTATTGCTAAAGAGAAAAGTCCTCCATTATCAACAGACAAGCTCAAAAACAAAACACATTATTAATATGATAGGTCTATGTACATACATACCTTCATATGCAACTTGAAAGACTTCATATGGCTAAGTGGTTTATACATGCAAGCGTCCAGAGAGCAGAATATCTTCCTAGCTTCCGGATGATGTTCATTGAAGTGACTCCGGGCTTCGTCTATGCTGGGGAGCACCAAGCAACATTTACTGCATTTTAGAAGGTGAGTGGGTGGTTCAGAATCCGTGCTTTGGTGTTTTTCAAAGAAGTGGTGGACAAAGAATACCTGTAATAAAAAAATTGGTACATATATAGTTTAAGACTCTCATTGCTTCTGGATTCTAGTTGCGATTTTAGACTCTTGTCTATTCATTCAAAACAGATTGGAGAGCTCCGTGGCGCGGTGGTTAACATGCCTGTAACACGGGGTGCTGGGTTTCGATCCCCAGTCAGGTCAAGATGGAAAATGATCTTTTTCAGATTGGCCTGGGTCTTAGATGTTTATCTATATTATCCAGTTGCGCGGCGGACGAGATCCTATCGACACGCTATATCGTTTGCTCCAAGTACTAAATTCATTTGTTGCATAAAAAGTGGAAGTTAAGAAGTGAACTATACATTTATACATTCCTAATTAAGTACTCATTCGATTGACATAGGTCAAATCAGTGAAAAAACGGTGAATAGTCATTAACTGAGTGATTAAAGTCTGCATAAACGTTCAATTTTTGCCTCGTAATCGTTAACAGTGCTGGTGCGCGAACAAAGTTCAATTAGTCATCATTTTAACCCCGCCCCACTATGTTCATGTTGACCGCCCGCCTTTAACATATTTCTCAAGTTCAATTTATAACGTCACAGCGGCACTGGCGCAGCGGTACAGAGCGCGGCTGCCAATACGAAAGTCCCAAGTTCGAACCTCACCTCGGGCTACTTTCATTTTTATTTTTATTTTGGTGTTTTTAACCTACATCATGGATAATAAGCAAGAATTATGTGCAGGATGCCGGACAGAGATTGCCGACAAACAATATTTGATATGTTCTACATGTAAAAAAGCATATGATTTGATATGTGCTAACGTATCAGAACAGAGATTTTACAATACTTTGACAGGCGAACACAGGAACTTATGGAAGTGTGTGTGCTGCGTTAGTAAAATGCCCAAATCCGATAATACTAACACCCCAGTCCGTGGTACCTCCGACGGTGTTAATCTTAATAGGGGGGCGGCAGCGTTTAATCTCACGCAGCAATTGGATAACAGCAGTGTACTCAATGATACAGTGGAGATGACAGACATGCAGTCTTTTATGCTTGAGGCACGTCAATGGAGAGAAGAGTGGAGAGCCACGAGACTGCAGTTGGAAATTTTCAACGGTGTTGTAGCGAAACTTACGGAGCGACTCGAAGAAAGCGACCACAAAGTGGCGAACGTCCACAGATGCGACCAGCTTCAGAAGCGAGTTGATTGCCTTGAGAGTCAAGTCGTCGAACTGCAGTCCAGTAGCGATACGTTGTTGTACGAAACCATTGAGCAGTTGAAAGTAGAGATCAATGACCGCGAGCAAGACCTTCTCGGAAACGACGTAGAAATTTCCAACTTGCCCGAGGCGAAAGGAGAAAATCTGGCACATATAGTGATAACTCTCGCAGACAAACTTAGTGTCGATTTGGTCGAGCAAGACATCGTAAGTGTTACTAGAATTGGCCGTTTATCAGAAACACATGACGGCGCCGAGACAGCAGCGCCGCGACCGCGGCCCATTGTTGTCCGTGTCCTGCGGCGAACTCTCCGAGACCAGCTGTTGCATGCAGCACGTGTACGCCGTGGCGCCACTACTGAGGGCACGGGCCTTCCTGGACCACATCGCCGATTCTACATAAATGAGCGTCTAACAAAGGCTAACCGTTTTTTGTTCAGACGCGCGCGAGATCTGGGTAAAACTCAGAACTGGCGGTTCATTTGGACCAAGGATGGAAGAATATTTGTACGTCGCAACTCTGGCTCTGACTGTCCAAGACACCGCATTCGGAATGAAGGCGATCTTGCTAGAGTTTTTGGGTCTGAATCCGTTGGTCCTTTTATCACTCGAGAGCCATCCAAGTAACGGTCATTGTTACGTCTGTTGTAAAAACTTGATACTGATTTCAAATATATGTTATATCAGCTCAAATTGTATTAAATATTTATCTGTTGTATGGTTGTTGTGTGTATATGTTAATAATACTGTGATTATATTGTTATTATTTATATCTTTTAGTAGCATTCTAGTTTCAAATTTTACATATGATTATAATTATAACCAGGTTTATTCATTCTGCTACTGTTATTTTGTGATCTCTGCACGTAAAACTATTATCCAAAGTACTTGGCCGCTTTTTGCCTTAGCCACTATGAGACTTGTTTACTTTTATCAATTTGAAATAGCTGTTTTTGCATGTCATGTCAGTTTTTATCGGGGTGTTGTTTTGTTTCTGTACGTTACATACTTTCAAGATTTTATTTGTTGCATATTTTATGTGGGACGATTTATTCTGCGTACAAGTGTCGAGCGAGAAAGCAGTTTCACATTTTCAATACTTTTTACTGAATCAGTGTTCCCGAAATCATGTTTTATATCTCTCTCCCAATTTATTGTTATATTAAATATATATAATGGGACCTAAATCAAAATTTTTCAAATTTGGTCTTTACAATGCAGGGTCACTGAACACAGGTCATGATGACTTTCTCGCCGCCATGGACACATATAGCGCCGACATAGTAGCGATCAATGAAACATGGTTAAATGATCAGCAGCTTGAACGCGCACCGGTTGCGCCTGGCTATCGGTTTCGCGGCGCCCCACGGCCCCTGCATATGTGTAAAGGACGTGGAGGCGGGCTCGGGTTCTATGTTAAGAAGGACATTAATGTACGGTATTTACGTCGTCCCAATCATCATATAGAGCAAATGTGGCTCTCAACAAAGGTAAATGGCTTAAAATTAATAGTGGGAACGGCCTATAAGCCTGAATGGGTGAACGTCGATGTTTTTATTGATGCGCTTACAGATTCTTTCAATGCATTTTCTGACGGTGATTTCGTAATTTTTCTTGGCGACATAAATATTAATTTGTTAGACATCTCTGATAGCGATACTAAGAAATTCAATGAGTTCTTGGAATACATGAGTCTTCATCAAGTAGTATCAGATCCTACACACTTTACATCGCATTCAGCAAAACTAATCGACGTTATTTGTACAAACGCTCCATACCGCGATGTCACCGTTAACAACATCACAGGGCGCTATGGGCACTCAATGATTAATGTAACGTTGCCATTAAAGAAAAATAAATTGCCTCTACGATACTTTACCTACAGACCTTTAGACAAGATCGATATGGATAGCTTTAACAATGACTTGCATTCAATAGATTTGATGGAATTGTCTGAGTTGCCAACGGTTGACCTTATGCTCGATAAATTTAACCAAATTATCATATCACTCTTTGATAAACATGCACCTATAAAAAAGGTCTCACTTAAAGATGGTTCATTGCCGTGGATCACCGATATTTGCAAGCGTATGATTCATGAACGAAATATAGCTCATGAGACATACCGTCGTACTAAATCTGAATCAGATCACCAATATTACAAAGATTTAAAAAAGATGGTGGAGACCTCTATTGCCAGTGAAAAACGCGCTTACATCGATAATCTGGTAAATTCACAGGTACATGATACTAAAAAATTCTGGAAAAATCTAAAGTTGAAAGTTTTGCCTAATAGCAACAAAGAAAATCTTATAACTGGTCATTTTAATGATCCCAACAAAATTAATAACTATTTTTTATTTTAATAAAGGGGCGCAGTACGGTAACTGCTTTATTGGATGTCGTCGACAATATGCTGGCTGAACGAGATAGAGGTCGTGGATCAATTCTAACCCTTCTAGACTTCTCGCGCGCATTTGAGTGCTTAAGTACAAATCTTTTATTAGCCAAATTGGCCTATTATGGCGTTAACTCACAAGCTTTAATGTGGTTTGAAAACTATCTCAACGGTCGCGTCCAATCCGTGCAACTGTCCCGACCCGATAACAGTCTGACGCTCTCAAATCGCCAACTTATTCAACGCGGGGTACCACAGGGCTCAATATTAGGACCCTTAATGTTCATCATTTATAGTGCTGATCTTGCGACATGTATAAAAAATTGCAACTTCCATTTTTATGCAGATGATGTACAGCTATACATATCCTCAGCTCCTAGTAATATTTCACATGCCACCCAACTGTTAAACGAGGATTTGGAGAGTATTGTGGAATGGTCACGCCGTAACGAACTGCTTTTAAATCCAGCAAAATCAAAATATATGTTTATAGGCTCAAAATGGCAAATAACTCGAATGTTGATTGCTAATCCGACTGTGTTAATTAACAGTCAGCCTTTAGCTCGGGTTGATGATGCTCGCAATCTGGGAATAGTAATGGATGGTCAGTTGAGATTCGAGGCTCATCTGTTAGGTCTAATAAAAAACTGTTTTTATCGGCTGAGTCTACTTTATAAAATCCGAAACTTTCTCTCCATAGAGTCGCGTCTTATTATATGTGAATCTTTGATACTTTCTAAACTGAATTACGGAGACCTAGTTTATGGTCCTCTACTTTTGTGTAAGACTAAACTTTTAGTGCAAAGGGTACAAAATGCATGTCTTCGTTTTTGCTACAACGTGCCTCCGCGAAGCCATGTCACGCCATTTTTTAATAGGGCTGGTTTACTTAAAATGGAAACACGTAGGCAGTTGCATCTCGCTGGCTTGCTGTTTGACATGATCAAATTCCAAAAGCCAGAGTACTTGTACGAGAAGTTACGATTTATGTCACAGCGCCATGCGAGGTCAACGCGTCCAGTGCTGTCAGTACACAAACACAAGACTGTAGCTTTTACGGGTAGTTTCAGATACGCGGCAGCTAAATGTTGGAACAACATTCCACCGCCTTTAAGAAGTATAACGAATAAAAATACATTTAAAAAAAAATTTAAATCTCATCTTCTTGAAAATCAAAAATATGTAACTAATTACCGCTTAACTCGCCGCAAAAGTCGCTTTTACAATATCGACTTGTAACTGGGTAATGATTATGTCTTTTTCCACTCTCTTACCTACGTACAGTTATAGCCCCATATGTTTTGGAAAAAAAAGATTCATCTATTTATTTCAGTATTAATTAATTCCAGCAATTTTATTTCATTTACGACGATATAACTTTAAATTTTATTATAATTTTCATTCTTATATTTATTATTTTAATTCAGTATCTCTATAATATTTATCATTAATTTAATCTGATTTTCTTTAATTTGCGATTCGAAAATGACATTTTTTTTCCCGTTTATGCAGTGAATGTAGTTTGGTGTGGATCATAAGGGTTGATTTGTGAAATTGCTCTCGTTCGCGCTTTCTCCAGGGTGCCAGCTGAAAATCAGCAGTTGCTCTCACAGAGGAACATTTTGCTGAGCTGTAGCCCTTTTGTGCTACTGTAGCACACAGCTGCATGCCTTAGATTTAAGTTTTAATTGCTTTAATTGTTTTTTATTTATTTAATGTCGCTGTATGTATATGTGTGATACAGATGAACAAATAAATACTTTATCTATCTATCTATATATGTATTTGTTTCAAATATAGTATTGTTGAGTTAGTATCCCATAACACAAGTCTTGAACTTACTTTGGGGCTTGCTCAATCTGTGTGATTTGCCCGTATATACATATTTATTAGATATTTAAAATAGGTGTGTCCTGTCTAATATCACTTATAGTGCTGACTGCTGAGAGATGGAGGCACATGAAGGAGACTGTGTAAAGAGAGCCATGGAGCGAGATTGCTCGGCATGAAGTTACTAGATTGTATTCCAAACACAGTAATTCGACAATGTACTAAACATTAAATTACAGGATATCGGAGTAACGATCATGAATCTGAAGTGGAACGGGCCAGACGAAGTGATGGCAGATGGAGCAACGAATTAACCGAATGGTGGCATAGATCACATAAAACAAGTGTCGAATGTCCTCCTAAAAAGGTTTAAATATATTTTAAGCATGAAGAGATCAGCTCAGAACCGAGACGGATGGCGGAAACGAAAAGAGGCCTATGTTCAGTAATGGGCGTAAGATGGGCTGAGACGATATTGATGAAGATGTTGAGATAGGTATAATGGCCTGTATTTCAATTGCCACAAAACGAAGAGCAAAAAACTTGTATGAAAAATAGTGATTGATCGCCGGCCTATTTCTTCTTCATATCGTATCGATGGACTGAATTTATGTCAAATTTTATTCAGAGGCGGCTTTACGTATAGTGCAGGGTATGCAGCGCACACGGGCGCCGGGTCTAAGCCGCCGAGCGCCTCTAATGCGACCCCTGCAAAGACCACCGGGCGGCGCTCTCAAAGACCCTGCGCCCATGTTACGGCCGATGCCGGGCGCGCGGTAGCAAAGCAAGGCGCGCCACCACAAGCTGCGTCTTTACCTATTCTACACAATAACTTTTTCTGTTTCAATGTGAAATCAGCCTTAAAACTGATAATTAAAGATTATATTGACGTAGTGTCGCGCCGCTAACAAAGGCGCCGGCACCTGTTTTGATTCGTTTGAAAACACGCCGAATTGTGGAAAATATAACTGTAAGTATTCCATTTGACCTCGCGCCTACTGGAGGGCGCCAGGGTATTGGTTGCACACGGGCGCCACAAGGGCTAGAGCCGCCTCTGATTTTATTAGCCCAGTATGGGGCCACTCCTATACCTCTCTCGAAGACGCCTTGGAATACAAGTATTCCAAGGTACAGGTGGTTGGGCACCTAGGACATGACAAAAGATGTGCCATAGTCTGAGGGGAGAAGCCACACTGGCACTGGTTCTGCGAACTGTCGACTATTCCCCACCTGGACAGATTGTCTTTACAGGGACCCACTTGGGTTCGCAGCCTATTTAGTATTAAAGCGCCTATTAAACCATCCTGAATTTACAGTAAGTATTAACACATGACAGTCAAATAGGTAGTTATGCAATTAAAAAACAGTTACCTTGTCACTAAATAATTCAGAACAAGTGTGACACTTGTAATAATCTTCCATATTGGCCTCATAGTGGACGCGCACTTGATGCGACTCTCTGTCGGGTTCGTTCCAAAACAGCATCGAGCAATACCTGCACTTGAAGCCTAGATGTGGACTGAAGCAATTGTCATACTCCAACTCCTCAAAATGCTCGTTCAAATGCCGCCTAGTCGACTCCCTGTTATCAAACTCTTTGTCACAAAACTGACATATCCACAAGTCATCAAATTCACCTAATTCCTCATTTATATGTGTGTCTAGCTCATTCTTATTCTCAAATGTAGTTGCACACACTCTACAGCAATATACCGGCAAGGACTTCAACAAGTGCATTTTGGTCATATGTGCAGTAAATGTGTGTGGTGTATTATGCTTTGTGTCACATAGTCCGCAAGAAACCTCTCCTGGAAATACTGCCTTTATGGACTCATATTCAATGTCAGACACTTCTGGCACAACATTGGCATTGATGTCCAGTAAAGTATGATTTAGATACTCCACATAACTCTTCTCCATTATGATCAACTCTAAAAGTGTTACATCAAAATCTTCATTCCCTTTATATGATTTCAATAAGTCATTTCTTTCCTCATCTATTTCCTCAGCTTTGTTAGCTTCCTCATATTGTTTATCGTCTTTTTCCTCTGTGTCGCTCCCTGGTTCTTGTTTTATAATGCTTTCTGGAATGAGAGCATTCAACAAAGCTTGAGCATCGCTGCTTTCTATTGTGGGAGGTACACTTTGGTTATTTTCCAACTCAACATAACCAAACCTGTCTTGATTTCTCAACTGATTTTGAATGAACTGAGAGCTAACTTGAGCCCCGAATACAGCAAATGGGGGGTCTCGGCCAGAGATGATCTTCGTGAAACATTTCAGAGTAAAGTGGTGGAAGCCCATATAGTGGCTAAAGAAATTAGGTGATGGATTATTGGACTTTGAGCAGAGCAAGCAAAGAAATTTAGTCCCTCCTTCATACTCCAACTCCCAAAATAGCTCCTCATCCTTACATGTCACATTCGTCACATTATGTTTCTGAAAGAGGTGGGTGGTATACTGGTCGTCGTCAGGCATTCTGAAGTGACATAGTCGGCAGTGGACTAAGTTATGCACACTGCTGAGGTGCTGACGCAGTTCTACTTCTGTTTGGAAGTTCTCGACACATTGTGAGCATGGCCATGGGATGTGGAATTTCTGGTGATTTAACCATGCTTCTCGATCAGGTACAAAATATCTGAAACAAGAATGGTACTTATTTTAAATAAATTAATATTGGTTGGCTATTTGTAGATAACATATTCCACGTAAAAAGGGAAAACAACAAAAAATTGCGGTTTTAACTAAAGCTGATGTTATTGTTATAACTGAAAATCAAATCTTATATACACATCAGAGAAAGACCTAATATTTTTATTGTGTGCATGAGCTGAAACTGATACAGGTAGATGAAGAGGTTTTGAACTATGCCAGTCACACTCCTCAATATTTTTTTTTATGGAAATCTAAGAATAACCAGAAAATAAAAAGAGTTAAGGCGCTCATACCCGATGCCATACCTGCAACCACCGGACATGCAGTTGAGGATGACACACCTGACCAATGTACATGTACGAGATGCAACTTGTCATCTAAACCAATTCCATCTCCCCAAACGACACGATGAGCCCTTATCCGTAAAAGCGCGTAGGCAATGGGGACACGCTTACGGCCTCTCTTCAGTGTGCCTGCGTTTGTGACGTATCCATATTGGAGAGTTAAACGTAAAAAACCAGCCAAGTGGGAGTCCGACTCGCGCTCGAAGGGTTCTATACTGTTATCTATTATAAAACTGCAAAAAAATCACGTTTGTTGTATGGGAGCCCTTAAATATTTATTTTATTCTATTTTTTTTAATTTGTTGTTATAGCGGCAACAGAAATACATCATCTGTGAAAATTTAAACTGTCTCACTATCACGGTTCATGAGATACACCCTGGTGACAGACAGTATGACAGACAGACGGACAGCGGAGCGATATTAATAGGGTCCTGTTTTTACTCTTTGGGTACGGAACCCTAAAAAGCCAAAACACTCACCTGCAAATACCACAGAAATCTTTCTTGTGATTTATCACATAGTGCACGATCATTTTAGGCCTATTTATAAACCATTCCGAGCAGAGCAAGCAGCTAAAAGGACCTGCAGGATTCAAATCTTTTATGTACAGCCAGACATCTGTCGGGCGTTCTATTACTTTCGGCACTTGCAACACTCTATCTTGCCCTTTAATTTTTATTGTTAGGGATATTTTCGGCTTAGAAATTGACTTTTTAATCTTCTTCTTTTTCTTGTATGGGATATATTCAGCATCTTTCTCATCTGAATTTACTGGTGACAGTTCAGTGCCGCTTTCTGGGCTAGCCTGTTTTGCTGCCGCTAGTGTTGATAGGGGCTCATCGTCAGAATCATCAGAAGACATTTTAAACTTTTATAAATATGAAAGAATCGATTTTAATCTGAATGGATACGTATCAGAAAGTTACTGATACTGCTGATACTGTTTAAATAATTTTCAATACCTACTAGCTTCGAAACTTCGATCGATTCGATTTACGAGGATTTACCTATTGCCTATTGTATGACATTGACAATTGGTCAATGACACTTCTTCTGACAGCAGAAAATAATACAAACCTCAGAACTCCAGAACATAGATTTAAAAAAAAAATTGCGTCTATGCAATACACGTTCAAAAACGAGCTATTTTTGTATGGAAAAATCGCTCGTTTAAAAAATAGCACTCCAGGGGTCCTGGTCCAAGTGAAAGTGTGACACTCGCCATCGAGCGATTTTTGTATGGAAAAAAATAGCTCGTTTTTGAACGGCGTCATAAACGTAGTGATTATATACTCTTTGGGCGTCATTTCAAAAATAGCACTCCAGGGGTACTATTTTTGAAAGTGTGACACTTGACATCGAGCGATTATTGTATGGAAAAATCGCTCGTTTTCGATCAGCGTCATTTCAAAAATAGCACTCCAGGTTATTTGTTAAACATTAATAACCTGACAGGACTAGATAGCTAACATCATAAACAACAAAGTTTGTGCTATATGTTCTGAACTTCTGATATAACTTAGTAAATCAAATTATTTTTTAAGTATTTAATCTACATTTGTAAGTCTATGTAAATGAAAGGACGACACGACGCTAGCGCCGCACGTAATCTTTCTTTTAGATGCGCGTAGAGGTGCTAAAATTCAACCTGAAAATAAAATTAATATTTATTTTTGTAGGTACCCTTTGTCCTTCCCCGGATTTCAGACTATCTTTATACCAAATTTCATTCAAATTGGTTCAATGGTTGAAGCGTGAAAAGTTGACAGACAGACAGTTCCTGTCGCATTTATAAAATTAGTATGGATATGGATGAAAGTAAAATCTAATAAAGTATCAAAAGTCGTTGTACAAATAACATATAAAACACTTTATACATGTTATTCGTACATATATAAAGTGTTAGTTATAATGGCGTTTTATTTTATTAAAGTGACGTGTGAAAAGTGGGGCGTTTTGAAAAGTTTGTGTAAATCACTCGTTTAGTGAGCCACGCGATCGAAAATAGTGCCCTTGGGCTACTAATTTTAAACGGGTGACTTTCACATGACGAGGGATGTTTATGCTCAGAAGAATAATATACATAGAAGCCGCATAAAAATAGAAACTGAAAACAGATAGTTGACACTGTATTTTTCTTATGAGCTTTCGCTTATGACAGAATGAGACAAAAACTTCAGTCAGTTTCTATTATTTTCATGGTTGTCCCTCAGAACAATAACTAAAGCATAGAAACCGTGTTAAAATAACAACAAAATACAATATTCTACACTGTTTTTACTTATGGCATTGTTAAAGCATCAGAAAGAGATGCATATACAATGCCATTTGCGTAAATGTGCAGGTTGTCCTGGGGTACTGATGTGATCAGGGTTGTACTATATCGATGAAATATATTTATCGACTAAATGTTTCGTCCTAAGAAAGTCATAAATGTACTCTACTCTGATTGTATCGATTCGTTAAATGAGTACGATTCATAAAAAAAAAACAACTAGTTGCACTCCAGGAGTGCCGGCAGAAGTGAAAACTCGCCTTTGCGGCATACTCAGGTCCGTGTCCTTCTTACGAATTTTCGATCAATTCACGTGTCCTGACGCGAGTTTTCTATTTTACCCATCCCAAAAAGTGCACAAAGCCGCTAAAGAGGCTTTTACTTTAAAAGTTACGTCAAGATACACCTAAATAACTGCTAATCGCATGGCGTCGCTTGGCTTCATCTGATAAATAGGTAAAAAAAAAATCCATACATTACCCACCGCGCGTCTACTGTCTACTGCTGGTCATTAGGCCTTACCCAGTATTGGTCGAACGGCAGAATATCTAATATGATGTCAATCATATTTTCGATTATTTCGAAATTCAAACAGTGCCTACTTACCTACCTTACCTATGAATGCGCAAAAAACCCAATGCATTCGATTTACAGTCCCCAATGTGAGGCAGTCCAACGTTGACATACTAGTTGAAGGTAAAATAGACTTTGTAAATGATACCACCTTCTTAGGAATCACAATAGACTCTAAATTGCAATGGGGCGCTCATGTATCAAAAGGTAATATAAGGTCAGATATATTTTTCACTTGATCAATGGGCCATTCAGCATATTCCAAAACCATCTAAAGCTTTTCCCAGCTAGCTTTGAGGAACAGTCAGTAAAGGAAACATAATCAGGTAGGTAAAGAGAAACACATAATTCGAAGTGATATTTTTTATTTTATAAAACTTTTACACTAGGGTAAAAAAGTGCCAGTGTGTTATTTGTGAATAATTCACAGTGTTGGTAATAGAAAAACAAGAGGTGAAGAAAAACAAGAGATTACTTTACCCACTTTCATTACTGTCCAAAATAAAATGTTTTTCATAATTTTAAATATAAATAATAAAACCGTTTCCGTAAACTTTCTTATTACCATTGATTTATAATTCGGCAAATATAAATGTAGGTAAAGCATCGTGTTTCAATCGCTTCCATTTAATTTTATATTCGAAATTAATGTATCGGCACGGCAGTAAAATATTTTGAACAAATTCGAGTATGTATGACATTTTATGTCCAATATGTCGCTTGAAAGTTCCTCGGATCCACACCTTTTTATCCTTTTACTTCAGGGAGCTGCAATAAAATTTCAACAATAATTTTCTTCATATTAGTAAAAATCGATTCTTTTTAGGGTTCCGTACCCAAAGGATAAAAACAGGACCCTACTAATATGACTCCGATATCCATCTGTCTGTCACCAGGCTGTATCTCATGAACCGTGATAGTGAGACAGTTGAAATATTACAAACAAAAATTTTGGGCGTTTTTATAGCTTACGCCCACGGCTCCGCTCGCGTTAATGTCTATCCCCGATAACAGTACCTTATTCTGAGATGTAATTTATGTCTATGTTCTTTTCCGTACTCCAGAGATCGTGCAATGGTGATGATGATGATGCAAAATTTCATGATGATCGGTTCAGAAGTTACGGCGTGGAAGCGTAACAAACAAACTCACTTTCACATTTATAATATTATATGTAAGGATGGTACGGAACCCTTCGTGCGCGAGTCCGACTCACACTTTGCTGGTTGTTTAATTACCATGACGGTTCAATTTGTTACATTACTATTGCATGGCTCAACACTAACAAAAATATCCCTGATAGCAAGACCGTCATAAAAAATATCGATATACTCGTAGATACGTGATTTTACCACATCACTAGCAAAAAAACTAACCTAATTTGAAATAAGGAAAAAACGATAATTTTAAGCAAAATACCTATAAAAGTTGTCATTTATACAATACGTTATATAATTGACAATATTATTGTTGTATTTTGAGGTATTTTGGGTTTTAATTATGCACTTTTAATTGAAAAACTTACCGAAGAAAATTATGTTTTACAGAATTTATTTCTGTTCGTCCTGAATGGGATTTACATCGCTCCATTGCACAAGACATTGTTTAGTATAATGGTCATTTGATAACGCATCAACCCAACACCGGTTAATACTTTTTTCCGTGAGAATTTTAGCACAATCCTATATTTAATTTGCAGACATCACAATTCCGCCGCAATGTTTTTGTCGATATATAACCCGATCAAATCGGCAAGATGCTAATATTACAGACGTTGAACTGTAATAAGTTATTTTGAATTTAGTCGGATTTAATTGGAGTCCAATGGAGTCCATTGACATTTCAAGTCGGGACAACCATGAAAATAATAGAAACTGACTGAAGTTTTTGTCTCATTCTGTCATAAGCGAAAGCTCATAAGAAAAATACAGTGTCAACTATCTGTTTTCAGTTTCTATTTTTATGCGGCTTCTATGTATATTATTCTTCTGAGGGTTGTCCCGACTTGAAATGTCAATGGACTCCATTGGACTCCAATTAAATCCGACTAAATTCGAAATAACTTATTACAGTTCAACGTCTGTAATATTAGCATCTTGCCGATTTGATCGGGTTATATATCGACAAAAACATTGCGGCGGAATTGTGATGTCTGCAAATTAAATATAGGATTGTGCTAAAATTCTCACGGAAAAAAGTATTAACCGGTGTTGGGTTGGTGCGTTATCAAATGACCATTATACTAAACAATGTCTTGTGCAATGGAGCGATGTAAATCCCATTCAAGACGAACAGAAATAAATTCTGTAAAACATAATTTTCTTCGGTAAGTTTTTCAGTTAAAAGTGCATAATTAAAACCCAAAATACCTCAAAATACAACAATAATATTGTCAATTATATAACGTATTGTATAAATGACAACTTTTATAGGTATTTTGCTTAAAATTATCGTTTTTTCCTTATTTCAAATTAGGTTAGTTTTTTTTGCTAGTGATGTGGTAAAATCACGTATCTACGAGTATATCGATATTTTTTATGACGGTCTTGCTATCAGGGATATTTTTGTTAGTGTTGAGCCATGCAATAGTAATGTAACAAATTGAACCATCATGGTAATTAAACAACCAGCAAAGTGTGAGTCGGACTCGCGCACGAAGGGTTCCGTACCATCCTTACATATAATATTATAAATGTGAAAGTGAGTTTGTTTGTTACGCTTCCACGCCGTAACTTCTGAACCGATCATCATGAAATTTTGCATCATCATCATCACCATTGCACGATCTCTGGAGATAGACATAAATTACATCTCAGAATAAGGTACTGTTATCGGGGATAGACATTAACGCGAGCGGAGCCGTGGGCGTAAGCTATAAAAACGCCCGAAATTTTTGTTTGTAATATTTCAACTGTCTCACTATCACGGTTCATGAGATGAAATGTGGAAAAAGCCAGATTACCAATAACAAGATATTTCATAACGGGAACGATTCCCGTATTTATATAAATGAGCATCTGACCAGACAAATGCGTCAACTGTTCTGGAATGCCAAAACTAATCTCAAAGATTATTGTAAGTTTATATGGATCCAGAACGGGAAAGTTCTGATTAAAAAGAGCGAAAGTGAAAAACAAGTCTATCAAATTAATTTAGAAAGCGATATCGTATCCTATATTAAAAATAATCAGGAGTAATAATCCTCCACAGAACATAATAATACATAATATATATTGTAAAATATTTACATCGACTGCCCAAAATGTCAGTGGAATTTCATCACCTACCAGAACTACAAGATATAGAATACTACAATTATAAGGACATAGACTTATGGCATAAGACAATAAACGGACAGACAAATCAACTAAACATCATGCACGTAAACCTTTGTTCCTTGAGAAAACGTTTTAGTGAGCTAATTACATTAATAAAGGGATGTATTCATAAATTGGATATAATATGTTTAACCGAAATAAATATAAAACAACAAGAGGAAAGTATGTACCAAATAGAAGGGTTTAATAGTTATTCATGGACAAGGGAACAGCAGCGCGGTGGAGGAATTATGCTGTATTTGAGAAGCAATATTGTATTCAAACCCGCCGACATACCGGCGACAATGACTCAATGCGAGATGCTGAGCGGTGAAGTGCGTATAGGTGACTATAGCACAAACATTCTTATCATATACAGGCCGCCCGTAACGAATAAGACAATCTTCATCACGGAATTGACGAGTGTTGTAAACTCGATCCCGAGACGAAATAATTTAATTTTGATTGGAGATACTAACATCGATATTTTACAAGCAGAGCTGACTGTCCTAGATGCAACAGCGAATAGGTATTTAAATGTGTTGAGTGAGTTAGGATTGCAGTGCGGAGTGCGTGACGTAACCCGTGAGTGCATCGTGGACGGAAAGCGGGTAGCGTCCTGCATCGACCACGTCTTCGTTCGGACTGACTTACCAGGTACAATTCATACTTATGTTGTGTCAAGTAAAATCGCAGATCATTACGTAATAGGCTTGTCAGCTGATATAAATAAACAGTTATTGGACTCAAGTTATAAAACTTTTTATAGAGAAGAAGCTATATTAAAAAAATTAAATGAAATACAGTGGTTAGAGTTGTTGAATTTAAATAACCCGAATGACATTTATTGCAGAATTGTTGACATATTCAAGAACGTATACAGAACATGTACTTTTCAACGTACTGGCGACCATAAAAGAAATACACACGCATGGGTAACTAAAAACTTACAGAAAATGATTGAAGAGAGAGATAAACTATTTAGAAAATGGAAATCGAACCCTAAAAATTATAATTATAGGTTAGACTACACTAGGTACCGAAATTATGTAAATAAATTAATAAATAAAGCTAAAAATTTAGATCGTAGAAAGAAGTTAGAAATATGTAAAGGGGATATGAGAAAAATTTGGAGTCATATAAATAACTGGTTAGGAAGAAATAAATTATCGGTCGACAGTGTAGTTGAAAAGTACATGTTAAGGTCGGAAACAACAAAAAAAGATGTGTGTGATGGGTTTTGTCGGACTTTTACTGAAGAAATAGATAGTATAAAAAATAAGCATAACTGCCAGAAATTATTTTTGGATAGGAAATCATATGTAAATTAAAGTAATATGAGCTTTAGATTTACAAGAGTATTACCATATGATGTAATAAAAGTAATTGATAAAATTGACTGTAATAAGGCGTCGGGATCGGATGGTGTCAGGGCTAGAGACTTAAAAAATATAAAAAATAAAATTGCTCCTGTCATTGCACATTTTATTAATCTGAGCGTAAAAATGGGAGTGTACCCGAGCGAATTAAAAATGGCTATCATAAGGCCTATCCATAAGCAGGGCTCTCACTCCGATTATACAAATTATAGGGCTATTGCAATTTTAAATGTAATTAATAAAATCGTTGAAAAAATCGTAGTCAGTCAGATAAATGAATTCTTAGAGAAACATGAAATTATTAGTGACGCACAACATGGGTTCCGTCCTAACAGGAGGACAGCTACAGTACTGTCTAAATTTACCGATAACGTGAACAGCTCTCTGAACAAACAAGAAATGGTAGTTGTAGTTTTTATTGATTTCAAAAAGGCCTTCGACACCCTCGATCACGACGGGTTGTTGCAGTCCATGGAAGAATGTGGCATTCGCGGCCCAATGAACGCTTGGTTCCGGAAGTATCTTAGTGGTAGACGGCTAGAGGTGAGAGTTTGTGGTGCAGTCAGTGCGAAGGGTGACATTAAATATGGGGTACCAACAGGCTCGGTTTACGGTCCTAGCGGCTATAAGATGCATGTGAACAGTATGCCTAATGTAGTAAAAAAATGTAATGTGTATATGTTTGCTGATGACACATGCCTCATTTATAGCCACAAGGACCAATCGGTTATGCAAAAAGAAATTTAAACCGATTTCGATAATGTGGTTCGATGGGCACATGATAATGGAATTATAATAAATACGGCTAAAACAAAATGTATGTACATTAGATCACCATATCACAGGATCAAAAACCTAGCCTTTGAAATAAAAGGTCATTCGTACGACTGTTTGCACAATGAAAATCAGATAAACTGCAGCTGTGAAATAATAGAAAAAGTAGATTCATATAAGTACTTGGGCGTAATCGTGGACTGTCACTTTGGCTGGAACCTACACGTAGACATGGTATGTAATAAATTGCGATCCATACTTTGTAAATTACAAAGCCTAAAATATGTTTTGTCAAAAGGCATTATGTTTTTATTATATTACGCTTTAGCTGATGCCGTGATAACGTACGGTCTGGGAGCTTACGGGCTTACCTTTCCTGTTCACCTTAACAAAATTAAAACTATCCAAATTAGAATATTGAAACTCTTGGTTGATAATAATATGAAACAATCCATTGATAGTTATGAAAAATTATTTAAAAAATGTAAAATATTACCAGTAGAATTTAAAGTAAAACTGTGTATACTCCTTGAACAGTATGGTGATGATAAGTATAAACAGGAAAGGAAGTTCGCGTACCCAACCCGGCTATCCAAGCAGTATAAGTTAATAGTCCCAAAGATAAAAAATTATTTCGGGACCCGCGAAAGAAGGTATGTCACGCCGACCTACATTAATGAGCTGCCACAAGATGAATTACGAGAGATTAAGAATGCCAGAAGTAAAAATTACTTAAAGTCCATGCTCAAGAAACATTACTTGTCTTTATGTCCTTAACTGGCCTTTGCCAGCAGCGTCGCTCGCCTCGGCGTCGATCCCTCGGGAGCAGTGCTCTTCTCCGGAGTGAATGGTGGCCTATGTCCTTCTCCGTGCTCCGGAGAGTTTGAATGCAGAATTCATGATCTGTGCAGTGGTTACGGCGTGAAGGCGTGACAGACGGACAAACTCGCTTTCGCACTTATAATGTATAATTATTAGTTATGTACTTACCTAACTTACACACATAAGTGTGTAAGTTAGGTAAGTATAAATATGGATTTAGCTCGGCCAAGAAAATCAAACGTTTAATATATCTATATGTAGTTAGTTAAATATATAAGATATATTATATAGTGTATAAAATATAGTAACAATATTAATAAGTAACCAATATAAATTTAGTTACCTGGAAAATAATAAAAAATAAGCTAAGATATTGCCCATCTACGAGTATCTTTACATTGTATAAAGTAAAATGAAGTCGCTTCCGTTGTTGGTTCGCTTAGATCTTTTAAACTACTCAACCGAAAGGTAGAATAGAAAGGTATTATATATGTATGTGTGATTTACTGCCCATATTAGTATCATGTTAGTACATTACATTAACATTAGCATGTAATTCATATCTAATTCTTATGTCTTACTAGAACTTGTAATGTAGGTACATAATAGTGTGTATCTGCGAGAGCTGCTGCCGACAAACTGTCTTGCAGTTTGGCAGAATTTGTAATAAGGATATGTACTGTTTTGTATGAAATAAATAAATAAAAAAAAAAAAAAAGATACAGCCTGGTGACAGACAGATGGATATCGGAGTCATATTAGTAGGGTCCTGTTTTTATCCTTTGGGTACGGAACCCTAAAAAGAATCGATTTTTACTAATATGAAGAAAATTATTGTTGAAATTTTATTGCAGCTCCCTGAAGTAAAAGGATAAAAAGGTGTAGATCCGAGGAACTTTCAAGCGACATATTGGACATAAAATGTCATACATACTCGAATTTGTTCAAAATATTTTACTGCCGTGCCGATACATTAATTTCGAATATAAAATTAAATGGAAGCGATTGAAAACGATGCTTTACCTACATTTATATTTGCCGAATTATAAATCAATGGTAATAAGAAAGTTTACGGAAACTGTTTTATTATTTATATTTAAAATTATGAAAAACATTTTATTTTGGACAGTAATGAAAGTGGGTAAAGTAATCTCTTGTTTTTCTTCACCTCTTGTTTTTCTATTACCAACACTGTGAATTTTTCACAAATAACACACTGGCACTTTTTTACCCTAGTGTAAAAGTTTTATAAAATAAAAAATATCACTTCGAATTATGTGTTTCTCTTTACCTACCTGATTATGTTTCCTTTACTGACTGTTCCTCAAAGCTAGCTGGGAAAAGCTATAGATGGTTTTGGAATATGCTGAATGGCCCATTGATTAAGTGAAAAATATATCTGACCTTATATTACCTTTTGATACATGAGCGCCCCATTGCAATTTAGAGTCTATTGTGATTCCTAAGAAGGTGGTATCATTTACAAAGTCTATTTTACCTTCCAACTAGTATGTCAACGTTGGACTGCCTCACATTGGGGACTGTAAATCGAATGCATTGGGTTTTTTGCGCATTCATAGGTAAGGTAGGTAAGTAGGCACTGTTTGAATTTCGAAATAATCGAAAAATGATTGACATCATATTAGGTATTCTGCCGTTCGACCAATACTGGGTAAGGCCTAATGACCAGCAGTAGACAGTAGACGCGCGGTGGGTAATGTATGGATTTTTTTTTACCTATTTATCAGATGAAGCCAAGCGACGCCATGCGATTAGGAGTTATTTAGGTGTATCTTGACGTAACTTTTAAAGTAAAAGCCTCTTTAGCGGCTTTGTGCACTTTTTGGGATGGGTAAAATAGAAAACTCGCGTCAGGACACGTGAATTGATCGAAAATTCGTAAGAAGGACACGGACCTGAGTATGCCGCAAAGGCGAGTTTTCACTTCTGCCGGCACTCCTGGAGTGCAACTAGTTGTTTTTTTTTTATGAATCGTACTCATTTAACGAATCGATACAATCAGAGTAGAGTACATTTATGACTTTCTTAGGACAAACATTTAGTCGATAAATATATTTCATTGATATAGTACAACCCTGATCACATCAGTACCCCAGGACAACCTGCACAATTACGCAAATGGCATTGTATATGCATCTCTTTCTGATGCTTTAACAATGCCATAAGTAAAAACAGTGTAGAATATTGTATTTTGTTGTTATTTTAACACGGTTTCTATGCTTTAGTTATTGTTCTGAGTGTTTATGTTTATTTTGTGAATGTTTTTTATACTAAAACATAGGTTATTGAGCAGTGGCCTAATTTAAAATAACTTTTGTTCTACAATTATTATCATTCCACCTGTTTGCCTGGGGCAGTATGTTTGATAGTGTGACACTCGTCTTGGAGCGATTTTTGTATGCACAAATCGCTCGTTTCCGGCGTCATTTTAAAAATCGGGCTCCTGGGGTAATATTCTTGAAAGTGTGACACTCGTCTTCGAGCGATTTCTGTAATAGCACTCCTGGATTGCTATTTTTGAAACGCCATTCGTAAACGAGCAATTTTCAATACAAAAATCACTCGAAAAGCAGTGGTCATACTTACAAAAATAGCATTAAAACCATAAACACAAACAAATGCGAATTTGATAATGGTAATGAAGTTGTTCGCCGCTCGAGTTCATTACATTTCATTCAATGGAATAAATATTGAGATTAACTTGCATAATTAAATTTAATTCCCAGTAACTTATTTTATATCAATAAAATAAATTGTTTAAATAAATACTTTTTATTTTAAAGCCACCCTCTAGATTTTTTCCCATTAAATCAAACAAATTATTCAATTGAAATAAAGGAAATTTCTTATCATTCTCTAGAAGCTGCGTGTAATGGAGAAAATTGCAAAAATGTTCTATCGTGGCAGCCATTTTATAGAAATGATGTTGTCTATGGTGTGGTCAAAGAAAGGCGAAGCTAAACAAAAGGGTAGCATGTAGATAGCATTTACTGATTATTTAGTAAAATATGGTTAATTATTGACTAAAATTACTTGTTTTTATCCTACAATTAAGCGAGTTCATTATTTAAATTACGTGTGTTACAAACAAGATCGTAAAATGAAGCACAATGCTCAGTGTAATGGAGGCCATTAAAAGTAATAATTATGTGTATTGGCATACTTATTGCCCCAGGAACTATCGGAGATACATTTCCAATGAATATTTAACTGCTCATACTTAAAGTTATATGAGAACAATATGTAAATAAACGATACTTAGTGAAATGTGAATGTGTTGTGGTCAGTGTAAATAGACCATTACGTACCTACGAAACATGGCCCAGAACCAAGGGGAGGTTCAAGTGGGAACACCGAACCAACCCGTGAAAGACAAGGATATCTATGCGTGCCTGCCGGACATGCGGGTGAACGGCCCGCTCGGGCCAGACGAACCGTGTCCAGGAGGTGAAGAGCTCCGGTGGCTGCCCGCGCAGGCGACGGACCGGGACCTGGTTATGTACTTAAGAGCCGCTCGTTCTATGGCCGCTTTTGCTGGTATGTGCGACGGAGGCTCCCCTGATGACGGTTGTGTGGCTGCCAGTCGAGATGACACTACTATAAACGCGCTAGATGTCTTGCATGACTCTGGCTACGACCCTGGACGTGCTCTTCAAGCTCTTGTGAAGTGCCCAGTTCCCAAAGGAATTGAAAAAAAGTGGTCAGAGGAAGAGACAAAACGGTTTGTGAAAGGTATCCGTCAATTTGGTAAGAACTTTTTTAAAATAAGAAAGGACCTTTTACCTCATAAAGACACTGCTGAACTTGTTGAGTTTTATTATCTGTGGAAAAAGACACCAGGTGCTAGTAGTAATAGGCCACACAGAAGAAGGAGGCAAGCATCACTAAGGCGAGTTCGTAACACTAGGAACTCTCGTGCAGGCACACCTAAAGAACAGACACCTGAAGCTACACCCACTGTTCCAGAGACTAACGGTTCAAGACCATCACCAAATCCTAAAGAAGGCGGAGAAATGAGTTCGGTAACAGAAGACGAGAATTCTGAAGAGGATAGTGACTCCAGAGATGCAGGTGATTTGGCCAAAGCTGATAATGGTAGAACTGACAATCGTGAAGATTCACCAAGTAGAATGAGAACTAGAAATAAGTCCAAAGAACAGACCACTCCAAATGGGAAGAAAGGACAAGATGAAAGTGATAATGATTCAAAATCAAAAACAAAACCTAGTAGCAAGCCAAATCTGCAAAGTACAAACAACAATATTACAACAGAAAAGGTGTTATCATCACCTGTTAGCAAAGACGCTAAGAAGAAGGTCTCGGTGACAAATGGGAAAGTGGATGTTTCAAAAGTTAAAAAGCGTCTTCCGGATGACTCAAAGATTGAAGGCATAATGGATGGTGATGTACAAATGAAAAAGAAAAAGGCTTTAGAAAATCCCCCTGAAAGCCCATCAGGAAGTCTTACAAATGACAGTTTTCCAGCTATGGATGAAACTGAAAATGCTGAACCAGAGCCTGAAGGCGCTTGTGACTTTAGTTTCAATAAGACTGATAAAGAAAATACAGATCAAAATAAGGAACTGGAACCTGAAAAATTAAATACAAAGCCAGCAGAGACAGTGGTTAAAGTAGAACCTAATCCTGAACCGGTAATTAAAACTGAAAAGGATTGCATACCAACTGCATTTAAGGCTGCCCCAGAAAAAGAGGATAGAGCTCTTTTAGACTTCAAAGCAGATGCAAATACACCAAAAAGTATTGAAAATCCTGAACCAAGGCAGCTCAATATTCCAAATGCAATATTTCCAAAAACTGAACTTATTATTCCTAAAGTTACTCCCATGTCTACAGAGTCGATAGAGAAAATAAAGATCAAAGAGGAAATGGATACAGAGGAGCAATCACTTAATTTACAGAAGGAAGACTTCCAGAAAGATCCACTTGCACATAATAGGCCAGGGCATCCACTGAACCAACCTAACAAACCTCTTAATTTAGAAAATACTAACTTCTTTGTTAAAGACAGTCATATTTACAACCCTAAATTAAATCATAGCATTAAAGTTGAGGGTGGAATGCCTAATAACATATTCAACCCTCTCAATATGCCAAAAGATAGTTCAATCATAAGAAATGCAAAAGACTTCTCTACAGGGCTACCATCATTTCCATATCCACCGAATATCAATTTTGCTAGTGATCCTAATAAACATAATCCACATATAAATCCATTGAAGACTGTTATTAAATTGGAACCAAGAGATGAAACCAGTGAAATGAAAAATCAGAATACACCAGAAATATTTACAGCAACCATCTCAACAGCAAGTAAAGTGGACTCTCCCAATGCACCAAGATTGGACACATTGCAGAGAATCAGTCCCTCTCCTACCAATACGCGAGGTTCGTCACCACCTCCTATGGAGCATCCAACCACCACAAATACAGAACCGATATCACCAGCCAATTCTCAAGATAACAAGGAATCTGATGTTGATGATAAACAGCCCACAGATTTAAAGACCCAACCAATGCCTAAATTAGACTCACAAAATAACAGCTTGAGACAATCTCTATTTCAACCACCAGTCAGACCTGAAAATCTTGGTGTCAGATCAACTGAAGCACCATCAACTCCAGTATCTGGTCAATCTATGCCACCTCCTCTCAGTCAGCCAACTATTGCCGGTTTACTTCCTCCTGGTCCTTTAATATCTGTGGGAAGCGGTTCAAATGTTGGGCCCTATGGATTCATGCCTACTTCATTGTATGGACATCCTAGTCATCCGGGTCTAGATAAGCCGGGGTCTCTACCACCATTAATACAACAAGTGCCCCCATCACATGGTCTCTCAGGAAATAACTTAATTCCACCATCATCTACTCAGAGTGACCCATCAATGCCTCAAGATTTGAAGATCAAGCAAGAAGTTCCTGATAATATGCCAGCAAATCTATCAACACAGGGTTCCAATGACCCGCTGCAGTCATTGAAAGAGGTCAAAGTGCCTGGTTATCCTATTGGAAGTGCCATAGCACAGCATTTAAGTACAGAGAGAGACAGAGAGTCAAGTGTAGAGAATAACAGTAGACCACCAAGTCAACCAACAAATGAAGGTTCTAATATGCCTAGTGCCTTCCTTGGCCCAAGAATAGACAGCATAAAGAAAGAGCCTGATTTTCTGCATCAGCCTCACATTACTCCTGCAACAAGTCAAGGAAGTGTGTCTGATTCTAGCACTGCGCCGCCCGTAAAGAGTCCACACACTCCAACCCCAATAAAGAGTCAACCAGGTCATAATGGAACACCTGGACATGGCCCACATCCGTCGGCTACAACATCGCCTTTCTCCAGACACTTGACGAGTCCTTCGCAGCCGCGACAAATATCAGCATCCCCTGTGCAACATAATACCCCAGTATCACATTCAGCCCTTAACTTAATGAATCCAACTCCACTTACGATACCTGCTACTATACCAGGTCCAGTTATGCATTCAGGTCAGCAGCCTGGACATCCACATCCTCATTCATTTGCATCCCCGCTCCACCACCCACATCATCCATTGTTGCATCCTGCAATATTTCAGCTTTCAGCAGCTGCTCATGCAATGCATCCCTATTATCCTCATCCACATCCTGGCTATTCAATGCCTTATCCTTACCCATATGGTCCATTACCACAACCCCATCCAATCCCACCAATGCATCCCGGATCAAGCACACCAGGAAGGCATGATCCAGTCAAGCCATCCACAATTGAATCTACGACAATGCTCAGTTCTCACCATAGTTCCAGTTCTTCGGTGACAACAAGGTCTCTAAGAGAAATATCAGAAAGTAGTGAAGATCCAAGAAATCCAAATGCAACAACTGAAAGACATCAGTTACACGAGACTACAATGACGCATCATCATTCGACGAGTCATCATAGTGCAGTACACACGAGTACAGAAAAACAACCCAGTCATGCAGGAGGTGGAACCAATCATACTCTTTCAATATCTCATTCAACTTCCAGTAGCTCCTCTCAATCTATACAACATAAAATTAATACACAACAGAAAAACAGTTCCCATTCAAGCTCTCCTCATCATCTATCTGCCAGTGTTTCCCAAACAACCAGTTCTTCTTCAAGTGTTAATGTTACAAATAATCATACACATCATCACACACACCACTTAGCTCATCACCCAGAAAGACTGTCGCCAGCAGATTCTATGTTATTACGGCATCATCCCAAGATGCTTCCTGGCAATCCCAACCATCTAATGATTCAACCCCCATCTATGGGTCATCCAATGGGCCTTGGACTACCTCCAGGTCCTGGTCCCAGTTCTATTGAAAGTCTACGCTTACACGCCCAAGCAGCGGCAGGATTACAGGCATCACATAGATCTGGGTCTCCCCATCAGCTGCCTCATGGCCACCCTCACTTACGAGGTCCACCCAGACCATTGTCAAATGACAACCCTGAACTTAAGCTTGAAACGCAATCTCAACCAGAAGAAGAAGAGATCCCGAGCCCTGCCCATATACCCCATGGACCTAGCCCAGAACCCAAGATTGAAGATACAGAATGTCACAGATCACAATCAGCTATATTCTTAAGGCACTGGAATCGTGGCGATTATAATTCTTGTACGAGAACTGATCTCATATTTAAACCAGTACCAGAATCCAAGTTGGCTCGAAAACGTGAAGAGAGACTGAGAAAACAAGCAGAACGGGACCGAGAGGAAAGAGAAAAGATAGCTCAACAAGCGCACCGGAAGATAGCGACACCAGAGAAACCCGAAACAAAACCGCCGTCTAGGGGTGCGATAGAAACGATAACATCGCCTTATGACAGGTTTCCACGACCACCTGGCTATCCTGATACCCCAGCGTTACGACAGTTATCAGAGTATGCACGTCCGCACGCCGGATTCAGTCCTGGAAACTTACCACGACATTGTATGGACCCAATGCTACAATATCAATTGTCTTCAATGTATGGCGCAGCTGGTGCGCGTGAGAGGCTCGAACTAGAACATCTCGAGAGAGAAAAGCGAGACCGAGAGATAAGAGAACTTCGAGAGAGGGAGCTCAATGATAGGTTGAAAGAGGAACTTATGAAAAATAACGTCGGTCCACGCGCACTCGACCCCCACTGGTTGGAGATGCACAGGAGATACGGGATGCCGCCTCCGCCACCACAAGGAGCGATACCTGTCCAGTTCGGCTTATATCCCCCGGGACACGGGCCGGCGGCACTGTCGCAGCTGGAGCGCGAACGGCTGGAGCGACTGGGCATCCCGCCGGCGGCAGCATCCGGCGGCCCGCCCTCGGTGCCGGTGTCGGCGGCGCCGGGCCACCATCCGCACCACCCGCACCCGGGCGTGGCGGCCGCCCAACTGGAAGCAGCCGAGAGACTGGCCCTCGCCGCGGATCCAATGGTGCGACTCCAAATGGCAGGGATTAACCCTGAGTATCATGCTCATACTCACGCACACACTCATGCGCATTCACATACCCATTTGCATTTGCATCCCGGGCAGCAGGCGGCGGCGCAGGCGCAGCAAGAGGCGCTGGGGCTGGGGCTGGGCGCGGGCGCGCCGTACCGGCCGCTGCCGCACCCGGACCTGCTGGGCCGGCCGTACGCCGAGCAGCTGGCGCAGCAGGCGGCGGCGCACGAGCAGCTGCAGCGCCAGCTGCTGCTGGAGCGCGAGCGCGGTTTCTTGCACCCGGCGCACCACGAGGACTTCCTGCGCCAGCAGCGCGAGCGCGAGCTCAAAGTGCGAGCGCTAGAGGAGGCCGCACGCGCCTCGCGCCCGTAGTGCGCCGCCTCCTAGCGCCCGCCGCCGGACTCCGTCATCCTAGTGGAGTGATAGTGATATGGTTGTGGAGTTGTTACGGTGACCGAAACACCAGTTACATGTTCATGTGTAGTGCACTTGTAAAGTAATATTATGAAGTGTTCACGTTCTAGAGTATCGAGGACATATAAAACAGTTTTAAGTGTGTGGGACTACACTTTTAATAATTTATATTTATGTAATTTTATAATGATTTTATAGTTGCATGGTCTTGTAGTACGCTTATTTTCCATGCTCAAATTTATTTTTTAACTACTAGTCATAATTAAAAATTTATTCGATGAATATGAGGAAACAGAGTCACACATAGAATACCTACATGTGTTTAAATTATTTGTGTAATTACATAACTAGTTATTCCATAAACTAAGGGTGCTGGTTTACATGTGAAATCACATGAGGACAGTAAATAGTGATGTAAAATACTTTGCTTTTACGTTCATGACATAATACTTACTTTATGAAATATATGATAAATGTTTAAAGTATATAAGACAGAGTAGGGACTGTGACTTGCCTTTCTAATCAACTTGCCTTTAAATTGATGATCTGTAGTGACTTTCTTACTCTGTAATTCTAAGTATATAGGAACTTCTGTTCTCCTTAAATTATTTACTATGTTTTAACATAATTTATTATTTCATATAATATTTATCTAGCTCTCATCAGAATATTATGAAAAAAAAAAGTATAAAAAAGTTCTGCCCACTTTACTAAATTGCGAAGTGCTCGCAATTTTTCTCTGAAATCTAATTATCAGCTACTACAAATTTATTATTTTAGACTTTATGTATAATGCTGTAAAAACCTTAGCAATCAGTTTAACTATCATTGAAATAAATTAATTGGAAAAAGACAAGTCATTGGATAAGTTTGATTATCTATGTATCAAATTCCTTTACTTAACAATATTTAATAACACTTATTTTATTACTACTAAGTAATGATTTGTTTCAGTGTCCATTATTTTATTTTAATGGCCTATAATCATAAAATAAATATAGTCAAAATTAAATTAATGTTAGAATCTGTTGAACGTTATATTAACTTCTTTATTAAATGTTTGCGCAGTGACAAACTTAATTGGGAAATTTTCGAAATGAAGGAATTTGTGATAGATTTCCGTATATCTGGGAAAGCATTCATACTTGTATAAACAAGTTTTCTGACAAATTGTTTTACAGGAATAATTGTTTAAAAATCATACTCTCATATCAATTGATGTTTTACTGTAAAAATAATTGTTTCTTTATAAAATGTTGCCTTTAGGTGTTGATGTAGGCATTGCAATAATTTTGTAATAATGTTCAGATTGTCGTAGCAATGTGAGTTGCTGCAGATGGTGTTTATACACGTTTATTTTTAACTTTATGACTAGTGACCATTCAGTGTTATGACTGCTAACAATAACGCGTACTGTTCTATGTCTTGTAATATGCAATAAACTGAAGAATTATTGAACAATAATATGATCTTTATGCTCTATTTAATGAAAAAAAAAACATTTTTATTGTGAGTACATTCAGGTCATGATATTTTTCCCAATGGACATACAAATACTAGCTTTTATCTGCAAACTCATCCACTTATATGCTATATTGATTCAAAATTATGTATATTAGCTATAAAATTTTCATCATGATCTGTCTAAGCTAGCGTGAAAGAGATCCAAATAACCATACACTTTACACATACACATCAATTATCAACCTCCACATTCATAATAACTATTACAAAAAAAAGGCCTAGTGTGATTCAGAGTCGCACTCATGGGTCCCTGGGTTCCATAATTTTACTTCATAAAAATGGTCATAAACAAATTTTTCATTATGGGATCGGGAACAGTAGAATTTCCCGGAATAGTTTGGGGTCTGGGGACCAACATAGGACCTTTTCCCTATGTTCTTCCCCGGGCCTTAAATTACTTCGATACCAAATTTCATCTAAATTGGTTCAATGGTTGAAGCGTGAAAGAAAGAGTTATTTTCGCATTTATAATATTCTCTCTCAATAACTCGTGACTAACAGATGGAAATTGGAGGGTTAATAATAGGGTCACGTTTTACCCAAGGGGTACGGAACTCTAAAAATCCTTCCCATTGAAGGTAATTTCATCTTTTCAAAACAAATTATCATCAGCATGATAAATAGAAATTACTTTTTAAATTCTAATACCCTTGAAAAATTTCTTTTCATTCGATATTAAAAACATCTTATAGATATACATATACATGTTTTATGATTTCAGTCAGTAATGACTGAATTGTTATACACATGAATTATTAGTAATACTTAATTTCCTCACAACGATTCATCATTAGGTATAGTTTAAATGCCTAGCAGTCATATCCTGAATATTATCAATGTTTTAACAGGAAAATCATATGTTTATAATTTAAAAATTATAAATATTGTAATTGCAAGTGTGTTTTATACAGAGTACTGCCTTTGTAACATTTAGTTTTTGCAAATGTTGGCTTTCCGAAGTTTTGTTCAATTTCTATGGAACAAAAATGAGAAATGTCAATTTATATTTCTATTCTACGAGTTGCACTTCTGTCGCATTCATACGCTATGTTAGAAATCTTGAGGTTGCCTGAAATATTATGGGTGTACAGTTGACACGCGGGATTTAATTACGCTAGCGAATGCTTTGGTTCCTACTATTTCGTCCGAGTAGGACGGACCTATATACGTAAAAGAGAAACCCTAAAGCAAGAAACTAACAGATGCAGTGCGACGGAGGCGCGCCACAAGAGGCGCAGAGTCAAAACAACAGAATATTAACCTTAATAGTATGCGTCTCTGCGCCGCGCCGCATTATGGCGCCGGGCGCACTACAAAAATCGACTTTATGCTACATACTATTAAGGTTAATATTCTGTTGTTTTGACTCTGCGCCTCTTGTGGCGCGCCTCCGCCGCACTGCGTCTGTTAGTTTCTTGCTTTAGATTTTTCTCTTTAGGTCTGTCCTGCTCAGACGGGGTGCAGCGTGCGGCACCGCAATAAATAAATTAATATATTCGACCATATATATTAATTTATTTATCACACAGCTTGAGCTAGCCACAAAGTAAGTTCGAGACTTGTGTTATGGGATAATAATGGTAGTAGAAAGCGAGGCATAACTGCATACTCCTCACATTTTCACGTGCAATGCTCGAGTGAAATTATAATTAAACGCCAACAATTGGCGCTGTTTTGAGAAATAAAACATAGTATTGTATACTATGTGAGATTTGTATTAAAAGTAATACATTTTGTAGTGTTGAATGTTAAACTCACATTCAATGATTCTTCCGGTCTCGTCGATCGATGTACAGTTTCACATATAGTATAAAATATAGCACACATAAATAAATAGATATAATCACGCGAACATATTGAAGTGTTGATGAATTCGTGCAATATGCACATTGAAATTATGTTATGCAGTAAATAATGAACGGTTATAAAGTCTAATAAGTAAATGTAAGTTGTAATTTTCGCCCAATGTACACATTCATAAATAATTCTATTGCACTGTATTGTAAAATAAAATCCATTTGTAACAAACCCTGTTAGAGTTGAAAGTATTATGCATTTCAACTATATTGGATATATAAGATCAAATGGCCATTTTCCGTCGCTGTATTGGGACGTAAAGACGGCAATAGAAAATGGCCGGTTTGTGTCTTGTTCCTAGTAGAAATGCATAGTAATAAATATAGAGATTCTAGATACTTGACTAAAATTTCACGAGTCGCTTTGTAGATGTTATGTTGGGTAAAGCCATAGTTTTCATTCTGATATTTAAAAGAGAAAATGAGTATTATTTTTAGAGACAAATTATATCTTAATTAAGTGGTTGCGTGTCGGTTTAAAACTTCATTTATTTAGACAATAAGATTAAATGGATGTCTTAGTGCTTTTGTGTAAATTTTTTTGAATAATATATGTGAAAAAATTCAGTTTGCGTTTCAGTGTATTCAAATGACCTTGTCCGTTGGAAAATATAGTGAATTTTAATCTATGGAAAATATGAAGTAGAATTAATTACATATTTAAATCCTTATTGCAGAATAGGTACAACTAATACTAATGACTAGGAAGTAATGTTTTTTCATCTCTATTCCTACATTATCGAAGATATTTACGAGTATGTAAATATCTACGATACAAAAAATAATTGCGTCTTACTTTTGTATTTATGTGATTGGAATCTTCCATGTTGGTCTGGGAGAAAAGAAAAAAAGTAGAATGTGCCAGCTGCTTCCCTTATCGCGCAGATGTAAAATCCGATCGAGGAAATGGGCGAAAATCTGGAGGAATCAAGTCATTAGGCGATGCGGCTAGCAACCCATCACTATTATGGTTCCGTTTTTTAGCTAATGCCCACCAATGTGAAAGGTCTAATAGACCTGGGGTCTGTCTACCCCGCAAGGGAAAAAGACGTGATACTATGTACGTAAATGTATGTATGTGATTGGGATGAAGAAACGAGCAATCCCCGCTTTTCTCGATTCATCAGTCAGGGCATCACAAGTTTGTGTACCCATATGTATGTATGTATGTATGAATACAGGGTAAAATTTAATTCATTAGCATACGTATAAGGAGTGACTTAGACCACGAATCTGAACAATTTTCACAATGGGCCAACTAAGAAATTGCAAAAAAATCTGCAGTTATTTTGCTCCATAGATTTTGGCCAAGTAGATTTTGCACTTTTGTATCAAAAAGCAGATAATTCTTTCACGATGTCGAAGTTGGTCCCATAATGAAACTTGTTCAGATTCGTGGTCCGAGTCACTCCATAAACGTATGCTAATGAATTAAATTTCATCCTGTATACATTTGCGTACACCAGCGAATGAGATTCTTACATACATATGTAAGAATCTCATTTGCTAACTATTAATACTCAGTTAGTGAGATTCTTTTCTTTCTATATAAGTTCCCATTGTCGTCATATTTGTAGTCGGATCAGATAGGTTATATGACGGTAGTGTTGTTTGTCTGTCAGTGACTAACCTTCCAAAATTCGACTGTAAAAGAAAAAGAAGGATTTACTAAGTTCCCAGGATTATTTTAAGATCGAATTCTGAAGCCCTACGGCCCTTACAGTATCTTATGCGGTGAGAGTAGCCTCTTCATCTTTCAGTGCGAGCGTGAAGCAATCTCTTCGCCTGCATATGTTTAGGGAAGGTTCCTTGAATTTGTCAAAAATATGCAACAGATTTTCTACTAAGATCTTTTTACAGAATTGTCATGCAAAAATGAACTTTAGCTTCACTGTTATTAGGTAGACAATATTTGCTATGTCGAAAGAGAAATAAACCGTAGAGATTTCTCTTCTCTATGTCCTCTTTTATGGTTTTATGGCATTGTATAGTCAGTCAAACTTCAAACTATATATAAACTTGCTTTTATAAGATTTTCATTTTATATGGTAACTAAGCGAAAGCTTGATCGATACGCAGAAAAGCTTTTGTGTGGATATTGTAAACAAATATGGAACAATAATGGGACTTACAAGCAACACAGGACTTTTGGCTAGCGTTCCGCAGAGGACATCATTTGTGAGAGAAAAGGTGGGTCAAATTGTGTCTACCTACACTATAATTATCTCAATTTTTGGTAAAATGGTAGGAGCGACGTAAGAAGCTTACTTCATTCATAATATGAATGAAGTAAGCTCCTTACATTTCTTTAAGGGGATAGGTGATATGTCTCATAGAGATTCCATCCACATGTGGTCGATATTCTTGCTCATCGCACCTCTAGATTCGCCTCCTCCATTATGCGAACTGCGAAGGAATAGAATTCCCTCCCCGTGTCGCTGTTTCCCGACTCTTTAAATTTAAGGATTTCCAAGGCAAGAGTGAATAGGCTTTGAGTCTGCAATACTTTGTTCAACTATTAAAGAGACGATGCGTGGATGCCTGAAGATAGTTTGTCTAACGCCGGAAATACTTCGCCGCTATATGAAATCTGCGTGTCCTCTGTGTATAGCCACGAAACAGGTATCTGCAAGTAAGTATATTGGTCAATAGTAGATTTGTATGGTTGTACCTACCTTTGGAGTGTATGGAGTCTTAGGTATGTCAAAAGAACCTGTGTTACATTTATGAGTTCGAATCTTATGCGACCCGACTTCTGTTAGGTATATCTACCTAAGAACTAACTTTAGTTTTATTTCTAATTTGGCTCATCTAGGCTTCGAACACTTACTTACGTCATATTTATCTGCCACTACTTGCCCTAGAAGCAAAATCATCAAATTCTGATACATAGGGTATCTAAGTTTGCAGATTGCAATTGTTGTCCTAGGAGCAAAATCTGCAAACTCAGATAGGTACCCTATGTATCTGAGTTTAAAGATTTGAAGAAGCAAAATCTGCAAACTCAGATACCGTATCTGAGTTTGAAGATTTTCCACCATATAGGGCAACAACTTTCGACTTTAGTTCTCAAAAGTTTGCTATTACGCCTTTTGCTGTCGGAAAGTGCCTATCTTGATCTTCTGTTATAGGTACCAGTGTTAGCCTTACTAACTCGCTTGAAGAGAATGCAATAAGACCAAGTTCAGGGGCGTAACTATACCATCTGGGTTCCGAGGCAAACTCATTCAATTGGGGCCCATGAGATTTTGAGTTCAGCGAATGGCTTCGCTTTACCTCATTTAACCCAGAGGAGCCCTCCAGCCAGAGGGCTGGAGGCCCCTTTTTGCCAAGACGCCATCTAGGTGTTATACTCATATTGGCATAGGTACTCTACAGTACCTACCTACTCATTATTCCTAAATGTTGCAGTGCCACATAGACCTGCGATGCGACGTGTCGCCGGCGCCCTTCATGCTGCGGCCGTACGCCGGGTTGTACAACCCTTTTCCTCATTCGTGTTCAGTTCTGTGCAACCATCCAGCTGACATCGAGGCTAAGGAGTTTGTCAGGCGAGCCAAGGACAGTTGGGTAAGATTTTATGATAACTAGTTTTGTCCACGACCTTGCATATTACATAAAAAAACCAAATGCGAGTCGGACTCGCGCACGAACGGTTACGTACCATCCTTATTACTAATATTATAAATGCGAAAGTGAGTTTGTTTATTTGTTTGTTTGTTACGCTTTCACGCCGTAACTACTGAACCGATCATCATTAAATTTTGCATAGAAGTTCTCTGGAGTACGGAGATGGACATAGGCTACCTTTTATCCCGGGAAAAAGTACTATTCCCGAGGGATCGACATTGACGCGGGCGGAGCCGCGGGCGAAAGCTAGTTTGTAATATTATTATGATATGAATAGTGATTTCTTTGTGTTTTTAGCTTCTGGAAGGGAAGTCTCAAACTCATTTTATTCAAGAAGACCTCACGAAGTTTCAAGATCAACATGTTTCGGAGAAAAACAGGACTCCTCATGATATCGTCACCGAGGATATGTTCCGAAGGTACTGTTATTGTAAAGTTTTTAGCATTGATAAAAATAGAAAACAAAAAAAAAACTGGAGGCTTTCAGAAATTCAATCAATTCTTCAATTTGTATTGAAGGCAAATATTGTCGCTCTATTATTAAAGAAAAGTTGTGTAATCCTTATCCTTACTAATATTATAAATGCGAAAGTGAGTTTGTTTGTTTGTTTATTTGTTACGCTTTCACGCCGTAATTACTGAACCGATCATCATGAAATTTTGCACACAAGTTTTCTGGAGTACGGAGAAGGATATAGGCTACCTTTTATCCCGGAAAAAGTACTATTCCCGAGGGATCGACATTGACGCGGGCGGAGCCGCGGGCGAAAGCTAGTCTCCAATAAATCCCTCTGTGAAAATTACAACTATTGAAATAACCAGACGGTATAGGTATGTATGTAAATTTCTCACTCGTTGCCTCATTTCTGCATATTTGACACTGAGATTTGACATAACGTTAATGCCATCTTTGATTTGCGAGTTGTTTTATAGCGTAGGTACATACATACATATTATCATGCCTTTTTCCAATGGGGGAGGCAGAGACTATGGATCTCCACTTGCTACGATCCTTACATAATATCTCTTGATTTTTTCTATAGGATTAATGCTGGGAACTCAAAAACAAATAAACAAATTACATTTTCATACAAAAGTGTTCGGGCGGCAAAAAATTGAGTTCCCGGCATTGGTCCCACAGGAAAAGTTGTTCTTTTTGACGGGCTGAGTTACCCCTATAAATTGCGATTTCCTTGATTACCAGTAGGATGATGTATATTTTTAATTCCTCTCCAGGAGTAGATCCAGCACTCATAAAAGGCTGTGCTGTGCGCCCGGTGTACCCCGCCCTACCCTAATGCTTTGGCAGTGGCGTGACTATACCATTTGGAACTCACGGCAAACTCATACAATGGGGCTTATGAGAGACTGATATGAACGAGCGGCGTTTTGCTGGCTCAACTTTGCTTTTTTGCTGCCAGCTCTCCTACGACCGACTGTGGCCATCGATCATATCTATTATTTATTTTAATTGCACATCTCGTTTATTTAGATACTGGCAAATACAAACATAATTAAAATTTATTCAGAAATGTCTTAATAACAAAAGTACCTACTTAAGTTCTTTAAGAATTAAGTATACTATTATGTCTTACATCATCATCATTTCGTATAGATAGGTTACTGCAAGAATCCTATATTTAATTTTAAATTTTATTTTCGTGTAACCAATATCATAAAAGACTATTACAGGGATCGGTGAAGATTTGGTAATATGACATAGACAAATATACCTACCTTATAGGTATCTTTTATTGATTCAAGTCGTGACGTGTAAGCAGATGTAAGCACATTTACATTTGTAAGGTCCTCGTTATTATTTAACTGCTGCAAGAATCCTATATATTTAATTTTAAATTCTTAAGAGTTGACTGGATAGCCGCGCTGATACGGCGATGGACATATTATCGGGTGATTGCTGTCTCACCTGCATCAAACGGGAGCGCTACGCGAGCGAGCGAGATAAGACGACGGTTTTACCTAAATCCGGAGCATTATTCCCCTAGTTCACCGTCTTCGGTCTGTAGCACATAAGGAATTTTGAGAAAACTATTATAAAGTTACGGCAAAATATGTTTTTAGAACTTATGAGAAACTAAAATACGTAAGCAAATGAATAATATTGGAATCTTCATGTTCATAATGGTATTTATTTACATCCAAAGTTGGGTTAAAAAGGTGCTAAAATAACGGATTAAGAGTACACAGGCACAGGTCTCGAATTTATGGAATGAAGTTTGTGTCCTTATCTTCCGGGAAAACGATGTAGCGGGCACTATATTATGTCGCATACTTAACACCTGAAATATATTGGAATTCTAATAGAAGGAATTCAATAACCTTATATCCTAAATGATGTTGTTGGCAGACCATCGTGCCCACTATTGGATCCGCGACTGTTCGTGTTATTTCTATCTTTTAATCTATATGGCCAATCTGGCTTTTGCACCATATTTATTCATGATTTGTTTAATAATAATTGTTATTTAAAGTACTTATGTGTTGTTGCTACAAGGTACACGGAGACTGACTCTAGACCACTCACTCCGGCCCCAACCCTTGCTAGCGGGAAGTCTAGAGGATCGAGAAGGTGTCTCACGCCGGACCAACCGCATCAGAGAACAGCTATCGTGCTGGACTTGCGGAGGAGTCACAGTCAGGTTAGTCGAATGTTAAAGACCTTAAAATCTGGCAACTTACCACAATTTCCTAAAGTTAATACCAACATTTCAAACGCGAGTTTTCATAAATATCTACCTACCTAAGTGCTACCATGAACAAAAAGAAAAAATCTTATCGCAAAATTATTCTTAGGAAACTCTGTACTACCATGGTTACACGACCTCGGAGATGACGGTGGGTCACACCACGATCGTCACCAACGAACGGTCTACCCTGCCATCCCTGAACCTGTCTGAAGGGACCCACGCACGACTCGTTAAGGGCCAGTGTGAACAACTACCACCGTTGGCGTCTCCGCTAGTTCTGGCCCATAGAACGGTGCCAGTAAAGGAACCACCTGGTGTCAGGACAGCTAAGAAGGTGAGCCGTTTTTGAAGGACGACGCCTGTCTTGTGAAGTCGGAATGTGACAAACTACCACCGCTGGCGTCTCCACTAGTTCTGGCCCATAGAACGGTGCCAGTGAAGGAACCACCTGGTGTCAGGACAGCTAAGAAGGTGAGCCGTTTCTGAAGGATGACGCCTGTCTTGTGAAGTCGCAATGTGAACAACTACCATTGCTGACGTCTCCGCTAGTTCTGGCCTAGAACTGTACCGGTGTTGAAGCCGCCTAGTGTTAGGCTTGGGACTGGTTAGAAGGTGAGAGGAATTTGTAAAAAACTACGACTGGCTTGTGAAAGAACAGTATGAACAACTAGCTCCACTGGCTCGTTCTGGCAAAGAGGACTATACACATCCAAATCATTTTAAAGCATGAAAGAATCATGCTACCATATTAACAGCTGACTCCAGTCTTCCATGCACCTCAGCTGAGAATGCAACGGGAAATACGCTCAGGTAGGTATTAGTGCTTATTCAACTAATGCATGTGTTTAAAAATACCAAGTGTAAAGTAAAACACCATTATTTTATCGTGTAATTTTCCTAGCACTCTCGAGATCAACTAGACCGTTACAATCGAACATTTAATGCCTGATAAGTGAAAATCAATAACTTCTAACTGAAACATTACTGATAGTGTTCACCATTTGCTTATATATGTTCACCGTTGATAATACGCGAGTAATTTCAATTCAAAGTTATCAAAGTTGTTAAAATGTTGCCATTCCTAATATCAAAAACAAAATTATTGCCAATTATGAAAAATAAAGAAAAGAAGATGAAAGACAAGAGCTTTTTCGTCACGGGAGATAATTTGGTGACACAGAAATTGAAAAAAGTGAAACGAAAGCCTTTAAAATTGCTTCCTATTGTGCCTCCATCGTCCCCATGTGACTGCACGTTGATGCATTTAACCAAAATAGTCATAAACTATGTCCCAAAAAGCAGAAAGAGGATTGCGTCGAATATTGTTCTGTCTATGACTGCTTGGGGCACGACTGGGCAAAGGAAGCGAATGAAACTGCCCAGTATCAGGCTACCCAAGAAGGTGGTTATCAAGGACAAAAAGTTGATCCATGATAGTGAAGATTTCTTTCGGAAATTAGAGGTACCTACCTTATAAAATCAAATATAACGGTTAAACATTAGAACGGTTTGCTTGCGTCACTTTCACGCTTTTATAGATAGGTGCTTGAATGTGAGTTTATGACAAGAGACGACAACCTTTCGTGCCAGACAGATAACTATGTAATATACAGTCCATGGCTCTTTTGCCATAATGATGTCAAACCATAGAGGACATCATGGACAATTATGGGCAAATTTAATTAAAATTGCCTTTGTGGCGTGCAGGCCGCGCCTCTCGCTAAATTTTGGCAAATACGAAGAACAACGTTTTGATCATTACTTTAAAATACATTACAGCGGTTGTATGATTGACTTATTTTAATAAAGAAATATAAACCGTAGTGGATGTTGAAGTCACCAAAACGTCGCACACCATAGTTGTCTAACTTTTTTATAGAGATAATATAATCCTGACGGATGTCTGAAGGTATGTCTATGAACTTTTTAGCGAACAGGCCTGCTGGAAGAATAACATCTATCGCTATCCCAAAACAAACTTTTGTTTCAAAAGAAAAGCTCGTACTCTGTCATACACTAGATATTAGCCTAGTGCTGAGTAAACCTACGACACTTCCGCGGGCTGATTTTTTATCACATACACGGCGCGTCCGACCTAAAATGCCTTATAAATAGAATCTTCTGTTTTCAGAATCAGCTGAAAGCGTTGAACCTGGGTAAAGCTCTATCGAAACCCAAGAACAACAAGGCTGAAGCACCAGTCTCTCAGCGGTCCAAAGACAAGGAGTCTAACGATGGCAGCGAGGCAGCTCTGGCTACAATGGATGATGGTAAATAAGCCCCATCACATCGAACAAACCATTACAAAGCATGCGCAATCTCATAAACAAATCGTCAGATTTGTTTCTGAGATTGCGAATGTAGGCTCTATGTCTGCTTTAAACCCTCAGGTGGGGAGAGTAGAAGACGCGGCAAGAGGCGCCGCAAAGGCCAAGCCAAAGGCAGCGACCGTCTCACGTCCGCTGGACTGGCGGCGCAAGCACAACAAGATCCAGAAACACAGGTGAATAGATTACCTACTATTTTATTTGTTAGTTCATCATCACCACGGCTTTTTTGTCTCCACTGCAGGTGCATGACCCTCTCTGTACTACGAGAGCCATACTTGGCCAGAGCAGACAGAGGATTTGGCCTACACTCTCCTCGCTGACCTGACGGATTCGAGAGGCCTCATTGATGTTTATGAACTTTGTTTAGTTTGTATTTCCTTAGTCGCCACTTAGGGGGCGCTAGGGTACTGGTTGCACACGGGCGCCACAAGGGCTAGCCGCCTCTGGTGTAATCCGTAAGCTATAAAGATGTTATCGTATCTTTATCATTTCCAGATAGCTGGTATCGAGACCGACTCCCAAAACCCGAGTTCCCGAGGCTCCATAGCAGCGTCTGGTGACGATGAAATCGTTGTGCTGCCGGTCATCAAGCCTGGATATGCTAAAAAGACCGATTCGTTTCTGGATGATGACATCCTGAAATATCTGCATAGGGAGGTTGATGAAGACGCCATCGAGACTGAGTTTGATACTAAGGTGCTTATTTTTACTTTTGGTACCTACCTCATTGTTTTTGGTTCATCCCTAGAGTACCTATAAGGATGCAAAGTATTCCCCGATTTTTATACGCCATTTGGCATGGCTTTCAAGCTTCTTGATTGTCAGACAATTGTACTAAGCACATCCTAACTAATATAGTGCTGAAACGATATCTAAATGAACATTACTGAGCTTTGTCCGTCCGTTTTCAGGTTTTATTTTGTTAATAAAGCACTAAAACATGCCAGATAGTTAAGTATAAGTTGTGTTAGCAAGATTTGCTGGTGAAGATATTACTTATGGAAGAAAAAAATACTTACGTGAATGTCTAGGATCCTCGAAAAGCGTGTAGATTTTTTTTACCCTGAAAAGCAAAAAACGGAACCGTTGGTGTATCACATTGTTGTCCGTCTGTCTGTCAAGACCCTATTTTTCAGGTACGCGTGGAGCTACCAAGCTGAAAGTCATATCAAATACTCAGGTTTACTGTCCCTGGAGCTGTAAAAAGATAAAAGTTCTAAGCCAACGCAATCAAAAGATTTGAATTTTCGACATTCGCAAGGGAATCAAAACCTACAGGGTACTTCCCATGAACTCAGAATCTTGAAATTTGATACTAAGCAACATCTTACAGCATGTGAAAAGCATCCATTTTTAGTTACATCATATAATAAAAAGATCTTTAATAATTTTAAACTTATATTATAGATAATGGTAAAGATAGTAGGTAGTTCCATTGACTTCATAATGTCAATGGAACTACTGAGAAAAAAAGTCTCACTAGTTCCATGGAACTGTTTGCCGATGGAACAAGTGAGAATGATCCTCGTGCGCAAGTTCGACTCGCACTTGGCCGGTTTTATTTTTTATTTGCTATGGATTGGCTCTTCAAAATTAAATGGTCTTTATATTCTCTAATTCTCATTCTTCATCATTACTGTCATATTACAGCGGCGCTACGTGTTAGAAGAGGCGCTCCGCACCCGGCCAGACCGCCCGCGCGGACAAGAGCTGCTGACTCTGATGAAGGAGATGAAGGTCCCCGCCGTGAGCCTCGGCGACTGGCTGCACATTCCTCGAGTGTTCTCCAGGCAGAACGCACAGTTCACGCTGCCTATCGATACCAATGCTTTGGAGAGTAAGTTTTGTTAGTGTTTGATATAAGAGAGTCGGATAGTGAGTCAGTCTCATTAAATGAAACAGGGTCGCCAGGAGAGGGCAACTGATCCAGAGCCTCATTATTTTTAAAGCTATTTTCTTCTACGCTGGTCTGGGAGAAAAGAAGAAACGTAGAATGTACCAGATGCTTATCTTCCGGCACAGATCGTAGCTAAATCATGTAAGTAGGCGATGCGGCAGCAATCCATCACTATTTTGATTCCGTTTTTCACCTAACGCCCACCAACATGCTCAACGTGGCTTTTAGGTCTTAAAGACTTGGACTCTGTCTACCCCGCAAGAGAAAAAAAAGTGATAGTAGATATGTATGTTGTATGCTTTTTTTTATCCTATATCTCAGATCTGCATTGCTGAAAGGTCTCTTTTTAACCCTTTTCAGTCAAGCGATAATTACAATCATCACCTTTAAACTAAAAATATCATCGTTCTATCCATTCTAATATTACAAATGCAAAAGTAACTCTGCCTGTGATCTTTTCATGCTACAACCATCGAACCAAAATTGATAAAATTTGGTATGGAGGTAGTTTGAGGCCCGGGAAAGGACATGGGTACCATTCATTCCGGGAAATTCTACAGGTCCCGAGAGATCGATACTATGTTGTAATATAAACTGCGATTCTACCCCTTGATAAAACGACGAGGAAGACAACCTAGCCATTCATATCATTAATGTTTTCCAGCTCTTTCACCAATGAACTATGCGGCGCGGTTCGTGACCCTGAAGAAGTCGAAGCAACTGTTATACCTCACTGTTCTGAGGAAGTTCAGGAGGAGGGGTTACAGGATGCCGATTGCTGTGAGTCCAGCCCCCGTAGCATGGCACGCGCGACAAAGAGTGCTATTTTTGAAATGACGCCGATCGTAAACGAGCGATTTATCCATACAAAAATCGCACAAAGACGAGTGTCACACTTTGAAAAATAGTACCCAAGGCTTATCGACTATCGCCATCTTGTTTTCCGTAAAATCAAAGAGCGAGATGTGTGGATAGTTTATCGCCGCGATATAGACGGCGTCGCGGGCGCGGGTGCCTTGTTACGGATGCAGTTCTCTTCTAGATATGGATCTCCCAAGTTCTTTGTGACGGTCGTCCACGTCGAAACCATTTATTTTGTTTTAATGTTTTACCCTAAGCCATAAAGAAGGATGTTATAAGTAGAGTTGACCGTATATAACTTAAAGCATATCAGAAGTAGTTTTTTTACACATTCAATTTTGATTTTGATAAATTCGTAGGAACCTTTAGGATTCTTATCATCAATTATTGTTTAAATTTCCCCAGCGTATTGAAGAAGGCCTCGTCCTGATGATGGGCGGCATCCTCTCGGAAACCCAAGTAAAGCAGTTCAAAGCTATCATGGACTGGGAAAGTTACGAAGAGGAAGAGAATATTCCTGATGAGATCAAGCTGACGCTGCTGGATTCAGGATATAAAAGGCCTATTGTCAATGAAGAGGGGGAGGTGGAAGAGGTACGTATAATCCGCTCCGCAGAAGCTTAGCTTAGATGGTCTTTATGTCAAAGATTCAACGGAGCCCGTGGCGACAATTTCCACTGGTTTGATCATAGACGACGCAGCAAGGCGGACAACCACCAGATGGCTAAGTAAATCTCACTACAGCCTCACCATGACAAGTATTTAATTATTCCACACATTGCTCATAAAGTACACTAGAAGCAATTTGCAAAACAATCCAAAACAACGAAACAAAAACCGTGCAGTCGGCCGAAATTCCCGCCAAAAACTCCCATTTTTATTTGAAATGGAATTTAAAGAATTTACCAGATATTACAAGTTATTAGGTAAAGCAATATAAAATCACGTTTTTATTAGATAAATGGGCTGGATTTCGACTTATTCGAGTATTGGCTATTGGCGAGCTTCCCATTATCTAACCTAAATCATCGTAATTTGGATTGTGAACTGTACAGTTTACGTGCATCGGTTGTATGGAGGGCGCGGGGGCACCGTCAGCATATTGACGCCGCGCCCGAATTTTATTCTAATTCGATTCTTAGTTAGTACACTATCAACCTTCTTACCATTCGCCAGTGCTGTGTAAACCATTTAGTTCTCGTCGCGTGTGCTCATACCATTTTACCATTATTTTAAATATTATTTCCTTAACTATTTACGTTTAATTTAAAATGTATTTTAAATATTCTTCAACTTGTTGTTAATTATGTGTTTGACGCAATAAACGCTCTTTGTTACCATTAAAGCTTTTCGATCTTCCATTTCCACGCAACCTTTGCATCTTTGACATCATCTTACACTATTTTATATATGTGCATAACCCGAACATATAATTTGGTCCTTCGAGCCGGATTGATCCCTCCGCCTATCTGGGGCTGACGTACGAGGATTATGGACATGAGTTGCTCACCCATCGCTTTATCGCAGCCATATAATTCTAACAGTGTTCCCATTTCCCTCAAGATGCTCCATTCGCGTATATCAGCTACTACGATCTGCGCGAGAGCAGAAACTTCTTTGCAGGTTTTATTATCCCTATCATCATTTTTTTTTTGTAGTCTGATGAGAACACGATAAAATACCGGACATGGTGCGGTCTTTGCGCGATCTGCGAGCGTATGTATGGCAGGTTCCCACCCAGGGAAAAAGATCTACCGGAAGGAGTAAGTTTTTTTGCCAACGACATGAAACTGACTATTGCAAGGCTGTAGAATTAATATTACGCAATAATCTACGATGAAAGTGTGTTGCCAAACCGAAACTTAATTCTTAGCCTAATTCTGACATAGGTAGGTAAAGTTATTAGTTTTGAAAACAAAAAAAATAAATACTACCGAAAATCGACTATGACAGAGCTGGAGTACAGCGAGAGTTTTTTTTTTCTAAACTAGACGCGCCAAATTGCTTTACACACATAATGTGAAGTTTAACGAAGCACTGTAACTTATTTTGATAATGTTTCAAGGGAAAGTTATTCATTGTCATGTCTATGCATATTGATAATATTAAGTCATTACAACAAATACTTATGCCTTGGTTTCTACCATTGCAGAGCACCACTCGAAGCAGAAATCAGGATAGGCATAGTCTATCCTGCTTTTACGCATTAAGATGCGTAAAAGACACATCCTTACAACTTTCTCTTGTCTGTCCTACTCGGAGTGCGGTACTGATGGTAAAAACCATTGCATTAGGACACTTAGAATGATAAGTAAGAAATTTCTTGAGGAAGATTTTGCTGAATATAGGTTAAATTTTGCTTCTATATTATTACGACAGTTCGTAATTATGAAGTAGTATGGCATTTCTTTATTTTTAGATGGAGTTAAGTGATTTCACAATGATTGAAACGAAGTTGGCAGTGCTGAAAGTCAACAAGGGGCTGGTAGAAATACTTAATACGATAAGAGAGCGTTGAATTTTTAGAGGTTAAATATACATAGGTTTTTTACACTTTAGTTTTGTGGTTTTATTTCTAGTACACTCTGAGGCACTATTTTTGAACAAGTATATCAAAGGCCGTCATTCCAACACACTATAATGAACGATAATACATGGATGCGCATTTCATTGCTGAATATATATCTTATTTCTTACATCCGGATAGGAGTTATGATAGTTACAAAGGTGTTAAAAAATATCAAGAGTTGATTGTGTTAAAATTATTTAGAAAACGTCAATCACTCAACATTGACCGTCTCGCCCCAACTAGTAACTACTTATTTAGTAATCTGTGTCCCAGCTTTACACAATGCGAGATCACGCAAAGGATATACCTAAATCGATACGACATTGAAAGTATTGGTCATCTATTTAGTAAGCGGTTCCTTGGTATTGGTACCTTCAAAAAACAAAAGCCGGCAACGCTCTTGTCACACCCCAGGCGTTTCAGCGACTTTTCCATACAAAAATCGAAGACGAGTGTCACACTTTCAAAAATAGTACCCTACCTTGCTCGTTTGCCGTGCTATATCATAAAAAAGGGAGCAAATAAGAAAATCGGTGATGGATGACTGATGCCTACTTAATAGGATCCTGTTCCCTTGATCGACATTTCCAGTCTGTGCTAGAAGAGAAGTAAATATCTAGCATATTCAAGGGTTTACTTTGTTCTGGAACTAGGGCACCCGATAAGAAATTGGAAGATGCTCACAAACGTGTTGATTTGTATGTTAATTTTGTTGACAAATAAACTTATAATAGTTATTGTAACAAAGTTTGTTTTCGTAAATTATATATTTTTTTCTTTTTATTTCAATTTTGCAAAATTGGGTCATAAATGGCGCATGTACCTTAAAATAAGAAGAGGCACTGAAACATTTACTGCTTTTCTCATCCACATACCTCTGTGAAAAAGTATTCTCTGCTCATATTTACGTCAAAAACTAATACAGAAACAGATAACAATTAAAATTCGATTTAAGAATAAAATTACTTAGAGTAAAAACATCACATCAACCCATCAACCCGAATAGTACTAATTTATTTGCAAAACAAAGCAGCACCAACATACACACAACATACACATCACATAACTACAGTATTTTTTTTTATAAAATTTTTGTTTTTCAATGCTAATATAAATTTTCTTAAATTTATTCTTGTTTTATTCGTAGTTTGTGGGGTCCTTAAATTGTAATCATGCTTGATTTTCTAGCAGTCCGTCGACTAAAAAAGGTTAAGAAACGCTGCTCTCTCTATGAGAAAAACATTGTTTGTGTTTTTTTTTTTTTTTTTTTTTTTTATTTAATATAGGCACGCTTACAGCAGTTACATATGGGTATTATTTTTAAAACACTTTATACACAGTTTGGTTAATATGTACATGCCAGTTAATAGCGTACACAACATTCCCTTGAGTCATCAATTCGCTACCGTTATTTACAATAATAATGAAAATTAATTATACATAACAAAGAATAAAAAGGAAAAAATATACATATTAAATCAGTAAAACAGCAAGTTATAAATAGTTTAGTTTTCAATTATTTGTTTATCTAAGTGTTCCAGCATTTTAGATTTGAAAATGTTATAACTGTCATGCAATATATCGATTTCAGGTGTTTGTTTATTTAGTTCATTATATGAAGCACATATTCTGGCAAGAGGTTGATGAAGGCCCAGATTAGTTCTGTAATTTGGTAGGCTGAATGTTTTAGAGAGTGGTTTTCGAGGATTATTGTACGGGACTGTAAAATGGACTGAGGCTACAAGATCTAAACAGTTAATTTTGTTGTGGAGAAGCTTATGAAAAAAGGTGAGGTCAGAAATGGTACGACGAGTTTTGAGACTGTTCATACTAAATACAGTCAAACGTTGGATATAGGGTTGATGTGGAGCAATATCGCTAGTTACATTGGCAAGATACCTAGTAAATGCACGTTGGATACTTTCAATTCTCTGCGATGAGACTGCGTAAACCGGGTTCCAGGCAACAGATGCGAATTCTAAGCGACTACGGACCAAACTATTGTAGAGTATTGTACGTGATTGTTTTGATTTGAAACCTTTAAGTGTGCGTTTCAAGAACCCGAGCATTTTTGCACTCTGCTTGACTATGTTGCTTATATGTGGAGTAAATTTAAGTTTAGTATCTAATACTACACCGAGATCCTTAGTTTCTGTATTGTTCAATAATTTTACGCCATTCAGTGAGTAAGAACTTTCAAAAATATTAGATTTTTTTGTAAAACGTATAAACGAACATTTACTAGGATTAAGTATCATTCCATTCAAGTTGCACCATTTGTTATTATTTAAGTCTTCCTAGGGAAGTTCAACGTCTTGGAGATTATTAACGGTTCGGTAAATTTTAAGGTCGTCGGCAAATAAAGATACACTGCTGTTATTAATATTTTTTGTTATATCATTAATAAATAGCAGGAACAGAATAGGGCCTAAATGGGATCCCTGTGGAACCCCCGATTCAGCAAAGAACTGTTTCGATTGGTAACCATTAATGACAACCACCTGAGGTCTTTTGTACAAGTATGAGCTGAACCAATTTAATAATGGACCACCTATCCCGTTTATCCTGAGCTTATCTAATAGTAAATTGTGCTGGACTTTATCAAAAGCATTGCTGAAGTCAGTATAAATAGTGTCTACTTGTTTTCCAGCGTCGACCGTCCGTGATATGTCCGATATCATTGCAACTAAGTTAGTTTCAACTGATCTTCCCTTGCGAAAACCATGTTGGTATTCGGACAACCCTCTCTCTATGTGTCAGTAAATATATGGATATAGTATTGATTCAAATAATTTTGAAAAACAAGATAAGATTGAAATGGGTCTGTAATTCTTCACAGAGGAACTATCGCCTTTTTTGAAAATGGGAAGTATTCTAGCCTGTTTCCATTCCTGTGGAAATATACCATCAGCCAAGGATCGATTGTACAGAATAGTTAAAGGTAAAGTTAAAGCGGAGCTACAACGTTTTATGAACAGTGGGGGTAGGTTATCCGGACCGGGGCCTTTATTTATGTCAAGATTTTTTATGGATTTTGATACTTGAGATTCACAAATTTTAATGATTGCAATATATTCATTTGTAAGAGGCGCTTCATGGGTAGAAGGTTGAGGAGATGTGGTAGAAGCAGTCGAAGATGAGATAGAAGAGAGAGAAGGAGATTGTGAATAAACTGAATAGAATTGGTCTACAAATAGGTTGGCAATATCTAGACCAGTGGCCGCAACAGTGTCATTTAACTTCATTTCAGCAGGTAATGACGAAAGGCCTTTTCGCTTGTCTTTGACGTAGCGCCAGAATAATTTTGGGTTTTTACAAATATTATCTTCCATGTTTTTCTTATAATTATTATCACAAATATTTATCAGCTTATGGCATCGTTCTCTAAGTAATTCGAATTCAATTTTGTCTCGTGGATTTTTATACTTACGATATTTATTTCTAACCTTTTCTTTTTCTTTCAGAAGTTTTATTAAATTTTGATTAAACCACGCTGGATATTTGCATGACTTAGAACGACGTTTAGGAACATACAAAGCAATAAAATTTTGCAATACATCATAAAATGCTGAAACCATATCGTTAACATCATCTTTATTGTTAAAAATATCGTGCCAATTAACACATTTTAATTCAGAAATTATTGAATCATAATCAGCTTTAAAGAAGTTATAATCTGTTCGTACATTAGGGCAAAGAAGTAGATTGGGTTCGCAAAGATTTAGTGGAACATTTATTAGTAAATTTGGGTGATACTCATCTAATCTACTTAAAAGATCCATAGGTTTTGAGATAGTAATATTTTCAATATTACTTAATACAAGATCTCATGATTTTTTAAATTGTGAATTTAAAAAATCATGAGTCCCTCGGGAATAAAAATGTATTTTGACCCCGTATACGGCCAACCGATGATGTATTTCTATTTCCGCTATAATAGCAAATAATAGAATAAAATAAATATCTAAGGGGGCTCCCATACAACAACCGTGATTTTTTTTGCTTTGTATTCGATCGATATTGATAACGGCAACAGGTAGACGCTTGAAATATTTATAGAATATTTAGTTATATGCATATTCACTTTAAAAATAAATAATGAAATAAAATTAATATTAAAGGGCCCCCCTACAACAGACATGATTTTTTTTGCCGTTTTTATAGATAACGGTACGGAATGGAACCCTTCGTGCGCGAGTGCGACTCGCACTTAGCCAGTTTTTTAGGGTTCCGTACCCAAAAAGTAAAAACGGGACCCTGTTAATTTCGCTCCGCTGTCTGTCTGTCTGTCTGTTTGTCCGTCTGTCAACAGGCTGTATCTCATGAACCGTGATAGTTAGAGAGTTTAAATTTTCACAGATGATGTATATTTCTGTTGCCGCTATAACAAAAAAATACTAAAATATATAATAAAATAAATATTTAAGGGGGCTCCCATACAACAAACGTAATTTTTCTTGGTTTTTGCTCGATAATGATAACGGCAACAGGTAGACGCTTGAAATATACACAGAATATTTAATTATTTATTTTCAAAGATAATATATTAGAAGATTTAATTATATATTTTCTTTGAAAATAAATAATTAAATAAAATTAATATTAAAGGGCCCCCCTACAACAGACATGATTTTTTTTGCCGTTTTTATAGATAACGGTACGGAAACCTTCGTGCGCGAGTCCGACTCGCACTTGGCCGGTTTTTATTATAGATAAATACGGAACCCTTTGTGCGTGAGTCCGACTCGCACCAGACCGGTTTTTTTAACGTGTTGTCAATAAAATTATGGTCTAATTCATTTCGTTTATTCGACGGATAGCCCTTTGCCACAATCCACTGGTTTTAATAAGACGACGCAGTTAGGCGAGCAAGCACCAGCCCGCTTAGTAAATCTCACTACAGCCGCACCATGACACTATTTCCACACGCAACATATTGTTCATAAACATGGGCATTTATATTACCTAATTATATCGATTTCACATTGTAAAGTCCACTAAAAACGATTTGCAAAACAATCCGAATAAAAAAACCGTGCCGGCCGTCGAAACTCCCGCCTAGTATCTCTTAGTAGTTTGTGCTCCGCTCCCGCCAAGAACTCATTTACAGTTATTTCTGGGGTACTATTTTTGAAAGTGTGACAGACGTCTTCGAGCGATTTTTGTACGGAAAAAGCGCTCGTTTACGAATGGCGTCATTTCAAAAATAGCACTCCTGAACGAAAACATAGTGTTGCGCTGCTCAGCATTTAAAACATATCGATACCGAGTATCGACTAGTGATCAATATTAAGAGGTACCCCGTACCCGTTATCGCTAGCTATCAAAATCTGTATATGAAAACTTTTATTCATTTGATAATATTAATCATACGTATTTAGTTTTCATTAGTATTCTTTTCAGTGAAATTTTATATTTATTTATTCTATGGAATAACGCAGTAGGTATGCTTTGATAGGTACCTATTGTAATTTTGTCGAAAATAAATTCCCGCATCACTAGAAACGTTAAACTGTTTTATTGGGAACTATTTTTGTACTCGTCTAGCGTAACGAATTTATTTAGGCTAACAGAAAATAAACAATTTGGTCGTTAATGTGCGCGTGTGTGTTTCAATAAATGTATGTTTTTATTAAAGTGATAATATTTGAGTGATACAAAACATAACAATATGAATATTGACATGGACGCATCGAACAGCGATGGTAAGAAAATAATTTATATTTAAAACACCGCCTCGGCGATACTTGGCATGTGGTCTTTTTCATGCCTAATTATTATCTTTACATGCATTCCAGAGTACTTCGTGACCGCATTACAGATATTTGACTATTGTGGAGCAGATAGCTCGAGCACATTGCGTGTTGACGCACTGATGGACAAATTTGCACCTTTCATTAAAACTAATAAGTAAGTCCAATTCAAAATATATTTTGAACCTCCAAATTTAAGTTATACATTAATCTGACACACCCTGAGACCCACCGCAATTCAAATCTTGTAACTTTTAGTATAATAAAGTTCATCAAGGTATTTTATTTGAAACCTTTGTTTTCGTACATTAGAATTACAGTGTAATGTTGTGATGGGTGTAGCAATAGCAATGAAATATAAATAAATATATATGGACAAATCACACAATAAGTTAGCCCAAAGTAAGTTCGTGACTTGTGTTATGGGATACTAACTCAACGTTACTATATTTATAACAAATACATATGTAGATAAACATCCAAGACCCAGGCCAATCTGAACAACATCATTTCCCATCTTGACCTACCGGGGATTGAACCTGGGCACCCGTATCGCAGGCTGGCGAAAACTTCAATTACAGAAATGGAAACACTGAATCCTAACAGATTTAACTTTGAAGTGTACATAAATTTTTAAGGGTATTTTAGTTTCTTTCTCATTTATCTAACCAAATAGATATATCATTGTTTATATCCCTTTTTATCATTAGGATAAATACCTATTTTTATCATGACTCCAGTGCTATCAATATTTCCCATTTCATTCTTCAACATCTTTGTAGCTGATCATGTGATGTAAACAGACATACACTGTTTTAAAAATCTGTCATATAAAATAAAACAACTTCAACCAAAGAACTGCACCAATTTTGATGAAATTTAAATGGAAATTTTTCCAAAAGCTCATAAATGACGGACGCTAGCAGTATTTTGATTTTACATATATTAAAAAAATCTAAGAAATAAAAATATGACTTTCAAAAAGAGATATTTCTCATTCATCTATTTATCCAATTTTGAATAAAAGTCTTTGACTGTTGACTTTTTTGACCTTTTTGCAAACATAAATAAAAATATGGTTTTTATGGTTTTCATAATAAGTTGTATGCAACCAAATTTCAACACCTCCTTTTTTTGAAGTCAGTTAAAATTAGTTGTAAATACTGTTACGACCTGCTGCTATTATTAGTTTCATAAACACATCAAATGCTACAGTGGCCAGATTTAATGACTGATTTCATTTGAATCTGAGGTGAATATGATAGTCCCATTATAAAGGAGTCATGTTAAATTTGCTCATTTTAACCCTTCAAGCGCGAGAAACGCAGGCACAATTGATTTTCTATTGTTATGCATCCTCATTGGACCGCTTGGTGGTTGAGAGGTCAAAGGACATCCCAAGGATAGAGGTTAAAAACAAACCATAAGTATTGCAGTGTGGGCCAAAGGTACCTTTATCAAAGGTTTATGATTTACAGGTTAGAATACAGCTTTTTAAGGTCACTATTGGACCCTGAGCATGACAACCCTGAGGTCAACGTGAACAAACTAGCTAGAGCTTTGAACAAGTATAGTGAGAGCCAGAAAGCTAAAGTGGACCTTGATGAAAGGTTGGTTTATTTCTTCTTCATTATCTCTTCCAATTTTAGGAGTTCTGTATGACAAAACGGAAACATTTTAGGATCACTCATGTGTTTGTCAAGCCAATTTGCTCTGAATAAATTAATTCAATTATTTTGAAATTTGGTACACAAACAGAAAATTTAAAAAATTTTTTCTTTTTCTGTTAAAGCATGTCAATTAAAAGGGCTTGTGGGCAAGAGAAGGATATATTTTTTTCATATTTTACACAGTATATCATTTCAAAGTTATTCAACAAAATATTTAAAAAATTACTTAATAAAGGTTTTTACTTATAGATTGATAACTGCCTCTGTAGTCCTGTGGTTAAAGCGTTTGCCTGTAGACCTGGAGGTCGTGGGTTCGATTTCCATTTGTTTAGTTGTTTCCAGTTTGGTTAGGACATTGCTGGCTTGAATCACCTGAATATCTGATAGTAAAGATCGGAAGGCACGTAAAGCCGTTAGTCCTGGCTGCCATCTGGTAGTTGTTAAAGGAACCACGTCAGAGGCCGAGAGGCGGTTCCGAAGAACTCTGACACCAAGGTGTTCATGGTCTATTGACCGTGTCACCTACAGAAATGATGATGACTCATAGAGTACAGGAAAACCTATTAGTAATGTTTGGTTTAAGTACGGGGGGTTTAGGGGTTCAACAGGCATGATGTGTAGATTTTAAAAAATATATCTAAGTATGTAAAGTAACCATCCTGAATTCAGTCACTGACGAGAGGGATGCAGCTATACGTTAGACACGTTACGAGATATCTCGTATCGTGTTTAACGTATTGCGGCATCCTTCTCATCGAATCCGATATTCAGGATGGTAGCATGTAGCAAAAAAGACTTGAGTAAGTTTTATTCAAAGTTTTCCATCCTAATTTTCAGTTTTAATTTGAAGAGTGGACAGGCGCCACAGGATTCTGATTCAGGAATATCTACAGATGGTAAGTTGTTGTTTATGTCTATGTTTTTAATATATTTCTATATAAGACAATTTAAATCCAAAATGCCACTGATGGAGGCTTGTTTCACTCGCACCTCAGAGATTATAATGCCAACTCTCTGTTTACAAATAAATAATAAATAAATAAATATATTCGGACAAATCACACAGATTGAGCTAGCCCCAAAGTAAGTTCGAGACTTGTGTTATGGGATACTAACTCAACGATACTATATTTTATAACAAATACATATACAGATAAACATCCGACCCAGGCCAATCTGAAAAAGATCATTTTCCATCTTGACCTCGCCGGGGATCGAACCCGGGTACTCCGTGTCGCAGGGTGGCGTTTTTACCGCTGCGCCACGGAGCTAGCCAAAAAATAGTCTTAAACATCAGATTATAATTAAAATTATCCACTGTCCACTCTAGCAGGATACCAACTCCTAGAAGAGCTGCAGAGTGAGTTACGTGAAAAAGCACACCTAGCACACCAGCTCCGCAGTCAACTGGACTTCACAGATCGTCAGCATGAAGAGACCCTTGCTGCCATGTCTGCTGAGAGGGAACAACTCCGGGCACACCTTACCATGTAAGTTAAGAGCAGCAGTGTGGACTATGTAAGTGACAAAGCACACCTAGCACACCAGTTTCGCAGTCAACTGGACTTGACAGATCGTCAGCATTTAGATATACCCTGAGATTATTGCTATCCTGAGAGTCTATTTGCTGCGAGTGAACAACTTCGCATACATCTCAATATGTAGTCGTAGTTCATGTTGTGTCTTAGTTAATTAATTATCCCATAGATCCTCATCTTACGTGTGGCTTACAAATTACGAAGGTTGGGGGAGGGGGTGCAAGCAATTGCCCAGACCCCTTGCCAGACTTTGGCGGCCCCTACCCGCCACGGCTGACTGACATCCTCTAGGATGGGGCAAGTTCCAGCGGGGAGAGGGTAACATTTATTTCGACCTTTCTGGCGCCCCCTTAACCTTATACCAAGCGCCTGGGTTCGCGCCCCACTTGCACTCCCGGGTTAAGACTGCCTTGGCTATATGCCTCGGATATACATATGTATATCCGAGTAGTTTTTCCCGTGCCCTTACATGTGTTCGCGGATAAACGGCTTCGTTGTCCTTTTCTATACTTCTGTATGTTGCATGACTATCGGTTCTCGTCTCATTTATAATAATAGATTTACTGACTAGTTGTGCATTGTTGAGTTACAGAAATAGCCACACTGTTACATATTATTTAGAGCTAATGCCCGTTTTCACCAGTAGCCCCTAAACAATAACCTAAGTAAGGTTCCCTTATCTTAGGGGACCCTTCAAATCATCCCCTAACCTAAATTCTGTTTCACCATCCTAAGAGTTACCTAAGTAAGAGTTCCCTAGTTAGGTGACGTATAGTGCGGAGGTACTACGGAATCGTTTATCGATTAATTATTTCAGTAAACGATTTTAATGATATTTAGCTGAAAAAACAAGATAGAACACGTAATTTAAATCCGTTATGTAGAAAAAGTGCCTTGTAAATATTAGATTATAAAGAAAAAGTTAAAATTTTACTTTTTTGGCTGTACGGCGAATGCCATTGCCTAATAAAGTCGCAGTGACATTTTGGTGTCACGTGACTTGACTCAAAAGTGACATGACAATGACAACAAGTTTCAAAATTTATTTCGTTTGTTTATTGCGTGTTATTTTTTTTGGTGTTTAAATAATATTTGGTTAAGAATAATGGCAGAAAAGAGGAAACGTGGACAAAATTTTTCACTCGAAGATAAAGACAAGTTAATAAAGTTATTGCTCCAACACAAAGATACAATTCTAAATAAAAAGACAGATGGGGCCACAAATGAGGCGAAAAACAGTGCGTGGATAGCTATTACGAATTCTTTTAATTCTTCATCAAACACACACAGGTATGAGAAATATACGTTCTTTATATATATTATTGTTCCTTTTGTACTTATTGTCTAACTCAGCGATTTATTTGATAAAAGTTCATACACACCATCTAATCTTGAAATCTAGGTACTAACTATTATCTGTTACCTATATTTTTTTAGAAACAAGGAATCTTTGATGAAAATGTGGGAGAAATTAAAAAGCGAGAGCAAAAAATATTATGCTCAAATGAAAAATAACACCACACAGACAGGAGGGGGCCCATTAATTTTAAAAATTGACCCTGTACTGGAACAGGTGTGTTCTATTCTTGGCCGAGGGTGTACAGGAATATTAGGGGTACCAGATTGTGATGCTGAGACTGGTCTGGAGGCAGAAAAGGTGCATATAAAAGTCATTTGCACACAAAATGATATGTTGCAAAATCCAGAAGAAGCATATATGCAAACAATTGAAGAACCAAAAATCTTGGAGGTATTATTTGAGTTGCTCTGATAAACTTATTGATCATATTAAAATTGTTGGTTTTATGACCTTTATTGTACTGAAACATTTATTTTTCAGACACAAAGAGAAGAAATCCCAGATAGGACTCAGCCGCAATATGAGTATATCAATTCTGATGACAACTTACCCGAAGAACCTAAGGCCAATGTAAGTGGAAAATACTGTTTGTGTTCTTAACAATGAGTAAGCATAGTAACATGACTATCTTATATTTTACGTTTCATATAACTCTTTGTTAATTATATATTTTTGATATACTAATAATTGGCTTATACATTATACATAAAACCATAATTATTTTTATTTTATTTCTTAGAACATACAAGAACTTCAGAAATTGCCTATTAATAAAACACCACTGTGGTCACGAAGGCGGCCACAGATATCAAGTCAAAATGAGCGGAATGAGGCAACTTCATCAGTTTCCTCTAGCATACAAAATGTTTATAAAAGGAAGGAAACTGTTGAGGACCTCAAAGAACAATTATTGAGGGAGGAGCTAGAATTTAAAAGAAAATTGTATAATTTACAATTACAATCAGCAGCCAGAGAAGTAGAAATTAAAACTGCAGTTTTAGATGAAATTAAAGGTATGTGTTTATTTATTATACTTAAACTTAAAATTACAGACAATCAAAGTATTGAGTCATTTGACTTCTTTGGAAGCCATAGACAGGATCACTAATGGTAATTGGTACACGGGGTATTTGACCGTTGCCAATAAGGTCTTCTAAATTCGGAATAGACCCTTCATTTATAGGTTCAGCTTCTTTTCTAATTATACATATGTTATGTAAAACACAACATGCCAGCATAACATGAATAGATGTTTCCAATCGAAGTCTGATACCCACAGCTAACACTGGAAAACGCCTTTTCAGGACTCCATATTGCCGTTCGACTACATTTCTAGTTTTAATGTGAGCATCGTTATATTTTTGCTGACCATGTGTAACAGGGTTAAGATAAGGAGTCAGAAGATGGCTCTGAAAATATAAACAATAACTTCATAAATTTATTGACTTACTGCACTGGCTCAGTGGGCCACCAGGGGAGCTATCCCCTGCTCGCTTTTGATGAAAATTTTTAATATAATCGCAGAAATGTTATTAATGAGACCTATATTTGTTTCAGGTGGAGGCTTCTCCTTAAATAATTTATTTGGGGTGCAAAATGAAAAGAAGCATTAATATAAGTAATAAATTTCACTTGCTTTGTTAAATAAAATCATTTGTTTTATTTTTACCTTTAATGGATATCCACTGTCTCCTAACAAATAATTCCCTCTGTAGTCACCTGTTTCAAACTTAGCATATCTACGACTACTTTGGTAAATAGTAGCATCATGAGTTGATCCAGGCCAGCGTGCCACCACGTCAGTTATCAATAATTTTGCAGTACTTATTGTTTGCATATTAATAGACATGTAGCCTTTTCTGTTTCGGAATAGTTCGGCATCATCTCCTCCTAAAATTTACAATAGTACATAGGTAAAAACAAGTAAATAAGTTTCTAGTAATACAATTTAAATAAGACATAAAATCAAAAAGAGAAATCACCTGGCGATTGAATTTTTATGTGTGTACAGTCTATACATCCTAAAACATTCGGAAAACGAGCTATTCTGTAAAATTCTTCTTTTACTATTTGTTGATCTTCTTCGGTGTCTGGAAATTGTATAAATTCGCTTCGCAGACCCACGATAGCTTCAGACACTCTCTTTATAATTCGGCTGCAAGTAGGAATACTGATGCCGTTTAGATCTGCTATAGATAATAGTTGATTGCCTGTCGCATAAAATCTTAGGGCACACAGCAGTTGGTTAATCGGTGCCACAGATTTATTTCTGTAAATAAAATAAGAGTAAGTAGGTTCAAAGTTACATTACTACAAATTTTAAACAAGTAGGTAGCTAGATATCTACAGAAGGCATTTCTAGGTAGGTACTTACCTGTCATCGTGGAATTCTAATAAATGTTCAATTTTTTGCAAAATAAATAAAACACTCTCCTTTGATAACCTATATCTTATGAAAAAGTCTTTGTCATCATATTTTTTAAAATCCTTCGATCTTTCACGGTAAATACGAGGTCGCCTCAATAAACTACGGTCACTTAATAATTCTACATCTTCAATTGCTTCTAAATCTTCATATAAATCGTGGTCACTATCCATATTTATCTAGCTAAATACGAGCGTTCACAATATAACCTAAAAATATGTGTCACCTAAGCTGTTACGGGGTCGTGAAATCATCCCCTACATTATAAGGGCTCCCTAATGCTTTAGGTGTCACTTATCCGCTGGTGAAAACAAAACTTGCGTTAGGTGTCCCCTTATATTCGCTTAAGAGACACTTAATTTTTAAGGGTTATTGGTGAAAACGGGCATAAGTCTCATAAACTGGAAGGAGGGCGTTGTCACCTTTGACACATTTCCATACTTGTGCCAGTTTCATCGTTCTAGGTTCAGTAATGTTCTTATTACTGATGTTTCTGTGTTTTCAGTGTTTAGATACAATCTATAATTTAATGATTGCACCAGGACTCTAGGAATGCAATGGATAACCATCACTTAGTGCCAAAAAAGGAATAAGACTTCGTAATCATTCGCTAACGACTAGCGATTGCCTTTATTGGTGCATCATTCATCATTATCAAAATTTTAAGCGCAACGCTCTTGTCGGTGGCGCTCCCTTCATCTTACTCTTTTCTCTGCCAGAATCCTTTCCACTTTTTCCTTTATTGGCTTAAAATGACTGTGCTTGGTCTTTCCTCTCCCTCTTCCCTCTATTTTGCCTTCTTTATTTTTTTTTCAATACTCAATACTCAATATTTATTGCAAACCATATAGACATAGGATGAAAAATTACAAAGTAAGACCATATATGGACCCTGTCGGGCACAGCAATATTAGATTAGAGGAGGACGCACATAGATTAATAGGAGTACCCACTAATTATTACAATTAGTAAAAAGTACTACATCACTAAATTTAAGATGAGATTTTATTTTATTGTGTAAGTATATAAGGATAAGGACCATATTTTTAAATATATGTATATACCAAAATTTATCTTTTTATTTTATTTTTATGAATTGTATTTGTTATTATTATTATTAATTTGATTAGTTTGTCATTTTTTTTTTTAATATTCATTTATTATTTTATTTACAGTTTTAAGCTTTTAACCCAAAATTAACGATGATGACAATAGTTTCATTATAGAATTAGTGGAATTTAAATTATTATTTCAATTAGTTTTTGTATATAAAATGTCAATAGTTTTATTGATTTAAATTTTATTATAGAACTATATTATTATAAGATTAGACTTTGTCATCAAGGAATTCATTTATATTATAATAGGCTTTATTTATGAGAAAATCCTTTAATTTAAAGTAAAAAATATTATTGTTATTTTCTTCTTTTATTTGTTTTGGTAGCTTGTTGTATATCTTTATAGACATGGCATAGGTACTTGACGCATTTAAGTTCAGACGCATAGCCGGCAGCATTAACTTGGTTTTATCACGCGGCGCATACTTAGTTTTTACATCACTTCGTTTCGTGTAGAATTCTGGGTATCTTCGTACAAACTTGCAGATTTCTAATATATACATACTGGGAACAGTAAGTATCTTATAATTTTGATAATATGGTTTACAGCTATCTTGTTGTTGGATATTTGCTAGAATTCTAATTAATTTCTTTTGTTGCGTGAGCAATATATGCGCATCTGTACTGTTTCCCCATAGAATGATACCATAGTTTAGCCATGCATACGCATAGGCATAATACGTAGTCAGTGCTGTTTCTATATTTGTCGTTTTTTTAACTTCGAAGAGCGCGTATGCAAAACTCGATAGTTAGGATTTAATTTTCTGCACGTGTGTTTTCCAATTTAAATGATTATCTATATGGAGACCAAGTAAAGTAAATTGTTTAACGCACTCCATTCTTGTTCCATTGAATGAGAAGTTTATTTCCAACGGTCTTTTTTGGTGGGGATGGAAACACATAAGTTTAGTTTTTTTGTAGTTTATTTCTAAGTTATGTTCATCCATCCACTTCAATACTCTTGTAAGCAACCAATGTAATTTATTATTAATATAAGTTTCATTTTCGTTTTGGCAAGATGTTAATAGTGAGATGTCGTCAGCAAATAGTACACATGGATCATCCACAATTTTTGGGAGATCGTTCACATATATTAAGAACAATAGACATCCCACTACGCTGCCTTGAGGTATTGAAGCATTTATAACTTTGTCGTCGGAACGGACAGTTAGAATTTCGTTTGTTTTATAATCGTAATACTCGACTTCAACGAATTGTTGTCTATCTTTAAGGTATGACGCAAACCATTTATGTGCCGTGCCACGTATTCCTATACCATATAATTTATTAAGTAGTATGTCATGTTGAACTTTGTCGTATGCTTTCGTCATATCTAATAGTATTCCAACTCCGTATTTCTTAGCATCTAGTAACTTAATTACTTCTCGAAAGTATTTATACACAGCTAGGGCTGTTGAGCGATTTTTACGAAAACCGTTTTGAGACTCATCAAATATTTTATATTTCTCACAAAATTTGTAGATGCGGTCGCAGATAATTTTTTCAAATATTTTTGACGCAGTAGGTAGTAGTGCTATGGGGCGATAGTTATTTATGTCAATTTTTGTATCTTTTTTGTGAATCGGTTTAATGATAGTTTTTTTCAATAGATTTGGAAATACTCCCTCGCTGTATGATTGGTTAATTAGAACTGTGAGTGGATATGTCAAATCCTCTGCACATTCTTTAAACAAATATGGTGGTATTTCATCTATTGAAATCATCATAAACTGATCATGTCGCAACAAGTGCCCTATCATATTACCTCTTCGATTTGCTATGGCAGTTAAAATAGATCTTTTTCTCCTACTCTATTTAAAACCTCTTTGTTAGTTATTCTATCCATCCAACAAATTTTCATTCTTCTCCAGCACCATATTTCAAATGCTTTAAGGTCCACGTCTCGTAGCTGTACAGAGCAGTGCTCCAGATATACATCCATATAAGCCGTTTACAGCAGCAGATTGGTGAGTCAGAGTGTACATGGTCGATTGACTGTGACACCTACTCGAAATGATGATGATGATGAAAAGTAAGCCTGCAGTTCTGTCCTTAAATAAATTATTTCAATATTTTTTTAGGCTACGTGAAGAAAACTCAACACTTTCCGACGTCCGTCGTGATTATGAAGAAGCGTCTGAACGTCTCTCCGTCTGTGAGCTGGCGCTGGCTGATTCTCGGCGTGAATTGGATTCTCACAAGAAGCGGTCCAAAGTGCTCCACGAACAAGTTGCAACGCTTGAAAATGAGGTACGCATATCTCGATGACTCTATGCTCCTGAGCCATACTCCCACTGGTGTTAAACTCCTAAATAAATATATACGGACAAATCACACAGAATGAGCTAGCCCTAAAGTAAGTTCGAGACTTTGTTGTTATGGGATAGTAACTCAACGATACTTTATTTTATAACAAATACATATATAGATACACATCCAAGACCCAGGCCAATTTGAAAATTGATGAAGATCATTTTCCATCTTGACCTGGCCAGGGATCGAACCCGGGCACTCTCGTGTCGCAGGCTGGCGTGTTGACCGCTGCGCCACGGAGCTCTGGCCAAGTATGGCTACGGAGAGGGTCACGCTCCTACAGTGGAAACTAAAACGACCTGATGATGATGATAATGAAACCCCAGGGTTTTAAAGCTCACAACTTACTTTGATGATAGCTCAATCTTTTCATTAAAATATTAGGCTATATAAAAAATAACAATATGAATTATTTTCTCTCCTATAGAAACTGACACTGCAAGAGCAACTGAGCAAGTCCAAAGACGAATGCCACCGCATCAACGAGATGTACGCCAGTCGCCAGTCGTCACTGTTGGAGCAGAATGACACCCTGAAAACTGAGCATGCAGACTTGTCAGCCAGACTTCAGGACCAGGAGGAATTCATGCAGCAGATGATCAAAGAGAAGGTACAGTCTATTTGTTCATTTTTGGTCAGGGTGTCAGGATTCTCTCCCAGTCAACCTCGAGAAGAATAAACAGATAAAATAAGTAACATAGAAATATTATAAGGAAGGAATAATAGATAAGATACTAGTTGATAGTTGGCCGAGAGACGGTTCTGAAGAACTCTGACACCAGGGTGTGCATAGTTGATTGACCGTGTCACCTACACAAAATGATGATGAGTTAATAATAAAATATTGTCACACAGGTACTCCTAGAGATGGAGCTAAAGGACATGCTGAACAAATCCAACCATACCCAACTCCGCATGGACCGCTCCATTGACATCAGCTACACCGAAGACCAGATGCTCACAGTTCTTGACAGCCTCAACGCTGACAGCCGGTTTTCACAAGGTCAGTTATGATTTAGGCAGGTTTTCTTATCACGCTAACCATCTGCGCTGATAGGCCAATGTGAATGTAGTGTATAAAACGCGCGATGGTTCCGCTAAGCGCGTATGGCTGTCGCGTCACACAGACTGTATTCCACCATTTTATTTCCGCTTCGCTAAAATTTCTTCCCGTTTGGGGGGAGGGGGAGGAGGGGTTTGTTGAGGGGAGGGGACAATAATGGTAAGGAGGAGCGGCATTGGCAATGTTAATTTGTAATTTGCAACCTACCTACCAAACATACCCGTAAACTATTCCACTATACACAGCCCCTCTCTGAATAGTGGATTATATTCAGAATTTTGTGAATAATAAAACTTGTTCACTTTTAAACCTTGCTTTACTATATGCTACTTTTTCCTTTGCAAATACTCATTTACTTCATGTCATCTGTAAATACCCATTGCTTGACCTTGCCGTATTTATTCTAGACAACCGCTTACTAGACGAAGAATCGTTCTTAAACGCATTACGCGAAGACCAGGGGCGCGCCACCAACGTTTCTCTCTTCGACGAAATCCGCCTTAGCTTCTGTAACATGTCCCGACACAACCACACTGACGCTACCGATGCTAACATCACCTGCGATCGATTCAACAGGAGTCTGGATACGTCTATGACCACTACAGGCACACAGACAGACGATGGATACGAAATCTCCAACTGTAGTGACAAAAATCAGTGCGAAAAGAGCCGTATTGGTGATGTGATAACTATAAACAACCAGACAGACGAATTTGAACCTTATTTTGACTGTGATAATGATCAACGTGGCTGTAATACTGGTGATATGACATCAATTAGTAAACAAACTGATGTTATTAATATTGATGATAAGTTGAAAAGTATTGATGCTGGTACGCAAACAAGTGATATCCGTAACAATAATAAAGACAAATATAGCCAATGTGCCATTTCTAGTAAAGTTATTGACATTGGTATGCAAACTGATAACATAATAATTAAAATGATCAATACTACTAGTCAAACAGAGGAATATAATAATAATTTGGACATACCATGCATGAATTGTATTGAATATGAGACAGTGAAACAATATACCAAAAAGTTAGAAAATGAGACGAAACATTACTCCAATACAATTTCTGGTTTAGAAATCGATTTAGAAAAGTGCGAAGATAATCTAGATTTATTGCAAAAATCTGTCACTGAGGGTGAAGACAAGAACAGACTTTTAAAAGACGCCATCAAGGGCTTGCAAGCTAAGTTGTCGGTTTTAGAAGACACATGTGACAGTCAGCTGGATAAAATCGCTAGCTTGTGTCGTGATTCGTGTACAGCGGAAAGCCAGACTGATTGTGGTAATTTTGTAGCATTGTTTCGTCTATTCTATGTTTGTTTTGTCTTTGTAGTTTTGTTGTAGCGTCGTGTCGGGCCAGTGTCATTGTTTTGTCCTCTGGTGGTAGTAGATTTATTTTAGGGTACATTATAAGTAGTTAGTTTGAAATAAGTAGATGTAAGTTAGAATGGTGACTAAGTTTATTTATTATTAGCTTTCGCCCGCGGCTCCGCCCGCGTTAATGTCGATCCCTCGGGAGTAGTATTTTCCCGGGATAAAAGGTAGCCTATGTCCTTCTCCATACTCCAGAGAACTTGTATGCAAAATTTCATGATGATCGGTTCAGTAGTTACGGCGTGAAAGCGTAACAAACTCACTTTCGCATTTATAATATTACTAGCTTTCGCCCGCGGCTTCGCCCGCGTCAATGTCGATCCCTCGGGAATAGTACTTTTTCCCAGGTAGCCTATTTCCTTCTCCGGACTCCAGAGAACTTGTATGCAAAATTTCATGATGATCGGTTCAGTAGTTACGGCGTGAAAGCGTAACAAACAAACAAACAAACAAACAAACAAATAAACAAACAAACAAACAAACTCACTTTCTCATTTATAATATTAGTAAGGATTTAGGATAGGATGTTATAAAACCAGGCAATGTTGGTTAATGGTAGTTATTTTCTCATACACGTATTGTATTTTTTTAGAAAGTGTAAAATACACGGTGAAAACTTGATCGTTCTGGACTCTTAAAGGGTAATTCAGCCCGTTGATATAAACAACTTTTCCTATGGGACAAATGCTGGGAATTCAAAACATTTTTGACGTTCCCCTACAACATGACCGGCAGGGCGGTCGAAATTTTTTATATGGAACTGCCCATTTTTTTTTTGAGTTACCGCGCTGGTCCCATTTGTTAGTAATAACATATCATAAGTGTTGATGAGTATATGTAGGATAGTGGTAAAAAAATATTTTAAGGGTGCCCTGAATCTGCATACAAAGGGCAAAAAGGTTTCGCGGCAATATTTGATAATGTTGGTATACCTTTAAGCATAAAATCAATTAATCTCATTATAATCTATGTACGTTCCTATACAGCTTGGTTATTAATTACAAGCCTCAAAATCAGTATTTTTGCACCATTTTTGATCCAACTTCTGAGGTAAATAAACACCACAAGAAGATTCCAATATTTTTCACCTTCGTACCTAGTTTGGTTACTCATAAATTCAAATATTTATATGTTTATAGAATAGTTTTCTTTCTATCTATCTATAATTTAAGAACTGTGTTCTTGTCGGTGGAGTACTCTCCATGTCTCTCGGTTCTCAGCCATTCTCTTCACCTCTCCATATGACACGACTACAGCTTTTTCCTTTTTTCTCAATGTACCTTATTTCCTTAACGACAAGAGGTGCGTTGAAAAACGCTTCGAATTTAGTGTGATGACGATTATACGCCATCTCACCTCGCTCGCTCGCGTAATGCCGTTTCACGCAAGTGAAATGGGAATAACCCGGGAATATATCCATCGCCAAGGTCGCGATGCTGAACAGTCGCCTCTTAATTAAAAAAAGATCGTCATAGCGTTACAGTTTGTCGTTTTTTATTAACGAAATTACGTCTTATTAATCGATGAACGCCAGTGCACGCACGAAGAAGCGTCACGTACCGTGTGCAAGCGAGAGCGCGGAACAAGCGTTAGAGAGGCACGATCACGCTTGTGACGCATCTATCTCTCTTCCACCTTTATCACGTAAAATTATCGTTCGTAAACCGTCTTTACAGACATTTTTTATTTTATATACATAAAAATAATTCGTCATTTCCATACAAAAGAGTTCCCCCGCCCGGCCAGTTTGTACGGGAATATCGATTTTATTTTGAGTTCCCAGTATTGTTCCCATAGGAAAAGTTGTTCATTTTGATAGTGTGAGTCCCTTTAAGGGTCCAATACGATAAAAATTTCACCATGAATTTTGTTATATTTAGTGGTAGATTGAACATGGAACGTGTTAAAACTAGCCAATACGAGACATGAAAGTTGCGTATAATTACAGACACCGCGTCAGCCAGCGTCCAAGTGGAGACACCATGCAGTGACTGCCTGAGGAGGACCGTGGCCGCGCCGCAGAGGAGCCTCAGGAAATATCTATGGTGGGTTCGATATTTTTATGCACTAACTAGTTTATGTAACGTTAGTATTGACGTGACATTTTTCGTGCATGTCACGTGCAGAAGCAGTAAAACTTGCAATGTAACTATATTTGTTCGGGTGGAATCTTGCATTTCAAGTTTAAGCGGATCTTCCACCGATTGAGCTGAAATTTTATATACTCGTTTAGTTTGGATGACAATGCATGGTTAGCTGTGTGACGTCATTATAAATCCAACATGGTGGAACACACAAGATGGTGGACTACCTATTTTTGATGCAATCCGACTATTTCAGCGAGCCCTTTATTATGGATATCAAATTAAAGGGCTCGCTGAAAATAGCTCGAAAATAAAGTGATGTACATAAAAGCTTTTTTTAATTTATCTATCATATATTTTTCTTCTTTTATGCGGTACTAAATAGGAGGGGGGTAGTTGTAGATGTCGCTGCTTACGATTGTTCCTAACAAAAATACTAATAGCTTTATCTTTAGCCTTTCCTTTAACGTAAGTAAGTAATGTAGAAGAATATTGATAAACTAGTTGTTGCACGCGACTTCGTCAATTTTTGTTCTTATGATTACCTAATTAGTTTATATGAATAATTTTTCCCCGATTTCAAAATATTTTTTATTGATGCTTCACTCCTATTGGTCACAGCGTGATGTTTTATAGCCTAAAACCTTCCTCAATAAATGGACTATCCAACACAAAAAGAATTTTCCAATTAGAACCAGTAGTTTCAGCTTCAGCTTTATAATATTAGTATAGATTACTTGACTTTTAGTAAATAAGTTACTTTTAGTTAGTATTTAACGATATTTTTTAAGAATTTTACAACAAAACCATTTTTTTTTCTTATTTAAGTATTTTGCAAACAAAACCTTTAACAGACTTTGTTATCCATTATTCTATCGTATCTCCATCTTCACCTATTGTAAATCAGTCACAATCTCTCTCCTCCTCCATAGTGGAGGGCCATTAAGTCAATAGTAATATTGGTACATCGGAATCAGGTTCATAAATACGAGGGGGGGTCAAAAAGTTCGCGGAATGGAGGGGTTAGCGGGGGGTGGGGACCTGATTTTGATTTTTAACTAATGAGCAACTCTTTGTGAGTATATATGCCAAGTTTGAACCCGATTGTGAAGAGGCAGCGGGCGCGCTCACCCACTGCATCCGCAGCGCCCTGGACTCCTCGACGAGCGACGTGCCGATTCAGGGGAAACAGCCCCCACTTCCGGCCGCCCTGAAACACCTGATCGAGGAGAAGAGGAGGCTGCGGAGACGGTGGCAGCAAACTCGCTGCCCTGTCATGCGCCAGGACCTCAACAGACTGGTGGAGAGGGTCAAGGACGCCCTTGAAGAGGAAGCAGCCAGATCGTGGGAGAGCCATCTCCTCACTGTGGGCGATCACGTCCCCTCCGTGCATCGCCTCTGCCGACAGCTGTCGCGCGAGCCCCAACCCGTGCGGCCGCTGCTCGGCCCGGACGGCCTCCCACGATTTAAAGCCCAGGACCGCGCCGACATCCTGGTGCAGCACTTGGAGCGTCAATTTACGCCGAACGCCGCCACCGACCTGGAACACAACGCCATGGTCGAGAACAACGTGCGAGAGTACCTCGCAGCGCCGCTAGCAGCCGATGAGGATCCCATCGTCGTCTCGCCGGGCCAGGTGCAGCGGGTGATCTGCCGCTTGAAGCCCAGGAAAGCCCCGGGCGAGGACCGTATCACGAACGAGGCGCTCCGCCATCTGCCGCCGCGAGCCATCGCAGCGGCGACGCGCCTCTTCAACGGGATACTTCGCTCGGGACACTTCCCTTCGATCTGGAAGGACGCCCGGGTCATCATGCTGCCCAAGCCGGGCAAGGATGCGAGACGACCCGAGAACCATCGGCCCATCGCGCTGCTGAGCAAGCTCTCGCAGTTGTTTGAACGACTAGTGCTCCGGCACATTGCTCCGCACATCACACCCCGTGCGGAGCAATTTGGCTTCAGGCCGGAGCACTCGACGACGCTCCAGGTGGCAAGGTTGCTGCACAGGATGTCGGAGAGCGCCAACAAGAAGGAGTACGTGGCTGCCGTACTCCTCGACTTCGCCATGGCGTTCGACAGAGTGTGGCACGAGGGGCTAGTGCACAAGCTGTCGACGTCAACTATGCCCAGAAGACTGGTCAGGACCGTGGCCTCCTTCCTGCAAGACAGAAGAGTCCACGTGGCGGTTGAAGACGCCGTGTCGGAGGCGCGACCCGTCAGAGCGGGAGTGCCGCAAGGAAGCTGCCTCTCGCCGGCCTGTTATGCCTGGTTCACTGACGACATCCCAGTCGTCGGTCAGGTAGAGCTGGCGCTGTATGCGGACGACGCGGCATACTACGTGTCGTCCATGAACCCGCTGCACGCCTGCAAAAAGCTGCAGCCCACCCTCGACGCTCTACCTGACTGGCTCTCCAAATGGAGACTGTCAGTGAACGTCAGCAAGACACAGGCCATTCTGACGGGTGGCCGTCATCAACCGCCTCCTCTGCAGTTACTCGGCGAGCCAGTGCCGTGGCAGCCGCACGTCAAGTACCTGGGGGTCACAATCGACAGGAGATTGACGCTGAAGCCGCACGTCGATGATGTCGTGGCGAAGGTGAAACTGGCCAGGGCGAAGCTGCGGGGAGTCCTGTCCTCGCGCTTGCCCCTGAAGACGAAGCTCGGGATCTATAAGACTTACATTAGATCCCGCCTCACGTACGCGGCCCCGGCATGGTACGCGTACTGCTCGGAGTCTAACAAGAAGAGGCTCCGCGCACAAGAAAACCTCAGTCTCCGAGCAGTCGCCGGGGCCCCACGCTACGTGAGGAACGCGACGATATTCAGGGACTTGAAGATGGAAGGACTCGACGCCTTCATCGCTCGCCTGGCCAGACAGCTATATGCAAGTGCGGACGCGTCGGCGCATGCCCACCTTCGTGGCATTGCGCCCTTACACGCCCGCCCGCCCGACCGCCGCACTAAGCCTTCACCCCGCAACGCCATCACCGACGCCGCCGCTCCTGTGGACGCGTCGGTCGACTCTCCGTGACCCCCAAGGACACAACAGGGAAAACCGCAGGCCGCCACGGCCACCCCAACGACCTGCCCATAGTTATGGGCAGCGACGAAGTCACTGCAGAGGACAAAGTCCTGACCAGTCGCCTCACCGCCTCTCAACAGAGGAGGTAGAGAAGGCCATTGCTGCTGATTGTGTCAATAACTTTTGACCTGTCGTCGATCAAACAAGTGAATCCGGAAGAAAAACTTGAACATGGAAAAAATCGAGTTTCGTGCCGTCATAAAGTTCCTCACTAAGCAAGGAAAACCACCTCAGAAAATTTTGGAAGAAATGTCATTAGTATACGGGGACTCTTGCCCTGGGAAAACCATGGTGTACAAGTGGAATAGCCTTTTCAAGCAAGGCAGAGAGTCTCTTGAAGACGACCCTCGCTCAGGACGGCCGATTGAGGCCACCACCTCAAACATCGTTGAAAAAGTGGAGAATCTTATACTGGAGGATACTCGTTTAAAGAAGAAACAACTTGCAGAAATGGTTGGAGTATCACCTACAACCATTTTAAATATTCTACACGACAATCTTGGGATGTCAAAAGTCGGGTGCAAGATGGGTGCCAAGAATGCTCACACCACCACAGAAACAGCTGCGCGTCGAGTATTCAAAGGAGTTTTCAAACCTCTGTAGCGCCGACAAGGAAGAAATTTTTGCAAGACTTGTTACTGCAGATGAAACTTGGGTTCATCATTATGAGCCTGAGTCGAAGCAAGAGTCTATGCAGTGGCATAAAAAGGGTCAGCCCCCCCTAAGAAATACAGGGTGTCACAATCGTCTGGAAAAATCATGGCAACTGTTTTTTGGGATACAGAGGGTATTTTACTAATAGATTATAAAGGTAAGGGTATTTCTATAACGGGAGAATACTACGCTAATCTACTGAGACAATTAAAAGAAGCAATCAAGGAGAAAAGGCGGGGAAAGTTGACAAAAGGTGTGCTGCTTTTGCATGACAACGCACCGGTACACAAGAGCCGCGTTGCGATGGCTGCCCTTCATCACTGTGGCTTCGAAATGTTAAACCATCCTCCCTATAGTCCATACTTAGCCCCCTGTGATTATTTTTTATTTCCCAAATTAAAAAAAGAGCTTCGTGGGAAGAAATTTTCCGACGATGAAGAAGTCAAGTCGGCGATTTCGGCCTATTTTGAGGACAAAGACAATTCATTTTTTTTCGACGGTATTAATAAGGTAATAGAGAGATCTGAAAAATGTATTCGACTTAAGGGGGAATATATTGAAAAAGAAAAATAGTACAGTATTTTATTTCACCTCCCTTCCCCTCCGTTCCGCGAACTTTTTGACCCCCCCCCCTCGTACATCTTATAAGTAAAGAAATATCGTTAATCTTTATTGTATTTAGTGTAAAAACATATTCTAAAAGGTTTCATAAGGATCTGTTTAGGAGCTCAGGGTACGAAGGTTCTAAGATTTTTATAATTTTAATTTATTTATATTTACTTCGAAAGAAAAAAACGGCACCCTTATAGAATCACTCGGTTGTCCGTCTGTCTGTCAAGTCTGTCAAGACCCTTTTTCACAGGAACGCGTAGAGGTATCAAGCTGAAATTCATATCAAATACTCAAGTCTACTGTATCTTGGAGTTGTGAACTCTAAAACCTTCTAAGCCGACGTACTCAAAAGATACAGTTGGTTATGTCTCAAATTTTCGTGTTTTTACGACACTCGCAAGGGAATCAAAACCTACAGGGTACTTCCCGTGAACTCAGATTCTTGAAATTTGGTACGAAGCAACGTCTTATAGCACAGATAAAGGAAAAATTGCGAAAAAGCATTAATTTTGTGTTCCATCATATAATAAAATAATTTTAAAAATTTCAAACATACCTATATTATGTACGGAACCCTTCGTGCGCGAGTCTGACTCGCACTTGGCCGGTTTTTTTTTTATAAAAATCTTGTAAATTTGAGACGGAGTACATATCACTATATGTACTATGAGTAACTCCATCTCAAATTATCCGATATGTCTTTAACTCAGTCAGAGCAAAGTCCCTGAAATATTGGTTTATTCACTTCGATAAATCCATTCGGCAGAGTTAATGTTCTTGTAAACGTCGAAAACTTCCAATTAGATTTCTACCCTCTCTTACTCTTTCTATCTCTCTCCAGCATATCAAATGTATCTCCCTCTCAAATTCTCCAGTCTTTAATTGCAGGGAGCCCCTGAAGTGTTTGTTCCAAGTGTTTGCTGTCATCTGCTTCCTGTGCGCCGTCTCGGTGTTATACGGCGTGTCGCGGCGGCGACAGGCGGGATGCGCCCGGGAGCCCGTCCCCTGGATGTGGCTCGGGGCACAGGACGTTGTGGATCTCCTGCTCAGGATAGAGTATGTCGCTGATGTGCCTATGTGAATGTGTTAAATGTAGCAGGCTGCTGGTTAAGCGTAACGGTTCTTTTTAGACCAAATACAGCGCGTAAATTGACCCTCGACAATCCTTTAAAGGGGCGACTCAGCCTACCAATATGAACAACTTTTCCTATGTGGGCAAGACTGGGAACTCATTTTTTTTTTACTGAGTATTGAAGTAGGCATTTGTCTCCCATCTCACCTAATGGTAAGGGAGGACGAAGACGAGGATGTTACATGCCTATTCAAGAGACGAAATTTCGCCATTTTCATACAAACTGGCCAAGCGGTAGTGCCAAGCATTGGTCCCATAGGAAAAGTTGTTCATATTGATGGGCTTAATCGCCACTCTAAGGGAATGTCGAGGGTACATTTACACGCTGTATATGGAGTAGACAGTATCAGCGCGCATAATGCAAAAACGGAAATTGGTCTTTCTTTATATCATTTAAAGTCTATATTTGAATGACAAAGCAGTCGGCTGACGGCGGCCGTTGGCGACAGTGGTCACGCTGTTCAAATATGAATTGTATCTACTATGTATTAGGTCCAATTTCCTTTGTTCCATTACACATCCGAACTGTACAAATTTCTTCATTTTTATTATATTTTATAGAAAGACCTTTTTATACTTTATAGAAACACTATTACTTTATACAGGTTGTTCATCGAAAAGGATTAGAGGGGATATTTTTAAAGTATAACGAATAGAGAAATATAGTCAAAGCGACGATGACACAGAATTTTGCAAAAATAAAAACTTTGTTTATAGATTGAAATACTGCATTAAAATAGAACTATGTTCTGTCTTTAGCTTTTAGTTGACCATTATACTTAAGTGTTAGGTTGATCCATGTGAAATTGTGAACGTTTTATTAGAATCGTTACGCTTGGTTGAGTGCCTGCGGCATTGAATAGTTTTTTTTTCAATCCCATCGGGGCACCAAGTTTACTATGTATTTTGCATTAAAAAAATATATAACTGCTGGCGGAGAAAAAAATAAACAGTATTTTAGTGTCACCGTTCTTTTATTGTCTTGTTTTCTGAGCGAGTGACGTATGCCCTTGAATTCCGACCGCTCTGAGTAAGGTTTTATAGTAGACTTGGGCCCTGTAATAGATTACAATTTTATAGTATTGTTTTACTGTTAATCTTCTTAATATTGCCTCAGTGATATATTCCTTATTTACTGAATAAGGAATGTTTGAAAAAATATTAACTATAACCCAATATGTGATTAGCAAAAAATATAGTCAATTTTAAATCTGCAATATTGATTATAAGTGAGATATGGCCAAATAATTGTGCTTCCTACATTACTAGATTAATTGCCTGAAATATTTTAAAACTAAAATAGCATTATAGCAATAGCAAATAATTATTTTAAGTGCTTGATGTTTATGTTAATCAATATTGTGGGTCGGTTAAGTGTATACATTTGCCGCTTACACGACAGTGGCCAAGTCTTTGTTCGAGAGACTTGTATTGTACAAGTCAAAACCATATAATACAAAAAAAGTATTACGCATGATTGATTTATAATTAAAGCTCCTGCTATCCATTTTTCTGCTTTTGGCCTTTATCTTTTATATATTATAATTCTTAGCCTTTTCAAATAGTCTTGTAAAAAATGTTTCATATACTTTAGTTATACTAAAAACTTTTTTCTTATATGTGACGTTTCACGGGTAACGCTTATGGGATCACCTCCACAATTTTTTCACCGTGCCACATATTTCTATATACTATCTTAGAACGTGTCTACACATGGCGATGTTATCGCTGCAATCCGACGAGTGGCAGAGTGCGAGCGAATGTCAGTCGTATCGCCTATAGAATAGAATATATAATAATATAAGTAGAGCGGACTCGTCGCGATTCTCTCGCTTGTGGACATTCCTAAGACGTTAAGAAAAACATCGTAAGTGCCAGTATCCATAAGGTACCTTTACCAGTGGAACGTCACATAGGTACAGCCTTTTAATTATTTACTAACAATTTTATTGCTTTATTTCCATTATAAACAGTTTTATGCCAAAAGACTATGTTCCAAGTTAAATGTGTCGGGCTTTACGATTTTACTGGAGCCCAAATTATAATAAATTTAAGACGTGAATTCCTCCAAAATATTGCATTTATTATTAGCAATAATATAAGAGAAAATGTGAAAATTGGAATTGTAACAAAATTGTAATTTCTGTGATAGCGCAGTGCCAGTAAATTAGATTTACAATAATTCGAATTGTATCCAAGTATAAAGACTAAAAATAAAAATATATGTATAAAGTGCTATCCGTGAAGATACGGTCCACTACTTCTGATCTGCGAAATCGAGGCTGATTTTCCTTCTATCCTGACCATCGGCGCTGATAGCTTAATATGGTTATTTATTGAACACAACGGCCACCAACATGCTAGCCCTTCAATTATTCCGATGTGCCAATCAACTACGCGCAGACTTTTTTTAATGTATATTAGACGGCAAACGACCACCTGATGGAAAGTGGTCACCGTCGCCCATGGACATCTGCAACACCAGAGGAGGTGCTGATGCGTTGCCGACTCTTAAGATTAACAAACACGCCTTTTGAAGGACCCCAAGTCAGAGCACACAGGGAAACCTTCGGGAGGGAGTCCATTCCACAATCCTGCTGTACGAGGAACAAAACACGTATAGACTTTTTCATCGAAGGACTACATGATATAAAAATCATCCTTAGTATGGTTTTTAAATTTCAAAAAAAGAAGGATTTATAAATTTGGTTATATTTAAAGTTTTTGTTACCGCTTAACTCCGTAATTTATGAACCGATTTGAAAAAATCTTGAAAGAGTACGTTTTTATATTGGCCCCATTTAAATTTCACCAAAATCGGTTCAGTAGTTCGATTGAAGTTGATTTTCATATATGAAAGATTATTGTCATTTAGCAAGAAGAGTGGGGCGCGTCTTTGTAGATGTCACTATATTTGTGTCGAATTTTTGATGTTGTGAAAAAAGTATATGACCAAAAATTATTTTTGTAAATTTATCTAATTGATATGGTAAGTTAATTATACTATTTTGATACGGTAAGCCAAATTAATTTCTACTTTTATATAGATTTAGATTTTATATGCAAATTTTAGTTTTAGTTAATTTAGATTAAAAATATTATTAGAAATTAATCGATTTTAATTCTGTGACATTTGACTAAAATAGCATTTATTTTATGCATTTAAAGATTTAGCAATACGAGCAAGACTCGAATAGACGTAACGCGTGTATGGTAAAAATATAGTGAATACAGGGTGATTTTAAACTCCCTGGTAATATTTTAGTGACCGAATTAGAACTCCATAATGAATTGCCAGGGAATTCCATATCATTCTGTATACAACAGTCAGTAGAGCGTGTCAATGGCACATTGACCTCTACCTTTTCCTACTATCGTTCGTTCAGTAGGAGCCTCAACCTGAGTAACGACTAGTATCAAACTTAAACATTATAAATTAAAGGTGCAAGCGAGTCATAATTAGGAGGAAAGGTCATTGTGCCCTATTGACTTGCTATTTGGAATTTAGTGTACAATAAAAACAAAAAAATATATCCAAGCCAAAAGTTTATATTTATCGATGCCTATCGGTCTCGTTTAAAATATTACCTAATAAAAAAAAAAACTTTCACTACAAATTGTCTATATTGATGTGTGAAAGAAACAAAGGGCACTTCAATTTTTCGCAGAAAGTGACAGTAGAGCAGAATTTCCTAAATTTTATCAAATGTGTAATGTTAGGAAATGGCAAGTAGTATCAGTTTTTTTCTACTGGATAAGAGTATAACTTACTTCCTTTTTAATCCCACGCGTATTGTATAGATTTGTTAATTTTAAATACATTATAACTCGAATATATGCTTATCTTATTCAGCATTTATTTTAACGTTATAGGGCTCTTATTATTCGCACTGATTTGCTAAGCAATAGATATGAGAATATAAGCATGTTATTATTACTAGCCCATTTAAATAGATAACCATACTAATAATTATGTTTTAAATATGTAAACATAACAGTTCCTTTGAAATACATGTATGTTTAATAAATATATTAACTGGCAAAAGCAACGGTTTAACTGGGGTATGAAATAAAAAGTAAAATGCTGATTATTTTTCGCATATAATCCCTGCTGAAATATTAATTGCAGTATTGAGTATCACTCAAAACCCGGCCGAATGCCATGTGAGTACTCAAAACCCCAAAAACGAATGCATAAATAGGTCGAAACGAATCGTAACTAGCAGCCCTCCCCGGATGCGCCCGGGTTATATACCCGGGCGCTATACACTTTAACTTAGGGTTATATACTTTAAATCACCCCAAAAAAATGCTCTACCCGTTAGTGCAAACTCATTCAAAATCGCCCCAGTAGTGTCTTAGATTAGCCTGTACAGACAGATAGATGACCTCACTTGATACTGTGTTTATATTGACTCATAATATTGAAGTTCGTGAGAAAAACCGTTGATTTAGCGTTTGTTAATTGTGTTCTCATGTAAGTTTTATTACAAGTATATTTTAATATGTGTATTAATTAATTTTATTTGTATTCTCGTAAATAGGACAGGTGTTCGTCAGTATTATAATAGCATTTGTACTATGTGGGTTTCTGATTTATAACACCAGATCGCAGCATTAAAAGGTCAGCTCCAAAAACCATTAATTTGATAGTTATCATTTACAAAACCACAAATACATACACCACGGTAAAAGTAATTCGCATATTAAAAATGGTAAAAGCTCATTGGGAATTTTTTACCATTAATAATTTTAAAATTAAACCAATGGTAAAATATAATTGAGAGCTTTTACCATTGGTTAAATTTTGTCAACAGTTGCTGTTATCATATCAATGACGAGATGACGTTTTATTGCTGCAATGTATTGGTAAAAATTATAGGAAATCCTCATTGAAATTTCTGCTCATTAGGAGTTGATTGTGAGCGTTTTTGTGTTTTTTTGCGGTGTATATTGAAATGTGTTTATTCAAATGTATCGGAATAATAAACAAGTTCTTATGATATTATTTTTTTTATTTAATTGACCTCCTCCTTCATTATTAAATTCTACAACAAATTCAGCGATATCTCTGTTTAACTCGTCAACATAATTTATTTATTTATTTGCTTCAGGCAACGCAGGCCCATATTGAAAACATACATTAGGTCGGGAAAAAAGTATAATCATATTTAGTACACTCGAGTGTGCTGACATGTGTTCATACAAAATGCCGAAATAAGCTAAGCGTTACTCCTGGTAAGACCTGGTAAGGACTGGTAAGAGGTAAGGACTGGTAAGAGGTCTTACCAGGAGTAACGCTTATTCTATGGTCTTACTGGGACTGCAGTATGCATGTTAATTATATTTTACATTTTTTCCTTTGTTTTTAAATGTATCAAATTTCGTTTTTAATTTGATACTTTATAATAGACAATAAAACACTTTAAAATTTGCAGAAAAATGTATTTGATCTTTTCATATACTTACATTGGTAGTATCACAGATTATTACTAAATATAATAATATTCAGTTGTAAGATGATATATTAGTTTGCAAGTCAGTATTTTGTATTTAATACTGGTAACACACACTGTAACAGTTGAAGTCTATACTTCATGTTTCAAAAATAGTAGATATACTTCTAGTATAGTAGTCTTCTATAGTATAGACTTTATACTTGAATCCATTGCAAGTAATATTTTGTGGGAAAAATGTCCTCCCATTTAATTATCTGTCCCCATGTCAATATTGACTAGCTCCGTGGCGCAGCGGTCAACACGCCTGCCTGCGATACGGAGTGACCGGGTTCGATCCCCGGCCAGGTCAAGATGGAAAATGATCTTTTTCAATTTGGCCTGGGTCTTGGATGTTAATCTATAAATGTATTTGTTATAAAATATAGTATCGTTGAGTTAGTATCCCATTACACAAGTCTCGAACTTACTTTGGGGCTAGCTCAATCTGTGTGATTTGTCCGTATATATTAAAATTAAAATATAGTTACGCAAAATTTCATAATAATCGTGTGAGGCTTTAAAAAGTAAAAAAAAAACACTGTAATAATATTACCTAATATCCTTAGGTAAAAAGTAAATAAAATCAAATCGTAACAAATAATTACTCCACAAGCAAAAAATAAAACAACACAACGTATCAATGAACTACTATTGACTCCCACAAACCAACAATGCAACCCCATATTATCCTTTCACGAAACCGGTAATCTTCCCAAAGACCCTTCAAGGTGTGTACACAAAGGATTCGCCAACTGAGAAATGCGATCGGGAACACTTCCCAAGGAGTTTTTTGTCCCGTGGGTCAGTTTGGGAGAAAAAGTCGATTGATTATTGATCACTTTGTGAATGGGTGTTTGATGGTATCTTGTATCTTTTTATGTCTGGACTATCTCGAGAACAAGTCTTTTTTTGTATTAACAGAGTAATAATCTTAATATATATAAATCTCGTGTCACAATGTTTGTCCTCAATGGACTCCTAAACCACTTAACCGATTATAATAAAATTCGCACACCATGTGCAGTTCGATCCAACTTGAGAGATAGGATAGTTTTTAACTTATGGCGAAACGAAGTTCGCCGGGGCAGCTAGTTGAATTATATGGAAGTGAAGCGTGGCTTGTAGATACTTGAGCGGCACAAGAGGGAGCTGCGTGTCATGGAGATGAAAATGCTGCGCTGGATGTGTGGAGTTTCGCGGCAAGACCGCGTGAGAAACTCCCGCGGCAGTCTCCATATCTGGGACATAGCGGACAAGCTACAAGAGAGCCGCCTACGCTGGTACGGTCACGTTTTGCGAAAACCGGCAAATTATATATATAGGAAAAAATGTCTGGCTATGCCGAAAGGGGGAAACCTAAGAAGTGCTGGCTAAATGTCGTTGGGGAGGACATGCGAGCCAATGGTCTCACAGTCAAGGATGCCGAAGGCCGTGCGAAGTGGAGAAGAAAGATACGGAAAGCGGACCCTGGGCTCCAAAGCACTCCAGCTGAGGATGCAACCGGGAACACGCTCGGATGAGAGAGAGAGAGAGAGAGAGAGTAATAATTGAATGTTATTATGCAATCATTGTTTGTGGTGTTACCTATACTCAGCAGCGGCGGCCTTACCTTTTGCGAGGCACCGGGCGACAAATCTTTACGAGGTCCCTCTTGCAGATTAGCTCATAAGCAACTAATGTGAGGCTCCTCCCCTCCTCCCTGATTATGAGTAGGTACACCTTCCGATGTGACGGAGGTAGTTTGTCGGCGGTGATGGCTTCCCTGTGATTGTGAAGGCCCCTGTCCAGCTGTCCAAGACAAATTGCGACTATGGAATCCCTTTTGGTGAGGGCAGGGTAGAACTGCCTACTGAAAGAGGAGATTGCTGGTTTCAGACAGCGACGCCCCGGGTCGATAATATTCCGGTTCGCCGTCACTGATAATTTGTAAACAGTTAGTATTTTTTGATATTATCTGTCATGCAAAATCGGCTGAAATTAATTGTATGAAAGGTACACAAACTTTATTGAAGTACCTAAGTAACCTAAATTAACTAATACAAACTTTTTTTCACGAACCAAGTTGTGGGCAAAAGCTAGCTTTGCGATAAAGTATATTTTATTTCCGCAGTTACAACAAATTCTACGTTTAGTCAAAGGTCGGCGACAGGTGGAAACGAAAAATATGCCTTCATAACGCATTTGACTTACGTAGTAACTATTTAGATCTGTGATTTGATACAATTCCACAAGTTTTTCGCCCAATACCTTGATCTATCTACGCTTGTACTATCTACGCGGTCGGAGGAGCAAATATTACGCTCTACTTTTTAAATTTCTTCCAGTCAAAAAAAATCTAAAACATTTATTCGCGCCGTGCCCAATCACAGGTTGGCAGACAGAGGTCTTATAAACTATGATGATTGATGAAACTTGCTGACTGTGATTCGCCCTTCAGGCATACAAATTTACCAGCAAGGCGTACAAAACACTGCTTCGTTACATACATCGCCGTATGCAAATTGCAAATAAATGCCCGCTTCTCCGTAATTTGTATTTACTTACTAACTAGACAAGCCAACCCCACAAAAAGTACTTAAGCGTACAATCTATTATCAACTTTATGAACATTAAAAATAAGGTTTTCAATATATCTAGTGATGAAATAAGGGTCGCGCAGCGCACCTGTCATACCGATACGGCACCGTGGGAATGTAAGTAACACGGCTCCAACTTTGATGAGAAATTGACATTTTGTGTAGTAGTTTCAGTTTTTATCTTGGTGTCAGTTTTCCAATAAAGGGAATAAAAAAATATATCAGTCTTCCTTCGGATTTCTTTGATACCTAATGCTTACAGTTTTATAGAACTACGTTTTTTAACGATTGAAATCTCTTAAAAATGACTACATTTTAATTAATATTAATTTATTATAATTCAGTCATTCGAGCAAGTTTTTATTTTTGTAAGGTAGGTACGAGTATATTGAAAAGGAAGACCTATTATCATTATCACAGAGAAAAAATGTGTTACACAAAGTTAGAGTTAAAAAGAAATGCCCCCATTTCAACGTCCACCTAATCTTATTTATATAAGAATTGAAAGTAATTCTCACGTAATACGTAACATGTATAAATATTTGTCGATCAATCACAGAACACAAAGAGTTTTTTGAGTCCGCGTCCGCTCGACCCGGAAACCGCCCCGGATGCGGCGGTTTTTTTCCTTGGCCTCGTCTAGTAAAAAAAAAGAGTTGATATAAAAGGGCGCGAGTTTTTTTAACACCTGTCCGTATGGGAACTGTTGGACGGAAGTAAAGTGGTCCAGATTTGAGATGGGACTTTTTGTTCATAAACGGATACGATTAATAACCTCATCTTAATCATAAGAATGTGTCTGTCTTGGTTGGTAGATACCTTATATACACGCTATCACGTCTTTTTCCCTTGCGGGTAGACAGAGCCTAGGTCTATAAGACTAGACCTGAAGGCCACGTAAGCCACGTTTAGCATGTTGGTGGGTATTGGGTGGAAAAGGGAATCAAAATAGTGATGGGTTGTTTAGCCGCATCGCCTATTAAGATTTTACCCATTCTCTCGATCGGCTTTTACAATCTGCGCGAGAAGGAAAGCAGCTGATACATTCTATGTTTTTTCTTTTCTCGCAAACCAGCATGAAGACTAGATACTCGTATGTATAATATTAGGTCGGGATTTTTTGTATTTTTAAGCATAGGTACATTTGTAGTAAAATATCTTCCGATATGTTGCATGTATTTGAATTCCGACTGCTTTTTATTTAATTTAGAATTAGAAAGGTGACTTTTTGGAGTAGAATTTATAAAATGGTTAAAAATATTTTCCTGCCTCATCCAATTGTTTCTGTCAGTTAATCATCCAAATGAATCAAATTAACGACAAAAATTTACACACTAAAATTTTTATTAAAAAAATGGGATATAAAATAGGCCGCAAAAAAAATATTTTATGAACCTATTGCAATTTCAATTTCTATTAAACCAACACAAAGCCGGTTTGAACATATTTTACTTGAATTTTGATATCAAAGTTCATGGTTGGCATTATTAGAACAAGTGATTTTAATAAAAATGTTTAAGATAGTCTTTAAAACATTTTCAATTAAAACTGTGTTTTTATGAGGTGTTTAAAAATACATAGGTATTAAAACAACTCTTAAACAACGTATAAAACATTAAGAAAAAAAGAACAAAATTTAAAACTAGTTGAGTACTTTTTATTGCGAATGAAAAAAAATGAATGCAAATAAATGCGACTAGCTCCGTGGCGCAGCGGTCAACACGCCTGCCTGCGACACGAAGTGACCGGGTTCGATCCCCGGCCAGATCAAGATGGAAAATGATCTTTTTCAGGTTGGCCTGGGTCTTGGATGTGTATCTATATATGTATTTGTTATAAAATATAGTATCGTTGAGTTAGTATCCCATAACACAAGTCTCGAACTTACTTTGGGGCTAGCTCAATCTGTGTGATTTGTCCGTATATATGTATATTTATATTTAATTATTATTTAGGATTCTAAATAGCTTGATATGAAACCAGTTGAGTGAGTCTATGCAAAGTTACAGCTCTTTCGTATGAACGGAAAAAGTCTTTATACAAAATACGAAAAGACTTTCCCCGACCATCATCATTTCGAGTAGGTGTCACGGTCAATCAACCATGCACACCCTGGTGCCAGAGTTCTTCGGAACAGCCTATCGGCCTCTGACGTGGTTCCCTTAACGACTACCAGATGGCAGCCGGGACCAATGTCCTAACCAAACTGGAGCCATCTAAACAAAGTATGCTTCCCGTGGGAATCGAACCCACGACCCTCGGGTCTTTACCGACGGCAGTTTTTACCGACCTATCTTCCGTGATAGATACAGACAGTAACGTTAAGTATTGTACGGTGATAAGGATCTTTTAGTGTGTGTACTTATGCGACTCACACTTGGCCAGTATTTATTTTATAAAGACAACCAGGTAAGCACTCTCTTCTTCTCAGTCGTACCTGACAGAGTGGTCGTGCTGATGGATCGTCTGTTGTTTCTTTTTTATGATATACCTAGGACGACAAACGAGCAAGTGGGTCACCTAATGGTAGTAATCACCGCTGCCTATGGACAACTGCAACATCATGGTGTGCGGATTGGTTGCGGCTTTTGCAATATTTCTCCATTTCTCTCTATTCATGGCACTGCGTGTATACTCCGTAAGGGAACACTTCGTAGCTGTTTTGATGAGATCCGTCCTTCTCACGGAGCAAGTACAAAGGTCCTTCTCCTCCCTCCCGTCTTGTGGGTGATCGTTGACTTCGACTCTTCCTTGCACCATCAATCGTACAATCGACGAAAGTCTTTGTTTGATGTGAAGCTCTTGCAGAATGGAAACATTTGTGCGGTGAGCAGTCCATTTTATTCTCAGTAGACTTCTTCAACACCACGTTTCAAGGGCGTCAATCTTTTTACGATCTTTTAGACGGATCGTCTATGTTTCAGCTCCGTATAGGAAAATAGGGAATATTAAGCATCTAATTAGTCGAACCTTCGTGTTTTTGGTAATGCGTCGATTTTTCCATATTTTTGTGAGCTTCTCCACGGCCCATAGTGTCACAGCACTTCTTTTGATTTCTTCTTCACAGCTTCCGGTATTTGTGATTGTGGATTCCAGGTAGACGTAGGACTGGACAACTTCGCCACTGGCTATTTCCCGCAAGTCCGGTAGGTTGTTCGTCTTACGATCCACCGCCATCATTTTGGTTTTATGCATGGATCTAAGAATAATTATTAAATTAAATTATTTCTAGGTACATGGTTTTATCACGGTTTATTGCCAAGCTAAAATTGACACTGGTTGTCATGTCACGTGGCAAGGAGAATAGTGTCGTCTGCATTTGTTTCTCATGTTGGACATTCAATTGATACACCTTTGTCCATCGGAGAGAATGAATCCCTGCCCAACACGAGCCTGAGTTTTATAATTTATATGTGTAGTGTAAAATAAACTGACCGCGATGTGAACAGTGGCCGTCCCCTATTACTCAAGGACTGCCGACCGTTCTTCCTATGAATTACATCCTTGATCCCGTAAGAGGAAGGAAGCTATCCCGTTATTCCCACGCCTCCCGGTCCATGGATCGTGTGAATGAACTTTTTATCACTGAGGTTAGGTAGTTACTCTTACTTTTTATCAACTTTTGAGTTTTGTTAAGAGCTTTTGTGTATAGTGTAATTTATTTTGATACACTCTTTAACTGTTTTTTTTTATAAATATGTTGGATTTTGCACAATTGGGCGTCTTTTAAATAAAATCATAAATACAAAAAGACTTGACAGCTCCATGGCGCAGTGGTTAACACGCCAGCCTGCGACACGGAGTGTCCGGGTTCGATCCCCGGCCAGGTCAAGATGGAAAATGATCTTTTTCAGATTGGCCTGGGACATGGATGTTTATCTATATATGTATTTGTTATAAAATATAGTATCGTGTCTCGAACTTACCTTGGGGCTAGCTCAATCTGTGTGATTTGACTATATATTTATTTATTTATAAAAAAAAGATCAAAATTTTAGCGTGGTATATTTTTTGTTAGGTCAGTTTACGTAATGTTTCCGACGTAAACGACAATTAAGTACCTAAAACCACAGAGGAAAAAATACTACCTACATTATGACTAAAATTTAGGGAGATGCGGCAGCTTTAAGACACAAGTCACAACACAACAAATGTGTAACAAAAATACATTGTTCAACCGTCAGATTTATGAATAACTAGCTTTCGCCCGCGGCTTCGCCCGCGTCAATGTCGATCCCTCGGGATTAGTACTTTTTTCCGGGATAAAAGGTAGCCTATGACCTCCGTACTCCAGAGAACTTGTATGCAAAATTTCATGATGATCGGTTCAGTAGTTACGGCGTGAAAGCGTAACAAACAAACAAACAAACAAACAAACTCACTTTCGCATTTATAATATGAGTAAGGATAAGGATTTAATAATTAAGGACAAGTTCATTTGATTACTATCGATAGATGGTCGTGTTGATACTTCATTAAATTATGTTACGGCCAAAAACAAAAGTTCCCATCGCGCCCCTCATTAACACATCAGCGACATATGACATCATATCCACTCAATGGCTCATCACGCGATCTCGTCACACATCGGTTCATCAGCATCAAACACCACATTACATTTTCCAGTCTACTCCAAAGTCCACAATCCAATTTCACCCTTAAATCGTTAACAATAAAACCTTCAAAGGAAGTTTTGTGACTGTTCGTATTAGTTTGCAAACTGTTCGTTCTGATAAAATAGTTTATGCGTGTCCAGAAAAGAACTATAGTCTCTATTTCTATACACATACGGTTTATGATTGTTTTATTCAATTGCGTTTGTAATTAGAGACACGACCGTGGGAGAAAGCAGTAGCGGGCTAATTAAATATTAATATAATGCATGAAGGTATGTAAAGGTCGCAGGCATGGCCACCTGGGTCCTAGGGGGCAACGGCATTTACGGTAACAGTGCACTCCCGGTTTTGATCCTGGATCCTGTACTAACGGCTGATAAACATGATATCGTGAAGTATCCTACTTATTTAAAATATATTATATGAAAATAAGAAATATATGGCTGGCTCTTTCCTCGGGCAAAGAAGCTTGGCAATTGCTATTCAGCGGGGGAATGCAGCTAGTGTTCTTGGCAATTTCCCACACGGGCGGAATTAATAACTAAAAATCTAAACTAAGGTGTTGACCTTAGTTTAGATTTTTAGTTATTAATTCTTTTATATTTAAGTTTTTTTTTAGTATGAATATAGTTAGGTTTATTTGGTAGTTTTTAAATTAGTTTATATTAAGAAATTAGTCGCAGGAAGACGCTGGATGCAGGCCGCTTCCAACCGGTCGTATTGGATATCCTTGGGGGAGGCCTATGTCCAGCAGTGGACTTCTTGCGGCTGATATTTGACGAGCTCCGTGGCGCAGCGGTCAACACGCCAGCCTGCGACACGGAGTGTCCGGGTTCGATCCCCGGCCAGGTCAAGATGGAAAATGATCTTTTTCAGATTGGCCTGGGTCTTGGATGTGTATCTATATATGTATTTGTTATAAAATATAGTATCGTTGAGTTAGTATCCCATAACTCAAGTCTCGAACTTACTTTGGGGCTAGCTCAATCTGTGTGATTTGTCCGTATATATTTATATGATGATGATGATGATGATGTAGAAATTAGTTTTTTCTTAGTATAGATGAATAATATTCCCCCATTTTCATAACATTTTTATTGATGCATCGCTCCTATTGGTTGCAGCGTGATGTATTTAAGCCTTCCTCAACAAATGGACTATCCAACACAAATAAGAAATAAGTATACCAAGACGCAATTTCTTTTTTAAATCTATTAAGTATACCTTATTACATAGTGTAAGTAAAAGTTGCTTCGATCGAATCCAAATAAAAAAATAAAAGAATAACAAGGTTTTTAAAATAAAAAACCACGACTGCCGTGTCAAAAAATTAAATCCAGTGAACTCCGGATGTTGTAAGGATTTCAACGATGCCCCATACATTTAGATCTGTTCAGTCAGGCCTTTTGGGGGTTATGGCAATATACCTAGTTTATATTGTATGAATTTGTATGTAGGTGGAATGAAGAAACTCACACATGTATTAGAAGAGCTCGAAAACCTTAATACCTACTTACTCCCTTTGCACAAATATTTTAGACACAATAGGCTAGTTTCCTGGGTCGTAATAATAGCGTAACAATTAGTCCGTCAGTTAGATAATCAAAAAATATTGGACACGTATTTTTTCTTTTGTCAATTAAACAATAAATAATAAAGATAAAGCGCGTCAAAATTCAGGAGTGGGGGCTCGTGACGTCAAAGTTTGCTAAAAATTGTAGCAAACTATGACGTCACACGGAACTTCAAAATGCTATATCTTTATCATTTTTTGTTTAATCGACAAACGAAAAAATACGTGTCCAATATTTTTTGAATATCTAACTGACGGACTAATTATATTTTTTTAGGAAACTAGCCTATTGTGTGAAAGAAACTTAGATCTTCGTCCGCATTGCACCATTTTATGTAGTAAATAGAAACCAATAGTGGCGCAATGCGGAGGCAAAAAATATAAAAAACAGACCCAAAAATGCTGATAAAAATGCAAATATGTGTAGGGTAGATGTAGGTAAGTAACATTTTTATAAAAAAATATTGCACCAAATCATACTAATCGCAACACCTCAAGTGCACTGCAAACAAAACCATAAACGACGTACTTACATGTACCTAGGCACCCTTGCACCTTGGCACATTCCCACACAGCGTGAGAACCTATCCACACCCTTGCCAAATAAAGAACCGAGTTTACTCCCCAACAAATACACGACAAAAACTCTAAACTTCATGCCCACACCCTTCACGGTACACCGCACACATAAAGTATCGAATTAATCCATCAAGGTGTGCAAGCAAAAAATACGGTGCTTTATGGAAAGCTGCGAAGTCATGAAGTACCGAGTTTCGTGGGTGGGGTGAAGCGGAAATAAATGCGGTTCTTGATGGGCAGCGCGGTCCTGCATTCCCATACACAGGATAAGGGGGCAGCGGATGTAGCTTTACTTTAGATTTGCATTGTAAGTAGATCAAATTTTATCATGCAATAAACGTAAGTTCTTTATTTATTTATATTTTTTGAAAGAGTATGAGAAAATAGGTATAACTAAATGGTTTATTTACGAACAGATTCCTTGCATTTATAGGCAAAGAACTGATTTTTGGTATGGTATAAAGGGCCGTTCAAGTATTACGTAGCAATATATTAGCTATGTTTAACCCTCTCCTCCCCCTTGTCAACAAAAGTAAAAAAGCTCTTCCCCCCTCCCCCAAGCTTACACGTAAACATTGGCATCATTTTCACAAAATATATTTGTTTATTTTGCTAAATGTCATCACTATGCAAACCTAAGCCATGTCAGCAAAAATAAGCCTAGCCCACCCCCATTTACATAATATTTGAATTACCCCTAATGTAAAAGGAAAGACAAAATAAATAAAATTTAGAAATAAGTAGTTAGATTTGTCCACCTTATTATTTTTTGTGAAGTTAATTTGCAAAAAATTAAAAACTATTTTATTTTATCTTACCATTTTTTTGTTCTTTCTCACACATAAGTACGAATATTCTGTACTTTAATAAACAAATAATTATAAATATTTTACTTTTATTAACCTACTGCAGTCAAAACATAATCCATTAGCAAATAATCGAACCTAATACATTTATCACCTACTAACCACTCGTCCATAAGCTCCATTCACGACAGGTCCCCTATCAGAGCGAGACACAACGAAAACAAAACATCCCGACACAGTTCCCACCACACAACAGCTCACGTTAGAGCGAGACAGCTATATATCACACCTTCGTCTTCCAAACAGGATGGAAACGGGAAGAAATGCATTATGAATTTTGCTGAGCGTTCCCATAGTAGAACTTATCATTACGTGGCTGGAAGCCCAAGAGTGTGGACGTGTGTTTAGTGCGGATATCTTTGAAAATGCCGTGCAGTGAAGACGATGATTCCCAGACTGGGTTCTCGGAGCCGACCCAGGGGATGTCCAAAGCGGAGTTGAGGAAGGTCAGTGTTTTATGTGGATATAGTGCTGTGTGGTTCATAAAGTGGAAAACTTGAAAAGTTTTTTTAATAATGTATACCTATTTCGAAATAAATAATATCATTTGAGTGTTAAAGTGGGCCTAAAGAAATTTAAAATTCTTAACCACATCAATTTGTGTTCTATTTAAAATAAAAAAAAAATATTTACATGAGATCCTAGTGAGATGTTATATGCTTAAAAAATAACGCAATCTTGAAAAATGAAAATGAAAATGAAAATGAATAATTTTTATTCAAAGTAGGATACATGTATCGCTTTTTGAACGTCATATGTTTCTGTTGTTTATTTTTCTTTCTTTTGTTTGTAAAATCGAAAAACTACTAGCGTTTCGGAATGACCACTGCTGAGAAGAATACGCCGAAAGAAACTCAGTCCAGTCTTGGTCTCTATGTGCCTGAAGGGCTCGAATATAACAATATATTTTACAAAAATTAAATTTAACTACATTAAAATATACATTTAAATTATTACCAAGCATTTTTATCGAATAAATAATCTTTTATACAATAATAAGCCCTTTTAAGTAAATGATTTTTTACAGCCGTTTTAAATTGAATTAATGGCAGACCTAATATTTCTGCGGGAATTCTATTATAGAAGCGTACTCCAAGACCCAAAAAAGAATCCATAGTTTTCTGCAATCGCAATGCTGGTGTAAATAATTTATTTTTATTTCTAGTGTTTCTGCTATGTATATCACAGTTTTTTTTATATAAATGAATGTTATGGCGCACAAACATAATATTAGAAAAGATATACTGTGAAGGGAGTGTCAGAATATTAATATTTTTGAATAACTCTCTAAGAGATTCTCTGGCGCCTAATTTATATATTGATCTAATAGCGCGTTTCTGTAGAACAAATATGGTATTTACATCTGCAGCGTTTCCCCATAGTAATATTCCATACGACATAAGACTATGAAAGTAACTAAAATATACCAAACGCGCAGTATCAACATCAGTTAGTTGTCTTATCCTCCTAACCGCGTAAGCCGCAGAGCTAAGTTTCCCTGCCAATTTTTCAATATGGGCACCCCATTGAAGCCCAGCATCAACAGTTATTCCAAGAAAAGTTGCTTTGTCTACCAATCCTACTGTTTCATTATTGACGACTATACTTGTTGAAACTTTTGCAACATTTGGTAAGCAAAATTTAATACATTTAGTTTTACTAGCGTTCAACAAAAGATTGTTCGCAGTAAACCAGTCCAACACTTGAGCTAATGTACTATTAACCTCGTCAGAAGAGTCAGTATTCCTATCTACTCGGAAGATGAGAGATGTATCATCGGCAAATAGTACAGCCTTGCATGTGTTAATATAGTACGGTAAATCATTAATGTATATAAGGAACAGAAGAGGCCCTAGGATAAAGCCCTGAGGTACACCCATCCTAATACATGATCCGGAAGATTGAACCCCATCTAAACTAACTTTTTGAATTCGGCTACTCAAGTACGATTTGATTAAGTCGAGAGATTTACCTTTGATTCCATAGTGTATCAGCTTGGATATAAGGGTGTTGTGATCTACGCAGTCAAATGCTTTAGAAAGATCACAAAAAGCACCAATAGCATTCTGTTTTCCCTCCCAAGCTTCATAGATATGTTTTAAAAGAGCTACACCCGCGTCAGTTGTTGACCGACCCTTAGTAAATCCATACTGTTCACTATGAAAATGATCATTTTTATTAAAAAAAGACAATAATTGATTGAAAATCAATTTTTCAAATATTTTACTGAGAACTGGTAGAATGGAAATAGGCCGGTAGTTTGTGGGATTACTTTTATCCCCTGATTTATATAATGGTATAACTTTACTCAGCTTCATCAAGGCTGGAAAAGTACCGGTATCTAAACATTTATTAAAAATAGAAGCTAAGTAAGGTGCTATTACATTAATGATATTACTTATGACGGATACCGAGATGTCCCACAAATCTCCAGTTTTTTTATTATTTAAGCTTTTAAATGTATCAATGATTGTGAGCGGAGTCACATGTTGAAATATTAAATTATTTTTACATTCGGGTATACAACTTGTTAATAATTTTTTAGATTCATCTGTCGATGAACATAAGGAGGCAGTGGTGTTTATGGGAATGTTAGTGAAAAAGTCCTCAAAATATTGGGCAACGTCTGCCTTACTGCTGAGAACATTATTATTTATTTTTAATTCTACTTTATTGTCACGCTGTTTATTCTTACCAGTTTCTGTGTTAATAATTTTCCATGTTGTCTTTATTTTATCTTGAGAATTTAAGATAGTATTTCTAGTATATAATGATTTGGCATGCATACATACCTTTTTAAAAACTTTTGAATAATTTCTAACATAGTTAATAAATTCAGGATCCTGGTTATATGCCTTCATAGCCAGTAATTCGTATATCCTATTTCTACTGATGTAGATACCTGTAGTAGCCCATTCACTAATTTTTTTACGATTACGTCTGGTACAAGTTTTAACTTGGAAGGCATTATTGAATTCAGTTTCTATGACATTAAACATTTTATTGTAAAGGGCATCCGGATCATCTCTCGTTTCTTCGATTAGGGGCATTTTTTCTGATATATTTTCCTTGAATACCTTGATTTTGCCTTTGGTTATAGGTCTATACGTTATCTTTGGTAAGTCTACCTCTACTTGATTTACTAATTTGACAAACTGACCAAAATGATCAGAAGTGAGATTTTTAATTATGTATTTATCAAGAGCACTACAATTGCAGAAAATATTATCTATACATGTTGCAGAATCACCATTAACTCTAGTTGGTTCTAAAAATAAATTAAATAAATTAAACGACTTAAATACATTCAACAAGCCAACACTTTCAGTTGTAGTTACTAATAAATCAACATTAAAGTCACCGCACACTATGATATTTTTGGGACTACAGGATAGTTTCCTCAAAATATCTTCAATTACTAATTCCAAAGTATTATAATTTGACTTAGGGGGTCTGTATACGCATACTATAATAGATTCCTCAAGTTCAATACATGACAATTCAACATTACATTCTACCGAAAGACTGACGATATCTTTGCGTTCTCTACACTTGACATTGTTTCGCGTTAAAATTAAACTGCCTCCTTTCTCTTTAGTCTTTCTGGTATATGAGCTTGCCACTGAATAATTATCTATATTAAATTGTTGCTGATGGGGCTGTAGAAAATGTTCAGTAAGGCATACTACATGTAAATCTATATGATTTATGAATAATTCTAATTGTAATAATTTGCTAGTCAAGCCTTGAATGTTCTGGTGAATGATATTTAATTCTTTGGCCTTAACTGTTGTCTTATCACTCAGTTTAAATCAGAGTGAGAGTTATATATTACAGGTATAATACTACCTTGAACGTTACTATTAGATTTACCTATGTCAAAAGACATAGCAGTTTTACTACTTTTTACAGGACTAAGTAAATTAAAAGCTACAAGTGAAGCTATTTTTCGCTTAAAATGTAATGGAAGATACATAGTATCTTGTGTCAACTTAAACCTAGATATAAACTTATTTAAATCTAAATAGAAAATAAAATCGCCATGACAACGGGCCATGTTGTACATATGTACATTTAAATTATGTATGTGTATATTTCTGTCTTTATCAAGTGATTCCGAATACGGAAAAGCACTTATTATAAACTTACACCTAGTTTTTAAATTCAAATTATTTAAAATGTCAATACTTTGCTTTATGTTCCTTTTTGTAACAGAGGAACTGTCACCAAACAATATTAATATTGTTGTGTTTTCATCTATATTACTACTGTCAATGCTATCAATTAAATTTGAAAAAGATACCCCGGGTGTACATGTGTTTAGTACAGTACAATCATGATTTATACATTTCGAAAAAATACTACTAAAGCCTAGACCCAGCTCGTCTGAATAAACTAATAATTTGTTAGAGGAAAATTTCTTATTAATACTGTTATCAATAGTACCTATCTTCATTTGCAAGTCGCATTTTGTACGTGTATCAAGTTCTTGAGCAATTTCAGATGACATTGTAATTGCCACCTGTGTACTATGTTGCTCATTATTACAGTGAGATGACTCAGTGTGTTTTTTAACCGCCATCATATTTTCATACAATTGTTTTTGGCATATTTCATAATTATTAGTCAATTTTTTTAAAGACTCATGTTGTTTTGATATTTGTGATTGCAACTCATGAATCTCCGTGTCATAAATTCGGCTAGCCATATAAAGGTCATCTTTGCATGATTTAAATTGGTTAAATAGATTTAATTTTTCTTTACGTAGCTGAGTCAGGCTTTTACAATTTTTTTGTTTTGAAATTAATTTCTTGGTGCGCTTTATCATCCTATTTATTTTTACATACTTTTTTATTTTATTATGTGTGTTTAATATGAAGTATTGAGACTGTGGAGTACTTGCAGGTATTTCCACGACCGGTCCCGAGCCACACTCCATGAGTTCACTGTACAAATGCAAGGTGTTGTTGCATAATTCAATCTCTTTTTGTTTTTCAATTTCTAAGGCAGATCTCTGTGCCTCATGTAGGCATTGTTCCAACTCAGTAATGCGACTAAGGGCTCGTTCGTGTACCATACTGCATTCAGTAGTTTGCGCTAAACAATCTTTCAATTTAATGTTTTCATCTAATAATTGAGTGTTTTGTACATGAAGGCTAGTGCATTCATTTTTTAAAATCATATTTTTATTATTGATTTTGTCAAATTCTTCCTCATTTTCCTCCCTTTCACATAACAGTTGGGAGTTTTCCTCTCTGCAGGTTTTGAGCTCGTTTAGCGCCAGCTTCAACTTCATGTTAAGGTCTTTTAGAGTGGCCTTCCGAGTCATCATAGTGCAGGAGGTGTTATCCGCAACTGAAAATATGTATTATAATTTAATATATATATATATATTTAATAATATTTTGGGTTCTGTGGGACTATTTTAATTATTACTGTTAATTGATAAAAACAAAAATGCCAAAATGGCAGGGGATCATAACAAATCAAAATGAGGTATCTAGTATTAATTTTTAAACAATAAAAGAAGAAGGAAATGAAACAATAATAGCTTATTAACTTAATCTTTATAAATATTATAGGTTGCAGGTATAACTAGGGTAGGGCATAGGAATATTGAATCAATACAATAGAATTATACTTTGGTCCTAAACTACCTATATTATGCTCCTGTCACCGGCTTTTGTTTTCTAAACATCAACTAAGCTTGCCACCGGGTAAGCATAGCGATATCACAAAAATACAAAGCCAGATGTAGGTTAAAACTTTAGACAATCAATAAGAAATGAATAATCAATCTTATTTGTATTGCTAACTGTAATTTAAAAACATATATTTGTCAATTGAAGGAAAATCTGATCACTTATTGCAGATTATTTTTATAAGTAGGTAGTTTTTTCTTAACAAAATGGGACAAAGAAACAAAGTAAATACTTCGAAATTAATGTTGTGCTTTATAAAATTAACTTCTATGAAGGAATATTATGCCTGACGACTTAAGTTTTATTTCATCAACTCCGATTTCACTAGGTAAACGGAGCGAGATACAAACTGAGCCCGGTAGGTATAATACAGGTCAATATTCTGTGTAAACAAAATTAAAAGAGGAATACTCGTATTTGGACGAACACTGCCTATAGTGAAAGAATAAAACAGTATACTCTCCCGGTAAATATGATGCAGATTCACAATTAGATCCTTTGTTGTTTGTTTGACAGCTAAACCACCATCCAACTGCCGGCACTGGTTATTTAGTTTTTAGCGTCGATATACGCCACAATTTCACTTAAATACCTTAATTATATAAACTTATAACTTAATTGTGCATTTAAAATTAGATTTATACAAAGAATCTGAACTAAATACAATTTTAATTATTTAAATTGCGGAACAGATGATTTTGACATGTCACCCGGGCTCGTTCCGTTTTACGTATTGGAAGTTGAAGTTGAACATACATACATACTATCACGTCTTTTCCCTTGCGGGGTAGACAGAGACCAGTCCTTTAGGATTAAAAAAGCCACGTTCAGCATATTATATATAGCGGAATCAAAATAGTGATGGGTTGCTAACCGCATCGCCTACTAATATGATGCCTCAGATTTTCGCCCTTTCCCTCGATAGGCTTTTACGATCTGCGCGGGAACACAAGCAGCTGGTTCATTCTATGTTTTCTTTTTCTGCCACACCAGCAAGGAAGAGTGCTGAAGTGAAAACTTCTGGAAAACCAAAAAGTTATAATCAGTGTTTTACCTCAGAGCTGAAAGGATATGTACCTATAGATCCTAAGGATACCCCATACATCCTCATTTCATGCCTGGAACATTGAAACTCACATACATCTATCATCATAATCATCAGTTTTAGTCTTCACTGCAGGAGCATGACCCTCTCTGTACTACCGGAGCCATACTTGGTCAGAGCAGACAGAGGATTTGGCCTACACTCTCCTCGCTGGCCAGACGGGTTGGAGAGGTCTCATTGATGTTTATGAGCTTTGTTTAGCTTGTATCTTACGACCTCCATGGGAAGACTAGGTTTTTCTAGGTCCTATTCTACTCTGCCGAAAACCACACGGCATTCATACATACATATGTATATATACTAAAGTACTGAGATGAACTCAGCAAACTCCTGTTTTTAAGCAGAGGCCAACTTCTAACAGCAAATTGTTTTCTTCAGACCAACAAACCTATAATGGAAAAGAAGCGGCGCGCGCGCATCAACCACTGCCTCAACGAGCTCAAGGAATTGCTGCTGGATAAGACTGAAAAGGACGTGAGTATCCCTATATACATACATATTATCACGTTTTTATCGCTTACGGGGTAGACAGAGCCCAAGGTCATGAGACCGAAAGGCCACGTTTAGCATGTTGGAGGGCGTAAAGGTAGAAAACGGAATCAAAAGGTAAAAAATAGTGATGGGTTGCTAGCCACATGGCCTATTGTCATGATTCTTTAGATTTTCGCCCATTTCCTTGACCGGCTTCTACGGTCTGCGCGGGAAGGGAAGCAGCTGGCACATTCTACGTTTTTTCTTTTCTCACATACCAGCGTGGAAGAATTATCCTTGCTATATAAACTGTTGGGAAACTCATCAGTTTCCCTGGTTGGTTATATGGTATAGTGGTATGGTTGATGAGATTTGGGACCATTTGCAATGCTAGTGAATTTAATTTCTTGTAAGAATCTTATTAGTAGGTTCATTAATTGCGAGCAAGAACATGTTGACAAAATTTGAGACTATTAGTTTTAGTTATATATATCGATGCTCTTAACCACTGAGCTGTCGTAGCTTCAAATCGACAAATGAGAGCATCGACGGGCTTCATGTCGAAGGTTGTAGGTTCAAATCCTACCTGCGGCGAAATTTTTTCATCACATATTTTCGATTTTAATATTAAACCGAGCATTTTAATGCTATTAATATAATTAATATATATATATAGTTAAATTTGATTATGTATAAATTATTAACAATCTTAAATATAAAAAAAAACCGACTTCAATCTAACTACTGAACCGATTGTTATAAAATTTAAACTTGAAAGCATACCTTTTCAAACAAGAAAAATTTTTTTTGGTTGGCTGAGGTTAAAAACATTAAAACCGAATTGATAACCGCCTCCTCTTTTTTGTAGTAGGTTAAAAATTACATGTTTCGGTAGTATTTTACATGATTTCTCACCAAGTGCTAAGTAGCTTTTATAGAATAGTGGAAACTTCTGCATAATTACACAAGTGTTACATCACCATTTTTTGGGTCACACAGCTGCGCAAAACCTCCCCTTCTGTTTCCAACCAGTTCTATCTCCTGTCATACTATATCTTTCCATCCTTTTTTAATTGCAAACAGTCGTATTTCATCCATCTCATTCTAGGTTCCGTAGATGATTTTCACATATTCGGGCATATAATTTAGTTTAGTCTTCAAAATTCTACTATCCAACTAATGTTATAAATTCGAAAGTCTGCATGTTTAGATATTTGTTGCGTATCACGCCAAAAAGCTGAACGGATTTTGACGAAATTTTGCACACAGATAAGTTATTACATATATCACATAGACTACGTTTAATCCGCGAAAAAAGTACTGTTTCCGAGAGATCAACATAATGCAGCGGGCGAGAGCTTACAAAATAAATTCGCATCAAACACATGAGCAACCAAACAACCACGATAATAATAACCCTGTTTCTTATTTTCCAGCCGACCCGCCACTCCAAGCTTGAGAAAGCCGATATCCTCGAGCTGACGGTAAAGCACCTACAAAAGCTGCAGCGGCAACAGTTGGCGGCCGCCATCGCCGCTGACCCTGCTGTGCTGCACCGTTTCAAGGCCGGCTTTGGCGACTGCGCCGTAGAAGTCCGCCGGTACCTCTCCCGCCTCGCAAGCGTACCCACCGGCCTCCGCCACCGACTGGGCAACCATCTCAGCTCCTGCATCGACGGAATCGAACACCTACACCCAGTCCCTGACTACCCACCTCTAGTCCCAGACCCGTTAAGATTAGACAACGAAAGACCTAGCGCATTCCATTTCGTCAAATCTCTTAAACCCACCAGCCCACCTTTAAGCCCGTTGTCATGCGATTCTGCCTGTGATTCTTCTACCGAGTTAGAAACTCCTCCGCGACCCGTCCAAACCTTCCCGTTCCCTACACCTCCAAGCAGATCAGCATCAGACCAGGACTCTAGCCCCGAAACGCAAAAACCTACAGTCTCTTCCACGACGATATCACCAGAAACTTTAAAGCAAGAGGCATTAAAGAACAAGAAATACATGGAACCACTATCTATTATAATTGATGTAGAAAACTACAAGATTGGAATAGATGCGTCCCCCAAAAGAGCCGTGGATTACTCCATAAGACATAAGTTAAAAAGACCAGTGATGGAAATTTCTGGACCTGCACCTAAAGTTATAAGGATCGAGGCCGAGAGAACTGCAACGATTCCTGAAAAAATATATGAGAGGCGATCGCCCGAGAAGATTTCAGCTTTTAGAAGGGTTCCTGATAAGAAGTTGACAATACCTGAAAGTATACCGAGCGCAGTAGAAAGGCCAAGTTTCGAAAGAGTGAAAGCTGAGGTTCCTAGGACTGTTATAAGTCATACTGCAGTGTCGCTCGCTCAGCCATCGATTGTCAAAAAGGATGTGAAAGTTGAAAAGGTTGAAGTCAAGGTTGAGGCCGATACGAGCTCAAGATCGCCAAAACAAGGTACTTCTAGTAGTACCAGTACAGAAATGTGGCGGCCGTGGTAAAATACCTAGTTTTGACCTATTAAAATGGAGTCATATAGTATGTGAAATTCGAGGTGTAATTTGAGGCCTATACCAGTTCGGAGTCACGGCAAAAACACAGTTTTACGCGCAATACAGAAATGTGGTGGCCTTAGTGATTGATATTTTTCTTTATAGAATAGATATACGACAGCTTTAAGTATTTACCATTATGGTATACGTTTATTTTGTTAAGATATTAAAGTTATTTTTAATTTTTGTGTGGTGTTATTATTTGACAGTAAGGGTCACTTCAGAATAGCGAATTATATTACATACAATAGCTCTTAAATATGTTTATTCTTGGGTCATGCTCCTGCAGTGGAGACTAAAAAGACATGATGATGATGATGTTTTTTCTTGACGACGTGGTGGTCGTGTATTAGTGTTACCACAGGTGTCTTTGAATCGCAGGTTTCCGGGTCAATAACCGGAACGAATCTGGAACCCTTGTAAAGCCACTCTGAGAAAGATCGATTTCCAGATGGAAATGGCAGACCATTTTCATCCAAGACTTGCTAGCTAGGTCTTGGATATAAATAAAGAAATAAATAAAAATATATACGGACAAATCACACAGATTGAGCTAGCCCCAAATTAAGTTCGAGACTTGTGTTATGGGATACTAACTCAACGATACTATATTTTATTACAAATACATACATACATCCAAGACCCAAGTCAATCTGAAAAAGATCATTTTTCATCTTGATCTGGCCGGGGATCGAACCCAGTCACTCTCGTGTCGCAGGCTGGCGTGTTGACCGCTGCGCCACGGAGCTAGCTATTTATCTATATATGTACATATCTATTGAAAAATATATTTTGTTGAGTTAGTATCCCACGACACAAGTTCAAACATAATGTGGGGCTAGCTCAATATGTGTGATTTGTCCCTATACATCGTGTAAATTTACCTCCGACATTCCAGTTAAGGGGTTTGTCAAGGGGGACTCAACCCGTCAAAATAAGCAGCTTTTCCTACGGGACCAATGCTGGGAACTCTAATAAAAATCGTCATTTCCATACAAAAGTGTTCGGCCGGCCCGGTAATTTGTATGAAAATGTCAAAAGTTTTTAAGACTTTAAAATTTTGAACCTCTGAACTATATTTAAATCTCCAAACCAGAATGGAATATAGAATTGCAAGAAAAAAGGTAAAACAAAAATTAAACTTCCCATAAAAAATCGCCCAGCTGATTGGACTCAATGTTTATTTTTTTTGTACCTTTTTCTTGCAATTCTGTATCCATTAGGAATTATGATACCGATATTTCAATAAAGCCCAGCTGTATATATTTATTTACAGGCATTACTATACAAATTATTTTATCTTTCTTATTTTAAACTTAATAACTGTTCACTCTAAACTTTTTTTGTCATAAAGTAAAAGGTAGTATTTTCATAAAATAATTTTATTGGCAAGCACATCACATTCATTAAAATAAAGTTGGCATCAAGCATTACTAAAGTTGCGACTGGCTCGCGGCACACCGCCACAGCATTTTCGTCTACCAAAATGGTGATCGTTTGATTTAGGGCCTTATCACACTAGCGAGTTGCGAGCGAGTTGGCAACGTGTGCGCGGCGAACACGCCGCGCTTTCAACTCGCTCGCAACTCGCTAGTGTGATAAGGCCCTTAACCAATTGTCCCTGCACCGATTACGATTATTTCAATGTGAGAGGATAATACATATTGTTAAGTTTTTCTTGAATGCGTAAGGCGATTTTATTATGAATTTGATATAAGTAGTAAGATAAAATGTCAACGAACCCAGCCATAAAACCATGTATTGAGTATGGCGACATCGTGTCTTTTGTATGAGATGACATATATGTCGTATTTTCATAACATCAATGCACAAGTCGATTGACAAGTCCAGTAGTTTGAAAAAAATTACATCTTTTTGGTAAACCTATGGCAAAGAACAATTAACACATTCAGTGCTGAAAACAAGCCTCGCGTGTGATACGTGTAAAGTAGTAGACTAAAATGTCAACTAACCCAGAACCATGCATTGACAAGTATGGCGGCATCGTGTCTTTTGTATGAAATGACATATTTTGTCGTATTTTCGTAACATCAATGCACAAGTCGATTGACAAGTCCAGTTGTTTGTAAAATTGTCATCTTTTTGGTACACCTATGGCGAAGATTAAATGTGTGTTACGTGTATCAAAATACTTTGTACTTGAGCTGAAAATCAGGGCGCTACAATTTTAGATAATGAATATTAAGGCAAAGCTACATTTAATATGAGACAATTTACTTTGCGTGCTTCCACCACCAGTTAGGTCATGCAAACTATTGCTGGCTAGCAATAGTATATGAAGAAATAGGGGGCGATGTCCATTATTGGCATATCAGGTTAAAATCTAAAATAAAATTTCGTAACATAATTGCTGTTTTTTTTGACATGATACCGTGAAAAAAGTAAGCGATAGAGAGGCACGATCGGCTTGTGACGTCTCTTTCTCTCTTCCACCGTTATTACGTAAAATATCGTCCGTAAATCTTCTTTACAGACTACAATTTTTTGTCAAATATAGCGAAGTATAAAATGCTCTGACGAACCGCAAACCAGTCATAAAAAACTACATTAAATTCTTTGGTCCTTCAATAAATAAATATACTACTTTACATAATCTAAAATAAATAACTACACATAATTTGATTGGACGGACTACAAAGATTAATATAAGGCAATACATCAAAATTATTCTAATTTATAACTAACTTATATGAGATCTTTGCTTCACTAGATCGTTTTAGCAGTTATATCATTGAAACTAACGTGAGATAAAGAAATTATGAATAAAAACGGGTCACTCACGTGCTATTTCGTCGGGGTTGTCGACTATAGTTTCGACTAGTGGGACGCTCGGCGGAAGGTCCCGCGTTCGTCTTGAAATTAGGCTCCTGACGAGCCCGAAAAAATAACTTACATGTTTAAGTGACCCATTTTTATTTATTAATCGTTTTAGCAGATTTACAAAATCTGGTTCAGATGAAAAAAGGGGAATCATCCATTATTAAAACTCTGGTCTATCATTTACTCGTATATATGATACAGAATTAGATAAGTACGATAGCGCTTTCAACGCGCAAATTAGAAATAAATAAAATAAAATAAATATAAATATATACGGACAAATCACACAGATTAAGCTAGCCCCAAGGTAAGTTCGAGACTTGTGTTATGGGATACTAACTCAACGATACTATATTTTATAACAAATACATATATAGATACACATCCAAGACCCAGGCCAATCTGAAAAAGATCATTTTCCATCTTGACCTGGCCGGGGATCGAACCCGGTCACTCCGTGTCGCAGGCAGGCGTGTTGACCGCTGCGCCACGGAGCTAGACTCGTGTCAAAAATCACGCGGACGTGTCGTTCCTGTTTTCTAATTTGTGTGAGCGGGGAATCCCGTAAGGTTTAAACCACAGATGGACACACAGGTTTCTATATGAGCGTTACAAAACCCACATACCTAGTGTGTAGTATATGTTTATTTTTCTTTTTTCTATTTGGCCCTCAGTTCAGAAGCTTATTTTAGCCAGTGTCTAGTTAATATTTGAGTATACCATCAATTCTTGTGTAATTATTTTGCCGATTCGACGGAACCCCTGGCGACAATTCCCACGAATCCACTGGTTTGGTCATATACGATGCAGCAAGACGAGCAAACACCAGCCCGCTAAGTAAATCTCACTACAGCCGCACCATGACACTTTATTTTAGTTATTCCACACATTTTTATAAACATGGGAATCTATAACACCAAATTACACCGACTTTACATTATAAACTCAACAAGAAACGATTTGCAAAACAATCCAAAACAAAAACAGTGCAGTCCGTAAAAATTCCCACCAAGAAGTCCCGGAGCATGTTGCATTTAGATTTTTTTTTGGACCCAGGCCCAATATCGTAAAAGGTTTTTTATAAAGCCCTATTAGACTTGCTTTGAAAAACACCGAGAGGTATAGCCCGACCAAAAATATAAAAACATTTCATCATATTGCGGAAAACAATTGGAACTATGATGATGAAATCATCAACGCTACTTTAAGACGTTTTTATTGTCGCCTGTCGATTGTGCGTCTATTTTTGGATATTGTCAGTTACATCTGCGTTAAAAAACATCACGGACCTTGTTGTCAACAAGAATGGTATTTATACTAGCTTATTAGCATGAGTGCGACTTTATTTAGTGCTGTTATAATTATGGTGAATTAAGCGCCCCCAGAGCAGGGTTTTTAGGGTTCCGTACCCAAAGGGTAAAAACGGGACCCTATTAATATTGCTCCACTGTCTGTCTGTCTGTCACCAGGCTATAGCAGACTAGCTCCGTGGCGCAGCGGTCAACACGCCTGCCTGCGACACGGAGTGACCGGGTTCGATCCCCGGCCAGGTCAAGATGGAAAATGATCTTTTTCAGATTGGCCTGGGTCTTGGATGTGTATCTATATATGTATTTGTTATAAAATATAGTATCGTTGAGTTAGTATGTCATAACACAAGTCTTGAACTTACTTTAGGGCTAGCTCAATTTGTGTGATTTGTCCGTATATATTTATTTATTATTATAGCTCAGGAACCGTGATAGGTAGACAGTTGAAATTTTCACACAAAAAATAGAATAAAATACGACACATGAACATGATTTTTTTTGCTTGTTTTTGCTCGATATTGATAACGGCAACAGGTAGACGCTGCAAATATATACTCAGAATATTTAGTTATATTAAATAATTAAATAAAAATAATTTAATATTAAAGGGGGTTCCCATATAACAGACATGATTATTGCCGTTTTTATAAATAACGGTACGGAACCCTTTTTATTATTTGGTCGGGCTTTAACCTACACGTTGCTAGGTCCAGCTACCACTAGATGGCGGCCGTGCTAAGTCTGATGTTTTAAGAAAACTATGGGATCAGTTATCGCTGACACAAAAAAGATACACCAGCTAATCAATCACTTGTGCTTGAGGAAGTCCTTCCTTTGCTGCTGCAGTTTCTGCTCGAGCAGCGTTATCTTCTCCTGGTATTTTCCTGCTTCCCGAGTGAGCGCCTGTATTGCTGAGTCTTTGCGAGCCACTGCCACTTTGACCCTGGTCGAAATATAGTTTATTTATTTATTATCGCATAATACAGATTACAACATTTAGGTACAATCATACCGTGGTCCAGTGGTTAAGGTGATTAAGGGCTGTAGACCCGGGGGTCGTGGGTTCGATTCCCACGGGAAGCATACTTTAACTGTTTCCAGTTTGGTTAAGGCATTGCAGGCTTGAATCACCTGATTGTCTCGTAATAAAGATGATTCCGTGCTTCCGTGCCCGGATGAAAATCTTTAAAAGTCCATCTCGCACTTGGCCGGTTTTATTAATTTAATAATGGTTAATGTAATAAAGACACTTAAAAAATCTGACACAAGTGTTAGCCACTTATACACTCAAAAGCCAAACAAAGAGAACAACATACACAGAAAGATAAATATGATAGTTAATCAATAAAACCGAGCTCTCACTTGGCATAGAGTTGGTGCATCTGCTCTTCGTGCGTCTTCTTCATATCTTCCATCTCTTTCTTGAGGGCCTCAACGCGGTGACTCCACGCTTGCTCCACGTTCGCCCGCATGTCTGACATTTGGGCTTCCAGTTGGTTGTTTTTCTACAAAAACAAGTTTATTTTTTTATAAATAACTATAACATGGCGGCAACGGTAAAACTCACGTTCAAAAAGTGGTAACGTCTCATAAACCGATGAACGCCCGCAAGAAAAAGTATCTCGTACCGTGTGCAAGGGAGAGCGCGGAAAAAGCGATAGAAGCACGATCAGCCTCAGCGTTCGGCTTGTGACGCATCTATCTCTCTTCCACCATTATTACGTAAAATTATCGTCTAAGCAGAGTTTAGTCATACAATTATTTTTTATGGTATAGGTCGGCAATCTAGCAAGCGAGTCACCTGATAGTAAGCGATCACCGCTGCCCATGGATAACTGCAACACCTGGGTGGGACAGGTCCGTTGCGGGCCTTTCAAGGAGTTGGGGGGAGAAAATGGGGGGAAAGGATCGACCTCCGGCCCTCTCAAACATCGCACGAAGCATAGAAGCGGTTTACCGCTTCTATGCTTAGTTCGATGTTTGAGAACATCTAGGAACGAACCAGAAAACCTCGGAAGAGAAGTGGAAGCCCATAAAATCAAGATTACGGGATTAGCGCGCGGTTTACCATATGACCATCGTTCAAGCTTGCTGCCCCAACTTCGTCGCCTACAGCACCTTATTTGCAGCGTTACAGTCCGCTCGTGTATCCTAACTAATATTATAAATGCGAAAGTGAGTTTGTTTGTTTGTTACGCTTTCACGCCGTAACTACTGAAACGATCATCATGAAAATTTGCATACAAGTTCTCTGGAGTACGGAGAAGGACATAGGCTACCTTTTATCCCGGGAAAAATACTATTCCCGAGGGATCGATATTGACGCGGGCGAAAGCTAGTCAGTAATATTTCTTTGGTTCTCGCGACCCGGATCAGTAATAATTCTTTGGTCGAAAACACACAAAGTGTGGTACTTCTCCGGACGAGCCGGCCTATTCATGCTAGCAAAAATTAATTTTACCTGTAGCGTGGCTCTACCACAGCTAAAAACTATTGTATTGAATATTATTTTACCTCGATCAATAGTTTATTCCGTGTCTCCAATTGGCTAATAGTAACTTCAAGTTCGGCACCTGTAATAAATCATAAGCTACAGTAAGTTTCTACTTTTACAGAAATTGGAGAAACACCAGGGAGTTTATATCATTAAATAAATATATAGGGATATATCACACAAATTGAGCTAGCCCCACAGTAAGTTGTGAACTCTTGTCGTGGAATACTAAATCAACGATACTATATTCTATTACATTGACATTGCAAACATAAAATCCCTTTAAATTATTAACAATATTTAACTTATTAATATAACCTAATTTTGTGACACGAATGTAATATTTTTCACTTATATTATTTTTAATTATTTATTAAATTGTAACATATTATATACTCACTAACCTGTGACTGAAATTTGAATGCCAAATGGCGCATCTTAGAGCACTAACTTTAATATGTTTTATTTAACACTTATGTGTTACCTATGGCTGACAAAATAAATGAATATGAATATGAATTACAAATACATATATAGATAAACATCCAAGACCCAGGCCTGGATACGTACACTTGTCCTCAGTGTGTCGCACCCTGGCCTGCGCGTCCTGGTAGCGGCGCAGCGTGGCCTGCTCTGTCTCAGCGAGCTCTCTCAACTCGGTCTCGTATTGCTCTTTGTTCCTCCTGTGACGAAAACGATATCAAACTTTAGCGGCAAATAGATATGCTTCGTTCGGTGAGTGAGAGCGCCGGAGCATCCTTTCCCCAACTCCTTGAAAGGCCGACAATAATAATAATAATAATAATAATAAGCGAGTCACTCAGGCATATTATTTCCGGTTGTTCTCATCTGGCTAACGGAGAGTATTTGCACAGGCATAACCTTGTAGCCAGAATTATCCACCAGCAACTTGCTCTTCGATATGAGCTTGTGGAATCCGAGGTGCCGTACTATAAGTACACACCAGCGCCGGTTCTCGAAAATGGTCGTGCCACGCTGTATTGGGATCGATCTGTTATCACAGACAGGACTATTGTCGCAAATAAGCCTGACATCGTGCTGACAGATCGATCGACACGCCAAGCAGTGCTCGTTGACATCACCATTCCACATGACGAAAACCTCGTGAAGGCCGAGAAGGACAAGCTTAGCAAGTACCTTGACTTGGCTCACGAGGTGACTGCCATGTGGGATGTAGATTCGACGGTCATTGTCCCGATAGTCGTGTCTGCAAACGGTCTTATAGCAAAGAGTCTCGACCAACATCTCAAGAGGCTCTCGCTAGATGGTTGGATCAAGGGCCAGATACAGAAGGCAGTACTCCTGGATACGGCACGAATAGTCAGAAGGTTTCTTTCTCTGGGGCCCTGACTGCCGGTAGCTTGAGCCCTGCCCCGCTGCTGACGGCACTCTAGGTTTAGGTTTTTATAATGTTTTTATGTTTTGTAATTTATTTTTATATTTTACTTTTATATAAATATTGTAAAAACCTACATCTAAGAAATAAATTAAATAAAGAGATAATAATAATAATAATAACAATCAGCAATCGTCACAAACCCAGCTGTACTCAAGTCTCTCAATCAACCAAAACATCTTAGAGTCATCCAGATACGATTAGATGGAGCCCTGATTTTCACTTGGACTTGGCCCGTATACTGGATTTAAAAAAAACGAGAACAAAAAACAAAAACATAATAATAATAAATAATAAACATTTGTTTCGCAAATTTTTGTTAATAATTTGAAACAATTATATTTATAGTTTTTTGCATTAAATTACGTTTATCAAAACACATGAAAAAATTACTACACACAAAATAATTATCAAAAATAAAAAATCTGAAGGAAAAAATATTATTAATAAGGAAATCTCGTACAATAGTAACATTTATCTATTTAAAAAAACCGTAATCTCCCATCACACCGTGTTGTTGCAGCTGTCTGATATTTGAGGTTTAGTAATACGATCCCATTTTTACCCTTTGGGTACGAAACCATTTGTTTGTTTTTCGTGTGTGTAAGTGGACAACACTGGTGTCAGAATTTTCAAGCTCCCTAAAGGCATCTGACATAGCTTAACGACTGCCATCAAAGATGACAGCCGGGACCAACGGCTTAACGTGCCTTCCGAGGTATTTTTATGCGCCCAGGGTTGCTTAACATGCGTAAGCGATTTAAATGCTCACGACCACTGCATAGGGCTCCTCACGAAACCATTTAAAAAATAGAAATGTTTAAAAGTGCTTTACTAAAATTTATCAACAATCGGTATCTTTATTTAACTCAGAGCTTTCATCCGCGGCTCCGCCTGCATCAATGTTGATTCCTAGGGAACAATACTTTTCCCCGAAATAAAATGTACACTATGTCCTTCTCCGTACCCCAGACAACAGGTATGCAAAATTTCATGATAATCGGTTCAGTAGATATGGCAAGAAGGCAAACAAACAAACACGCTTTCGCATTTATAATATTAGTTAAGATTTACATTGTGCAAATGATAAGTTTTACCTTATTGCATCCTGCAACTCCTTCCTGCCCGCTTGGGCTTCGGCGTCCATACTTTCTATAGCCCTCTCGATTTCCCTGTCTCTCTCCATCTTGTGTTGGGCAGATATATCTGCAATCTTCCTTTTGAGAGCTAACTGTTGTTCAGATTCGAACTCCTTTTTGTACTGCTCAAATTTCTCCTCCAATTCTTTTGTTTTCTCTTGCAATTTTAGCTGAAGAAAGGAAAGACGGTTAGGTTAGACAGACACTACGACAGGGACATCAGAGGACGCAAGAGGAGGAAGCAGCACAAACCAAGAGATAGGAATCAGAGCAACGAGGTTTGCAGTATAGCTCCTTCGGATCATGAGGAGGGAGCAGAGGTAGATGAAGAGGGCTTCATAAAAGTGGAGCGAAAAAGAAAGAGGCCCGAACTGCACTAACAGGTTCTAATCATCTGCTGTGTCCTGCCATTCCGACGACGCAGTTGTATGTGGCCCGGCTCTTCCACTCCACTAAGGCAGAGGAAGTGATGGAGTGTTTTCGCGTGAAGACCAACATCACGCTAAGTGCTGTCAAGCTGGAGTCACGCCATAACGTATACTTCGCGTTGTTTGTGGTGCGAGTCCCGACGGAGAAGCTGGCAACCTTCATGGAGGAAAACTTCTGGCCGAAGGGATCTTTTTAGGCTCCACTGCAGGAGCATGACCCTCTTTGTACTACCGGAGCGATACTTGGCCAGAGCAGACGGGTTGGAGAGGTCTCATTGATGTTTATGAGCTTTGTTTAGCTTGTATTTCCTAAGTAGCCTCTTCTTACGACCTCCATGGGAAGACTTGGAGTGGCCCTATTCTACTCTGCCGGAAACCTCACGGCATATTTTTTTATTCACTTCAGATGTGCTCAGTGCTCACCTCAATCTTTTCCTTCTCTTGAGCGATATCTTGTTCCAACTGTAACTTTTTCTCTTCCAACTGTTTTTCTTGTTCTTCTCTCCATTTCTCTGTAACCATAATAAAAAGAAGTTGGAATCATACACGAGGGGTTCCGTACTGCTATTGAATTTTTCACGGGGCCACTTCAATTAGTTTTTTGTATGGGCAACCTAAAAAAATTTAATTTTATTTTGTTTTACTATTTATTGTTAAGCTCAAGACCGAGATCAGTGGCTTGCCATGGGAGAGACCTATGGCCAGCAATGGACGAGTGAAGGTTGATGATGATGATTTATTGATATAGCAACAATATACACATAATGTGAAAATTTCAAGTACTATTATACCTACATATTACTGTTCATAAGATACAGCCCTGTGACAAACGGACGGGCGAACATTAGGGGTACTATGTACATCTATATCTGTGCTCATGACATTGGATGGACGGACGGACATTGGAGTCAGTAATAGGGTCCCGGAACGTACGAAACTCCAAAAGCCTACCTATCTCCTCTCTCCGCGCCCGATCCCTGTGGCCGAGCTCGCTGGCAGCGCGCTCGTTCTCTGCACGCATCTCGCCCACCAGCCGAGTACGCTGCTCTTGGTACGTCAGCTCTAGTTCCAGGATCTGCTTTTCTAATCTGTGGATATCGTTTCTGTTATGGATATTTGTTCAATGCAAGGTTGTAATAAATGAAAAAGACTTAGATTGCTAGTATGATCACAAGGATAGGATATAAGTTAATGGTGTGGCTAAAACCCAGGAGAACGCGAGAAAGTCCGAGAGCAAGTATTAGGTTTGGCTCAGACCGGAAGGGCCAAACGGAGGGTACAAGTTTCGAATGTACAGTACGTCTAACTTTAGTGCACTTCAAAGGAGAATCCCGCATGTCAAATGGGGGATGCTCCTCTGTCCCGGGAGCCTGCTTGAGAAACTAAAAAAGACTCTTGAAGTAGAGATGGATGATATGTTTCAATACTCTGATTTCAGCTAGGCCATCAGACCACATGCTTGGCTCACTATGTCTGTCTGAACTTACTATATTTATACTGTCTATCGTTGAATCAGAACCAGAATTATTAATTTACCTAGTTCAAAAATTATGGTTTCCCAGTCGTAGCTCTAAACGTTGTGCGTGCTTCGTAGTCTGGGGTTTACTTTTCCTTCAATTTGTAACTTTTACTTGCTGAACCTATCACGGTCGGCTCTTAGTAAACTCACCGGGAAGCCGCCAGCTGCTTAATAAGTGCAACCTTCTTCTCCGCTTGAAGTGACCCTCTAAGTTCCTCTAGCTCGGGTGCATACTTCGCCGAAGCTCACCTGATCTGCTGCGCATTATACTTTTCCGGGTTGACATCGAAACCTGCCCTCATGTCCTACCAATGTAAGCTTGTAAATCAACCTACCTAGATGACATCAGCTGCCTTTTATTCACCAGCGCAGCCTCTTTACTTTGAGGGTTCTCCTAAGCACCTCGCGCTCGTTAGCATGCTTGACTTGAGCATATTTGCTCCGCGTGGAAAGTCTTCATAACTCCCGTACCGTACAGTATTTTAAAGCTTTTTTTTCATTACCTACGCCATAAACGAACTAGAAGAAGCCAGCTGCCTCTCCTTCACTAACGCGGCCGCTTTTTCCATCTCATGGATCTTTCTTAGCTTCTCTAGTTCGACCACACGCATAGCTTGGGCTCAACCAAACTGCTTCGCGTGGATCATCTTCAGATTAACACCTCCTTCTACTACGAAGAAGGAGACGTTTTCACTACTGATTTTATAACTAGTTACCTGGCCGAGGGATTTTTCTTTGTTGCCGTCGAAGCCTGTGTCATCTCCTGCGTGATATCATCTACTTACCTAGATGATGCCAGCTGTCTCTCCTACACTTATGCAGCCTCTTTTTTCGCCTCCAGTGTCAGTCTCAACTCCTATAGTTCAGCTCCACGCTTTGCTTGGACTCGAACATTTTTAAATCTCAAACTGTTGCTTCGAAGCGTGTCATTGTCATCTCCTGTGTGATATCATCCACTTACCTAGACGATGCTAGCTGTCTCTCCTTCACTAACGCAGCCTCCTTTTCCGCCTCCAGTGTCCGTCTCAGCTCCTCTAGTTCAGCCGCATGCTTAGCTTGGGCTCGACCAATCTGCTCCGCGTGGAACATCTTCAAATCTGACACTTCCTTTTGCTGCCGTTCAGCCATCTCACGAAGTTCGCCTTCCAGACCTTTCACTGTCAACTCCTGTAAAATTTGGTGACCATCAATGGGGCCTGATAGCCCAGGAGGCTTGGACAATAACAGCATTATTGCCCGGTTATGGGCCATACGTGGATTGATGTGGTGTGGCGTACTGTAATCATGATTGAAAGTGCCAGATTCACCTACATATCTCGTACATTTAAAATATTTATTGAGCTTATATGATTAGCCGTGTGGTATCCGGCAGAGTAGAATAGGACCACTCCAAGTCATCCCGTGGATGTCGTAGAAGGAATACAAGCTAAACAAAGCTTATAAAACATCTGTGAGACCTCTCTAACCCATCTGGCCAGCGTGGAGAGTGTAGGCCAAGTCCTCTAACTGCTCCGGCCAAGTATGGCTCCAGTAGTATAGAGAGGGTCGTGCTTCTGTAGTGGAGACTAAAAAAGACATGATGATGATATGATTACGTGCGCATGATTACCATCTCTTGCATGTTAACCTGGCATGTCGGACGGGGTGAAATGGGGCTGAGATGGGTTACCAAAGGCGGAACAAACATTTCTTAAGGGTCTAGTTAGGCCGTTGGTCCCGGCTGTCATCATTAGATGAAAGTCGTTAAGCTATGTCAGGATGGCATGGCACATGTAGTCAGTTTGAAGTGAGATTGAAAAATCTGTCACCTTGCACCTTCACCCCAACTTATATACATGAAAAGCAAGCAAGAGCTAAGAATCCGGTGGCCTAAATAATTAAATAATCAAATTATTTCCTTGCTGGAAATATATAACATGGAACTTACCTTAATTTTTTCAGCCTTCTGTCTGACCCATCTCTGCCTGGCTACCTGGAATATGGTAAGAGTAATGATGATAGCAGGCAATTACGTGACAATGAAATACCTCGACAATTGACAGTGAAAAGCAAGTGCAGTGGAGGTTCTCTTCGTAATGGAACTTATTATATTATACTACGAAAATTGTGCTTTCTATATTTCAGTTTACTAGAGTGAAATGATTTTTATTTACATATCGTCTGCCTAACGCCGACCCGCTTTGGGTAGTTATAGAACCGCATGCAAATACCTACATGTAAAAATGAATCAAAAGTATTTTCCCGCACCAAGAATCGAAACCTCTAGCAGGCTGGTTCACTGCTCCACCGCGATTGTCAGGAAATTTAACAGTAATATGGCAACAAAATTGCAACAGCATGTACTAGATGGCACTTATCAATCCTGAAACCGTTAGGTATACAGGGTTACTTGAAAAACAACTAATAACCTCGCAGGTCAAGATAGCTAACATCATTAATAACAACGTTTGTTCCACGACTTTTAATAATATGTAAGATTTTACTTTCATACAAAAATTTATATTCGTTAATTTTCCGGTTGAATGTTAACAACTCTACAACGCCAAGAAAAATTACGCAACGCCAAGAAAAATTACGCGCGGCTCTCACACTGTCGTTAGAAAATAACATCTCGGGCTACGCTTTGTGTTACCTGTTGAGCGGCGGCCATTTTGTCGTGTTGATTCCTCAACTCCAGCTTATATCGCTCTTCCAACGCCTGCGCAGATCGCTTCCAACGCTCCTCCAGTGATCGTCTCTCGTCGACCAGCTGTTCGATGCGGTGGTTCAGGGTTTTCTTGTCGTTGATTAGCTACAAAATAACATATTTATTTCTGTTATTTACAAGTAACATATTCCTAATAATGGCAGCTGTGCTCGTAGATCGATAGAAAAGTATATGCGAGTTTGGTCAATAGTACAAAAAATATAATAATAAAAAAATACCTGATCAATGAAATTTTGGTGGCGCTTGATAGTCTCCTCACACTCCTGCTTGGTTTTAGCGATGTTCCGCAGCGACTGTTTCTCTAGATTGCTCACTTTGTTCACCATCTGAAAAATATGGGAATGTTCTGTTCTGATTTATAAACTACATACAGAGTATCAGGTCTTTTTACACGTCATAGACAGTGCCTTCACCTAAGACCTTATGGCCACATTTAGCATGTTGGAGGGCGTGTAGATGGAAAACGGAATTAAATAGTGATGGGTTGCTAGCCGCATCGTCTATTGAATTGATTCCGCAGATTTTAGCTCACTCCCTCGATAGTCTTTGACGATCTGCGCGGGAAGAGAAGCAGCTGGTACATTCCACGTTTTTTCTTTTCTTCCAGACCAGAAAAAAATTGGAAAAAAATGCAAAATAAGCCTTGAACAAAATATTGATGACTGCAATTCTAATAAAACGATATAAAATCGATTTAAACATTTTTGACATGATAACGTCTTATAAATCGATGAACGCTGGCTGCACGCACGAAAATATGTTGCGTTCCGCGTGCTACCGAGACCGCGGTGCAAGCGATAGAGGGGCCCGATCGGCCTAGGCGTTCGGCTTGTGACGCATCTATCTCTTTCACCGTTATCACGTAAAATTTACGTCCGCAAACTGACTTTACAGACAACCAATATTTAGTCTTTAAATTTGATATCATAGTTACAACTCTTTTGTATGAACGGATAAAGTCTCCATAAAAAATAAGAAAAGACTTTTCCCCTGACTTAATATATATTCACCTGCTCCTTGTGATTGGCCAGGCTCTCCTGCAGCAGCGCGATGCAGCACGAGCGCTCCTCCAATTGCAGCGCGGCCGTCACCAGCCGCTGCGCCAGCTCCGTGGCCGGCAGCTTCAGGAGCACTTCCAGTCTGCAACGGGGGACTTTACCGATAACGTAAAAGGATGTAACGTAAAAGGATGTAACGTATAAGGTCAGGGTTCATCCTCAACTGCCTGTCCAGTGGTAGCAAGTATGGCATCGGGAACGCGCGCCCGGCTGCTATTTGCTTTTCCCCCATTTCATCCGAGTGAATAGTATTTTTAATTTATTTCCTGAACTTATTCTATCATTTTACAGATTTGAATCCAAGGCAATAGAATAGACAACGACAGATTAAAATTAATTACATACAACGAATTTTAAACATACAACCTTTGTGAATTCGCCCAGTGAACAACTGAAAATATCCAATACCTATCATTCCATTTCCAAATTCAACAAATTCCTATCCTTTCCCAGCTAAAAAATGCTTGCAGCAGCATCGGAAGCACAAAAAGCCAAAAAAACTAAGAAACTGCGCTTGCCAACTCGCCTGCCAAGCGTGGTGAGTATGGCAATATCATCCCTTGGGACTAAGAATCCTTGGGTGAGGCCCTTGCCCAGCAGTGGACTTTATGCGGCTGTAATGATAATGAATGAAAAGGATGGACGATCGTAAAATCTTCGTGCCGGGAAGCCTAAATATTGATGATTGATATTATGTTATCAGGGGAAGCCGTGTGGTATCCGGCAGAGTAGAATAGGACCACTCCAAGTCTTCCCGTGGATGTCGTAGAAGGCGACTTAGGAAATACAAGCTAAACAAAGCTTATAAACATCTAAGACACCTCTCCAACCCGTCTGGCCAGCGTGGAGAGTGTAGGCCAAGTCCTCTGGCTGCTCTGGCCAAGTATGGCCCTAGTAGTACAGAGAGGGTCGTGCTCCTGTAGTGGAGACTAAAAAGGACCTGATGATGATGATGATATCAGGGGATGAGTGCTGAGACACCATAAGGTTTGGTTTTCCTATATGGATGTCGCCTGACAGCGGCGACCTCATCCATTGTGAGGCTCCTCCCTGATAGAGAGGCGCCTACTTGCCGAGCAGGGGTGCTACTGACCCGGAGCGCGAGGCCCTACAGGCGCTAGGCTCCGGGCGGATCGCTACTGTCGCCCGAGATTGATGAACTTTAAGATTTTCCTACGATAAATCACTCATAGTGTCTAAAAAAAGATTTAAATTTATAGCACCACATATCCTTTTGTTGGTAACTTAATTTTAACTTATCATTACATCCATCACAACACCAAATGTGACTGAAATTGGTAGGCACACTTTAGTAGTAGGTAAAATTACTCACTTTGGTACAGTCTGTGGCGTAGTACTTGTGACCACCGACAAAGCGTCATTGGCGCTTTGCTCAACTTTCTCCAAAAACTCAAATATTTCCCTGAAAATGAGAATACAATTAATCATATATACGTTCATTATTTTAGTAGATATTTTTTCTAATAGTGACCAGAATCTCACAGGAAATTATCTTTGGGAGCTGTCGAGTCTTCTTCTTTTTTAGATTCCTCTGTTTTAGATTCAGGACCATCAACCCTGCTTACTGTAGTTACTGGATTGTCTCCATAACTCTCTATTTCCTTTAGCATCGAGTAAATGTCTAAAACTGTTGAATTGCTATTTAATTCTTTTGCTTTTGTTGTTTCTGTTTCTACTGGCGTTGGTAATGTGACTTCTTTTTTATCTTCAGCTTTTTCTTTATAAGGTTTTACCTCAGTAGGTTTTGGAGCCTCAGCTATTGGTTCAAATTCATCGACATCTAGAAGTCTTGGCGAAGGCGCAGATAATGACATCCAGGAATCAATGTCCTTGTCATGTTGTATACTCTCGATTCTGGCACTCAAGGGCGTACGAGCATTGTACAAATGCCGTTGGGTTTCATTCCTGATGTTAACAGGAATAGTTGTTTTGGAACCTGTTTTAGAATTTTTATTATTCCACTCTTGTTTAAGAAAGCTTTCACCGAATTTCGAAATAAGATTACTATTTTTCTTATCAAATTTCTTGTTAGTTTTCGATAAATAATCTCCTTCTTTTATTTTCCAATAGTTTTGAATCAATTCTTTTGTAGAAACTTTAGAAATTTCACTCTGATTATTCTTTAGGCAGTTCATTTCGTTATTTTTTGTACGCACATCTGTCATATCACAATCTTCCGGAGAAGAAACAATATCTTGTTTATCATCTGTAAATGGCAAAGAATCTATCTCAAACATTTTATCAATGTTCAGAGGAGTAGGAGATATAGCATCGGTTTTTATATCTTTCAATGTCAATTCATGTAAATTATTGATAGCTTCTATTTCCTTTTTATAATCCTCAATAACTTTAGAAGTGTATGCTTTAGTGCTACTATTTATTAAATACGACGGATACTCTAAGTTTAATTCATTATCTGTCTTAGCAAGCTCTACAGCGTCGCTTGTGCTAGGAATACTTTGGACGTCAGTTTTAATAGGAGAGTTTTGTGGGGGCAAAGCAATGTGACCTTCTTTCTTTAAGAAGAAATCTTTATAAAGTAAACGGCTATGATTCAATGGTTCAGTCCATTGACATTTTCTGTCCAATGGAAATGTTTTAGGATAACCTTTGTCATTGCTGTGTGTTGAAACGCTGTCCAGACTTTTTGGTTGATCTTCAATTTTATTGTGCGATTTAGATCTTTTTAATAATGAAGAGGATGGAAGCGAAAAGTTTGTTCCAAAATTCTTATCATCATTAGCTCCACTATCATGATATCCAGAATCCTTAGAAGACGAATCAGTATTAATAACTGTACTGGTCAGTTTAGTTTTATAAGTATCAAAAGTATTTGTATGGAAATCGTCATAGAAACTACTGTATGTTCTTGTTTCACCTAAATACGTTTGCGGCTTACAATAATCTTCATCTTTTACGTCTACGTTGTAAGTATTACGCCCTGTAAAGTTTTCTTCTATGTTTTCATTTATATTTTTATGGTCACGTAATGAGTTTTCAGAGGAAAGACTAGGCATATGCTGGGAAGGAACACTCTCTAGATCTTGTGTGGACTCTTCTTCTACTAGTGAAAGCTGTTGTTTAGTGAGCGTCAGTCTACGCGAGTACGAATCGATTGCTTCTTCTACTTCTGCCTGAATATTATTATTAGGTCCGAAGGTCACACATTCAGCTAAAGGATTTTCTGGACTCTTTCTATCAGAATCTAAAGGCACAAAATAAGTTTCACACATGTGACTTGTGAAGGGTGATACACTCCGTGCGAATAGCATATCTTTCCTTGTAGGTGATGGGATTCTTTGAGGTCTCTCAGTTATTTTAACTTCCATTCCATATCCTAGGTTATTTTTATCTTCATGCACATTATTCTCCATAGCCTTACGGGATCTTTTGTTTATATTTCTATACTTTAAATGGTTTTTGTTGTTGGAGTTCTTAGGTTTGGGACTGGATTGTGCTCTAGCTTTGATTTTTGTGCCTAGACTGATGAAAGTGTCTTCAGAGCCATAGTCTGAAGCATTGCTACACAAGTCCTTTTCTGTCTGGATGGGATGAGTTTGAATAGATTCACGAAGCAACTCTGTAGTTGGCGGAACAACACGAACCGGTGTAGGTGAATCTGTAAAATAATAAGGTTTAATATGTGTAATTACTTTATATATTTTGATCATATTTCACATAACTGGGACACACCAATTATTTTATTGAAACTATGAATTAGAAATAAATCTAACAATTAATTAAAGAAAACAATTGTGTCTTAGCTGCAAAACCGAGAGACATAATTATACTCTGCCAACAAGAACTAGTAGTTATATTTATAGATACATAGCATTGTCAATTTGTATGGCATTTTGTGTTTATATAGCAAGGTTAACTTACTTCTATAAGATTGAAGTAAGTCTGCACTAAAAGACTTCAAGAAACTTCTAGTTGATGGAGCATGATCTTTAGTGTCAGCAGAAAATGGTCTTTTGTATCTCTCTTGCACATCCTGAAATAAACCAGTCAAGAGAGTTTTGCCTTCGCCTTAGCTACATAAAAGAGGAGGTGGGTAAAATATAAGGACAAACCACAAAGATTGAACTAACCCCACAGTAATTGTGAATATGTATCGTAGGATGCTAATTCAACAATACTTTATTTTATAATAAATACTTATATAGATAAGCACCCAAAAACCCAGGTGAATCTGAAACAGATTGTTTCAATTTAAACCTAGCTGGGGATCGAACCGAAGACCCTGCAATTCAAAGGCACTTGTAGTATTATTGAGTCACAGACGTCTTCATTTAGAAGGGATTGTAATATTTCTTTGGAATGTTACCTCATTCTGACTTGCAGACATAAGAAGTTATTTCTATTAGATACTCATCTTCTAGATATTAGATATTCATAGTTGAATATCTAATATCTAGAAGATGAGGTATGATGAGCTCTGTGGCCTATCATTCCAGGCTGCCACACCGAAGGTCCTGGGTTCAATTCCTGGTGAGATCAAGATGGAAAAGATCTTTTTCAGATTGGCCTGGGTCTTGGATATTTATTAACATTTATTTGGGTAAAAATATACCAGACCATTGATTTTTACCCCAAACCCAACTTCTTTTCTGCCATCAGTTGTTCCGAAAGATATTAATACATGTAACAAAACGTTTTACAATGTCTATGAATACAACCTATAGCTGTCAAAAATTACTCCAAATTATTGCAAATTTTTTTTTTTTTTTCTTCTAAAAAGCTATGTTATACCGCAACTGGAAACTTCACACAGTGACTCTAAATAGTGTTATCTAATAGCCAAAAAATCAGGGTCATCGAACTTGATGGTCCACAATCTATATTTTATCCTTTATTTGTTATATAAAATAGAGTTTCCGCAAAGGCAATATAATATTGTCGAATTAGTATCCCATAACACAGGTCTCACACTTACTTTTTTGGAGTTAGCTCAATCTGTGTGATTTGTCCATATATATTTATTTATTTATTTTACATATCTAGAAAAGTGTTTAAATTCATATGTCAGTTACTTTCTTTGGATAAAGTTAAACAAATAGACCTTTATTTAATTTTGGTTTCTGAATTGACCCATAAATATTAATTTAAAATTGGATAGACGTAGAATCACATATCACTTTGTTGATCTTTAATTTAGAAAAGATTGTCTTGTTTTATTCCCAAAGAAAAATTATTGTCAATTACGCTTAGGAACTTGTTGCTATGGTACAAGATTCATTAAAATAAGACTTTACATCGAGGTTATTGGTCAGTATTTACATGATTAATTGGGTGATTTCAAACAAGTTGAATGATACAACGTGTTAAAATTTATATACCGGTGTAAAACAAGAGTTTTGTAGCGCTGATCTCGGACGGTTTCGTATGTTCTTCTTGTCGTCTTTCTTCTTGCTGCGATAGGAGAGATTCACAGGGGACCCCAGCAGTCGGAGGTTTGTGTTATCTTTCGACATTTCACACTCATATTCTTGCAACAAAACTAATTAAATTAAACTTTTAGGAAAATTACAAAATAAACGTTTTCCATCGTTGTTTTGTTTACAAATGGATACCGTTGCTAGGCAACAATGTTTTTCAATGTCACTCGTTTATCAAGCAAACGAAATTAATCATATAGAGCCTCTAAGTTATCGCATTATGTATGGGTCGCTTTATATTTAAGTGTTGCCATTACAAACCTTTAAAATATACGAAAGTATGAAAATATATATATGTATATGATATATTTCGTCAATGGAGCATTAGAAAGATTTTTGTAAAAACGTAATTATCTATTTAAATTAATTATTTCAATGAATAAGCACTTAGAAGGCTACAGATATTGTTAGTAGGTACTAGGTACTAACAAAACGCAGATTTGCCTTGACGTCATCGATAAAAATAAAGTCGGTTCATGTATCAGCCGCATGAAAAGTATTTCGACTAAGAGTCGCAGCGACGATATTTAGTTAGTTGAACCTAGAAGGTTGTTAGGGTATTGTTATCGGAACCTATTACGAAGAGGTGCGCTATATTCGGAACTTATTGTGGAAAAATTGTGCATTCGTTCTTTTTATTTGTTCCTTAATTAATAGGTGATTAAATTCAAACCGTGACTAATATTTTGTGACTTTTAAAGCAAACATAATGTTCAGCGGAATCGCAGGTGAGCCTTTTTTTGTATACTTTTAAGTTAAGAATGTTTCATTAATTATATAGCTTAATTCGTTAAAACTTAAGAGTTTATACTGCATAATAATTAGTTAACTAAGTATTATGTAATAGTTAAAAACAGTACTTAGGTAGAGTATTTAAAAAAATAATCACGGTCATTCGTAAAAGTAGAATTGCATTTAAATTAGTTGCTAGATTAGATCAACATAGTTATATTTGCCTGCGTACGTCTTTTGTAGTTCATTAGTTCCTAATATTTACTCAGTAATTTGTACCTGTTAACACCTAACACTGGTCACTCAACAATATTTTCACACATTTTATTTGTTTACATTTGTACTGTTAAAGTCAAAAGTAAACATCATTGAAAAATGAAATAGGGCAACACTGGTCACCCCCTGGCACTTCCTGTTTAATAAGTGTACAAGTACAACCCACTCAGCTTTATTCATATGAAAAAGTAATGCGTAATTTAAGTCCTTTTCGTCGTCTTCTTCATCTAAGAATAGATACATAGGTAGGTTACCATGGACGTTCTACTGCGTGGCATCTTTATGCTTCACCATTTTTTTGGTGGGAATAGTAAATAAAGATGTCGGCTTATTCAAAATTAATTTCCCAAACCCACACCACGCAACAGGATGCTTTGTATTTTTGATAAGAATAGATGTCTCATCTCATAGAAATATTTTTTACGTCGGACACAAAGTCAAACTTTTTAAAAAGGGAAAATCGCACTCCCAATAAAGGAAATTCGAATCTTAAAAAGAAAACATCTAAGAATTCGTGGTCACTTAGATGGTCACACAATAAAGTTGGACAAAAGGTGACCTAATCGTTGTTCAGCGTGAGAATGGTTCAATAACTTAACCATGATAACAAAACATTCACAGTACATAACTACTTAGGTCACGTATTAGACAAAGAATTCTAAATATTTGTGCGAAGTAAAACATTGAGTAAGGTGTTTATTTAACGTACTGCGCAACTGACCATTATTCAAAATTATGCTGCGCAATTTTGTTAACAAGTTATGTTAGCTTCCGAGCCAAGAATGTAAATCTCCATGGACTTGGAATTTAATTATTTAGGAATTACTAGATTGATTTTACGACATCGCTGTCGCCGTGCAGCATTCATTTCATAATTTATACGAAACAAAAATAATATATTTAAACTTTTTAAATTACAATGACTTATACAATGACAATGTTGAAAAGCAAGATTCATTAGCCATTATCTAAAATATCTTCTATAACTTACTTATAAATAGCACGATTTTCTTGTGATCAAGTACTTGACGAGGCCGACAATGCGCGGGTGCCTCGAGAACGAAAAATGTCGCGACTGCGCAAGCCATTAGGCGACTATGGAAAAAAAGTCTTAATATGTCCATATTTATATTTTTATAAAAAAAAATAATTAAGAACGTGAAATTCGATCATTGGGTCTTTTCTTAACGTATCTTACCAGCTACTTTGGTAGTGGTACCTTATGGCACAAATAAATAAAATATGGGAGTTTGTATTTCAAGAGAACGGGCTCAACGGGTGCTTGTTTGGACTTTTGCTTCTCATCCAAAAAAATTCCAATGACCGACATTTCTACAGTTAATTAACAGGAATGTCGTGTCAACTACAGGCGCCGTGCGTGATCTCAGCTCAGGCCTCAATTGGCCCAACTGACACATTGTCTTATGATTTAACAACGGAATATTATCTAATTCTTCCATAGTGATCTGGCAGAAAAGAAACCAAGATTCATCATCATCAACCTACACTCGTCCACTGCTGGATAAAAGTCTTTCTCATGGCACGCCAATGAGCTCGGTATTGAGCTTTTCTTCTCCTATCACCGCCAGTCTGCCAGCTTTCTTATTCGTCGCTCCATCTAGTCCAAGGGCGTCCTACACTACATTTGCCAAACAAATCTAGATTACTTGCTTCCTATCTCTTTTACTTGTCCTGCGCAGATCGTAAAAGCCGGTGGGGGGATTTTGCGTTTATCTAAGGGATCATGTCGACAGCCGATTCACCAAGCAACCCATACTATTTTGATACCTTTACCTATAGGGATGAATTATTTTAGTTTATTACGAGTATGTTGGTTGTTCTTTAGTTGGTGGCCACCAACCAACACGCATAGGTACACGTGGTATTTGAGTATTATGACCTTAGGACCTGATTACTCCGCAAAGGCCAAAGATTACTTGTATCATTATTTAGTCATTAGATAATTTCCGCACTATCACTACAATATGTAACAAAGTCCTCCGCCGCCTATGTCTGTCTATCTGTCTGTTTGATTGCGATAAATGCCAAAACGACTGTACAGATTTTCCTGCGGTCACCAATAGACAGAGTGATTCATAAGGAAGGTTCCCTTAAATAATTTGCCGAGATTTTGAGTAAAATGGGTTGAAAAGTCAAGCCGCCCGGGATGAATATAACAAAACAATAAATGTAGGGATGGGCCGAATGTGACTTGAACCGAATACGAACTTCGGCCGAACATTCGGTGGAAATATAAAATTCGGCCGAAGTTCGGCCGAAATTCGGTGGTTTTTACCGCGCTTTCTCTAGCGTTCACGTCGTGACATGATCCCTACGCAATCCGCCCGCGCCCTCCGCGCGATTCCCAAACTTACCGCCGGCCTCTGATTTGTCATAATTCAATTTCATTACTGTTGCGACCTTGCGACACGTCCGTTATTACTTATTGTTCGTACCTAATAAATAAATAACTTTCGTGATTTTTAGTAGAATAAAGAAGAATCAAGTAATAAATATTCAATATTTGCTTAATGAGTGCTAATTAGTCATGAGTGTAAGAAAACTATTCTCAGAGGCAGGGAATGTTTACGAAAAAAACCGTAACAGAGTCGGGCCAGATACTGCGGAATCTTTAGTATTTCTGCACCATAACTTACCCTTGGTAAATTATAAATACAAGTAGATTAGGTTCTTAATAAGAAAACAAGAAAATTACAAAAAAAAACAAGAAATTATATTATTACAAGATTTAATTAGACTGATTAGACTTGAACTTTTATATGCATCTGATTTTTTAACAATAAACGAACATGATCACATGACAAATTGTTTTATTACTTAGTTATTTCTATACTTGAGTATTCTTTGTTTTCTACTAAACAGTCGGCTTTTCATTTTTCATCCAAATTTCAACCGAATGCCGAAGTTCGGTTCAACCGAATATGAAACGAAGTTCGGCCCAACATTCGGCATTTGAACCGAAGTTCGGCCGAATACCGAAGTTCTGTTCAATTCACCGAAGTTCGGTTTAACCGAATATGAAACGAATTTCGGCCCATCCCTAAATAAATGACGTTCAAAAAAGAGATATCTACATGATATCCAATTTGAAAATTTTATTTCATTACGAGTATTCCTCTTTTATAAATTTACATAACAGTCCGTGATGGCATTTATGTATAAAGATACTATACCTACATACGAGTATTATATCTTGTAAAAATTGGGCACGAAAGCTAATTAGAGTAGACGGATACAGTTTTAATCCTTATCAAATAAATACGTTAGATAGGTACCTGCAGCATTTCAAACAGATTATTATAATCTCTTACACTATAATTTTAACGAATATCATAGATATATCACAAAAATGAACGCACGCGAAAGTAAATTCAAGCGCTTTTATCACATGTCGGTGTGCTTGATGGATGAGAAACGATGGCGGGACATCAAGCTGCATCGTTCCACGACAGACAAAACATGTAGGCGTCATTGCGATCCCGGGTGTTATCCTTACTAATATTATAAATGTGAAAGTGAGTTTGTTTGTTTGTTTGTTACGCTTTCACGCCGTAACTACTGAGCCGATCATCATGAAATGTTGCATGCATACAAGTTCCCTGGAGTACGGAGAAGGACATAGGCTACCTTTTATCCCGGAAAAAAGTACTATTCCCGAGGGATCGACATTGACGCGGGCGGAGCCGCGGGCGAAAGCAATTGTCAAATGCTGCAGAATTCGCCGAATCATTTACAATTAAAGCTCTGATGAGCACTTCATTATGTCTTTCCACTTGGAAGACATCTGATGTTCACGATTCTTTCTATCTACGCTCTATTTAGGTTTATTTATTTATTGAGTAAGGTACAGACACAGAGTCCAGAACATAAATAGGACATGCAAACAGAGAAGGCAAAAAATAAAAAAAATTGTAAAAAATATAAAATATAATACAAATTAATTATTGATGTGGATTTCGAACAATTGCGTTTGTAATTTTATATTTTATCTAGAGGCCTAGAGGCTTATTTTAACAAAGTCTTTAGGTAACTAATACTTACCTACCTAGAGGTCTGGCGGCTTGATCTCCACTAGTTCGTTTCATTTCTTCGATCGGGGATCTAGGTGGGATTTTTGTTTCTCATTTGATCGACTGTCGAACTAGTATTTTTTTCTCATTTGTGGGACCATCTTGCCAGGTAGACTGTGTGGTTAAACGGATACGGAACCCACGCGGTCGAATTGTTGGGAAACGAAAAGCAATAGTTTAATATACTATTTTATATAATATAAAGATACTATTTTATAATAGTATCTACTTACATTCCACCCGTGCTAAATTTTATATGTAGATATAATTTTCAGCCCTATGGCAGTAGGTTAATTATATCTACATACAAACCTTCCTTTGAAATCACTCTATCTATTGCTGAAAACTGCATTAAATCCGTTGAGCAGTTTAAGAGATCTAAGCGAACAGACAGCGGAAGGCACTTTATTTTATACGATCTAAAAATAAAGAAGTAAGTGGGGAATAGGATTAGGTATGATTTAGGTTCGGTGGGCGCTTTGACGTGGCCTTTTCAGCGCCAGAATGACCATATCGGTACCCAAATTTTGCTGCATTCAGCTATTTTCAAGTAAACCTACGTAACGCTTGCGCCCGTTCTGCAGGTGGAAACGCAGGGACTTTGAATCGCAGGGGTTCGATCCCCGACCAGCCGGCTTATTTGCTTAGTGTACAACGTTTTGATAATGACTTCAAAATACATTACGTTTTATATATCTTAAATACAAATAGTCAATCATACGAAAGCTGCAATGTATTTTGAATGATATTTTCCATAGTAAACGTTGTATCTATACTAAGTTAGCAAATATGCCGGCAGGTCATGATAGAAAACAATCTTTTTCAGATTGGCCTTGGCCTTGGATGGTTATCTAGGTATATAAATATCTATTACGAAATATAGTATCGTTGAAATAGTATCCTACGACACAAGTTTACAGCCTTAAGTGGTTAGCTCAATCTGTATGGTTTGTTCCTATATAGGTATTGATTTTTGAGACAGATTTGGATTAAATTGGTTTTCAGCCCCCGTAGCATGGCGCGCGACAACGCTTATCAACTATCGCCATCTTGTTTTCCGTAATATCATAGAGCGAGATGCGGATAGTTTATCGCGCGATATATACGGCGTCGCGGGCGCCATGCTACGGGTGCAGGTAGGTAATGGTACCTATAAAGCAAGAGCGCGTATGGACCACTAAAGTGTTCTAATATTCAACGTTTAACTTCAACGTTGATAAGCTAACACTTTTCTAACTTTGAAATTGTTACTATGTTACCTATATTAATGTAATCTTAGGTTAGAGTTAGACTTATTCTAGTTGTTTATGAATGTTGTGTCCACCTTGGGTTGCATGTTAGCATAAAAGTGGAATGCTGTATATTAGTGGTATACATGTCACCTGTTAGTGAACCTTATGAATTAATCCTTACTAATATTATAAAAGCGAAAGTGAGTTTGTTTGTTTGTTTGTTACGCTTTCACGCCGTAGCTACGAAACCGATCATCATGGAATTTTGCATACAAGTTCTCTGGTGTACGGAGAAGGACATAGGGTACCTTTTATCCCGGGAAAAAGTACTATTCCCGAGGGATCGACATTGACGCGGGCGGAGCCGCGGGCGAAAGCTAGTGAATAAATAAAATCTTTTAGCAGACACCAAAAAGAGCTATCAATGTTTGTAAGTTTCCTTAGATAAACAGAAATTGTTTGTGTTTGGAATCTACTACGAATATAAGTCGTATGAGTCAGCCGTGTTGCCCTGACCTTACCGGCCAGTGCAGCCGCACTAGACCTATCCCGGACTCGACCGACGTGTTCGCCCACGCATCATATCGCACGCGGTCGGCGGTGCTTGTCTGCATTGACCCCTACATGAGATGCTGGCCCTGGGCCCTTGCGAATCCTTGTAGTGTTGAATGATGGATAGTAGAAATAAAACTCTTAAAGAAAGAGATAAAAAAGACCCTTAAATACGATTTCATTGCTCGGTGATAATTGATCAATCTGTCACATCTTTCATATAAAAAAAACCCGACTTTAATCAAACTGAAACGATTGTGATGAAATTTAACCTTTCAAGTCCCGTATGGTATTCTGGAATGCCATGCATGGGTTTCAAGGAATTTTTTTATTTAAAACTTTCGGTCTTCAAAGGTAGGGTGACCAACTTGAAATATTCTTTCAAGTGGGTCCTACCCTACCTTTGAAGACCCAATGTTTTTTTCCCTTTCAAACAAAAGAAGAATTTTTAATATCTGTTCATAAATGACGGAGGACTAAGGCAACAGACATTGAAAAGAATAAAACAGATTACGACCGAATTGATCCTTCTTTTTTGATGATTGAAACTAATGAACTGATTTTAATGGGGTCAATTTGGAATTATACCCAACTCTATCTTATACTATTGTGATGGGTGACCGCAAGTGGCATAAAAATATCTCGAGCTCCTCCGTGCTTCGGAAGGCACGTTGGCCGTTGGTCCCGGCTGTCATCTTTGATGGCACTCGTTAAGCTATGTCAGATGCCTTTAGGCAGCTTGAAAAATCTGACACCAGTGTTGGCCACTTACACACACGAAAAACAAAAACGCTAGAATTACGGCTGGCGGTCTGATGTGGAAGGTCGCGAGGAAGGATATGGTATGGACGAAACAATAAAAAAAACATCATGACTCATACAATCACTACGTTAATTACTGTAACCACGGCTTTGACTGCTAAACAAGTGGTTATCTCAGCAGTGGGAACAATTTGGTAACCTACCTATTATTACATACGTATTTAAATAATAATAATAATGCCTCACGGGCAACATCTTAGTTTAGATTTTTAGATTTAAATTCTTTTATTTTTAAGTTTTTTTTATTAGTATAGTTAGGGTTATTGATAAGTAGTTTAATTTAAGATTATTGTATATTTGTTTGGAGATAATCTATACATATAATAAAACAGTAAAATTACTTTGTCTGTACATTTCGAATTTTTGACTGAAATGGATAGAGGGACACTTAAAAAGAATAATAGAAAGCAAAAAAATTTTTTTGGAATTTCTTGTCTGTCTGTCTGTCTGTATGTATGATTACGATTATCTCCGAAAATACTGAACCGATTTACTTCAAACTTTCGCCAATTGCTTTGTTTTAACTCAGATTAACATTTAAAGTTTGTTTCATCAAAATCGGTTCATTAAAAAAAAAGTTATCGTCATTTGAATGAACTCAAGGCATGAGTTTGCCTGCAAACATATAGCAAAAATAAAATAAAATAATAAGTGACATAAGAAAATTTAAATCCAAAGTAAATTCATCATCATTATACGACAGCATTATACATATCCATACTATCCATAGTAATCCATATTAAAAAAAAGGAGAAGCTGACTGACTGACTGACATATCAACGCAGGGCCTAAACTATAAGTCCTCCTCTAATCTAATATTGCTGTGCCCGACAGGGTCCATAAATGGTCTTACTTTGTAATTTTTCATCCTATGTCTATATGGTTTGCAATAAATATTGAGTATTGAGTATTGAGTAAGGGTTAGGAACTTGAAATTTTGCACAGGGGTTCCTTTTATAACGTAGGGGAACACTAAGAAAGGATTTTTGGAAATTCATCTCCTTAGGGGGAAAAACGGGTTGCAAAATTAGTATGAAACTTTGTTGTTTTTGAAGTTATTCGAATGAAATTCAGCATGAAGGTTCTTTACTGAAAGGTATGAAACACGAGTAAAATATTTTTCTCAAAAATCATCACTATAACGGGGATGCAAAGTTAGTATGAAACTTTCCGTTTTTGAAGTTATTCAATTAAAATTCAATATTAAGGTGTTTCATTGAAAGTCATAAACTAATGTGTTTCGGGTAATTCTACTATTTCTGAGAAATCGACACTTACGCGAGAAATCGGCAAACCTGACTTATATATCAACGCACAGCCGAAACTACTGTGCGCAAAAACTTGAAATTTGGCACAGGGATTCTTTTTATGATGTAAATGAGCACTAAGAAAGGATTTTTAGAAAATCAAAGGGGTTGAAGTTTTATGGAATTTTCTCATTTCTGGACTTAGAAGTTTGAAAGTAGGTACGCAAGTTCTCAATTTAAATGACTTAGGGGTATGAAAATAAGTATATACCTACGTTCTAGGTTACAATTAAAAAAGATCTGTGTAGATAAAATGTACAAAATTTCCCCCTTAAGGGATAAAGGGGGGGGGGGGGGGGGGATTGTATGGAAATTTTCTCATTTCCGGACATAGAAGTATAAAAATAAGTATATATGTTTACATTACAATTAAAAAGATCTGTGTAGTTAAAATGGTCGAAATTTCCCCTTGAAGGGGTAGAATAGGTGGGGTAAAGTTTGTATGGATTTGTTTTATTTACTTAGAAATATGACAATAAGAAGTTCTTCATTACAATAAAAAAATATCTGTTTAGGTGAAATGGGCAAAATCCCCTCCTTAAGGACTAAAGATCTATGCAGGTGAAATGTATTAAATTCCCCCTTAAGGGGAAAAAGCAAAGGGGCAGGGGTTTGTATGGAATTTGTATCATTTCTATTGTTCCCAAGGGAACGACATTAACGCGGGCGGAGCCGCGGGCAACAGCTAGTAAAGAAATAAAAAGTTTAAATAAAATATTAAAAAATTGGCCAAGTGCGAGTCGGACTCGCCCACGAAGGGTTCCGTAGCAGCAAGTAACATAATATAAAAGCTCTTGTTATAGGTACCTATTTGAGTTGATTGAATGAAAGGTAAACTGCGGTTTACGATTAATGACGTATTAAAAAAAAACTATGTCTCCTTTAAACCAATTTTCGGTGGAAGACTGCATGGTAATGTACATGAAGGCACGTTAAGCCGCTGGTCCCATTAATAGTAACTTCAAAACACATTACGTTTTATAAATCTTAAATAAAAATAGTCAACCATAAGAAAGCCGCCGCAATGTATTTTGAAGTGACTATCAAAACGTTCACTAAGTTAGCAAAAAGGCCGGCTGTTAGTCGTTAAAGGAACCACGTCAGAGGCCGAGAGGCGGTTCCGAAGAACTCTGACACCAGGGTGTGCATGGTCGATTGACCGTGACACCTACACGAAATGATGATGAGCAGTGATACAGCGTAGGCTAATAAATGTATCACAACACATAGGTTATAAGTAGATAAGTATATCAATGAAAAGTCATAACATAAAACATGGAAGCACGCCCTGATAAAAAACTTAATTGGCACACTAATTTAATCATGTGGATTGGATTACACATAGATGCGATAATACGTGATATGGTTATCGCACGCAACAACTGTATGGTACCCCCGTAGCAGATCAGTATGCATAACGCATTTCCACATGTAAAAAAATGTATTATATACTTAAATCCACATAATACAACAGAAACCCTTCAAATAAAAACATAAATCATGCGTGTAACCCTGATGAAACCATATGAAACATGTTATAAAGTAAAAATATATACACACACGTCTTTTGACTTTGCGGGGTAGACAGAGCCCAGCCGGCCTATTTGCTAACTCAGTGACCAACGTTTTGATAGTCACTTCAAAATACATTACGTTTTATATATCTTTAATAAAAATAGTCAATCATAGGAAACCCGCTATGTATTTTGAAGTGACTATCAAAACGTTGGTCACTGAGTTAGCAAATAGGCCGGCTGGTCTATGAGACCTAAAGGCCTTTTTAGCAGATTGGAAGGTGTGTAGTTGGAACACAAAATCATAATAGTGAGGTGGAAAACAGAATCGCCTATTGATATAATTCCTTTCCCTCCCATACAACGAAAAGTGAATTTAAATCGTATCGTTATCGCGGGTATCGTTGAAAAGGTCTTTTAAAATGCAACAAAAATAGCTTTGAAACTATGTAGATCCAACCCCCAGTGTTGAGATAATCTAATACAAAGTTAAAATTTGAGGTGTCCCCCCAATGGCTTGCGCAGTCGCGACGTATTTCGTGATTTATGCTTGAGGAGCCTAATGGTCCACTAGGCGTGAGCATTATAAGCGCTGACGCATGTTAAGCAACCCCGTCCCCACTAGAATAGGTGACCGCAAGGTATAAAATATCCTCCGTTCTTCGGAAGGCACGTTAAGCCGTTGGTCACGGCTGTCATCATTGGTGGCAGTCGTAAAGCTATGTCAGACCCTTTAGGCAGCTTTAAAATCTGACACCAGTGCTGGCCACTTGCACAAACGAAAAACAAACAACTTGCGAAAACAAGGAATGTTTACATACGTTATCTTTCTTCCAGGCCATTTCACTGTGGTAGGTACGATGCGACGTTAGTTAACAAAGGTGCCCTTGTCAGATAAATTACGACGTACACTATCCAAAGTACAACATAGTAACATAACTTAAATGAGAGACGCGCGAAAAACATGATAAATGTAATTGCGATGGTCAGCATCGAACTTTGCCAGCCGGGCCCAGCATGCGCGGGCCCTCCAAGGGCCTGCCTAGGGTTTACTGCAAGCTAAGTGGTAGGTAGGGTAAGGGGCCCTACAAGTATTATTCATCATCATCATATCAGCCGCAAAAAGTCTACCGCTGGACATAGGCCTCCCCCAAGGATTACCAATACGACCGGTTGGAAGCTGCCTGCATCCAGCGTCATCCGGTCATCCGACCTGGCTAAGGTCTATCTGGTCGGTGGGTGTATGACGTGGCGCTTGCGGGTACGTGGTCGCCATTCGAGAGCCCATCTGCCCAATCGGCATGTTCTGCGCGCTATGTAGACAAGGAATCAGCTGTGACCATCTGAATGTAAACTAGATAAAAAAATCCTATAATTAGAGTGATGAAATAGAAAAACTCGAAACATGGTTGAGCTTGAGTAGGCCCTCTCTAACACTAGTTTAGGAAATTTCTAATCGGCCGCGATAACTTTTGATGTATTAAAAGTTATATTTAAGTTTTTATACTTTATGTTTGTATCTTAAGGTATAAATCAATTTGGGCTATACTTGTTTATTTTATGTAAAATTTTATATTGTTGCCTGAAGCAGTTAAATAATAAAAAGAAACTAACTTTGTCGTATATAATTATACTTATAACATAATATTTAATGTTGTTGTAAAGATATTAAAAAATAGCATTTCTAAAAAAATCGTTCCATTCAACTGCATTATATCGATGCTGGGGCCCTGGGCTTATCAGCCGGGCCCTTCCGACCCAGTCCGATCCTGTTGACTTAATTACTTTTGACACGATTGTGATATCATAAATATGCCACCAGTCTCTGTGTCACGTCTATATGTGGACGTAAACAAGGTTGGCTTGAAGGGCTCAATTTATCTCTTGATATAAGAGCTCCGACCCGTTTACTGGCTATTTTTGTGTCTAAGTAGGCAGTTACTTAGGTTGGAGATATGCATAACTGGAATATAGGTATAGAAAAAACCGGCCAAGTGCGAGTCGGACTCGCGCACTAAGCATTCCATACCATTATCTACATGGTGAAATTTTGATCGTTCTGGCTGGACCCTTAAAGGGGTGATTCAGCCCGTCGATATGAACACCTTTCCCTATGGGACCAATGCTGGGAACTCAACATTTTTTTGACGTTCTCATGCAAATTGACCGGGCGACTGAATATTTTTGTATGGAACTGACCTTTTTTTTAGAGTTCCCAGCATAGGTCCCATAGGAAAATTTGTTCATATCGATGGCCTAAAATACCCCTTTAAGGTTTCAGAACGATCAAAATTTCACCTTGTATAATAAGTTTTAGTACAGAGAGGGTCATGCTTCTGCAGTGGAGATTAAAAAGACCTGATGATGATGATAATAAGTTTAAAATTATAAAAAAATATTTTTATTATATGATGTAATTAAAAAATTATGCTTCTCGCATTTTTCCTTTACCAAATTTCAAAATTCTAAGTTCACAGGAAGTACCCTGTAGGTTTTGATTCCCTTGCGAATATCGAAAATTATAAAAAATATTTTTAATATATGATGTAACGAAAAATTTATGGTTTTTGCAATTTTTCCTTTATCTATGCTATATATAAGACGTTGCTTCATACCAAATTTCAAGATTCTGAGTTCATGGGAAGTACGCTGTAGGTTTTGATTCCTTTGCGAATTTCGAAAAAACACGATAATTTGCGGCATAAACGGCTGAATGTATTGATCGTGTTGGCTTAGATAGGTATTTGATTTTTTCACAGTTTTAAGAGACAGTAGACCTGAGTATTGATATGAATTTCAGCTTGATACCTCTACGCGTTCCTGAGAAAAAGGGTCTTGACAGACAGACAGACGGACGGACAGACAAACAGACGGACAACGAAGTGATCCTATAAGGGTTCCGTCTTTACCTCTTGAGGTTCGGAACCCTAAAACGAGAACACGTTTTGAACCAAATTTAATTGTAGCCTTTGTCATCAGTCATTGCTTCATTTAAGTAATATATAATACATAAAATAACTAGGTATTTTGTGAAAAAAAAAAATACATTATACTTACTTATGATATTTTTCTTTATATTATCGAAGTGCATGCACTACTAGCATCCAAGATTAAATTAAATATATTGATTGAGCCAGCCTCCGTGGCGTAGTTATTACTACTTAGTTGTATTGTATCCGTGTATTGTATATACGCTACTTCACAATCCACACAAGTACATGTACTTACTAATTTTTGAATAAAAATATCTATATTTTATGATGTTACTATAAAAGTATGCTTTTCGCTTTATCTGTGCTATAATATAAGACGTTGCCTGGTACCAAATTTCAAGATTCTGAGTTCACGGAAAGTACCCTGTAGGTTTTGATTCACTTGCGAATTTCGAAAATTTGCGGCATAAACGGCTGTATCTTTTGATTGCGTTGACTTAGAAGTTTGATTTTTTTACAGCTCCAAGGGACAGTAGACCTGAGTTTTTGATATGAATTTCAGCTTCATACCTCTACGCGTTCCTGAAAAATAAGGGTCTTGACAGACAGGCGGACAGACAGACAGACAGACAGACGGATGGACAACCAAGTGATCCTTTATGGGTACCGTAAACGCCAACGACTTCTTAATTTGTACAAATTAATCACTTTTTAGGGTTCCGTACCCAAAGGATAAAAACGGGACCGTATTCATATCGCTATCCGTCTGTCTGTCTATCCATCACATAAATCTCATGAACCGTGATTGTAAGACAGTTGAAATTTTCACAGATGATGTATTTCTGTTGCCGCTATAACAATAAATACTAAAAACAGAATAAAATAAATATTTAAGGGGGCTCTCATTCCACAATCGTGATTTTTTTTTGCTCGTTTTTGCTCTATAAGTATTGATAACAGGTAGACACTTTAAATATTTGCATAATATATAGTTATATACTTGTTTTAAAAATAAATAATTTAATTAAAATAAAACAAATATTTAAGGGGGTTCCCATACAACAGATATGATTTTTTTACCGTTTTTATTGATAATCGCACCCTTCGTGCGCGAGTCCGACTCGCACTTGGCCGGTTTTTATAACCGAGTTCATGGAGGTTTTTATGTTCGACTGTAAACTGTAAATTCTGTTCCAACCAGTTCCAACAAAAACATCTGTATCCAAACTCTTTTATAAAAACTTATGTAAGTGCTAAAATGCTATGAAATCAAAAACCACGTAAATACGTAAATAGATAAACCATACTAAAACTAAAACTATACTAAAACTATAAAAAAACGAACTAGGTTCCGAAAAAGGAGCAAATAAAATATAGGTACCGAAGTTTCCTCTGAATAAGATTCATTTAGATAAGAAATTAAACTTTAATTAGTAGTACCATAGTCCATTGCTGGACAAAGGCTTCTCCCAAGGGTTTTTTGTTCCATGAGAGGATATTGCCATGCCATAAGTCATAACGCGTGGCAGGCGGGATCGCGAGCGCAGTTTCTTTGGCTTCTTGTGCTTCCGACGCTGCTGCCCATCGAAAGCATGTTTAAGCTGGGATAGGAGAGTCATATTTTGGATTTGGTCAAGGGATTGAAGGTATACAGATACTACTCAGTCGGATGAAAAGGGAAAAATAGCTAAGTGCGAGTCGGATTCGCGCACTAAAGATACTGTACCATTGTCTATCAAAACGGCGAAAAAATCATGTCTGTTGTATGGGAGCTGCCCTTAAATATTTGTTTTATTTTAATTTAATTATTTATTTTTAAAGTGAATATATAACTGTATATATTGTGAATATTTCAAGCGCTCGATATTGATAACGGCAATCTACCTGTCGTTATCAATGTCGAGCAAATTTTATTATTTATTTAATGTCTTGTGAGATATAATGAATAAATAAATAAATAAATATCGAGCTAAAACAAGCAAAAATAATCACGTTTGTTGTATGGGATCCCCCTTAAATTTTATTCTATATTTAGTATATGTTGTAATAGCGGCAACAGAAAAAAATCTGTGAAAATTTCAACTGCCTAACTATCACGGTTCATGAGATACAGCCTGGTGACGGACAGACAGACGGACAGCGGAGCCATATGAATAGGGTCCCGTTTTTAACCTTTGGGTACGGAACCCTAAAAAACAAGCGCCGTGATTTAGAATGTGATTAATTTGTTGGCGTTTCCAATGGGTGCCTAAAGCTGTCCACGACCATCAAGAGTTTGTAAAGTATAAATAAATATAAATAAAAAAAATAAAAAGCCTTTATTGTTGATTTAGTTTGAATAACAAAAGTTTTGTTTGTATGCCTAAGAAATAACTTATTACACTTATTTTATTCATGTTTATCTATTATTTATCTTAAATTCGGCACACGGTAGTTACTCCTCAACTTGTCTTCCGACAAAGCCCTCCTCTAAAGATCGCCATTCGATTCTATCCCTTGCTGTTCGAGTCCATGATGGACCCGCTATTTTTCTGATATCATCTTCTCATCTCTTAGTTTGTCTTCCTCTAATATTCCTTTTGCAGTCTAGTGGATACCGTTCTGTTATTAGTCTTGTCCATTTTTCCTTCTTCTCTCTTGTCATATGTCCTGTTCATCTCCACTCTAGTTGTTTATATGTTATGTATGCGTTCTTGAATTTAGTTTTACATTTAATGTTTTTTAATTTATCTCGGTCTTTTCTTTTTACACTTATTGCACTTCTTTGTTTGTAAAGTGCTATAGTTTAAAAAGAAATTGCGTCTCTCGGGCGCCGCCGCGACACGTAAACAATTAAAATTTATTATACCTTTATGTAACTGAATATTATCAGTTAATTATGGCTGCAAAACAAACAATTATCACGAGCGTTACTCGTGTGACTATAATTAAATGAAAGTCTTGACCCATGGCGGCCTATCTCCGCTTCTCAAGCAGACAACAAAGCAATAAGTCACAGGGAACGAAGTAAGTAAATAGAGATAACTCCTTCATTAGCCTTTCAACCTTCAAGTTTTAATTTAGTTACATCCCTATCGATGTCTGTGTGTTTGTCTGTCTGTCTGTCAGTAATCAAATCTTGCAGGTTTGATTGACTTTCTAATATCGGATTGAGCTAAAATATAGCTCATGACCCATCAAGCGCTAGAAACGCAGACACAACGGATTTTCTATTGTTATTTGGTCGGATCGGGCCGCTTGGGTTGAGAGGTCAGATCCTCATTACCATTTCAGCCGTCACAATTTTTTCTTTACTTAATGTTGAAGAAGGCATTTTTCTCCCATCTCACCTGATGGTAAATGACGATGAAGACGAGGATGTTACATTCCAGTCCCTGGACAAAGGCCTCTCCCAAAGATTCTTTATCCCATGGGAGGATATTGCCATAAGTCACTACGGATGGACGGTTAGGGCTGGCGAGCGCAGAAGGGGTTGAAGGTATTGAGATACTAGAGTCGGATGAAAAGAGAAAAAACGGCCAATTGTGAGTCGGACTCGCGCACGAAGGGTTATCTATCAAATTATACCTGGCAAACAAATTAAGGCCAAACAAAAATCATTCGGATAAAGCGGCAACAGAAACACAGTCTGGGTGGAGATGCTGCTAGGCTCTAATCCTGTAATGGGCAGATCATTCATCGATTTGAAAAATGTTCTATTTGCATAGAATTCGATTTTAGTTGTGGTAGAGCCACGCTATCGGCAAAATTTATTTCTGCTAGTAGCATGAATGGGCCGGCTTGTCCGGGGAAGTACCACACTCTCACAGAAAATCGACGTTTGAGTAGGAGCTTTACCGCTTCTATGCTTCTATTGTGAGTGAGAGAGCCGGAGGCCCATCCTTCCCCCATGTCCTTTACCCAACTCCTTGAAAGGCCGGCAACGCTCCTGTTACACCCTGGTGTTGCAGTTGTCCATGGGCAGCGCTGGTCGCTTACCATCAGGTGACTCGCTTGCTCGTTTGCCGCCCTATAACAAAATAAAAAAAAATAACATATTGAAATGTTACAATATTCACCAGTCAGTACTAAAAAGGGGTAAAATAGATTTCGCATTAGGTACAATTGAAGCGCACTCGAACGATGTTGCAGGCAACAGCAACTTATCAAGGGTTATCTGTATACCCCCCTCGCCGCTGCCTTTAAAGTCGGGTCTCATGCGGCTTTTTGTAATTTGCATTTGCGCGAGAGTTTAATTGTCACATATCAGTCATAACAGGTCGCACGTCGATTGGTTATTGTTCAGTTTTCACTTTTATCACTTGTCGGGTTTTCTTCGCGAAGATGGACAAAAGTGAGTACACAGTTTTTCATTCTTTAATATATTTCTTCTGACTTCCACTACTTATACTGTCCATGGTATATTTTTCTTTGCGTCAAATATTTTTCCTTGCGAAAATGGTTGTTCAGATTTATGTTTCAAGGTACGTTCTTAACTTTTAAAAATATTTGAAAGTCTTGTAAAAGTTATTTTTAATTTTTCAATACCTATAATGATATGGCAAAAGTCACCAGGTAATATCATAAGGTTGATTTGCAATAAAATGAGATCAATTGGGTCTTGATACATGTTAGTTCTTGAGCCACACTTGTTCAAAGATTTTCACCATAACGTGTCATTTCATAATCTAAAAACAAAATAAAGAATATTACAAATAAAATAAAATATTTTATTATTAGCGTCGGGCGCAAGATGTGAGAATATTTTATTTGCAGTTATTGGTAAAAGTAAACTTATTATAAAATCATCTAACAAAGCATCCCACGCATTTTTACGATAAAATTATATTTCTATTTTGAACTTTTAGAAAATTATTTCTACTTCTAAGTTCAGCTAGTTACAAAAGCGTATTTTTTAACCATTTATTTATTTTACAAAAGCGTGTTTTTAACAAATAATTATTTTTCACTATTTAGTTCGGCCAGTTAAAAAATAAAAGCGTGTTTTTCTAACAATTCTTTATTTTCCACTTTAAAAAGTGGCTTTAAAAAGTGGTGTAAGCTAGCCGAACTAAAGTTCGAACTAAAGTTCGGCTAGCTACAAAAGCGGGATCTTTTAACAAGTATTTAGTTTCGACTTCTTAGTTCGACTTGCTTCAAAAGCGTGTTCTTTTAATAATAATTTATTTTCTATTTTTTTCGTTCAGCCAGTTACAAAAGCGTATTCTTTTAATTTTTTTTTACTTTATAGTTCGGTCAGCTTTAAAAAGTGTTTTTTAATAATTATTTATTTTCTATTATTTAGTCCAACTAGCTATAAAAGCTTTTTTTTTAAAATAATTATTTATTTTCCACTTTTTGTTTGGCTAGCTACAAAAGCGTGTTATTTTTTAAATAATTATTGATTTTGAACTTACTTAAAAAAGGATGATGTAATCAATTCGATTGAGTTTTTTTTTATTTATGAACCGATTAAAAAAATATTTTTGTTTGATGGGTAGGCTTTCAAGTTGGTCCCATTTACATTTCATCACTATCGGTTCAGCAGTTTGATTGAAGTCGGTTTTTTATATGAAAGATTTACTTTTTAGTTCGGCCTTCCAAAAGCGTGTATTATTCAATTTTTACTTTTTAATTCGACTAGCTACAAAATCGTGTTTTATAATATTTTTTAATTTCTGCTATTTTAGTTCGGCTCGCTACAAAAGCATTGTTCTTTTACCAATTATTTAGTTTTCCTCCTTTAAGTTCGGCTAGTTACAAAACCGTGTTTTTTGAATAATTTCATTATCTTACTATTTCTAATCCATCACTATTACAAGGGATTCTCCCTGTCAACTTAGAGCAATCAAGTTCTTCTATCCAAGTACCGTCCAGAGACCATGAGTGACTAAGTGCTACATAAGTAGTAAGTAAGTAAGTAAAAATACTTTATTGCACCAGAAAGATAAGCTTGTCCAGCGGCAAACAATCGAGCGAGAACCTAATTAAATGACAACGATCAACTGTACAGCTTTGGTAACGGCAACATTCAGCAGTACCATATAGGGCATGCATACCGGAATTCCGGAATATTGTAATACCGGTATCTCGGACAGATTTTTTCGATATTTCAATACCGGAATTGAAGGGCTAAATACCGTAATACCGGTATTCATTAAAATATATATAAATACATATATAAGTACGTAACCATCTATAGCGAGTGTGCACGTATGCAATTTAGAGTGGAGCGTCACTTGCACGACTGCTAATATATAATGTAAAGACTTTTACATCTTGTTGTGTAACGGGAAAGCGAATATTTTATGTTATAAATCATTTTAATTCTGTATAAGTATTTTTTGGAAGTTTCTGAAAAGTAAATAAACAGTTCCCCTATAGGCACCGCGCCGCCGTCCGCGCTGCCATTCACTTGTTTCTTTCGCGTCTTTTATCGATAAAATGGCGGCCAGATTTTTTTATTTATTGTTAAAACTAGCGGCCCGCCCGGCTTCGCGCGGGTGGTTATAAGTTTATTTTATTTTAGCACATTTTTTATAGACTTTCTATGCTTAGAACAGTCGATGAAGTCTGCTTTTGACAAAACAAACAATCAAAATTATTTGCAACAATCCACAAACATATAGACGTATAGACACATAGATCTACACTTAAAACTTATACCACCCGTCTCTTTGTGTCGGAGCTTAATTAAAAATAGTATATTATAAAGATTATTTAGATTTTAGAATTTTTTTTTTAAATTTTAAATTTTTCATTTTATGATTTTTTTGTTTTATTTTTTTTTATATATTTTTCTATCAAATGTATTGTATCTAAACCAACCACACATACACCCAAACCCATACCCACACAAACCACACACAAAAGGAGTTTCTAAGATCTTTTTCGGTTCCAGCCCCGACCTCTATTTATGATCTATGGCTCATGGTGCATTCATTTTACATAATCAATGAGTTGTCTTGTAGTAATTTACCAAGATGCCCATTTTTACAATTCCACCCTACATAAACTTTCGGCTCCCCGGCTCAAAAGGCGCGGCGCGGGTCACGTAACGCCCGCGCGACCCCGGCGAATCACGGCGACACGAAATTAATTTCGTTGCTCATTATCTTGATATTATTATATCTCCTAAAGTATTCATTTAACTTGCATGGTGTAAAGGGGAAAAATTATTTCAGCCAACTAACCTATTTCAAATGATAAGGATTAACACCATATTTGTGTAAATAGGTTTCCCATTACCGCTTTATAATTGCCCATTTTTAAAGCATTGAAATGGATATAGTACTTTATCTTTAAGAGATAAACATATGCTTGCGGACTTTTTAAATTGTACAATACTGTAGTATATTATTTTGATCTATCTCGTAGGGTTCAGTCAGCGTTTGCAATGTAAGCGTAAAAAAATGTGTATATTTACGACAATACATTAGAAACCTCTAAAATTAGCAGTGTTTCTCTACTATATTATGCATATATACCTTCCCCTTGAATCACTGTATCTATCAAAAGAAAAACCGCATCAAATTCCGTTGCGTAGTTCTAAAGATCTAAGCATATATTTACATAGGGAAAGACAGACTACACAGCGGGAAGCGACTTTGTTTTATAATATGTAGTGATTATAGCTTATTATTAAAAAAAAAATACGTATATTACGGTTAACTTAAAATAAAATAGGTATACAGCCAATTCCGGAACTAGTACCGGAATTCCGGTATTAGGTCTCTAGTACCGAAAATCAGTTCCGGTATCGATAACTCTCCGGTATTGCATGCCCTAGTACCATAGCTATAATTCACTGAGAATTGTATCGGGAATCTAAAACACAATCGATATCTTCATCATTAGTTAATCTCATCGAAAATTAGCCCAAATAGTCTCCGTGATAAATACCATAGTAACTAAACCTTTCGACACGTCAATATCACTTTCGCTCTCACAAATATTTCCAATACTGTAGAAATACCATAGAATATTAAGGATCCCCTGTTTTATTGATATCATCAGCTCTCTCCTCTTCTGAGTTATCATCATTTCGTGTAGGCGACACGGTCAAACGACCATGCACACCCTGATGTCAGAGTTCTTCGGAACCGCTTCTCGGCCTCCAGTCCATCCTCAGATATATCGAATTTTGCCTAGTAACGGGACAGTAAAGGTTAATAAAAAAGTAGTTTTCTAAACTATAAATCTATATATAGTATATAATCGGATAATGGAATATAGTATGAAACTATATTCCAATGTCCGATTAATCTAATTTATTTCCATCAAAAAAAATTATATTCTCACACATTTTGTTATAGATAAGCCAAAAATACTCAAGTTTAAGTCAGCCACATTTGTTTTCGGCTATCAATCAAAACGTCACGCCCATGGCAAGGCACCATTACGTTCACAAACAATTTGTATCGTAGTGTGATGGAATGACAACAACTAGGAAGTCGTCGATAAAAACTTTAAGCAATCAATTCACAAGTTACGGTTACGATTCGAGGACGAACCTTACTTAGATGCAATGATCTCATATTATTATTTTCCTCTTCAATATTCATTCGAGAATACCCTGTCCGATCCATGAAGGGGTGTTAGCCCGTCTCAAAGTTTTTTTTGACGTTCCCCTAAAAATTGACTGGTCCGTCAAACATTTTTGTTTTTAGAAACGACATTTTTTTTTGGTGTTCCCACCTACTATCCTGTAGGAAAAGTTGTTTATATCGACGAGCTGAAACACCCCTTCAAGGATCGGACAGGATTTTCTTTACATGTCGTAGAGGACTATTTGATTGAAGTATGGTTACGACCTTACAACTTGTATACCTAAGAAAGATACCTGAGGTCAGGTCAGGATAAGAGAGAACATATAATGTAAGAAGAATTAAATAAATAAATAAATATTTAAAGTCAATTTTAAATTAAGCCCAAATAATGAAAGGGCTGGCGCCCACAAGCTGGAAAATTGCTTTAGAAGCAAAATAAAAAAATCGACGCGCTAATTTGCGAGTTAACTGATAATTTTGAAAAACAGACGAAAAAATCAGCCTGTGAACAATAAAGCACTTTTTTGGCCACCAACTTTTTAATTCTATGCTTTGGTATCAAATTTTAAGAAATCGACACCCTAGTTTTTGTTTTTGTGTTTTCATGCAAAATAATATTTTTTTATTAAAATTAGTATCCATATCTAGCAGCAGATCTTAGTAAAATTTATACATCAAGAAAGTATTTTTTGTGCACAGGATATTTTTGAGTTCGTTTTCTTAATGTTAATAGTACATTACTGCAGAGGCCGGGAAGTAAGGGATTGCCGGACGAGTAAAGTTTTCAAGGCCGAGCGTCAGCGAGGCAATGGCAATAAATACGAGTCCGGCAAACCGATTCCCGGCAAAGGCATGTATTGTGTTTTTCTCAATAAATGCGAGGAATTATTGAAAAACGTACTACTGGGAATAAATGAGTATAATATAAAAAACGATAATAGTATGTACATTTTTAATTTCATATTTGTTTTACGGCATTTGATGTTCTACGCATTTTCCTTCATATTTTTCAACGTTTCATCAAATAAATTATGGTATAATTCATTTTGATGATTCGACGGAGCTCCTGGCGACAATTCCCACGAATCCTCTGGTTTGATCATAGACGACGCAGTAACGCGAGCGACCACCAGCCCGCAGCAGCATGTAAATCTCTAAATCCGCACCATGACACTTTAGTTAGTCCACACATTGTTCATAAACATTTATAACACCAAACTACACCGATTTTACATTATAAAGTCTACTAGAAGCAATCTGCAAGACAATCCAAAACAACAACCGCGCTTGCAGTACGCCGAAAATAAATAATAGTACATTCCCGCGTTATTTTATTTTTTAATTTCAATTTTCATTTCGTGCTAAGAAAACATAGCCCATACAGCCCAGGCATATTTTACCCAAAAAATGTAATACCGTAAAAATGTGCTTTCCTGCGTTTTTTCTTTTTATTATTGGCATATTTTTGTGTGATTTTACCAACATTTTAATTAAATTATTTTTATATTCATAGTCTTATATGCTCGATGAGTGCATTCTTTTATAATGGGGTAGCCATTGGCTGTATGACAAGTTACATAGTACAAGTTACATAGATTAATTAAAAAGTTTTGAGCAGCGGCCAGGAATTAATTTTCATACTTACTTTCCTGGCCTAGGCCGGTAAAGTATTGCACTAGCCAAGAATTACAAACTTCGTGGCTTCATTTTACTACAATAATGCCTACATTTACGAGCATGTTTGAGAAAAAAATATTTCTAAATCTAACGCGTGGATTTTTGTTTAAATTTGCTTCTATTTCTAGCATAAGGGTAGATCCATAAAATAATATTTTTGCTCAGTTTAGATGGGCTACTAATCTATTATCTTATTTGAATGTGCAAAAAGAGAAGAATTAGAAGAAGCTTTACCTAACCTCAAACCGCTGGATCCTTTTAAGACTCGATTGAGATACGAAAAACAATAGCGGAATGATTATTCTAATCTTGTAACCGCCACCACAATTATTCAATCTTCAAACAGCGCCATCTATTACCCATTACGCAACAAGTTATCAATCATTAACAGTCATGCATCGAGTCCCCGCAATGTAAACAAAAGATAAGATGTTTTGTCTAACAGACAGGGTTTGTTTACTACACATTCCATCCGCAGCGAAACCATCGCACGCAACCGACCGCGAATGCGCGGTGACTTCATCAAGGTCGGCCGGTATCGGGCTCCGACATTCTACGCAGTATCCTCCATCTCACTTCGCACTATCTAACACAAATATATTAGAAAGAGACGGAAATAACATCCTATATTCCTATTTTGATATACACACGTGCTGCGCGTTCGAGTGTTCTACTTCATGTTCAGTAATTATGGTACTTTGGGCGTAAATATTCAGGAATGCTGGTATAATTAGCCCAGCGAAGGGCATCTGGCCAACTGGACGTGCAAGGGATCACTCACTCGGTTACAAAAGCGTTTGAAGCTTGACTCATGTTCGGACTTTGGAATTCAATAATTACCCAGGTACTTGACCAATATCGTTTGCATTTAATTTTATTCAAGTCTTCGGTTTGGATGTCTCAAATATTCATCTAAGTATAACTCAATTTTTATTTTTTCTACAACAGCTTGTATTTGAAGTGGTACGGAACGCTTTGTAGCAGGTTTATCTAGAAAGCTTGTTTACTAAACTTGTCATATTTTTTAACTAGCTCTTTTCCACGACTTCGACCGCGTGGTTTTCAATTTATCATACAGTCCCTGGGCTAACTCCTCGGCTCCGGACCCCTGGTTCCGAAGGAACATGCTATAGAGAGAGACATCAATAGTTGTCGCAATGCTCGCCCAAAAATGACATACCTATATGTTAAGGTCCATTTAAATTACACTTATTGGTCAAAGAAATGTTTTAGTAGCAAAATTTAAGAAATCGACACGCCAGTGCTAGTTTTAGCTTTTTCAAAAACGTCAGTGTCTTAGTATCCATAGATACCTACTTGTAATAGTAAAAAGTGGTTCGCCAAGAAAGTGCTTTTTTGTACACAGGGTATTATCTCGTCTGTTTTTGTAAATTTTCAACTCCAATATCTCGAAAACTAGTCTCGACTTTTTTTTTTTAAATATGAAAGAAATATATTAATACCTTTTAAATATATAAAACTAAAGGGCAATAAAAACAAACATAACAAACTCGACTTTTCTATTTTACTTCTAAAGTATTTTCTTACCCTATTATTTTATACCCTTAATTTAAATTACCTTATATAGGCTTTCTGATACCTTGGATTACATTCATGAAATTTACGAATCCCAATTATTTCGATAAATAAAATTATTTTACTCGCTAATAATGTAGCTAACTATTGGTGAAAAAAAGTTTAAATCGCCTGAGTACTTTTTTAGTTTATTCATCCATCACAAAATAACACACAAATCTTTCCTCTTTATAATATAAGTCTACATTATAATAACAGTCCAGATATTCTAGATTGCAAAGGTACCAATATATTTATAAATCCAAACATCACAGGTCTTACAAATCTGCCAGATGTTTCCGTTATTTCCCTAGATGCTGTATTTAGATTCTAGACCGAGTTTCCTGCAGTTTACGTGACTAACGTACTGACGTACAGCTCGATGACTTCACGAAGTCTAGATGCTAGATGCGAACATGCCATGTCGTTATTATGCATGTTTTATGAGTTGCATTATTTGTATGACTCAGTCAGATGGAAAATGATCTTTTTCAGATTGGCCTGGGTCTTGGATATTTATCTATATATGTATTTGTTATAAAATATAGTATCGTTGAGTTAGTATCCCATAACACAAGTCTCGAACTTACTTTGGGGCTAGCTCAATCTGTGTGATTTGTCCGTATATATTTATTTATATTTTATTTATTATTTATGACTAATGTAGAATTATAACTAAGCAACAGAAATTAATGCTACTTGTTTTAGTCTATTCAACTGAGTTTGTAGTATCCTTCATTTTTTCTCAAATCCAACAAATTCCTATCTTTTCCCAGCTTAAATTTGCTTCCGATGGGCAGCAGCGTCGGAAGGCGAGTAAGGCAAATCCTTTCAAGGAACAAAGAATCCTTGGAATACTTGGGAGAGGCCTTTGTCCAGCTGTAAGGCAAATCCTTTCAAGGAACAAAGAATCCTTGGAATACTTGGGAGAGGCCTTTGTCCAGCTGTAAGGCAAATCCTTTCAAGGAACAAAGAATCCTTGGAATACTTGGGAGAGGCCTTTGTCCAGCTGTAAGGCAAATCCTTTCAAGGAACAAAGAATCCTTGGAATACTTGGGAGAGGCCTTTGTCCAGCTGTAAGGCAAATCCTTTCAAGGAACAAAGAATCCTTGGAATACTTGGGAGAGGCCTTTGTCCAGCTGTAAGGCAAATCCTTTCAAGGAACAAAGAATCCTTGGAATACTTGGGAGAGGCCTTTGTCCAGCTGTAAGGCAAATCCTTTCAAGGAACAAAGAATCCTTGGAATACTTGGGAGAGGCCTTTGTCCAGCTGTAAGGCAAATCCTTTCAAGGAACAAAGAATCCTTGGAATACTTGGGAGAGGCCTTTGTCCAGCTGTAAGGCAAATCCTTTCAAGGAACAAAGAATCCTTGGAATACTTGGGAGAGGCCTTTGTCCAGCTGTAAGGCAAATCCTTTCAAGGAACAAAGAATCCTTGGAATACTTGGGAGAGGCCTTTGTCCAGCTGTGAACTTCTAACTGCTGAAATAATGAGTAGAAAATTCAGAATATCTGATTTCGCCGTTAATTAGGCTAAGACTAATAAAATCGGCCTTATACTTTTGCTTTGCAAATTATATTTTTGTGTTTTAACATCGACTTAAATAAAATGCAAATCAGTCTATCCTTAGATACCTAGATCGAAATTACGGGGGATTGACTAGACTTATCTACCCAATATTGGTACAGATATTATATATTTAAAACGTATTAGATAGTTTTTTAAAAAGATGACAAAGAGTTGAAGTTGAGAGTCAAGTTCAAGACAATGTAGGTAGGTACTTATAGCCAGGTAGTGTATCTCATTAGAACGTCCTTTGAAAATTTACTGTTATTATTTACTTTCTTCTCATGATTTTTTTAGATTGCAAAACGTTATTGCATATTTTGGTGCCGACAAATTTTCCGCGAGGAATATTTATGAGCATAACAAGTCATCAGCCACACATATAAAAATAACTTCGTAATTTCAAAGCTGTCAATAAATTAGCGAGTTCCATGCACTTGGCACGATTGTTGTTTATAATTCGGCTATTGAAAATGACATCATAACTAGTGATGTGACCGCAGTCAACAGTACCGGATCCGTCTGAATTGGAAGAGTAATCATCATCATCATTTCGAGTAGGTTTCACGGTCAATCGACCATGCAACACCCTGGAGTCAGAGTTGTTCGGGACCGCCTCTCGGCCTCTGACGTGGTTCCTTTAACGACTACCAGATGGCAGCCGGGACCAACGGCTTAACGTGCCTTCCGAAGCACGGAATCATCTTTATTATCAGACAATCAGGTGATTCAACCCTGCAATCTCCTAACCAAACTGGAAACAACTAAACGAATTATGCTTCCCGTGGGAATCGAACCCACGACCTCCGGGTCTACAGGCAAACGCCTTAACAACTGGACCACGGAGGCAGTTAATTTTTTTAACAGTTAGTTAATTGGAAGAGTGGAAACCAGGTAGCAAATTTCTGTGATTTGAATATTCTTTCAAATTAATCTCTTTCTGTCTTCATAATCTTAGGCATAGCAGCCCCATACAAATTTTGGCTCTAGCCGATTCTGTTATTGGGCTTGTCTCTCCATTGCCAGACTTCCAGGCCTGAGAGAATTTGCAGTCAGCAGATGATATTCGGATTCGAAATTCCTACAAATAATTTTCGGCCAATGACATCACAACTAGTGATGTCAGCGCAATCATTACAGGACCGGATTCTCTTCAATTGGCTGACTTGTAGCAGAGGCATCAGTGATTTGAGCCTACACACAATCTCGGGTAATGACGTGAATTAATGTTATGGTTAGATGTCATTTGGTTCCTTTTATGAATTGAAGTGGAAATACCATAGATTAATAAAAATCGTCCGTGATACTTTTATGATAAATAATAGTGTTTTGAAATTTATGTGTTGTCGATTTAAATTTGAATGTGATAATGATGATAAAACAAAGAATTCTGTTCCTGATAACAAGATTAATCATAGGAAGCTGCCTAAAGTAAAAGTGTAAACTTTTCTTTAATTTTAATTTATTTGTGTTTCTCAAAATTAAATTCATTTAAAGCTTTAACTTCTTTTAGCCATGATTATCATTAGGTCTTTACTCTAGGAGCACGACCCTCTCTGTACTACTAGAGCCATACTTGGCCAGAGCAGTCAGAGGACTTGGCTTACACTCTCCACGCTGGCCAAACGGGTTGGAAAGGTCTCAGAGATGTTTATAAGCTTTAGCTTAAGCTTTATTTTAACCATAGAGAGAGAAAAAATATCCCGTTGGTTTTAGCATTCATGTGATTCGGATAATGATGGTTATCTACAGGAACCAATTGCAACACATTTATGATCAAAGGCTACTACGGAGACAATCTTAATGAAGTTTTATTTTAGTGACACAACTCATTCTGTTCAAAAAAGTATTTCAGGGATTCTTAGTGACAATGGTCGGCTTCAATCTGACGCCAGTTTTCTGAATAAATATTTGAGTCAGTATCCTTAAAATGCGTCAAGAGCTAGATCAGACTACTCAAATGTAGAATCATATGTCACTTGCGTGCATGACTTCTACGAACTCTAATTAGTTGTTAAATTATATTTAGCTATGTGTGCTGCTGCCCTTGCTAAGGTTAACGATGCAGAAAACGTGTTAAATTATCCAAAGCTAATAAAATCTTTCATTTTATGATGTGTCATTACAATGAAGTATCCAATAATGTTGCTTCGTGGCTGCCAAAACTGGGACTAGGAACTGTACGAGTGTAAAGACAGCTACAGATTTAGATTTATAACGATCTTTCGAAGTACATATATGTGACTTGTCATCTCAAACCAAAGTTAACAGTATGCTTGGGTTTACCCGCTAGGCTATTAAGCTCTTCTCTCATCGCGTATCTCTAAGGTCAAATTATACAAGCGCAGAGCCTTTAGCTCGACATCATACGTAATGCACATTTTTTTCTTAAATTCAGATGAACAAAATTCGCACGCTGACGAAATATGAGCATTACGATATTGAAGTTAAAGGTGATTTGCCATATTAACATTGCTTCGTTTCGCTTCCACTCTGCGCTTGTACGAATTAATCATGACTTTTAATAACTCTGATGAGCTGTATTCAAAATTCAAAATTCAAAACGTTTATTCAATATATGTTTCTTTGAACACTTATTAATTGTCATATTGCACTTCTCAACAATTGTTGACGTCAAAGATTTATTACTTATGGCTAATTTTAATGCTGCTTCCAAAGCGGATTGCAGAAGAAGCGGCAACAAACTGCACAGCGCATTTTCTCCAAGGACGACAACTCAAAATTTTTGAAAACCTTAGAAATTAAGTATGTGGACTGAGACATACAATGGTTTATTTAAATGTCATGTCAAAATTACTGTATCAATTATCAAGATAATTATAAACTTCCATTTCATATAATGTTTTGACGACAATGTTTGGACTTTAATCGATCAACGGGTTATGATTCAGCAGACTAATTACATTAATTTCCATCCAATGGATTCGGTTAGAGGGCGCTAGGTCGAGCCCAGGTCACAGGTACAATAAAACTGTCTGGCTCACTAATCTAGATATTTTGTAGTGCAATATTATTACCGCTATTTGCTGTGTTTTCTCCTGCAAGAAAGTGGCTACATTAAATGCAGCAATAGCCATTGTGTTGTGCGTGGTATATCCGATTTCTTCCTTTTCCGTTTTAAACGTTATAAGGGCTATTTTCTAAATAAATCTTTGTATCTTTGACAAAAAGTGATTATTAATAGGATATATTTTAACATTGAGATAGAGCCATATATATAGTTAGCGGTTTTTTCCTTGATAGAGCTACTTCTCTGATCACAATGACATTTGTGTCGCCAGGTTACCGTGTCCTAGGTCATAGCTGCCGCAGTGCTTACTCGACAGCTCTCTGTGAGGATCAATATCTCAGCCGGTAGAAACTCTATATGAAACCTAAATAATATCCTAAAAGTTACGTCAGTAAAAATTTTTTTTAAAATTAATATATGCGATGAACTTCGTCTTCATTCCTTAGAAACGGATATGTATGGGATATTCTAAATATATCATGTTTAATAAAGCACGTAGTGTCCAAGTGTCCACCTCATAACTCTCTTATCTTTCAATTTAATGGTATTATAGACATTGTTTCACTCAAAGCTTTTAAAAAAATTCCGCAGGGCTCGGCTCTAAGACCTAGGTAACATCTGGGTGCATTACTCAGATCGTAAAGTTTCTGGCTAACTCGTCGATGCCGTTTCAGCATAATATGATTCTCCTAGAATTTTACGAATATATAAAAAAAAATATTTGAAAGAAATTTGAAATACTTACTTGTGATAGTTAATGCACATAAAACATGTTCAGAAAAATAAGAAGACAAAGTAAGTAAAATTATATCTGTACTAGCTTTCACCCGCGTCAATGTCTATCCCTCGGGAAAGTACTTCTCCCCGGGATAAAATTTACACCATGACCTCCATACCCCAGACAACAGGTATGCAAAATTACATGACGGTCGGTTCAGTAGGTAGAGCGTGAAGGCATAACAAACAAACTCACATTCGCTAACTTAGGTATATGATTCTAAGAAACACATGCAAGGAACTGCATAAGTTATTCTGTTGATCTGTTGTGCATGATAGAGAAAGAGGACAAAGATAATATTTCAGCTGAATCGGCTGCAGGCATTTTCCATTAGCTCATAAAACATACATTTATAAAATACTAGCTGTCAGAGTCACCTCCTGGAGTTAGGTCACAGCTGGGTGCCGCAGGGCTCCGCTCGTAAACTGTCTGGCTATCCAATCGATGCCAGTTTCTAGGACACTCTCGTAGTAATGAGTTTCTCCTTGGATTCTAATAAGGTCTTAGAAAAATATGGTACGTAAACAGTAGATGTTGCATTCAGGATATTAGCAATATAAGATAGTTCACTGTCAGTATTTCTCATAAACCTTTAATGCCTGTCTTCGAAGCTTCCGAAACCGTAAAGAGGTCACTTCCAGAAGTTAGGTCATAGTTGGGTGCCGCTTTGCTCTGGTAAAGTGGCTATCCAATCGATGCCAGTTTCTAGGAGATACTCTCATAGTAATGTGTTCCTCCTTGGATTCTAATAAGCTCTGAGAAAATATAATATGTAAACAGTGGGTGTTGTATTCAATATATAAGGAAGGTAAGATAGTCCATTTCCAGTATTTCTCTTTAGATTTCAATGCCTAATATCCTCGAAACTTCCGAAACCGGAAAGAGGTCACCTCCAGAAGTTCGGTCACAGTTGGGTGCCGCTTTGCTCTGGTCGTAAAGTGGCTATCCAATCGATGCCAGTTTCTAGGACACACACGTGACGTAAGGTGATTCCGCTGGGATTTTGAGATGCTTTGAAAAATATATCGTGTAAACTTATAGTTGATGTTGTGAATAGTTGACTGTTAAACATCTTACATTTGCACATTTGGGAAGACACTGGTCGCCACGCACGACACAGGGAATCCTAGTGTGGCGGACAGTGCCATTGTTATTTGATACTCTTTTATTCTCTGTACTAAATAAATATATCTAAATGTATTTTTTTTTTAAATTTCCATAATATTTTTTATTTGTCCAATCACAATTTTGTTACAAAAACACGCCATTTCTTAAGCCCTAAAACATTATATTGAATTACATTATATGGAGTCAAATATTAATTGCATTTAAAAATGAAACCGGCCTTTCAGCGTTTCTGGTGCAAAAGTGCCCAAAACGCTGAATTGCAATGGACATTATTCTTATTATTTATTTAAGGCATTTAGGATAATAAGAGGAGTAAAAACCGTCGTTGTCGAAACCGTCAAGCCTTGATTGCTCTGCCCGTAAAGTGTTTGGCTATCCAATCGATACCAGTTTCTAGAACACAATGCAACGGATGTCTCTCCGAAGAGAAATAGAAGAATATATTATGTAAACAATGGCTATTGAGTAAACCATGAAGCTTAACACAAAAATGCTTTTAATGCTGCCGCAATTCCGAAGGAGGCACTTGTAGAAGCTGGGTGTCGCATAGGTTTTCTAGTCTGGCTAGAAACAATATGAAAGTAAATTGAAATAAGTTTGTATGGAAATTGAGATGTATGGAAAATATAAAATATTAGCAATTTAGTCTTACATGCTTAAATTTTACATTTACTTTGAGACAATTTACTTTGCGTGCTTCCGCCACCAGTTAGTTCATGCAAACTTTTGCTGGCCAGCGCCCACCCACTGTTAGCCCCTTCACGCCCGCTACCAATACTCTCAAATTGCCAGGAAGAATTTTTGGCTCTACATAAATTTTTCGGGCTCCAGTGGCCACATTTGAAATAAATTGTAAGAACAAAAACGGAGATATCATTTTAAATGCTGTATTGCGAGGTCCTTTAATTTTATATCAGCGGTGATTACTTACCATCAGGTGAACCGCTTGCTCTTTTGCCGTCCTATTTCATAAAAAAATTGGTTGTCTGTAAAGTCGGACGATAATTTTTAAGCGTTGGATAGATGCGTCACAAGTCGTATGCCTAGGACGATTGTGCCTCTCTATCGCTTGTTCCGCGCTGTCGCTTGCACTCGGAACGTGACACTTTATTGTGCATGCTGCCGGCGTTCGTTGATTTATAAGACGTTATCACGTCAAAAAAATCTTCCCGATCTCGTTTCAAACTGTATCCTAAAAGGGTCATAAAGATGTTTAATGGTAGCTATGGCCTCGCAGTACAAAAATTTAAATATGTCCGTTTTCTTTCAAATAATTTATTTGTAACTAGCTTTCGCCCGCGGCTCCGCTCGCATCAATGTCGATCCCTCGGGAACAGTTCTTTTTCTCGGGATAAAATGTACCCTATGTCCTTCTCCGTACCCCAGGTAACGTGTATGCAAAATTTCATGATTGGTTAAATAACCGATCATGAAATTTTGCATATTGGTTTTGTATTTTTGTTACGCTTTCAACAACAAAAAGTAACAAACAAACAAACTCACTTTCGCATTTATAGTATAGTTAGGATGGGGCCAGTAAAAATTTATACGACGACTCTATAAGAATTGGTCATGAAGAAATATAAGGTACTTATTCAAAATTATGAAAGTGGTATGATCCCACCCAGATAACTCTTATACGACCATGAGACTATGACGTAGTTTAGTAAAGTACTAGGTAGCAGGTAGCGCATTGCTGATAACATGTCTGGCTCGCAAATCGCAATCGATGCGCAGTGTCTAGGACAAAACACAGACTCCCAGACGCCGCCGGGAAAATGTCTCGCGGAGACACGAAGAAATGCAATATTGGCAATATTGCATTTCTAGTATCTTGATATATTGCACAAGACAGCTCCGTGGCGCAGTGGTTAACACGCCAGCCTGCGACACAGAGTGCCCGGGTTCGATCCCCGGCCAGGTCAAGATGGAAAATGATCTTTTTCAGATTGGCCTGGGTCTTGGATGTTTATCTATATATGTATTTGTTATGAAATATAGTATCGTTGAGTTAGTATCCCATAACACAAGTCTCGAACTTACCTTGGGGCTGGCTCAATCTGTGTGATTGCACAGAAATATATCAAGATAGAACGGCCAAGTGAGTGGATAAACACGTTAACGTTATCTTATTATTTTACTTTTTATACCCTATTTAATAAATATAAATAATAGTAGTACTGATTTCGATGACTGTTTATTGAAATGACGCGATTTATTTCTGTGCATTGGTACTGGGAACTAAAAAAAATTCGACATTCCCAAACAAACTGGCCTTTCGGCAGAACGTATGGTAATGCCGAATATTTTGAGTTCTCGGCATTGGTCCCATAGGAAAAGTTGTTCATATTGATAGGCCGAGTCACCCCTTTAAGAGAACGTTGAGGGTACCTACATTTACACGCTGTATATTCTTTGACCTAGGTGTTTAGAAACCCGAGGAAGAAGTTTCGAGTAACTAAATTTTTACAAAATTTTACTATTCTACGCTACGTTTTACTGCTTAGCGTCATAAATCGTCTTACTACAGTCTTTTGCTTTTCTTCGTCTATTTTAAATTCAAAACTAGCGTCTCTTTCTATATCTCTCACTCCCTTAATACATCACTTCTTTCGTCATTGTCTTATAAAAAAAGTTCCGCTCATTCCAAAATCCTTTAAACCTACAATAATAATTTGTAACCAAAATGTTTTTTTATCTTATTTATGTACCTACTATGATTGAGGACGAGGGACGAACGAACTGACTAAATCAGATGCACATGTATAAAAGAATAGATTGTCTGTTATGTCTGAAAACCTGCCAGACAGTCTCGAATAACACGGGACATCATTCGTTTTCCATTACTAGGAATTGGATTCAGTAGAAAAAACAATCTTTAAATCCCTAGGGTGTTTAAGAGCCCATTAAGTTTAGTGGATAAGTTTTTATCAATAAATTATATTATTTACTAGCTTTGGCCCGCGGCTCCGCCCGCGTCAATGTCGATCCCTCGGGAACAGTATTTTTTCCCGGGATAAAAAGCCTATGTCCTTCTCGGAACTCCAGAGAACTTGTATGCAAAATTTCATGATGATCGGTTCAGTAGTTACGGCGTGAAAGCTAACAAACAAACAAACTCACTTTCGCATTTATAATATTAGTTAGGATTAGGATTACAATGCTCGGTTTTATATTAAAATCTACCTTCGTTGTCCAGTGGTTAAGTAAGGCGTTTGCCTGTAGACCCGGTGGTCGTGGGTTCGATTCCCACGGGAAGCATACTTTGCTTATTAGTTTCCAGTTTGGTTAGGACATTGCAGGCTTGAATCATCACCAATCTCATAATAAAGATGATTCCGTGCTTGGTGGATTGACCGCTTCACCTACTCGAAATGAATAAATAAATATTAAAATCGAAAATATGTGATGAAAAAACTCGCTACAGGTAGGATTCGAATAACAACCTTAATTTTAACTTTAATCACAAACTTTTTAATCATCTTTTATTTTCATCATTGTATTTTCTTTTCATCTGATATGAATTAAGTTAGATACCATATTTCTAATTATACTGGTTAGCATGGTTAGTAATGAAAATGACCCATGCTTCGAATGCGTAAGATACGTATAATATGTGATGAACAAATTCATCACGGTGATTCGAGGCTACGGCAGTTCAGTGGTCGAGAGTGTCGACGGGCCAGATGTTGAAGGTTCTTAGTTCGAATCCAACATGTAGCGAATGTTTAGTATTATCTATACAAGTCTATGTACTTATTGCAACAAGTATCCTAACTAATATTATAAATGCGAAAGTGAGTTTGTTTGTTTGTTACGCTTTCACGTCGTAACTACTGAACCGATCATCATGAAATTTTGCATACAAGTTCTCTGGAGTACGGAGATGGACATAGGCTACCTTTTATCCCAGGAAAAAGAAATGTTCCCGAGGGATCGACATTGACGCGGGCGGAGCCGCAGGCGAAAGCTAGTTCAATTATATATTGTTTACGCTTACTACAGCAAGTTCTTATATGGGCGGTGAGTAATGGGTTCTTGGAAGGAGTCTCGGTCTGCAGAAGCTTACTATGTAATGGAGGAAGTAGTGGGTGGTCACAATAGAGTGGGCGGAGGAAATTGGAATAAGACTTCATCTAATTATTGTCGCTGGACTTTGGAGAAAGTGGGTTGAGTTATCTATATTTATAATGATGGTAATGTCACAGCTACTATGGCTATTGTATCTGTCTTATATTTAATAGGTATTCCTAGAAGATAATCTCTCCACATAGGCTCTACTACTTTATTCTTACTGTTTTTATGCCAACTTTGCTGCCGGAAAATTCATTAATTAATCATCATCATTAAAATTTTATAAAATTATTATAGTTCATATAGATATGATCAAATTATCAAGAAAGCAAATTAGTGATTCATCAGCAAATTATTGAATTGAACTAGAATGTCATAATACTGACAGACTGACTGCTATAAAATATAATCTCTTCATGCAGTGGAAAGATGTGATCAATCTACACTATTATTAAGAGGGAAGAAAGGATTGTTTGTTTGTATTGAATAGGCTCAGAAACTACAGGACCGTTTTGAAAAAATCTTTCACCATTAGAATGGTGATTATCCCTGATGAACATAAGCTATAGAAACCGGGGCGGACCGCCAATATAAAATAATCTCATGAATTCAGGGTACCCTGAATATCTAATACATCTGTATTGGCAACACATTGATCGATTGCAACACAACTTGTGTTATTCCCAAAACTAAATATAGAACAACAGGCAACATTCTCCGATCCCATTATGGATCTCAATCATACTCAGCCGTAAATGCGATGGAATTGAGCAAGCTAATAGAACTTTTATGGCCATAGACTACGGCGATAAAAAGTAATGCGACCGTGAAGGCTCTTCGTGGAAATGTTTCTCTTTGGAAAGCATGCGATATGCCATTGTCTATCGATCACTCGTGTGTGCAGCACATGGCACAATAATGAGATATTGGGGACTGGTCACACGTCGACTGCAGACAGTGAAGGCACATTGAGACTACTAGGCTTAATCTAGAGTATTTTCTTCGAAATATGGTTTTTCCGAGAGACCAAAAAGCAATGCGAGCGTAGTCTCTTCGGGGAAATGGATTGAAATTCAATTTAAAAAATATATATATCGATCCAGTTATGTAGCTACTAGCTACGTAGCTCGCGGTACAATAATGAATTTGTGGGTGCAACATTATTAGTTCGAAATATAGTCCTGGATCTTGTTAGTGAAGGCTTATACCAATTTGCCCTATCTCTGTCTTTGTTTTTTACAGATTTTACGTTAAACTTATGTTTGATTTGCTTACCTAGATATGATGCCCTGTGTAAAATAATAGTTGACGGGAAGATAGAAATAAAACGAGGGAGGGGAAAACCAAGGAGAATGTGTGTGTGTAGCAGCCTTAAAGCACCTGGCACTGTTTAAGTACTAGGCAGCAACAACATGATAGATTGGGTCTGGTCAGAGCTTAAAATTCCTCGTTACGAGCTGCTAACTATTTTGTAACATGCGCTGGCGCAGCTCGTGAGATCACTCTCGTATATCTCATAGGTATTTTTAATCTCGCAATGTAAATATAGGGGACTGAGTAAGCGCTTGCTCTTGTGGAAAATTAAATCTTTTTCAAGGTCCATTTCCACCTTGAAGCATTGGTTTGCTCATTTTTCTCGTCTTGGGGAAATTTGAGTATCTACTTTTCTTTTCGAATCGCAAAATTTAGGAAATTTTCTTGAAGTTGTTTTTATCAAAGAGTAGGAGTAATCCATCTGTTCTCGGTTAGGCCAGTTGCTTCTCTTTTGCCCAGTCGTCCTAATTGCTGACTTTACAAACGTCTTGATGGTCACTTCAAAATAAAAAAGTCAATCATATGAAAGCCGCAATGTATGATACTGTAGTTGTCCAGATCCTCAATGTACACGAAATATTTTTGCGATAAGATATTCAAGTTCCTAGCTACGTAAAAATAAATCTACTTCAAGTTCGAACTACACATGTAGGTAACTATAACCTAACATTCTTGAAAACAATTACAATAGGACAAAAAAATTATTAGTTTTGAAAAAGTCGTGAAGATATACGTATTCGTACATTTTCAGAGTCAGATTCAAGTAGAGCACCTTTATTTCTGATTGCAATTATAAATGTGGAGGGAATCCCCAACTCAACTAATAGATTAAAAACTAAAACTTTGAATATAATAAAATAAAGTTTATTGTATCCCTTAGACACACACAACACAATATAAAAACTAAATCAAATTAAATTATTCTAGAATAGAAATGAAACATCGGTTCCATCAGTGTTACAAGAGATGATATGACAGTTCAGCGTTTCTCTGAACCAGGATACCTTTATTGACCGCTGATTATCAGCCGTCACATTCCAAAGATCATTCTGTAGCTGCAATGTATGGAGTAACGCACTTCCTGCATCGACTCGTATGTAGGACAATGATTGGGATCATTGCTCGAGTGATCCCGCAAGTTGACCGACTGCGAGTGCGGCTATTTTCAGACACGTCGAGTGACACTACTGACACGTACTCAATGTTGATGAGATGACGACGTGAAACCATGCGGGTTTGCGATTTTATTTATTTACTAGCTTTCGCCCGCGGCTCCGCCCGCGTCCTCGGGAATAGTACTTTTCCCCAGGATAAAAGGTAGCCTTTGTCCTTCTCCGTACTCCAGAGAACTTGTATGCAAAATTTCATGATGATCGGTTCAGTACTTACGGCGTGAAAGCGTAACAAATAAACAAACAAACTCACTTTCGCATTTATAATATTAGTAAGGATTAAGGCACATAAACAGATCGCATCCTAAACAAGATAACAATAGTTTACAATATAATACAGGTCCAGATCTACACAAAAAAGATAAATATTGAATAGTACTTAACGCGAACGTAAATTACTGGCATTAAATAATTGAAATTACAAATAAAAATGACCCTAAAAATAAATTAAATAATTTAAACTAAATACAAATAAAAATGAACATAATAAAATTAATTCATTAAATAATAAAAGAAAAGAGGGGCTTATTATTAAATTACACACATATTTTACCCGACTGTAGAAGGAGGGTAATATGTTGACAGTCTATATGTATCAGCAATTATGCTATTATTCCAGTGGTTAACCTGTATCTTAGTTATTTTAAACCAGGCCTAAAACTATTAATAACATTATCACGATCTTACCTGATGTTAAGTGAAGATGTGGTCTGAAAGTGTCGTTCTGCTGACTGTCAATATACTTGCATCCAAATACGATTTGTAACTACACTCTATTTCACTAAGCTGAATTTTGGAATATATCAAGATTTACTTAGTAAACTAAACCTTATTTACCGATTTATAGAAATTCAGTTCAACAGGCTACTACTTGCTAACTTTTGACAAATATTTGATTGAAAATTATGGTACTTTTTCGATATTTAAGTCAAAAAAAGGTGAAAAAGTAAATATTTTATATCAAAAAAATTACAGTCTGTTTGGGGTATAGAAAGGTAAGTTTTCACCAAATTTCGTGAATATAGAAACATTTTGTAAAAGATAAAAATAAAAATCCACAAAACATTTGGTTATTTGAATTTTTCACATACATTTTGAGGTTAGGTGAAAAAATTGTAAATACAAAAGGAGTAGGACTTGTTATTACCTACATCATTGCCATATATCGTTCTTCCACAAGACTTGTAGTTTTTTCGAAAATCGAGATAAACTATTTTTTACTTAAAAGCTCACCCCCTCCCGACCTCAGATCGCCCGTAATTTTATTTTCTTTAATTTTTGGTGTATTCTCTTCCATTTGTAATGGGTTTCATCCTACTATAATTTAATTTTACTTTTTATAATTTTCAAAGGCTTCGGCACTGGTCTAAACGTTTTGTTTTATAAAAACAAACCATTTCTTATACCTACTTATTCAACCTATTACTTAGTTATTTAAGGATTTTGCTTTTCACTGCGATGGTGAACGCGTCTACAAGAAAATGGATCTGTGCCTTCGAAGTATAAAAAAATCTGTATTCTATAATCTCCTATTACTTTGTGTTGTGCCACACTCAACGGCAGTTAATACCCAATTTTTCACGTTTTATACTACAAAATCAAATGATGTACTCGTATTCATGCAAAAAACCTACAATTTATGCACGTTAATTTTAATAATATTTTTATAACTCGTAGATATTCAGTAGTTACCTAATCCAGATAGTATCACAAGACGTAGACCCATATCACCGTGTAAGTAAATTCACGTATTTAAGTACTCGTACCTATCCACAGCATGTCGAGTATAGCTTTTTTAGTGATCATTAATGTTCTTCATGAATATTAATAATTTGATCTGATTGTGTTTCACGCCGTCCGATAGACAAGAACCTTGGTGAGTCCAAATAATAGTTTTATTTGAAAATTTATTTCCGTAATCGTTGAGTTATTTTATAGCTCTCTATTTAAGTGCTCCACAGAGTAGAAGGTATCTAACAGTCATAGTAACAGACTCCGGGTTCCGAAGCATTTGGTAAAACAGGCCGGCCGGCCTATTTGCTAACACGTATGCTACAACTTTTTGATAGTCACTTCAATATACATTACGTTTTATATAGGTATCTTAATCATAGAAATAGAAAATCATACAAAAGCCGCAATGTATTTTGAAGTGACTATCAAAACGTTGTACAATATAGCAAATAAGCCGGCTGCTATGCTATTACTATTGTGCGAGGCTACGGGCAGCAGATCTTTTTAAGGCCATCGCAAACCAGCAACTTTATCCTAGTCGAGGGCCCGGGATTGTTCCCCATGTGATGCCAGGTTGTTTCGAGGATTGTTGCCTATTTGATAATATATCAGTTGTATTGTAAAGCTTCGTGCGTGCAGCGACGAAAGGAGGTGGGGGTATCTCGAAACTCAGCGCGAGAGATTAGTTTTGATAACTGGTGACGTCCCGAGTGACTTACACCCAGGATAGGCCCTTCTGGCAACGTAGCTTTCGGCCCATAAGGCAAAAGATGAGGTTGCTGCTCTCCAAAGGCTTTTGCAATTGTTTCTCAGATCGGCCCTTCAGGCTATGCATGCACGTATACGTCCCTCCTGGGGGCCCTTTGGTGATGTTGTCTATATAGGCTGAGGGCACTCTTCCCTCGCCTCAAACGCCTGGTGAAGTAGCGAAACTTACTCGGAGCTAGTGGTTGCCACACCCTAAAGCCGCAGCTGGTCAGGATGCATCCGGGGACAGACGTGGATATTCCTATAGACATACATTTCATGAAAATATTCTGTTTAAACATCGGATGAAGTGGATTATAGCTTTTAATTTTAAGGCAGGCACATGATGATGATAAGGACGATCTTCTACGAACGTTACTTCTACGGTAGAAAAATATTTTATAACTACTGACATCATTTATATTTTTTTAAATGTTGATATTATAATTTCAAATAGATGTCGACTATATTATTTTATGTCCTAGTTTGGGCAGGACACAGCTGCAGTAACACTATTGTAAGAACTTTTATTTACCTGTGATCCATAAAGATTATTTGTATTTGGTGGAGGAGTCTAAATAAATCAATCCAAAATCTAGTATTCCTCCAAACCAACATACGATAGTCAACTTTATTCATAAGTTAGTTTAAAGTAAAAATAATCAATAGCAACACAGCCATAATTGGCAGCACTCGCTAATTTATTAAAACTGCCAATATGGTTGGCCCACGTCATACAACTATGGCTATGTGAAAAAAGGCTACCTTGACCGGCGTCTAACAGCTGTGGTAATCAATACGGCGCGCGGTCAACCGCAGGACACGCGATACCTGCAATGGGGACGAAAAGCTGCAGATTTGATAGAGTCAACTCGTAATACAAGGCGTCCATGCTTATTGGTTATACTATTATTATAGTACTAGCTGTTGCCCGCGGCTCCGCCCGCGTTAATGTCGTTCCCTTGGGAACAGCCCCTTTGCTTTTTTCCCGTAAGGGGGAATTTAATACATTTCACCTGCATAGATCTTTAGCCCTTAAGGAGGGGATTTTGCCCATTTCACCTACACAGATATTTTTTTTATTGTAATAGAGAACTTCTTATTGTCATATTTCTAAGTAAATAAAAAAATATCCATACAAACTTTACCCCACCTATTCTACCCCTTCAAGGGGAAATTTCGACCATTTTAACTACACAGATCTTTTTAATTTCAACGTAAACATATATACTTATTTTTATACTTCTATGTCCAGAAATGAGAAAATTTCCATACAATTCCCCCCCTTTATCCCTTAAGGGGGAAATTTTGTACATTTCACCTACACAGATCTTTTTTAATTGTAACCTAGACTTATTTTCATACCTCTAAGTCTAGAAATGGAAAAATTCCATACAAACTTTACCCCCTATTTACCCCTTCAAGGGAGAATGTTGTCTGGTTCACCTTACTAGATGTCCTGGCGAACATCGTTTCGCTATAAAATAAAAACAATCCTATCTTTTAAGTTCGACCAAATAGCAGATAGTTACGTTTGATCAAAATCGGTTCAGTAGTTTCAGAGTCCCGAACATACATAGGTACGGATGTTAGGACTGGTAAATCATACTGAAATTCTGGTTTTTGAGCCTGGCGACAAAAGATTTTTCTTAGTAGGTATGATAATACAGTCCATAAAACAGACTTAAAACTTTTTAGATATGCTTTCGCGAAATGCGAATTGCGAACATATGTTACTAGAGGGTCCAAATTGGCTAACATAAAAATTCTGTTTTGTAAATATAACTATACCTCTATAACTATTCAGACAATATTAGATATAACGATACTATTTATTAGACATAACGTTAACAGTATGATAAATAATCTTTCATATAAAAATAACAGATTTCAATCTACCTATGGAACCGATTGTGATAAAATTTAAATAGAACTTACTTGAAATTATAGCCTTTCAAACAAAAATAAATTTTTAAATTCGGTTCATAAATGACGAAGTTATGCGGTAACAAACATTAAAGAAAATACAATCAAATTGATAAGCTCCTCCTTTTTTTAAACTCGGTTAAAAAGAATAAGTAATGACATCAATTCAGGCACCTTGTACTTTGTACCTGACACAAAAAGTTATTATAAAATTGATTAATTTATTTCTTTCTAATCTAAGACAGCTACCTGCAACTCGATATTTTTTTTTAATAATCTAGCAATTACTCTCAGACAAATCTTCTTTTTGGTGACCATTCATTAAACTTGTTTACTCGAAGACTCGTTTATGGGACGTTCTAGTGCCATTAAAATTTATCGACTGTGTCAATTCTAATAGTGTATTACACTCTACGTTATAAATGGCGCATATGAATTATATTATCTCGAAATCGTTCACATGAAAACTTTATTACGATAAGGGAAATATGGTCTTTCTATTATTTTATGAGAACATAAACTAGAATTTAATAAATAAGGCTAAGTATCGATGAAGTTCTAGCATCTAACTTTTGATTTATTTTTTTACATGACTACCCAAAGAAAGGGTGTAAATGTGTTTATTAAAGTTCATGATATGAGAGTTTCTTTATTTCACCATACTTAACTTCTAAATGCCATAACTGATTTGGATGTAGACTATAGTATAATGTGAAATCGTGAAATGTGAAACAGCAAAACAATCTTGTCTGTTGTACGGGAGCCCCCTTTTAATATTAATTTTATTTTTATTTAATTATTTATATTTAAACTGATATATAACTAAATATTCTGTGAATATTTTAGGCGTCTACCTGTTACCGTTATGAATATCCAGCAAAATCAAGCAAAAAAAATCTGTTGTATGGGAGCCCCCTTAAATTTTTATTTTATTGTATTTTTTAGTATTTGTTGTTATAGTAGCAACAGAAATACATGATCTGTGAAAATTTCAACTGTCTAACTGTCACGGTTAATGAGATACAGCCTGGTGACAGACGGCCAGCGGAGCGATATTAATAGGGTCCCGTTTTTACCTTTATGTACAGAACCCTAAAAAGCAAGTATTACAACGTAACCTTTTTCAGGAGCGTTCCGAAGCATCGGAGAGAAGACTGCGTCGCTCTTCGACCGCAAGAAGAAGGATGCTGAGCAGGCCGCTTCGGAAAAGGCTCAGGAGGCCGCCCACATGGTGGAAGACCAGGTCAAGAAGGCAGGCGAGCTGATCGGAGGAGCGCAGAAGACTGCTGAAGGAGCTGCGGAACAAGGTAAAGTAGGATTTAGTACCTAGTTTGACGGTCTGAGTCACCCCTTCACGGGAACTTCGTTGGTTAAGGTTGCACGCTGTATATTGCATGAGTCTATGAAATATTCCATTGCTTACTGTCGAGTATCTCCACAGGTAATAAGTAAGCACTTAAATCTACACCAGAAAAATAAACGATTTAAAAATACAATATGAATAATAATAATTAATCTTTAATCTAAATATATATAACTTAAAGGTGACTGACTGACACAGTGACCTATCAACGCACAGCGCAAACCACTGAACGGACCGGGCTGAAATTTGTCATGCAGGTAGATGCTATGACGTAGGAATCCGCTAAGAAACGATTTTGATCAATTCTACCCCCAAGGGGATAAAATAGGGGATGACAGTTTGTATGAAACTATACTTCTTAACGCGAGCGAAGCCGCGGGCAAAAGCTAGTCGGTACATAAAAATAATGCTAAACTAAAACTTAAATATAAAATAAATCTATAAACACATCAAATTAAATAAATTAAGGATGCCAGCACTTATATTATACTTCCTAGTACCTCAAGGCATAAAATACACTAGGGTCAGAATAAATATATAAATAAATATATACGGACAAATCACACAGATTGAGCTAGCCCCAAAGTAAGTTCGAGACTTGTGTTATGGGATACTAACTCAACGATACTATATTTTATAACAAATACATATATAGATACACATCCAAGACCCAGATCAATCTTGCTTGACCTGGCCGGGGATCGAACCCGGTCACTCCGTGTCGCAGGCTGGCGTGTTGACCGCTGCGCCACGAAACTAGTCAGTAAATTGTGACAAAAAATGTACAACATCAATTGTACTTTAATCCATAATTGAAAGTGTTTTTTTCATCATTAAGTTATCATCATTACAGCAGAAATAAGTCCACCGTTGGACTAAGGCCTCTCCTATGAATTCGTGTTTCCATCAGAGCATATTGCCATACTAACCACGCTTCGCAGGCGGGTTGGCGAGCGCAGTTACATTGGCTTTTTGTGCTTCCGACGCTGCTGCCCATCAGAATCATTTGTAAGCTGAGGAAGCATAGGAATTCGTTGGATTTAGGAAGGGAATTCTTCTAGAAGAAGAAGGAAGGGTATTATGGTATTGGGATACTATACTACTCGCTTTGATGAACGGGGATAAGCAAGAAGCTGGGAGCGCGTGCCCGATGCCAAACCGCCATTCACCGGCCAGGAAGTTGAGGATGACATGACCCCTGACCTCTTTAAAGTGGCATTACTAAGAAATCAGTGATTTAAGTCTTTTCCCGGGTGTGGGGTTCGATCCCCGGTAAGATCAAGATGAGAAACGATCTTTTTCAGATTGACTTGGGTCTTGGATGTTTATCTATGTAAGTATCTATTATATACTGTACTAGCTGTTGCCCGCGACTTCGTCCGCGAAAATATCTGTTATAAGGTATAGATGAATAATTTTCCCCCGTTTTCAAAACATTTTTTATTGATGCTTCGCTCCTATTGGTCACACCGTGATGTTTTATAGCCTAAAGCCTTCCGCAATAAATGGACTATCCAACACAAAAAGAATTTTTCAATTTGAACCAGTAGTTCCTGCGATTAGCGCGTTCAAACAAACAAACAAACTCTTCAGCTTTCTAATATTAGTATAGAAGTATAGATTATAATCGTTCACAACTTACTGTGGGGCTAGCTCCATTTGTGTGATATGTCCGTAAATATTGATTTATTTATTATTCCAGTGTCTAGCTTTCTCCCGCCGTTTCTATCGCTAGAATGTAGATCTTTTACGAACATGTTGTCTACGAGTGTATTTCTGGTTATAAGTACTTTCTTTCTGTATAATTTTTATCACTTCATACCGAAAGAAAGAAGTTTTTTCCACGCTGGTCTGGAAGAAAAAAAAAGGAACGTACCACCTGGTTCTCTTCCCGCGCAGACCGTAAAATCCGACCTAGGGAATGTGCGAAAATCTGAAGAATTATATTAGTAGGCGATGCGGCTAGCAACCCATCACTATTTTGATTCCTTTTTCCACCTTCACGCCCGCCAACATGCTAAACGTGGCTTTTACTCGGCTAAGCTCAGTCTTCCCCGTAAGGAAGGGAGACGTGATAATATGTGCGTATGTTTATGTTTAAACTTTGTAGTTGTCCTAACAAATACGAAATTACATTGATTTCGGAAAAGATATTTCTTTTACCTTTTCCGGATATTTCTAGGGTACTTTTGTACTTTTGGGATTTTGTACCTATGAACAATATTAAAATCCTGGAATCAGAATCCATAATTGAATACAGAAATGTAAGAAAAAGAAATAAAAAACGAAGAAAAACATGTTGACTTCCCATAGAAATTCGCCCACCTGATCGACTACTTTGTATGGGAGGTCTTATTTTATATTTAGTTTTTTTACCTTTTTTCTTACCATTCTGTGTTCTATTTGGGATTCCAAGATTTCTATATAGCTCAAAGGTTCAAAATCACGCTGTATATTATATATATATATATACAATAATGCGTAATGTAGATGAACACGTGTTTTAGTTTATAGTATCTACTAAAACCAGTAGATTAAACGATAAACTATATGAGGTGATCCGCGACTAATCTTTTATCCTGTTTAAGTAAATATTATCTTATCTTTTCTAATAACTTCTGTGCAAGGTTCACAAATCTGAAATGAGTCAGCGGCCCTAATCTGGGTTAATTGACTTTGTGTATTACTAATTCATTGACTGATAGATATTGTATCACTACACAGTATAAAACAAAGTCTCTTTTCGCGGTCTGTCCGTCCCTATGTATGCTTAGATATTTAAAACTGCGCAACGGAATTTGATGCGGTTTTTGAAGAGAAAACTTCTTTAGCGTGTGTATTCTTGTTGTGTAGTTGTGCACTTATTGAGATGGGTAAAAAATTATAAACTTGGATCGAAAATTCGTAAGATGGACACGTGACCTGAGACCTCCGGCGCAGCGTAGGAGAGGAAGTAATATAGATATCTCTTTATACCGCGCTGAGTTTTCACTTCTGTCAGTTACGTTAGTTAGTATTAGTACTATTACTCTGCCAAGTACTCCCGGAGTGCAACCCATGATTTTTATTTTTAATAGATATAGTGGAATCTAAAGTTTATATGTGTAATTTATCGCATCCGAGCGAAGCCGGGGCGGGTCACTAGTTTACTTGTAAATGTTACGTGATGCTTTGTCTATGTCATTAATAATATTGATCGGGGTGGCGGATGATGCAATGTCTGAGTGTGGTAATGTTACGATGACTCATAGCTGAGTCCATAAAACTAGTCTACTGCCCCTGTAGCATGGCACGCGCGCGACATTGTTTATCGACTATCGCCATCTTTTTTCTGTAATATCGCGCGAGATGTGGATAGTTCATCGCGAGATATAAATGGCGTCGCGGACGCCATGCCACGGACGCCGTTAGCGATAAATTTTACTTCCTTTCGAAGAATTTTTTGATAAATAATTAGATTTTTCCTTTTTAGACTTGCTTATTTGCTATAGTTTAGCGATACATTTTAAGAGATAGTATAGTATTCCTAAATCTTCTCTATGTTGAAATGTGGTACAAGTATAAATATATACGGCCACCATGGCCCGTTGACAGACGTTCCGGAAAATTTTAATGCCATAACCTAAGGGGTACCCGAATCACACCCCCTTATTTTTTTATTTTTCATAGCCTCTTTCTTATTATTTTTTAAGTATTAAACATTTTCTTACAATAATTTTGAACTTTAGGTGACATTTTGGGAAAGTTCCGTAATATCTAGGCATATCTTATTTTTATAGGTAATAGCTGTTATTATGACAATTAATTATCACTTTAAAAAAAAACAACAAAAAATTAAAAAGAGAAAGACAAAATAAAACCGACATTAGAAAAAAAAATTACTCCTAAACAAAAAACAAAGTCGCGGAATATCCACGGGGGTGACACGGGTACCCTTTAGGCTAAGGCATTTAAATTTTTCCTTCGGACGTCTATCAACGGTCATAAGACGAAAAGGCCACGTTTCGCGTATCGGTGCCCACCAACACGCTAAACGTGGCCTTTACGTCTAAAGCTGCAAAACAGAATCAAAATAGTGATGGGCTGCTAGACGTATCGCCTATTGTCATGATTCTTTAGATTTTTGCCCATTCCCTTGACATTTTACGGTCTGCGCAGGAAGAGAAGCAGCTGGCACATTCTACGTTTTTTCTTTTCTCCCAGTCCAGCATGGAAGAGTTTATCTTATACTAATACTTATGTTTATTCAAACAGCCAACAGCGCCAAGCACTCTGCCATCGACGCTCTCGACAAGGAGCTGTCGAAGGTGTCTCTGGCGGCAGGAGAGGCTAAGGACGCCGCCAGCCGTGCCGTCGCTGATGGAAAGAAGGTTGTGGACACCACTAAAGGTAGGTTTTAGAACTAGCAAGTGATAGATACGAAGTAACTTTTACATGGATTTTTGAGTTATTTCCCAGCTTAGGTGAAGAGACTGGGAAGTTTTGCCACCTTGATGAAAAAGAAACAACAATATAAACTTTTTCTTCTTGTACCTTATCCCACCTTTTCATGTGGGGTCGGCACAGTAAAAAAAAAAATATTTTTTTAAAATGTGCCAGTATCTTTTGATTTTTCTATTTATTGATTTCAATGGAATTTACTCGTTTGTTTTTCTTATTTATCGATTTATATTCCTTGAGTTTTTGTTATTTTTTTTCATTTCTTTTTAAAATTGACTATAGACACACTGGCTACAACAGCGGAGAACACAAAGAAAGCGGCGGAATCAGCAGTCAACACAGCTAAAGGTGAGTACCAGCCTCCTTAAACATATTATCTGCACTTATTATAAGTTAATTAACTTTGCACTTTGTAGATACTCTCAGTAGCACACTCGAGAATACAAAAAATGCCGCTCAAGCTACCGTGGTCACGACAAAAACTTACGCTGAAAGCGCCAAAGGTAAGGGTCGTTATATTTTTATATATTTCCTACTATGTCATTCAACTCACATTCTTGGCACTGTCTTACTTCGCATCTATTATTTCTAACCTACTTCCTATTAATATTTTTGGGTTCTATGTGTATTTTGGGTGTTTTGTAGATAAGATTGGAAGTACATTGGAGAGCACGAAATCAGCAGCACAATACGCCGCAGATACTGGCTTCTCATACGCTAGTAGTGCTAAAGGCAAGTTCTTTTTACTTAAACCCACATAGGCAGAGCTTCACCCGATGCCTTTAAGATGGTTTCATTGAAGCGATAGACATTTAGGAGTAGTTAGTCATATTTCTTGATGAACTAAGTTTTGAGCAACAGCGGATCAACCGGACACTTAATGATTATCAGGGCAAGTTATCAAGTAGTACACACTTCTCTCCAAACTTCTTTTCATAGCATTTCTATGGAGTGCAGAGTAGGAGTGAAGTTAAAAGTTTATTAATTATAAGGATATTTTCTTTTATATGGTGCTTGTTATTCGTTCCCCTGACTACCTTAACTAGGCTCGAAGCGTCTAGTTTTACTAATTTTAGCACCAAGCAAAGCTCAAGCTTGTTTTGTTTATGCTATTATTTGTTTGCTTGTCATAGATTTTTATTACTTTTTATTTATTTGTAAATTATTTTGTAGATTCGGTCTCAAGCGCAGTACAAAGCACTATAGATACGACACATAAAACAGCACAATCCGCTTTTGATACTGGGAAATCGTACGCTACGTCGGCTAAAGGTATATACTTAGTACAATAAATAGTTGTGTTTAGCAAAAATACTAGATATTAAATAATTTTATTACTAATAATTCGCTAAGCTAACTTTTCATTTGACTAATTGAATCGAAATTAATTTCGAGGTGTACGCGTCAAGTAACAATATTTTCGATAATACAGATTTTAAAAATGAAGAATTACTGTTATCCCCAGTAAAATGTATTCCTGGATACATTTTACGATCCCCGATTAACCATATCATTGTAGATTTTTTCTTTAAAAAAATTATTTTCTTATTTATAAAGATAAAATACATCAAGTTACAAAAAATTATGATTTTCTGCCCTTATAATTAAAATAAAGAGATGATAATGAATGAGCGGCCGTGTGATAACGAAATTAATACAGAGGTATATTACGAACTGAATGTACGGATGTATGGTATTCAACTAGTATGTAAAAAAAAACCAGTGTGAGCAGGTTAAGTGACCAAGTACCTACTTGGGAAAATTGGAAAAACTTCTCTCTTATCTTCTTTTTAATAGTATGTAAAGAAATGAGAGATGATCAGCTACGTTTAATTAGTTAACCCAACAAAGCTTAAGTCCATATTGTGAGGTATTATTTTAGTGCTTATTATAGTCTTATCTTTTTATCTGTAAATTATTTTGTAGATTCGGTCTCAAGCGCAGTACAGAGCACTATAGATACGACACATAAAACAGCACAATCCGCTTTAGATACTGGGAAATCGTACGCTACGTCGGCTAAAGGTATATAGTACAATAAATAGTTGTGTTAGCAAAAATACTAGATATTAAATATTTTATTACTAATAATTCGCTAAGCTAACTTTTTATTTGACTGGCTAAATCCGTTTCAATACGATTAAGTAACATTATTATCAAAATTATAGATTTTAAAAACATAGAATTACTGTAATTCTTAATAAAATAAATTGAACATTTTGTGATGTCTTTCCTGGATACATTTAATATTTTTATATTAAATGTATCCAGGATTTTCTCGATTTAACCCTAGTAATGTAATGCGTTTTCTTTCGAAAATAATCGTTTCCTAATTATATATTAATTTTCTGACCTTAATAATTAAATAAAAATAAAACTACATGAATGAGCGGCCGTGAAATAACGAAATTAATACGTATATTACAATCAAAATGTATGAATTACTAGGTAATTACGTTTAGGATTAAAAACAAATACATACATGATGAGATGCCGAAATATTTTATACAACTTGTACGCAAAGTAGACAATATAGGGCAATCCAATATCAGCAGGTCAAGTACCTACTTGGAGAACTTGGCTACACTTCTCCCTGATCTCTTTTTCAATAGCTTTTTTAATGTAAAGTAATAGTTAAAAGTTTATACATTTTTTATGTGCTGATTGTATTGTGCGTATTAATTGTTTCCCTAATAATACTTAGGTGTATCTCGCAGACACGCAGCGTCTAGATTGAATAGTTAAGCACTAAGCAAGCCTATTTGTGTGCCATTATTTAAGTGCTTGTCAGAGGCTGTTTTATTTATTTGTAAATTATCTTGTAGAGTCGGTCTCAAGCGCAGCACAATGCACTATAGACACGACACATAAAACGGTACATTCCGCTATTGATATTGGGTACTTCGGCTACAGGTCGTTCGCTACGTCGGCTACAGGTATATAGAATAAATAGATATGTTAGTAAAATACGACGATGTTAAGCTAAGTTTACATTTGACGGGCTGAATTTTCTCTCAAGATTTCAAGGCATACGATCTCAAGTAACAATATTTTAGATATAACGGATTTATAAAACGTAGAATTACTGTAATTCTCAATAAAATGATTTTCGCGTTTTGTGACGTCATTCCTTGATACATTATACTAACCCCGATTTAACCCTACTAATGCAGATTTTTTTCCGTATAATATTTATTTTATATTTATAAAGTTTTTTTTTATAAAGTTACAATTTATATTGATTTCCTGCCTTTATAAATAAATTAAAATTAAAAGTCATGAAACGAAATTAATCGTATATTGCAATCAAAATGTACGGATTATTAGGTACTTACGTCTTGTTAAATAAAAAGAATATACATACTTAAATTAGAATGAGATAGAAAAATATTCTATACAACTTATACGCAAAGTAAAGACTTAAATAGAAATATGCCTTAATTATGTACTTAAATAAGACATAAATCTTTTTTTTAATGTCCATGGTCCAAAAGGAAATACGAACGAATTTGATGATTTGTAGATACAGTGGCGAGCACAATTCAGGGAACAGTCGATACCACACAAAAAGCCGCACAAACTACGTTTGACTCTGGTATGAAGTATGCTAACACTGGCAAAGGTATAAAAATGTGTTCTTTATTTTTTGTTGCTTTTTATGTTGTAATTAATGACTAATTAGGATCAGTAACGATAGTGTTCTAGAAATACTTGTTTATGTTGTGTGTGTGTGTTGTTATTATTTTTTATTCGATCTATAAATTAACGTACTTTTTTACTAAAGTATGCTGCTAGTCCACGCACGTAAAATAGCTTTCACTTTGTTTTTTTTTACCTATTTAAGTATTTTAAAGTATTTTCATTGTATCTGTTGAATGACCATGAATTTACTCGTAATTAGTATTTACTCGTAGTGAATTGATCTGTTTTTTTTTTATTTTGTGTTGTCTTTTTTGTTACTAACATTTGTTTTTGTTTTGACATAACAATGACATAGATATGGCTCAAAGCTCAGTACAAATGGCTGTGAACACAGCATACGCAGCTTATGACATCACCCAGTCATTTTATGATAGCGCCAAAGGTAGGTTTCTGTTGTTGCTATATTTTTTTTTACTTTTTTTAATTGCGTTCTTATTTTGAAAGCTCCAGTTTATTTCTAAGTACATAATTCTTAATTCATATTTTATATATTTTTGGACATAACACCAATAGGCTAGGAAAAAAATATATATTAAAAATACATCAATTTTCAATATAATTTAAAATATATCTTTATCCAATCAAAAAAACAAATTCTCGTACGAGAAGAGTTAATCTATATTTATTATATTACCTCTTCTATATAACAAATATATATAACTTTATCCAATCAAAATAACCATTTGTTTTTTTTATTGGATGAAGATATATTTTAAAATATATTGAACATTTATCACAAAATGAACACGTTTTGATTGTATTTTTATATGCCGCAAAAAAGGTTTTATAAGCTTTATTTTTTGGCATTTGTAGATACCGTGTTGAGCACACTACAAAGCACTTTAGATACAACTAAAAATGTTACACAAAGCACTGTTGAAACCGGAAAGAGTTACGGTGACATGGCAAAAGGTATTGAAATTTTGTGTTATGTCCATCTTCTCATAGTTTGTTATAATGATTAAAAATAAAAGCACCGAAAATTGTAGAATACTCTAAGTAGACTGAGGCCACTATACCGCGTGATTTTTAACCTCTGAATTATACTTAAATCTCCTGGAATCAGAATTCCTAATGGAATACAGAACTGTTAGAAAAGTTAAAAAACGAAAAAAAAAAATGACTTCCCATACAAAGTCGCCGATCAGTTGGGAAAATTTACGATAGGTCAATTTTTTTTTTCGTTTATTAACTTTTTTTCTTGCAGTTCTGTATTGCATTAGAGATTCTGATTTCTGTATTGTTGAGAGGTTCAAAATCACGTGGTACATAACGCATATATTTTAAGAGCTAGCACCTATAACAGGTAAAAGAAATGCATTAATAGCAAATTTTTTGAAATTTAGATAATCAATTTCTAAAAATTTGCTATTAATGCATTTCTTTTAACTGTTATAGGTGCTAGCTCTTAAAATATATGCGTTATATACCACGTGATTTTGATATCATTCTATAATATCATTTTATAATTTAAAAATTTATATTTTTGGCTTTTTAACAAAAAAAATATATTTTTTATGGAAAAGCTAAAAATATATTTTTTCATGTAAATAGAAAATCAGATGTTTTGATTGTTGACGTTAATGTCTTAGTATGTATATTAGGCAATAGTAAAAGTTGTACGCTAAGAAAGTTTTTGTGCACAGGATGATTTTTGCGTCGATTTTTCTAAATTTTCAAGATATCTCGAAAACTATCGTGTCGAATTTCTTTAAATTTGCTTTTAAAACATTTCTATAGCTTGTGGGTGCAAGCCCTGAAAATATAAGCGCTTGTTTAATGGACCTTATATTTGTAAACGTAGAAAGCTTTCCTTCATTTCGGGTATTCTAACATAAAACCTCGGCAATTAGTCTACAGATAATTATTTATTTGTAGGTTTAAAGAGCGTGCATTTCTGCGTGGTAGTTGATGTATATGAGTGATGATGGCCATAGCATATCCGTCCACTGTTACTTGAAATATAATAAATATGTTTTTTTACTATTCGTAGACACGCTAGCCAGTACAGTGCACTCGGCTGTGGACGCCACAAAGAGCGTTGCCTCGTCCGCCGTTGAAAAGGGCACTAATTTAGGTGGCACTGCTAAAGGTAGATAATTATCTTTTGTTTATTTTTCTTTACATTTTTTTGTCATCAGGAATAAAAATATATTTAACGCTATTCGTATCAAAACTAAGTTTCTTTTATTGAATTCTATAAATATAACCAAAAGTGGTAATTTCGTCTACGATGACCACATTTTAGTATCTAAAAGTCTAGATCGGATTAGATTTTGCACATTTGTGTATTTATTTTATGTGTCCAAATATTATTCACTTGACATTTTTTTTATATTGGCTTTGCTTTTGTAGGAACCGTTGAAAGCACAATAGATACAACTAAAAATGTGGCACAAAGTACTGTTGACACTGGAAAGAGTTACGTTGACACGGCAAAAGGTATTTAATGCTTCTATTCCTGTGACTTAATCGATATAGTTGAAATGGGTGTCATTCTAATTTATTTGTTTCTAACATGCAGTGATGTCCCCACTCTTTATATGAGATAAGGTAAATCTATTAAATGTAATACTCATTTTAGCAGAAATAGCATTGTAGATATATAGTTTTTGTATTTTTTTGTGAATAACAATCAATCAACTTCATGTAGATACACTATCGAGCACAGTCCATGTAGGTATGTGGTCTATGCTGCGGAAAAAGGCACAACTTTAATTGGCACCGCTAAATATATATATTAAAATCGATAAAATTGTATTTATTTGCGATTTATTTACGTAACTATACATAAACGTTAAAGCATAAATTCTCTGCGTTGAATCATAGACAATATAATACTAACTTATAGACTGCAAATCTCATACAAAAATAATGGCGTGCTATAAGCACGTTCAAGGTTAACGGCAAGCAAGCTTTGTCAGTTAGTTCCACAACTGCCACGGCTGCCATTATGGGAAGATGGCGAAGGCGCTGCAGTGCAACAGTGACAAATAGTCCTTCCCACCCGACTCTAAAATTTGGTAAAACTAAGAAATAATTATTAAATAAGTATAAGCTGAAAATATTGCCTTTACCTTAAATATGATTAGATATATCCTTAATAGTGCTGCGTTAATAAACCTATGGCGCCATCTATGTACCACTGTCGAAACAAATAGGTAGTATCGTAAAGGAGTTGGGATCTAAGTAGCATAAAGCAATTATTTGTATAACTATAATTACATTTATTTAATAAAAGTTTGACACAACAATATTGTACTTACTGAGAAGTACCACTTGCCACTGAGAAGAAAATATTACTGAATATAATATTTATATACTAATACTTTGTGCTAATTATAATCATGTAAGTATTTGTTATTTTAAGCGCTTTTTGTGTTTCTCCTGTAGACACCGTAGCTCAAACTGTCCAAAGCACTATAGACACTACCAAAAATGTCGCTGCGACCGCTTTCGATGAAGGCACATCCATTATAGGAGCCACCAAAGGTATTATTTAAATGTCCTTTTCATTATCTGCATTTCAATCAATTGTTCAAAAAAGCAAAATTCAATTCAAAAATACTTTATTTTTTCCTCTAGTCTAAGTATATTTTTGTAGCATCTTAGAACAAGATCAAAATCACTGCTTTTTGCTTGCGTAAATATTTTACTTTTAGACGTTTTTACTATGAGTTTAGTTGCATATGACTTTAAGAATTATTAGCTAGTACTAATAATATTATTTTAAATTTTAATTTTAGACACGGTTGCTAATACGGTACAAAGCACAGTCGACACCACTAAAAATGTAGCTGCTTCCGCTGTTGAAAAGGGCACCTCGCTTGTAGGTGCTGCCAAAGGTATAGTTTTGAAGAAAGTATCTTTCAACAAAATGTTGTCAAAAGTTAAACATTTTCCAAACTCCAAACTCATTTCCTCCAATATTAAGTTAACCCTTAACGAATGACATCAAAAAAGTATTTTCTTTGTCGATGGATAATACATTAAACAAAACGTTAAAGAACGTTTTTACTAATACGGTTTTTATTTTTCAAGTAGCATTTTTATTAAAAAATACACAATAATTTGCATCATGCTCAGAGAATAATTGGGTGTATTTTTATTTTAGAGACATTATCCAATACAGTGACGGCCAGTGTAGACACAACCAAAGGCATTGCCACGTCTGCTGTTGATAAGAGCACCTCGCTTTTTGGCACTGCTAAGGGTAAATTTGAGTACCTGTTTATTAACGTCAATTCTCATAGTTTACCTTAAAAAGTATTATGTTTGTTTTTGTTGCATGATCAACAAACACAAAATGATTTCTTTTTTATTTTACATTTATTTCTATGAGTTAAATTTTCATATGACGATTAAAATATTAATTTTATTACCTTTTGTATCAATGATTTATTATCAATTTGATTTTAGACACAGTTGCCAATACCGTACAAAGCACAGTGGACACCACTAAAAATGTGGCAGCTTCCGCTGTTGAAAAGGGCACATCACTTGTAGGCGCTGCCAAAGGTATAGTTTATTAAAAAGCATATTTTAACAAAACGTTGTCTTTAGTTAAACACTTTATAAACTGATTTTCTCCAATATTAAGTTAGCACTTAACTAAATGAAGTCATAAAAGTATTTTCTTTGTCGATGGATACACTAAATAAAGCGTTAGAAAAAGTTTTTACTACTACGATTATTATTTTTCAAGTAGATTTTTTAATAAAAATAAACAATAATTTGCAACATGCTCAGAGAATGATTGAGTGTATTTTTATTATAGAGACAGTATCCAATACAGTGACGGCCAGTGTAGACACAACCAAAGGCATTGCCACGTCTGCTGTTGATAAAAGCACCTCGCTTTTTGGCACTGCTAAGGGTAAATTTGAGCACCTTTTAGTAACCTGAATTGTTATAGTTTACCTTAAAAAGTTTTTTTTTGTTTTTGTTGCTTGATCAACAAACACAAAATCATTTCTTTTTTATTTTACAATATTTCTATGAGTTAAATTTTCATATGACGATTAACATATGATTTTTATTACCTTTTGCATCAATGATTTTATTATAAATTTGTTTTTAGACACAGTTGCTAATACCGTACAAAGCACAGTGGACACCACTAAAAATGTGGCAGCTTCCGCTGTTGAAAAGGGCACCTCACTTGTAGGCGCTGCCAAAGGTATAGTTTAAAAAAAAGAGCATATTCTAACAAAACGTTGTCTAAAGTTAAACGCTTTATAAACTGATTTTCTCCAATATTAAGTTAGCACTTAACTAAATGACGTCATAAAAGTATTTTCTTTGTCGATGGATAATACGCTAAATAAAGCGTTAGAGAACGTTTTTACTAATACGATTTTTGTTGTTCAATTATCATCCTTACTAATATTATAAATGCTAAAGTGAGTTTGTTTGTTTGTTTATTTGTTTGATTGTTACGCTTTCACGCCATAACTACTTAACCGATCATTATGAAATTTTGCATACAAGTTCTCTGAAGTACGGAGAAGGACATAGGCTACCTTTTATCCCGAGAAAAAGTACTATTCCCGAGAGATCGACATTGACGCGGGTGGAGCCGCGGGCGAAAGCTAGTTTTTAATAAAAATACACAATAATTTGCATCATGCTCAGAGAATAATTGGGTGTATTTTTATTTTAGAGACAGTATCCAATACAGTGACGGCCAGTGTAGACATAACCAAAGGCATTGCCACGTCTGCTGTTGATAAGAGCACATCGCTTTTTGGCACTGCTAAGGGTAAATTTGAGCACGTTTTAGTAACCTGAATTCTCATAGTTTACCTTAAAAAGTATTTTGTTTATTTTTGTTGCTTGATCAACAAACACACAATCATTTCTCCTTTATTTTACATTTATTTCTATGAGTTATATTTTCATATGACGATTAAAATATGATTTTTATTACCTTTTGTATCAATGTTATTACTTAAAATTTTATTTTAGACACAGTTGCTAATACGGTACAAAGCACAGTGGACACCACTAAAAATGTGGCGGCTTCCGCTGTTGAAAAGGGCACCTTGCTTGTAGACGCTGCTAAAGGTATAGTTTAAAAACAACATCTTTTAACACAACGTTGTTTTGAGTTAAACATTTTCTCAACGTCAAAAAAGTATTTTCTTTGTTGGTGGATAATATATTATTCAAAGCGTTAGAGAACGTTTTTACTAATACGATTTTTGTTGTTCAATTATCATTTTTAATAAAAATACACAATAATTTGCATCATGCTCAGAGAATAATTGGGTGTATTTTTATTTTAGAGACAGTATCCAATACAGTGACAGCCAGTGTAGACACAACCAAAGACATTGCCACATCTGCTGTTGATAAGAGCACCTCGCTTTTTGGCACTGCTAAGGGTAAATTTGAGCACCGTTTTTAACCTGAATTCTCATAGTTTACCTTAAAAAGTATTTTGTTTGTTTTTGTTGCTTGATCAACAAACACAAAATGATTTCTTTTTTATTTTACATTTATTTCTATGAGATATATTTTCATATGACGATTAAAATATGATTCTTATTACCTTTTGTATCAATGATTTTATTTTAAATTTGATTGTAGACACAGTTGCCAATACCGTACAAAGCACAGTCGACACCACTAAAAATGTGGCAGCTTCCGCTGTTGAAAAGGGCACCTCGCTTGTAGGCGCTGCCAAAGGTATAGTTTAAAAAAGCATCTTTTAACAAAACGTTGTCTAAAGTTAAACACTTTCTAAACTGATTTTCTCCAATATTAAGTTAGCACTTAACTAAATGACGTCATAAAAGTATTTTCTTTGTCGATGGATAATACATTAAATAAAGCGTTAGAGAAAGTTTTACAACTACGATTTTTGTTGTTCAAGTAGATTTTTTAATAAAAATGCACAATAATTTGCATCATGCTCAGAGAATAATTGGGTGTATTTTTATTTTAGAGACAGTATCCAATACAGTGACGTCAAGTGTAGACACAACCAAAGGTATTGCCACGTCTGCTGTTGATAAGAGCACCTCGCTTTTTGGCACTGCTAAGGGTAAATTTGTGCACCTGTTTTTTTACCTGAATTCTCTTAGTTTACCTTGAAAAGTATTTTGTTTGTTTAATCAATAAACACAAAATCATATATCGATTATTTCGTGGTTGTATTGTAAGGGCTTGCGAGGTCTACTGTTCTCACAGAATCACTAGTTTTACATTTATTTCAATGATTTAAATTTTCATAGGACGATTAGAATATGATTTTTATAAGGTACTTTTTGATCAATGATATTATTTTAAATTTTATTATAGACACAGTTGCCAATACCGTACAAAGCACAGTCGACACCACTAAAAATGTAGCAGCTTCCGCTGTTGAAAAAGGCACCTCGTTTGTAGGCGCTGCCAAAGGTATAGTTTTAAAGTCAGCATCTTTCAATAAAACGTTATCTAAAGTAAAACATTTTCCAAACTTATTTCCTCCAATATTAAGTTAACCCTTAACTTAAGACATCAAAAAAGTATTTTCTTTGTCGATGGATAATATATTTAACAAAACGTTAGAGAACGTTTTTACTAATACGGTTTCTATTTTTCAAGTAGCATTTTTAATGAAAAATTGTACACAATAATTTGCATCATTCTGAATAATTGGGTGTATTTTTATTTTAGAGACAGTATCCAATACAGTGACGTCAAGTGTAGACACAACCAAAGGTATTGCCACGTCTGCTGTTGATAAGAGCACCTCGCTTTTTGGCACTGCTAAGGGTAAATTTGTGCACCTGTTTTTTTACCTGAATTCTCTTAGTTTACCTTGAAAAGTATTTTGTTTGTTTAATCAATAAACACAAAATCATATATCGATTATTTCGTGGTTGTATTGTAAGGGCTTGCGAGGTCTACTGTTCTCACAGAATCACTAGTTTTACATTTATTTCTATGATTTAAATTTTCATAGGACGATTAGAATATGATTTTTATAAGGTACTTTTTGATCAATGATATTATTTTAAATTTTATTATAGACACAGTTGCCAATACCGTACAAAGCACAGTCGACACCACTAAAAATGTAGCAGCTTCCGCTGTTGACAAGGGCACCTCGTTTGTAGGCGCTGCCAAAGGTATAGTTTTAAAGTCAGCATCTTTCAATAAAACGTTATCTAAAGTAAAACATTTTCCAAACTTATTTCCGCCAATATTAAGTTAACCCTTAACTTAAGACATCAAAAAAGTATTTTCTTTGTCGATGGATAATATATTTAACAAAACGTTAGAGAACGTTTTTACTAATACGGTTTCTATTTTTCAAGTAGCATTTTTAATAAATAATTGTACACAATAATTTGCATCATTCTGAATAATTGGGTGTATTTTTATTTTAGAGACAGTATCGAATACAGTGACGGCCAGTGTAGACACAACCAAAGGCATTGCCACGTCTGCTGTTGATAAGAGCACCTCGCTTTTTGGCACTGCTAAGGGTAAATTACGCAGCTTTTTTAACACTTAAATTTGTGCGACAAAAGAATTATACGAAACTTACATCATTATATTTTGCTTGCTATATATAATTTGTTTCTAATATGACTTAATTAGCTTGTACCAGTGGTATTATTTAAATTTTAGACACAGTTGCCAATACCGTACAAAGCACAGTCGACACCACTAAAAATGTAGCTGCTTCCGCTGTTGAAAAGGGCACTTCGCTTGTAGGCGCTGCCAAAGGTATTATCTTTATAAGAAAATCAGAAAAATTGAAAAAATGAAATATATGAGCGATTACGTTAATAGTAGCAATGGTTTATTGTTTTAAGAAATTTTTATATGAGTATACTTAACTCTAAGATTATTGCAGTTTACATCTTGTGAAATACAATTTCTTTGAAATTTGAGTACTATACTTTACGAAAGAAATTTTATTTTTGTAGATATTGTATCTACAAAAGTCACAAAATTATTTGTTTCGATGTCCATATGTTGAATTTTCATATTTTTGACAGACCTTTCCATTTAATCAATATTTATTCAATTTATCATAAATATATAAAAAAATAGGTTTAGCTAATTTCCATATAATCGATACCTAGCAACATTTCAAATCTTCATATGTAATAATCTTTCCTTATTTCCATATTTTAGACACCTTTGCACAAACAGTAGACAGCACAAAGAACGTATCGTCCTCCGCTGTAGACTCAAGTCTTTCGTTTGTTGGGGGCGTCAAAGATTCCGTAGCAAGCACAGCCCAGTCCACAGTTGATACCTCTAAAAATTTGGCTTCAAGTGCTTTTGACAAGGGCACCTCGGTGGTTGGGGCGGCTAAAGGTATTGGTATTCGTATTGATTACACCGATGCGTCATGTCATATTCACTAACCAAATACATATATGGGTAGGTTCATAAATTCGAACTGACGGTTACGAAGAAACGTTTTATATTTAAGTACTTTAAGAAAACACTTTTTACTTACCCTTATTATTCTTTTATGTTAAAATCGTGAGAAAAAAGTTTGCTGTGTTCCATCAAGTAATTGCTCACATGATTTTATTTTATTAAATTGAATATACCTACTGATGTTAAGTGAAGTTGACTGCTGCGTCGGTGTAAGCTAACTTCATATCCAATATGTTGCACATAGTTCTGATTTTTTTTCTGCTTTTTAGACACAATTCTTAGTAGTGTTCAAGCCACTGTAGATACCACTAAAAACGTAGCCTCTTCGGCTGTCGAGAAAGGTTCATCACTTGTGGGATCGGCTAAAGGTAGAACAATTTTCTTTGGAACCTTACATTTATTATTTTGCTTAACCGTGGTTGGAGATACGAGAATATCCTTTATTTTGCTTTGTAGATACTGTGGCAAGCACTGTAGATACAACAAAAAATGCTGCGGCTTCAGCTGTTGAAAGAGGAACTTCACTTTTAGGCACGGCAAAAGGTATATCGAATTAATTATTGTGTTGCAAAATGTTGTCGTCCTTATTTGTTTCTTTTGCATTATTAGATACTGTTGCCAACACTGTACAAAGTACTGTTGACACAACAAAAAATGTAGCAGCTTTAGCCAAAAGAAAAAGCAAAAAAGGTTTATCATATGTTGCTAATGGTGCAAAACAAACAATGCTTGTATATGTTGCATTTATTGTTTTTCACTATCTTCAATATGTGTTCGTTTTATTGTAGATACCGTAGCAAGCACAGTCCAAACCACAGTAGATACATCAAAAAGCGTAGCATCATCAGCTTTTGAAAAAGGTTTATCAGTCGTTGGAAGTGCCAAAGGTATAATGATTGTTTCGCCTATTTTAGTTGTGATTGTCGCCTTTTCTTGATTTGTATTTTGTGTGTTCGCTTTGTAGATACATTAGCAAGTACAGTGAAAACCACAATCGATACGACTAAAAATGTAGCAGCGACAGCTGTAGACAAAGGAAGTTCCTTAGTAGGCAGCGCTAAAGGTATAAAAAATTAAGTGTTTACGTATATTTTTTATGGCTTTATGTGTCCGTAATAATCAACGGTTTCCTTGCGTTGAAGTTTGATAGATACTGTGGCAAGTTCCATAGATTTCACTAAAAGCGTAGCGTCATCAGCTGTTGGGAAAGTACCAAAAGTATTGTGTTGTTGTAAACTTTGTTTATTGTAGGTACTTTGTAAGAATATATGTACATAATATATATACCTTCTTTAAGTTGCTTTATTATAATTGATATCATTGATTTCCTTTTCCATCATTGACATTCTTATTTATGTACCCTTTTTATGTTTCCACATTACTTGTTATTTTATTTCTTTCTTTGGGTGCATGCGGTTTCATAACTTTATCTATTTTTTTGCTAATTTCTATTCTAACTTTTCTTTTGCTAACTTTCTTAGATACTGTATCAAGCACTCTCTTCTCTGAGTCAGAACCAGCCGAAGAAGAGTCGGAAACTTTAATCGAAACAGTTAAAGGTAACTATTAACATAATCATTTATTCTATAGAAACACTAGTATTTATTTCTTTTTATTTCCTACTTATTCCCTTTCAACGCAGAATCTCTACAAAACGGAGTTGAGAGTACTAAACGAGTACTAAACGGCTGCAAAGGTATTTTTTGTCTGGTAATATAGATAATAATATTTGTGTATTTTGTAGATAAGGTCCAAAATACATTCACATCTGCAAAGGAAACGACACAGAAAGCTGCTGAAGGATCGGCTGGTACTAAAAATATTGGTTTTGTTTTTGGAAGCAATGCTTTGAATTTACCCAAGCACACATAAAGCAACTAAAGCCTCAGTTTTCTTTTTTTTAATAAGTTACGATGAAAAACATGCACCAATACTTCACACGAATAATGTGTTAAATAACTTTGTCCTTGATATTGTAGTTGTAACAGGCTTTTAACCCACGTAAAAGCAAGAATTTGCCTGTGTTAAAGTGTGATAAGATGCACCTGAAAACTTCGTAAGAAATTCACTGCTGAATAAACCCCTCTCCTAAGGATTTATTTGTTCCATGAAAGGATATTGCTATACCAATTACGCTTGGCAGGCGGGTTGGCGATCGCAGTTTCTTTGGCTTCTTATGCTTCCGACGCTGCTGCACTTTGGAAGCATTTTTAAGCTTGGGAAGGATAGATATTTGTTGGATTTGGTAACGGAAGCAAGTTATTTGGATACTACTTACTCGAATGAATGGGGGAGAGCAAGTAGTAGCTCGGGAGGCCGGGCGCGTGTACCCGATGCCACATCTTCAACCAACGGACCAGCAGTTGTGCATGACAGATCAGGGAGATCAGGGAACTGACGACCCCTTGAGTTTTTTATTATAACTTTCTTTTTTCGTTTATTAGAGAATCACAAAATTTGTATATCTTTAAATAAATGTTTGATGGAAAGAAAAGGTATACCTACCCACCACGTTTTAGTAAAAAGAGCCTGTACCTAAGTTTGTCGAACACGGGATTCTAGGCAGTTCGTAAGATATTATTATATAGTCCATTAAAATATTTATTTAATATGTTATTATCGGGGACAGACAACTAAGTTTTCAGTGAGACGCCATTTTTAATATTATTACTGCTACAAATTTTCTCCAAAATAATCAACCAATTTTCTTCCTTAGATACAATCAACACCACAGTAGACACAACGAAGAAGGCTGCAGAAGACGCGAAGGCACAGGCGCTGAAGGCAGCTGAAGATGCCAAGGAGAAAGCAAGACAGGCTGCCGAGGCCGCCAGGGAGGAAGCCAAGAGGGTTGCCAGTAAGTAGCAAAAGAGTTATCTTTGATACATCCAATACAAAGGCACAGGTGCTAAAAGCTGCTGAGGATGCCATGGATAAGGCAAGATAGGCTGCCGAGGCCACCAAGAAGGACGCCAAGAGGTTTGCCAGTAACTACCAGAAGTGCATAGGCGTTAAATATATTGTCAACTGTCAGAAATCCCTAGTAATAGAATTAAATTAGGTACTCTACTAATATCAGTAGACCTACCTACCGTAGGCAAGCTTTCCAAGGACTCAGTTTTACTCCGTTTTATGAACTAAAGTAAAACCAGTCTGCGTAACAAACGTACCTATAGCAACGTATCTCCCGATCTATGAAAATTAAATTAAAATGATAATCTCTTGTGATACAGTTTCATAAACTCAAATGTATTCAGCATTGTATCGATACCTACTCGTACGCAGGTATGAGCTAAAAAATATTTTTTGTTTATCTTTTTGGATTATAAGCTTATTGTGAAAACAAAAGGCCATTAAACAACTTCTTTTTTATTTTAAAATAAAAAAAACATAATGTTTGCTAAAATAAAATCCTTAACATCTCAGCTCTCAGTGAGTTAATTTAGAAGTTATACTTAACAATTTTAAGAAGACCCTTTTATTTATTTTTCTACTGTGTACCTAAGTAGTGAAAAAATTACGTACTTACTTAATAGGTAGGAGAAATATAAATAAAAATCTTGTATTGTTTTGTTTTTATGGAATCAATCAGACGCATCAAAAATGTATCTATTACTTTACAATTTAGAGACGTTAATATCAGTGATTTCATCGAAACGCTATTAGAATTCAATCAACTTTGAACGGTATCTATCTAGAATTACATAACAGCTCACTTTACTTCATCAACATCCATACTAGTCTTTACATTACAATAGCATAAACGCAATATGAAAATAGGCAGGCAATTAACCTAAATGCTTCTTACTTAAAATGTTCGATAAAAAAACGATTAAAGTAGGCGCTCTCCTCTATCCACAGTATTTTTTAGTAATTTATAACATGGAAATCAGTTTCAAAATTGGGGTTAGTCCCGCTATGGTATGGTCCCGGTATGGCACCCTCTTAAAATACCTATCAAAAAGTCCCGCTATGGTACCCATCTTTTAGATCTACGTTAGACAATAGAAGGTACAACTGAAAAGAAAAGTGTATCTATAAATAAATACTTTTAGGAGTGTATCAATAAAACGTCTGTTTGCGATATTAAATCAGTCTTTTATTAATTCAAAATATTTATAAAAAAATATCAAACAGTAAAACGAAATATTAATTGCAATGTAATTTTTAAAATAATCAACAATATTAATTACCAATAATCAACAATAAAAAAAATATAAAAAATCCACATCTCAGAAAAGTATTACTGTAAATATTATAAACTACAAATAAAAACAACATCCAGACATAAATATTAGTTACAAATAATCAACATTGAGAAAAGGCAGTAATTGTAAATTTATATAAACTACAAAAATAATCAACAACCAACTAGACAAATATATTAATTACAAATAATCAACATGGAGAAAAAGGCGCAAATTGTAAACATAAACTACAAAAAATAATCAACATCGAGAAAAAGTATTAAACATTTTAATAGGCTAAAAACAAAATTAAAATAAACTATTTTTTTAAATGTTCTGATCGAAATATTGACTTTGATATGTTAATCAGAAAATCACCAATGGAGATAGCTTTATTTTCGTAACTTTTTGTTAGCTTTTGAATCCGGCGGTCGATTTCTATACTTGTTCTTTTTCTTGAATTTATAGGTGATCTTTTTAGTCGAAAGCTATAACAAAAATCATCAGTTATTTAAGTTAAGCTATATTTTTTTCAGTAACCGTCTGTAATAGAAGGCGACAACCAATAATATCTACCAAAATAAATAAAATCAAATCCATTTTCAAATTCTTCTATGTACTCGTATTATGTAAAAAAATATATATCTGCTTTTAAAAATATTATATCTGCTTAAAAATATTGTCTAAAAAATACAACTTACTTGGCTTGTTTTATATCAAAGTGACATGTGTCGTTGCCAATTGTTTGCAGAAACAATAATAAACTGGGATTTTTTCCAATAATTTTGTTGAATCTGCCATTCCATGATTCCGCCAAGTTAGTTGTTCTATGGCGTTCATTATGGCAACACCAAATGAGGTCTGGATATTCAAGCCACTGAGTGACAAAATAGTCATTGAATTTGGTCATAGCTTCATCGTCGAAACTGAAAAAAATACTTATTAAACGTTCGTACTTGTAAAGCAATGAAATTAACAGGTCCTTACTGATATTGTTGTTCTTTACTTTTTTGCCATATAATTAGAGTTAAGTACTCAAACATCATTTTGGAAAGTAACCAAGATATTATACCTATTTTCCATTATATGCAGCCAGCCGTCTTCAATATCTTGTTTTGGCAAAAACGCCAAGCCTATGCATTGCTTAACATGGTTCGAGGACTCTTCGTGTTCCATGAGATTTAAAGATTTCGCTTTTTTGATAACGTTCTTTTGAAAATGTACGTTACATCCATTTATTTTGATATCAGGAAAAATCTTCGCTGCTGCATTTATTACTCCTATTTCATAATCGAAGGTAAATTTCGATGGACGCCATTCAGGCAAAGTTTGTTTAATCAATTCGAAAACTTTTTCATAAGTTTTCCCTTCTTTGTTTTTTAACAGAATATAAAATAATGGTGCTACATTCGTGGATAACTCAGTGCTTCCCATGTCTCCATGAATGACATAAACTTGTTCGAATGGGTTTGGGCAGCCGTCGAAAGTGCCATCACCAAAGTAATGCGTTACACATTTTATATGTTCCTTTACTTCTGTCGAGGAAAATATAATTATTCGATTACAGTCTTCATTACAATAATCAGCCAATACATACTTATTAAATTCTTCTGGTATTATAATTTCTTCCACATTCTTAAATTGTGTTTTTGGTACGTTCAACGACTTATTTCGGTGTCTGTATAATACTGTTTTTAATTTTTTATAGTCAGGAACATTTCCTGTAAGGTGTAACCCTTTGTCTTTTAAGTTACCCATGTGTTTTTCGAAAATTTTCTGTACTGATCCGTAATTTGAATTTACTTCTTTTTTGCACTCACTTATAGCCATTTGAACTTCATTGTCTTCAAAATGTGGCACGCACTGATCACTGTGTTTATAATCTTTAATTATTGTATTATTGGTATTCTCAATAGTTATATATCCACTACATTTAATACTATTTCTCCTATTTACACAATGCCAAGTACTTGAATTTTTATTTTCTCTGCGTTTAATATATTTATGTCCGGCACGTAATAAAGTTTTTCCACCGCGTCGACTGTCAATAATTATTAAATTTACATCACGTGAACTACTTGACCCAGACATTGCAATAGATAAACTAACAAGCTATCCTAATTACTCATATCGCAAAAGTACAGCTGCAAATAGCAAACTAAACCCGGAATAATACTGTCTCTCTCTATTTTCATAAAAACAAAAGGGAAGAGCTAGATACGAATTCGAGGAAGGGCTCGTCTCTATTGTTTTACGAAAAAACCGGTTGGTCAGGTAACTACCTGAAGTGAAACGACAATTACCGAGCGTGATTTGTTTAAAAAATAGTATTAATAAATATTATCTTGCTTAACTATAATAGTTAAGAAAAGATATTTTTTATTAATACTATTTTTTTCTTAACGCATTGTATAACTTTTCTTTACAACAGTACCAAAAACTGAAGGGTACCATAGCGGGACTTTTTGATAGGTATTTTAAGAGGGTGCCATACCGGGACCATACCATAGCGGGACTAACCGCAAAATTGTTGCTAAAACTCAACGACTGAACTAAAGTTATTCGTGATGACTTTAGTTGAGTCGTTGAGTAACGAACCTACTTATTCAAAATTGTCATTCAATTTACATGGGCCTCATTGGCTTGGATAAGACCTGGTCTATAGCTAGTCGATCAAATTTAACTGGTATTTATCTAAGTAAGTACTTAATTCATTACTGATGACAGACAGACTCACAAAAGCTTGAAAAAAAAATGAAAATATGCATAGTTATAAAATCTTTGCAGTAATGGCAGTGAAGTGAATGGGTGTAGGGATGAACGAATCATATAAGTAATTTACCGACCTAAATTCCTGCTGTCTTGCAATACATAATAGGTTCTAGTTATAGGTACCTTATAGGAAAGAAACGGGAAAGACTGTATACCTACTATCTTAGCAGTAAATCTAGTAGATTACCCACAATCATCCCACAATATATTTGTGTATGCTAATCTCTTATTAGAAATAAAATAATCTACATTTTCAAATGCAAATCTTAACTAAATATCCTTACCAACAGACACGGCCGTAGAAGAATCCAAGAAGGCGGCGGAGAAGGCGGCCGCGGACGCATCTAACGCTGTTAACAGCACTGTCGACAACACATTGAAGAGGGTGGAACATGCTGCTGATGAGGGCCTGAAGAACGCCAGTAACGTCGTGGACTCCAAGATCAAGGACGCTGACAAATACCTCAGCGAAAAGCGGGACAATGTAAGATATCCTTTGTTGACATCTTTACTTGATTCTTAAGCTGCATCTTTACTTGATTCTAAGTGGAGTGCCGTAAGATTTATACCTCGGAATCCAGGGCTGTTCAATGAATCTTTATATAAACTTTTGAAATGTGTTTTTATCAATATGTAAATAAATGTTAAAAAGTTTTTTTTTTGCGCTCTTATTTTTTTATCTATATACATATGTCTATCTATTCTATATATATCAAAGGCAAACCTGACTCACTGACGGTATCAACGCACAGCCGAAACCTAGAAACTTTAAATTTGGTACAGGGGTTCCTTTTATAAAGCAAGTGAGCACTGATAAAGGATTTTTAGAAATTCAACCCCTAAGAGAGTGAAATAGGGGCGTGAAATTTATATGGAATTTTCTCATTTCTGGACATAGAAGTATGAAAATAGATATATAGGTTTTCGATTACAATTAAAATTATCTGTGTAGGTGAAATGGACAAAATTTCCTCGCTGAAGGGGTACCATCTTACCCCTTAAAGGGTAAAGCATAAATCGAACTTTTTTTTTTACTAAGTATCTAAGTAGGCATTTGTGTCCCATCTCACCTAAGTGATACCCATTTATTCTAATTAATATTAGATTTTTGGACTTAGTAGTCAGAAAATTGGTGTAAAAGGTCCTGATCACAAATAAAATTATCTGCATAGGCAAAGATAAGGAGGAAGCTGTCTTCTTATTTAGGGCGGTAGAGTTTCTATGGAACTTCTTAATTTCTAGACTTAAAAATATGACTGGTCACAATTTTAAATGATCAACATAAAGAGAAGCCATTGACGCGGTCCCTAACAGATTTACACGTGGCTACTAGCTAAGTTTAAATATATACTTAGCAATTTTTGTGCGTTTTTAGGGTACTGTAGTAAACAAGGAACCCTTATAGTTTCGCCATGTCTGTCCGTCCGCCGCTTTACTCATAAACTATAAGTACTAGGAAGCTGTAATTTGTATGGATATGTATATTAGTCATGCCAAAAGAGTGGTAAAATAAAATCGTGAAAAAATATTGTTTTTAGGGTAACTCCCATACAAGTAAAGTAAGAGTATTTTTTTTCTCAACTAACCCAACATGTGGGGTTCCGTTGAATAGGTCTTTTAAAAATATTGTGAGTGTGCAAAAATCATTTTTCGATTAACGCATCCATTACAAAAATATTTGGTTTTATAGTACAAATTTTTAACATTATTTTTCCTTGTTTCCCTCATTTTTCAGTAAATTGTTATTATAAATTGTTGTAATCAAGAGCGCACACATTTTCTTTTTTAACTTTTTTATTTGGGCTTTTAACAATGCAGTCCAACAGTTTTTATGAAAATTCATTGTCGAGCCCTGGATTCCGAGGTTTCACAATTTTTACGTCTTACGGCGCTCCACTAGGTATATTATGACAACATCTTGAAGAGGGTAGAACACGCTGCTGATGAGGGTCTGAAGAACGCCAGTAACGTCGCGTCGTAGACTCAAAGATCAAGGACGTCGACAAGTACCTCAGCGAAAAGAGGGACAACGTATCTAAGTATTCTTAGTTGCCGTTTATACTAAGCTATTCTTAATTTCTCTTTTGTTTATTTCTAAGCTTTTCTTCATATTATGACAACGTTGAAGAGAATGGAACACGCTTCTGATGAGAGTCTGAATGACCCTCAGTGACGTTAACGTTAGTTAAAGGAAGTGATAATTATTTTTGTTTAAATCTGAAAATCGACCTATATAGGCATCCTATATCCACCCGGAAATAAAACAATAATCTAAGTTATTTTTTTGAGCTGAAACCATTTGTATTTGAATGACGAAAAGCCTCTTAAATACAAAGTCGTCATAAATAGATTATGTATGAGTGTCTTTAAAATGTATGGGTAAATAGGAAGTCAAACTTTAAAAAAATTGTATTCCATACTTGCCTCCTTGGATGATTGTAGTAAAATTACATGATTGATGACAATTGTTTTATAATGAAAAACAATTGTGTTTTTACATAGAGCCATTTGATAACTACCGTTTCCTGGTAGGTACCTTTTTGTACGCTTGAAAACTGGCTGGTAGTGTGAAGTGGTCGTAAACTACTTGAGTGTATGCTAAATGAATTAGGTAAGATACCGTGAGTGACCCTGAAATACTGATATTACGTGATTTTTTTCGCGATTCCGCGAAATTTACCTTGGTACAGCTTGAGCCAGATTATTTATTTGTTACTAGCTTTCGCCCGCGCGTCAATGTCGATCCCTTGGGAATAGTACTTTTTCCCGGTATAAAAGGTAGCCTATGTCCTACTCCGTACTCCAGAGAACTTGTATGCAAAATTTCATGATGATCGGTTCAGTAGTTACGGCGTGAAAGCGTAACAAACAAACAAACAAACTCACTTTCGCATTTATAATATTAGTAAGGATAAGGATAAGGATATCGAGCCATCATGTGTCCCACTCCTGGGCAAGGCCTCCCTCCACTTCTTCCATTCAGTCTGGCCCTGCGTTATTTCCTTCCAATCATTCTTAAATTTATCCAGCTCATTGCGCCATCGCGTTCTTGGTCTACCGAGTCTTCTAGTATTGGTAGGGATCCAGCCGGAGGTGACCTTTGCCCAGAAATCACTTGGCCTGCGATATATGTGGCCGGCATAGTCCCATTTCAACTATGCGGCCTTCAGAGCTACATCTTCGATTTCTGTTCGAGAGCGTAGTTCAGTGTTACGGATTTTGTCCATTAATTTGCCAGATAGCCAGATATTTAGATGTTAATTTTGGCACTGCTTTAAAACTGAAGAAGAATAGTACCTTATTCATGATCAAAGACGACAAAAATCTTAGGTAGTAAGATAGGATAATGCGACATATACCGTTAAATGTTAATGTTAAGTGTCGTTAAGCGGTAGACCCACGCTACCGGCAAAATTCTCGTCCGTACAATACTGTTGATATAGAATTGAGGTGCAATGTGCTTGCATGACCTCAGTATAGTTTTTAATTAAACATGAGATTAGCTATTTAATATTATTTTTCTCCCCGTTGCAGCTGGTATCCGGCCTAACGTCAAAGGCGCACGAAGGAGCAGAAGGTGCTGCTGGTCTGCTGAGCAAGGGCTTGGGGGCTTTCCCTAAATAAACCCCTATGAAATCACCCCATTGTGGAAACTAACAGGATGGAAACGCGTAAACTATTGTCTTTCATTAGATAATACACTTGTGCGGCTACATCCGCTTTTTTATTTCTGCTTTCTAATAACTTAGTGATTAAAAAAGAAAACACATAAATGTTGAATGAAGTAGCATTCTCTTGCTTCAAATGTTCAAACGTTCGATCTAAAAAGAAAAAAGTATAAATACTGTAAGCTTTACGTAGAAAAAAAAACATGCTGTGTCTATGATCACATTAAATTACTTTACCATGCTGTTAGTTTTTCCAATGTAATTAATTATACTCACTTATAATATGATACATTTATTTTAAGTTCTCACAAAACTTTATGGCAAAAATGTATAACAAGTTGGTTTTAAAATCTTTTTCATTATCCGTATCTTATACATGTAGGGTATTCAAGTCACAATCTCGCAATCTCATTTAGTTATATAGCCCTTCATTATTTCGTTTTTAAATGTATAGTACCTATATTGTAAGTGTAAGTTTTAGGATAAGGTATCGATATGGATATAATTGCATTTTAAATGCATTTGCGTTCAGTTTAGAGGTTGCATCATCATGCTTGGCTTTGACCGTCCATAGAAGGCCTTATTTAATCAGATAGGCTATGTTTTATGCTAATACTTACAAAAAGCTATATTTAATACTTGAATCACAAAAACAAAAATTTTAAGTACACTAAATATGTACAGTCGTTTATTAAGTCGGGGGAAAAGTCTTTTCCTTTTTCATATCAACTCGACTAGCTCCGTGGCGCAGCGGTCAACACGCCTGCCTGCGACACGGAGTGACCGGGTTCGATCCCCGGCCAGGTCAAGATGGAAAATGATCTTTTTCAGATTGGCCTGGGTCTTGGATGTTTATCTATATATGTATTTGTTATAAAATATAGTATCGTTGAGTGCGCATCCCATAACACAAGTCTTGAACTTACTTTGGGGCTAGCTCAATCTGTGTGATTTGTCCGTATATATTTATTTATTTATATGGAGATTTAATTTGACCAGACAAAAGAGCTGTATATGACATTACAATAGTCGACAGAAAACGCATAGGTAAATCATTTACCTATTCTTACTGGGACTGTAGTACAGTGTAGGTATGTCTCGAGGCCTATATTTTGCATTTTAATAACTAAAAACTTTGAAATCTTTAAATATATTTATCTTATATCGAATATTACAAAATCTGATATATTTATGAGACTGAATGATCCATATTATCTACATTAAAAATTTAATAGTATCAAAACAAGTCACGTAGAAAAAGTATACTTAACCGAGAAATTTTATTATATATTATATATATATATATATACATACAAAATACGGAAAAGCTTTTTCGCCGACCTAATACAATTTTGATGCAAATACAAATATATTTTTTAACGATTTTTTTTACGAAAGTTACAGTATACTGAATTATATTTCACGCTTTTGCCACATATTGTTACAAATTTTATTAATGAGTCTACATAAAGCGCAAATATACATATTTTACAAATAATGTATTGTTATTGTTTACGAAATAATTCTTCAATGTTAAGATTGATGTCAATATTAACTGCTATGTGTAATCTATGTGTTACAAAATAAAGTATATAATGAATATAGTGAAATTTTATTTAACGAATATTTTAGCACCTAAGAATTTTAAATAGGTAGGTAAATAGTAAATGATAGACGGTGAAATTTTGGACCCTGAGTACTATTTTTGAAATGATGCCGATCGAAAACGAGTGATTATTCCATACAAAAATCGCTCTAAGACGAGTGTCAAACTTTCAAAAGTAGTAAGTACCCCCTAACAAGAGTGATTCAGCCCGTCGATATGAACAACTTTTCCTGTGGGACCAACGCTGGGAATCAAATTTTTTACTGACATTCCTATGCAAATAGACCGGGCGGCCGAACATGTTTATCCGGAAATGCATTTTTTTTTATTCCCAGCATTGTTCTCATAGGAAAGGGCCGAATCACCCCGTGAAGGGTACAAAACAATCAAAATTTCGCCGTGTATACAGCGTATTACATAACCTCCGACGTTCCCGTGAAGGGGTGACTCAGCCCGTCAAAATGAATAACTTTACATATGGGACCAATGCCGGGAAATATTTTTTTTTACTTTTTCATACTAATTGCCGGGCTGGCAGAACACTTTTGTATGAAAATGTAAATTTCTTTTTTATTTCCCAGCATTGGTCCCATAGGAAAAGTTGTTCATTTTGACGGGCTGAATCACCCATTCATGGGAACGTTGGAGGTTATGTTACACGCTGTATATTGTGAACGAAAAATAAACAGAAATCTCGCGCCACAAGATAGACCCCGCCCACCCGATTAGAAAAGGTAACGACGTCACGTCTTTAGTATTGCCATTTAATAGCATTCCTACTATCACAATCAATGGTAGAATTCAGAGCTGAAACAAAACGCATTTGACAGATTCACGAGTGACAATTCCAAACCAAACGTCACTTTGACAACATACTCTTTCAAATCTGTGCTTTGACATGTTCATCTGGTTTCCGAGTTAACTTGAATTTTCATGATTTACTAGAATTTTAAGAATGGCAGCGGTGTTTAAAAGCGGTTTCTCAGTCATGAGAAATGTGGTCCTGTCCACTTCCACTCGCGCCATCGCTACTTCGAGGCCGCTTAATTTGAAAGAAAGTAAGTAAACATTGGTCACATATAACCTATAAATTTGCCATTTAATTATCTATGTTTTCTGCTTAGAGCAGGTGAATAATATAAGCTTATTTATGTTTTAGTTCGTGAGAAAACTGAAGGTAACACGTTGATAGTAGAAGGTGTCAATGTTCCTTCACCAAGAGCAGAACTTTTGGTTCGAGCTGAGAAATTGAATCCTCCTCCAGAACCTATTCAGAAATCTGAGACAGCTCCATGCTACATGTGTGCTCTTGGTCTTGATGTGAAACACACTGATGTGTTGATCCTGAGCCAGTTTGTGAGATCTGATGGATGTATGCTGCCTAGACGTATCACAGGACTGTGTCGCAGACAACAGAAGAAAGTTGGAAAACTGGTGACTATGGCTCAGAAAGCAGGTAAGATAATAATAAAATAGATAAATCTCTTTTCCACTGAAATTTTCAATTTCTATTGAACCATGAGGTTTATATGTTGTAGTGATAGTACTTAAAAGCAAGATTTTACCAGAAGTTTAGCTAAGTAAAATCCAGTACTGGTACCTTTAATTGGATTGTTGTCATCAGTTATTGATGTCATCGTTGATGGCATTCTTTTTTTAAATTTTCGTGCTTTAAACACATAAATATGTATATAAATGGGACTTAGCATGAACCTTTTTATTATTTGTTTCCATTGACGTTTCAATGGAGTTGCATCCATCGTGATTGCAACGAGAAAGGTTCGTGATAAGTCTCATTTATATACATAATTATATTGTTGATGGCAGTTGATAAGCTATGTCAGATGCCTTTAGGCAGCTTGAAAATTCTGACACCAGTGTTACACACGCGATAAACAAACGAAAAGTGATAGCACATGCACAGTGTTGCCGTTTTTTGTTGTGAAGCACTAGATGAGTGCCGAAAATGTTGTTTAAAAGTCGATTTACGTGCGCGACGGCAACATGGCGTGGGTACCGGTAAAATTAAAGTTAATTTTTAACAATATTAAATTTACCAATATTAAAGTTACCAGATTACCAATACTCATAATTACGTTAAACTTGTAACAATGGAAATTTACTTATAATGTGAATTTGGTACTGGTAAAAAGCCTGTTTTAAATTGTAAATGTGTTCATTTAGAAAACTGCTTAACTATGTATACAATGAAAAGTGACGGATTTACTTCTGGAAAAGACTATATATTATTGGTACGTTATAGCAATTCATGTATATAATAATATTATTTTACAGGTCTCATGATAAATCTTACTCCAGCGAATTGCAAAAAGGACCCCAGCAAGCGGCGCGAGCACAAAAAATTCAACACTTACTACGATGAGAAGACAATCTTCTGGAAGAGGATACCAAAGCCTACAGATCGTTTTGAGAGATAACTTATGTTCAGTTAGATTTAGTTGAATATTAATAAATTATGTTTTAGAAGGTTATTTTTTTTGTGATTTTAACTTAATCCCTGAAAATATTGACAACATGGTTGGTAGCATAAACTTTCATCATCATCATCATTACAGCTGCTGCATGGAGTTTTTGTTCCATGGGATATTGCCATACTCACCATGCTTGCCCATCGAAAGCATAATTAGCTGGGGAAGAAAAGGAATTAGTGGGATTTGGAAATGAAATGAAGGTACTGGGATATTAGGTACTCACTCTGAAGAATGGGGAAAAAGCAGTAGCAGCTCGGGAGGCCGAGAGTGTCTTACCTGCAACCACCAGACTGGTAGATGAGGATGACACAACTGACCATTTGCATTAACTTTGCTGATGACAAATTAATGTACAGAGATGGGAGAGGTTGTAATCGGTACAGTTGTTGAACCTTTTAGTATATGTAACCAGTTATCGTAATTTCTACTAAGAATCCCCTGCCCCTTCCATGCCTTTTTTAAACCTAAGAATAGTAGGTGGAGAAAAGCTGTCACAGAGTTGCATCCCAGAAATGGGAAATGTAATGTTGGACATCTGGTAGCGCCTTCAAACACATTTGTACAATTCCACATTTCCACAATTTTTCTTAAAGGTGGGTTGACGCCAAGGTAAATTGCTGGAATGAATTAATGGATTGAAATGGCTGGAGATAGAGATGACTGGTGCAGGCAAAATACTAATACTCAACGGGAACAAAGCTCCGTGTAGTGTTACTAATTGGGAAGTGTGATTTTTTATCGTTGTGTAGGGATAAACGCAAAATATGAATAACTGAGTAGAGCCAACGGTTCAATCAAACTTGTTGGGAATGTAATTATAAATTAAAAACAAAAGAAGAGAGCATTATTAGCTTTATTTAGTATAGATAGTTCTATTTTAAGTTTTCGTTGTTTGTTGATATTTTTGTATTACAAATTGTAAGCAGCTTCACAACACTAAATCCTTTTAACAACACATGTAAAACATTTCTGGACACATAAATGCAGATACAACGTTTTGTATTCTCAAGCACTGTTACACAAAAGTATACAGCAGAAACAGAAAAGCACACTGCAGCACAACTCTATATAAAAATAAGAATTTTGACAACTAAATTGTAAAAAAATCAATAAATAATTGCACTTCGAAAATATTTGTAACACATTCTTATGCGAATTGCGAACTACTTTTGTTACATATTACAATTTTTACATAGACTACTTCTATTAGATAATACAAATTTTATTACCTAATTTCAATTTCTAAAAATGTGCCTATGTTATAAATATAGCCTAAGGCCGCGTACACATTAGGCGTTTTAAAAGGAGGGTTTCTAAGCGTCAGTTTATTCTTGATATATATTTTGATGTATGTATAACCCAATGAGATGGTGTCAGGTAGGCGGCCAGCCACATCCACATCAATTTACATAATATTATAAACTTACACGTAGATTAAAGCTGTTCAGATTGCTTCCATGCTGGTCAGAGAGAAAAGGAACACCTGGTAAAGCCGGTCGAGGGAATGGGCGAAAATCTTAGGCATCATGATTGACATGATGTGGAGGCGTTGCGGCTAGCAACTATTTTGATTTCGTTTTTCACCTATCCCATCAACACACTAAACATGGCCTTTAAGTCTTATCATCTTGGGTTCTGTTTCCCGCAAGGGGTAAAGATGTAATAATATGAATGTAGATAAAAGAAGACCCTGTGCACCGAAGTAGGTACTGCTGAAAATGCAACCGAGTTTTTTATCACATTTAGATGGAGGAGAGTGATATTCTAATTTATACATTCAAGTGCGCATCTATGAATGCCATCAATTTTATATCCAATTGAGTTTTCTTACGATCGATATAAACAATCGCGCATATTAAAACAACTTATGCCTAAGTATCGAGCTATCTCTTTTTCTCTTCCTTAGTCAGGCAGTGACAATAAGAGCTTAGTGTAATTAAAATTCCTTGAGCAGAACGCACCGTAAAACGCCTAATATGAACGAGCCTAAAAGTAGTTATTCGAACCTTACAACGTTTAAATGGCATAACCACGAGTGTCTTATCCTTCAAGGAGAGCGATTTTTGGTACGTTCAATCCATTAGTCTCACAGTTTCCTTCAACATCACAGCCTTTCGTATAGATACAGGTATCCGAGATCTTTGGGCGGGTTCTCCGATAGCGCCACCTGAAAAAGTATAAAATATAATAATTTATATTTAAAAAAATCACACAGATTGGTTAGTTTGAGACTTGTGTTATGAGATATTAACTCAGCGATACTATATTATATAACAAATACATATAGAGCGTGAACATAACCAACCACGTTCCCGTGAAGGGGTAACTCAGCCCGTTAAAATGAATAACTTTTCCTATGGGACCAATGCTGGGAGCTCAAAAAAATGTTTTTTCATACAAAACTGTTCTGCTGGATTGGTAATTAGTAGGAGTGTATTGAGGCAAGTGAAAACAGGACGACGTAATAATTTAAGATATATACATTTACGAATAAATACAAATAGATACAATTATAACAAAATTAATACTATGGAAATATTAAAAACTAGCTTTCGCCCGCGTCAATGTCGATCCCTCGGGAACAGTACTTTTTCCCGGGATAAAATGTACCCTATGTCCTTCTCCGTACCCCAGATAACGTTTATGCAAAATTTCATGATGATGGATTCAGTAGTCACAACGTGATAGCGTAACAAACAAACTCACTTTCGCATTTATAATATTATAGTTAGGATTAGGACTATAATTAAAATATTGCATAGAAAAATAGTGGCTTTGTTTGTATTTTATGACAAACTAGCGACCCGGGCCCCGGCCTCGCACGGGTGCAATGTATATATATACCTTTCTTTTGAATTACTCTCTATTTAAAAAAAACCGCATCGAAAGCGGTAGCGTAGTTTTAAAGATCTAAGCTTACATAGGGACGGACAGACAGCGGGAAGTGACTTTGTTTTATACTATGTAATGATAATGAAGCATACCTTGTTATCATTGAATATCACCCATCGGCCCTCGTGTAGTACATGGCAGACGTAGTGGCCCACCATCGTCGACGTGCCCATGTGCGAGATGAACGCGATCAGTTTGTATTCTGTAAATATAAGTCATTTTCATCTCAGCTATTAAAAAAAAACCGGCCAAGTGCGAGTCGGACTCGCGCACGAAGGGTTCCGTACCATTATCTATAAAAACGGCAAAAAAATCATGTCTGTTGCATGCATGATGCCCCCTTTAATATTAATATTATTATTATTTAACTACTAGCTTTCGCCCGCGGCTCCGCCCGCGTCAATGTCGATCCCTCGGGAATAGTAACTTTTTCACAGGATAAAAGGTAGCCTATGTCCTTCTCCGTACTCCAGAGAACTTGTATGCAAAATTTCATGATGATCGGTTCAGAAGTTACGGCGTGAAAGCGTAACAAACAAAATAACTAACAAACTCACTTTCGCATTTATAATATTAGTAAGGATAAGGATTTATTTTTAAAGTGAATATATAACTAAATATTCTGTGAATATTTCAAGCGTCTTCCTGTTGCCGTTCTCATTATAGCCTGGTGACAGACGGACAGCGGAGCAATATTAATAGGGTCCCGTTTTTACCCTTTGAGTACGGAACCCTAAAAACATAGACCGGTTGCCCATATTGTTACAAAATGGACCCAGTGTTGTATAAACAACACTGGGTCAATTTTTTTCACAATTCAAAGATTATTTTAGGTTTTTTGGTCCCGTGGGTATGAAAACACTAATATTGTTTTGTTATACAGGGAGATGAATGTGTCTTCTCGGGATTAACATAATACTTCTACTTCAGGCTACATACTCTGAATCCCTTGTTCCGCTCTGGATTCAAAATTTTGCTCTCATCAAAAAGTAAATAAATAAATATATACGGACAAATCACACAGATTGAGCTAGCCCCAAAGTAAGTTCGAGACTTGTGTTATGGGATAATAACTCAACGATACTTTAATTTATAACAAATACATATACATATATAGATACACATCCAAGACCCAGGCCAATCTGAAAAAGATCATTTTCCATCTTGACCTGGCCGGGGATCGAACCCGGTCACTCTCGTGTCGCAGGCTGGCGTGTTGACCGCTGCGCCACGGAGCTAGCTAGTATCTTAGGTTGTCTTTGTTTCACAATTTACTATTTTAAGCATAGCGGCAGCCGAGTGAGCGGTCCTGGTTGGGCCTCAGTGTCCATGGCATCGAGCTCCTCGGCTCACGTCCTCATTGGTAGCGGGCAGTGCAGGGTGTAACTTACTCTCCGGGCCGTCAGTTGGTCGGCTCACGTCCTCATTGGTAGCGGGCAGTGCAGGGCCTGATTTACTCTCCGGGCCGTCAGTTGGTCAGCTCACGTCCTCATTGGTAGCGGGCAGTGCAGGGCCTGACTTACTCTCCGGGCCGTCAGTTGGTCAGCTCACGTCCTCATTGGTAGCGGGCAGTGCAGGGTCTAACTTACTCTACGGGCCGTCAGTTGGTCGGCTCACATCCTCATTGGTAGCGGGCAGTGCAGGGCCTGACTTACTCTCCGGGCCGTCAGTTGGTCGGCTCACGTCCTCATTGGTAGCAGGCAGTGTAGGGTCTAACTTAATCTCCGGGCCGTCAGTTGGTCGGCTCACGTCCTCATTGGTAGCAGGCAGTGTAGGGTCTAACTTACTCTCCGGTCTGTCAGTTGGTCGGCTCACGTCCTCATTGGTAGCGGGCAGTGTAGAGCCTGACTTACTCTCCGGGCCGTCAGTTGGTCGGCTCACGTCCTCATTGGTAGCGGGCAGTGAAGGGCCTGACTTACTCTCCGGGCCGTCAAGGCAGCCGAGTGAGCGGTCCTGTTCGAGGTGGCGTCGAGCTGGTCAGCTCACGTCCTCATTGATAGCGGGCAGTGTAAGGTCAACTTACTCTCCGGGCCGTCGCGGCAGCCGAGTGAGCGGTCCTGTTCGGGCGGGGCCTCAGTGTCCATGGCATCTAGTTGGTCGGCGTGGCTGAAGATCCAGTCCACGGCGCGGCCTACGTCCCCGGCGGTGGCGGCGAGGGCCCGAGCTGCCTGCGCCCGCGTGAAGCCCATGTTGACGATCTGCTCGATGCTGGCTTCGTCTGCTGGCGGCTGGGCGCCTGCACCTGGTAAAAACAATGTTGATGAGGTCGACAGAATGCATCACGATAGATGTGCTAGGATAGCAACAGAGTGGTCACCTGTAGATGGTCATCTTCGCCGCAGTAGGCCGAGAAAGCGCTGGAAAGACGACCTACTCGCTTTTTTGAGAAACTGGTCGGGAGTAACATCTGACAGGGACAAGTGGAAAGGCTGGGAGAGACCTTTGCCTAGCAGTAGGACAATACAGGTTAATAAAAAAAAAAAATATTTAAATAGAAGTCTTAAGTGGAACTGGGCAGGACATGTTTGTCGTATGCAGTCAGAAAGGTTGGTTAGGTTCTCTATCTTTTGGATACCGTAGTGTCGCCGAGGTAGAGGTAGACCAAGAAGGGAAGGAGAGATAATCTCGACAAGTTTATAAATAGATGAGCGGCAGTTGCGATGGATGGAAATGAATGGAAAAACGAGGGGAAGGCGCAGCATAAAATCTACAAGCTAGGAAATAAATTGTTTGTCTGTTAAGTTGGTTTACGGACGATAATTTTACGTGATAACGGTGGGAGGGAGATAGATGCGTGATAGATACACCTGCTACTACTACCACCCACCACCACCTACTACAACCTATTTCTTGTTCTACTCATCCCCATCTCCGATCCCATCCCCATCCTCCTCCTTCACCACCCAAGCCTCTCAAAGGACCTGGGTCGGTGACCGGAACGTGACATTTTTCGTGCATGCAGCCGATGTTCATCGATTGATAAGAAGTTATCACGTAAAAAAAAACAGTTTAACTACCACTTATAGACATACCTGTGCTCTGTGCGTTGGGCGGTACGAATGTGTTCGCGAAGTCCCAATCGTTCATGTGTTCCATCAGCCAGTGTGACGCTGCCTCCATGCCGGAGTTATTGGTGTAGTATAACGCCTTCTTGCACGCTTCAGTCGGGAAGCCCATTTCCATCTGAAAAACGGGTCAATTTTTATAAGTGTTTTATTTTGCATTCACAATGCTATTTTGATATATTCTTAATAAATTAAGAAATAAAATATGGTTAAAAAAAAATTAGGTCCCCCCCCGCATGAAATTTTTTCACAAAGTTTTGAGTGTAGGCCAAGTCCTCTGTCTGCTCTGGCCAAGTATGGCTCTAGTAGTACAGAGAGGGTTGTGCTCCTGTAGTGGAGACTAAAAAGACCTGATGATGATGATGATACCAAAAAAGCATTGTGAATGCAAAAAAAAAACTTAAAAAAATATTGCATGGCTTCCTACATATTAGTTGATTTTCAAATTCATTGTAAAATGAGTTGAATCAAATACCTTACTTGTAAAAGTCGGGTAGTTGTGTAGGTGACGTAAGCCTTAATACGTATAAGGGGAGTGGTGTCAGAGTCGCCACATACTGGAGAGACAAAATCTAATCCCTTAAACCATCGACACGAAAAGAAGAAGAAGGGGAAATGGGATATGGTGGAGAATTTTGGCGCCGAGATTGAATAGTGCGGTAGCTCAAATGGCAGACCATAGGTCGTACATAGACCTCGGTCGCCGGTTCAAGTCCCGCCCACATGAAATTTTTTCACCATATTTTATTTCTTAATTTATTAAGAATATGTCTTTTTTACAATATTTTATTTAGTTTCACCTGTCCCGATGTTGGTATGTAATCAAATGTTACAAATCAAATGTGATCCACTTTAGCCGTGTGGTATCCTATAGCCGTGTGGTATCCGGCAGAGTAGAATAGGACCACTCCAAGTCTTCCCGTGGATGTCGTAGAAGGCGACTTAGGAAATACAAGCTAAACAAAGCTTATCAACATCTAAGACACCTCTCCAACCCGTCTGGCCAGCGTGGAGAGTGTAGGCCAAGTCCTCTGGCTGCTCTGGCCAAGTATGGCCCTAGTAGTACAGAGAGGGTCGTGCTCCTGCAGTGGAGACTAAAAAGGACCTGATGATGATGATGATGTGATCCACATCCCCGTTACCAATTGATCTGAAATCTTGTATGTGTAAATCGGTTGACAATACAATATTATGGAATCGTTGCGCTGCTCTAATGATGAAGCCGGAAGATGGCCGTAGGAACAAAATTAATTAAGGTGTTGGATTCGTTTATAATAAAATCTTGTCACAACAATTTTTGCAAAAAAAAAACTTTTTCTTCGATCGGGTATAAAAACTAGATACATAGTCACATACAATATTTTTTAATGACAAAGCGGCAAACTAGCAAGCAGATCACCTGATGGTAAGCGATCACCGCTGCCCATAGACAACTGCAACACCTGGGATGTGACAAGAACGTTGCCGGCTTTTTAAGAAAATATAGATTCGTAAAAAATATGTCCATAATTATTTTAGACATTGTTATATTATAAAACTACAATGCAAAACCAACTTTACTTGCATGCCATAAAGTCGAATTCCGAAAGCTGATCGACGTAAGATTTCGGAATTCAAAATTATGCTGACTGTACCTATATATACAAAAATTCAAAGCTTGTTTACCAGATCTGAAAGCAGTTTTTCGTCATATACAGGCGCAGGAGCATCAGGTGCCGACTCGGGCAGGGGCGTCTCGTCCGCCTGCAGCCCGCGTCCCCGCAGGCAGCTTAGGTCCACCTTGACGGACAATCATATTCATTCAAACAACATATACCTTCGATCATATATTTCTGATGCATACTTCCTTCCCAAATACAAAAAAAAAAGTCTATAAAAAGAAGTGCTATACATTTTAATCTAATTTAAACCTTAAAACGGTACTACACGAAACTGTGAAATGCGCTGAATTAGTTAAATACATCAAAAGTATTTGTATAATTTAGGTCAATCCTTGCACAAGATCGCCCCCTTGTTGGAATTTGAAACAGATACATATGAAATTTAAAAATGATATATATGTTAAAAACCATCTCCTAAAAACCTTTTTTTCCAAAACTTTGTAATTTTTATGTCTAAAACAATAATTCTTACATGACAATATTTATATTTACATCTCGGACGTCGCCCCTCTTCTTATTTTTTTTATCCTTACTAATATTATAAATGCGAAAGTGAGTTTGTTTGTTTGTTTGTTACGCTTTCACGCAGTAGCTACTGAACCAATCATCATGAAATTTTGCATGCAAGTTCTCTGGAGTACGGAGAAGGACATAGGCTACCTTTTATCCCGGGAAAAGTACTTTTCCCGAGGGATCAACATTGACTCGGGCGGAGCTGCGGGCGAAAGCTAGTAAATATATAAATATAAAAATGACTTAATTTTTTTACATAAGGCGCCTAATGGCTTGCGCAGTCGCGACGTTTTCGTCAAGTACTTGATCACAAGAAAATTGTGGTATTTAAAAGTAAGATAGAGAAACTATTTTAGATAATGGCTAATAAATCTTGGTTTATCAACATTGTCATTGTATAAGTCATTGAAAATTATCACCTAATGGCTTGCGCAGTAGCCACGTTGTTCGTTCGCGCGGCACCCGCTTAAGGAACTGTGACGTAAGTAAGGAAATAAACTCACTGTCGCATTTATAATATTAGTAGGATGTTCATCAGGGATGTAGGATTCTAATGGTAAAAGAATTTCTCAAATCGGTCCACTAGACAAACAATCAAATATTTCCTCTATAATATTCGTGTAGATAGTGTAGATGGAGAAGTGAAGCTACATACCTCCCATGGCATATCAACTGCTACATCCAATTTGGCGGGCGTCCAGTCTTCCCTGATGGTGAACTTCTTCAGTTGGATTAGAAGGTAGTCGGGGAACGTGGCCAAGCGTGTTATTCTAAAAAATAAAACATTTTTTTTATTAGTCTACGCTGTATTTGAGCAAAGGCCTCCCCAGTTGTCACTATATACGCATGTAACTTGTGTTACGGGTTTTTCACGAAACCTACTTCAGGCACCAGTCCTTCAAAGATAAGTTTTGCAGGGAACTTTTTGAATCAATATCTTCTAATGTCAATATTATGAATTTACAAACATGTTCACTGTAAATACCTTTGTGAAGGAAAATAAAGATTTATGTTATTATTATTTTTATTACTTCAAAGTTATTCTGGAAATACAGCCATGTCGAAGAATAATATTGTTGCGAACTCTTTAATAGTTTGATAGAAAACTCTTTAGATTGTAGATTGTACGTATATTTTTGAATTATATCCTTTTTACTTTTGTTTTTTGATAGGTGAAAATTCTGTCATAGTATAGCTGTCTGTCTAAAGTTAAATATTGGTCACACGTTCAAGTATTTATTATTTTACTAGTTTTCTCCCGCGGCTCCGCCCGCGTCAATGTCGATCCCTCGGGAATAGTACTTTTTCCCGGGATAAAAGGTAGCCTATGTCCTTCTCCGTACTCCAGAGAACTTGTATGCAAAATTTCATGATAATCAGTTCAGTAGTTACGGCGTGAAAGCGTAACAAACAAACTCACTTTCGCATTTATAATATTAGTAAGCATACACAATCCGAATCCCAGCGCACATCTATTGGTAATATATATATTACGCGAATAGAAACGCCACTTAAGCATGTGTGTACGTAAAATCGGCTATGTGTGGGTGTCTGGATGTGCGCGGGGGCATCGAGAGGCGCGCGGGGCGGGGGACGGACCGTCGCCGACTGCCTTGTGAGGGCTGTGTGTCTTGTGATTGCGTCTCTCGCACAGCTCGCACCGGTGGGCACGAACTGAGTAGAGGGTGGTATCAACCCTAGCGCTTACACGCCCGGCTCAAGGTCACCGGTGCCCGAACTCTCACGTACAGGGAGTGTCACCACTGTGGCCATGTTCAATAGTTCAATACTGGACTTGTTGAGGAGGAGGTGATGATGACATACTTGTAAGCGGTGACCTTCTCGTTGACTGCGCTGCTGTAGAACTGCTCAACGGTCTCCTCCTTCATGAAGCTCTCGAGGCACGCTGCGAATGGGATGTGAGGCCGCACCGCTTGTGCAGGGTCCCTGGAGAAAGAATTGTATTGATACAAGTTTTTCCATAAAAAGTTTATTGATCGTTTTTGGGACAATATTTTATTGGGATCCATAGGGAATGGATGCGATGGCTCCCAATAAAATATTTAGTATTCATAACATTTAACTCTACTCAAATCGCCGTGTGGTATCCGGCAGAGTAGAATAGGACCACTCCCAAGTCTTCCCGTGGATGTCGTAGAAGGCGACTTAAGAAATACAAGCTAAGCAAAGCTTATAAACATCTAAGAGACCTCTCCAACCCGTCCAGCGTGGAGAGTGTAGGCCAAGTCCTCTGCCTGCTCTGGCTAAGTATGGCCCTAGTAGTACAGAGAGGGTCGTGCTCCTATAGTGGAGACTAAAAAGGACCCTATGATGATGAACTCTCAAATATAGATCCTTTCTTTTCGTAGGTATAATGTTTTTTTTTGCTTAATGCGTAACTGATTTTCATATTTTTTGACATAATAATATTTATCCTATTTTTTTGCCGTACTGCGTATATTGCCATAATTCTCATTAAGGCTTACTTGTTTTAGCAGAACTTAAATTCCTTAATGTTACTTGGCAAAATGAAAAGAGCAAAAAAACAAAATTGAGAGTGCCTCCTTTTTAAATTATTAGCATTTTATTATATACAAAATTACAACTTTTAAATGCTTTCTTTATTAATTTCAACGGCTTTTCACGTCCAAAAGCGTACATCTCCGTATACTCACAGTCTCTGTCCGCTAGCTGTGGCCTGCGCCTTCTTAGCCTCATATTCCCGGACAGCCGCGGCGTTATCAGCCGCCGCGACAGGCACAGGCAAAGGAAGATGATGTTCAGGTCGCCGCGTGTACCGCACATTGCCGCTGGCGCCGCAACGAACGCGTTCCTCAACGCAGAACTTCAGGCAGTCCGCTGGGTTCGTCTTGTGGCGGCTGTTGCGCTGATAAATTTAAGGATTTTTTACTTTTGGTACACGAAATGATTCTATGATTATGATAGTGGAAAAGTATAAATTATCATCAATTTTTTATGATCCACTGCTCACCCAGCAGTCTCAAGCCTCCTATGTCTGCGCTATTCTTCTCTATATACAGAAACTTGCATGAAGCGTAGTTTAAAAAAGATATCCCTGATAATTTTTTTATTAAAATTAACGTGATATATAGACATTATTATGATATGTAACATTCGGAGGTTTTCTTCAGGGCGAATGCGTGGGCGAAACGCACAGCGCGCCTCGTTTCACATTCGCACTGAGGAAGACCTCCGGATAAGCTCAAAACATGTCGGCCAGAAGCTGACTTCGTACGTGAGTAACCCGTTCTTACATTATGTAAGCATCTAGCTGAAAAACACTTTTAAGGCGCTGTGCATCACAAAAATACCCTAAAACGTCTATTTTTTCGTCGCGCAGTTAGCTTTATTTTCCATGGAATACTAGCATGAAAAAAATACGAAGTACAGTTCAAAGATAGAAATAAATGGATACATCAAAATATTTTCAAAATGTATTTAATATCTAGCAAAATAAAATAAATGAGCCATATGGATACCTAAAAAAATACAAAATTTGGTTATAATTATTGAATTATTAAATTAAAAGTGAAAATTAACACGAAAATGGCAGACACGGGTTTGAAATGAGATTAGGGACAGGCCAACCGGTATCGCCACTTTTAACCGCTACAAACGGTTAAGGGATACAGCGCCTTAACTTGATATCGATACATTAAGTTTGATAAAAATTGGTTGGTAAATTCCATTTGTATGATTTCCTTAAAAATTAATATTATAATAAAATAATTATTATTTATAATAAGATAAGATATATATAAGCAACTTTTGCGAGGCTATTCCCATAAACGCAATATTTAACATTGCTGCCAAACAAAGTTCTCACATCACACGTACGACATGCTAGTCTGCCCATCAACCTAACTTAAATCACACACCTCTAGTAGCGTCAGGAAGTGCAGATAGAACTCGTGTGCGTCCTGCTGCCGCTTGCTCATGAACTCGGCTAGTCCATGCCAACCAACTGGCAGTACATGGCGACCCTGACCTATATCACACACCTCTAGCAGCGTCAGGAAGTGTAGATAGAACTCGTGTGCGTCCTGCTGCCGCTTGCTTATCCTAACTAATATTATAAATGCGAAAGTGAGTTTGTTTGTTTGTTACGCTTTCACGGCGTAACTACTGAACCGATAATCATGAAATTTTGCATATAAGGTCTCTGGAGTATGGAGAAGGACATAGGCTACCTTTTATCCCGGGAAAAAGTACTATTCCCGAGGGATCGACATTGACGCGGGCGGAGCCGCGGGCGAAAGCTAGTTAATAAATAAATAAATAAATATATACGGACAAATCACACAGATTGAGCTAGCCCCAAAGTAAGTACGAGACTTGTGTTATAGGATACTAACTCAACGATACTTTATTTTATAACAAATACATATATAGATAAACATGCAAGACCCAGGCCAATCTGAAAAAGATCATTTTCCATCTTGACCTGTCCGGGGATCGAACCCGGTCACTCCGTGTCGCAGGCTAGCGTGTTGACCGCTGCGCCACGGAGCTAGTCATGAACTCGGCTAGTCCATGCCAACGAACTGGCAGTACATGGAAACCCTGACCTATATCACACACCTCTAGCAGCGTCAGGAAGTGTAGATAGAACTCGTGCGCGTCCTGCTGTCGCTTGCTCATGAACTCGGCGTAGTCCATGCCAACGAACTGGCAGTACATGGCGACCCTGATCTATAACACACACCTCTAGCAGCGTCAGGAAGTGCAGATAAAACTCGTGCGCGTCCTACTGTCGCTTGCTCATGAACTCGGCGTGGTCCATGACAACGAACTGGCAGTACATGGCGACCCTGATCTATATCACCCACCTCTAGCAGCGTCAAGAAGTGCAGATAGAACTCGTGCGCGTCCTGCTGCCGCTTGCTCATGAACTCGGGGTGGTCCTTGCCGACCAACTGGCGGTACATGTGTGGCGACACCCCCTGTTGGTCCAGGCCCCCGTCCACCGACACGGGGAACGAGTAGCGTCCGGAAAGCAGGCCGACACCTAATTTCGCACTGTAAAAATATATACATTGAAGCCTTGTCATAGAACAAACCAAAATATTTTGACAAAAATTTAGGATTTTTGGTATACTTTATACATTCGTTCATCCGTCACAGTCTTGTCACGTCTGACCTTTACAAGATCGGTAATTGAAATTTTAACAGAATGACTATTATTGATTTAAGGCGATATTCGTTTGATCAAGTAAATTTGATTGAATATCATTTGTTATTTGTGGTAATACTCCCCTCCTTGAGTCACATAACCTAAGGTCTTATCTCAACAAAACGCTCGAAAAAACGCCTCATCGTGACGGCCTCATACTTCGCCATGTTTGAGATTTTAACAGCACGCGCCGCTTAACGCTCCGCCTCTGCGTAAACGAGGCCTTAAAGTCTATTGTAGGACACATACAAATAATAGCAACAATAAAATAAGAGCTTACGTCTGAACGTAGAAGTCATTGACTGGATCTTCAGGGAAAGTGGAGAAGATATCTGGTGCGCCCTCGACGAACCTCCTCACGAAATCGGGAATACGGAATATGACCTAAAAGTATTATAAAATTATTTATTTATCATGAAAGTAGGGAACCCCGGGCCCCGAATCATCCCTGAGGATGCTATCGGGAACACGATAGGATTGGAGAGAGAGAAAGAGAGAGAGATTAATGATTTATTGATGCAGTTCCTCAATAGATAAATAAATATGATTGGACAAATCACACAGATTGAGCTAGCCCAAACTACCTACTAAGTTCGAGACTTATGGTACGGGATACTAACACAATAATATTATTATCCTAACTAATATAAATGCGAAAGTGAGTTTGTTTGTTTGTTTGTTACGCTTTCACGCCGTATCTATTGAACCGATCAGCATGAAATTTTGCATACAAGTTCTCTGGAGTACGGAGAAGGACATAGGCTACCTTTTATCCCGGGAAAAAGTACTATTCCCGAGGGATCGCCATTGACGCGGGCGGAGCCGCGGGCGAAAGCTAGTTTTATAATAAATACATAAAAGATAAACATCCAAGACCCAGGCTAATCTGAAAAAGATAATTTTCCATTGTGACCTGACTGAGGATTGAACTTGGGACCTCCAATAGTTTTGTGAACTGTGAATAAACAAGGTTGGTACGACATTTGCGTAATATATTAAACCACGGGCTATCTGTCATTATATGATTTCCCGGTTGACAGCTATGGTCATCCTCAGCTGTGGTACGTTGGAGCCCGGGGTCCGCTATTATGTAAGAATTTATGCTGTAATATCATTTTACAATTTTTTCGGCCGGCCGCCTGTCGCCAACCCTCCTCAGGAAGCTCCAGAACAACAGACAAATACCTGTGCAAAAGGGGGTAAAATAACGAGTATTTGCTTGTGCCAAGAATCATAACTCGCGAAGCGGCTTTCTATTGATATACAGGGAATAGTTTCTATGGTAATATCTTACCTGCACCACACTGTTAATGTAGCAAGAGTTTCCCAAGTTGTTTAGTCCAGTGAGGGCAGGTCCGTGCAGGGGTCTCAGTTCACTGCCAGACTCCTGCAGTGTGTTCCATTCTCCGCTACGTTGGTTAAGCTCCAGCTCCAATTCCACCATGGACTTGTCTGTCTGTTGAAATAAAACATAGCATGAGGCTAAGTTCGTACTTATTTAAAAAGAAAAAATACTATAATAGTTTACATTAGATACATGAAATAGTTTACCATAATCTAACTAATATTATAAGAGGAAAGATTTGACCGTTTGTTTATTTGATTGCATTGCATAGGCTCCGAATCCCTGCTTACAGAATGAAATACATGTGTGAAGCCGGTGCAGTCCGCTAATCATTGACAAACAGGAATAATTCGCCAAATAACTAGACACTGGCTATAATAAACTTTTATATGAAGTTTGAAGAATATCTAATAGGTCATTTTACCCAACTGCCAAGAAGGGTTATATGTTTCGCGCTTATCTTATTAGTTTTTAAATTTAATTTTTACTTTGTGTCTTCCGAACCGGCTGGATGGTCTTCGACAGTTAAGGTATCGTTAGATTCGTCTCAAAAACTAAAAATGAGAGCAGTTGGATTTTTTCATATTCGAAATAATACTACTTGTTGAAATAGGGTCCTGTGGAAGACCTATGGTTTTAAATTTGCTTAAATGCATACTGGACAGTGGACAGAGCGCAAGACCAATAGACCTAAAGGCCTGAGACAGCACGAGTCCTGTTGTTTTTGGATTTCAAATCTTATGTAGTAGGAAATAGAGTACTCTTTGGCTGTGATCTGCGCCACATGCTAAGTGCTGCTTACTTCGGTATAATCGAACTTAGTGGTACCGACCTACGACCCACCTGTGACGCATTATTTCCAAAAAAATGTAATAGAAAATAATAAATCATCATAATTATCTTCATCAGGTCTTTTTAGTCCCCACTGCAGGAGCATGACCCTCTCTGTACTACCGGAGCCATACTTGGCTAGAGCAGACAGAGGATTTGGCCTACACTCTCCTCGCTGGCCAGACAGGTTGGAGAGGTCGCATTAATGTTTGAGCTTTGTTTAGCTTGTATTTCCTAAGTCGCCTCTTACTACTTCATTTACTACTCCATGGGAAGACTAGGAGTGGTCCTATTCTTCTCTGTCGGAAACCACACGGCTAATCTATACTAATATTATAAAGCTGAAGAGTTTGTTTGTTTGAGCGCGCTAATCTCAGGAGCTACTGGTTCAAATGGAAAAATTCTTTTTGTGTAAGATAGTCCATTTATTGAGGAAGGCTTTAGTTTATAAAACATCACGCTGGGATCAATAGGAGCGAAGCATCAATAAAAAATGTTTTGCAAACGGAGGAAAATTATACTAAGAAAAAAACTAATTAATCATAACAGAAATTGCCGCGGACGAAGTCAGGGCAACAGGTAGTAATAAATATGTGATGTCTATTAGTTTGTTTACTTCAATCGTCCTCACTCCACGTGAGTCGGCGGTATGTTGCGCTATTCTGCGCTATCGAACAATGTCGAAGTGCCTTATAAACTTGGTATTACTGCATTTAATATTAATCGCTCACCTTCTGTAGCTGCTGTACGTTGATGCCGAAGTGCTTCAGATGGTCGGCCAGGTACGGGTCTTCAACCATGTCGTCCTCGGCATAAGAGTACACGTCGCCTTTCCCCTCAGCAGTGATAGTGCCGAGTTTGACAGCAAGTGGGTAGCCGGTCTCACGATAGTGCTCAACCTGGGGTAAAGGGTCAAAGGTCACGTGTTGGTAAACATAACCTCATTCTTTTTTAACAAATAATAAAAAGGTTATATCTAAGTCCCGTTTATATAAATCACTAGCTTTCGCCCGGGCCCGGCCCGCGTCAATGTCGATCCCTCGAGAATAGTACTTTTTCCCGGGATAAAAGGTAGCCTATGTCCTTCTCCGTACTCCAGAGAACTTGTATGCAAAATTTAATGATGATCGGTTCAGTAGTTACGGCGTGAAAGCGTAACAAACAAACAAACAAACAAACTCACTTTCGTATTTATAATATTAGTAAGGATAAGGATAAGTTAACATAACTGTCGTTTTTTATGAGTACTGTATATTATCTAATATTGCAAAACATTGCAAAAAATTTTGACAGGTTAAATAAAATGAATATTTTAATCTCTTTATCTTGGGCCGGTTTTATAAACTATGTCTTAGAACCATAGCTAGAAAAATTGCTTTGAAATAAAAAAAAAACACATCAGTCGGTTCACTCGTTTAAGAGCTAGTGATACAGACAGATACACATTCATACCCACACATAGCTGTCAAACTTATAACACTTCTCGTTTTGTGTCCGGGGCTAACAAGTTTCACTGTACTTTCCTGTTACCCGTTTGGACGACCTGACCAAGGACGCAGGAAGGCGCTTGATGGAGGCCGCTTCCCGGTCATATTGGAAATCTTTGGAGGAGATGTACGTCCAGCAGTGGATTTCTTGAGGCTGGAATGATAAGTGAATACTTACGGCATGATCGTTTCCCCCAGAGCCGTCAAAGAATCTTCTGCCGCAAAGCACCGACCCATCGGTGAGATTCAGCCACAGGTTGTTGGTCAGATCACACTTGGCACATTTCCATCCCGAAGGCGGGATTTTTACGCCGTTATCCAGTTGTTTTAGGTTTACTGCGTGCCTGTAAAAAAAAATTTTTTAGCGATGTAATATATTTCTATAGGCTTTACTTTGAGATAATTTACTTTGGGTGCTTCTGCCACCAGCAACAAATGACAAAGATTTTTTTTATGTTATACGACGGCAAACGAGCAAGCGAGTCACCTGATGGTAAGCGATCAGCGGGGCCCATGGACAACTGTAACACCAAGGTGTAACAGGAGCGTTGCCGGCCTTACAAGGAGTTGGGGGAAGGACATGGGGGGAGGAAATGGGGGAGGGATGGGCCTCCGGCTCTCTCACTCACTGAACGAAGCATAAAAGCGGTAAAGCTTCTACTCAAACGACGATTGTCTGTAAGAGTGTGGTACTTCCCCGGACGAGTCGGCCCATTCATGCTACTAGCAAAAATGACTTTTGCCGGTAGTGTGGCTCTACCACAACTAAGAATTACGTCGTAACGAATGACATTCGTTGCTTGTCATTCAAACGACTAACATAACATCTAGGTTTCACTGCCTGAAGATTCCTCGTGTAGAGGCGAAACACGTGTCGCGAGCACGACAGCCGATATTGCTGCAGCCTCAACGGATGCAGCAGTATCGACATGCATCAATTATTGGTGTCGGGCATGAAGAGACTAACAGTAGTGGATGGGCGATGGCCTGCAATATTTTGCATGAACTAACTGATAGCGGAAGTACGTAAAGAAAATAAAGTAAATGTAGCTTTGACTTCCGCAAAGTAACACCTGAATCTATTAACTAATTCTATAGGAATATCAACCTTTGTTCCAAGTCATCATTAGATGGCAGCAGGTTCACTGCTACTTAAGCAGACTATTTAGAATGTGAAAAACGTAAAAATAGATTTCAAGCTTTTATTTAAATGATTCGCACACACTAAGAGTTCCGGTCAATGTTTAACTACAATAACAAAACTTCTTGTTTGTGTACTCTGACATACAAGGACACATAAATCCTCATTCATACGACCTCTCTTGTGAGATTAACCGCTCTTTCTTGCATGTACACTATTTTTCTTAATTATCTGTGGTTTGACATCCCAGTAATGACTATATTGCTACATAGTCTTTACTACTTAAAAGAACATTGACAATCAAGAAATAACACAAAAAAAAACTAGATTTTTGTATCATGGTGTCAGATTTTTCAAGCTGCCTAAATGCATCTGATGTAGCTTAACGACTGCGATCAATAATGACAACAGGGGCCAACGGCTTAACGTGCCTTCCGAAGCACAGAGAGATTCGAAAATTTTATATGCCACTTGTGATCACCCATTCCAGCAGGGACCAGGGCTGGATGAATTTACATGCATGGAGGCCCATAGTTCAAAGTCAAAGTCAAAGATTTTTATTCAAAATTGGATCCATGTATCTCTTTTTGAACGTCATATTTGTATTTGTTATATTTTGTTTAATTTATGCAAAATCGAAATACTACTAGCGTTTCGCAACGACCACTGGTGAGAATACGCCGAAAGAAACTCAATCCAGACTTGGTCCCTATGTGCCTGAAGGTTCGTAATACTCACACTGAAACTTCTCTGGCTTCGCCATCCCACGTGCCCTGTAAAGCTGCCATTTCTGCAATCTTGAAAGGAGACTCTGCGTCGATCACAGCCTGCACGGACTTTTTGACCTTTTGAGCAAAAGAAATATGTTGTAATATAACTGTTAAAATTAGCCGTGTGGTTTCCGGCAGAGAGAATAGGACCATTCCAAGTCTTCCCATGGATGTTGTAAGAGGCGACTTAGGAGATACAAGCTAAACAAAGCTCATGTTTATGAGCCTTGTTTAGCTCATTGACGTTTGTCAATGAGACCTCTTCAACTCGTCTGGCCAGCAAGGAGAGTGTAGGCCAAATCCTCTGTCTGCTTTGGCCAAGTATAGATCCGGCAGAAGAGAGGGTCATATTTCTGCAGTGGAGACAAAAAAGACCTGATGATGATAACTGTTTAAATGAGTCTTCATCCTCACCATGGGGTACGAGGTGCGGGCGGCAGACGCGATGTCACATTAAGCGTTTCTTTTTCCCATGCGGGGTAGACAGAGCTTAGGTCCATGGGACCTAAAAGTCACGTTTAACATTTTGGTGAAATAATGGAATTAAAATAGTGATGGGTTGCTAGCCGCATCGCCTACTAACTTGATTCCTCAGATTTTTAGGTGGGAAGAGAAGCAGCTGGTACATTTTACGTTTTTTCTTTTCTCCCACACTAGCATTTTTTTAAATATTTGAGTTACTTAATTTACTTCTAATTAAGTTTTTCGTTTTTAAATATACTACGAATAAAAAAAAGGTCTTACCACATCAGGCAAGTCAGGGTTAGGCCATGGGAACGTGTGGAATCCCGGCAGTACCACCACGCTGTAGTGGTCAGTGTATGTGAACTTGGGTTTGCCGCTGTCAGGGTCGAAACCACCTTCAACGCCGATCGCGAGCCGGGTGATCTTCTTCTCTGGTCCATCTCCTGTGTGTTCTGGTTCTGGTATCTGTTAGGAACATTTACATAGGTAATTGTACTACATACTAGAGATGAAATGAATATCCGGTAACTATCTGGTATCTGGACTATCTGGCCTTGTTTTCACTATCCAGCTGGACACCAGATAGTAACCAGTGACGTGACCAAATGTGGTGACTATGGCAATATCCTCCCTTGAAACGAAGAATCCTTTGGAGACGCCTTTGTCCAGCAGTCGACTTTTTTTCGGCTGTGATGATGATGATGATGATATTAGTCTAGTTAACCACTGTTAGCGTGGAGTAGACCTACTGCCATCTGATAAAGAATTTTGGAGCATAGCTTGCCAGAGCCTTTGGCAGAGCTCTGGATGAGATGTCTATTTCTGTAGAATTATACTAAAATACCTGTGGTTCGTCTGAATTACTTACAGGTTTCTTTTCCCGGTGTATATGCAGAAATATGCCATTGTCTGTCTTCTGGAAGTACTGCTCGACGTAATTGCGTCCAAAGCCAAGGAACGACATTAGTGACACATATAGGCCAGTCTCTGATTCCTGAAACAAATAAATAATAAACATAATTGAAGAAAAAAATGGCTTGCTACAATTTTTAAAGCGAAATTCTTATTTGATATTTCTTAAGAACTAGCTATACCATATTTATTTATTTGATTGGTAAGAATACAATTATTCTTGTAATAATTATTCTTACAGATGTGAGACTGTAGATTAAACATAAGACAACCATCACTTCTTTTTTTTTATCTAATTATTTTTTCGAGGTTTCAGTACACTTGGTGTGACTATGCCAGCCTCATGGGGGACCTCTATATAAAATTTATCTAAGATTCATTATAAACCTCCATAAAAGGTATACTGATTGTGCTGAATGAGACAATGGACTGCTCAACTTCAGCATTCCATTCTTTATAGGTGCCCCAGCTAAAAAACTGTCCCGCAGGGCAGTATACTGACCACATTCCAACACACAAACACTTTTTGAATTTATCTAAACTTTAAACAAAATAGCCTCCTATAAGAGTTTCCTAAACTACTTTTTAAAATCATAGTGATTTGAATTGAACTTGACACCAGTATAGAAAGTTAATTTTACCTCAACAATAACTGTACAGCAAGACCCAATTATAAGCCACCATAATTTGCATACTGATAAGCTCTATCACCCCATGTTTGCAAAATCATAGGGGCAACTGTCACTTCTCTGTTTGCTTTTGAGAATGCCACACCACAACAAAATGAATAACACCATTGATCTGTTTCTCGGAGCATTTCTCGTATTAAGTGGATTTGCATTAAGCTTGTTTAATTTACGAAGAGTCTTAAAAGACAACAAGTTTTCTGCTGTGTTGCTGTCAGAAAATATCCTACTAATGTGCATCGGATTAGCTTTTGTGGTTAGATCTGTGCACGAATTGAATGTAGTGAATGCTGATGTCAACGATGTGGAGGAAAAAGTCGCTGAATTCATGGTGTCAAGGAACTTTAACGTAATGAACTGCAGTTTTTGGTCTGTATTGATGAGCTACGGACCATTGATTGTGTCTATGGTGAACAGCTTTTTGAGCTTGATTATTGATAACTACATGCATTACAAAATGCTGGGAGATATCAAGGACAAGGATGAAGAAGATACAGTACAGGATATTAGTGATGTAACAAGGATTAGAAGGAAGATAAAAACCAATGGACTGTTACGGTTTTGGAGAAAATATTTTTCTTATGTGATAATTGCATTACAATGGATTATCCCTGTCCTCGTTGCACTGGTAATGTATCCTATGGGAGTAAAGAAGATGGAAATAACTCATAATGAATTTAGAAGTGGTAGTGAATCTTGTATGGCAATGTTGGATTATAGAAACCATTCATGCAGTGATACTTATATCAATGAAACAACTTATGGATTAGAACTTCGGCAATATTTTTTGCCCCCAAAAAATTACTTAGAAGCACATGAAAATGAAAACCTCAACGGCAACAACTCAACAGAAATTAATTCTGTATTACAGAAAGTGTTGAAGATAATTACAAATGTTAGGAATGATTCTTTCCTGAGTATTGACGTGACAAGTAAGCCATTGATTCGGAAGCCAAAATCACGTGATCAATGTGCTGAAATCTGCTACATTGATAACAAAAACTTACTGCTCTACATGTTTGTTCTAGCCATTTTTAGTTATTTTGTGCCAATTACTATTTCCACAATAATATTGACGAAAATTCATGCTATAGATGTAAAAAAACCTAATGTGAAGACTTATGTCAGCAGGGAATTACTATATAACATATTATTTTGGACTCCAGTGATGTTGGACAATTTTCTTTCTTTGGTTCTTTGTTCATACTCCACCAATGGCATGAAGACTTCCCTATTTAATGTTATAGCCAATGTTTACCAGGCTATAAAGAATTTTATGAACACAAAATATTTTAAAGATAACTCAGTCAATCCTGTTTGAATTATATATATATAATTTTAAGACTAATATAATCAAATTACATCATAAATGACAAGTAGGCTTAGTAAAAGCTATGTTACAGTTTTACAACAAATATCTCTGATGAAAATGATTTAATTTTTTTGTTGATATTTTACGCTTTATGAGAAAGAGTTTATAAGAATAAAGATATCCTATGATATATGTTTTTTTTTGTTACAGAATGCGTTTAGTCAATATTGTAAATTACCGCGAGCCTTATTCATACTAAAATTAGCGTCTAATTATAGTCATTTACAATATTTTATCCCGTTTTACGAAATTAAGGAGGTTATGATAAAAATTGCAACTCACCGGATTGTCAAAAGAGTAAACACACTCATCTTTGTAGATCAACTGCTGAGGTCCCGGTATTTTAATTTTAGACAAATGCGGCGTTAAGAGATCTAAAGATGCCATTTTCAGTTTATTAAATTGGAAAAACAGATGTTTTTCTTTGAATTTACAAAATGTCAGTCAGCGTCGCGAAGCGGAAGTATATTTTTAATTTTTTAATTAGAGATGGGTATCACGATATTTTTTACAATAACGATAAAATTGATAGTGGTGAAACGAACGATATTCGATATTACCTAGAAGAAAAAGTAAGAAAGCTGAAAAAAATTTTATTTTTGTCAATACATGCCACCTCAGCATGCCACTATATTTGTTTCGTTCACAATGTATAAATAAAAAAGATAAATATATTTACTGTGCACAACTTAACTTTTCTTTTGCCTGATCAGTCAACTCCCGACAAAAAAGAAATAATAATTTGACAGTGACAATAGTGACATTGTTTTTGTAAACATTCATTTTTGTAAATTCAAGTTTTACAACTTTGATTATTGTTCAAAGGTCGATGATAAGTTGGTTGAGTTACAATAAGTAGTTTGTGCTGATAAAGCTTTGAGGAATGTGCTATATTCTTCATAGTTTGTGGCTTTAATAGTAATTAGAAAAAATACACGAAGCAGGATCTTGGAAGTCGTATTAGTAACTTGAATTTCTGCTGAATTTATTGGAGGTAGATAAAATGTCCATAAAGTTGTATTATGACCTGATGTCGCAGCCTTCACGGGCGCTATACATCTTATTGAAAACTGTTAACTGCAAATTTGAACCTAAATATCTGGATTTGCGTAAGGGTAAGTATTGTAAACAAGTAAAACTTAGGTTATGTAGGTATATTGGTTGCATACATTTTGTTTAAAATTTATTAACACATGAATCAGTAAATATTATTTATGACGAGTCTCGTTGTCCCAATAATTAAACAAGTACATACTTATTTATGAAATCAGAATTTATAAGACATGTTATTGCTATTCAATAATAGATGGCGCTATTAGTTATAAGATTTATTGTCGGTCATGCCAGCTATACAAATATTGCCACAACACAAAGTTACAATACATTTTACTAAACCCTTTCTGGCCAATTAAAACATTTTCTGGTTTAACGTAGGCATATTCATGATCTATTAAAATTCATACTTTATTCTTTATAATTTCTCCTATTGGATACTAGATGGCGCTAGTAGTCATACTTCGTGTAATACAATTTGGCACTAAACCTAAATATCTCTGCTAATCTGCGTAAATTAAGTTTGAAATAAAAAGAATATATATATTAATATTATTAAAACTTACGCGCATTTAATATATGACAAAACGGTTTAACTCACGTATTTTTTAGTCGGAAAAATGCCGTCAGTTTCAGCCTAGTCAGTAGGCTATCTTCAGGGCGAGTCTCCATTTATCACGTGATCAGTTGACGGCTCCGCCGGGACGTCCTTGATACTCGCCCTGGGGATGCCTACTGACTAGACTAAATGTCTGACTGTCGGCAATTTTTACGACTAAAAATACGTCAGTTAAACCATTTTGTGATATATTAAAATATATATTTTTATTTGCAGCCGAGCACTACTCTGAAGAATTTACAAAAGTTAACAGACTACAAAGAGTGCCAGTCATAGACCATGATGGCTTTGTGTTGACTGAAAGGTATATATGTTTTTAAATATATTGTTTAGGAAGGTCAGGACTAGTTTTTGGCAGGAAATAATGGAGTGGTTTTCCATTGCCAATTTCACACACTAGTGAACAATCAACTAGTGTGCAGGTTGCCTTACGATGTTTTCCTTGAGTCAGATTGGTCTACAAAAGAAGAGGTCGGGCGGGGTTTGAACCCGGGACCTTTCGCTCATTGGTAGCGCTCTTAGTACCACTTCAATTAGTAGCTATTGAACCTAAACATCAATGAGACCTCTCCAACCCGTCTGGCCAGCGAGGAGAGTGTAGGCCAAATCCTCGTTTTGGCCTGGTTTTGCCTCCAAAAAGAAGTTTTCGGCCTGGTATTCCTCATCCTGTAGAATACTTAGCTTAATTTGACAATATGGCTCCCTGCATCTCGAATGCGTGTTATTTTAGAGGCTTAGATCATCGAAACCAGCGCCACCACTACAATTTATTATACTTACTTCTAAACCCGAGCAATTACAACAAAAGAAAGCGTTGCACTTCGGGCATGCCGGCTGAAGTGAAAACTCCGCGCGGTAGAAAAAGAGGGATATTACTTTCTCTCCTACGCCGCGCCGGCAGTCTCAGGTCACGTGTCCGTTTTACGGATTTTCGATCAGATCACGTGTCCTGACGCGAGTTTAACCTTTTTTACCCATCCTAAAAGTGCACAACGCCGCTAAAAAGTTTTCACTTCAAAAATAGGTACTGTTGTACTTCAGTACTGTAACTTTGTACTTAGGCAGTAAATGACTTGTAGTATTTTCGCTATTACTTTTCATTATTATTTGTATAAGATATTGTGTAAGAGAACTACTAATTATCTCCAAAAGTGGCCACTTTCGGCGGTAATCAGTAGTTTTCTTAATTTATCAAACGAAAAATAATGTAAAGTTTAACCAATTCTACAGTATTTTTTATTAAATAAAAAGAAAAGATAAATGTATATACATGTTACAATCGGCTAGGCCTAAGTGAACCGACGGCGGCGCCGTTGGAATAATCTTGCAAAATATTTTATATCATTTGATTTTTAAGGTCCGCCAACATGCTAAACGTGGCCTTTAGGTCTTACTAACCTAATCTCTACCCCGTAAGCGAAAAAAACGTGATAATATGGATGTATGTGTATGTAACTTTAGGAAGTTTTATCGCACGTTCTTGTTGCAGTGTCGCCATCTACAAATACCTTTCTCGCGAGGGCATCATTCCGGAGAGTCTGTACCCTAAGGAATCCAAGCTGCAGGCTCGCGTCGAGGAATTCCTAGAGTGGCAACACGTTGGCCTGAGGCTGCACTGTGCCATGTACTTTAGAGTTACCGTAAGTATTTCAGAATTCTTGTCGAACTTGTGCGCAAATTTTATACTATAACTACTTGTAGGCAAATATTATCGTCCTCATTACATACTTCTTACAAAGAAATATGCTTTCGGCTATTACATCCCATGTGGTTTTCGGCAGAGTAGAATAGGACCACTCCAAGTCTTCCCATGGATGTCGTAAGAGGCGACTTAGGAAATACAAGCTAAACAAAGCTCATAAACATCAATGAGACCTCTCCAAACCGTCTGGCCAGCGAGGAGAGTGAAAGCCAAATCTTCTGTCTGCATTGGCCAAGTATGGCTCCGGTAGTACAGAGAGGGTTATGCTCCTGAAGTGGAGACTAAAAAGACCTGATGATGATGTTGATGATTACATCCCACATTTAAACAAAAAGTTTGAATGTAAATGAAAGGGACATTTTCTTTAAATAAAACATTAAAACATGTTTTAAAGTGTGCCTTCGCAAAAAATTATAGCGTACGTCACTCGGGAGTAGAGTTTAACGATAGATGCGTACAAATTTGTTGAGGTTGTTTGATATTAGAAGTTATGGTGGGATAAAGAAACACACATAGTACATACATATTTCCAAGAACTCTAAAACAATACACTCCTTTTTGCAAGTCTTGTAATGAATAGAAATAAACTGAAGAGGTTCTGATTAGCCGTATGAAGTCCTCTGTTGGACATACATAGGAATGAATCATTAAGAAATCCTAATCATTAAGAAATTCTTAAGGATTCATTGCAAGTGACTTGTATTCATTCTAATGTTAAACCAAGTCACTGACTATAACCGTGAATGGCTATCTCCTGATTATTAATATTTATGATATATTATCCAATGATTAATAATGTTGTTGTTTGTTGTTAAGTGGCCAACACTGGTGTCATATTCTTCAAGCTGCCTAATGGCATCTGAAATAGCTTAACGACTGCCATCAATGATAACAGTCGGGAGCAACGGTTTAACGTGCCTTCCGAAGCACGGAGGCGCTCGAGATATTTTTATGCCACTTGTCACCCATCACAGTGGGGACTACGCCCAGGGTTGCTTAACATGGGTAAGCGCTTTAAATGCTCACGACCACTGAGCCATCGGACTCCTATTAATTTGTAATGTATGAGTGTACATATCGTTACAACAAACTGTAGTAGGTATATATATCTTGTAATATAGAGAAGACCTGGTTTTCCAAGACACAGGTATTGCTCGTTCGGGAACTAGGGCTGCACTATAAATTTGTATACAACATTTGTTTGTTAATAAATAATTATTATTATTATTCTGTTCCAACCCAAAAATGTGAATCGAAACTCTTTTCATATTTTTTTTCAAAAACCATTTAAGTAAATAAAATTCGTCTTGTTAAAGAGGAAGTATGTGTTAGAATTGTTTTTTTAGTGAGTTTTTTGCATAAAAGGGGGTCGAGAAGATTTGCATGCGTTTTTTTTTTATTGGAATCAAGTATACCACTTATTTTCACAGAAAAATAACAACGTAGCAACGCCACCATGTTTATTCATGCATGTAAATACCGGCAGTGAAAACACCTTGATTGTGTTACGATTTTGCATCGAAACTTTAAAAATCCGATACTGTGTTACCTGTCGGCAGCACTCATCGGGGCTCGGTAATTTTTTGATTCAATTACCATTTTAAGGGTGGTTTCGCGCTGGGGGCTGTGGTGAAAACCGGCCAAGTGCGAGTCGGACGCGTGTACGAAGGGTTCCGTACCATCCTTACTAATATTATAAATGCGAAAGTGAGTTTGTTTGTTTGTTTGTTACGCTTTCACGCCGTAACTACTGAACCGATCATTATGAAATTTTGCATACAAGTTCTCTGGAGTACAGAGAAAGACATAGGCTACCTTTTATCCCGGGAAAAAGTACTATTCCCGAGGGATCGACATTGACGCGGGCGGAGCCGCGGGCGAAAGCTAGTTACCTATAAAACCAAAAAATTTTTTCTAGCTGTTTATGTCCCACTGCTGGGCAAAAGCCTCCCCTTCATTTCTCCAGGTGTCCCTATTTCGAGCCTTCTAGTTTATCCCATAATAATTCAATTCATTTAATTATTTATTTCTAAAGTGAATGTAGAACTAAATATTCTGTAAATATTTCAAACGTCTACCTGTTGCCGTTATCAAAACCGAGCAAAATGTTCAATAAATCACGTTTGTTGTATGGGAGCCCCTAAAATATTTATTTGATACTGTTTTTTAGTATTAGTTGTTATAGCGGTAGCAGAAATACATTATGTGTGAAAATTTCAACTGTCTGACTATCACGGTTCATAAGATACAGCCTGGTGACAGACGGACAGCGCAGCCATATTAATGGGGTCCCGTTTTTACCCTTTGGGTACGGAACCCAAAAAAGGATGGCGTATTGGTAAATTTGCCCCAGGGAGGATTTTAATAAAGTTGCCTGCATATTTTCTCAATAAATTGCGCGATGTGCAATATTTTCACATTTTAAGTACCACGAAATGGCTTATAATATATATAGGAGACCACAATATTTTTTATTTATGACATCAAATATAAAAACAAAACATAATTAAGTATGTGACTATTATAAAAATCTATAATGGGTCAAACAATGAAGCTTCAAAATAAAATATATATATATATATATATATATATATATATATTGTCCTCCTTTCGGCCGTTGTTGATCAGGCCGAAATCCGATATAATTGTTGATCAACCTTTACCCGCCTCTAACTCTGAAAGTTTTGGGTCTATCGTGCTCTTTCTGCTATATATGAATTCTCCTAGTTACGACACTTTGCTTAATTGTGCCGTAAAGTCTTATACTCGTCATAAATTATTACGATAATTATTGATCGATTAACCGCCTTTTTTCATGCACTGAGGATACTTTTGTTGATCGAATATATACCGCGTTTGATCAATATTTGATGCGAATTATTGCTTTCGAGAAACGCGGCGGCAGAGCGGCAACGTCGCAAAAAACGAAATGGAAGTATGTTAAAGTGAGATAGAAAGTGTGCCCGTGCAGTCGGTGTATTTCGTTGGATGACGTGTTTTTAAGGAAATAAAATTTCGTATTTTTGTTTAGGAGACGGACGACATAAGTATGTAAGAACTTATTTTACTTTTATATTCCATACTACCAGTATCCATATCCAAAATAATATTATAAATGCGAAAGTAACTCTGTCATTTGTCTATCTATCTGTCTTCATAGACACTTCATCTGTCTTGATTTAGAAAATTTCCATACAAACTTCCCCCTGAACGGATAAAACAGGGGGGAAGTTTGTATGGAAATTTTCACATTTCTATTTATTTATTTAATAACGCTACAGCAGTACTTTCTACACTTGGAAGTATGCAAAAAGGTGTATAAGTTCTCGATTACAATTAAAAAAGATTATGTAGGGGAAACTGGGCCAAATTCAACCCTAAAGCCACGAAGGGTAAAATGGTTTGAAGGCGAGGGCAAAGGCCGAGCCGTTGAGGATTCAGCACGACCCCCCTTCTACCCCAAGGGTGCTGCAGTGCCGCCGCAGGCCGAACTGCTGAACACTAGGGCCGTGAGGCCGTAGACCGAGCCCCAAGGCGAATGCGAAGCCTGAGCCATCGAGGATTCAGCAACCCCCCGCCCAAGTGTGCTGAGGCTGCAAGCCGAACTGCCGAACACTTGGGCCGCGAGTCTGTAGGCCAAGCTCCAAGGTGAGAGTGAACCCCGAGCCGTTGAAAATTCAGCACGATCCACGAAAAAATCTCGTTTGTTGTATGGAAGCCACCTTAAATATTTATTTTATTCTGATTTTAGTATTTTTAGGGTTCCGTACCTCAAAAGGTTAAAAGGAACCTTTATAGGATCACTAGGTTGTCCGTCTGTCTGTCGCTCTGTCAAGCCCCTTTTCCTCACGAACGCGTTGAGGTATCAAGCTAAAATTCATACCAAATACTCAAGTCTACTGTCCCTTGAAGCTGTAAAAAAATCTAACTTCTAAGCCAACGCAATCAAAAGATACAGCCGCTTATGCCGCAAATTTTCGTGTTTTTCGAACTCGCAAGGGAATCAAAACCTACAGGGTACTTCCCGTGAACTCAGAATCTTGGAATTTGGTATGAAGCAACATCATAAAGCACAGATAAAGAAAAAATTGCGAAAAGTATACATTTTTTGTAACATCATGTAATCATTAAATAAATATATATAAATATATACGGACAAATCACACAGATTGAGCTAGCCCCAAAGTAAGTTCGAGACTTGTGTTATGGGATACTAACTCAACGATACTATATTTTATAACAAATACATATATAGATACACATCCAAGACCCAGGTCAATCCGAAAAAGATCATTTTCCATCTTGACCTGGCCGGGGATTGAACCCAGTCACTCCGTGTCGCAGGCTGGCGTGTTGACCGCTGCGCCACGGAGCTAGTATTAATGCCGCAAATTTTCAACATTCGTAAGGGAATCAAAATCTATAGGGTACTTCCCGTGAACTCAGAATCTTAAAATTTGGTGCATAGCAACGTCGTAAAGCACAAGTAAAAAAAAAATTGCGAAAAGTGTTAATATTTATTTACAACATATTATAAAAATATTTTAAATAATTAAATTTCAGCTTATTATAGATAACGGTACGGAACCCTACGTGTGCGAGTCCGAGTCGCACTTGATCGGTTTTTTTTTTTGTTATAGCAGCAACAGATACACATCGTCTGTAAAAATTTCACACTGGCTAACTATCACGGTTCATGAGATACAGTCTGGTAACAGACGGACGGACGGCAGACAGACAGATGGGCTACGGAGCCATATTAATTTACCCTTAAAAGGGTACATATCAATAACATCATATTAGGACCGACTGTTCAATTCTGCCATTTGAAAAAGTCAGCAGAGAGATGTGATGACGCATTGATGTATCCTTATCTTTACTAGTATTATAAATGTGAAAGTGAGTTTGTTTGTTTATTTATTTGTTTGTTTGTTTGTTACGCTTTCACGCCGTCACTACTGAACCGATCATCATGAAATTTTGTATACAAGTTCTCTGGAGTACGGAGAAGGACAAAGGCTACCTTTTATCCCGGGAAAAAGTACTATTCCCGAGGGATTGACATTCACGCGGGCGGAGCCGCGGGCGATAGCTAGTTTTCTATAAACTTGCGTCTGCGACAGGTACCTGACTGTACGTCAAAATATTTATCTACCAATATTCATATAATGAACTGAATTCGTTAAAGAGTTAAGGAGGAACATACATATATGCATACAAAAAAGTCTGAAAATCGTCAATTTAGTTTCAGTGTCATGTATAGAGCTTATAAACACATTATCTCTGAAAACAAAGTAACTTACTTCATGACCGACCCTTACAGGTTATTTATTAGTAGTGATATAATAGTTATAGGAAGGTACTTTAATCTTACCACAAAAAGGTATTAAAGTGACGTCATTACTTCGTAATTGTAGTAAATAATGTGTTTTACTTCGTTAATTAAGTAATTGTTATGACCTACCTGTCTTAGGTAGCTTGTTTTAGATTTCCCTTTAATTAAATGATTGATTACTCGTGTTATCTATCATTCATCCTTCGTACCATAGGTAGGAAGGTAGTAGGAAGGTGGGTATCAAACCCAATCCTCGTAGAAAAAAAAAACACTTGCATACTTTATAAATAGTAGTGTCCGATCCTTGAAGGGATTCTCGATCATAATTCAGCCCGTTGATATGAACAACTTTTCAACTATGGGACCAATGAATGCCGAGACAGTCGTTGGCGAGTTACATACTTAATTCCAAATTAAACATAGCATCGTTAGGAATAGAATTCATATGTAGCAAAATTTGCAACATATGAATTCTCTTTTCTTTAAACTGAACACTTCCTAAGTAAGAGGCCGGTACAGGTGGATCAAAAATTAATGCGGATTTCAGCCTGATCAACAATGGAGGCAAGCGGTGTCATCCTCAACTGTATATCCGGTAGTTGAAGTAATGGCATCGGGTACGCGCACCCGGCCGCCCGAGCTGCTTCTTGCTTTACCAGTGTTAGTAGTATCCTAATACCTTTATATCCTTCCTTAATCCAATAAATTCGTATCCTTCCCCAGCTAAAAATTACTTCCGTTGGGTAGCAGCGTCGGACGCACAAGAAGCCAAAGAAACTGTGCTCGCAATCTCGTCTGCCAAGCATGGTGAGTATGCCAACATCCTCCCATTGAACGAATAAGTATCCTTGGGAGAGGCCTTCATCCAGCAATAGACTATTTGCTGCTGTATTGATGAATGATGATAATGAACAATAGCCGAAAGGAGGACAACACAGGAAAGGCTACTTCTGATTTTAGTATTTTTTTGTTACAGCAACAACAAAAATGCATCATCTGTGAAACTTTCTAACTATCACGGTTCATGAGATACAGCCCGGTGATACACGGACGGATAGACGGACGGAAAGCGGAGCCATATTAATCGTTCGATACACTTCGATTTTGCAAAGAAAATATTTTTGTAACTATTTCTCTTTAGCCATGTCAAGAAAGAGATCAAATATTTTGCAATTTTAAAAGCAGCAAAAAGATTGGGAATCATTAGATCCCAAGATCACTCATGAGAAGGTCGCTCAAAGAGCAATGGAGAGGGCTAGGGCAAGCGAAGCGTCGAACACCAACCTACCAGGTGGTCGGACGACCTGAACAAGGACGCAGGGAAACGCTGGATGCAGGCCGCTTCAAACCGGTAATTTTGAAAATCATTGGGAGAGGCATATGTCCAGCAATGGACTTCTTGCGGCTGATATGATGATGATGATGAGATGCCAAGAATGTCAGGCAAGGCTTGATGCTGGTTGAGAACATCAGGCTGCATCTCGCTTAGCGGAATCCTATGCTACTCGCGAAGCTCACCTGAGCTCTGATTGTGAGCGTCATACGTCATCTCGCGATTCAGAAATTTACGTACAACGGGAATCACGCCGTATGCTGTCATAAAAGGCGATCTTTGCTAACAATCCATTCATATATAATATATAACACTATCTATTAGCTATGCTGTGATAAAAGGGAATCTTTGCGAACAATCCATCTAAAATAAATAGGTATATAGTATATTCTGTAGGCGTGTTATATTTGATTGCTAGCTGATGCCTGCGACTTCGTTCGCGTGGACTGACGTTCATGATCAGTACTCTGTAGTGCACTCTAAAACAAGTGAGGAACGTGGATCGCAACTGAGACCTAGACGTGGTTGTGCATATACCTACGGCAAGAAGTCAATCGCACATCACGTTCATCACTGCTCTCTAGATACCTAGACGTAGACGTGTTAATACGTTGAGAACTCAGGCGTGATTCTCGAATTATGTAAATTTCTGAATCGCGAGATGACGTATGACGCTCACGATCAGCGCTCAGATGTGCTTCGCAAGTCGAAGAGGATTCTGCTGAGCGAGATGCAGCCTGATGTTCTCGATCAGCATTAAGTCTTGTCTGAAATTTTTGGGATCTAATCATTCCCAATCTTTTTGCTGCTTTTAAAATTGCAAAAGATTTAATCTCTTTCTTGACATGGCTAAAGAGAAATAGTTAAAAAATATTTTCTTTGCAAAATCGAAGTGGATCGAACGATTAATATGGCTCCGCTATCCGTCCGTCTGTCTGTCCGTCCATCCGTACGTTTGTCAATAGGCTGTATCTGATGTACCGTGATAGTTAGATAGTTGAAATTTTCACAGATGATATATTTCTGTTGCCGCTATAACAAAATAAATATTAAAATCAGAAGTAGCCGTTCCTGTGTTGTCCTCATTTCGGCCATTGTTCATCATCATCATTCATCAATACAGCAGCAAATAGTGCATTGCTAGACAAAGGCCTCTTCAAAGGATACTTATTCGTTCCATGGAAGGATCACTCACCTGCCAATCATGGTGAGTATGGTAAAAACCATACTCACCATGATTGGCAGGTGAGATGGCGAGCGCAATTTCTTTGGCTTGAAATGAAATGAAAGGAAATGATTTATTAATTTACATGAAACATGGTTAAAATGTGACAAACTAAAAACTTCTTGTGCGTCCGACGCTGCTGCCCATCGGAAGTAATTTTAAGCTGGAGAAGGATAGGAATTTGTTGGATTAGGAAGGGAATAAAGGAATTGGGATACTACTAACATTGATAAAGCAAGATGCAGCTCGGGCGGCCGGGTGCGCTTTCCCGATGCCATTACTTCGACTACTGGATAGGCAGTTGAGAACGACAACTCTTACCTCCATTGTTGATCAGGCTGAAATCCGCATTAAATATTGATCCTCCTTTACCAGCCTCTTACTTAGGAAGTGTCGAGTTTAAATTTTGCGACATGTAAATTCTCTTTCTAACGATGCTTTGTTTAATTAGGAGTAAAGTATGAACTCGCCAACGACTGTCACGGCATTCATTGGTCCCATAGTTGAAAAGTTGTTCATATGAACGGGCTGCATTAGGATCGAGAACCCCTTTAAGGATCGGACAGGGTTTTCTTTACATATTGTATGCATTGATTTACTACTATTTACAAAGTATGCAAGTGTTTTTTTTCTATGAGGACTGTGTATCAATGCTACCTTCCTACCTATGGTATGAACGATGAATGATAGATAACACGAGTAATCAATCATTTAATTTAAGGAAAATCTAAAACAAGCTACCTAAGACAGGTCGCAACAATTAATTAACGAAGTTAAACACATATTTCCTACAATTACGAACTAATGATGACACTTTAATACCTTTATGGTAGTATTGATTAGCTGGTAAGATTAAAGTACCTACCTATAATCCTATAGCTATTATATAACTACTAATGATAAATCTGTAAGGGTCGGTCATGGACTAAGTTACTTTGTTTTTCGAGATATCGTGTTTATAAGCTCTATGACATGAAACTAAATTGACGAATTTTAGATTTTTTTGTATACATGTATGTATGTATGTTTATCCATAACTGTTAAACAAATAAGTTCATTAAATGAAACTTGGTAGATAAACATTTCGATGTATAGCCAGGTACCTGTCGCAGACGCAAGTTCATAGAAAATACATCAACGCGTTATCACATTTCTCTGATGATTTTTTCGAATGACAGAATTGAACAGTCGGTCCAAATATTATGTAATTGGATATGTATACTTTTTAGGGTTCCGTTATTAAAGGGTAAAAACGGGACCCTATTAATATGGCTCCGCTGTCCTTCCGTCTGTCCGTCCGTCCGTCTGTTACCAGACTGTTTCTCATGAATCATGATAGTTAGCCAGTTGAAATTTTTACAAATGATGTATTTCTGTTGCCACTATAACAAAAAAAAATTCAGAAAAAAATAAATTTTTAAGGTGGCTCCTATACAACAAACGTGTTTTTTTTTGCTCATTATTGCTCGATGTTGATACTGGCAATATGTAGACGTTGAAATATTCACAGAATATTTAATTATATATTAATTTCAAAAATAAATAATTAAATTGATATAAAATTTATATTTAAGGGGGGCTCCCATACAACAGAGATACTTTTTTGCCATTTTTATAGATAATGGTACGGAACCCTTAGTGCGCGAGTCCGACTCGCACTTGCCCGTTTTTTTTCTATAGTCATACAGATATTATAACAAATGACAATGTATTTGATGTTGCTGTCACTAGGAAGTCAGCTTTCACAGAACCGATATTGCTGCAACTTTGTTCACCTGTGCAACGTGCAATAATAAGCGTATTATTCATAATACTTTATCTTGTATATCATGAACCGTGATAGTTAGACAGTTGAAATTTTCACAGATGATGTATTTCTGTTGCCACTATAACAAAAGATACTAAATTCAGAAGTAGCCTTTCCTGTGTTGTCCTCCTTTCGGCCATTGTTCATCATCATCATTCATCAATACAACAGCAAATAGTCCATTGCAAGACCTCTCCCAAGGATACTTATTCGTTCCATGGGAGTGTATTGCCATACTCACCATGCTTGGCAGGCGAGATGGCGAGCGCAGTTTCTTTGGCTTCTTGTGCGTCTGACGCTGCTGGCCATCGAAAGCAATTTTAAGCTGGAGAAGGATAGGAATTTGTTGGATTAAGGAAGGGAATATAGGTATTGGGATACTACTAACACTGGTAAAGCAAGACGCAGCTCGGGCGGCCGGGTGCGCGTACCCAATGCCATTACTTCGACTACCGGATAGGCAGTTGAGGATGACACTTCTTACCTCCATTGTTGATCAGGCTAAAATCCGCATTAATTGTTGATCCACCTTTACCGGCCTCTTACTTAGGAAGTGTTGAGTTTAAAGCGAAGAGAATTCATATGTTGCAAATTTTGCTACATGTCATACATACATCGTCGCAGATCGTAAGCCGATCAAGGGATTGGGATAAAATCTGCAGAATCATGTTAATAGGCGATGCGGCTAGCAACCCATGACTCATTTGACAACTAATTTGATTCCGTTTTCCACCTAATGCCAAACAACATGATAAACGTGGCCTTCAGGTCTTAAAACTTAGGCTCTGTCTACCCTGCAAGGGCAAAAGACGTGATGCTAAAAATCGTCAATTTAGTTTCAGTATCATGTATAGAGCTTATAAACACAATATCTCTGAAAACCAAGTAACTTACGCCATGACCAACCCTTACAGATTTATTATTATTACTAGCTGTCCCGACGAACATTGTTTCGCTATAAGATAAACACTCTTTAAAACAATCTTATCTTTTAATTTGGACCAAATTACAGATAGTTATAAAGTTTGTTCAAAATCTAAAAAAATTGTAGTTTTGGAGTTTATCCCGAACATACATCGTGATACTAGATTGTTATATACAAGAATTTCTCGTATATGCTATACTTTATTTACTAAACTTTCCAAGTCATTGTATGTCCTCTGTAAACTTTATTATTATTATTTCGAGCTCTTTTTTATGTTTTTCTTTTCCAATTTTTACCCATGACCAAGGCCAAGTGCAAATGAAAATAAAAAGGAAATGTCTATTTCTGTATGAATTTTATTTATATGGGAAACCGAAATAAATGAATTATTATTATTATTATTATTATTATTTATTATTATTATTTGTATCTCTTTTTAAGTCATGGGACATGCCCCGGTCCTTTGAGAATGAGCTGAATGAGCTTGCGTGGGAATATAGATCCAACACTTAAAGGCCCTTTGTAGAAGTTGATGTAATGTGTGTCTCCAGTCAGAACCCGTTCCTGGAAATAGTAATATATAACATGTTCTTAAACAGGTCTTGGCCGGAGGAGAAACTATTTCATTTTAAAGAGAAATTACTGGGTTATGTTATTGAAATGTGGTTGGACGTGTGTTGGGTTATTGCAAAGGGCCGGACACCTGCCATAATCATTGGCGGTTGTCCTGAATCCTTAAAGGCTCAGGCTATGCCCTCGCCTTGGAGCTCGGTCTGCGGCTTCGCGGCCCCAGTGTTCGACAGTTCGGCCGGCGGCCTCATTGCAGCACACTTGGGGGGGGGGGGGGGTCGTGCTAAATCCTCAGTGGCTCGGGCTCCGCTCTGAGCTCGGCCTGCGGGCTCGCGGCCCAAGTCTTTGGAAGTTCGGCCTGCGGCCTCACTGCAGCACACTTGGGGGAGTGGAAGGGGGGGGGGGGGGGGAGTCGGCTTTGCCCTCGACACTCCGATCGGTTCGGGCTGCGCCCTCGCCCCGAAGCTCATAACTTATTGCCTCCATACAAACATAACATAATTAATTAGTAATGTACGCGAACGGAGTCGCGGGCACTGCTTGCATTCTATAATCCTAATAAATAGGTAACTACAGAATAGATGACAGGTCGTTCCATCACAGCTGTTTAGCTAACAGTTGTGATGCGATCTAGAGCGAAGTGGCAACAGCGCACAATGGACTCAGCCAATCGTAGAGCAGGAAGCCTCTCATTGGCCCATTTGAATCAGATCAATAATTGACGGAGTGGAATTGTATAAAAAAGTTCAATTTTCTGCCGCCAGAGGGCTGGCAATTATTGATCTAATCTGAGATCGGATTGCTCACAATGTACGCAAAATCCAGCATTAGATCAATAAATGCTGTCCTGATCAACAATTGCCAACGGATCAACAATTAACTGATGCCACGAGACGGTCGATCAACAAATGTCGAGTGGAGATATCTATATATATATATATATATATATATATATATATATTCGTGGTACTTGACTAGCTCCGTGGCGCAGCGGTCAACACGCCTGCCTGCGACACGGAGTGACCGGGTTCGATCCCCGGCCAGGTCAAGATGGAAAATGATCTTTTTCAGATTGGCCTGGGTCTTGGATGTTTATCTATATAAGTATTTGTTATAAAATATAGTATCGTTGAGTTAGTATCCCATACCACAAGTCTCGAACTTACTTTGGGGCTAGCTCAATCTGTGTGATTTGTCCGTATATATTTATTTTATTATTATTTATTTATATATATACAATACATTTGAGCGCTATAACCCGTCACTGAATGTTTCCGGTGCAAAGGTGCCCAAAACACTAGCCGCGTTACCGCGTTGGATAGCTATGGCAATCCTTTGCACCGGAAACGAGCCAGAGCGAGTCTCAAGTCCTTTCCCCTATGCGGTGACCTATAATATATACAGGGTAAGTGGTATCTAACGCATAACCTCTTAAAGGTGACTAAGGTATATCAAGATTAACTACGTTTGTTCTATGACTTTTTGTTATTAGATGTTTGCGTTTTTCATACAAAAAAAATTAAATGCAATTTTGCGACTCAGCAGGCGGCCGCTGGCTCACTACAGTAGAATTAAACATAGACTTAACGTTTCATAGAAAACCACATAATAGCTTATGTGTGTAAAATCTTGTGAGAATGACAATGGTTTATTTGCCTAAATACAGTATGATACAGGTCTTACATTTTGTCATTGGTACATTTTATTTACTATGTACTGCGTTTAGGTAAAAGTTATAGAACAAACGTTGTTAGTCATGATGTACCTAAGTCGTCTTTAGCAGGTTTTGCGTTAGTTAACTATAACCCTGTATAAAAAATAATATACAGGTCAATAATGCTTGGCAAACCTGTACCTAATTTTCGTTTACGTTTTACATAGCCACCAATTTACTATTATGGTGCATAGACATTAATTTATGTATTTTGTGTTAAGCGGTATATATTATAACTTTTGTCTATTTAAACCAAAAGTGCCATGTGGTTTCCGGCCTAGAATACAGACCTCGATTCTGTCCTATGAATTTATTTTTGAATTTATTTTATTTGAATTATTTGCTATAGCGATTCTGATTGCAAAATTAAAATATTGACAGGAGGTTAAAAATCAATTTATAACCACCTGTATTGATTCTACATATATCTGCGTGATAAAATAATATATATCTTCAAAGATATTCAGTATATGTATACTGAATATCTTTGAAGATATATATTATTTTAAATAAGAACTATTTGAATAACGAAACGGGCTTCTAATCGGAAGCCAGACAAAAATAATAAACAGTACGCCAATCAATTAGAAACGCATGTTGGCAACTCTGATGCATAGTGCCCGAGGGGCTTGTACCTACTGAGTTGATGAACTTGTACACTGTTTTAAAGCCACCCTTTGCAATATAACATTATATAATAGTTGCATATAAGCAACCTATTATTGCGGCTTTAGAAAAACGAACGTGTCGTGACTGTAGGAAGTAAATAATATTGTTAACTATTGCACGTACCTACACCAGAACACGTATTTTTAAATCATAATATTAGTAAGGATAAGGATAACCTTATCCTTACTAATATTACTTATTAGTAAGGATAACCTTATCATTACTAATATTACTTATTAGTAAGGATAACCTTATCCTTACTAATATTATGATTTAAAAATACGTGTTCAGGTGTAGGTACGTGCAATAGTTAACAATATTATTACCATTTTAAGGGTGGTTTCGCGCTGGGGGCTGTGGTGAAAACTGGCCAAGTGCGAGTCGGACGCGTGTACGAAGGGTTCCGTACCATCCTTATCCTTATCCTTACTAATATTATAAATGCGAAAGTGAGTTTGTTTGTTTGTTACGCTTTCACGCCGTAACTACTGAACCGATCATCATGAAATTTTGCATACAAGTTCTCTGGAGTACGGAGAAGGACATAGGCTACCTTTTATTCCGGGAAAAAGTACTATTCCCGAGGGATCGACTTTGACTTTAAATATAAAAGTACTCTAATGAACAAAAACATCCTCAATACAGAAGTTACTGCACGAAATTGTGGATTTTGATGTATTTTTAAATCACTACAATTCGCTGGATTCATTAAATGCATCAAAATTGTTTGTATAGTACAAACAATTTTGATGCATTTAATGAATACAGTTAGGTCGATCCTTGCACAAGATCGCTGCCTTGTTGGAATAACAGCCTCCGAGGTTCAGTGGTTACGTCGTTTACCTATAGACCCGGGGGTCGTGTGTTCAATACCCCCGGGAAGCATACTTTGTAAGTTGTTTCCAGTTTGGTTAGGCCATTGCAGGCTTGAATGGTTTTGCGCGTAATAGCTTGCACAGAAGTTTAGAAGACATTTTTCGTTCGCGCGGCCCCCCTTTATCCCGAAAATCCCGCCTGTTAGCGTTGCTATCCGTCCGGATAAAGCCGGACAGTGTTAAGCTTTTCACCTCTTGTCTGGCCAATATTGACTGCCTTCGGCCCGTCTGGCTTTTTATTCAATCCTTCCATTCAATCACTTCAGTCGGTAGCGACGAGCGAGACGAGATGTCTAGCGCGACTAAACGCAAGTTTACATAGGGTCAGGTTTTTTAATACTGTGTTTTATTTGATATTTTTGAAAGAAATCCTAATTTTTCTTAATGTCCGGCTTTGGGATCCAAGTCCGATTCTTTTGACGGGTAAGTCCGACTATTTGATTTTTAGAAATGGCAATGCTACTGTAGCCGTAAATTCTATTGTTATTTCTATTCTGGTTCAGTGTCAGTGAGTAAGTTAACCGTTCGATATAAATTAGACGTTATATTACCGTGTACCAAATACCCTGTAACAGATTTGTAAGTTGTCAATATTGTAAACTTTTTTGCCCGCATCTCTGTCTGCGGTAATGTAGATCAAGGGATCGACTGTTTCTAAGGGGAAACAGTCGATTTTCCGGGATGAAGGGTGCCCTCGTTCGTCCTTTCCCGAGCCTCAAACTCCATATCGAATCACATCGCAAATGGTTTAATAGTTAGCGTTAAGTGGCAACAAACAGAGTTACTTTCGCATTCGCCGACGAAAGCTGGTCTTAAACTGGGCGTAAGCATTATGCGCAAAGGAATGATAAGCAACAAGTGGCATAAAAGTATCTCGAGCTCCACCGTCCTTCGGAGCTGGTGGTCCTGGCTGTCATCATTGATGGCAGTTGTTAAGTTATGTCAGATGCCTTTGGGCAGTTTGAAAAATCTGACACACACGAAAAACAAAACAATATATACCCTAACGAAAATCACTAATGTGAAAGTGAGTTTTTTGTCACACTGTCACCTTTTATCTATAAACCGATCACTATGATATTTTGGATGTAACTTGGTTGGGGTTTAAAGAAGGTCAATATATACCTTACATCTAAATACTCATTCATTCATTCATTTTCAGCCCACATCAGCCCACTCCTGGGCATAGGCCTCCCTTTTTTTACGCCATTCTCTATGGTCTTGTGCTAGTCTCATCCACTGTTTTCCACTCAGCCGAATAATGTCATCTGACCAGCGGGCTGGTGGTTTACCGAATGGTCTTCTCTGGTCATCTTAATATATAAAAGGCAAACCTGACTCAACATCTATCAACGCACAGCCGAAACTACTGAAAGCATTTCGCTGAAATTTGGCATACAGATAGTTGTAATGACGTAGGCATGCGCTAAAAAAGGATTTTTGAAAATTCGCCCCCTAAGCTGGTGAAAAGGAGTTAAAATTTTGTATGGAAGTCCGTCATTTTTACAGCTAGAAGCCTGAAACTTTATTTTTAGGTTAACGATTAGAAATAAACAGTAACATGTCCATGGGTTGTTGTATATTCCACCCCTAAGGGGGTGAAAAAGTTCTTGAAAGTTTGTATGGGGAAACAAGATTAGTTAAAATATTTTATTCAAAACTTCACATTAGTAGAGTCCTACCTATCAATAAATGAGTACTCCACGCGGACGAAGTCGCGGGCAAAAGCTAGTTTCAAAATAAAGTAGGTCACACCTTAGGGATTGACACTAATGCAAGTGAAGCTGCGGGCGAATGCTAGTAGAGATTTTTTTACAAACAGATTGAGCTAGCCCCAAAATAAGTTCGACATTTGGGTTATGGGATACTAACTCAAGGATATATACTCGTATTAAGATAAACATCCATTACCTAGGCCAATCTGAAAAATGACATTTTCCATCTGACTGGTGGATCTGACCGGGGATCGAACCCGGGAACTTCGGTGTGGCAACCTGGCATGATGCCAGGCCTCAGAGTTAGTCAATCATAGCATTCTGAATACACTACAAAGGTGATAGTTCTTAAGTCCCACGTAACATCCGAGTGAAGGATGCAGCTGCGATTTACTACAAACTATAAACTTTCAAACTAAGCTCTGTAAAGCTGGTAAGTGTTCTGTTAAGTTGCAAACAAGTTTCATATTTGCTTCCGAGTTGCAAAATATCTTGTAGAAAAGTTTAATTTCACGTATAGGAAATTTGTTGTACTTATACTAGCCATTGCCCGCGGCACCGCCCGCGTTAGTGTCGATCCATCTGGAACAGTAGAATTTTCCGAAATGAAAGGTATGTCAAGCTACCTTCATATCAAATTTCATCCATATTGGTTTAATGGTTGAAGCGTGAAAAGAAACAGAAAGATAGACATAGTTACTTTCGCATTTATAATATTAGTACGGATGTAAATACAATGAGATTGATTCATGATTTTAATTTTATCCTTTCATGCAACTTCAAGACTCAGATGATCCCAGATTGTGCCAGATTCTATGTAAAAATCCTTAAAAACAGTAAAATACTAGTTTCATCATCATCATTCCAGTCGTAAGAAGTCCAATGATGGACATAGGCCTCTCCCAAGGATTCTTCATTCCATGCAGGTATCGGGAATGTGCGTCCGGCATTCCGACCTGCTTTTGCCCTATTCATCCGGATGAGTAGTATTCCGATACCTTCATCCCTTTCCAGATCCAACAAATTTCCTTCCCCAGCTTACAATTGCTTCCAATGGGCAGCAGCATCGGAAGTATAAGAAGCCAAAGAAACTGCGCTCGCCAACCTCCTGCCCAGCGTAAGGAGTGCGGCATATCCTCCCATGGACTAAGAATCCTTGGGACAGGCCTATATGCGGCATTTTTTTTTATGATATAAATATAAATAAATATATACGGACAAATCACACAGATTGAGCTAGCCCCAAAGTAAGTTCGAGACTTGTGTTATGGGATACTAACTCAACGATACTATATTTTATAACAAATACATATATAGATACACATCCAAGACCCAGGCCAATCTGAAAAAGATCATTTTCCATCTTGACCTGGCCGGGGATCGAACCCGGTCACTCCGTGTCGCAGGCCGGCGTGTTGACCGCTGCGCCACAGAGCTAGTCAATATAGGTCGGCAAACGAGCAGGCGAGTCATCTGATGATAAGTGATCACCGCTGCCTATGGACAACTGCAACATCAGGGTGTGACAGGTGCGTTGTCGGCCTTTCAAGGAGTTGGGGAAAAGGAAATGGGAAGGGGGAGAGGGAAAGATGGGCCTCCGGCTCTCTCACTTACCGAACGCAGCATAGAAGCGGTAAAGCTTCTACTCAAACGTCGATTTTCTGTGAGAGAGTGGTACTTCCCCGAACGAACCGGCTCATTCATGCTACTAGCAATTCATTTTGCCGGTAGACTTTTTACGAAAGAAATGAAAAATAATTGACTTTCAATATTTTTGATTTACTTATTTGAATTGCTTCAAAAACTTAGTTTCATCTTTCTCAACAGTACATGGACCCCATCCTCTTCGGTCGCCAGAACACCCCGCAGCAGGTCGCCAGCTACGAGCGTCGGATGGTCACAGCTTTAGAAGACTTCAACACTAAGTGGCTGGGCAGAAATCACGACTTCGTGGTTGGGGACCAAATCACCGTGGCTGACTTGGTAGCCGCTTGCGAGTTGGAGCAGCCGAGTAAGTTTTTTGTTATATCTTTTTCTGTTTTGTAAAAAGGCTGTGCAGACAAATTGCAGCAGGTCGCCAGCTTCGAGCGTCGGATGGTCACAGCTTTAGAACACTTCAACACTAAGTGGCTGGGCAGAAACCACGACTTCGTGGTGGGGGACTAAATCACCGTGGCTGACTTGGTAGCCGCTTGCGAGTTGGAGCAGCCGAGTGAGTTTTTCGGTATATCTTTTTCTGTTTTGTAAAAAGGCTGTGCAGACAAATTGCAGCAAGTCGCCAGCTTCGAGCGTCGGATGATCACAGCTTTAGAACACTTCAACACTAAGTGGCTGGGCAGAAATCACGACTTCGTGGTGGGGGACCAAATCACCGTGGCTGACTTGGTAGCCGCTTGCGAGTTGGAGCAGCCGAGTGAGTTTTTTGTTATATCTTTTTCTGTTTTGTAAAAAGGCTGTGCGGACAAATTGCAGCAGGTCGCCAGCTTCGAGCGTCGGATGGTCACATCTTTAGAAGACTTTAACACTAAGTGGTTGGGCAGAAGTCACGAGTTTATGGTTGGGAACCAAATCACCGTGGCTGACTTGTTAGCCGCTTACGAGTTAGAGTAGCCGAGTGAGTTTTTTTTCTTTTTCTGTTTTGTAAAAAGGCTGTGCAGATAAATAGCAGCAGGTCGCCAGCTTCGAGCGTCGGATGGTCACATCTTTAGAAGACTTCAACACTAAGTTGTTGGGATGAAGTCACGAGTTCGTGGTGGGGGACCAAATCACCGTGGCTGATTAGGACTAGGCCGCTTGCGATTTGAAGCAGCCAATTGAGTCTTTTGTTATATCTTTCTCTGTCTTATAATAAAACCGGCTAAGTGCGAGTTGAACTCGCGCATGAAGGGTTCCGTACCGTTATCTATAAAAACGGCAAAAATTCATGTCTGTGGTATGGGGGCTCCCATACAACAGACATGATTTTTTTTCCGTTTTTATATATTTTATTTTTATTTAATTATTTTACTAATTTTGAGTCACCCATTCCCAAGCCTCTTATGACTCTTTTACATATCATATACTTTCAATAAAATAGAAAATTGTTTAGGTGTGTTTCGAAGTTGTTTATTTTTCCGAACAAAAGCTTATTTGTTACCTGATCATCGGCACGAGTAAGGGTGGGCGGCACTTATCTCGGAATCAGCGTCTTCATTATTTTTTATTTACCTGTCATTGTGTAAACATTACCTTTTAATTAGCTAGTAGTCAAAACATTATTAGCGTTTGCGAGAAACAGGGTTTGTTTTCTTCTAACAGAGTTCAAAAAGAGGAGGTTCTCAATTCTTCGGTATCTTTGTTGTTTTTTTTACGTGATATCGTCTTATAAATTGATGAACGCCGTCACGCACGAAAATGTGTCACGTTCCTAGTGTAAGCGTTCGGCTTGTGACGCATCTATCTCTCTTCCAAATTATCGTCCGTAAACCGACTTTACCAACCAACGCCAACCAATTTTTCATTTATAAATTTACCTATGTTCCTTGACGGTACGAAAAAAAATTTTTATAGACATCCCAATTCATTCCATTTACATTTCATCAAAGTCGGTTCAGCGTATTGAAGAAGTTGGAGTTATTTATTACAAGCTTTGGGCCTCCGGCTCTCTCACCCACCGAATGAAGCATAGAAGCGGTAAAGCTTCTACTCAAACGACGATTTTCTGTGTCAGTGTGGTACTTTTCCGGACTCCGGACGAGCCGTCCCATTCATGCTACTAACAAAAATGAAGTTTTTCCGGCCTGATGAACATAAGCTATAGATTAAATACCTATATCACCTGTGCGAAGCCGGGGTGGGCTGCTAGTAATGTAATAATGAGCGTCAACTCGTGAACGGGTGCTGCTGGGGGCGAGCAGGTCTGCTTGGTATCTTTGATACTCATTGCGCACTCGATCGCTAAAATAATATGTTCCGAAAATAATCATGTATATAATAAAGATTTTAATCATTACTAGAAATGTAAAAAAAAGATAAGAAAAATAGTCATGAAATTTAAATGCCCTTCAGGCGAGTAGGCGATCAATTCTATTGAAAATAGTTTCTTTTGGGGTTTCTTCTCTGCAGTGGTCGGTTCCGAAACGCTAGTAGTCTGTAGCTTTTGCACAATAGTTATTAATATATATACGGCGAGCTCTGTGGTGCAGTGGTTAACACGCCAGCCTGCAACACGGGGTGCCCGGGTTCGATCCCCGGTCAGGTCGTGATGGAAAACGATCTTTTTCAGATTGACCTGGGTCTTGGATGTTTAAGTTTATCTATATAAAAGTATTTATTATAAAATATGATATCGTTGAGTTAGTATCCTACGACACAAGTTCAAAACTTAGTGTGGGGATAGCTCAATCTGTGTGATATGTCTTTATATATTTATTTATATAAAGATAACTAAATTAGATCCTTTAAGATGTGATTTGACGTCAAAAAGTCCACGCAAAGGCCTATTTTCTGAATAAACGTTTTGATTTTTGATGTCATAAGGCAATATTAAATGCTTTAATTAAAAATAAAAATAGTTGTTTGTATGACGTTGAAGGGGATGCCGTTGTTTTGTTCCGGGACCCTTTCGCATTCCCGTCTGTCTGCGCTTTTCCTATTAATACCTTCTTCGTTTATACGAAATCTTTTAAAGATTTTCTAAAGCAAATACCAGACTTCAAACATGAATGCACTACGGCGTTCAAAATTAATATTATTTCTGATCGAAATTTAATTAGTTTATAGACTTTGGGATTTCTTCGACACTGTAATTTTCTTTTAATAAACTTATGCATATTCAACTTTCGAAATGAGTTCGAGTCAAATCTTGCTAATGAACAAATAAGAGTCGTCATTTGTTTAATAAAAATTGACAAGTGTGAGTCGCATCAGCACACACAAAGGTTTGTACCACCGTACAATATTTTCCAACATACCCTCTTGTATTGGGACACCGATATTTAAGTACATCCAAAACCTCTTTTATGAGCTCTTGTATGGATTCTGATGCCAAGTTTATTTTTTTATGTTACAGAACAAATGTAGCTGTTTCGGCGCGGTATTATCTATAAAAACGGCAAAAAATCATCTCTGTTATAAGGGAGCCACTCTAAAATAAACAAATATAAAAGAAAATTATTTTAATTTTAAATTGAATCTTATAACTCAATATTATGTGAATATTTCAAGCGTCTACATGTTGCCGTTATCAAAATCTAGTAAAAATGAGCAAAAATTCACAACAGAAACAATTGTTAGATACCTATTTGTTGTTATAGCTGCAACAGAAATACATCTATGTAAATTTTCATCTATACATAAAAATTCATCTATACATCTATGTAAATTTTCACTGTCTAATTATCACGGGATACATACATGTGACAGACGAACAGCGGAGCCATATAGGGCCCCGTTTTTGCCCTTTGGTTAGTTACTGAACCCTGAAAAGGTACTCTCGTTTCAATAAATGCAATTATTGTTCTCAACTCAAATAATATCATCTTTTGTTCTAGGAATGGCGGGGTACGATCCCAAAGAGAAGTTCTCCAACATCGCGACGTGGTACGAAAAAATCCGCAATCATTTCAACCCGCACTACGATGAAGCTCACATAGTGCTTAACAAAGTGGTCACGAAGCAGAAAAAAACTGCGGCAAAGTTGTAACACTTGTAAGACGTCCTTCATATCAAAAGCACGGCCAGGAGCAATTTACTACCAACGTATAGATTGAGACGGACCATGCAGTTCTATGATTTCTAGTTTGAATTGGCTCATAATAAAAACTTGTCATGAATAATAAGCTAGTTCCTAACAAATATAATTAGTCTGTCAAATAGATAATAAAAAAATATTGGTAAGTATTTTTCTTTTGTCGATTGAACAAAAAATTATAAAGATATAGCTCGTTAAAGTTCCGTGTTTACTACACTTTTTAGCAAACTGACGTTACAAACTCCCCGTCAGAAACTTGGACGCGCTTTATCTTGATATTTTTTGTTTATTTGGCAAAAAAAAAATACGTGTCTACTATTTTTTGGTTATTTAACTGACAGACAAATGTTTATCTTAATAATAGTTAAAATGTATATAGGCAATATAAACAAAATATTCAAAAAAGATACAGAGATTAAAGCTAATGAATGTATGTATGAATTTCGTGACTGAATGAGCTGTAGCGCACGCTTGCAATACTCTTTTTTTGGCGACGAGTCATTCCGCATTATACGGCACGCGTGATCTTCGGATGAGCCTCGTGTTGCGCTTAACTCCGGTCACGAAAATTTTTGCTGATTTGTGTCTTACATTATAAAACGTGTAGGATTTGCAATGATGGAACGAAATGCAAATTCTTCCTTCAAACTATTTAAGAACAACTGTTTAAAGTGAGAATTTTTGCCAAATAATGGCCACCCTGGCAAAATTAATAAAAGAAACTTCACGTTCTCAGTTTAAACCTAAGGACAAAACCGCTTACTATATAGATGGTTTAAACTGACACATGTTATAACAAGAAATGTCAGAGTATTGATGCATTTTGTACAAAATGGCAATTTCAGTATTCGGTATTCACGTAGGTAATTATCGTGAAATTAGCGTAAAGATTATATCGAATGAACAAAATATATTTTAGTATAAGATTGGTTATGGGATTAATCGGAAATATATACAGTTTTATTTTTATACATGTTTGAAATAATAATAAATATTTTTCTTATAAATATCTAAATATATTTTTTAATTTACCTTCTCCCGAAAGCAATTATTTGGAAAAGCATTAATAAAGAAATTATAATTAATTGAGATATTTAAGTCGAGATTTCAAGTGATATTTTCCAAGATGATGCCAAATAAATTCATATTAAATTAAAATATTATATAATATCTCTATCTCATTCTTCGAAGTTTTCTAATTGGTCGCCTATAAGAAATTGCTTGTGCGAAGGCCGCCATTGTACATACTACTTATTCTAATCTTTTGTATGGAATCATGGTGCATTAAAGAGCTTTTAATATAATCAAAGTTGAAAATAATAATCACATACTTTTGTTAATTATGAACCCCTTATACGTATTGAAAATTTAGAGTCAGATCACAAAATCGTAATTAAAAAGGCGTAAATCGCCGTAAAAAAATTTGCCCATCGGTGAATTTGTACGATATTTGAGTGGTTACGGTATCTTGTAAAACCCCTATATAGTTAAGAAAATTATAATCAACGGATAAAAAAAAAAAAAATGTTTCTTAAAACTAATAATTGCATTACAGTAGTAATGCAATAATTAGTTTTAAGAAACATTTACGACAGTAGTCGAAAAATCTAGTATTTTAAAGAAATGATAGACCAAAAAATCTAATATTCAGAGTAAAATCAGTAAGCAGTAAACTTGCAGTCAGCTCCCGGGAAAAGCAAGACGTCAGCGAGCGAGGTGATGAGCTGTATAGCTGCACCTTTCAGCGCGCGCACCGCCATCCCATTGGCGGGAAAGTTGCGTTTGGTTTCGCCCTCCGAGTGCACCTGGGACGCCATCAGCATCCGAGCGGCAGTCGTGGTCGGAAAGGCGAGCGGTCACGTTCAATTCTTAAGAAAGTTCGCGTTTTGTTTCCGCCGTTTTTTTTAAATTTGTAATTTTCATTCTAATTCAGTTTTTTGGGATTGGTAATACATTGTTTTAAATATACTTTTAAAACAATGTATTACCAGATTGGCGGTTGTTTTTGATTAAGCCGTTAAATTAAAATATTAAAGGTTTATATTTTTTACAAAATAAAAATATGAGTCTCTCAAACTATTTGAAAAATCCTAACAAGCTTGAAGAAAATGTTACAAAAATAAAGAAAGTTGTAAAACCCAGACCAAGTTCGGTGAAGGGCGCTCCAAAAAGATAACCGAGTAAGGCTGATCTCTTCCCATTTATTGGTAAGTAATTTTTTTTTATATTTTAATTGTTTTTTATCACAAGTAATAAAAATCCATGAAAAAAATATATTGCTTGAATTTTAAACGCATTATTACAGAAAGTATTAAAAAGAGAAATATAATTTAATTCATTAACTTTAATTAGGTAATACTATTTTATTTTTATAAATAGATTTTTTGATTTAAGTTTTTTTTTTATTTTAGAGTTTGAGTAATAAAATTTGAAAACCATTAAAATGGGATTAAATCGAGATTTATTGGGTCATTATAAATATATATTTTTTAGATACAATAAGTACAAACTATATTTAAGTGGGTTAAAAAATAAAAAAAAAAGGAAAGCTGTATAAAAAAATGGGAATTAAATTATGCGGTTCCATTGTGTAAATATAAGAAGGTCTAAATACTTTATTGGACCTGAAATAACTGACACCCGGGTTCTGTTATAAAATATTAAGTCGTCTAAATAATGTCTACTCCGCAAGAGGAAATATACGTGATAGTATGTTTGTATATATGTCTAAATATTTTACATTAGCATCCAATGGTTATGATAATTAATTTTGTTTAATGCCACTTAATGAGTATTTAGAATAGCAATAATATTGTTATTATTTTTTTCAGTTGCTGATTTATACATTCGTTAAATCGGCGAAATATTTTCAGAACATCGATCCATGATAGTCTCGCTTCAATACCCACAGGGCGGTTACCGGTCTATAGAGAAGGATACTTCAGCAGGAAAACATTCTACTTTAATCGAAGTCTTTTAGAGGTTATTACATTATTAAATTTTTGCTGTTCCCCACTCTGCGCATCAGGGACGCTAGGTATGCGTCTGCGCATGCTCGCGTAGAAATCTGTGTGCAAAAACATCCCTGATGCGCTGCAGTAGCGAGGCATCTTAACATCACACTGAGAGCGTTATTGAATTTTACTCAATAGTTATATTCACATAAGCATCATCATTTTAGGTACATATCCTCGTCTAGACAAGAAAGGACCAGAACCGATGGAAAGTCAAGCATCCACCACTTACAATTCTGCGGCCTAGCGAGGTCGTTTGGTACGTATGTATAGGTATACTGCGATTGCTGGAACGTGGTCGCCATTACAGGAGCCTTCTGCCCTGATGGTTGTCATCCTGATCCTGGTGGTGAACTACGGCGCCGATGGAAGAAACGGAAATACCCGGTCTAACCTCATATTATACCTGCTTACCTTGTACCTCTTTATTCGGTACAGAGTCTATAGTTACTATCCTTTTATCCTAAATATTTCTCAAGTTCTTATTATACATTCCTTCTTATATAATAGATAAGAAGAAGTTAATAGGATCTACTTTCCTGTTTAACTTTGTGCTTTTGAGACTTCAAATGCAAAGAGTTAAACAAGAAAGTGTATTCTGCTTTTCCATTTTATATTTTACGTATTATCTTGCAAAATGTTTAAGAAAAACATATATTTGGTTTGCAAATTGTCTGATCTTAAGCAATGTAATTCTTAAACTTTGCCACACAATAAAAAAAAAGTGCTCTTTAAATTGTATAAATGTAAGCAAGACATAACCAGCAAATATGAATAACGAAAGCTACAAACTCGAAAGCTCGTACTTATAATGCAAAAGTGTTCAACCAACCGGACTCTGTCTAGAAGAATTTAGGTTTACTTTTTTCATGAACAAATGGGAAACAGGCTGTCGCCCCTTCCAAGGTTACGTCGAGCGAACATGTCCACGCTACGCTGTATAACGTTGTCAATTTTACCTTAATCTCTTAAGAGCCCGACATATGCCAGGCGGCGTGGCGATACAAACGCGGATGGTCTAAACGCGTTGGCTACTTTGGATATTTTCGTTTTTTAGGAATATTCAAGGGTTATTCGAAAAAGAAAAACATATGATGGCTGCCTTATCTGTAATGCAATAATAATCAAAAGTTTCAAGGTTTATTTTTATGTATTTGGTGAATAATGCTATATACCGAGTAAATTAGACGTGATTTGGAGGCAAATTTGCAATTTTTTTCTATCGAGAAAATTTAACGCAATCGTGTTTTTGAGTCAGATAGTTACCAGAGTTAGTTGAACTTTGCTGCATTTTTATTTCAACTTGAGTATTTAATTATTATTGATATAACAGTCAATCATGCAAAGCAGTGTGAGGTAGTACGGGCCCTTAAGCGATTTAACATATTTACTTACTCAAAAATAAGAATAAAGATGGGAATTTTGGAAGATAGGAAGGCAACTTGCCTAGGTTTTAGTTATGTGCACCCACAATGCTATTACCCAGCTCGATAGCATGAAGACGCTTCGTTGAATATATTATTAGTTTTGTCTGCGTGTGGGAGTTCTTAGGGGCCATTCATATAAACGTAAGATGATGTAAAGAGGAGTGGGGTGTCTATAAAGTCTTAGGTATTTTTTCTTACATGAGGGTGTGAGGGGTCTTGATAGTTCTTACGTAAGATCACAAAAACGTGAAAAGTTAAGTTTATAATTTGGATAAGTGCGTATTGAACTCAAATATTTTTGGAAATGGAAATTAGTGTTATATTACAATCACTTTTTGTTATGTTTTTTTTTTCTTTTGTTATTTCTGTCCCACCGCTGGGCAAAGGCCTCCCCTCGTTGATTCCACAAATTGCCCTCCCGTTATTGATTATTATTCAGTAATAATTTAATGGAAAAATTAAAGCTCGTTTAATTTGTTTTATTTTTAAATACATATTCAAAAAATATTTTTTAGGAACGTTTACTTAATTTACCGGAAAACGTTTATCTAAACGCACTTTTTTAGAGTATAATCTTAACTGTCCACATAATTGTGGTCTTACGTAAGAACTTACAACATCTTAAGCCAGGGAGTGCCACTGTCAACTGCCTCTCTGGATATGGCTACGCCATATCTGCAACCACGACGAAAGATAATAAAAGACGAAAAAAAAAAAAAATTCCAAAAACAAATATTAACTGCATATGTAAAGCATTCACAAACTTGAGTCCTAACATGTTTACAATTTTTGATATACAAGTATTAATCCAGAAGGCATGCTGTTAAAAAAACAAAATAATAAAAAAAAGTAATTACAATAAAAATTAAAAAGTCTACAAAACAAACATAGCAAATGTTTTTTTCTGACCCATTGTCAGAAAAAACATTTGACAATGAGTAATATATTTTTTAAGCTTTTTCATATTTCAATCTTTGCATTGTCTTGGTATTTTGTTAAGTATATTATTGGCGCCATACAAAATATACTTTTCATCTCATCATATACATATCATTTTCATATACAGGGTCTAAAATACATTTTTATTCCCTAGGGACTAAACAAAATTTTTAATCCACAATTCATTGTTTTTCTCATAGAGGGGGATGAAAAGCAGAATGTGTCTACTTGCTACTAACATATTAGCTTTACTTCGGGCAATACACTCTGAATCTCATTATTAAAAGCTTCACTCAAGAGTCTAGAATCCCAGACTCCTTCGTTCCGCACTGGATTTAAAATATTGCCCTCTCTTCACAAAAAGTATCATATTAGGCCCTTGCATCACAATTTTATGCAACAAAGCCGTTTTTTGAAGGGTGGATACATAATCTGCAGCGGAAGTCTGTAAATATACGTTAACTTATCAACCGATTTCGATCGCTAAGGAGCGACATATTTACACCTACAGGCTGCCCAACAATATGCCGCTATTAATACGAAGACCTTTACGCGATGTGTGATGATGATTAGTGTGTGAAAAGGCCGCCGACGTGTCAATGTCAATTCGGATGAAAAACACTCGAAAGTATCTGTCAACGTAGCGAATTTAATCGTTATGATATCTAGAAAATTTGAGTCCACCCTTCGTTGACGAATAACCTACAAAAAATTTACACATATATTTTTAGAAAACAGGGTTATTTGAAAACAATTTTGTTTGGTAATTGAATATATGTTACTGTGATGCCATATATAAGTATAATTCGCGATAGAAAGATATTTTTATTTCACAATCGGTGCTCCCTTGCCGACAAATTCCTAAGTAATATAATACGGCCGATTTAGAAAGAGATTGGATTTTTATGTGCATTTCACTCTTATCATCATTGCGAAAAAGAGAAGCGATGCGTTAGTTTTTAATACAGTCTTTATCCTTTAAATCGGTATCGTAACGATCGTTATAATATTACAGACTTCCGATGCTGAATGCCTTCATGTCTTATAGACCTAGGCTCTGTCTACCCCACAAGGGAAAAAGACGTGATACTATGTATGCATGGATACATAACCTATCGCTGCCCCCTCTATTTTTTAATACTTCAACCGTTAGATTGGAAAATAATTGAGAATTACTTTCTACAAATTATTGCCACTTCTAGTTTGTACAGTGACGGAAGTGTGAGAATTTTGTGTTCTGTTTACATATAATATGATAACCAAAAATTGCTCGAATACTACGTTTTTGGATACTAACCCTCTTATTCATAAAAATTAATAAACGCTTATTAAACCTATTTTAGTTAAAATATGTTTTGTCTCGTTTTTTCCATGGCGCTCGTTGCAGAGAGGGATAAGGACAAAACATATTTTAACTAAAATAGGTTTAATCAACGTTTGCTAATTTTTATGAATAAGAGGGTAAATCTTTAACTGTAGAATTAATCCAGAGAGATTCCACCATATCTCTGGGCTAATTCTAATAATTATACTTTACTTATGAGTGTCTCCTTCCTTAGTACCCGAATAAAACTGTTTAAATTTTTGCTATACGATATTAACATATACGTACATACATATTACGTCTTTATCCCTTATGGGGTAGACAGAGCCGTCATAAGACCAAAAGGCCTCGTTTAGCGTGTTGGTGGGCCTAAAAGTGGGAAGGGGAATCGAAATAGTGATGGGTTTGCTATCTTGCGCGTACCCAATGCCCGTGCAATCACCGGACTGGCAATTAAGTATGACACCCCTGGCCATGCATCACCTATTATCATGATTCTTTAGATTTTCGCCCATTCCATTGACCGGCTTCTACGGTCTGCGCGGGAAGAAAAAGCAGCTGGCACATTGTAAGTTTTTTCTTTTCTCCCAGACCAGCATCTAAGAGCTCGTATACTCGAATGCTCGTATGTTCGTATGTTCGCATGTTCGCATGTTCGCATGTTCGCATGTTCGCATGTTCGCATGTTCGCATGTTCGCATGTTCGCATGTTCGCATCTTCGCATGTTCGCATGTTAGCATGTTCGCACGTTCGCACGTTCGCACGTTCGCACGTTCGCACGTTCGCACGTTCGCACGTTCGCACGTTCGCACGTTCGCACGTTCGCACGTTCGCACGTTCGCACGTTCGCATGTTCGCATGTTCGTAAGTATGTCCGTGAGTGCGTGCGTGCGTTCGTGCGTTCGTGCGGTCGTGTATTCGTGCGTTCGTTAGTTCGTGGGTTCGTGCGTTCGTGCGTTCGTGCGTACGTGCGTTCGTGCGTTCGTGCGTTCGTGCGTTCGTGCGTTCGTGCGTTCGTGCGTTCGTGCGTTCGTACGTTCGTGCGTTCGTGCTGTCGTAGGTTCGTGCGGTCGTGAGGTCGTGCGTTCGTGCATTCGTGGTTTCGCGTGGTCGTGCGTTCGTGCGGTCGTGCATTCGCGGGTTCGTGCGGTCGTGCCTTCGTGGGTTCGTGCGTTCCAGCATTAATGCGTTAGTGCGTTCGTACGTTCGTATGGTTATATATTCGTATAGTTTATACGTAAATACTTAAAAAATAACTTATGACCTTTTTTTATTATTTTTTAGTTTTTGTCATAAAACAGAAGTCGTTTTACAAAATTTATATTTTTACCAAACAATAGAAAAATCAAATCATGTATCTAAAAGGTGCCAAGCGTATTAAATAGACTATAGATCATAATAAGGGTTGCAAAGTGTTTGCAAGAATGTTGAGCAGAGGACCTTTTTAAAAGGACCTTTTCCATCTATGCGTTTTATTTTTGTCGGGTCTTTCCATAGTACAAGGAAAAATATTTTTGATAAAATGCCAGGACATGAACTTGAAGACAATTTTTTTTGCAGGGACCCTTTTTTACGCTTTTCCTGTCTATAAATTCTTTTATAAAAATTTATAAGAATTATCTGAAATTCTTTATCAATATTTAAAAAAATAATAATATGCATAGGCGAAAACAAAATTTTGTATTAATTTAATATATTTTTTGTGTATAAATATTGCAACTACGTTTTTAGACTAACTTATGATGTAAAATTTAGTGACTTCCAGTTTTTAAATATTTCTAGCTTATGTGTATTCTCTTTTATATGTATATTTTTACATTTGAGCGAATTTTTTTGATAAATATGCAAAATGCTATTTGCGAGCTCTGCTACAGGTACAGTAATAAATAAATATCTATATACAACGTGATTTTAAACCCCCTAGCTTTATTGAAATCTGGGAATCAGAATCCCTAATGGAATCCTAAATGGAAAGAAAAAAAGGTGAAAAACGAAAAAGAAAATTAGGTTTCCCATACAAAGTCGCCGATCAGCTGGACGAATTTCTATGAAAGGTTAAATTTATTTTTTCGTTTTTTACCTTTTTTCTTACTATTCTGTATTCCATAAGGGATTCTGATTCCCAGATTTCAATATAGCTAGGGAGTTCAAAATCAGGCTGTATACATACATACATAGTATCACGTCTTTTTCCCTTGTGGGTTAGACAGAGCCTTGGTTGTTATACACCTGAAGGTCACGCTTGTTGCCATGTTGGTGGGCATTGGGTGGAAAATGGAATCAAAATAGTGATGGGTTGCTAGCCGCATCGCCTATTAACATGATTCCTCAGATTTTACCCATTCTCTCGATCGGCTCTTACGACCTGCGCAGAAGGAGAAGCAGCTGGTATATTGTACGTTTTTTCTTTTCTCCCAGACCAGCATGGAAGCTATATGTAACCCAACGATAGTAATAATAACATTAAAAAAACCGGCCAAGTGCGAGTCGGACTCGCGAACCAAGGGTTCCTTACCATTATCTATAAAAGGCAAAAAAAAACATGGCTCTTGTATGGGAGACCACCTTAAATATTATTTATTTTTATAGTGATTGTTTAACTAAATTATTTGTGAATATTTCAACCGTACATCTGTTGTCGTTATCAATATAGAGCAAAAACACGTGTATTGTATGAAAGCCTCCTTAAATATTTATTTTATTCTGTTTTTTAGTATTTGTTGTTACATCATCTGTGAAAATTTCAACTGTCTAATTATCACGGTTCATGAGATACAGCCTGGTGACAGAGGGACGGACAGACAGACAAACAGACAGACGGACAGCAGAGCCATATGAATAGGGTCCCTTTTTACTATTTGGGCACGGAACCCTTAAAATTTTTATATTACATTTAAGACCCAGGCCAATCTGAAAAATATTGTTTTCCATGCGATTCGAAGGCATGTCAAGTTGGTGTAAGACAAAGAGAAAATCGCTTTAATATACTTAGTAGGCTGTAAAAAAAATAATACTTACAATTAATTTTGACGAATGCTTTATAAATATTATCAGGTTTTTAATTTACAAATTCTGGATTTAAATATATTAGGTACTAAAAATGTTTGCATGCCTGACTGTAGAGGCGGGAAATCATCATTGTATGTATAACCCTAGCAAATAAAGAATTTCATTTCATTTCATATATATATATATATATATATATATATATATATATATATATATATATATATATATTTTAAATATATTATGGACAGGTTACATTACCCTTCCATGCTGGTTTGGGAGAAAAGAAAAAACGTAGAATATGGCAGCCGCTTCTCTTCCCGCGCAGATCGTAAAAGCCGATCGAGGGAATTGGCGAAAATTTGGAGTACCATGTCATTAAGCGATGCAGCTAGCAACCCATCACTATTATGATTCCGTTTTCCACTTAATGCCCACCAATATGCTAAATGTGGCCATAAGGTCTTATAGACCTTGGCTCTGTCCACCCCGCAAAAGACGTAATAATATGTATGTATGTTTTAAGTACAATGGCTTGACGAATTAACCATTTTGCACCGCTTGACGAATAAACCATTTTAGGAGCGGTTAAAAAACGCTTGACCAGTCTCGCTTAACCAATTATCCCCTACATCCATTTTGTGATCATGAGAATCTGATAAATAATAGGTGTGTTATATACCTACAATCCCCGCAGGGCAGCTTGTGGCGAGCTGTTGGTGAGTAACGACACCACGGACCCGAGTCTCCAGAGAGTCGACCAGAGCCCTCGTCCCCGACGCGTCTTCATCGGTCAGGGCGGAAACCCAAGAAGACTCGCAGGACTCTCAGCTCTAGCTTGCCTTCATTCATCGTGCAGAGAGGAGTCGTTAGAGCCATTGCTTGAGGGGTTTGTCTAAGATTAGACACCCCGAGTTACCCATTTCGTCTCGTACGTAGTGGGAGGCAAGCCACCTGATACTACAGATAATCATATATACCGATTATCTCGAGTATCAGAACTTTCCCAATTTTATTTCGTCTATTTTTTTTTTAATTAAAGGCGTCATAGCTTGCCAGTAATCCCTCGTTTGTTATGTTTTGTCTCTGTCTTGTCATTTATTTTTTTTTATTTTTTTATTTTGTAGTCTTGTAATAGTATATTTATTTTAAAAAATATATAAAACAAATGTACCTACCATTAGATTAGTAAGGCAAATATATCGTATCAATTAACATCATTTCATTGTAAAACATACATACAGGTCAAAAAAAGCTAACAGTCATTTTATATTAAATGCTATTTTACATATTATCTTATATTGCGATATCAATGCATAAATGTCATTAGAAAAAATATAAGTATTAAATATTTATAATGAATATAACATTAAATGTATCTTAAAGAAAAAACCCATAAAGTAAAAAAAAAAAAATAAAAATAAAAAAAGTATTAGTAAATGTCGTAGCCACGGGTATGCTATTTCATATGTAAATATAAAAAATAACAACATAATTAACATTTTTATTTAAATATTAAATTGATAATAAAAGACATCTGTATCTCCTTAATGTATTGGAGTAGTTTCTGGAGGCGTCGGGAAGTGACGAACCCACCGCCCACCGGTGGTGTATACCACTGGTGCAGTCAGTCTGTGGCCGATCCCCCATTTCCCACACAAGTCCCTACCGGTGCTAGAAGGCAAGCATGTCGATAGACAAACGCATCTGGCTTCTAAAGCGGTTGGGCAAGGCACAGGGGAAGTGCCTCAAAGGGCGCACGTCGGGATCCTGGTAGTGTCGTGTGGTCAATCTCCTGCGGCCTTTGCTTTCTGCTGGTCGTGCCGGCTATCCGGTCCGTCAGCAATGGAAGATTGAGGAGGAGGGAGTGGATTTGCACCTGCGCACCTGCTTATTCACTATAATACAATCACGCGCAGATGACTCCTGCATGTTTTATCTGGATTGAGAGCTTAAGCCCTACTATATTACATATTATTTTATATTGCGATATCAATGCATAAATGTCATTAGAAAAAATATAAGTACTAAATATTTATGATGAATATAACATTAAATATATCTTAAAGAAAAAACCATAAAGTAAAAAAAAAAAACAAATAAAAACAAAATAAAAAAAAGTTTTAGTAAATGTCGTTGCCATGGGTATCCTATTTCATATGTAAATATAAAAATTAACAACATAAATATCATTTAAAAAAAAAATTAAATTAATAATACAAGACATCTGTATCTCCTTAATGTATTGTAGTAGTTTCTGGAGGCGTCGGGAAGTGACGAACCCACCGCCCACCGGTGGTGTATACCACTGGTGCAGTCAGTCTGTGGCCGATCCCCCATTGTGGGAACACAAGTCCCTACCTGTGCTAGAAGGCAAGCATGTCGATAGGCAAACGCATCTGGTTTCTACAGCGGTTGGGCAAGGCACAGGGGAAGTGCCTCAAAGGGCGCACGTCGGGATCCTTGTAGCGTCGTGTGGTCAATCTCCAGCGGTCTTTGCTTTCTGTCGGTTTTTGCGGAAGTAAACGTAGTCGGCTACAATGTGCTACAATTACACTGAGAAACTTTTAGGGACAGATTTTAAGCGCGAATTACTCTTGTAGATATACTCGTACAGTTATAGTCAAGTATATGCTTAGTATATGTAAAATAATTTGTAATTCAATTTATCCTTACTATGTACTTCCTCATTTAACCCGACGGTTAGTCAAAATATAACATCATGGTTTTATTTGTTCTATTTCAAACGTAGGTTTCAAAGAACATCGTGCGAACTTCGCATTGCAAGAACATTATGGAACTCTTTGGATGATTCCATTTGTCCTAGCGGTTAACATTACCTAACAGTCATTCAGTTGTAAAGCCTTATTGCCTTTAAGCAACTAAAATAATCTGATTTCAGTGTTGGCCACTAACACACAAATAATTAAGAAGTTAGAAGAAACTGGCGACTGGCTAAAATGTGTAAAATATTTTGTAAAAATAAAATACTATTTTGGAAACGGAACATTCCCCGCAGGGCAGCTTGTGGCGAGCTGTTGGTGAGTAACGACACCACGGACCCGAGTCTCCAGAGAGTAGACCAGAGCCCTCGTCCCCGACGCGTCTTCATCGGTCGGGGTGGAAAACCAAGAGGTCTCGCAGGACTCTCAGCTCTGGCTTGCCTTCATTGGCTGTCCAGAGAGGAGCCGTTAGAGCTAGTGCTCGAAGGACTGATCTAAGGTCATTACATCGCGATTCCTAGAATCGTTGCGTCCCTTAGACACTCCTTAGTCACCCGCTTTGTAGACCCTGGATGTTCTGGGGTCTCGAATAGAGGGCGGCAAGCCACCTAATACTACAGATAATCAGATAAGAATACTGATTATTTTAAGTATCAGACCCGTTCCAATTGAATTTTGTTGTCTTTTAATTTATAATAACTTCAATATACAGTAGTATTACATAGTAGTAAAGACGTTTACATTGTACATAAAATACATTATAGTCAAATAATAACATAAATAAAAATCTCCAAAAAGTAGAGCAAAAAAATACAAAAATAAATGAATAAAAAAGCAAAAAAAATGTATTAGATAAGTAGCTATAAGCAATCAAATTATGGCGCATTAATCTTACATTACTGCGCTATTAGAGCATTTATTGCAGCTTAATGTAAGCGAGCTATGAGACACTTATCATCGTTCATACAAATGCTTGCTCGTCAATCGGCTCATGTATTATATTAGTATTACATAGTAGTGAAGACGTATACATTGTACATAAAATTCATTATAGTCAAATAATAAATTAAAAAAAAAGTAGAGCAAAAAAATACAAAAATAAATGGATAAAAGACCAAAAAAAAAGTATAGATAAGTAGCTATAAGTAACCAAATTATGGTGTGTTATAATCTTATATTATTTCGCTGTTAGAGCATATGTGGCAGCTTAATGTAAGCGAGCTATGAGACACTTATCATCGTTCATACATATGCTTGCTCGTCAATCGGCTCATGTATTATATTAGTATTACATAGTAGTGAAGACGTATACATTGTACATAAAATTAATTATAGTCAAATAATAAACTAAAAAAAAAGTAGAGCAAAAAAATACAAAAATAAATGGATAAAAGACCAAAAAAAAGTAAAGATAAGTAGCTATAAGCAACCAAATTATGGTGTGTTATAATCTTATATTATTTCGCTGTTAGAGCATATATGGCAGCTTAATCTTAGCGAGCTATGCTTGCTTGTCAATCGGCTCATGTATTATATTAGTATTACATAGTGCTAAAGACGTATACATTATACATAAAATACATTATAGTCACATAATAAATAAAGAACTCTAAAAAAAGTAGAGCAAAAAAATATAAAAATAAATAAAAAAAAAGTATTAGATAAGTAGTTATAAGCAACCAAATTATGGCGTATTATGATCTTACCTTACTGCGCTGTTAGTGCACGTATGCCAAATTAATTTTGTCTAAGTGTGTTTTCTTCAAATTTATAATAACATCAGTACACAGTAGGATTACATAGTAGTAAAAATGTATACATTGTACATAAAATATATTATAATCAAACAACAACATAAATAAAAAACTCCAAAAAATGTAGAGCAAAAAAAAAAAAACTAAAAAGTGGATAAAAGAAGCAAAAAAATAGTAGCTGATAAGTAGCTATAAGGAACCAATTATGGCGTTTTATGATCTTACATTACTGCGCGTTAGAGCATGTATGGCAGCTTAATGTAAGCGAGCTATGAGACACTTATCATCGTTCATATGCTTGCTCGTCAATCGGCTCATGTATTATATTAGTATTACATAGTAGTAAAGACGTATACATTGTACATAAAATACATTATAGTCAAATAATAAATAAAAAAACTCTATAAAAAGTAGAGCAAAGAAATACAAAAATAAATAGATAAAAGAGCAAAAAAAAGGAGTAGATAAGTAGCTATAAGCAACCAAATTATGGTGTATTATAATCTTATACTACTGCGCTGTTAGAGCATGTACTGCACCTTAATGTAAGCGAGCTATGAGACACTTATCATCGTTTATATGCTTGCTCGTCAATCGGCTCATGTATTATTATATAATTATATTTAAAGGTAATACATGTTAAAGAAAACTTTGTAGTTTACAATAAATTGAGCTATCTGTGTACGGCTGACTGTAGTGTTGAATGTTCATACAAAGCATATTGTCCGCTGTTTACTGGCTTATTCATTGATCGCTCAATTTGCGACGACGCGAAATATCCTCGTGACTCAAACAAACAATAGTCAACTACTCGCAGTTAGCCTATGCACGCCTCAGATAATTAGTCAGTGTTATATATATATATAGATAGCATAATGCGCTTTAGTGAAGAGATTGTATTAATGCCTTGATAAAGGTGGTAAATCTACGGTCGACACTTGTTTGAAGGAAGCCTTAACCCGTTAATGAACAACTTTTCCTATGGGACCAATAATGGAATCTATGAAAAGAAATCGACATTCCCATAATTAATTTATCATCAACAAAAACCATTTTTTTCATAATCTCAGTACTGAGCCCACTTGAATTTTGCATATTGACGGTTGAGTCGCCCCTACAAGGATGTGTTGCCCTACATTTACATGCAGTTTAAGTACAATGAGGGTTTTCTTCAATGTCAATAACATGTATATAAAATACATTTAAGATAATTAATAAAAAAAATAATCTATAAAAAAATAAAATAAAACAAAGAAATATATCAAATATGTATTTAGGTAGATAGTAATAAATGAAATGAAATAGAATTTTATTCAAACTTGGATATCATGTATCTCTTTCTGTCATATACTAATACTGTCGTAATAATCATATCACAGCGTGTTAAATATATATATATATACATATATGATTATGTAAATAGGTAGATAGCAATAGGTATACTACGGTGTGTTCAGATCTTATATTACTGAGCTGTCAGTGCATTGACAGTGCTCGTAGACATCAGATGCAACAGCTCGATGCATCTGATGTCTACGAGCCTTGAGACACTTACCATCATTCATATGCTCGTTAAGCGGCTCATGAGTCATGTATAATAATTAAAAATAAATATATTAGAACAGTTCGTTAGTATTAGGACTTTATCTAGATAAGGCAAGTGAAGCCGACATTTGGTCTTCATTACGCCATCAAAATGGTGTGTTAACACGCCACACGTAGTCCGCAATTTGCGGCATCATGCGGCTTTTCGCTTGTCGACTAATTTAGTGAGCGGTCAGTTCGCGAAGTATCATGTTGCACAAGCGAATATTAGTGAATCTGCACAACGCCTAAGATTATTAGTGCATGTTTGATCTTAATGTCATTAAAGATCAATTTCAAAATAGTATATCTGTCACTCAATATGTTTGTCAATATATAGTACACTGATACATTGAAATGAGAGTTTTCTGAAATAAGTGGCGGCAGCACTAAAGCGTCGGGTCCGGTAAACTGTGATTGGTAGACAATGTGAAAAAAAAACACATATTATTCAATGACAGTGGCTTATTGGATCCTAATGCTTTCAGAAAACTTAATACCGATGCAGAAACAAATCAGACGCAAATTCATATTGAATACACACTACTCAAGTTTTTATCCCTAACGTCAGAGGCCGAAAGGCTGTTCCGGAGAACTCTGACTGAGGGTGTGCATGGTCGATTGACCGTGACACCTACTCGAAATGAATGATAATCCCTAACGGGACAAATGGAGCCCAGGGTTCGAAAGCCCTAAGGCAACGAGTATGGTGATGGTGGGTGTGGAAAAATGGAATTGTGTCTTCACAGAGATATATCTTGTCTCGCCGTGTTCCCAGTTACATCTTAAAGTGTGATGCTTTGGAAATCACTTTTCGAGGCTAAGTAAGGGCCTTCACTAACGAAGGAGTCAGGCTGACCAAATCAAAAATTGATTACTGTTTGATTAGGTTTCCTTGGTTTCATTGTAAATGTGCGCGGACCCAGCCTAATGCATTTTGACCATTCGTTTTTTAAACGGCCGCTTGCCTAACGTAAATCCCATCCATCCATGAGAATTCTACGGGTGCTGATGTACTCTAAGATTTTGCGCGCCTCCTTAATATCGTTCTCAGGACTCATCTTATGATGGCTTGTCTGACTTGGCCAATTCTCAATTATAAACTAAATATCTGTACAACCTAGTACAGAAATTTAGTTCATAATTGAGAATTGGTGACGATATATTTCATAGTAAGGTAGGTAGGACCAATAGGTCCAATAATTGTGTTGTATAGTCCGACTAATACAACTTACTAGACTGTTACAAAGGATAATTCATTTTGATTTGGCTGAAGTGTTATGGTATGGCCGGTCACATGACGTCAACTCTCTTGGGGATTCTATTAATGTCTTGATAAAGATGGTAAATCTATGTTCGACACTTGTTTGAAGGAAGGCTTAACCCGTTAATGAACAACTTTCCCTATGGGACTTGGATGAGGGTTTTCTAAATGCTTACTACCAGATGGCGCCACTGAATACAGGTTAGAAAATCGGTATGTTCCATCGCAAAGTTTTTGAAGGTCCGCTGGAGATGACATGTCATGTTTATTAGTACATCTTTTAAAAGAAATGTTTAAGCAATCTGTACCCGTAGCATTGCGTCCGCGACGACGTTTATATCGCGCGAGCGCGATAAACTATCTACATCCCGCTCTCTGATATTACAGAAAATAAGATGGCGATACTCGATAAACGTTGTCGCGCGCGCCATGCTACGGGGCGAGGATGTATTTTTAAACTTTTTTCTTAAAGAAATAGAGAACGCAATGGTGAAAATCTTCTGCTCGCGTAGATTTTTTCACCATTCTTGTATCTTATTTCTATATTTAATAAGATTTTTTTTCGATTGTGAAGTATGTGAATGTAAGATACATAAAAGATACTCGTATCGGGAAATTATTCGCTTAGTTGTTGTTATTACAAAGTTCGATTGTTTACGGTATTCCATTGCATCATTGTTTAATACTTTGATGGACACTTAACGTAATAGAAGTTTTATTGTTATAACGGATTATAGCAGTCCTGTGTCTATGAAAGAGTTACGAATTTTGCGGTTCACATTCACATACTTTAGACGTTGTCTTGTAATCGCTCGATAAAGTTGGCTTACGCATTTTGAAGCTTGCTAATGTTAAGTAATCTCGAGCGTGGGTCATATTTGATTGGTGGCTTTGAGAGGCGGCAAAAAAAATTAGAAAAGCTAGGCCGACATGCGCGAATCGGAACGCAATCGTGCACGTTTGACCCAGTTCACATTCGCCCTGAGGATTATCTCTGGGTGAGTTCGAAACATGCCGGCTTATAGCAGACTTGCAATGTGAGTAGCAATTCGTATATTAATAATTTAATGGTTAGTTGTAGGTAGGTTTGAAAATTTGACACTAGCGGGTAGCTCGAAGTTATTGTAATCATAGTGTGTATCGTAGGTCGTAATTTACAATCTTAATTCAGTACTGTAGATTATATTTTACTATGTTAGAAATACGAGATACATGATTAGGCACAAGATTTGTCTCCTAAAACATCCTTCCACGGAGATTATTTATTCTGATTTTATATTCTTTTTTTTTAAATCCCTATAGACTTTGTCACATATCTTTCACAAATTATATTTAAATGTTGAATTCAGTATAAGTTCATAAACATAATTGTACACAACAGCCCATCAAGCAACCTAAACTTATAACAACTTCGCTTCTATTACCACTGCATAAAGGTGCCGGGAACTTGACATGCTGTTGTCCGTACGTATGTTTTCATTTTGTTCCAATATTATGCGCGTAGGCGTATAAATTAATATCAAATTTAATTACTTGTCGTAAGTAGTGGGTTTATAGGATTTAGGCAAGCAAAGCGTTAATTGGAAGCTTTTATAGAATGCGTTTAGCGGTAATGTTAAGCGTTTTTTGAGATCACGCGTGTGCTGTTTATAGTCAAGAAAAAAATAGAGACTGTTACCATCAGAGTGTATGGCTCTTAGTGTGTATTTTATTAGTGTAAAATATTTCTGAGAGCATAACAGGTAACTTGAGTACTTATACGATCAAAATGTAGAGCTGGAACAAACAAGCAAAGTTGTATTGAGAGATTGTTATTAATTTTATTGAAGTTTTCAGTTTATTATATATGTTATAGTAGTAAAATACAGTTTGTAAATTTTGGTTTAAGATCATAGTATCTGTGCCAAATCAAAGAAGATTTCTAATATATAAAATTGTCTATAATAAATTGTAAGAAAATATGAGTCGTAATTTTGTCAAGTGTATTGAGACATTGTTAACATCCGAATGGCTTAGTATGTAAGTTATATTTTAATATATAAGGTTTTAAACTTAACATTATGCATCTTGTCTGTTTTAGGTTGTGATAGTCCATGGATATGTCTCAAACTAACATAGATATTAACTTTTAATCTAATATACTAATCAAGTTAGCATTTAGCAATTAAAATTAAGCAACCTTAAAATTTCATATAAAAACAAAAATAAGCTGATACCTAGGTATCAGCTTTCTTGGGGCGGTTGATGTTCTTTATATATTTAAGCTACTCAAAGCTTTCGATTTAGTATGGTAAGATGATATAATCAAATATACTAATCAAACTAGCATTTAGCAATTAAAATTAAGCAACCCAAATAAATCATAAAAATACAAAAATAAACAAAAAAAATGTTGGTACCTACTAGAAGCTTTCTTGGTACGGATGATTTCAACATTGTCAATTAACTTAATAAGTATTTTTAGTATATATAATCAAATATACTAATCAAGCTAGCATTCAGCAATTAAAATTAAGCTACCCAAAAAAATCATAAAAATATAAAAATAAACAAAAAAATGTTGGTACCTAGTCGAAGCTTTCTTGGGAAGGATGATTTTAATATTGTCGATTACCTTATTTAGTATTGTAAGAATATGTAATCTGATGTAATATTCAAGCTAGCACTTAGAAATTAAAATTAAGCAACCCAAAAAAAATCATAAAAATATAAAAATAAACAAAAAAATGTTGGTATCTAGTCGAAGCTTTCTTAGGAAGGATGATTTTAATATTGTCGATTACCTTATTTAGTATTGTAAGAATGTGTGATCTAATGTAATTAAGCTAGCATTTAGAAAGTTCATAAAATCTAGGTACTCAAACCTTTTTTGTGACGGATGATTTCAACATTGTCAATTAACCTAATAAGTATTTTAAGAATATATAATCAAATATACTAATCAAGCTAGTATTTAGCAATTAGAATTAAGCAACCCAAAAAAAGTCATAAAAATACAAAATAAAAAAAAAAATGGTAGTCTAAGTTTTCTTGATACAACGTTGATTTTGATTTTGTCGATTAGTTACTGGCACTGACAAAAAATTGACAATATGTTCTACCATGCTCTGCATCACAAGTAATTTTCCTAAATTGAAATCTGTTTGACTTGTGACGTAAGTAATGTATTTACCCTGATAAAGGATCTGTGTGTTATAAACTAACGTAGATATTAAGCTTAATTAGTATTCTACGAATATAATCAAATATACTAATAAAGCTAGCATTTAGCAATTACTTACTTACTTACTGCAATGGCGCAGCGACCCAAAGTGGATCTTGGCCTCCGACACTAGAAGGCGCCATTTCTTGCGGTCATGTGCCAGCCGTTGCCAATCGCAAACTCCGAGGCTTTGTAGGTATTTCATGATCTCGTCACACCAGCGATACCTAGGACGGCCGACCGGTCGACGACCATTCGGCCTACCCGAGTATGCTCTCTTTACGGCTCGATCCTCTCCCATTCTCTCTACGTGTCCGAACCACCGAAGACGAGCTGATTTTATTTCACCAAGGATGTTTGGCTCGGACACTAGATCTTCGTTTTCCTGGTTCTTCCGGGCTCTCCAACTCCCATCTTCTCTTTGCGTTGGTCCCAGGATTTTACGGAGGATTTTCCTCTCTGCCACTAACAGTTTTCGTTCTTCCTTCAAAATAAGTGTCCATGCTTCACAACCGTACATCAAGATTGGTCTAATGACCGTTTTGTACACCCGGATCTTGACGTTCCTGCGCAATATCTTGGACACCAAAACTTTGTGCAGTGCCGCTGTACACCTGAGGGCGTTGTGGATTCGTATTTGAATTTCCTCCTGTCTTTGGTTTGTGTCCGTTATTGTGCAGCCTAGGTATTTGAACTTGCTGACATCTGTGCAGTGGGTTATCACCTCACTCACGGAAAAAAGCTATTGTTACGAAACCGACACAGCATTTAGCAATTAAAACTAAGCAACCCAAAAAAAGTAAAAAAAAATAAAAAATAAAAAAAAAACTATGTAGATTAAGTTTTATTGGGACAAAGATGATTCCAATTTTGTCAGCTAGTTACTTGTGTACAAAATGTTCTACTACGTTCTGCATCCCAAGTAACTGGTTCCAAAACTGAAATCTGCCGTGTCGTGGGGTACATGATCTGTGACTCATGTGAACTTACTAAATATCTTCTAACACTTACACGTGCATAGATTATGTCCCCAATCATTCTGTAGGTAATGTATTCTCTAGCTAGTCATTTTCATTTTAAGTTATAAGAAAACTTATTCTTAATATAATGTAACCATACTATTTACCGTAATTATATACCTATATTCTTAATAATCAAATGATATGTAATAAATATATATTGGGTGTTGTGTATACTTGTTTTATTTCACAACCTTATAAGTAATTTTTTTAGGCCTTGGCGCAGTGGTTTACATGTCCATCTGCTACACGACGGGCTCTGGGTTCGATTCCCAGGGGATGTAAATACTTGTAATTTCTTACTTCATTATTACATGATTTTTTCTGCTGTTCTATAGATATAATGAGGCTTATGACAGGCTAGCGGCTGGCCGTAAAAACTGCGAATTTACGCCAATGATTAGGCACCTATATTATAAATCCAAACAGCGCAGGAAGACACTGGATGCAGGCCGCTTCCAAACGGTCGTATATCCTTAGGGGAGGCCTATGTCCAGCAGTGCACTTCTTGCGGCTGATAGACTGATGATGATTAAAATACAAACTTATACCTATTATTATAAATGCGAAAAAACTGTTTGTTTATCTGTTACCTCTTCACGCTTCAATCACTTAGCCGATTTAGACGATATTTGGTGCGGTGGTAGTTTGAGGACTGGGAAATTGTTTCCGAAGGGAACGACATTCGAGAGAGTGGGGCCGCGAAAAAAAGCTATAATAAATATATAGGGACGAATCGCACAGATTGAGCTAGATCCACAGTCAGGTGAGAGCTGTTGTCATAGGATACACACACAACTATACTCACGGAGACTACTTATACTATATATAATAATATATACTTATATAGATAAACATCTAAGAAACAGGCTAATGTAAAAAGTTCTTTCTCCATTATGACCGGGTCTGGGATTGAATCCAGGACTCTGCCTTCTACTGAACCACAAAGGTTGTTTAATATGCTGTCGTTTAGAGGACCTCTGGGTTCAGAAGCTCCAAAGTTGAGAATGCAACCGGGAAACCACTCAGACTAGGAGGAGGGAGGAGGAGGTATATCCCTGAGTTACTATTCAAGGGGGATGGAGTATTGTTCACAAGATTGTCTGTAACATTTGTCATGTTTAGTAACTCCTAAAATCATTTCATCCTCCTAAAAATAGTGTAGGACGGGTAGGATAGGACATATAGTGTAGGACGCCCTTGGGCTTGATGGAGCGACGTTATACGTAAGGTTGCTGGCTGTGATTAGAGAAGAAAAGCTCAAGAGCGAGCTCATTAGCGTGCCATTGTAGAGACCTATATCCAGCAGTGGACGAGTGTAGGTTGATGATGAAGCTTTCATAGAAAAAGGACAAAATGGCATTCGGTAGTGGTCCTCCATCAGTTTGCGAGCAGAACTCATAACCGAAGAGTCTTGGTATCGATTCTCGCTCGTCGACGAGCGTGCTACAACCTCAGAGGTCGGAGTTCAGTACTGGCTGTCGCTCATAGAGATAGGTAAGATTATTATCCGGTGAAGGATAACACCTGCCATGGTTTTCCTGAGAGAGTATGCAGTACTTCAAAAACGGCGTTAAAAGATTTCTTCAGTGGCACCCCTGGTGTTGCTGACATCGAAAGGCTGCAGTGACCGCTTTCCATAGGGTGGGCCGTATGCCTATTTGACTAAAAACATCATGAGGAATCCTACACACTCGTTGCCATTTAGGTATGTAAAAACTTTTTTCGAAGAAAAAAAAAGCATGATTTTTTTTCTAATTATAGCCTCGGGAGGGTGTAAGAATTATAACGATAGATACTCTCGTTTTAATTCGTTGAGGCATTTATGGTGGAATAAAGATAATAACATACATACATACAGACTCGAAAAATAATAGACTCCTTTTAGGCAATTTTGTAATAATTACTGTGTTCACTAGACGGCAAGTTATAAGATACGTAAGATGTCTTCAGGCAGCTCGACTTATCTGACGCCAGTGGTAGCTTTCATTACACTCTAAGAAGAAAAGTCCGTCCTTTTTTCTTGTACCTATTGCCCAAGGCTCTTTATCGATATTTCAAATCGAAAGAAATAATGAATAAAACAAATAAAAAAGTGTCCTATAAGTAGAAATAAAAATCTCATATATCTCTCTCTCTCGCATTAGGCTTCTTAATTCGAAGTAAATTATTACTTAATACCGGTTTATTTGAGAAATAAGAAACTAACGAAGAGAAGGAACCTCTATATGGTTGCTTTTATTTTTTTGTTTTTCGTTGCTAGCAAGCTGCCTAAAGGCACGTGACATAGCTTAACGACTGTCATCAATGATAACAGCCGGGACCAATGGCTTTACGCGCCTTCCCCAAAGCACGGCCACCCATCGTAGTGGGGACTGCACCCGGGGTTACTTATCATGTGTAAAGCCCTATGCTCACGCCCACTGAGCCCCATATGATTGAACACAAACCTTTATATTTTCGTCACATAGGTACCCAAACCAAAATCATAGCGTTTTATTTTATTTATTATCACAAAATCCACAGCTCTTATGAACATTACAATAAAACCTTATATATTACACTTCAGCCATTAACGGGATAACCGAATAAATGGGATAACAATTTAAACCACTATGGTTTTGATTGAGTAGATTAGACATACTGTACGATAAACGATACACGATAAAGTGAGATGAAGAAGATTTCGGTTGAGTTGATTGTTTGAACTGCAACGCAGGCTGGTAAGAGGTTTAAGTGCAGTAAGCCTTAATCAAACAAGCAATGGAATGTAGATTGCGGATAATTCGTGCCGTCCCATATAGTAGATACCTTTGCGGCGGATCTACAGGTTTGCCGCCCGTTGGCAATTTAACTGTTATCGCCCCCATATACCTTTTTACGCGCAACGACGATGACTGGGAAGATATATTATTTTGTCTGGCTGTGGATTTCTATTGCCGCCATCCATCAATCTTGCGGGGTGCGTCGCTCGCGCCCCTAGGCACATGCCTAGTTTGCCTAAGGGGTAATTCACCACTGTTTGGTACTGGCTTTTACTAGGTCTAGTATTTATTTTAATTTTAGATTTAGTTCACGAAACTTAATGTAACAACACAAAAAATGTGTAAATTCGATAAAAAAAAACCCTGCTAAATCTGCCTTCACTCCACCATCATGAATAGGCTTAAGAAATTCATATATCATTAGGTTTGCTTCTCTTTATAGTTTTAACTTTTTTTATAGTTAGGTTTAGTTTAAGTTTTTAATTTTTTCAATTTTTAAGTTTTATAATATGTATTGAATATGGAAGTATGGATAAGTAAACACTGTTCTGAGAATTAGTACTTCTTCTGTGACAGTAAGTACTTTAAACCACAATTTTTTTTTAAACTTTCTCCCTTTAATCTCATAATTATGTATATAAACGGTACTTAGCACGAACACTTTTATTATTAGTTTCCGTTGACGTTTTAATGGAGTTACATCCATCGTGTCACAACCAAGCAAAAAGTCAACGAAAACAAATAATAAAAAGCGGCCAAGTGCGAGTCGGACTCGATCATGAAGGGCTCCGTAACATAATATAAAAGTTCTTGTAGTTCGTTAGAACTTTGATTGAATGAACGGTAAATTGCGGTTTACGATTTATGATGTATTAAAAAAACAGATCTCGTTCAAACCAAATTTCGGTGGAAGTTTGCATGGTAATGTACATCATATATATTTTTTTTTCTCTCTTATTTTAGAAGTTATAGAATATTTTACCACTTTGGAAGTGTCTCTCGCGCAAACTACTCAGTTTAGAAAGAAAAAAATAATATGCAAAACTTCAATAACATTTTTGAAGACCTATCCATAAATACCCCACACGTATGGATTGGATGAAAAAAAAAATTGAGTTTCAGTTCAAAATATGGGGATCACCCAAAATTAAAGATTTTTTTTCTATTTTTGTGTGAAAATCTTAATGCGGTTCACAGAATACATCTACTTACCAAGTTTCAAGAGTTCTTATAATTTCGGAAAAAAGTGGCTGTAACATACGGACAGACTGACAGACATGACGAATCCATAAGGGTTCCGTTTTTTACCATTTGGCTACGGAACCCTAAAAAGGTTCCTGTTAGGTCCCATTTATATACATAACCACTACGATTTTGTTCAGTTGATCGATTGAATAGCAACGTAGAAAGGCTGCGGTAAGTGGTTTTAGTGCAGTAGGCTTATACAAACAAAGCAATGGAATGTTGAGTGCAGAATTTTCAGTACGTGCCTGCACATTCTGATGGATCGGTGTCTCTAATAGGCTTTGATCCATCCCATACATTCACACATACACATACAGATGAGAATTCTTACTTTCTTTTCTTACTAATATTATAAATGCGAAAGTGAGTTTGTTTGTTTGTTACGCTTTCACGCCGTAACTACTAAACCAATCATCGTGAAATTTTGCATACAAGTTCTCTGGAGTGCGGAGAAGGACATAGGCTTTTATTAGACCTTTTATCCCGGGAAAAAGTACTATACCCGAGGGATCTACATTGACGCGGGCGAAAGCTAGTATACAATATTTTCGGACAGGAAAAGTTGTTTGTTTTGATGGGCAGAGCCGACCCTCCAAGTACCTATGTATCGCCGTATTTTGCACCCGTGTTTACGTATTTCAGATCTAATTTTATGTTATCTTATTAATATGTAGTTAGGCGTCAACGTTGATTAGAATATACACGGTAAAATTTTTATCGTTCTGTACCCGTAAAGGGATGATTCAGCCCGTTCATATAAACAACTTTTTCTATGGGATCAATGCTGGGAAATCAAAAATTTTTTTGTCTTTCCCATACAAATTGACCCGGCGGCCGAATTTTTTGTGTGGAACTGCCCAGTTTTTTTTGAGTTCTCAGCATTCGTCCCATAGGAAAAGTTGTTCATATCGACGAGCTGAATCACTCCTTTAAGGATCCAGAACGACCAAAATTTCACCGTGTATAAATGATACTTCTTTTTCTTCTTCCTTTACCTTATCCGACGTTAATGTAGGATCGGCACAGTATGTCAGTTCTCTCCATTTTGATCTATCACTTACCATATCCTTTGTCGCTCTTTTCTTGTCCATACTATAAATAAATATATACGGACAAATCACACAGATTAGCTAGCCCCAAAGTAAGTTCGAGATTTGTGTAATGGGATACTATCTCAACGATACTATATTTTATAACAAATACATATACCTATAGATACACATCCAAGACCCAGGCCAATCTGAAAAAGATTATTTTTCATCTTGACCTGGCCAGGGATCGAACCCTGTCGGGTTGAGGAACCCGAAATCATGTTGCAGGCTGGCGTGTTGACCGCTGCGCCACGGAGCTAGCCAAACTTTATGTACCTATGTATGAATAAATAAAAAAAAGATAGTACACAGCAATATGGAATGGTAGGTACTAGCTTTATAATATCTTTTTATTTAAAAATCACTAAGCCTATATTTTTTAAATATTTTATTTATCGGTTCTGAATATAATCAGGGCATGGAACTGATTTATGATTTAAACTAATCTAAACGAAACTTTGCGTAAGTAACAACTGGTTTTTTCACGCGTACCACATTAAAAAGCCGTTATAAACTTGAAAACCATAGTAAAAATACAATGTTCACCATTAATGACCATTGTTTAATATTCGTTATCATCTGGCAGGTCACTTAAATCACGCATTTTTTCACTCAAATTCATTTTAATTAATTTACGCAAAAAAATTCACTGGTTTAAATCAATCACACACACACAACCCTTAGAAGACAATACTGATTGACATATCGTAATTACTAGACGCTTCGTCGCGACCGCGACACGTCAGGTAAATACGAGACTCAAGCGAGCAGCCGAATCTTCCGGAGTGGCTGACGCGTCGGGTATGCACGAATATGCCTACCAGTCAGGCGAAGTATCTCGAAGATTGGCGAAATTTTAGTGTTTGCCTTGACCACAGAACACAGAAAGACAGTGAGCGATAAAAAAGAAGTCCATCTCGTACGAAGAATAGCGCTTCAAGTTACACAAATTCTTAGCAATTTAGTTGTATGGACTTCAAAAAATTTGTTGATACTTCTTCTTCTATCGAGTCGTAAAATGGCTTTCCGTTTAATTATGTTTCGACCAGTCCATATTTAGATCTTGTTGAGAGCAAGAAGTTAGTACTAAGAATGAGAATGTGATAAGGCAAAGATTAATTTAGTGATCCCCTTAATCATTTATAATTTAAGATATTTAAATATTATAGGCTAATATTATAGCATATTGTAGGCTATACAGACACCTATCAATATCCAATTAGCGTTCAAGATATGTTACTGTGATTACGAAGCAGTCCCGTTGCAGTGCAGTGTCTCGCATCACCGCGGATCCTTTGCTCCAGTGCCTGTCCTTAATTAGTAATCAAACCCACTAAAGGCCAATTAAGGCCTCTAAAGGCCTATTAATAATGAGTTTCTACCTGAGTTGAGTTTGATGCTGGTTGCATCTTGTACTGCAATGCTTGTAGCCTCCTAATATTACTGAAGATATACAGGCTGAAAAGGGGCACTGAGTCACTGAGTACTCCATTCTCGTTCCAATTATATATAAAAAATATTCCTACTTTAAAATTAAAGCACTCGGAAGGGTGTAAGAAAGTTTTGTTAAAAGGTGTCTTTAGTTTTAATAAATTGAATTAGTTAAATAAATAAATATACATACGCACAAATCATGCAGATTGAGCTAGCACAGCAAGTTCGAGACTTGTGTTATGGGATACTAACTCAACGATACTATATTTTATAACAAATACATATATATAGATAAACATCCAAGACCCAGGCCAATCTGAAAAAGATCATTTTCCACCTTGACCTGACCGGGGATCGAACCCGGGCACCCTCGTGTCGCAGGCTGGCGTGTTAACCACTGCGCCACGGAGCTAGCCAACTTGGAATTACACATTATACAGGTGGACTGATGAATCACGCGATATAGGACATAATAAATAATGATCACACATAACTTCAAAAAATACAAAGCCAACAAAATACTTAATTATTATTTATATGTGAATTACGGGTTACTCACGTACGAAGTCAGCTACCGGCCGACATGTTTCAACCTCATCCGGAGGTCTTCCTCAGGGCGAATGTGAACCGAGACGCGCGCACGGAGTCGTCCCGATTCGCACTGACACGTAAAGACAGTGTTGGAAAGCAACGGGTATAAGTGGAGACAGAGTCTCAGAATTAGTACCAATGGGAGCGTATATTCGACATCAGCTGAGGGAGTGCTATTGTACTTACCGTTTGTTAAGGGACTGACGGACAAAATTGGTCAATTCTTACGTCGGAAATTTGACATCAAGACCATATTCAGACCCCTTACAAAAATCAGGCAGCTTGTACGTTCCCCAAAGGACAGAGATCCACTTAATGTGCCTGGTGTGTATGAAGTCCCTTGCGACTGTGGAAAGAGCTATGTGGGAGAGACAGGATGAAATGTGTCAACAAGGCTGCATGAGCATATACGGAGTCTGAAGAAACTGGACAGCACCGGGTCAGCCATCGCCGAGCACGCGATAGAGTCGGATGTCACGCATTACATCCGCTTTGACAAAGCTAAAGTCTTAGCGAGAGAGAAAAGCTTTGTCCCTTGCAAAATACGAGAAGCTATAGAAATTAGTAGACGCCCTAATTTCAATCGCGATGGAGGTTGGAGCTTACCCGTCACCTGGAAACCATTGCTTCAGAAAACGGACAGTAGAAGCGAAGTTCAGCCAACAGAACTTGATACAGTGAGCTCTTTTCACGTACGCGCAATGTCAGCCACTGATGATGATGAAGACGAAAATGGGGTTCCCAGAAAAGCTACGGGAATCATCAATGCAGAACATCAGCAACCCCCATCAACCCCAGCACTGTCACAGAGAGCACAGTGAGCCGCGGACCGCGCTGCCCGCGTCGCCCACGCATGCCGCGTCGCTCGTCACTAGTGTCAGTGCGAATCGGGACGACTCCGTGCGCGCGTCTCGGTTCACATTCGCTCTGAGGAAGACCTCCGGATGAGGTTAAAACATGTCGGCCGGTAGCTGACTTCGTACGTGAGTAACCCGTAATTCACATATAAATAATGTTACTTAATTATTAATTACAAAGAAAAATTTAATCAAATTAGTCCGCCAAATCTCACAATGTTTGTAACTATCGTATACGGTGTATTAAAAGAAAGTTAATATTTAGTGAATTAATGAAATAAAAAAAATAGTAATAAGTATTGCAGGTGCTGGCAAAAGTGACACTAGCGGACGAAAGTGAAAATGTGAGCCGAGGCGAAGCCGAGACACCACATTACTTCACTCCGTCGAATGTCTCATTGTGGCCAAGGCTTGTATAGTACTTTTCTCAAATGATGCACGGTAAATCAAACAAAGGTTCATTTTTCATGTCTAGCCACAAGAGAGAAAGGAAAAAGTTGTTCAGTATCATAAGTAGATCCCTCACTATGAAAATACAATACAACAATTACCTGCTACTCGTATTACACCGTATCAGAAAGGAGACACAAAAGCGGCGAGCATAATAGTTATTCTAGCCCGACAGGTATTGAAAAGGATATTGAAAGCTTTGACTAATTATTGCAGGCATGTCTGACATTTCTGTTACTAATTGATTCTCTTAGGTTCATCTATATATCTATATCCAGCAGATAGAGGTTCTCAAACTGTTTTGTCCCGTAAACCAATTGCTGCGTTTTTGACGTGATTTGTGAGTAGCCAGAGGACTGCTCTGTCCAAGTATGGCCCTAGTAGTACAGAGAGGGTCGTGCTCCTGTAGTGGAGACTAAAAAGAACCTGATGATGATGTTGATGACGTAATTATACCCGTTATTCGATCCGGCTGCACATTCTGTTTGCAAGCGAGAGCGTAGAACCAGTGACAGAGAGGCCCGATCGGACTAAGCGTTTGGTTTGTGAGTTTTGTGACGCATCTGTCTCTCTTCCATCGTTATCACGTAAACTTATCGTCGGTAAACTGACTTTACAAACAACCAATTATTTAATGGCTTCTGATGTTTTTGCGAACTTTTGACCTCTTCTCCGGTCAAACTTGACTAAGTCCAGCCTCACTTTGACCTTTATTCTTATTATGGACAACTTATCGATCCCGTGGGATCGATGGAAGACCGAAAGAGATCTAAGACTTTATCAAAGAAGAACCAGTAATACCATCTACAACCGTTCATCAAACGCCTATAGATTTCCCCATAGGCGGTTGATGAGCAGTGGCACCTTTGCACAGCAACGAGCAGTTCTACTTTCAATTCAATGTTTAATAGCCTCATTTATTCCTTAATAAAATTAATTAAAGTTTACATTTGTCATTTTATAAATTCAATATATACATAGTCATGTTGTTATATTTTACATTTTACATTACAATAAATAAATTTAAGTATATATATCTAGTATATTATTATTATAATTAGTTATATGTAATTTAGTATATGTAAAGTTGTCCATAGTATGAAATTATATATTAAATTAAATTATGTCATATTTTATAATGTAAGATTACGCATGCTTTTTATATATTTCTATTAATAATCAATTTTAATTAAGGACCTCACAGTGAGTTAAGGCCTCCTCCATTTTTTTCCATTCTTTTCTATCTTTTGCCTTTTCTGTCCAATTTTTCCCAGCCATCTTGTCGATTTCGTCTATCCATCTCTCTAGTGGTTTGCCCCTTCTTCTATTGCCTAGAGGTGCCAGTTCTACTTTATCGAAAAGTAATACTTAGCCCGTCTGGTAGATTATTGAAAAATATTAGACACGTATTCTTTTTTGCACGCTAAAGTTCCGCGTGACGTCACTGACCGGTACACTTTTAACCGGCCTATTACGTCATGAGCCCCCACTTCTGAACTTTGATGCGCTTTATCTTTATTATCTTTTGTTTGATTGAAATAAGAAAAAACCTTATCTAATATTTTTCGATAATCTATAAGACGGACTAATTATTATAAATTTACTTTTTTTAGGAAACAGGCCTATTATTTTCGTTCTGTCATCCATTAGTCGCCATGGCGATATACGCTAATGCCACATACGCCCGGGGCTCCGCGCAAATACGAGGTCTTCTCTAATTAAATTAAGAAATAAAATATGGTGAAGAAATTCAACGCGGTCAGGATTTAATTAAACCTGCAAAGAACTGCGATCTTAGGTCGCTGTACGACCTATGCTCTGCCCTATGATTATTAAGAAGGCTTGCATCAGCTCACACAATACCCCACTTTTACAAGTTAGGTATTTGATTAAACTTATTTTACGATCAATAAGTGTTTTTTTGCATTCATTATAATACTATTCTGGTATACTGTATATATGTACAGTCAGCCAATGAGATATCTGACCCCCTACAACAGCGCCATTTTTCGCAAACTAAAGAAACATCCGTGGTTTAAACCCAAAGATAAAAATATACAAGTGTAATATCCTTTGCGACTAGTGCCATCTATTGAATTGTGAATAAACAAATAAGGTTAATAAGCAGAAATCTGATACCCTTGACGACTAATGCCATCTATTCGATTTTTGATAAATAAAACAAGCCCTAGCATACGATACGCTTATTTCAAAGATACTTCAATAGTTAGATGTGGCGCAAGTGGTAGGCACTATGGTTTAATAGTTAGTGTGATTATGAATGAACACGTTCAAATCCTCCAAAGCTTTTTATTTTTTACAAATATCACCAACTTCGTATTGTGATGTTGGTGTAATTTTGGTTGTTTTAACATAATGTTACCGAGCTAATTACTGTGAATAAAAAGCATTTTAAATTTTTAATTACTTTATTACATCAAAAAAATGTAACAGTGAAATAAATACCTGCCTACTTAATTCAAACTATGATTAATCTTCTGTAGAGAGAACCAACATGTTACTTAATAAGTAACAATTTACATCTCTCAACTTCTTTTTAATCATAGTATTATATTTTTTAAATGTGTAGGGTCAAATAGTGCTATGTGAATAACTTTGCTTCGATAATAGTATAAGAATGAATATAAACCTATGGCATTAAATGAATTTTAATATGGGAGAGGGTGACCCCCATTTTGAAGCTTTTGTTCAAGTCTATTTGTCATTTCACTTACCATGTTAGATCAGATCACATATCACTTATGCGCATATTTATTAATTTAGTATAACCTTTTTGTCTAAATTTATTTAAATCAAACTTTACTCGTGTCTCGTGTCCCAGTTAAGCACTATTTGACCCTACAATCTGGGATTTTAATTGGTCACTCAATAACAGTTAGATCACAGAACAATTGTCTTAAATAAAATATATTCTACATTGCAAACTGTTGGAATCACCACATCTCATAAATTTTCCAAGTATTTTTCTTTATTCATCCGGCCGCCGAATTCTACCAGCTCCCCTGGGCCCATTGAAGACATCTGTCCCCAATAACCTGCAAAACAATAATACGATCAATTACCTATTATTCTACACTGCGTAATACACTAGGTATTAAATATTATTATTATTTTACTTCACTATTTAATGAATATTTTTACCTAATGTTATCCTGCCACTGTTCTCAAAGGCAAATTATTTTGATGGCTATACGCTGGCCATGTCTTCTCCACAATATTTTTCTGCCATCATCATCAGACTTAAAACTTTTTTCATCAGAATTAAATACGATCTCGTTCTTGTTGAATGTTTCCTCACTGTTTCAATTGAAATATTGTAGTGTATATGTTACGCCAGTTGACTCCGAATCCACAAACGGACGGTGTTTCTCTGTAAGAGATATATTTATCTTAGACATTTATCACAAACCCTATGTTTTACGGAACAAAAAATAGTTTAAAAATTAAGTAAGTATATTAAATACTTATAATTTCTACTTACCGCGATACCTAACTCTCTAGATATAGATACTTTAAATACTGTGGTTGTCATCACAATACAATATTAGCTTTCACAAAATCTGCTATATAAGATGAAACGGGATGCCTAATAACTGGTGGGGTTTTGGATCACTACACAGTAATCGCAGTATCTTAATTGTGACGCGAGTGAACAATATTTTTGATTAGTTGGTATCAGGTATAAATAAATCTGATAGATTACCCTCAATTTATTTGTTAAAGCAATGCGTTGCAGTTGGTGACAATGATGTCATAGCAGTAGAAATAGATAGCCAATTTCGCCCGAGACGTCATATCGTCGGTTGGCGTATTGAGATGAGCGCTAGCTTCTCAAGTCGTGGGTCCATGGTTCGAATCGAACTTTACGTAGGATTGTTTTTCATTCTTTCTTGTTCTTACCATTGATGATTACTTGAATTATTAGCTGAGATTATTAGAAATACAAAATTTGCAACTGAGCAGGTTATCAGAAACAAGTTTATACCAGCAGTTGTCTGTCTACTTGCCAAAAATCACGGTAGGTGGCGCTTCACAGCAAAGTGTGAATTTACGTTTTAAAAGTCAGGGGGTCAGGTATCTGCTTGGCCGACTGTACTTAATTAAACAACAACACACAACAACAAATTATTCCATGCGGGTGGGATTTGAACCTTAGGTCTTCATTTGGTGAGCTCCGTGACGCAGTGGTTAACACGCCAGCCTGCGAGAGTGTCCGGGTTCGATCCCCAGTCAAGTCATGATGGAAAACGATATTTTTCAGATTGACCTGTGTCTTGAATACTTATATATATATAAGTATCTATTATAAAACATAGTATCCTTGAGTTAGTATCCTACGACACAAGTTCACAACTTACTGTAGGGCTATATATTTCGGAAAAACATTGTGAATGCAAAAAAACGCTCATAAAAAGAGATCTTTCTGTGACACCCATAACAAAAACCAGTCTTGTTATAAATCTTTAATATATTGTAATAACCTAACTACATATAAACGTACCGAGGTTTTCCCTGTGTGCTATGACTTGAATGGAGGTTCTTCAAAAGGCGTGTTTACAGGTATCTTAAGACTCGGCAACGCATCAGCACCTCCTCTGGTGTAGCAGATGTCAATGGGCGACGGTGACCACTTTCCATCAGGTGGCTCGTCTGCTCGTTTGCCGTCAAATACAGATATAAAAAAAATTACAAAAAAACTTGTAATTTATAGAACGACTGCAGATTACTTTGGGAAACATTGACCTAGGGCTAAATTAGGTCCGCTTTGAATCTGAGCTATCCATTAGTCGCTATGGCGATTTGTGCCACACGCTCAGTGCTTCGTATAATGACGTGGTCTTCCATTGAAATCGAGACAAAAGACTGACTTGTCAAAGCATCAATACCTTGTAAACACCTAACTAAACTACATAAATGAACGAAGGTATTACTAGATATTGTAAATTGATATCTAGTGTGGGATGTAAGATGCTCAGACAAAGAGGTTGTGGAACCTGTCTAGGACAAAAATAATTCAATTCAATAGAGTGTGTTTGGTTGTTATTATACAAAGAACATGTAAAATACAGCGTTTACTGCTTAGAGTGATGAAATTCGTCCAAGTTTCGTCTATATCCGTTTAGATGTAGATTTGCGATTAGCAAACATCTTTACTTATTCAATCGATCTTATGTGACTGCAAAACCCCTTACAAAAATGCGTTATATCAAATACCTCACTAATATAATGGTGAGGTTGTTGAGATGGGTGACGCAAGCCCTAATGATTATAAGAGGAATAGGATGAGATGGAAATATTCGATGTGTAGGTGTGTGTAATAGACCTCTCCAACCCGTCTGGCCAACGAGGAGAATGTAGGCCAAATCCTCTGTCTGCTCTGGCCAAATGACGTCTTTATAAAATCCTAATGTCCATATGTAGAACAACTTTGGTATGTCAGTACAGTTTCAAGAGCTATCTAAAAATCTATCTAGTTAGGTTCCAAACACCTCTCTGGCCTACGACCCCTGTGGCCAAGTGGCCATCATACCAGGCTGTCACACCAGAGGTCCCAGGTTCGATCTCCGGTCAGGTCAAGATGGGAAATGATCATTTTCAGATTGACTAGGGTTTTGGATGTTTATCTATATATGTATTTGTTATTGAATAAAGAATCGTTTACTAGTATCACATAACACAAATCTCCAACTTACTTTAGTTATATATTTATTTATTTATACATGGATAACTCTACCATTCAACTGAGGGGCTGTATGTAACATAGGGTCCTGTGTGCAACCCGAGCCGTTTCGCCGTCCAATTATCCAAATCCCCTTTGATGCACATAACTGGCGTATTATTAATTGTTATGCGCTAGTAATTATCGACACAGAGCATGCAGAGAGAAAGATAAAGTGTATATACAATATAAGTGCACTTTATTACTTTAACCTTTGCTGGCTCGCATTTTGGCCAAAGATTGAGTTTGGCCATCCAGCGAGGAAATGCCGCCAGCGTTTTGGGCGCCCTGCCACCCGATCATGTATTTACTTAATTTTTACGTATATGTAATTTTAGTTTATAGATTAATTTATACTTATAATATCATTGTTATGTTAGAGAATGAAGATACTTATACACATATACATATACCTACACAAATTCATATCACATCTATATTCTTTGCGAGGTGGACAAAATTGAGCGCTATAAGACTTAAATGCCAAAATAAGTATGAAGGTGGCCGTCTAGGTGTCACATCGCCCTGATATATCTGTTATATTCGCTTATTCCTCTGAGCGGCATTTCCATTGTGAGAGACAAGATGGGATCAGCTTGGATAATCGTTGATTCATACGTTTAATAATCTTTGTTTGTTTGTTAAACTTATTGTATAAACACAGACAGAAATTTGTTTAAGGGTACGAAGTTAATAATTATAATCTTTTGGTGCAGAAAGTTGATCCAACCGAGAAAGACATACATTATCATTTTATATTTGTTAAGTTATTTATTATTTAGTAGGATAGGAGTGTATTAGTTGAACACAGAAAAAGACGAATGAAGAAGTGTTGGGACAGGTAAATGAGATGCGGAAACTGTTGAAGACGATGAAATGAAAAGAGGAAGGATGTTTGGTCACCTTATACGACATGATCAATTTATGAAAAGTATTATTGAGGGAAAAATTGAGGCAAGGAGAGGAAAAGGAAGACCAAGAGGAGCATATTTGGATGAAATAAAGGAAAAGGCTGGAGGCGTGTCATATGAAGAGGTGAAGAGAATGGCTGAGAACCGAGAGACATGGAGAGTACTCCACCGACAAGAACACAATTCTTCAAATATAGATAGATAGAGGATAGACTACCGTAACGTACTAAATAGCCGCTCTCCATGGTGATGTCAATGTTGTGTAATGTCAACGAGTAGTGATGGAAACACAGGAGCGCCGTCTTGATTACGTTTATTAATCAATCTTGATATACCTACACCTTACATGGTTACGACTCTCTCATGGTAATGATTGTACTGTCTTATATACTATTACTAGCTTTCGCCCGCGGCTCTGCCCGCGTCAATGTCGATCCCTCGGGAATAGTACTTTTTCCCGGGATAAAAGGTAGCCTATTTCCTCTCCGTGACCTGCTGTTAACGCTTGGTACAAAACAAATTCAGCGCGTGCAGTAGTTTATGTACCTGGGGAGCATTGTGTCGCAATGTGGAGGAACAGAAGAGGACATCACTTCTAGAATTGCTAAAGCTCGAGCCACCTTCGCGCAACTCCGCCCCATATGGCAGTCTAGGAAGCTTACTCGGAGAGTAAACCTCAAGATCTTTCGCTCCAATGTAAAAACCGTTCTGCTATATGGGTGCGAAACGTGGAAGGTGACCATAGTCATCACGCAGCAGATCCAACTCTGCATCAACCGCTGCCTTCGTTAGATATTGGGTATCTTTTGGCCTGAAAAGATATTCAATTAACGTATGTGGCAGCTTTGCGGCGAGACACCGATCGGTCACCAGATAGCGCGTCATATATGGATATGGATTGGCCACACGCTCAGGATGAGCCTTCTCACATCTCGAGACAGGCATTGGAATGGACTCCTCAAGGAAAGAGGAAGCGTGGTAGCGTGGTCGACTAAAGCAGACCTGGCGGCGTTCGGTAGCGGCGGAGGTGGAGACAATCGGGCTGTCTTGGCCCGAAGTGAAGCGCGTTGCTCAAGACAGAACGAAATGGAGAAGCACTGTGGCGGCCCTCTGCTCCACCCAGGGGACATAGGAAAATTAGTTAAGTAAGTCATGTCCTTCTCCGTACTCCAGAGAACTTGTATGCAATATTTCATGATGATCGGTTCAGTAGTTACGGCGTGAAAGCGTAACAAACAAACAAACTCACTTTCGCATTTATAATATTAGTAAGGATAAAGATAAATGCTACTTAGGTATCAAGACAACATTGCTGACAGGAGGGCACGTTCACATTTATTAGTATGAAAGTTTGATATGCTTATCTACGATGCATGTCGTAATTTTACCACAGTAGGTACGTAAAATACACTGTCACTTGTTGAAGCTTAACCTCCATAACCTCGGTGTTTTCAGATAGATTGCAATTATTGTATCGAATAGATTCATCGATTAGCAATTACTGCACAATGAACATATTGCAGCAGTTACAGAACAGAGAACATGCATAATGTATATTCTTATTTCTCAGCCCGTGTTCACCCATTGTTTAGTGTAGGCCTCTTCATGGCTTTTCCACTTGACCCGGTCTTTTGCTGTGTACATCTAGGTCGTTCCCAATATTTTTGTAATATCGTCGGCTCAGCGCATTGGTGGTTTTCCGACTTTTCTCCGTCCAGGTCTAGGTTTCCATTCCGCAATCCTACGCGCACAGCGGCCGTCTTCTCTTCTGCTTATGTGCCCAGCCCATCTCCACTTGAGCCTGGTCACTGCTAGTGTCAATCATATAAAATCTATATATCATACTCTGCCGGATATCACACGGCGAATAAACTATTATTAACATAAAATAAATAGAATTAAAATAAAAAAGTACAAAATTAATTACGATAACAAATTGTTTGAAGTTAATCTCTTTAACCACTACAGACTTTATTTGCGCAGAGCATAGAAACGGTGCATAAAAGCTACGAGTGTAGACAAAGTGCTACGATGCGTAGCAATTCGTAGCCGCTGTTCTATTTGCTGGCACCAAACATAAATCGCGCGCAAAGTTCGAGTTAGATCGAAGTTGGTAGCTCTGTAAGTCCATAGAAATCGTATAAAAAAGTTGCTTTCTAACAAATGAGTGAGGAACAGTTCTGTTTTTAAGGTTCCGTACCTATAAGGTGCCAAAGAAGCCCTATAACTGAGCTTTTACTGTTCGTCCATCTGTCACGGCTGTTGACAATGCCTTAAAAAGGTAAAATGTGTTGTAAAGGGAAAAAGTCGTAATACTATGTTGTATGTGAAGCCCGAGCGGGCCGCTAGTCCTTTATTTTCTCAATTCTGTTATCAGTAAGAATTGATTGAATTTTATTAAAAAATATGAGGCACTTTTAAGCGTAATATCACATGAAAGAAGCATTTTCCCCGCTTCTAAGCGCAGACAGCCGCCGACGCACGCCGACAAATTAGTCTAGCAAGGGCTTGGAAATTCCAATTTATTTCGCTTACCTTTGAAAACTAATCGCAAAGGAAAATAGTTCCACTGATGTTTAAGCAAAGATGACGTATCTTCAATTTCACAGCATTCTCCTATAAACGGGAAAGAAAATACGAGTCTGTGAAACAAAGAAAAATAATTTCTTGGTAAATGCAAAATAGACTGGCTTCCTTTGTTTTCAACTTATTTAAGGCTGTGTGCAAACCTATATTATTTTACTAACGCTCTTTAAATTAAATTCTGGAAAGGAATTAATCTAATAAACCAAAAACCGAACTTAGACAAATAATGATTGAATTGCTTTTTCTTTACACTGTGTGCCAAATAAGTGGAAGGATTTACGTATAAATACGTCTTTTGTGCATTTTTAGGATTCCTATCACTACCTTTTTTAAATATTTCTGCTGTAATGTGTATATTTTGGCTAGCTCCGTGGCGCAGCGGTCAACACGCCAGCCTGCGACACGAGAGTGCCCGGGTTCGATCACCGGTCAGGTCAATATGGAAAATTATCTTTTTCAGATTGGCCTGGGTCTTGGATGTGTATCTATATATGTATTTGTCATAAAATATAGTATCGTTGAGTTAGTATCCCATAACACAAGTCTCGAACTTACTTTGGAGCTAGCTCAATCTGTGTAATTTGTCCGTATATATTTTATATATTTTTTTTAGATTCGTATATTATGTCAGAGTTGTATTAATATATACAACTCTGACATAATATACGAATCTAAAAAAAATATGTATGTATTAATACATATAAATTATATGTATTTGGTTATATATGTTTGTTTTTGTTCTTTTTTGCGCCATTTGTCTAGGTTTCATGTCATTATCTCCATCTCTTCAAGAGTTGTCTGGAGCAGATTGGTGTAAGTAGTAGTCGCCTCTTGTCCTTAATTTGTATAGATATACTAATTTATTCGTTTGTAAGTAAATATCTTTCTTATAATAGACCAATAAAGCATTTTTCAGTCATTAATACATAATAATAGGGTCCGTCTCTGCTGTCCGTCTTCTGTCTCAGGGATTCCTATCTTCGGAACCTTAACAGGTAGAGATTGAAAGTTTCACAGAAAGTGTATTTCTTAGTCTATTTAAGTTGTATTATAATCTGTTGGTACATATACATATCAAATATGTTATTCTTCTTTATCTGCAGAAATACTGCAAAAAAGGTAAAATAGACTGCGAGATAAAACCTAAACACACGTGCAAGTTGCAGGCAACAACTAGTTTAATAAAAAAATATACCAGCATGGAAAATAAGGCTACTTATGTTCCATGCTGGTCTAGGAGAAAAGAAAAAACGTAGATTGTACCAGCTGCTTCTCTTCCCACGCAGATCGTAAGCCAATCAAGGGGATGGACGAAAATCTGAGGAATCATGTTTTCGGATTCTAAATTCAGGATGGCTTAATAGGAGCTTAAGGTGAAAGACGTGTAAGTATGTATTAATTTACAAGCAATTTATTGATACTATTACTATTGCTAATTTTCATTGCATTTAACATGAGACATCTACCTCAATTTTACATTAAACATCGTTGACTATAGTGCCTTAATGAAGTCTCATAAGTGCTTCAATTCAAGTCAACCTTTGAGTTTCTCCTCTTGCATTCAAAGATGACTTTGAAATTATTATGTTATTGACAAGCAATGGAAATTAATTGAAAGAAAATACAGACTTTACGTAAAAGATTTTTTAACTTAATTTGCTACAGTAATCAATCGTTTATTTGCATGAATAATTTTGCATGAAGTTATTATACATGGTGAAAATTTGATCGTTTTGGACCCTTAAAGGGGTGACTCAGACCATCAATATGAACAACTATTTCTTTGGGACCAATGCTGGGAACTCAAAAAAAATTTCGTCATTTCCATACAAAAGATATGCGCCGCCCGGCCAGTTTTTATGGGAATGTCGAAGTTTTTTTTGAGTTCCCAGCAATGTTTCCATAGGAAAAGTTCATTTTGATGGGCTGAGTCACCCCTTTAAGGGTCCAAAACGATATAATTTTCACCATGTATAGTTGAAGACCTCTGTGTTCCATTAAATCGCAAGAGTCTCGGGTTCGATCCCACTCAGTTTTCCATCTCGACGGAAAACGATCTTTTTCAGATTGGCCCGGGTCTTGGATGTTTATCTATATATATATATGTAGATATCTCTTTATAAATTAAGAAAATAAAATATGGTGAAAAAATGTCATGCGGGCGGGATTTGAACTAGCGACCTAGGTCTATGTACGACCTACGCTCTGCTATCTGAGCTACCGCATGATTCATTCTCGGCGCTGAAATTCTCCACCATATCCCATTCCCCTTATACGTATTAAGGCTTACGTCACCTAACACAACTACCCGACTTTTACAAGTGAGGTATTTGAACTCATTTTAGAATGAATTTGACTGAAGTCGCACTCTGCAAAGTATTTAAAGAAATATCAACTCAATGTAGTAAGCGATACGGTGTAATTTAGCTTGCGTCAGAATGCAGCACTTTTTAGTTTAGATACCTACAGCAAGCCAATGTTATACTTATAGCCCTGAATAAACGATTCATAATTCGTTGAAGTTCGTGAACACATACGACCAAACGTTTCTTCCGGATTTGTTCGGTTTTCTTCTTCGAGTGGTCGCGGTACGTTTTACGATACCGACACGGAGAGCGAAACAGGCCGAACGGTGTATAAGTACATACTTACAAAAGAAACTGAACATATATATAAGAAACTGAATATAACTTTTAAATAAAGACAAATCTAAAAGTTATATTACTTTTAGATTTGTCTTTATTTAAAAGTTACATCTAAAACATTACATTATAAAAGTTATATCTAACAATAAAAGAGGTTGTAGACGTTAAGTTTCCTAGAAAAGGCTACAAGCTAGGTACAACCCCTTCCCGGTACAGTATCAAAGCTTTCATAATCAGTGCATCCAGCGAATTCTTAGTAGCAAGCTCAAGGTTGTGCCCGGCGCACCTTTTCCCGGGTGTTATTCAGAGCTTATTCAACCATGACGCACGCCGCGAGACGTGCAGTGCATTCGGCGTGGGTGGCAGGAGGGTGGGTGAAGAAATTTACAAAACATGACTAATGAAACTCAATTAAATTTATCTAGTCAACCAAACCTACTAGTGCGAACGGGGTTTTGGGTAATGGTAAAGAATATATTGTACATTACGCGAAAAGAAACGACACTTAAGATGGTACTGCACGAAATTGTGAAAATTGACGTGTTTTCATAAAAAGTAGTACTATGCGCTGAAATAATTAAATACATCAAAAGCATTTGTATAATTTAGGTTGATCCTTAAACAAGATAGTCCCCTTGTTGGAATTTGAAACAGATACATATGAAATTTAAAAATGATATATATATATATGTTACTAGCTGCCCCGGCGAACTTCGTTTCGCCATAAGTTAAAAACTATCCTATCTCTCAAGTTGGATCGAACTGCACATGGTGTGCGAATTTTATTATAATCGGTTAAGTGGTTTAGGAGTCCATTGAGGACAAACATTGTGACACGAGATTTATAGAATTTTATTATAATCGGTTAAGTGGTTAAGGAGTCCATTGAGGACAAACATTATGACACGAGATTTATATATATTAAGATGACATCTAAAAACACTTTTCTTCGAAAACTTTGTATTTTTTTCGTCTAATACCATAATTCTTATATTACAATATTTATATTTACATCTCGGAGATCGCCCCCTTTCTTATTTTTTTTTATAAAATATAAATATGAAAATATTAAGACTTTTCATCATTTTTCCTAATCGCCTAATGGTTCTGCGCAGCCTAATAGCTTTCGCAGTAGCGACGATTTTCGTTCGCGCGGCACCCGCTTAAGCATGTGCACACGCAAAATCGCTTCCGGCTAGTAGGTCCGGATGTGCGCGGGGGCATTGAGAGGCGCGCGGGGCGTGGAACAGGGCCGACGCCAAATGCCTTGGTCGAGGGCTGTGTGTATTGTGTTTGCGTTTCTCGCACGGCTCGCACCGGCAGGAACGAAGTGAGTAGTGAGTGGTATCAACCCTAGCGCTACACGCCCGGCTCAAGGTCATCGATGCCCGAACTCTCACGTACAGGGTCACCACTGTGGTAATGGCGAGTATTTTGTACTAAATACTAAGGGGACTGTAAGTTGACCACGCACCGCAGGCAAGGCGAGTCCGATAAGTGTGCATTGAACTAGAGTGGTCATCATCACCATCAGGTCTTTTTAGTCTCCACTGCAGGAGCATGATCCTCGCTGTACTACCGGTGCCATACTTGGCCAGAGCAGACAGAGGACTTGGCCTACACTTTCCTCGCTAGCCAGACGGGTTGGAGAGATCTCATTGATGTTTATGAGCTTTGTTCAGCTTGTATTTCCTAAGTCACCTCTTATGATCTCCATGGGAAGACTAGGAGTGGTCCTATTCTACTCTGCCGGAAACCACACGGCTACGTTTTGTTTCCGAGTTGATATGTATACTGACCTTTATCTATATCGGCTAAAAAGACCGGAGTCTGTTTTCCAGCTACCTTTATTCCTTTGTTAGAACAGGACCTCGTAAATGTGTAAAGAACACGAATACAAAAGAGAAATATGAACCAGAGAATGGTAGAAATATTAATCAAATTAAAATGTTCAGAGGTAGCACTAAATAAAGCGAATTCCAAGAAGAACGTAGCTGCATCTCAAAGTGAATAAATAATTTATATTTACGTCTTTATAATATCAGATATTTGAAGCGGCGGACCTATAATCGAATGGTTCAGAGTTCAAATCCCACCCGACCCGACCTGTACCTCTGAGTTTGTAGACCAATTTGACTTAAGTACAGTGATTTTCATCGATCATTACCTGCTTCCGGTGAAGGAAAACATCCTAAGACAACCTGCACACTAGTTGATTGTTCACTAGTGTGTGAAATGGAGAAGGCAATGGCAAACCACTTCATTATTTCCTGCCAAATATAGTTGTTGGTGCGTTTCCACACAGTGACACCGACAAGAGCCTAGTTCTTAAATGACAGCTCGATGACGCAGTGTTTTACACGCCAGCCTGCGACACGGAGTGCCCGGGTTCAATCCCCGGCCAGGTCAAGATGGAAAATGATCTTTTTCAGATTGGCCTGGGTCTTGGATATTTATTTATATATGTATTTGTTATAAAAATATAGTATCGTTGAGTTAGTATTATGGGATACTAATTCAACGATACTATATTTTTATCTACACAAGTCTCGAACTTACCTTGGGACTAGCTCAATCTGTGTGATTTGTCCGTATATATTTATTAATTATATTCGACAGACTTTTTTTTTAAATGAAAGGTTTAAAAATAAATTTGAATAAATTAATTTAGGGCACTAGAAACTGTAAGCTATTCATCATCACCATCATTAAAGCCACGAAAAGTCCACATAAGGGCCACTCCCAGGGATTTCTCGTTCTATGGGAGGATATAACCATTGTCACTACGCTCGGCTTGTTGGCGAGAGCAAATTTTTTGGCTTCTCGTGCTTACGACGCTTGGGAAGGATAGGAATTTGTTGGATTTGGGAAAGGAATTATGGTATTGGGATACTAAGCACTAAGCACTCCGATAAATGGGTATCAAAACAAGTAGCAGCTCGGGAGACTCTTAATAAATTAAGAAATAAAATATGGTGAATAAATTTCATGCGGGCGGTTCACGGTGACCTAGTTCTATATACGACCTATGCTCTGCCATCTGAGCTACCGCACAATTCAATCTCACGCGTAGCCGATGCTATACTTGCAACCACCGGATAGGCAGTTTTGAGGATGACACCCCCAGCGTTATTTTCTAATAATAAGCATTACTCGCCGCAGATATGCCAAAACAAGCTATAAATAAGATGCGAGCATTGTCGTCTCCATATTGTATGTACATGGCCTCCGTGGCGCAGTTGTAAACACCCCAGCGTGCAAAACAATATCGAGTTAGATGATAGCGCGGGAAAAACCTAGCATTAATTTGCACAGGTTCACGAGCTAAGTAATGGATGGCGACAGGTAGGCCGGCCTTCTTCTTTTCCAAATCATTTTACTACATGGAAGTGTCATGACAGCGGATCCCGGCTCTGACGCACCGCAGCCAAAGAATATATTTTATACATATACGCGAAAAGTACTTAAGCACATGTGCTCGTAATTGCTATGTGTGGGTGTCTGAAAGTGCGCGGGGGCATCGAGGGGCGCGCGGGACGTGGAACGGGCCGTCGCTGGCTGTCTTGGTCGAGGGCTATGTGTGTTGTTTGCATTTCTCGTACGGCTCGCACCAGCAGCCACGAAGTGAGTAGTGAGTGGTATCAACCCTAGCGCTTACACGCCCCGGCACAGGGTCACCGGTGCCCGAAGTCTCACGTCACGTACAGGGAGTGTCATCACTGTGCCACAACTAAGGATGCAACCGGTAAAACACTCAAATGAGGAGGAGGAAGAGGATTGCAACTCATAAACCGGACACCGTGACCTTCGGTTCTTTTCTTGGTTACTGATTTACCGAATTTATATATTTGGGGCTTTTGGGTTTCAAACCCAAAGGGTGCAAACTGAATCCTACTGTTAAGACTCCGCTGTCCATCTGTCGGTTTATCACAGACCTATCCTTAGAACCATAATAGATAGAGACCTAAATTATTTTGTTGCTGGTGTAGGCAACAAAATACATAATCAGTGTAAATTAAACAACAATTAATAAAAAAACAAATAATAAAATAAAAAATGAAATGGAGCACCCAAACAACCACATGTTTTATTGGCATATTTTGTAGCAAAATATTGTTCGGTGGTACGGAACCCTGCATATGCGAATACTACCATTGGTAGTGGTAGTAACGAGTAAGGTATATTTCGTCTCATTTTACGAATATCGCGATCGCGATGTTCTAGGGAATGTTTTTCTTCCGCTTTGATATGTTGATTAAGTTACAGCCAATTAGATGTTTTGATACGATATATATAAGAAATAATTTTTATTGATTAATATTAGCGATATTTTTATGAGAAATGCCAATTTCGTGAGACTTAAAAGGTAGATGTTATGGCTTCAATTAATAGGCAATTTTCCGTTGTTCATAATCTGCGTAAGCTTTGCTTTTCGGTAAATTATAACGGTAGGTACGATAACATTTTTATTTTACTTTACTTTTATTTTTATAGTTTCTATCCGCGGCCCACGTTGGTCTCCTGAGATCCTAGTTTCTAATTAAAAACGAGGAAAATTGTACAAATATACATAATATTAGTGGGATAGTACAATATTCATCCATACCGATCTGGACAAAAGAAAAATAAGTAGGATGTACCAGCTGCTTCTCTTTCCGCACAGATCGTAAAAGTCGATCGAGAGAATGGGCAGTCCTAGGCTCTGTCTAACGTGCAAGGGAAAAAGACGTGTTAGTATGTATGAATGTATATACGGGTGAAATTGAATTCATTAGCAAACGTTTAAGGAGTGACTCAGACCACGAATCTGAACAACTTTAATAGGCTAGTTTCCTGGGTCGTAATAATAACATAACAATTAGTCCGTCAGTTTATTAATCAAAAAATATTGGACACGTATTTTTTCTTTTGTCAAATAAACAATAAATAGTAAAGTTATAGCGCGTCGAAGTTCAGGAGTGGGGGCTCGTGACGTCAAAGTTTGCTAAAAATTGTAGCAAACTATGACGTCACACGAAACTTCAAAAGGCTATATCTTTATCATTTTTTGTTTAATCAACAAAAGAAAAAATACGTGCCCAATATTTTTTGAATATCTAACTGACGGACTAATTATATTTTTTTAGGAAACTAGCCTATTATGGGACCTTGTGACTAGTGTTGTCTTGTGCTCGAAAATTTCGAGAACGGTAAGAACGGTCGGAAACTTTTTCCTGAGAATTTCTTCTTCTTTCTCTCGAGAGCGGGAAATTATTGAGAAATTCTCGAGAATTATTGAAGGAATTCATGAAAACAGAGAATTTCTCTCCGTCACATCACTACTTGTGACCAAAACAGAGCGAATGTCCCCAACTTAGGGGAAAACCCCCGAATACTAACCTAAAAGAATACTATTTAAGTCCTATTTTGTATGTTAATATAAATGTGTCTCATTACAGATTTGTGCTAAGCTTTTTAAATACTATCCTAGCTTTTGATATAAACAGAGAATACAAAACTTTAATAGCTCAAACTGATAGTTCGCTAAGTACTATGTTTATTTTAAGGACGAGGTGCCTGCACTGCAACAGTTGGCCGGGCGAGCCTGGACATTATCGATGTGTGCACGTCGTGTCATGCAATCACTGCACTACATTTACATCAAACCATGTCTGTGAGATCACCCCCCCAACCCACCGCCCAACAACCCCCCGATACGCAGAACAAGGAATTAGAGAGCTTTCACACACACTACCTGAATTGTGTATGTATACAGCAATAATTGATTTCGTATTATTCACCATGATGCATTTGGACGGAAACTGGGAACGTTATTATAATAAAAGGAGGCTTAAATTGAATACGCTCTGTTCTGTGAAACATTTTCTCTGTAATATGTATATGAGTGAAGCTTATAAGTAGACGCGCTCGCGTAAATTTGAAATGTTGTAATTTCTGTAAAAAAAATTGTAAAAAATGTTACGACTAGCACAGAACCGTAGAAAATGGCGTAAAAAAGGGAGGCATTTGCCCAGCAGTGGGTTCGTCCGGGGAAGTACCACACTCCCACAGAAAATCGATGTCTGAGTAGAAGCTTTACCGGTTCTATGCTTCGTTCGGTGAGTGAGAGAGCCGGGGGTCCATCCTTCCCCCTCCCCTCCCCATTTCCTTCCGACTCCTTGAAAGGCCGACAACGCACCTGTCACACCCTGGTGTTGCAGTTGTCCATGGGTAGCGGTGATCATTTACCATCAGGTGACCCGCTTGCTCGTTTGCCGTCCTATAAGAAAAAAAAGAACTTCGGGGCTAGCTGAATCTGTGTGATTTGTAAATATAAACATAGTCTGGAATTGGAGGCTCTGGCACAGGATATCCTAGTTCAGTCACCAGTCTCCACAAAACAGACCTTTGCTTTCACGAGATTTTTTTTCACATTTGTTCGACGCAAAACGCGGAGCCGTTGGTGAAATCTAGTCTATACTTCTACACTAATATTATAAAGAGGAAAGACTCAATTGTTTTTTTATTTGCTCCGAAACTACTGCATAGATTTGAAAAATTCTTTCACCATTAGGATCTTACGCTATCCCTGATGAACATAGGCACCATCATCATCATTTCGTGTAGGTGACACGGTCAATTGACCATGCACACCCTGATGTCTGAGTTCTTCGGAACCGCCTCTCGGCCTCTAACATAGTACCTTTAACGACTACCAGATGGCAGCCGGGACCAACGTCTTAACGTGCTTTCCAAAGCACGGAATCATCTTTATTATCAGACAATCAGGTGATTCAAGCCTGCAATGTCCAAAGTAGACTGGAAACAACTAAACAAAGTAAGCTTCCCGTGGGAATCGAACCACGACCTCCGGGTCTACAGGCACACAGTCTACCTTAGCCACTGGACCATGCAGGCAGTGATGAACATAAGCTACAGAATTAAATACCTATTTACCCGTGCGAAGTCGCGGCGGGCTGCTAGTATTTTAATAAAGCACACCCTTACACCCAGCGGCCACTAGTATTATTACGGATTGAATATTGCATGAATACTGGAATCCTTCAGATACTGTTTATTTGTGCCAACCCGATAGCAGGAATTTGCGCAATAAACTGTAATTCAATTGTTTCATTCCGTTTTAATAGCATTCAAAATTAATATTGTTGAAATATGCTTTACTCTGCACGCGTCATTTTATATGCATCATATTAATATATGTAAAGACATGTAAGCTCTTGAGTAGCTTAGCTTGAGGAGATGTGTATAGTAAAAGACCAATTGAGAGAATAGCACGAATTATTTATTTTTGAGATCATTGTGTACTTTCGTTATATTTATATTTTAAGTAATGTAACATAAAATAATACTAATTAACTAATAATAACTAAAACTACTTAAAAAATATAATTATTTACAAATTATACAGTCCCTGCAAACCGTCATTCTGCGGCAACGTGCCCAAAAGGCTGGCAGCATTGCCACGTTGGATGGCAATGCTTATCCTTTGAGCCAGGTAATTGCCAGCCTTTTGGTCGCGGGATACCTCGATCAGTCTCTTTGACAGAAAGTCAAAGAGACGATGGGCTGATGGACCCCACGGACCCATTGTTTCTACCCCAAAAGGCTCAAATATGTAGCTGTCTCCGATACCTACATACTTGCGCCTTTTGAGGTTTTCTGCTGTGGCTGCAGCTGTACCGGCCTTTGACTTGGTAACCTGAAGATGAGACGGCGCTAGGGTATCAACGCATGTAGCATCCCATACCAAAGGCCGCCCCAATCGCCAGGGCACCAGAGTCATTCCATCCGGTCTCTTGCCATCATCCCGGACCAAACCAGTGGGTTCCAACGCGGCCGGTATATTAATGGTTGCAAGAGAGCGGTGGATAATATTGTTTAGGGCGGCATGTCGCCCCAAACGGCCGGCACTCCTAATGCAAGATAAGCCGTGGTGACCAAAGCTATCGATGGTATCCCCACAAGGACAACGGTGAGGGACTATACACGTGGCGCCTAGTCGTAGTGCTGTTGCCAGACGGAAAGCGTCATTGTGTAGCAGTGTGCCTAGGTTGGCTGACGGTAGGGCCTGCAACCAAAGCCCGGACTCCCACTCCGCCACAGCCAAAAGGCGGGCACGCTCTACAGAATTGCCAGACGTCTCAAGTAAATTATCTTGAGCAATTTTGCAGAGCGGCCCATCCCATTGTCTTTGCGAGGATGGGTAATCAGGAAATTTGGAATTTGGAGCTAGAACTCGCCAGGCGTCTCCGGCCTCTGTTGCATAACTAACGTCAATTTCGTCGTCATTGAGAATTTTTTTAAATAGATTTTTAATGCTATGCACAGAAGACAGAAACGCTGGTAGAGCTACATCTGAAATTTTTCTGATTCCCAAACCTCCATACCTGATAGGTAAGGAGGCTTGGTTCCAGATGCGGTCGCTAAAATTAATATTTAAAACTGATGAAAGGGAATTTTGAATGAATGCATCTAACTTGTGGAGTAGTTGTGGATGTTTCCAAAGATGGCTACAACGAAGGTTGTAGATAAAATTGGGCACAAATAGGCAGTGTCGGATGATAATATAAGCAAAATGAGATTGAATATCCAAAAGACGAACAGAAGCTTCTTCAAATTTTTTAATTTTAAGGTCAATGAAATGGGAAAATGATTCCTCGAATATAGGTGAGCCAAGAAGGTGGAGTGAACTTTTCTGTAAAATTTTGATACCTGGACATAGTGCGTTAAATTCAGCCAAAATCTTTTCTTTTTCAGTGCACGAGTCTGAAATGAATAATTCACATTTACTAAAATTTAGATCTAGGCCAATATTACGGAGGCTGTTGGTGAGGACCTGAAAATCCTCTAAAAGAGTTTGGGCCCCCGAAACCAAACAACCATCGTCTAAATACCATGTATTGAATTTAGAATTTAGCTGTTGTATGATAGGATGAATGGCGAGGCTGAACACTGCCGGTCCGAGTGGGTCGCCTTGCTGACATCCAACACAAGAATATAAAAGATTGTCCTTATACATTAATTTTGAATTTTGATAGCATTGCCAAATATATTTGTAAATTGCAGGGACTTTTTTTTTTACTTCTGTCAGCAAGGCCCCCCTATCCACAGAGTTAAATGCATTTTTCACATCCACCTTCAGCAAAACTTGACCCTCTTTATTGTTAAGGAATGACCTTAATGAGTGGACGGCGGCTTCACAACCACCCTTAGAGCCAAAACCTACTTGTAAGGGTTGAAAGTAATCTGTAAGGGTGGCTGTGATGGCTCTGCAGCATATTTTAGATGTAAGGCGTCTATATGTAGTCCCAACTGCTATAGGCCTAATGCCACCGTCCTTTTTCTTCAGTGCGCATAAGTTGGGGCCATATAGTATGTCTGAAATACTGGTTACAACTTCTCCAGCGAGCATCAGGTTTACCAGGGCCGTAATGTCCTTCGAAAGTTCGAAGCCGGCATTCCCGCAGTCTCCTCCAATCAGATCTTTCAAATGCTGAGGAGAAAGGCCGTCGAGACCGCCTGCCGAACCACTTTTGAAAGACATTATTGCCCCGGAAACATCATCTGGAGAAGTTGTCAGTGGGTGAAGTGTTGGGTCGGGGGGATCAGGAAGGACGAGATTGCCAGAAGGTGGATGCTTATCTCGCAAGGCAGAAAGAGTTTCCGGAGTATTAGGAGCAATAGCATCGTCGGAGAACAAAAGTCTTGCTGCTCCTCTAATATCACCGTCACCTATTTTGGATTCTACATATCGGGATAATGATTTGTTACTTTTAGAATTTGTATTAAAATACGAACTGTTGGCCAAATTGTGATTAGTTTCATTACAATTTTGTTTAATTTTGGAAGCTTAAGAGTCCGAATTTTTTTTTCCCAACATGTAGAATTCTATAGGGGAAAGTGAGTAAATGTTCCCATGATTCTTGTGTGTTATGGGTGATGACGATCATTTATATACAAAAATCCAAAATGTACAAGGGTAGGTTCTAAATACAAAATTCATCCAATCAGCTTAAGTGCCTGCAGTACAGGGTAGTGCAGAATTACCAGTCGAAGCTTGACGTCAGCTGGTTTTGTTACTCATTGCCGGCTGAACGTCAGCTCAAAGTGGCCATTCGCGGACTTCCGGGCGACACGGACGAGACCGAGGTCTCTCAAGCGCTGGCCGACCTGGGATTCGAGGCAGAAGCGGTGAAGGGTATCCGTGGCAGAGGGGAGCGGCCCGGATGTATTTACTTCTGCCTCATTAAAAGGACGGAAGGCTGCACGGAGATTTTCAAAACAACAGAACTCCTGTATATGCCGGGCATAAAGATTGAGCCCTGGCGGGTCAAACAAGGCCCCGCCCAATGCCACCGGTGTCAGTTGTTCCGGCACTCGTCGGTCAACTGTCACCGGCCGATAGCCTGTGTGCGCTGCGGAGGCCCCCATAAGGCCGCCGACTGCGAGCGCCCTAAGGAAGAGCCCGCCAACCGCGGAGGCCCACACCCCGCTAATAACACCTCCTGCCCCATTTTCAAAAAAGAGGCAAGAAACAAGAAAGCAGGCACGGTGGCACGCAGCGGGACATCTCTGCCGCCCCGCACACAAACTGAGGAGACAGCGGGCGCCTCGTTGATGGCCCCCGCCAACGCACCTACGGAACGTGGAGCGGAGCTCCCGAAGAAAAAGAGGAAGAAAAATACAAAGAAGAAGCCACAGGCCGAGAGCTCCGCTCCGGCGCCTCCGCGGCCCGCTCCCCGGACCGCCCTGCCAGAAAAGGCCGAACAACAGCCCGCCGCGCCCGCGCCCATGCCTCAGGCGCAGATGGCGGCCCTGTTTGAGGCCTTTCAAAACATGATGGCCATGTCCCCCGGTCAGCTGGCTGCGGCGGGGCTTCTCAGAGGTGTGCCTACGTCCAACTAATATGGATAGCACACCTCTGAGCATTATGCACTGGAACGCCGAGACGCTCCGGAGGAAGAACAAAATGTTGTCCCACTTCCTCCGGGAGCAGCGCGTCGACATCCTCCTGGTCAGCGAGACCCACCTCGGGGAGGCTGACAAATACAACCTCCCCGGCTACATCAGCTATAGAAAGGACGAGAAGGCCTCCGACGGCGCACCCTATAGAGGACTAGCGGTGTACGTGAAGAGGAGCATAGTCCACCAGGCCATACCTCACGTCGAGTTCCAGACTATGTACGCTTTGGGCGTTATAGTGCACTACGGCGGCCGTGAACTACGTGTGTTCGCCGCATACATACCGCCAGCGCAGCGTCTACAAGTGACGGAGCTGCGCTCGCTGCTGCTGGACCCCACGCCGACCGTAGTGGCCGGTGATTTCAATGCCAAACACACAGTCTGGAACTCCACCAGAGTCTGCCCGCGAGGACGAATGCTCCTGGCGGACTCTATAAGCCACGAGTACGACGTGTTGGGCCCGGACGAGCCGACCCACTACGCCCATCAAACCGGAATCGGCGACACCATTGATCTCGTGGCTTACAGAGGCCTACGGACACCGCCAACTCAAGAGGTCTTCCCAGATCTGCCGTCGGACCACAGGCCGGTGCTTCTCGTCCTTAAGGCGCTGCCGACAAGGGTCACGCTGGCCAGGAGGAGAGCCAAAGTGAATTGGGACAACTACATAGAAAAATTAGAGGCCGCAACACAAGACATTCATTTCAAGAAAATCTCCACCAGTGAAGAGGTAGAGCGGGCGGCGGGTGCCATTACTCGCTGCATCCAGGCCGCTCTCGACTCATCCACGCACTAACCGCCGGCGGGCTCGAAGCCTGAGCCGCTCCCGGCCGACATAAATCGCCTGCTGGATGAGAAAAGGAAGCTACGGAGGCAGTGGCAAGTCACCCGCTGCCCGGATATGAAAACTCGCCTAAACAAACTGGTGGAGAAAATCAAGGACCGTCTAGAGGAGCACACAGCCCGAGCGTGGGAGAACCATATTCTCTCTGTGGGCGATGATGTCCCCTACATCCATCGCCTATGCCGGCAGCTATCCACGGAGCCACAACCCGTGCGGCCGAGTCTGGCAGAGGACGGTCTCCCGCGCTACCGTGCGGAGGACCGCGCCGAGATCTTTGCAAGTCATCTGGAGCGTCAGTTCACCCCGAACCCCATCGCCGACCCGGACCACCACCGAAAAGTGACTGAACACCTTCGGGAGTACTTCTCAGGGCCGATAGCGGCAGAGGAGGACGCAGCGTTTTTCACGCCCGGCCAAGTACTACGACAGATCCGCCGCCTCAAGACTAGGAAAGCCCCGGGCGCAGACAACATCACCAACGAGGCGCTCCGCCACCTACCGCCGGCATTTATTACGGCGGTGACGCGCCTCTACAATGGCATTCTGCGTTCGGGCCACTTCCCAAAGCCTTGGAGGACCGGGCGGGTCATCATGATACCGAAGCCGGGCAAGAGCCTGCAAAAACCGGAGAGCTATCGGCCCATAACACTTTTGAGCGCGCTCTCGAAGGTGTTCGAAAAGCTGCTGCTCGGCCTGCTGCTCCCGCACATACCACCGCGCGCGGAGCAGTTTGGATTCAGGCCCGAGCACTCAACGACGCTCCAGATTGCAAGATTACTGCACAAGATCTCGGACGCGGCCAACCGCAAGGAGCACGTGGCTGTCGTGCTCCTCGACAATGAGAAGGCGTTCGACAAAGTATGGCATGAGGGGTTGCTATACAAGCTGTCGAACGCCCCAATACCTAGAAGACTGACCAGGATTGTGTCCTCGTTCCTCGAGGAGCGAAAATTCAGGGTGGCGGTCGAAGACGCCTTGTCATCGGAGAGCCCGGTGAGGGCGGGCGTCCCTCAGGGCAGCTGCCTCTCTCCTGCCTGCTATGCGTGGTACACCGACGACATCCCCGTCGCCGGTCAGGCCGAGTTGGCTCTATTTGCCGACGATGCGGCGTACTTCGCTAAGTCCATGAATGCGAAGCACGCCGCCAAGAAGGTCCAACGGGCATTAGATGCCCTGCCTGACTGGCTCTCTAAATGGAGGTTGTCGGTCAATGCCCGCAAAACGCAGGCCATGCTGTCCGGAGGCGCCCGCCTCCTCCCGCCGCCGCTGAAGATCCTCGGGGAAACCGTGCCGTGGCAGCCACATGTCACTTACCTGGGGGTGAATATCGACATATAAGCTTTGCGTCCGCCCTATCATGACCTACGCCGGCGTAGTCTTCTCCCATATCGCGCCCTCCCACATCGATCGGCTGCAACGCTTGCAGAACCGCTTCGTCACCCGTGCCACAAATACGAGTCACCACCGGTACTTGCGCATGACAGACTTACACCGTGACCTAGATCTCCCATCCATTCGCGGCTATCTCAAAAACGCCTCCAAGCGTTACTTTGAGAAAGCCGCACGCCACCCCAACCCGTTAGTAGTGCAAGCTGCTAACTACTCCCCCAACTTACACGATACGACCTTACGTCGTAGACGTCCTATGAACGTACTTGACGATCCCGATGATCCTATTGACATCCCACAAGCCCGCCCCGACCCCTCTTCGGCTCCGAATAGCCAGAGGAATCCCACTATCCGACCCCGTCGCACTCGCCACCGGAATAGAGTGCGTAGAGTAGGATTAGCTCCGATTACTGGTGACCGCCCGGCGGTCCCGGGTGACTTGCACCCAGGATAGGCCCTTCTGGCAACGTAGCTTTCGGCCCATAAGGCAAAAGATGAGAGTTGCTGCTCTCTAAAGGCTTTTGCCATTGTTTCTCAGATTGGCCCTTCAGGCTTGCATGCACGCATACGCGGCCCATCAGGCAATATGAGAGTTTGCTGTCTCTCCAAGCCTTGCGCACACAGGCAACGCCCAAAGCCGAGGTCCGTCCCTCCTGGGGGTCCTTTGGTGATGTTGTCTATAAAGGTTGAGGGCACTCTGCCCTCGCCTCAAACGCCCGGTGAAGTAGCGAAAGCTCACTTGGAGCTAGCTACACAGGCATTTCCAAAAAAAAAAAAACCATTCGCCTCAGTAGCGCTCGGCAGTTTGACGCGATGCACGTATGCCTCCTACAGTATTCCCCCTCAGGAAAACCGTACAGACTTCGTAGGTTTTACGACTCGTCCATAACGGGTGATCTAGGGCCTTTCTTCTTGTTCCTTGGGTGCATCTATAGTTGTCGGCAGGATGTGTGCAGGCTTCAGACGATCCAAAGAAATGATAGCTTCGCGGTTAGGTAGGCGTATTTTGAAAAATTTGTCGTGTTTCTCAATAACCTCGTACGGCCCTTCATACGGCGGCATAAGCGATCGTCTCGGTGCATCTATACGCATAAACACGTGCGTACAACTCGTCAGCTGTTTAGGTACGTAGGTCGGGCGACGTTGTGTTGATGTGGTCGGGCCGCATTCTTGATTACGTAATGTCTCCGTGTATTCCGATAGATTGCGAACAAATAACGGGTCTTCTTTGTTAATTTGTGTAGGCATAAAAAATTCTGACGGCAATCGTAGTGATGTTCCATAAATCATTGTAGCGGGACTATAGTTCGTTTCTTTATGAATGGCGGTGCGCAATCCGAGTAGAACAGTAGGTAATTCTTGAAACCATCTTGTGCTGTTTCCTCTCGCCATTATAGCAGCTTTTAGAACACGATGCTGTCTTTCCAAAATTCCATTACATTGAGCATGGTAACTACTGGTCATCAGTCTTGTTATTCCTAGTTTGCTTAGCAGTTTTTGGAACAATGACGACTCAAACTGCCTCCCTTGATCCGTTGTAATTCTCAACGGGCAACCGAAACGTGATATCCAGCCGTCGTATATGGCACTTGCGACAGTCTCGGCGGTAATATCTCTCACTGGAATGGCTTCCATCCAACGGGAACAGCGATCAATGATGGTGACAATGTATCTGTAGCCCTCTGATGGTTCCAATGGACCGACTATATCTCCATGTATATGCTGAAATCTGCTTGATTTCGGAAATTCTACTAGTGATGTCTTCGTATGGCGGTTGACTTTAGCGCGTTGACAGGGTAAGCAGCACCGCGCCCATTTTGTGACATCTTTGTTCATTCCAGGCCAAAAGTAGTTCTCTGCGACCATTCTTCTTGTTGCCCGGATTCCAGGATGACTCAAGTCGTGTAATGCTTTGAAGGCGGTCTCACGAAATGATATGGGTAGGTATGGCCGTGGCTTCTTAGTACTGGATTCGCAGTAAATGTCGGCGGGTACTCCATGCGCTTTGTGCTTAGTCATACGAAGATTTGGCTTATTTAGTAGACTGGGCAACTCGCTGTCTCGATGTTGCTCTTTTGATAATTCATTGAAGTCAATTACTGTAGGGCAATCAATGGCAGTGACGGCTATGCGTGATAATGCATGTGCTACGGTGTTTTCTTGGCCATTGATGAACTCGATCTTGTTGCAAAATTGACTTATGAATTGCAGCTGTCGTTCTCTCCTTGGCGTATCAGATGGACTTGCAGGTTTCGTCAACGAAAAAGTCAATGGCTTGTGTTCGGTAAGTATGGTGACGTCGTTGCCTTCAATCAATCGTCGGAAGTGTTTTACAGCCATATACATAGCTAATAATTCGCGATCGTATACGCTGTATCTTCTCTGAGTATCGCTAAGCTTCTTCGAGAAAAATGATATTGGTTTATAATGGCCATCGATGTTTTGATTCAAGACGGCTCCTACGCTGATATCCGAAGCGTCTGTCATGATGCATAACGGGACTCCCTGGGCTGGGTGGTTCAACAGAGTAGCATTTGAGATGCTTTGACGGCAATTTTCGAATGCTATCTCGGCCTCTGGTGTCCAAATAATCGGCGTCTTGTCATTTTTCTGTTTGTTATGCAACATCTTGTTGAGTTCCATCTGCAGCTCGGCTTGTTTAGGTAGGCAGTCGTGATAAAAATTCAACATTCCGAGAAAGCGTCGTAATTCTTGAATGTTGTTAGGCTTTGGAAAATTCTGAATAATTTCTATGCGTTCTTCAGTCGGCTTGATTCCTTCTTCTGTGACTTCGTATCCCAGGAAATTAAATTTTGTTTCGGCAAACAAACATTTTTCTGCGTTAATTCCGATGCCGTAGTCCGCTAGGCGTTTTAAGACTGCTCTTAAGTGACACTCGTGATCTGCTGGGTTTTTGCTGTATATCAGAAGATCGTCGAGGAATGCATAGCAGCAGTAGTCCAGTCCTTGGAGGACCTCGTGTATAAATCTTTGAAATGTTTGCGGCGCGTTGCGGAGTCCAAAATTCAAAAATTTGTATTCAAATAATCCAAACGGCGCTGCCAATGCAGATTTGGGTATGTCTTCCTCATTTATAGGTATCCAAAAAAATGCTTTTTTTATGTCAATTTTGGAAAATATCTTCATGCCGTGTAGCTGGTATGTGAAATCTTGTATTCGCGGAATCAGGTAGCGGTCAGGCAAGGTCACAGCGTTCAAACGTCGATAATCTCCACAGATGCGTAAACTGCCATCTTTCTTCGTCACAACATGGATAGGACTTGCCCACGGGCTCTTTGAAGGTCTGCATATGCCCATTTCCATCATGGATTGAAATTCAGATTTCGCCAATTTGTATTTCTCGGGTGGCAGTGGGCGGGGTTTAGCAAACAATGGCGGTCCAGTAGTCTCGATGTAGTGCTTGACGTTGTATTTGACTGGTTTCATCTGTGACATCGGTTTCAGGAGCTCGGAAAATTCTTCCAGAATATCGTGATACTTGCGGTTGGGTTCTACGACGTATAATGTTGTATCTTGGTCAGTGTGAATCTCCATTGCCTCAACAGAATAATCGGTAACGCTGTCGACCAGTTTCTTGCCATGAAGATCTACCAGCAGCTTGTGATGTCGCAGGAAGTCAGCTCCAATGATTGACATGTTCACATCGGCCACTATAAACGTCCAGGTAAATGTTCGTCGAAGGTTAAGGTTTAGGCTGAGTTTCTTCTCCCCATAAGTCTTGATTGGTGTATTATTGGCGGCGAAGAGTTGGTAAGAGGTGTTTGTCGGTGTTCGCTTTCTATTTTTCACGGCTAAAACCGACAATTCGGCCCCTGTGTCAATTAAATAACGTTCCTTTGTATGCTTGTCCGTTATACAGAGGCGGTTATTCTGATTGTTTACACCGACGCCCGCCACAGTCGATGCATCTTTTAGTTTCCCGACTTCTTCCTTGCGCAGGGGGACTCACATTTTTTAGCTTTATCACCGAATCTGTAGTGATAGGAACACTCCCAGTCTGGATCTCCTGGCTTCTTACTGCTTGAAGATTTAGATCTGGATCGATAACGACGATAGGAGTTCCTTCTGAAATTCTGGCGACGATAACCGGATCGATTTGATTTTAGGGCGGCTATCTCGAGCGTAAGTTTTTCGAGCTGTTTATTTATTAACTCGAGTTGTGAATCTTGCACATTGTATCTATTTTGCGCTGCTAGTGGATGGTGTGTCTCTGCTGACTTCGGCGATATTGCGATCAGTATGCTCCATCATCTTATCAGCCATCATTGCGAGTGTGTCCAATGACGATTCGGATTTAACAGACAACACCGCACGTACTTGAGAAGGTAAGTGGCCCATCCATAATACTTTTAGCACGTCGTCGGTGACTTTCTCTCCAGCCAGGTCTCTCATGACTCGTAGCAACTGCGTGGGTTTCTGGTCGCCGAGTTCTAAACCTCCCAGAAGCTTCTGAAACTGTCTGGACTCGGATTCTTCGTAAACAGACAGGAGACGGCTTTTCAGTGCCTTGTATCTGCCAGTAACAGGTGGCTTGCAGACGATGTCGCTGACTTGTTCGATGTCCGTCCTTTCCAAAACAGGTAATACCAGGTTGTATTTTTGTTCATCACTGGTTTTGTAGCTCGCGACGACAGCTTCAAATTGTGCAAACCAAAGTCTGGGTTGCGCTCTCCAAAATGGTGGAATCTTCGAATGGAGCGATATTGTAGAGATAGCTCTCCCAGTAAAGCTTCCTTCGTCCTGGGTTTCAGCCGCGGAGCCTGTAGAGGCATCGTCGAATTTCTCCATAGTGTTCGTATTATTGCAAGGGTCACCACTGTAAGCTCTTGAGTAGCTTAGCTTGAGGAGATGTGTATAGTAAAAGACCAATTGAGAGAATAGCACGAATTATTTATTTTTGAGATCATTTATATACAAAAATCCAAAATGTACAAGGGTAGGTTCTTAATACAAAATTCATCCAATCAGCTTAAAGTATGTGCCCATATAAAAGCATTCGAAAACCTCAGAACTGCAGTAGTATTTTGGATCTCGAGGTGAACGGCCGTCGCGCTGCTTGAGCAGTGGAGGGGATGACAACGTAAATATGCGCGCACTGGTTCCATTCACCTCAGTGGCGCTCGGCAGTTTGACGCGATGCACGTATGCCTCCTACAGACATATCACACAAATTGAGCTAGCTATAAAAGAGTAATAACAAAAATGCGATTGTGCAGATAAAAGGCGAGTAGGCAACTGAGACTGTTTAACGTATACCCGTATCTCGGAGTATTTGGCAATGGTTGTTACAAAACTCTGGTAAGTTTAGCATTGATTCACTTTAAAAAAAAATAAGAGAAGCTTTGAATAGAATAACATAAACAAATTCACTCACACACTCGCTTACTCATTTCTTCAAACTTCCACGCACACCTCACAAAAGAACCGCTGCCCCAAGCTCTCACAGAATTTTGTTACGTAACAATTTCGTTTAAGACATTACACCGTTTTAACTACCTATTGCCACAATGTCACAGATCTTCGACCTTTTTGAATAGTTTTTTCATATAAAAAAAAAAATATAGGTACATATTGTAATTTGAAGTAAAACTTTATTCATCACAAACATAAAAATATTTACATAAAATGCCAGACAATTTTAAACCAATAATATCATAATATTTTAACTTAATCTTCCAACTCGTCGCATCGAGGCAACGTGTCCAATATACTGGCAGCATTTCCGCGCTGTATACCAATACAATAAGTATTGGTATACAGCGCGAAATAGCTGCCAGCTCTAGGGTCTCCTGTTGACTCAATGAGACGAGTTGTGAATGTTGTAATGTGATTTGAAGTCGTCACTTTTAACTCTACTACTGTGTATAATGTTTATTGTCATTGCACACTCGATCGTTAACATAATATGTTCGAAAAATAATGTAGTATATTAAAATTGTAAGCATTACTAGAAATGAAAAGGAAAAGAAAAGAAAAAAAGTCATAAAATTAAAAAGCCCTTCAGGCGAGTAGGCGAACAATACTGTTGAAAAGAGTTTGTTTTGGCGTTTTTTCTCTGCAGTAGTCGGCTCTGAAACGCTAGTAGCGTAGTTTTTGAACATTAATTATAATATAAATATTACTAAACTAGCTGTTGCCCGCGGCTCCGCCCGCGTTAATGTCGTTCCCTTGGGAACAGTAGAAATGATAAAAATTCCATACAAACCCCTCCCCCTCTGCTTTTAAGGGGGAATTTAATACAATTCACCTGCATAGATCTTTAGCCTTTAAGGAGAGGATTTTGCCCATTTCACCTACACAGATATTATTTTATTGTAATGGGGAACTTCTTATTGTCATATATCTAAGTAAAAAAAATCCATACAAACTTTACCCCACCTATTTTGCTTCTTCAAGGGGAAATTTCGTCCATTTTAACTACACAGATCTTTTTAATTGTAATGTAAACATATATACTTATTTTTATACCTCTATGTCCAGAAATGTGAAAATTTCCATACAATCCCCTCCCTTATCCCTTAAGGGGGGAATTTTGTACATTTCACCTACACAGATCTTTTTAAATTGTAATCTAGAACGTATATACTTATTTTCACACTTCTAAGTCTAGAAATGAAAAAAATCCATACTAACTTTACTTTCGCCTGAAGGGATAAAATAGGGGATTTTATCCCTTCAGGCGAAAATTGCGTCGGTTTTACCTACATACATCTTTTTAATTGTAATCCAGAACGTCCAGAAATAAGAAAATGCCCATACAAACTTAACAGTCAGGTTTGCCTTTGGCCCGCGGCTCCGCCCGCGTATGTGTCGATTTCTCAGGAACAGTAGAATTACCCGGAATACATTAGTTCATGACTTTCAATGAAACACCTTAATATTGAATTTCAATTGAATAACTTCAAAAACGGAAAGTTTCATACTAACTTTGCATCCCCGTTATACCCCTTAAGGGATGATTTTTGAGAAAAATATTTTACTCGTGTTTCATGCCTTTCAGTAAAGAACCTTCATGCTGAATTTCATTCGACTAACTTCAAAAATGGCAAAGTTTCATGCTTACTTTGCACCCCTATTTTACCCCCTTAAGGGATGATTTTTGAGTAAAATATTTTACTCGTGTTTCATACCTTTCAGTAAAGAACCTTCATGCTGAATTTCAATCTAATAACTTCAAAAACGACAAAGTTTCATACTAACTTTGCAACCCGTTTTACTCCCTTAGGAGATGAATTTCCAAAAATCCTTTCTTAGTGCTCCCCTACGTTATAAAAGAAACCTCTGTGCAAAATTTCAAGTTCCTAACCCTTATAGTTTAGGCCCAGCGTTGATATGTCAGTCAGTCAGTTAGCTTCTCCTTTTTTTTTAGCCTGGATTACTATGGATAGTATGGATAGGTATAATGCTGTCGTATAATGATGATGAATTGACTTTGGATTTAAATTTTCTTAGGTCACTTATTATTTTAGCTATATGTTTGCAGGCAAACTCATGCCTTGAGTTCATTCAAATGACGATAACTTTTTTTTAATGAACCGATTTTGATGAAACAAACTTTAAATGTTTTGCTGGGTTAAAACAAAGCAATTGGTGAAAGTTTGAAGTAAATCGGTTCAGTATTTTCGGAGATAATCGTGATCATACATACAGACAGACAGACAGACAGACAGACAGACATACAGACAAGAAATTCGAAAAAAAATTTTTTGCTTTCTTTTATTCTTTTTAAGTGTCCCTCTATTCATTTCAGTAAAAAATTCTAAATGTACAGACAAAATATTTTTACTGTTTTATTATATGTATAGATTAGTTCCTTTGCCTGCAAAGGCCTATTTGCTGAATAAACGTTTTGATTTGACTTAACTTATTTTTTGGAGGTTTATTAACTACCTACGAATATATTTTTTTGATTTTGATTTTGAATCATATTAAGTCAACTACATAATATATACTAAATAAGCGAAAAAAAAAAAATAGTTGGTGGATGTGCGGACAAACCTGACAAGATTTTGTATCTATCTTAAATCATGTGTCATGTGTTTTTATCGGAAATAAATAAACCTACAATGCAACTTTACAATATGTAAATCCAGTCTAATCCTGGAAGGGTTTATTCAGCCCTTTAATATGAACAACTTTCTCTATGGAATCAATGCTGGAAACGCAAAAATGGACATTTCCAAACAAAAATGTTCAGCCGCCAGGTCAATTTGTATGGGAAAGTCATAAAAAATTTACTTCCCAGCATTGATCCCATAGAAAAGTTGTTTATAGTGACGGGCTGAATCACCCCTTTAAGAATCGGACAGGGTTTTATTTACATATTGTATAAACTTGTATAAACTATTTCAAAATAATTATATAAATGTGGAGACATTTTTAATCCTTAACGTCATGACGTCTATTCTATTGAGCTGAAGAGCTTTTCCATTGTTACACTTAATAATAGAGTATAAAGAGCTGCTATAATGGAAGGTTATAACATATATCTAAATCTATTTCACAGAGGGGAGATTAACGTTTCAATCTGGAGATGGTATAAACGACACACCTAGCGCGATATTCCAAAAAAAAAAAAATATACCCTGGTAATTTCTTGTTGCATTTTAAGACAATCAATTTCCTTTAAGTCTTAAAAAAGAATTGATCCTTACTTAATATTATAAATGCGAAATTGATTTTGTTTGTTTGTTTGTTTGTTTGTTTGTGACGCTTTTACGCCGTAACTACTGAACCGATCATCATGAAATTTTGCATACAAGTTCTCTGGAGTACGGAGAAGGACATAGGCTACTTTTATCCCGGGAAAAAGTACTATTCCCGAGGGATCAACATTGACGCGGGCGGAGCCGCGGGCGAAAGCTAGTTGTCTATAAAATCGATTTATGGAGGATAGTTTTACGTGATATGATAACGGAAGATTGAGACGTGATTTGCAACTTTTAAAATACAGCTCCGTGGCGCAGTGGTTAACACGCCAGCCTGCGACACGGAGTGCCCGGGTTCGATCCCCGGCCAGGTCAATATGGAAAATGATCTTTTTCAGATTGGCCTGGGTCTTGGATGTTTATCTATATATGTATTTGTTATAAAATATAGTATCGTTGAGTTAGTATCCCATAACACAAGTCTTGAACTTACCTTGGGGCTAGCTCAATCTGTGTGATTTGTCCGTACATATTTATTTATTTATTTTATTTAAAATACTGACTGGTTGCTACAATGTCCCAAAGCTGAGTAACATCTTCCTTATGAACCAGAACAAAAACCTGAGAGGACACTCGTTAAACTATCACGATCCTTAAGTGCAAGCAATCCTCGTTATCACTTCCTAGCTAACCGTGTAGAAGACGCTTGGAACAAACACCCAGAGACAGTGATTAGTCCTCAGTGAATGCTTTCAAAAACAGGCTAGACAAACAGTGATATACACGCATAAGCGCCTAGTGCTACTAGTGTATCAATATATAATAATAATAAAAAATAAGAGAGATAGGTTCGTCACAAGCCGAACGCTTAGGCTGATCGTGCCTCTCTATCGTTTGTTCCGCGCTCTCGCTTGCACACCGACATGACCATTTTTCACGCCACGCTACCGGCATAATTCATTTTTGCTAGTAGCATGAATAAGCCGGCTAGTCCGTACAAGTACCACATTCTCACAGAAAATCAACGTCTGAGTAGAAGCTTCACCGCTTCTATGCTTCGTTCGGTGAGTAAGAGAGCTGCAGGCACATCTTACCCCCATATCCTTCCGCCAACGCCTTAAAAGGCCGGCAATGTTCCTGTTACACTTTGATGTTGCAGTTGTCTATGGTCAGCGCTAACCACTTATCATCAGGTGATTCGCTTGCGAGTTTGCCGTCCTATACCATAAAAAAAACATAAAAACATAAAATACCCAATTGGCGAAATCATCTTGTCATTAATAAAAAACAATACTATTGTATGTAAATGACCATCTACCCTGGCAAAGGATCACGACATGATTGCGTATCGCTTCACCGTGTTGTATCTATGATACTTATTGCCAATTAAATTCTGAAGAGGAGTCAGTCAGCTCAACGTGGGAGGGCCTTTTAAAGCATCAACAATTATAGATTTTTCAGAAAGAGCGTGTACGTAATTGGCAAAATCCTCTTAACAAAAAAAATAAGCGGCCAAGTGCGAGTCGACCTCGCGCATGAAGGGGTCCGTACTATTATCTAATTATAATAAGAAAAAAATATTAAAAAGTATTATATGATGTAACTAAAAATATGCGTTTCGCAATTTTCCCTTTATCTGTGCTATAAGACTTGTACCAAATTTCTAGATTCTGAGTTCACGGGAAGTACCCTGTAGGTTTTGTTTCCCTTGCCAATGTTGAAAATTTGCGAAATAATCAGCTGTATCTTTTGATTATGTTGGTTTAGAAGTTTGATTTTTTCCCAGCTTCAAGGGACAGTAGATCTAAGAATTTGATATAAATTTCAGCTTGATGCCTCCACACGTTTCTGAAACCTTTTTCTCATAACAGACAGACAGACGGACACAGCAAAGCGATCCTTTAAGAGTTCCTTTTTTTCTTTTGAGTACGAAACCCTAAAAATAACAAGTGGGAAGTAAAAATTGCTTTGAACCATAAAGTACTCGTAAAGGTGTTTCAGCATAAAACGTGTGTTTGATTGTATGCTCGTTCATGCATGTAGTTGGAATGCTACAGAATATTTATTTATTTAAACTTTATTGCACAGTTAAAAAACTTAGTACAAAAGGCGGACTTACTGCCATAAGGCATTCTCTCCCAGTCAAATCAAACCTATATATAGCAGGAACACTCTTATTTAGATCTCATTGAAGATTTATTCCTACCTATGCTTTTGTAAATATAGTTACTCTAAGAATAGGTTTTTTTAAATTAAGTTTAATTTCAATTCAGCACTGAGCTGCGTGCTTCGAAAAGCATGCCTGTACGCAGCTTTAAAAGTCTGACACTAGTGTTGGTCACTCACACACACGAGGGACAAAAATAAACAATATCAGGATATTCACTTTTCCAGGAAAAGTGAATATAAGCCGTGGTCAGAACACATTTCCCGTGAAATTTAATTCGAGCAGCTTAAGTATATTTTTTTGTGAACAGAATTTCTGAGAAGGCGTTTTTGTTTGCTTTAGCCTGAATTTTCTTTGTATACCAGTATTGGTTTCTATCTAGCAAAAAATCCGATGCACCGACAGATACAAAACAAAAAACCGGCCTAGTGCGAGTCGCACGAAGGGTTCCGTACCGTTATCTACAAAAACGGCAAAAAATCATGTCTGTTGTATGGGATTTAATATTAATTTTATTTTTTCTTAATTATTTATTTTTAAAGTGAATATTTAAAAAATATTCTGTGAATATTTCAAGCATCTACCAAAAAAAAGGAAGATGCTTGAAATATTCACAGAATACTCTTTTTTTTCCAAAAACATGCAAAAAATCACTTTTGTTGTATGGGAGCCCCCTTAAATATTTATTTTATTCTATTTTTTTTTCTATTTGCAGTAACAGAAATATATGATCTGTGAAAATTTCAACTGTCTAACTATCACGGTTCATGAGATACATCCTGGTGACAGACAGACAGACAGACGAACAGCGGAGCGATATTAATAGGGTCCCGTTTTTACCTTTTGGGTACGGAACCCTAAAAACCATATTCTGTTTTTATTTTATTTACAGTCGACGGCGTAATGGATGATTTCTTCGTGGGGTACCTATATATTAACTTTACTTTATTATTACTTATTACTTACTAATTTTTGATGGTTCTAGGTGGCTAGGCAGGACGTAGTTTCCAGATGCACCAGAAGAAAACTATGTATGCAAACCTACTAAACTCACATTTTATTAAAACAGGCATCAGGCATCTTCACCACGCCGCTATGGCCAATGATATTAGCGTTTACTTCGTTGACAGTCGTGCCATTTGGCTAGCCATACATTATGGCATATTGGCAGTTTGTGCCTGGAGTAAGACAAATGGACACGGCACTGTTATATAAAGCGAGGCAGCCAAAACCATAAGGACGATTGCTGAAGACGTATAGAACGAATAATCCTTTGCCTAGAGGCATATGTCTAGCAGTAGACTTCTTACGGCTGGAATGATGATGATGATAATATTTGTCAAAATAATTTTATTTATAAAGAAAATTTCCATGATAGTAATAAAATATATATCATCATTTCGAGTAGGTGTCACGGTCAATCGACCATGTACACCCTGGTGTCAGAGTTCTTCGGAACCGCCTCTCGGCCTCTGACGTGGTTCCTTTAACGACTACCAGATGGCAGCCGGGACCACCGGCTTAACGTGCCTTCCGAAGCACGGAATCATCTTTATTATCAGACAATCAGGTGATTCAAGCCTGCAATGTCCTAACCAAACTGGAAACAACTAAACAAAGTATGCTTCCGGTGGGAATCGAACCCACGACCCTCGGGTCAACAGGCATACGCCTTTACCACTGGACCACGGAGGCTGTTAAAAAATATATAAGAAAATTATTTCTTTGCATTCAGTACAAGATAATTATTTCTGATAACTGCACCATAAGATATCAATGCTCGCTACAGCTCCCAGATACCGAGAATAGAGCCTTAACGAGTACAAATAACTAGCAATAACAAAATACACCAGTATTCCTTTATCAATATAATACTTTATCAACAGACTGTACTGCGTTACATGGAAAGGGTGGCTGGGGGGTCGCCCGGGGGCGACTAGGAGACCTGAGCCCACCCAGTAATTCCCCCCTTATGCTCTTATTTCAAGTCTATAAACACTAAATAATTGCATCAATTTTAATGTTCTTGCAATCACTTTGTGGATTGATATTTCTCAGATATATTAATTCGAAGAATTTTGTTTAGTTATTGATTTAAGACAATTATGTATAATGACACATGTAAACTATATACTTATATGTATTTGAATTGAAATGTATATATTTTTTAACGTTTCGGCTAGCGGAATTACTATTTTGAATATTTACAGTGTATCTAGGTATAATGTGAACAAAATATAAATAGATACAACGCCAACTGAACCTGAAAATATTTAAAAACCTTTTTATTCGTTCTAATATTTTCCCAATCCTCACATACTCTAAATTTTAAACCTTAATTAAATAACATATAAAAACGTAATAAATTAAATCTAGGATAATAGGTCACGAATACGATAATTAAATTTAAATAATAGTAAAAAAAAAAAACAATACCCATTCCCTTCAAATTGCCCGGCTGCACACTTTGTATGGAAATATCGAAATTTCAAATTTGTTTTTTTGACAGTTATTTTATTCATAATATTATATTATATTGATATAGTAGACCTGGCTACGTACCGTTTTCGACGAAATTAAAAAAATCGGAAAGACCTGGAGTGAAGTTAAGCGCATAGCTCAGGACAGATCGAGATGGAGAGTCTTTGTGGACTCTCTCTCTGTCCCAGATAGGGGACATAGGACTATAAGTATACTGATATAGTACAGCTCGTCGTTTATTACAGGCATGTTTTTTACACGTCTATGCATTTTAAATTAACATGCAGTCTTGTTTGCAAACTATTTGTCTCGTAAGAGGAAAACAACATGTCAAAGCTTCACATAGAAAATGTAATTTCAGATTTCTCTTTAATATGCAATGTAACTTTGCACAGTCGTCAAAGCTCGTATATCGTAGCACAAATATTTCCCCAACTTTGCAGTGCAGACGCGGCAATGCAATATATGGACAAAGTCAAAGGGCTAACTTTTCCTTCGCATATTTGTTATGAAGTCTGTCAAACAGGAATATTGTTTGGAGATAAAAGTACCGTGTACGGCCGGCTAATCAGCAATTTACTCAGAGCCCGGGAGCCGCGTTACAATGCGAAGCCCTGGCAGATGCAGCTCGGCGTTGTCATGGCGACCGTCGCTGCATCCCCGGGCCTCGCGATATTAAAAGCTTTTCGCAGAACTAGACGTACCTGTATTTGCAAATATGTGTGTAGTCGTCTGTGAGCTTGAGTGTCGAGCCACCTGTTGAAAAATCAAGACTGATTGGTCGCGCAAAAGAGTCTGAGTTTTGTTTTAAAGTGATACTCGTCGCGAGGCGTGAGCTTTGTTGGACTGCTTTGTTTTTAAGATTCCGTACCTGATGGGTAAAAACGGGACACTATTAATATGGCTCCGCTGTCCATCTGTTTGTCCTCTGCCGTCCGTCTGCAACCAGGCTATATCTCATGAATCATGATGGTTTGACAGTTGAAATTTTTACAGATGATGTATTTCTGTGCGCGAGTCCGACTCGCACTTGGCCGGTTTTCGAAATTCTTTAACTTTACCTTTTAGTTATGCATGACGGTCACCTATTAAAGTATTTGAAGAATGAACAATGGAGCTGTTTGTTAAGATTATGGAAATTAGAATTTGCCTTCAGCAAAAATCACTTAAGTTTTCTGCTTACATAGGTTTTGCTGAGTTTATTTAATTTATTATTTCCGTAGACCCATTTTTAATAGCCACAGAATAAACTTAGAGTACCACAAACTTAATTCATTTTATCACCGGATAAGATCACCAGTTAAAGTATCATATTAAAAGACGAAGATTTTTGAATGTAGCAGTAAAATAATTTAAACTTTTAATAAATAAAGAGCGTACCTCTATTTGTTCCTGCCTTGTACATGTCGACTACAAAATCAACTCGCCGTCAATCCTTTGACCGGGTGATATTGCTGCAGCCGAACTAGCGATATAATTAAACCCTTTGATGTCGGACGAGTGTATTGACGAGTACTCGATTTTCTTTGCTTGAACAGCTACCAAAGGGCATAAACTCTATGAGCGACTGTCAGATTATAAAGAATCAATGTGGATGAGCAAAACTCAATCTGGTTATTGCAATTGTAGTTTATACATAGTACATAGTTAGCCGTGTGGTTTTCGGCAGAGTAGAATAGGACCACTCCTAGTCTTCCCACGGAGGTAGTAAGAGGCGACTGAGGAAATACAAGCTAAACAAAGCTCAAACATCAATGAGACCTCTCCAACCCGTCTGGCCAGCGAGCTAAACTAGCGATATAATGAAACCCTTTGATGTCGGACGAGTGTCAATACACTACTTGTCAATACGAGTATTCGATATTCTTTGTTTGTGTTTTGTTAATAGTATATTAGTGACAAATAATTGCGCACAAACTTCATACGTAGAGCGAGAGACAGATTATAGAAATATCATAGAGATAATATAATCCTGACGGATAGAGATTCATACGGATGCTGTCAAACGAGACCGATTTTGAAATGCAGTTGTGGGTGTGATTTTGCATATGTATTCAGTAGTGTTTGGCTAAAATGTACCTGGTGTATGTCAATGTATCGATAGTCAAATCATTATACCTTCCCATTGAGAAAAGAAGCAAAATTATACAGTTTTACAGGGATATATACATTTTCCGAAGAGAAACTTCATAAAGAGTAAAAGGCAATGAACTTCTATAAATAATTTATTTACATTGAAACACAGCAAATAAAACATAGATACCTTTTTCATTTCTTTATTGACACATAAATAATAGTTTAAATATTTTTCAACCAAAAAACCGTCTTCAATCAAACTACAGAACTTATTTTGATAAAATTTAAATGGAAAAAACTTGAAAGCATACCGTTTTATATAAAAAAAGATTTATGCGGTTATGAGGACACAAACAGTCATGCGATTAAAAAAGGCATACGGCCGAATTCGTAGTCGTATGTATTCGTAGTATTCGTCCTTTTTTGAAGTCGGGTAACAAATCAGCCCATTTTTTAATGGTCAGCTAATAATATATAATAATAATAATAGATAAAAAGATAATAATTTAACCAGACAATCAATAGATTTAGCAATGGATTTTAACTAGTATTGCTCCTATAGAGAAAATTTGTCATGTGCACAGACTAAATAACCCCACCGAGGATATATAATACGTACATTTTCACTATGCATATCAAAATATTTTACGAAAAATAAACCATAAGTATACAAACATATTTCACACCTGATATACAGGCTCAGGCTACTCTAAACATAATTTGTTTAGTTAGTCGTACCTGAATAAACTCTATGATGTTTATTAAAGATTCGCTGTATTATTTTTTTATGTCCATGTGAATAGTTTCACCCGCGAGTCTGCAAGAATAAGAAACATGCATAACAAATAGATTCAAAAAAAATACGGCGACGTAAGCATCTAGCTGAAAATACTTTTGAGCACACTTTTGTTAGATATCGTTACGTGAAGTGGACGGACGGCCTATGGAATAGAAAGGTTCTCGAATGGCAACCATGTACCAGCAAGCGCAGCGTTGGACACCCACAGACCAGGTGGTCTGACGACCTGAGTTGACCTTTCCAATTATAGTACTGGAAATCCTTGGAGAAGGCCTATGTCCAGCAAAGGACTTTTTGTGGCTGAGGTGATGATGATGATGATGACGTTAATTTTGGAATAACTTCAATGGGCAAGTTAAAAATTAAAAGAAACAATACAACCATGACACTTGTTATTCATAGCAATTTACAACAATGCAATATTTAACAAATTGGTCATCGTACTCAAAGTATGCTAATGATGCTCTACTAGCTCTGCTCTTATTAAAAACTGTAATGCAATAAATAAAACACAAACAATAATGTTAGTTTGGGCTATGGCTATGGAGCGTACCATAAAATGTATAGATACATCCGTATTATTACATTTTTATTCCCTCGCGAGGTAGACAGGTCTAACCCAAAAGCCACGTTCAGCACGGAATCAAAATATTGATGGGTTGCTAGCTGCATCTCCTACAAATATAATTTCTCAGATTTTTGTTCATTCTACGTTTTATTCTTTTCTGTCTGAACAGTATGGAAGAGTGAAATAGCATACCATACATATAAGTACGTAAAAGCTACAATAAACCTGCTCCGGATGCAGTCGGGTAAAATATCAAGTAACAATATTTCAGTGAGTGCAATCGAAACTATTGTCGATGTCGATAAAATATGAATAACTTCAAGCACTAGTGTAAACGTGTGCGAACTTTCTTTACATAATATTTTCGCTAATTCTCGTTTATGATTAAATGTTTTTATTTTCCTATCAATTATGAAGCATACTTAACAATACTATCCTAGTAGAAATCAAAACTGTTCGAGTTTTTTACCGAAATTATACCGGTGACAAAAATGTATACTTACTGATGAAATGTATATTTGCTAGGATTATTCCTACGGGTTGTAGTGCACTCGACAACCGAACAAGACACCATGTTGGTATTTACCTAATTTTATTGTGTAAGTTAAAAGATTATTTATATTTTGAGGATATGGTTTGTGCGAATTTCAATATCATAATAATTTAGCTTTTGAATAAAGTTCTATCCTTTAAATGAGAATGACACAACAGAGTGGTGATTTTATGTATACATATAATTATATTTCAATATCATTTGAATACTTAATTCAAAAAAATTATAAAAAATCCCAGTAATTACAGTTTCGTATCCCTTTACACCAATTTGTTAGTTTTTCGTGTTAGTAAGTGGCCAACATTGGTGTCAGATTTTTCAAGCTGCCTTAAGGCATCTGTCATAGCTTAATGATTGCCATCAATGATGACAGCCGGGACCAACGTCTTGATGTGCCTTCCAAAGTACGGAGGAGCCTGAAATATTTTTATACCACCGACCTATCCCAGAAGGGTCCACACCCGAGGTTGCATTACATGCGTCAGCGCTAATATTGCTTATGCCAACTGACCCATGGAGGTCCTCGACACACCAATGTAGTTTTAATACATAAAATTTTATAATTTGTTCCTGCCGCGTACTTATCGAAAACAAAATCAACTCGCCGTCAGTCCTTTGACTGCATGATATTGCTGCAGTCAAACTAGCGATATAATTAAACCCTTTGATGTCGTTGTGTATTGACGAGCTCCCAGTATACTTTGTTTGACCACTGACCAGTGAGCATAAAGGCCGTAGGGAGTGACAGACGACTATACAGGTATTACTGCAATGAAAAGCAAATTACGATTTGAATTAAAAGGTGTATTAGGAGAGCTAGATTGCTTTTCACGCTCAGGTTAAACAGATTTTATCTACAATATGCATTCATGCACGTTAATCATAAATAGTGTAAGCTCACATTTCATTATAGTAGACCTCAGGCAAATAATATATACACTACGCGAACCTCAGGCTCCTATTAATTTACATATCGATGCGAAAGTGAATTTGTTTGTTTGTTACGCTTTTCCGCCTTTACTACTGAATCCAATCGACAGGACGCGTGTAGGGTGGCGTATACCTAATTGTAGCAAAAACAAACAAATTAACTTACATATTTATAATATTAGTTAGGACATAGAATAGAATATTTAGGATTAGGATTGAATGGGAAATTTTGTTCCGCTACTAAATTATTATCTTATTTACATTTTGGAAAATTTTTGCATACACGTTATATGGGGGTTTGGAGAAGGACATAGGGTACATTTTATCTCGGAAAAAAAGTACTGTTACCGAGGGATCGACATTGACGCGGGTGGAGCCGCGGGCCAATGCCTGTAGATAATATTCCTATGTAGGGGATAAGCCACCCCTGCATCAATCATCATAGTGTTTTAGTCGCACGGCGCACGTACTATTTAATTTGAGCTAACCCCTGACAGTGACAAACTCATTTAGCGCTACCTCCGAGCATCGTGGGTTTTTGGCATTGAATTTATTAATACAAATACAAATAATCTTTATTTTGGATCACAGGTAAATAAAAAGTTCTTACAATAGTGTTAGTGCAGCCGTGTCCTGCCCAAATTAGGACATACAATAATATAAGTCATTAATCTTTTTGAAATTATAATATCAACATTGTAAATTGTCAATTAAATAATCATTAATAGTGTAATAACGTTTTTTAGTCAAAAATAATTTCAATTCTCGTTTAAAGTTCGTCACATTTAAATCCTTAAAACTGTCAGGTAACTTATTATAAATAACAGGTGCCATACCAAATACACTTTTTCTCATAAGGGCCGTATTATGACCGGCATTTACTAATTTATATTTATATTCTGGTCGAATATGTTCTACTCTCTTTCTTGTATCACTTAGTGTAGTAAACAGATGTTGGTTAGTTTTGACAAATACACAAATTTCTAATATATATATGCATGTAGGTGCTTCAAGCAATTTACATTACGAGTGGTGCCATGGGCGTAACCTACTCAGTAATATTTCCTCAACCTGACATAGCTAGTCCCCGTTAATTTAAGCACTGTTTTAGGCGCACGTTCTATCTAATTTGAGCTGAGCCCTGGGGTACTATTTTTGAAAGTGTGACACTCTACTTCATGCGATTTTTGTATGGAATAATCGCTCGTTCACGAACGGCGTCATTTCAAAATATGGCTTGCGCGATAATTAGTTGTCGCGGGGCATTACTTTTTTAAATGTACGCCATTTATATCTAAGTAGCGAGCATGGGTTGACAGCGCGATACAATTTGTCCCATAGATAAATTTTTAACTACGTGATAAAATAGCATTGCCATAATATTAAATAAAACTTATTTACATATAACAACACCGAATCGATAAATAGTGCTGGCCTATTTTTTGACGTTTTTGAGTATAATATCTATAATTTTGTCTATGACAGTTAGTGGTCTTCAAAAACTTTTCAAATCTTTAAACTTTTGACGTGCCCGCCATACTAATTTTACGCAGTTTTAACAAGAATTTATGAAAATGCTGCGGACTAAAAAGAAGTAAGTATAATGTGACATATAAGTAAAGTGTATTTCATGTATCAAGTGCCAATACTCCTAAATTAAACGTATTTCAGAGTAAGAAGTAATAATGTTCAGTTGAATATGTTGGTGGACTATATGATCACCCATAAAGTGTTTGCCAATGGCGAATTTACTGGCCCACTGGGCAACCAACGAATGCCGAGGCAGTGGGATGAGGTCAGGACCATACTTTCCGAACATGGTCCTGACAAAAGTGTTGATCAGTGGAAGCACGTAAGTACAATAATACTTAAGTACATAGTTTTTGTAATGTATTTGGACATTGAAACTTCTCAAAGTAAACAGTACAATATGTTAGTGAAAGATTCTTCTCGAGGTTTAATCCTAGATTTGAGACGTTTTATACTCAGGAGTTCACCGTTTTATTGGGTAAATTTTTAAGTTGCACCAGTTTTTCTTCATGTGATGTTATTGATTTTAAATGTTTCCAGACATGGCGAGATCTAAAAAAACGATCAAGAGAAGAGGGAGCTCGCATTCGCCAGGCCAGAGAGAAAACAGGCGATGCCAGTTTTGTCCCTACTATTTCTGAAATAGGTTCTAAGGTACTGAGTGTGATTGGAAAAGAATGTGCCTTTGGAATAGGGGATCCAGGCGAAACTGGCATCGGCGTAAGTATGTTTTAGAGTTTACTTAAAATCTAATGGTTTCATATAGTTACATGCAGTTTTAAATGTGCTTTGTGATTTATTTTTCTTTTTTCAGAGTTTTATGTCTCAACCTAGGCCTGCTACAATAGCAGAATCAGATGTTTGTAGCACAAATGTGAGTATGTATTACCTATGTAGCAAAATCTAAATTACTTAGGTGTGGTACAGATAAAAATTAATTAGGTATTGAAGAAATGAAGGAAGTTTTGAATGAAAATTAAATTTTCTTTCTAGGTCCTGTTACCACACTGTACAGTGACAGACGCATATTGTAATGAAGAGGTCTCACTCCCTAATAGTGAAATTGTGTATGCTGAGGTCAGTATATTAACAATTAATTTAAAATTACTACTTCAAAAATATAGGTATCTAATGCCATCTCGTATCTATAGGTATCTCAGCCTCAGCAGCAACTTCATATCGTGCAAGCCCCAACTCCATCGCAGCCGCATATGGTGTCAACCCCGACCACACCACAATCTCATACGGTATCGAATCCGACGCCGTCACAGCGTCATCATATGGTGTCGACGTCAACCATATCACAATCTAATACGGTGTCGAATTCGATGCCGTCACAGCGTCATCATACCCCCCTCCATCACAGCAGCGCCGAGCTGGTCTTGGTGGTCGGGCTGATGAGTTTTTGGCGGCCGAACAAGAGAGCAATAAAATTTTAAAGGTAAGCATCCAACATTTTTACACAACTGCTAAGATGTATTAAGTTTCTTGATTCTATCATAATTTATTAATACCTCAATGGATTTGGGCGAATGTATTGATAGAATCCTTACGCCATTACATATAAATAATATTACTTTACTGAACTTTACAATTTTTCTTTACAGGAAATTTTGAATACCATGCAGGCAGGGCTAATACAAAAGCGTATGACATATAGGCAAATGTATGTAAAACTTTTTATAAAATTATACTCTTATTAAATTAAGAAATAAAATATGGTGAAAAAGTTCCAAGCGGGCGGGATTTAAACCTGCCTCATGAGTTGAATCAAATACCTCACTTGTAAAAGTCGGGTAGTTGTGTAGGTGACGTAAGCCTTAATACGTTTAAGGGGAATGGGATATGGTGGAGAATTTCGGCACCGAGGTTAGAACAGGCGGTGGCTCAGTTGGAAGAGCGTAAGTCGTACATAGGCTTAAGGTCGCAGGTTCAAATCCCGCCCGGTTGGAATTTTTTCACCATATTTTTTAATAAGAGTATATCAAAAATAGCATTGTGAATGCAAAATATGTATAAACACTTAAAAATATTTTTATTAAATTACTAGCTGTTGCCCGCGGCTCCGCCCGCGTTATTGTCGATTCCTCGAGAACAGTAGAATTACCCGGAATTAAACATACCCTATGTACTTCCCCGGGCCTCAAACTTCATTCAAATCAGTTCAATAGTTGAAGCGTAAAAAGACGACGAAAGACACTTTCGCATTTATAATATTAGTATTAGTATGGAAGTAAGGATATTATTTATACTTCTTCTACCCATATTTTTTTTATTGTAATTGAGAACTTTCAGACCTATTTAATTTCATACTTCATAGTCCAGAAATGAGAATATTTTCTTATTTCCATATAAACTTTATTCCCCTTCTGGGGGATTATTTTCCAGTTGACCTACACAGATCTCTTTCAATTGTAAACGTGGTTTTCCTATGTCACTTATTATATTTAATTAAGTGCTTATATTTGCAAGGCATGAGGCCTTGAGTTCATTCAAATGCCTATAACTTTTTTTTTAATGATCCGATTTTGATGAAACAATCTTTAAATGTTTTGCTAAGTTAAAACAAAGCAATTGGTGAAAGTATTTTCGGAAATAATCGTGATCACATACAGACAGACAAAAAATTCGAAAAATTTTTTTTGCTTTCTATTATTCTTTTCAAGTGTCCCTCTATCCATTTCAGTCAAAAATTCTAAATGTACAGACAAAATATTTTTACTGTTTTATTATATAAGAAGATAGAATAGATATAGATTTATGTAAAATGGTTAAATATTATTTGACTGCGCTTTTGTACTGCTATTTGCAATAGTCCTTGAGTCGGTGGTGGTACTGGTGGCTCAGATCCTGTCCTATCTGGCTGTTCCTGTGTCGTATTTGATGCACTTTCAGTCATAGGCATCCTGAAAATTATTATTTAATAGTTACGAAATCGATTAAATATTACGTGTTGTTCAAGAAAGCAGCTTATAATTTACCTAAAATGCTTCATTATATTATATAAAGTACAGGCTGCATATATAAGGTCTGATGTTTTAATGGGAGCATAATGAAAATTACGATCCAGACCGAGCATTCTAAATGTACCTTTGAGGTACCCGTTTGTCCGTTCAATCGTATTTCGTGCCCTGCAGTGCCAGTCTGTGTATCGGGCTTCTGGGGTATAAGCTTCTGCTCCCCTCACTGGAGTCATGAGCCATGGCTCCAAAGCATAACCAGAGTCTCCTGAAAAACATACCTTTGTATTTACTTCTATTCTTTATCTAAATCTTTGTTACAGGTTGCGTCAAGCCCGCACAAGGCGTTTTAAATAATTTCACTACACACCGTGTCATATAGTGACTCAAATTAAGAAAACTTCGTTCCGAGTTGGCAATTAGTTAACAAATTGCCTTAGTGCAATGATACAGTAATATAAATAAACAATAAGACACTATATACGTTTGCAAATGTATGGATGGATGTTTATGGATCTATGAAACAGAGAAAATATGTAACTTTTTGTTACTTATTGCTGACAGGAGTGTTGTAAAACGTAGTATGATTTCTCGTGAGCTATTTTGATAATAACAGCACTCTTAATTTTATTCACCACCGCTTCAATGCTAAATAATTATGTTGTTATGATCAACTTAGCGCACTTGAATCATAATAAAATATATTGTTAATAGAACAACATCAATGTACATCAAAGAAAAATAAGGCTGATATAAGTAAACAATGGCTGTTTTTTATTAAATATTAAAATATGTTGATTTAATAAAGACTTTTTAATAGAAAAATTTATCACATACCCAATAAATAATACTCCCCAATCCAATTATTATAGAGCCTCCGAAGCTCTGTTCTTATACTAGAGGTATTAAAGATAAATTGGTCGTGCACTCGACCCGGAAAATCAGAATTCACATTTAATATTCGGCAATCTCAATCACATATCTGGAACATGTATATAATTAATATAACATTTACATAAATAAAATTGATGCACCCGTGGCGCAGTGGTTAACACCGGGTGTGATTCCGGGCGCTCTCTCACATCTAATTTCAAATTATCATACATTCAATGATCTCGGTTTTCTTATTTTTTGTACTATACATAACATTTACTTCTATCCAAACTAACAAACTTCTATACCTACTTTATCAGTTCACAGATAAACTCACCAATTGGACATTGATACTCATGTCCCTATTATGATTCAGATACTGAATTTTTTCCACACCGTGAGGTGGAAATAGGGTTATATGGGTGCAGTCTATTGCACCCACAATATTTGGTAATCCAAATTTTGTCCGGAAACCGTTGGCCACAGTTCTCCTGTCTTCCTCTGTGCCAGGAAACAAAATCCACTTTGGTTTCAGTCTGAAATATTTTTAAAACTTAGCATGAGTGTATCACATAGACTGATATGTTGAATAAACGCTTCTTTTAATTTCGGTTACTTACTTTGTGTTCACTGCAGCAACAAATTGTTTTAAATACTTGCTGACAGTGGTCTGCGCAATAGAAATATTTTGGTCTTGGCCATTACCGCGTTGATAATGGCCATTTATTAGGACCTTTAATGATGTAAGTACCTGAAATTAATTTTAAACTTATAGGTACATTATAGTATTTTAGATTATAATTATGAGTACTATAGATTTAAACAATCTTACGTAAGTTAGTAGGGAAATATTTGTTTTAAAAACAAACACACATACTCTTAGAATAGATACTACATACTACTAATCTTTCACATAGAGAACTGACTTCAACCAAACTACGGAACTGATTTTGATGAAATTGAATGGGACAAATTAGAAAGATTAGATATATTAAAAAAGATATCGACGATTTGAGATGCTTCCTTTTTTATTGAAGTCTGTTAAAAATACAAAGTCGAAATGTACAAGCTCTATATGGATCCAAGTCGGCACATTCTGGCGGTACATAGATAAAATAAATATAAATATATTAGGACATATCACACAAATTGAGCTAACCTGTTTTGGTACAGTAGGTTTTGGTGTCGCAGGATACTAACTCAATGATACTATATTTTATAAATATACTTATATAGATTGAATTGCCACTAACCATACTACATGCGTAAGATATGTAAATGGTTAACAACCATTCCTTACCTTTATGTGGACTGGCAAACCTTCGACAGTACCAGGAGCCAAGTCTTCTTCCAGCTCCTCGCATAGGTATTGCACCATCTCTGGGCTTATTTTATAATTTTCAAGAAATTCCTCTCTTGGTAGGCTCCATATGTCAGCGAGCTCTCTTACTTCTGCCCTTTGTCGTTTTCTCGCTTCCTTCTCCTCCCAAAAGGATATCATGTGCCTCACGTAGCCTCTGGACATCTACAAAAAAATATATAATCCTACTTACGAAAAGACTTGTTAAAAAAAGAATTTAATTTATACTTAAATATACGAAGTAATAGGTACAAAGATTGAGGTTATCTATAAAATAATGAAAATCCTTAAGAATATTACTGTAATCAACAAACCCTTAGTTCTTAGGTCCAATTCTTGATTCTTAGCCTCGAAAGTTGGCCATTTATTCTCCTAAAACTAAATTTTTATTCTACTTACCTTTTATCTGGGTCTTGGAAATTGCCGATAAATTATAAATTTAAACCACACTACTGTCAAAAGTAGACAATTTGTCTTCAAAACATGGCAGCCATCTTGTAGCCATGCTCGCATTTTAGATATGATTCGCGGCCTGCGATAAAATGACAGATCGATTGTAATTTTTATAGCCACGGTGTAAACCCATGCTCGCAAAGACAAGTAACGCGGGAAATGCGACAAAAACGTAAGATAAAACCGTTGTCGCGCTAGCCATGCCCCCCCTGCTGACTGTGACAAACTCATTTAGCGCCACCGAGTATCATGCGTTTCATCTCATTTTGCAGATGGGAAAATTTGCATCTCTCGTTGCCTGAAGGGAGGCTACCTAATGTTCACTGTTCAGGATAAGAAGTAATTAACAGGATGCAACAAAAAATAAAGTAGATCTTCTTATATTTCGCAAGCTTGTGTTCTTTTTATTTTTTTTATATATTATACCTAAAATACTTATATTGTAGTATTTTTCTCCTGTTATGTTTGTAAATATATTGGTTATATAATGTATTAATTTGTACTATTTTATTTATTCATTTATTCATTTATTCATCGCTAATTATACACATACAATAAAATATAATAATAATATCCTACATGCACAAAAATACCCAGTAAGGGTGTTGCGATATAATATACATTACACATTGAAAAAAATAATAATAATTCCATGTCAATAAAAATAATACATACTTAGTCAATATTAGAAACAATACATAATAATTCGGCCATAAAATAAAAATAATTTGTCAAATATATCGTCTATTTATTTCTATCTTCTAAAAATTCTTTAACTGAATAATAACATTTATTTATCAAAAAAGTTTTTAAATTCTGTATAAACATATTTTCCTTTTCTATAGATTTAATCTCCTGTGGTATTTTATTATATAGAACAATAGAAGAGCAGTAGGGACTCTTATGAAATATTTCAAGGTTTGAATTCGGCAGTAATAATCTATTTTTGTGGCGCGTATTTCTGGTATGTATTTCACTAACTTGCGTAAATAATTGGTAATGTTTTCTTACAAAGACTGCCACCTCCAGAATATAGATACAAGGTTGGGTCAAAATCTTATTCTTTACAAAATGAGGTCTACAGCTTTCACGTCTTTTAATATTAGTCAAAATACGAATACATTTTTTCTGCAAGATGAATATACTATTTGATTCAGCGCTATTTCCCCAAAGTATAATTCCATATTTGATCCAGGCGTAAGCGTAGGCATAGTAAGTAGATAAAGCAGTTTCATAGTTTGTATTTGCTTTGATTACTTTTAAAGCATATATAAACCTACACAATTTGGTCTTGGTGTTAGCAACATGGAACTTCCAAGTAAAATGGGAATCTATTGTGATACCTAAAAGATTAAAATTTGAAACTTGTTCTATAGACTGATTGTTACATTTTAGTGTTAAATTTAGTGCTGATTTTTGATAAGGTCTAAATTGCATAAGTTTCGTCTTTTTAATATTGATTTCTAAATTTTGCTCTTGTAGCCATAAGTCAATTTTCTTAAGAGAGTTATCTAATATAATGTTCGCGTCGTTTGAGTTGTCAGTTTTAAATAATAAGGAAATGTCATCGGCAAATATAACACAAAGGTTGTCGTCAAAAAGTTTAGGCAATTCATTAATATATACTAAAAATAGGACACATCCGATCACACTTCCCTGTGGAATTGAACAATTTAACTCCCTCAGCTCCGAAACAACGTTTTTTATTTCACCAGAATCGCAATAATGTTCGAGTTCGACGTACTGTTTGCGGTCGCTCAGGTAAGATTTGATCCATCGATGCGCGTGGCCGCGTATGCCGCAGTCGTACAGTCTTTCTAGCAATCGCTTATGGGATACTTTATCATATGCTTTCGTCATGTCTAATAGCAAACCAATAGCGTATTTTTTGTCATTTATGTAATTAAGAGCTTCCTGTATATACGTATATACTGCATAAGACGTTGAATGTTTTTTTCTAAAAGCATATTGGTGTTTGTTAAGAATTTTATACTTTTCTAAAAAACTGTATAATCTATTGGTCATTACTTTTTCAAAAATATGTGAAAATTTCGATAAAAGTGCTATAGGTCGCAGATTGCCAGGTTCCATTTTACTACACTTCTTTTTTGGTACCGGTCTTATTTTAGCTGTCTTTAATTTGTTTGGGAAACATCCTTCTGTAAAAGATTGATTAATTAACTGCGCTAGTGGTGATGTTAATTCCTGAGCACAAAACTTTATTAGTACTGATGGGATTTCGTCTATACCGCAACTATGTTTACATTTCAGTTTCCGCAGCATACTGAATATCTCGCGTTCTGTGACTGGCGCTAAATACAGCGAGTTTGTTATCTCGGCGCCAGATGTTGGTCTAAGCGGCGGGACGTGTGACGTTTGCCTTTGCCTACTACAGTGTGGCTGTGTTGATGCGCTTGCACCGGCCGGCGTCTCGCCTATGGTCGCAAAATAATCGTTAAGCGTATTTGCAACCGACGAGGGTGATTCTATTACCGAATCCCCATGTATTAGTTTTATATTTTTGGTAATATTGCTACGGTTTTCTGTAATATTCTTTATCATAGTCCACATAGTTTTCACTTTGTTTTTGGATTTACGCATCGTTTTTGTAAAGTTTATTCTTTTACTTTGGTCAACACATTTTTTTAAAATACGCGCGTATTTTTTATAATAGGCTTTTATTATGTTATTATTTGTTTGATTTACTAATATTCTCAGTATCCTTTTATGCGTACATGCCTTCTTTAGTCCTACTGTCAACCAAGTTTTCTTTTTATTTTTATTTATTAATTTCTGTTTCAGAATAAAATTATTAAGATTTAATTCAATTATATTATGAAATGTATCGAAATTTTTATTCATGTCATAATGAGTAATAATATTAAAAGTTTCGCGAGACATAATTTATATTATAACAAACGGTTTCACTCACGTATCGTTAGTCGGTATCGCCGACCTCAGTGCTCGAGGGACTGCCGTGTCGCGACGTCCTTGACACTTGTCCTGAAGATGGCCATCTGAATTGGCTGAAACTTGTCGGCGATACCGACTAACGATACTTGAGTGAAACCGTTTGTTATAATATATAATGAGTGTGTGTGTGAGTCTGTGTGTGTGTGTGTGTGTGTGTATCAGTGTCTGTGAGTGGGACTGTTAATAAAATATGCATGCTCAATATGACCGACTAACTGTTCAGTTAATGGTTCTCTATTTATTAATGATTTAAATTTTATCATTAGGTATTTTCTCTACCAAGCTTTTTGATATAATAAGCAACAAACTATTTATTTATTCATAAACTTACTTCTGATTACAAACATTATGCTATTGCCAAACTGCTAAGCAGTTTAAGGCAAACCATATTTTAACATTATTTTTATTTTGCCTTTTTGTACCCTTCACCACTTAGTTTTACTTATAATATCTAAGTCAAAAGTCAAAGTCAAGTCAAAGTCAAAGATTTTTATTCAAAATTGGATACATGTATCTCTTTTTGAACGTCATATTTTTATTTCTTATATATATTTTTATATATGCAAAATTGAAATACTACTAGCGTTTCGGAACGACCACTGGTGAGAAGAATACGCCGAAAGAAACTCAATCCAGCCTTGGTCCCTACGTGCCTAATAATTTACTATTAATAATAAAAATTTACAAAAATTTGCAACTGTTTAAAATTATTTTTATTCAAAGCTACATGTATGAAGAGACGTCCAAAATGACATTTTCGGTGACAAGCTACCACTATGGTTTGATTTTTCCGCTGAGATTTGCGCCTAAAAAAAATAGATTTACCTTTTTAGGGTTCCTTACCCAAAGGGTAAAAACGGGACCATATTAATTTCGCTCCGCTGTCTGTCTGTCTGTCTGTCCGTCTGTCACCAGGCTGTATCTCATGAACCGTGATAGTTAGACGGTTGAAATTTTCACAGATGATGTATTTCTGTTGCCGCTATAACAACAAATACAAAAATATTGAATTAAATAAATATTTATACCCATACAACAAACGTGATTTTTTTTGCTTGTTTTTGCTCGTTATTAATAACGGCAACAGGTAGACACTTGAAATATTCACAGAATATTCAGTTATATATTCACTTTGAAAATAAATAAAAATAAAATTAATATTAAAAACCCTATATCATTCAAAAGACATGATTTTTTTGCCGTTTTCATAGATACCGGTACGGAACCCTTCGTTCGCGAGTCCGACTCGCACTTGGCCGGTTTTATAAACTATCCAGATCAATTAGCCTCTAGTACGAGTACGTGCCGTGAGTACTCAAAGCATTCCCTTGAATCCTGTAAACTTGCTGCGCACCAAGTTGATACCTGAACCGTATTATAGCCATTATCAAAGCGAAGGTCACATCGTTCGAATTGGATTGATAATAAGCTATTCCTAAACTTTAATTCTTATTTTTGTAATATTCATCATCATCAGGTCTTTTTACTCACAATCTTACAATCTACATCTATGTTACGAGTAGTCTAACGAATTTATTGTGCACATACATTGTAAGTTACTTAGAGCAAACAAAAGTTTTATTTTTATTATTATTGTTTTACTATACTCTCGTCTCCACTGCCGGAGCATGACCTTCTCTGTACTACTGGGGCCATACTTGGCCAGAGCAGAGGATTTGGCCTACACTCTCCTCACTGGCCAGACGGGTTGGAGAGGTCTCATTGAGGTTTATGAGCTTTGTTTAGCTTGTATTTCCAAAGTCGCCTCTTACAACATCCACGGGAAGACTAGGAGAGGTCCTATTCTACTCTGCCGGAAACCACACGGTTATTTTTGTAATATAACGTTTGTAATATTAATTAGAACTTGAGATACTATATTTAGGATTACGATTCTAACTACCTGGTGACTTTCGTTCCGCTAATAAATAATTATCTCCCGTCACACCGATTATTATCATTACCAATGTTTTCTGTAAAATTTCTCATATTTTACATACTGTTTTTGATATCATGTTTTTAAACTTCCATCGAATTGGATAAGATGAGATAACTACTTTAAAATTCAGCTTTAAGATATAATGGACACATACTCAAAAAATAATACGGCAAGTAAAAGAATATTACTAATTTGCTCTCAAATTCATTTCTCCCACATCCAAAAATCCAGAAGTTTAGTTAATAATATACATTATAATTACGTTTTTATCCAGACGGGGTAGTTTGAGCTTAGGGCATAAGATCTTAAGCCCACCTTTAGCGTAGATTTTACCATTAGAAAAAATAGTAGTTGTGAAACAATTGCGAAGGGTATCTGACATAGGTTAACCTCTTTTAACCTTCAAGGCCTTACTATAGAAATAATTCTGAGTGATATTCGACTCGATCACCACTCGGCTAATGTAGAATTGCTGTTACAGGCAATGGCTGGATTAAAACGCAATATTCGCGACTAATTTGCAGTCATCCCACAAATTACATCGTAATAGCGCCATGACGTCACGGATTTAATTCACTGAATCCTTTAGGTGTTGATGAGAATTTAAATTCGAATTCTATAAAAGTAGAGATGTATTTTTTGACATGATCTTACAAATTGAAGAACGCCGACTGTATACTCGAAAAAGTGTCACGTTCCGAGAGCGGTAACAAGCGATAGAGTGGCTGTGATGCATCTCTCTTACATCGTTATCACGTAATCACGTTAAATTATTGTCCGTAAACCGACTGCAGTCAGCCATTTTTTTAAATCTATTTCTAACACTATTAGTATTTTCTAGTAGTCAAATCGAGATGAATACTAGACTAAGAAGAGTCCTTGTTTTGAGATACTACTCGTACCTCTAGATTATAGATAATTTTTATTAACTTGTTGTTTGAGATTGAATTTTAAGTATATTGCTGCTTTGTAAACTATAATAATAAAGCAAGAAAATATTGATAACATGACACACAATAGAAAATATTGTCATGAAAAATTTTTTTTGTACTTTAACATATGTTATATATTTTTGTATCACACTTTACTTTTTTTTACTGTTTTTCTTCTTAATCTTTTTCTTTCTTTTGTTTTTTATTATTTATATAATATATTAAGTCCACCTACTGTAGCTCCATAGGCTTAAAATTAAAAACGGTGTTTTATTGGTAAACGAAAAACGTTTGTCTACGAAAGAGACTACGGCGTAGACGTGGCGTAGACAGTTTGCTACGGTTTCGTAGCAGTCCGTAGCGGCTGGTTTGAAGTTTTTAATTAACAGACGAATTGTTCGCCACAGATATTATTTTTATTAAGAGCTTCAACACAACTAAATGACTTTATTATTCCTTTAAAATTAAGAAATAACCTTTATTATTCCTTGTAGGTTCGACAGACTTTTAGTACCAAACATAAATAAAAAATTAAATAATAAAATATAGTGACAAAATTCCACTCTGCACGACCTAAGGTCGATAGTTCAAACACCGCCCGTGTAGATTTTTTTTACCATATTTTATTACGTAACTTAAATTAAATTTTAAATGGAAAAGTGAGTTTTTGTGTTTACTTGTTTGTTTATTTGTTATTCTATTGCGTCTTAACTACTGAAACAAATATGAAGCTATGTTGCCTTGTTGTTGTTGTTATATTGTCTGGGGTACCGATAAATATATGAAGGTAATAAAGTACAGTTCCTGAGGAATCAACATTAACGCGAGTGCAGCAGCGGGAGAAAACTAGTAGGAAATTTAAAAGAAGCTTCTAATTACGTGAATTAATTGTAAAGAAAAAGAATAAAAGATCCAACGACAGGAACTCTTAAATTTTAGGATAGTTATAAATTTTACGACTTACAAACGCCCGGTGAAGTAGCAAATCTTACTTGGAGCTAGCTACATAGTTATATCAAAAAAAAATTGGACTTATAATTGGACTGAGTCGAAGATATCAAGGTGTGCAATAAAATAATCAGTGATTTTTTTTTGTAATATACAAAAAAAACCTTGATTGAAGCAAGGAAAAGTTGGGTAATTCTCTTCATGCATTCATAAAAACTAAAGTTATTTGACATAAATCTTTATACGAATAATTTTTGATTTACTTCGTTCACAAAATCTGGATTTTCCGTATTATTATCATCCATGCATTTTATTGATTTTACGTTGCTCTGCAATGTCAAGGTACAAGGTCGCTGAGATAGGTCAACGAGGGGAGTTCCCCTCTGACAAATCCGTACCTCAAAAGATTAAGATAAGTGTGTGTGTTTGCGAAAAGCAATACTGTAAATTAATAGATTGTCATAATAGACTTAATAGTACATATAAAAAAGAATAATTGGTTATGAAAATATATGACATAAAAATCAGGTAAATCAAGTGTTTGTAGGTATTATACGTAATTTTTAAGTATTGAATACTTTATAATTAGCCGTGTGGTTTCCGGCAGAGATGAATAAGACCACTCCAAGTCTTCCCATGGATGTCGTTAGAGGTGACTTATGAAATATAAGCCAAACAAAGGTCATAAACATCAATGAGACTTCTCCAACCCATCTGGCCAGCGAGGAGAGTGTAGGCCAAATCCTCTGTCTTCTCTGGCCAAGTATGGCTCCTATACAGAGAGGGTCGTGCTCCTGCAGTAGAGACTAAAAAGACCTGAAGATGAAGATGAATAATTATTGACTTTAAAATAATGATCGTCATCATCATTCATCATTTCAGCCGTAAGAATCCCACTGCTGGATACAGGCCCCTCCCAATTTTTTTCGATAAAAATTTAATAAATATATATATACGGACAAATCACACAGATTGAGCTAGCCCCAAAGTAAGTTCGAGACTAGTGTTATGGGATACTAACTCAACGATACAATATTTTATAACAAATACATATATAGATACACATCCAAGACCCAGGCCAATTTGAAAAAGATCATTTATCATCTTGACCTGGCCGGGGATCGAACCCGGTCACTCCGTGTCGCAGGCTGGCGTGTTGACCGCTGCACCACGGAGCTGTCAAGCGATATATTTCCATGGGAGGATATTGCCATACCCACCACGCTTTGCAGGTGGGTTTGCGAGCGCAGTTTTTTAGCTTCTTTTGCTTCCTACACTACTGCCCATCGGAATCATATTTAAGTTGGAAAATCATAAGAATTTATTGAATTTGAGAAGGGAATAAAGGTATTGAATATAGATAATACTCACTCGGATGAATGGGGGAAGAGGAAGTAGCAGCTTGGGAGATACTCGATTCCATACCTGCAACCACCTTACAAGTAGTCGAGGCTGACATAATAAGAATATTCTCAGCCTTAGCATTTCTAGTTATATTGGACAGCTCCGTGGCGCAGTGGTTAACACGCCAGCCTGCGACACGGAGTGCCCGGGTTCGATCCCCGGCCAGGTCAAGATGGAAAATGATCTTTTTCAGATTGGCCTGGGTCTTGGATGTTTATCTATATAAGTATTTGTTATAAAATATAGTATCGTTGAGTTAGTATCCCATAACACAAGTCTCGTACTTACCTTGGGGCTAGCTCAATCTGTGTGATTTGTCAGTATATATTTATTTATTTATTTATCTAGACTTCTAGATTAGTATTATAAGGAATAAAAATATGTGTGTTTTTATGTAATGGATGAACTCAAAAACTACTGGACCGATTTTTAAACTTTTTTATCAATAGATAACTACATTATCAGCAAGTAAAATAAACTATATTATTTATTTTTTAATTAGAGTCCTTACGAAAATTGTATTAATATTACCAAAGGTTACAAAAATTTGCAGGTAGCTCTAGAAACGATATTCTCTGCTGTTTCTCCAAATTAAATGTAAGTATTTTAATATGTTTAATTAGTTTTCGAGAGAATAAGCGAATATCCGAGAAATTATGTTAGTAGGCAATGCGGCTAGCAGCCCATATGAATCTATCACTATTTTGATTCCGATTTCCACCTTCACGCCCACCAACATGCTAAACTTGGCTATTCTAAACCTAAGCTCTGTCCACCATGTAAGGGAAAATGACGTGACAATTTGTATGTTATGTATCTATGTAATTACTTTATTTTTATTCATTTAAGTTTATTAATATGTATTTAGTTAACTGTTAATTATCTGTTTAAAAAATTATTTTACTAACACAACCTGCTTTAAATTCAAGTCATTTCTCAAAGAAGGTTACCTGGAAGGAATTGCTGCAATAAGGCCGTCTTTGCATATTTTACAAGTTCATTTTCTATGTGCGATAAAGGGTCGTCTATCTGCCTATAAAATTGAGATACGATGCTTTCTAGGAACGTGATCTGCTGTATCAACTGTATTTGCTCTGTGCCCAGCGATACTGGCAACAAATTCCTGGGGTTTTTGTGCATTGAATTTGAGGCCAACTCATCGCCACTCTGTACCACGTCTCTTGTCATCGTTCACTTTATGCAAGAATCAAGAATAATTTATTCCTCTGACATGGTTACAAAGATGTTACAATCCAATTATGCACTTCTTGATGTCTTTCAACAACGCTGTCATTTTTTAAAACTGTGTTATATTGCTGCAAGGAAATGTGACAAAATTATTTTCTCATTTTTTTGTTTTTATTCATCCCTTTCTAACCGACTTCAAAAAAGGAGGAGGTTGTCAATTCTTAACCGACTTCAAAAAAGGAGGAGGTTATCGATTCGGTTGTATTTTTTTTTATTTGTTGTTAAATGTTTGTTACGACAGAACTCCGTCATTTATAAACGGATTTTTTTTTTTTTTTATTTTGCAGGTCATGCTTTCAATTTGGTTCCATTTAAATTTCATCACAATCGGTTCAGTAGTTTGATTGAAGTCTTTTTTTTATATGAAAAAAAAATTTTTTTCTCGTAATATTTATATATTTTTTGTATAGTGTCTTAATTGGTGTTATAATGATGAATCTCTATATTATATATATTGTTTCTAATCCCTATTATAGCTTTAGATGTAACTACAACTACATATACTGACGTAATAATCTAATGGGCTGAACCACTTAGGATTTATTGATTGCTGTTGCCTTGATATGTCCCTCATTATTACTCAAATACTGAATGAATTTGAATACGGTGTTTTTCACTGTTCGTGTGTCCTTTTCTTATATTATCCTCTATACCTTTTGACTAAAACAGTTTTTATTTAAAAAGTCTTCTAATGTTACAGTCTCATGAAACATATTTATAATGCCACATTATGGGTTCAAATTCGGTAATCAAAATTATATAAAGTAATAAATATCATGATGAAAAATTACCTTATTCAGATTGACCTGGGTCTTTGATGTCTATCTATACGTGGGGCGCACTATAAGTTTCCGGAATGAATATGAAAAAATACTATTAAAGGTACAAAATTAATTTATTGTTTTTCAAAATAATCTCCCTTGGCGTCTATGCACTTTTTTCATTCGATGAAACCAGTTTTGAAAACTATTGTGCCACTCCTCTGTGGTGACCTCTGAAACGTGTTTTTCATACTCCTCGACAGCCTCTTCTGGTGATGAAAATCGTTGACCGCGTAATTGGTTCTTAATTTTTAGAAACAGAAAAAAGTCACAAGGTGCCAGGTCGGGACTGTATGCAGGATGACTCATGAGTTCTACATTTTTCGCCTTCAAAAAGTCGTTTGTCTGTCTGGCCGTGTGAGAAGTAGCATTGTCGGGGTGCAGGATGTTACGGCGTTTACGGTTATTTTTACGGAGTTCGTCAATAACTTCCGGCAAACAAATGGTCGTGTACCAGTCACTATTCACTGTACGACGATTCTCTAAAGCAACAGTAGCCACGTGTCCAGTTTTATTAAAAAAAGAAGCAACGTGCGCCACTTTGGTTGGTTTCGGCTCATCTTGAAAGACCCATACGCTCGATTGCTGCTTTGTTTTGGGATCGTAGCAATAAATCCATGTTTCGTCACCTGTTACTATGTCCCACACCAAATTTGACCCACCTTCGTTGAATCTGGTAAGTATGGCACTGCACCAAGTGACGCGGTCCGTTTTTTGAGCCTCGGTCAAGTTGTGTGGGATCCACCGCGAGCACAGCTTTCTCACACCCAAATGTTTGTGTAGGATTAATTGTATTTGACTCATGCCTATTTCTAAGGATGCGCGAATTTCATGGTAGGTCACATGCCTGTCTGTTTCAATCATACGGCGCACAGCATCGATGTTTTTGTTGGTCACCATCGCGAGATTCGTCACTGAGATTGATACGACCACGCTTGAATTCTGCAAACCAGCTATAAACAGTTGTCTTGCATGGTGCTTCATTGCCAAAAGCTGTTTCAAGCCGAGCGATGCTCTGTTGAGCTGTCAAATTACACTTAAAATCATAGAAAATCATACTACGAAAATTTTCCCGAGTTAAATCCATGTTGATGCAGACACACAATTTTTTAAATGGCGCCACAATGTGAAAACAAAAGACAGTCAAATGAAACAAACTGCATTCTACAGCCAAAGAGTTCTATTTTCAAATGTTGTAATAAATTTTTAAATATTGTTTATGTAAGTGGCCAGTTCCGGAAACTTACAGTGCGCCCTATGTATAAGTATCTATTATAAAATATAGTATCGTTGAGGTAGTATCCTACGACACAAGTTCACAACTTACTGTGGGGCTAGCTCAATTTATGTGATATGCGCCTATATATTAATCAATTTATTGATATAGGATAACTGTGCAGTAAAAATCTGATAATATAAAACTCCTCACGCTTATTCACTAGCGATGTGTCATTCGAGAACGGAGAAAAAATATTAAATTTATTACCTAGAATTTTTTCTTCTTTCTCTCGAATACGAGAATGATTGAGAAATTCTCGAAAATTATAGGAAATTTTACACAAATTTACAAAAGATTCCTTCTTTTGTAAATTTGTGTAAAATTTCCTTATAGAACAGAGAATTTCTCTTACGCACATCACTATTCACACATCTTACAGTACGAATTTGTTAACAAATAAAAACTTGTCGTTAAAGTCTTGTCAGTAAACAAGAAAAAAGTAGTCTTTTTTTAGACTTCAAATTAGACTTCAAGTGTTTCAGCGACCTTATTTGCCTTGCATAATGGGAAAGTAACGCCACGTATGCTTCTTCCATTGGACGGTCACTCGGTCAGTACAGTTCGGGAGCTAGCGACAGGACAATTATATAATCGAATACTTGAAAACTACTTCTAGTGCTCTTTTTTCACTTCATGTTTAATACAGAATTGTAAGAAAAAAAGGTAAAAAACGAAAAAATAAATTTAACCTTTCATAGAAATTCGTCCAGCTGATCGGCGACTTTGTATGGGAATCCTAATTTTCTTTTTAGTTTTTTACCTTTTTTCTTGCAATTCTGTGTTTCTTTAGGGATTCTGATTCCCAGATTTCAATATAGCGAGGGGGTTCAAAATTACGTTGTATACATGCCATAAACATTGAAAATTATATAATTTCATAAGTGACAGGTATCTATTCCTATCTATTTCCCTAAATAAAGTACATTACTATGTAAACATACCGGTTCGTAACTCAATGTGATAAGGTCTAAAATGGAATACAACGGAGTCACGAGCATTAATAAGTATTATTAATGCTCGTGACTGTACATGTATTTTGCGTGTGTTATTTGTATATTTAAAATAAGTATTATTAATAATTTAATTAAATATTGCCAAATTATATACAAAATTATTCCAACTGATATCATATTACTTAATTTATTATATACTAGCTTTCGCCCGCGGCTCCGCCCGCGTCAATGTCGATCCCTCGGGAATAGTAGTTTTTCCCGGCATAAAAGGTAGCATATGTCCTTCTCCGCACTCCAGAGAACTTATATGCAAAATTTCATGATGATCGGTTTAGTAGTTATGGCGTGAAAGCGTAAAAAACAAACAAATAAACAAACAAACAAACTCACTTTTTAATTTATAATATTAGTAAGGATAAGGATAAGGATTATAAGGAGTCCCTTTAGGCAAGGTTCCGAATATACTGGCAGCGTTCCCCCTTTGATTCTCTTCTCTAGCCAAACTAATTCTTTGTCCGAGGTAGCTGCCAGTCTGCGGTCTTCTGTAAGGAGAACGTCCTTAAATTGTCACTCCTTCATTAAATTGTCTTATAAGACAATTTCATGAACAAGTAGATGCTTATAAAATGTATTTTAAAATTACAAACTACATTCATTGCAAATGTTGCCAAAACCAAACAATGCAAACAGGCCCCAATACTTGCAATAAATACGGCAAACAATCTTAATGCAGTTAGCTCCCGAATACAGGTGAGTGAGGTGATGAGCTATATGAGCTGTTCGTCTCAGCGCGCGCACTCGGAGCTTATTGGCGGAAAAACGCGGGCCGAGCCCTCGTCGAGCTCACCACGGATACAAAAGCTTGGCGGCAGTCGTGCCAGCTTAACCGAGCCGAGAACACGATTTTATCGCACGGAAAAGTTTCACCGCGAGCATTTTACGCGAGACTTTCCTCATTTTATTTACTTCGCATTATTGAATTTCATTGTTAAAATAATTGTGATTTATTCAAAATTTTGTTATCGTTTAAAAAGATCAAATGTGCATTTTTGAACTTAAACTGGTTTGAAAAACCACTACTGAATGGACGACGAAAAATAACTTTTTTGAGCCACAATGCAAGATGGGAAAGCTGATTCTTTGTACAAGAAATATTGCGGAGATATAGAAAAGGATAGAAGATTACGTCGAGACCTAAAAAGACACAATTGGTTGTTAAGGAAACTAAATAAAAGGTTGATTAATAGTGACAGAAGTCGAACGAAGGCAGTGAAGATGAAGCAAAGTTTACCACTGCAAAAAGCGAAAATTGTGCCAAAGCTCAGGGCAACTTTACCAGTTTCTCTTCCTCTCCCATAGTAAGTACTTGAATGAGAACATATTTTTATCCGACTTTGTTAGTTAGAGCGCTGTTTTTGAGTATTTGTGTATATTTTTGTATGTCATAAACTTTTACGTAGCGACTTCTTTTTTATAAGGTAGGATTCAGAATCCCTAATAGAATATAGTCTCACAAGAAAAAAAGGAAGGTAAAAATATCAGTGCTACCATACAAATTCTTCGATCAGTTAATTAAATTTTAATAACGTTTTAATTTATTTTTCATAAATACCTTTTTTATTGCAGATGTATATTCTATTAGGGATTCTGATTCCGACTTTAAAATATTGTATAACATAGCATTAATCTAAATTTTAGTTTATATTTATATATCATGTATATAAATATATATGTATCATGTATATGTATCTATAGGGTAAAATCCGGATATTTCGCGCACTTCACTTTTATATCTTTTAGTACCTACCTTAAGCAAAATACTTTATTTTTAGAACTGGCTAATACTTTGTTTTTTTTTATTTACAAATATATGACAGTTAAAAAATATAAGCTTTAATATTGCTAGAGCATATGCGATTTTGACGGACCTCTATTTTTTTGTGGCATCTATCCCACATGAAGGACAGTTACCCTTTATAAATTTAATTGGGGATAGATGCGCCGCCGTGAAAACTACACATCAATCGCCAAAATCTTTGATTGCAATTTTCTTACACATGTAATCGCACCGAGACATGCGAAACGGTCAACTTAGTAGTACTAGTTAGAAAGGCTTTTGATAGATTAATAAAAAGCATGCGGTTCATCCGTAAACGTAGAGCAAATGCGATCGGAGATATACCCCCGGGGCAACTATCCTGGTTTTACCCTACATAACGTCTAAATTGATCCTCGACATTCCCTTAAAAGGGGCAACTTAGATCTAAAACATGAACAACTTTTCCTTAATTTCGAATTTCGATTTTTTTTTAGTTCTGAGCATTGCTCTCAGTGCTAAGAACTAAAAAACAAAATTCCGTACAAAACTGTTCAGCCGCCTGGAAAGTATGTATGGGAATGTCGAAAATTTTTTTAGTTCCCAGCAATTGTACCATAGGAAAAGTTGTTAATAATGATGGATCGAGTCACTCCCTTTAGATGTCGAGAGTACAATTACACGCTGTATATGTATGACTTCCTCTTCCACACTCTATGATGAATTTTTTATAGGACATGGTTTAAAAAATATATTATTATGGCGAAGATGCCTTCCATAACCTAACAACCTACTTCCAAAGGTTCGATTTGGGTCGGGCAGTCTTGGATATAATTATAAGGTTTAGTTTACATTGTTCTTGTTTTAAGTTTTTATTCATATTATGCAATTTAACTAGTTATAGCTACTTATATGCTGGGCATTATTTGTAATATTCGAAAGTAACTTTAGCTTTAAGCCACATTGAATTTATATGCATTCATTTTCTACGAAACAAAATAAATTACTAATGAAATGTATCATTATTTACGAGTATTTTATACAAACAATTTAATTTTAAATATTTTTTATTTTGCAGTAACAACAAATTTTTGAGGAACACAATGAGTCAGGAAAATAGCGTTTTGAAAAAATATACTGAGAAGAAATCACTTACAAGCTTGGTAAAAAAGAAGTCAATATTAGGCGCATCGAATATTATTTCTCAAGAACATAAAAACGATGATTCTAAACATCAATATCATGTTAATAATACAGAATTAATTACTAAGAATGAAAGTACTGATACCATGGATTTAGCAGCCAAAGCTCCTCCTCAATCATTAAATGTGATTCATATAAATTTTGATTTCGATAAATATAAAAGACCAGTACCTGTTAAGGAAGTTTCTGTCCAAGTACCTGAAAACGTGAGTCATGAAATAAAAAACAAACTACCAATTTACGATATTGACGTCACTACCATACCTCTTCCGTTGCAAGATAAATGTACTATCACAGATTGTGTGACTGTAATTTATGGCGACGATGTAGAATTGTTCAGAACAGTAAAACATTTTAACTTTACACTAGAGGATCTGGAAAAATTCAATCAAATTACAATTGAAAATAATAATAATCAAGCTGAATTTGAAAATCAAAATGAAATCATAGAGCTTGATATAATAGATTCTGAAGATAGTGTATCAGAAAATGACGGTAATGTGTCTGTTGAAAATACAAGCAATTCTAATAAACAAACTATTAATAACAACACATTATCAAATCTTAATAATAAACAAATAGTTAAACGCCATCACCAGTCAAGTTCCTTAGCAACAGAATTATTTGAGAGATTAAAATTATGGAGTGATCTTAATAAAGTAATACTCAGAACCTTCTACGAAGGTATCCTCCTTGAGAAAGATAAAGGTCATGATAAAGAAGGTATGGAAAATTATTTATCGCTGCTTAGTCAAAACCTTGTAGATCAGATATGTGACATGGTTACAAACTATAGTGAAGCTAATGGTAAACAAATTAGTAGAGTTATAGAAATTACTGATAGTGATGATTGTGATGACAATGATACTTTAGTTGGTAAAACAACATGTCAGACAGATAAAGGTACGACTGGACAGATAAATGGTACAAACAAAATAAGAACAGATGCGCAACAGCACCAGGAATATGCGGTGCAAAATAATAATGTATCACCGAATCTAGTAACCCAAAATCAAGACACTATTCTAGAAAGTCCAAATCTTGTAATATTACATCAAGGAAGCAATCAAGAAAACGAAGTTGAAGCGACACTAAATCAAATTACACAGAATCAAGAAAATCGTCAAGAAACTCAACACCAAGTTACACAATCACCGATAAGAACACAAATATTGCAAAATCAACTGCTGCCGGCACAATCATTGCAGAATATTTTTGCTCCTATCGATAAACTAAGGCGCATGCAAAACCAAATGCAGAATATATCTCCAGTTTACCAGGAAACGGCATACACTGAAGCCGTTCCGCAGAAGCCCACGGTTCTTCGAGAATTTCGAATGAATTCGGTAATATTTGCATTTAAAAAATATTTAAGCTTTATTTCCTACTTTCATAGATAAGGGGTTTAATATGGAAGACTCAACTTCTATTTTTTTTTTCTAGATGCCAGATCTACCTGTATATAGAAGTAGTAAGAATTATTCAAGATCACCCGACTACTACATCTCGCGTAGCGACCAGCCAGCCAGCATCGAGAACACCCTACACCCACCACATATTCAAAATGTTCGGAAACAACAAAACTCAAGGAACAGACACGACCAAACTTACAGTCGGCAGTGGTACCGCACACCTCGCTTTCAAGAGTTCCATCAAAATCAAACTCCGATCGATGCAAATTACCCAACTGGTAACAGAACGTTTCAGAACGTAATCCAACAGAATTCACAGTATAATTCACCTGCAAACTACCATAATTTATATCCTTACAACTTTCGAAACTCCTACTCTGGAGATTACAGACGTTGGTAAATATTCTGAAACATTCCGAAATATTCACGGCTTTTTAGGGACAAGTGCAGAGAAACTTTTAGGTCATACGCTTTTATAAATTACGCATTATGTTTATAAATTCGCAGTACAAACATAAGAGTTTAAATGCTTATAATTGTAGGCCTTTGTAATCATATTTTAAGGCAAAATTTTCGAGGTTGTGGCCTTAAATATGATTACAAAATATGAAGTTTTAAAGCATTAAAAATAAATCTTACTTAGTGTTAAGACAAATACACATAGAGCGTGTAAATATAACCCTCATTCCCTGAACTTAGCCCAGCAAAATGAAGAACTTATGACTAATACATTGCCGGACAGGACGAACAGTTTTGTATGGAAATTACTATTTTATTTGAGTGCCCAGCATTGGCTGCATAGGAAAGTTGTTTGTTTGACGAGTTGAGTCACCTCTATATGAATTTACAAACGTTTATCATATTATGGGTTACTTCAAAATATTACCATATTATGGAGCATTTTGTGGTTAACAGGGAGATAGATATCAAATCCTTTAAAATGACGCAATATTTTCTTTCATTGGTTACAATATGTATGTTATTGTGTATTAGTTTCAGGTTTCTTTAAATGAAATTATGTTACAACTTTATTGAAGGAGCCTGAGAATTTTCTCGCTTAGTGTAAGTAATCCTTCACTATTGGTAAACACAACCGTGGGATTAACTTTTGAAAATGAAAATATTTGAAGGACAATTTAAATTCGATAATTGTTAAATTATATTTGTAGTATTTATGATATCGCTAAGTATTTGTAATTATTTATTGCATTTAAATTCATAGAATTATTCAGTATTGAAAAGAAATTAAACATATTTTAACAAAGTGATAATTATATTGAAATTTAGTGTGAAAAATACAATTTAATAGACACTTTGTAATGCGACTTACTTATAAACAACCTTGAACATTTAAACGTCCTACAAACGATTCTATTTAACATTCGACAGGGTAGGATAAATATATTAGGGTGTAAACCATACAAATTCTCATCTACAAGGTTACTTGAAAAATACTAACAATCTCGCAGGACTAGTTTGTTAACATCATAAACAACAACGTTTGTTCTACGACTTTAGGTAAATTGTTAGATTTTAATTTCATACAAAAATAATATTTATTTAATTTTCTTGATTTTTAACAAATATACGTGTGTCGCAGAATTAGATTTCAGGCAAGCGATGCATCCTCCTTTCGTATTCATAGACTTACAAATGTCATGACAGGACGTTCAAAACTTGAAAAATCATTTTATTTAATTTATTGTTATGTCAGAACTCGTAGAACAAACGTTGTTATTTATGATGTTAGCTATCTAGTCTAGGTTATAAGTGATTTACAAATAACCCTGTATAGGTCAGTCCTGCTCTATCGATATGACAAATTGGATCGTCTGTCAGACGTAGTAAACAGACTTTTTGCAATTGATTTTCGAAATTCTGGATTTAATTTAATTTAATAATACTATTCAATGATTATATTTTTAGAACACTTTTGTAAATAACGCTGCTAAATAAGATTATAACAAGGTTAATGCGAGTAATAAGATTATATAAGATGTTACATCATTTATGATTGAACATCTAACTGTCTAATAATTTTAAATTACTTTTTAATTTAGCAGTTTCACATCCATAGACTTTCGTTTCTTGTAAAAGTAAATTATAACTGTTGTTATTGTGAGCAGAAGTGTAATATACTAATTAGTATTATTCTAAGTTATTCATCTGAAACTGTATTTAGGGTATATTTCTTTATCAAAGGAGGTTCTCTGTTCGTTGGCGGTATTACTAGTATAAAAGTATTAATTTTGCAGTTTCTTATCTATAGACTTTTGTTTCTTGTAAATATAAGTCGTAACTGTTGTAATTGTGAGTAGAGGTGTAATATATTCAGTAGTATTATTCTAAGTTATTCATCTGAGTCTGTATTAAGGGTAAGTTTCTTTTTTTTAAAGGAGGTTCGTATTATTAGTATTATTCTAAGTTATCCATCTGAGGCTTTATTCAAGGTATTCTTTTTTAAAGGAGCTTCTATTCGTAGACAACATACTAGTATGATGGTATTAGTTATCTATTATGATATATGCACTGAACAGACTTTACCCATAGGGATTTTCTCAGAGATATGGATATGTCAGGATCTAGTCAGTGTCATTGTGTGTAAAAAAGGACAAAATTACTTTTTGGCAGTCATAATTAGTAATGTGTCGGAGAGAAATTCTCTATTCTCATAAATTCCTTCTCACGGAAATTACCAATAATTTTTGAGAATATCTCAATAATTCCCACATATAAGGAATAAAAAAGTAGAAATTGTCGGGAAAAAATTCTGGTCCGTTCTCGCCGTTCTCTAAAATTTCGAGCACGACACAACACTAGTCATAATCCTTACTTATATTATAAATGCGAAAGTGAGTTTGTTTGTTTATTTGTTTGTTACGCTTTCACGCCGTAACTTCTGAACCATTCATCATGAAATTTTGCATATATAAATGCGAAAGTGAGTTTGTTTGTTACGCTTTCACGCCGTAACTACTGAACCGATCATCATAAAATTTTGCATACAAGTTCTCTGGAGTACGGAGAAAGACATAGGTTACCTTTTATCCCGGGAAAAAGTACTATTCCCGAGGGATAGACATTGACGCGGGTGGAGCCGCGGGCGAAAGCTAGTGAGTCATAATGGCAAACCTATTGTCTTCTAGTTTCACATACTAATAAGGAATCCACTATGTGCTGATTGCCTCCTTCACTGAAAGCAGGTAGTGTGTGGTGAAAAGTACCGTAGATAAGGCAAATGTCGGGCCTGGCAGAGTACCTACTTACCTTTCGCTCATGGGTTGCTTAGACTAGTGAATCACCACCGCTTCTATTTTGACCATTTCAAGAAAGTAATTGTTGTTTCGGAAAGAAGGAAGTTATTATTTATCTTTATAGAAAATGGTTGATTGCGTTATCTTTTACTTTTCAAAAGTATTCAATTGCATTAATTAATATTTTTAATAAGTAATGTCTTATATAACAAAGATATGTTATTTCTAACAACTGCCATATCTTATTTAACAAGTGTTAATATCTTAAATATTATTACGCCGTAATAACAATAAATAAATTAAAAAAAAAATTGATTAGAGAAAAAAATAAGTAGGTGCGAGTGCAATGTAATTTTTTTTTTTATAAGAAACCAACTTATTTAAGACTTTTTTAGTACTTATTATATCATTGAAACTAACGTGAGATAAATACATTATATTTTTAATATATAAAAAAGTCCACAGTCTTATGAATTTTTTTAAATCTAAATATTTTTTTACTTTCTTTTATTTTAAATACGTGACTGCGCAGAATTTATCTAACTTTTAATAGATTGGTTCTCATTAATTTAACTATTATAATTGTAAAAATAAGTACCATAAGTTAATTGTGAAAATAAGAACTGTAAATATAAAAAAAGCAGAAAAGCCTCAAAGGTGTCTATAGTTTTAGTTTTGCATAATGGTAGCAGTGAAGCACTATTGTATTTAATATTAGAAGTTTAATGATGTAATATATAACATAAATTTAAATATCACAAAAAGCATGAAACGCTTAAAAACCTATTTAGCTAAAATGATCAGCGACTTTCCATTCGTTTTCTGAATAATCTGTTCACAAGTCGTATCATCTATAAAATAGTCTAAGTATTTATACAAAGTATAATACATCCCAAGTGTGAGTCATATTAAGATTACACTAAGGATTCCGTACAATGTACTTCAAAAACCACGTTTCTCGTATACGAACTTTGATGTATGAGTAAGCTTAAAGCCTTTTCCAAGCGATCTCTCATAAGAGCATAACCAAACTCTTTCGCGCCCTACTGTTCTTCATATGTGGCTTGCAATCTCAGTAGTAGGTAACTAAACTTTTATAGAATAGAGAAACAATGCCAAAAGAATTTGTTGTGGTAGAGCCACGCTACCGGCAAAATTCATTTTTGCTAGTAGCATGCATGGGCCGGCTCGTCCGGGGAAGTACCACACTCTCACAGAAAATCGACGTTTGTGTAGAAGCTTTACCGCTTCTATGCTTCTTTCGGTAAGTGAGAGAGCCGGAGGCCCATCCTTCTCCCCCTTCCCCCACGTCCCCCATTTTTCCCTACTCCCAATGTCCTCCCCCCAACACCTTAAAAGGCCGGCAATGCTCCTGTCACACTCTTCCTACCGGCCTATCAGTCTTTTGAACTGTATAGGCAAGATCTACGAACGGATCATCCTCAAAAGACTCAAGGACTACGTAGAGTCCAAAAGTCTCATCCCCGACGAACAGTTTGGATTCCGGGCCAAACACGCGTGTCACCACCAACTGCACCGCCTCACGGAGCATATTCTCAAGTTGAGAAATTGGGGACGTCCTACGGGAGCACTCTTCTTCGATGTAGCGAAAGCCTTCGACAAAGTCTGGCATTCGGGCTTGATATCCAAGTTGACCAACTTGGGCCTGCCGGATAGTCTCGTGCACATCATACGAGACTTTTTGTCGAATCGGTCTTTTCGGTACAGAGTAGAGGGATGCCTCTCGAGGCCCCGTCCCATTAGAGCCGGCGTCCCGCAAGGCGCTGTTCTCTCGCCCCTCCTTTATTCGCTGTACACAAGCGATATCCCAAAGACCCCAGATGTAGAAGTGGCACTATTCGCCGACGATACGGCCCTCTACACGTCCCATCACCTTAAAACGGTCATCGTGAATCGTCTTCAGTCCGCCGTGGACGCTCTCGGCGGGTGGTTCAAGAGGTGGCGCATCGAAGTTAATCCGGAGAAAAGCACAGCTGTGTTTTTCTCAAAGGATAACCAAGCTGTGACACGTCGAAAAATCACCATGTCCGGAGCAGAACTCCCCTCGTTAGGATCAGTATCGTTGTACGGAAAGCCCATTCAGTGGGCAGGCAAGGCTAAATACCTTGGAGTCGTACTCGATAGCGCGATGACCTTCGGCCCCCACATCACCAAAGTCCGCAACCATGCCGCCTTCGTATTAGGCCGTCTCCACCCCATGATAGGCAATGCTAAGATGTCACTTAGAAATAAGTTGACACTCTATAAGCTTTGCGTCCGCCCTATCATGACCTACGCCGGCGTAGTCTTCTCCCATATCGCGCCCTCCCACATCGATCGGCTGCAACGATTGCAGAACCGTTTCGTCACCCGTGCCACGAATACGAGTCACCACCGGTACTTGCGCATGACAGACTTACACCGTGACCTAGATCTCCCATCCATTCGCGGCTATCTCAAAAACGCCTCCAAGCGTTACTTTGAGAAAGCCGCACGCCACCCTAACCCGTTAGTAGTGCAAGCTGCTAACTACTCCCCCAACTTACACGATACGACCTTACGTCGTAGACGTCCTAGGAACGTACTAGACGATCCCGATGATCCTATTGACATCGCACAAGCCCGCCCCGACCCCTCTTCGGCTCCGAACAGCCAGAGGAATCCCACTATCCGACCCCGTCGCACTCGCCACCGGAATAGAGTGCGTAGAGTAGGATTAGCTCCGATTACTGGTGACCGCCCGGCGGTCCCGGGTGACTTGCACCCAGTATAGGCCCTTCTGGCAACGTAGCTTTCGGCCCATAAGGCAAAAGATGAGAGTTGCTGCTCTCTAAAGGCTTTTGCCATTGTTTCTCAGATTGGCCCTTCAGGCTTGCATGCACGCATACGCGGCCCATCAGGCAATACGAGAGTTTGCCGTCTCTCCAAGCCTTGCGCACACAGGCAACGCCCAAAGCCGAGGTCCGTCCCTCCTGGGGGCCCTTTGGTGATGTTGTCTATAAAGGTTGAGGGCACTCTGCCCTCACCTCAAACGCCCGGTGAAGTAGCGAAAGCTCACTTGGAGCTAGCTACATAGTCCTTTCAAAAAAAAAAAAAAAAAAAAAAAAAAAAAAAAAAAAAAAAAAAAACTGTCACACTCTGGTGTTGCAGTTGTCCATGGGCAGCGTTGATTGCTTACCATCAGGTGACTCGCTTGCTCGTTTGCCGCCCTATAACATATAAAAGCACGTTTCTTGTAGGTCCCCTGTAAGTAATTGTTACTTTCGGTAAAACGGCAATAGATCACACATATGTACACACACTGTGAAGTCTCTACGTACAACAATTCAATAGTTAGAGACCTGTGACTGACTAGCGGACAGACGAACATCGAAGACTTGGTAATGGGATTCCTTTGGGCGCCCTTTACTTTAGGTAGAGAACTCTAAAAAGTAAAAACATTGCTCTTTATATTCATGTATAGCTAGGAGATAAATGATGTAATTCATAACTAGAACTTAAATTCGTTGAAAAACAATATGATTGATTAGAATTAATAATTGTAAATAATTTCATTACTTTACTATAATTAAACTTCAAGTGAAAATATTTATATAGAAAAAATCTACTAGTATATACGTGGAGCCTTTTAGGATCTACACTCAAAGGCCTCTTTTCTACTTAAATTTGTATCTATCTTGTGTCTAGTTATTTTAAGGGTAAAATTGTCGTTTTGCGATCTAGGCCTTGGGTCACATATTAGAAAATCAAAACTTCATTGAGCAAAATTTCAAAAGAACAACGAACAAATCATCATCACATACCATAACTCCCCATCCACCCTCACCGTTGTTCCGGGAGGCCATAAAAAATAACCTGAACCTAACTCTCCTTTCACCCCCACAGTGGTTGTCTCGTAGGGATCGAACTCGCGACCTCTGGATCAAGAATCTAACTACCTATTAGACTGAGGAAGGTAAACAAAATACTAAAGAGTAAATCATTTTCGATTATGATATTTAAGTAGGAATGGCAGTTTTCGGTCAGTCGTCTATTTAGTGATAAATATATTTGGATTATAAAAATTTGCTAAATAAAACATTTGGTCTTTTAAATTTCATTATTTAATAATACTTTGTTGTTCTTTTGAAATTTGCTCGATGAAGTTTTGTTTTTCTAATATATGACCAGGCTGTGGTATTTAGAATGCCGGTGTTAGCTGGGCGTGGTCCATAGGTTTAACATTTTTGCCGTATTGCTTGTTAGATATATAATACATCCTCGATATGAAGTTAAACTGTCGCATGTAATTAGATAAGGGCAGAGCCCATAGGGTACTAGATAGGTTACGTTATTGTTAAGTAGCCTTATGCATTTAATACGAAGGTAAACTGTCGCGTATACAATATATGTACAAAGACTATTCAGAGCTCCTAAATGAGGTCTAATTGGACATTTTGTGCTAGTGGAGGGTTCAAAGTGTTTTAAAAAATTCTGGGTATACTGTATTATTAGGTATTTGTTTAAGTTCTCGATACGACACTTAATGTTAGCACACACATACATTATCAGTTTACACTAGTCCAGCCAGGCACGTTTTGGCGTAGTAGAGCCACGAAGACGGTAAAATTCATTTATGCTAGTAGCATGATGGGCCGGCTCGTCCGGGGAAATACTACACACTCAGAGAAAATCGACATTTGAGTAGAAGCTTTACCACTTCTATGCTTCGTTCGGTGAGTGAGAGAGCCGAAACCCATACCCCCCTATTCCACCCATTTCCACCCCCTATTCCCCCCGGCAACGGTCCTATCACACCCTGATGTTGCAGCTATCCATAAGCAGCGGTGAATACTTTTCATCAGGTGACTCGCTTGATCGTCTGTCGTCCTATATCATTCAAAAGACACAGCTTGATTAGGTTTGGTTTTGCTTTTGTAGCAGTACGTCCTCGTTATGACGTTAAACTGTCGCACACAGATATAAAATGTGTGTGAACCAATCCAGAGCTCTGAACTGAGGTCTGATTGGTCAGTTGGTGTCAGCACAGGGTATCAACTTAGGACGGCGGCGGATGAGCGTGTCTTGACACGTCAACGGCGGCGTCCACAAGCCGAGTAAGGCTTACTGGGCATTACCCATTACCATTTGATTGGCTAGCTATCACTGTGATCATATAGTTTAAACTCATATAGGTTAGGGTACTTTCGCTCTATTGTGTCGTAGCTTTACGTCCTCGATAATGTAAAAACCCGATAACTCAAAGACCATCTGTATAATTTATGTGGCTGGACAATTTAGTCTTCTAAATTGAGGTCTGATTAAACAGCCTATACTTGTACAAAGCCAATAGGGACTAAGATAGTTAAGTTAGAGTAGTTTTGGTGTTTTGTTCTGTAGGGGTTTGACCTCAGTACAAAGTTAAACTGTCGCATGTTATGAGGTAAGGGCCCATAGGATCTTAGATAGTTAGGTTACGTTTGTTTCAACCTACGGTTTAGTAGCTTTAAGCTCTTAATATGAAGTTAGAAGTTATTAAGTATAGTTTTTATTAGGTATTTGTCTATGTTCTCGCTACGACGCTTACCTTAAACACACCTGTACATTATCAGTATACACTAGTCCTGACACATAGAGTTTGATACTGTTAGGTAATCGTTTTGCTTTTGTAGCTGTACGTCCTCGATATGACGTAAAACTGTCGCACACAGATATAAAATGTGGGTGAACCAATCCAGAGCTCTGAACTGAGGTCTGATTGGTCAGTTGGTGTCAGCACAGGGTATCAACTTAGGACGGCGGCGGATGAGCGTGTCTTGACACGTCAACGGCGGCGTCCACAAGCCGAGTAAGGCTTACTGGGCATTACCCATTACCATTTGATTGGCTAGCTATCACTGTGATCATATAGTTTAAACTCATATAGGTTAGGGTACTTTCGCTCTATTGTGTCGTAGCTTTACGTCCTCGATAATGTAAAAACCCGATAACTCAAAGATCATCTGTGTAATTTGTCTATCCTAGTTATGACGCTTAACTTTAGCACACACGTACATTATCAGTTTACACTAGTCCAGACACATAGAGTTTGATACTGTTAGGTAATCGTTTTGCTTTTGTAGCTGTACGTCCTCGATATGACGTAAAACTGTCGCACACAGATATAAAATGTGTGTGAACCAATCCAGAGCTCTGAACTGAGGTCTGATTGGTCAGTTGGTGTCAGCACAGGGCATCAACTTAGGACGGCGGCGGATGAGCGTGTCTTGACACGTCAACGACGGCGTCCACAAGCCGAGTAAGGCTTACTGGGCATTACCCATTACCATTTGATTAGCTCGCTATCACTGTGATCATATAGTTTAAACTCATATAGGTTAGGGTACTTTCGCTCTATTGTGTCATAGCTTTACGTCCTCGATAATGTAAAAACCTGATAACTCAAAGATCATCTGTGTAATTTGTTTATCCTAGTTATGACGCTTAACTTTAGCACACACGTACATTATCAGTTTACGCTAGTCCAGACACATAGAGTTTGATACTGTTAGGTAATCGTTTTGCTTTTGTAGCTGTACGTCCTCGATATGACGTAAAACTGTCGCACACAGATATAAAATGTGTATGAACCAATCCAGAGCTCTGAACTGAGGTCTGATTGGTCAGTTGGTGTCAGCACAGGGCATCAACTTAGGACGGCGGCGGATGAGCGTGTCTTCATACGCCAACGGCGGCGTCCACAAGCCGAGTAAGGCTTACTGGGCATTACCCATTACTATTTGATTGGCTAGCTATCACTGTGATCATATAGTTTAATTTCATATAGGTTAGGGTAGTTTCGATCTATTGTGTCGTAGCTTTACGTCATCGATAATGTAAAAACCCGATAACTCAAAGACCATCTGTATAATTTATGTGGCTGGACAATTAAGTCTTCTAAATTGAGGTCTGATTAAACAGCCTATACTTGTACAAAGCAAATAGGAACTAAGATAGTTAAGCTAGAGTAGTTTTGGTGTTTTGTTCTGTAGGGGTTCGACCTCAGTACGAAGTTAACTGTCGCTTGTTATGAGGTAAGGGCAGAGCCCATAGGATCTTAGATAGTTAGGTTACGTTAGTTTTAACCTACGGTTTAGTAGCTTTAAGCTCTTAATACGAAGTTAGAAGTTATTAAGTATAGTTTATTATTAGGTATTTGTCTATGCTCTCGCTACGACGCTTACCTTAAACACACCTGTACATTATCAGTATACACTAGTCCTGACACATAGAGTTTGATACTGTTAGGTAATCGTTTTGCTTTTGTAGCTGTACGTCCTCGATATGACGTAAAACTTTTGCACATAGATATAAAATGTGGGTGAACCAATCCAGAGCTCTGAACTGAGGTCTGATTGGTCAGTTGGTGTCAGCACAGGGTATCAACTTAGGACGGCGGCGGATGAGCGTGTCTTGACACGTTAACGGCGGCGTCCACAAGCCGAGTAAGGCTTACTGGGCATTACCCATTACCATTTGATTAGCTCGCTATCACTGTGATCATATAGTTTAAACTCATATAGGTTAGGGTACTTTCGCTCTTTTGTGTCGTAGCTTTACGTCCTCGATAATGTAAAAACCCGATAACTCAAAGATCATCTGTGTAATTTGTCTATCCTAGTTATGACGCTTAACTTTAGCACACACGTACATTATCAGTTTACACTAGTCCAGACACATAGAGTTTGATACTGTTAGGTAATCGTTTTGCTTTTGTAGCTGTACGTCCTCGATATGACGTAAAACTGTCGCACACAGATATAAAATTTATTAGGTATTTGTCTATGTTCTCGCTACGACGCTTACCTTAAACACACCTATACATTATCAGTATACACTAGCCCTGACACATAAGGTTTTAGACTATTTGAAAGTAGTTTTGCTTATGTAGTTGTCCGTTCTCGATATGATGTTAAACTTTCGCACACAAATATAAAAGTTGTGTGAACCAATCTAGAACTCTAAATTGAGGTCTGATTGTTCAGTTGGTGTCAGCATAGCGCATCAACTTAGGACGGCGGCGGTTGAGCGTGTCTTGATACGCCAACGGCGGCGTTCACAAGCCGAATAAGGCTTACTGGGCATTACCCATTACCATATAGTTAGTATGCTATCACTGTGATCATATAGTTTTAAACTCATATAAGACACATAGGTTCTTGGGTGTTAAGGTTAGGGTAGTTTCGGTGTATTGTGTCGTAGTCATAAGTCCTCGATAAAGTAAAAACTCAGTAACTCAAAGATCATCTGTGTAATTTCTATGTCCTCGCTACGACCACGCACATTATAAGTTTACACTAGTCCAGACATATAGGGTTTGATACTGTTTGGCAAAAGTTTTGCTTTTGTAGCTTTACGTCCTCGATATGACGTTAAACTGTCGCACACAGTTATAAAATGTGTGTGAACCAATCTAGAGCTCTGAACTGATGTCTGATTGGTCAGTTGGTGTCAGCACAGGGCATCAACTTAGGACGGCGGCGGATGAGCGTGTCTTCATACGCCAACGGCGGCGTCCACAAGCCGAGTAAGGCTTACTGGGCATTACCCTTTACCATTTGATTAGTTAGCGATCACTGTGATCATATAGTTTAAACGCATATAGGGCAATAAGGCTCTTTGGTGTTAAGGTTAGGGTAGTATCGGTGTATTGTAACATAGTTATAAGTCCTAAAGTATAAATCATAAAGTAAAAACTCGATAACTCAAAGATCATCTGTGTAATTTCTATGTCCTCGCTACGACCACGCACATTATAAGTTTACACTAGTCCAGACATATAGGGTTTGATACTGTTTGGCAAAAGTTTTGCTTTTGTAGCTTTACGTCCTCGATATGACGTTAAACTGTCGCACACAGTTATAAAATGTGTGTGAACCAATCTAGAGCTCTGAACTGATGTCTGATTGGTCAGTTGGTGTCAGCACAGGGCATCAACTTAGGACGGCGGCGGATGAGCGTGTCTTGATACGCCAACGGCGGCGTCCACAAGCCGAATAAGGCTTACTGGGCATTACCCATTACCATTTGATTAGCTAGCTATCACTGTAATCTTAGAGTTTAAACTCATACGGTCCTTTAAGGTCTTTAGTAGTTGAGTAAGCGTCCTCGATAAAGTAAAAAAAGATAACGCAAGGAACATCTGTGTGATTCATGTGGCTAGAGCTCTGAACGGAGTCTAATAATACAGCCTATACTTGTGCAAGGCAAATAGGGAATAGGATAGATAAGTTACAGTAGTAGTGGTGTATTGTTCTGTAGGGATACGCTCTCGATACGAAGTTAAACTGTCGCATGTTATTGGATCAAACCTAGGTGCCGTAAGGTCTTAGGAACTTAGGTTAGGGTACTTTTATGTTTATTTCTGTAGCTACATAGTCCTTCTGTAGCTAAATGTCCTTGATTCGAATTTAAACTGTCACGTAGATCATGTGGATGACTAGACTACTCGTTCACAGGTCGAATTTGACTGTTATAATAGTTATTAGTACTAGGCCTATAGGGCGTATAGGTTTGGGTAGATTATTAATTTTGTAGCTTTACGTCCTCGATACGACATTAAAATGTCGGGTAAGACAAAGGTGTGAAAAGACAATCAAATCTGTATATTGTAGTACACCTATAGGGTCATAGTATTTAGGGTAGGCTTATTCTTTTGTAGTTTTCTCGTCCTCGATAAGAAGTTAAACTGTCGGGTATTCTACTATAAGTATGCAAAGTTAATGAGCTCGCAAACTAAGATCTAATTGAATAATTTATGTAAGTATATAGCCATAAGGATTAAGGTAGGGTCTTAGTAGTTAGGGTAGTTTTGGCCTATTTTTGTCGTTTTACGTCCTCGATACGAAGTTAAACTGTCGCGCATGCCACCATAAAGTGTGCAAAGACAATAAGCTTGCATAACTGAGATCTAATTGGATAATTTATGTAAGTATAGGATCCATAGGGCCTTAGGTAGTTAGATTAGTTTTTTTTTTCTATGTATTAGTTTTATATATTCGTATGAATTATATACGAATTCAAACTGTCGCGTAGATCATCTGTGAGAACATAAAGGAATTATTTGCTTAGCGAAGTTCACTTTGAACTTCGCTAACTTCGCCTAACTGAGGTCTAATTGAACATTTATACTCATTGCTAGTGCTGGGGTCATAGGGCCTTAGGTGTTTAGGTTTAGGTTGTTTTATTTGGAGTTGATATCTCAGGTTCATATCTAAATACAGTTGCATAGCTCAGGTGTTTTTTAAAATGACGTATTTAATTTCTTGTAAAATATAAAGTGTAACTTGTAAAATGTAGAACTATAAATACTCCAGGATCAAAATTATCAATAATAATATCTATTCTTTAAAAGAATCATAAATATATTAGATTAAAAATTAGATGAAATATATATTGAACACTACTATTTTTTAGTAATTACAGTACTAACATTTTATATTTTCTTTTCTCATATTATATTTAAATTTTAGTAGGTATATAAAAAGGAACAGAACTAAGGAAAAAGAAAATTTGAGAGATTTTTTTTCAAATTTAATAATGTCATATAGTATATTCTTAAAAGAAATAAAAAAAAACGTGTAAAAATATGAAGGAGGAAGCCTAATTTATTTTAAAAAACACAGAGCGCTTCGATGAAATTACTGTACAAAGTAAATGTATCTAACATATGTTAAGTATAATTAAGTACATTTTAAATACAAAGCAACCCTTACGAGTCCAGTTCATGATATTATAGATTAGTCGTGGTAGAGCCACGCTATCGTCAAAATTCATTTTTGCTAGTAGCATGAATGGGCCGGCTCGTCCGGGGAAGTACCACACTCTTACAGAATATCGACGTTTGAGTAGAAGCTTTACCGTTTCTATGCTTCGTTCGGTGAGTGAGAGAGCCGGAGGCCTATCCTTCCCCTCAATTCCTTCTCCTCGTGTCCTCTCCCAACTCCTTGAAAGGTCGGCAACGCTTCTGGTGTGGCACTTCTGGGGTAGCGGATATCGCATACCATCAGGTGACCCGCTAACTCGTTTGACGTCCTATATCATAAAAAAAACGTTCTCTAATTCACATATAATGAAATATGGAAGTAATACAACCTTTAAAAAAAATGGAATGAACTGTATTAATTTAGTAATTTAATGTATTGACTGTAATGTTTTAAAAGTAGCTCTGTATATTGCATACTAACTTTTTGCGTAGTCTCATCTTTACGAGCTGTGAAAATTAAATTCTTAGTTTAGTAGTTCTAGTAAAAAATAGTTAAAAATTAAGAATCACAAAAAAAAAAATATATATATATAACAAAAAAGCTAAAAAAATGTAGTTTAGTAAGAATTATTGCGTGTTGTCAAGTGTAGGATATTAATTATTAAACAGAAAAGATAATACTTACAAAATCAAAACTAGTAGGATGTTTCACTTAGTAACCAAATAAAAAAAAAACAATAATAATAGTATTAAACGCTAGATAAATTCATTATACAATAACAAAACGTTAGTACGTTTTTATCCTAACTAATATTATAAATGCGAAAGTGAGTTTGTATGTTACGCCTTCACGTCCTATTTACCGAACCGATCGTCATGAAATTTTGCACACCCGTTGTCTGGGGCACGAAAAAGGACATTGTACATTTTAGCTCAGGGAAAAGTACTGTCGCGAGGGATAGATATTGACGCGGGCGGAGCCGCAGGTGAAAACTAGTTCTATTCTATATACATACGAATTAGTTATTAAAATGGAATTCGTTATAAATATAGCTTAAGGTTTTATATCACAGAGAGATAATATTGCTAATAGCTGCTTGTTATTCTTAAAGTGACTAGTTTTTTTTAGGGTTGTTAAGATGATTCCGTGCTTCGGAAGGCACGTTAAGCTGTTGGTCCCGGCTGCCATCTGGTAGTCGTTGAAAAAACCACGTCAGAGGCCGAGAGGTAGTCAAGAAGAACTCGGACTCCAGTATATGCATGGTCGACTGTCACCTACACGAAATGATGGTGATTTAGGGCTGTTTCTTACGTTTTTTTAAATTCGGACTTTTTCACTTTATCGCGCGTAGAGATAGAAATCTTCTGAATACCGCGACAGTAGCGATGTGAAACAGATATTGAAGGTCGAAGACTGAAAGGTTACCATGACACCCGCCAGCCGTACATTCCCACGTTTGTACCTTCCTCCTTCTCAACGTATTCTTCAAGTACGGTTTAGTCGAGTGCGTTTCGTATTTTATCTTCGAATTTCGTAGCCGTTTCGTAGCAATGAGTGCTACGAATACGACGACTACTAGTGGCAATGATTTAAATAAAAGGATTCATTTTATAAATATATATTCTAAATTACATGAAATGTTGTTTAACATCGTATCAGACACAGTATATAAAACATGGAAATTGACTACTAAGTAATGTATAAGTGTATATTTTATTATTATCTTACATCATTAAAAAAAAAAAATTTTAACAACATATCTCTGAGAAAAATAACAATGATCATCTGAAAAGTCAGTTTTCGGAGGATAATTTTATATGATGACGGTGGAAGAGAGATAGAGCTGTCGCTTGCATACAGAACGTGACTCTTTTTCGTGCGTGCAGCCAGCGTTTATCGATTTATAAGACGTTATTACATCAATAAAACTGAAGACGTTACGAAATGCGAACCTCTTTTAAGATACTAAGTGATTACTCTTGAAAACTAAACATATAAGTACATACTGTAGTATTACTACATACGTTTTAATTTTAACCTATTTAAATATAATTTATTGGATTGAGTCCATTTTTGATTTTATTAACATTTATGATTACTCATATAATAAATTAAGACTTCCTTAGGATGGAGATGGATTGATACTTTTTAATTAAATTTACGTCTTATTATAAAACTGGGTCTAAGTACTAGGTTTAAACCATTGGCCGTCAAAAACAAATTGACAATATCAACTGAGAAACCATAAAATAGATAAGTGTTGACTTATTTTGGTCAGATAATGGTGTAAACCAGGTTACTGAAGTTAATTCTCGTTTTATGACTAAATTTAATACTAGGTTTAAACCATTGGCCGCCAAAAACAAATTAACAATGTCAACTGAGAAAACATCAAAGAATATTTTGGTCGGATAATGGTTTAAACCAGGTAGTAAGCTAATTCTCGTTTTATAATAGGACGGATAATTTAATTTTTACATTATGTTTTAGTCTTTTTACGTAATATTTTGTTATGAAATTAACAAAATAAGAATAAGGTAAAATCAATATATTCTAATTTAATCCAATAATATTTAATGATTCAGCTCACTTATTATATCCTAAGTAAGTGTATGTACCTATAGCAAAAACCCTGTTATACTGTGTAAATATTAATTAACATTTAAGTATAGTTTCAACAGTTTAACGACATATATCAATGTAAAATTTTTAGACATCTCTTAATTTGTTGTTATTTTAGATATCTGTAATTACGAGTATATGTAATATGTATGTAATAATAATATCTTATCTTTCTAAAAGATCTTACAAAACAGAAGAGAATTTCAATGATGAATATTAAATGTAGTGTATTGTGATTTAAAAAAAAAATGTACTGTAGTTGAAAAGAAAGACTAAAACTTTCCATGTTAGTTAGTAATAAGAAAAAATACGCATATGTTCCTTTAATACGGATCTTACGAATGCTTGAGGTTGTTGAAAGAGTTGTGAAGAGGTATGCTTGATGTTTAATAAAGAACACGAATCAGAAATTAAATTATCAGTAGAAAACATGAGTATAAAGGTTGTAGAAACAATGGCAATGGGGCAGAAGTGTTCTAACATGGCGACTATATTCGATAACATGGTTACCATTCAAGAACATTTCTGCTCCAAACACAGTATTCGTCACACACATATCAGGAGATCTTGCTGGACTGGATATAAGCTGCTGTTTCCAATCTTTCATTTTTTAAATCATTGGACATTTACATAATGATTTTATTCATTGAATAAAATCAAGCGCATGTAACCATGATTTCCGCATGTTTAAAAACTTTGTGTGCTTCATTCCCCAGTTAGTTCATGCAAACTAATGCTGGCCAGCACCCACCCACTTCTGTTGATGCCTGCAACATTGCCGATATTCCTGCATCCGTTAAGGCTGCAGCAGTATCGGCCGTCGTTCTCGCGATACGTCTCTATGACATCTATAAGGAAACATTTACTTATGATTAAATAAATAATTATGTATATTATAAATTAGCCTGTTTACTTGAAAACAGAAGTTTTGTCATCATATATCGATTTTATAATGCTGTATCGTTACCATCACCTGTATCAGTTAACAATTTTGTATTAAACTTATTGATGATTGATATACATGAATTAACTCCTGTAATTCTAAAGGCTTTTTCAACTCGACTCAACCTCAGTAATTTAAATAGATATTAAGTTTCCTCAGTTGGAGTGAGGAATCGACTGTCAAACTTGAGGACGAATATTTGGGGCGACTTGGAAGTCTTAAAATACAGGCGTAGGATTCCTGTAGGAAAAGGTATTTACCATCAAGTTAAACGGATGTAGGGTGCATTAAAATACAAATAAAGACATTATGTATTTATTATATGTATATACTTATAAAAATTTTACCTGCCAAAAAATATTTACATATTATATAGTCCCTGCAAATCGTCATCCCGCGGCAACGTGTCCAAAATACAGGCAGCATTGCCACGTTGGATAGCAATGCTAAGCCTTTAAATACTTTTAAACTTTCGCGCTGCATATTTACTAAATGCATTCACGGGAATTAGCGCGAACATACCGTTTTTCTCCAGACGTTTCGGCCAGGTTGCACCGGCCGTGGTCACTGGATGACCTTTTGCCAGCCTTTTGATCACGGGATACCTCGATCAGACTTTTTGAAAGGAAGTCAAAGAGGCGATGGGCCGATGGTCCTCAATCCATGGTTCTACTACAAAAGGCTCAAATATGTAACTATATCTTCGATACTTACATACTTGTGACTTTGTGGTTTTCTGCCGTGGCTGCTGCTGTGCCAGCCTTGGACTTGGTGACCTTAACATCTTAAGGTTAAGGTTAAGGTTAAGATTTAGATACAACATTATTCTATATTTGTAAAATAATGTAAAATCAAATTATAAGGTGTGTCAAATTATAGGACTTAGTATCTAGGTATATTTATCCAAGACTATTTCTAGGTACGAATGTAAATTCGTCGTTTATATGTTATAACTATAAGTGTCTTCAATGTTGTGATTACATGTTGGTATTTTCACTACTCATAACTTACTTTCAAAAGTTTAATGAAAAAAAATGTGTAATCTCGTTAACAATAAATGTTAGGTGTCGTGAATTTGGGTTTTATTTTTGACAAGTAACCCGGACCCCGGCTTCGCACGGGTGCAATGTACAGTCAGCGACAGAGATACCTTGCCAGGCCCTGTATCTGTATCTTGAATTATATAAATAATAATAACAAAATTATATACACAAAGATTTTAGTGAAGCCTTTCTTAATATACATTTTCACGTTTATATTTTTTATAGTTTTCACGTTTATATTTGCAAGGTATCTCTGTCGCTGACTGTACATATAAACTTTTCTTTAAAATCTATTACTATCACTATCTATTAAAAAAAAACCGCATCAAAATCCGTCGCTTAGTTTTAAAGATCTAAGCGTACATAGGGACAGATAGACAGCGGGAAGCGATTTTGCTTTATACTCGTACCATAGATTTAAATAAAAGCCTCACTCTGTTTTATACTATGTAGTAATGATGATATTTAACTTTGGGTCATATTTATTTGACCGAGCAATTGCAAAGCGGATCTACTTCAGCTTAGGCAAAAAAATCTTCCGTATGTCTATCCGGGCTGTTCTCCTCTACAGGTTTCATTTCTCAACTTAACCACTTTTTGACTAGCTCCGTGGCGCAGCGGTCAACACGCCTGCCTGCGACACGGAGTGACCGGGTTCGATCCCCGGCCAGGTCAAGATGGAAAATGATCTTTTTCAGATTGGCTTGGGTCTTGGATGTGTATCTATATATGTATTTGTTATAAAATATAGTATCGTTGAGTTAGTATCCCATAACACGAGTCTCGAACTTACTTTGGGGCTAGCTCAATCTGTGTGATTTGTCCGTATATATTTATTAACCACGTCCTATTTGTTTAATATGATCATGATGTTTCCCTTAACTGGTGAGAAAACGATGTTTTCCTTAACTGGTGTTAAGGAAAACATCGTGAGGGAGCCTGCACACTAGTGGATTGTTCACTAGTGTATGAATTGGAGAAGCTAATCGCAAACCACTCCAGTATTTCCTGCCAAAAAGACATTGTGTGCGTTCATTTCACACAATAACACCGACAAAAGCCTAGAACATAAAAACCGATCGAAGGAATGGGTAAAATCTGAGGAATCATGTTAAAAGGCGATGCGGCTAGCAACCCATCACTATTTTGATTCCGTTTTCCACCTAATGCCCACCAACATGCTAATCGTGGCCGCCGATCTTATAGACCTAGGCTCTGTCTACCCCGCAAGGGAAAAAGACGTGATACTATGTATGTATGTAAAAGCCTAGAACCCAATTATAGAGTACTAGCTTTCGCCCGCGGCTCCGCCCGCGTCAATGTCGATCCCTCGGGAATAGTACTTTTTCCCGGGATAAAAGGTAGCCTATGTCCTTCTCAGTACTCCAGAGGACTTGCGTGCAAAATTTCATGATGATCGGTTCAGTAGCTACGGCGTGACAACGTAACAAACAAACAAACAAACAAACAAACAAACAAACAAACATACAAACAAACAAACAAACTCACTTTCGCATTTATAATATTAGTTAGGATTTTAATTATACATTTCCTTTAAATTTTTTTTCAAAATCGGGCGGGATTTGAACCTGCGACCTTAAGTCTATGTACGACTTACAACTGAGCCACCGCCTGTTCGGACCTCGGCGCCGAACTGCGACTTAAATTCGCAGGTTCAAATCCCGCCCATTTGATTTTTTTCACCATATTTTATTATGACCTTAATTTATTATGAGTATCCATCGGATACTTTTTTTTTCATTCTTCACCTCTTTTTATTATGAGTTTGTAAACTCTTTTCTTTTTTATTTAATGAACTACAATACAGCGTACACTTACTTAAATAAGAAATAAATAAAACTTCCACGCGGGCGGGGTCTGAACCAGCAACCTAAGGTCTACGACCAACCGACCTTGAGCTTCCGCGCTTCGATCCTACGCGTCGCAAGAAGATCAATGAAACTTACCGAGTTATGTATGTACATATAGTGTTGAGTTGTATGTATGTGACTCAAGTTATTTTCAATAACATCATCATCATCTCAGCTCACCTTTCACCCACTGCTGAGCATAGGCCTCTCTTCGTTTCTGCCATCCGTGTCGGTCCTGTGTTGGTCTCATCCAGGAGCGACCCGTGATTTCATCTGTATACTCAATCCATCTCATCGGAGTTTAAATATCTTAATGTATTAATTGCTAAAATAATGATGATGGAATCACAAATCCGGACCCTAGGCTCCGACGCATCAAAGTTGAGGACGCAACCGGGAAAATGATCGGATAAGTTGGAGGATAAATAGATGAAATAAAACTTAGCAATTTTGTTTCAGATGTTGTTTTTCCGGAAGCTTTTGAAGTGCGCGGTGACTTGTGACCGCGACACGTGCCGCCAAACTTTCAAAGTTCCGCATAAGCTTTACAAGTCAAAGAATACTTATAAAGTCCTTTCTGAGTTCTGAAGTACAAAAAAATTTTTACAATTGTGTTTTACATTAACGATTTATAAAAAATAACAGTAAAGTAACAAGTCTGAAACTTTGACAATAAGGAAAAAATGTTATATATTGACATGTTGCAAAAATTGTGAAACAATCAATTTTAATGTTTTTCGCAATTTTTCCTTATAAGAAGTTGCTTCGTACCAAATTTCAAAATTCTGAGTTCAAGGGAAGTACCTTGTAGGTTTTGTTTCCTTTGCGAATGTCTGAAGAACAGGAAAATTTGCGGCATAACCAGCTGTATGTTTTGATTGCGTTGGCTTAGAAATTAGTATTAATTTTTACAGCTCCAAAGAACAGTAGACTTGAGTATTTGATATGAATTTCAGCTTGATACCTCTACGCGTTCCTGAGAAAAAGGATCTTGACAGACAGACGGACGGGCAACCAAGTGTTCCAATAAGGGTTCCGTTTTTACCTTTTGAGGTACGGAATCCTAAAAAGATTTCCTTCAGATAAATGATAAAAAAATATTGGACACGCATTTTTTTTGTTAATCAAACAGTTATTTAAACGTATACTATTTTCACTACTATTTATGAACTGTGACCCCACCGAAAACCGAATCGCCGTCAGAAACGAGCTACTTTGAGGATAGGAAATTTATAATTAAGAAATTTTCGGCTCTAGAAATGTTTTAGATAAAATATGGTTTGATATTATTATGTTTAAATGCATATGCTTTAGTAATGTAATGCCTATGTAAGAAATAAGGTGTCATTATGCTTCAAATAATTATGCGTAATTTTAACATTATGGCATAATATAGTATGCTATATTACATAATGGCTTAAAATTTTATGCTTATAGATCTACCTTCTGACGTCACATGGAATTTTAACGGGTCGTATCTTTATTTTCTCTTGTTAAACACTTTCGCTGACACTGCCCGCCTGTAGACGTAATTCTATTGTTATTTCTTTTGTGTCTGGTTCAGTTTTATGGAAAGAGTTAATTTTCAAAAAAAAAATACGTGTTTTATATTTTTTGATAATCTCACTGATGACTCTAATACTTTTTTTAAAATAGGAAAAAAGAAGAAAAAATGTAGAATGGACTAGCTACTTCTCTTTTAGCCAGATCGTAAAAGCCGATGTAGGGGAAAGAAAATGTGAACATGAAATGAAGACACAATAAACATGCTAAACGTGTCTTTTAAGTGCGGATTTATTAATATGTTATTTCGGCAATTAAATTAAAAAAAATAATCCGTTCAGTCATTCACCCATTCAAAAGCAGCTCCCCGAAACTACGATATCAAGTAACTTAATCAACACACCGACGGTTACTGGATGTCCGAGTTAACTCGTAGTTAGTGCGATGATATGTGCTCGCACTCCACTTATAAATGTCCAAACTCCCGGATTTGCATTTTGCCCTGTTACTAATATGCTTTGATCTCCCTCTGATAGTTAAGAACTAGTCTCTTGTCAGTGTCATTGTGTGGAGAGGCAATGGCTTTATTTATTTATCCAAAACGATCAAAATTTCACCGTGTATACTAATAAAAAAACGAATTAATCATAATAACAGAAATTGCCGCGAACAAAGTCGCGGACAACAGCTAGTGTTCAGATATATGGATTCCTAACTCATGATTGAAACGGGGATGTCCTAATGATTGAAACTGCAGATAGGTACTTGCATATCTTTTAATTTATTCACGACACTCAGAATCACACTATATTAAAAGGGAGTGATTAACAAATCTTCTTTGATAATTGCACAAAGTATAACAGCGATCCGTGCATCGAGCGTGCACAACGAGAAGTGCCTGTCGTCGGCTCACAAATCGTTTGTTTCAAATTAGAGGGGCGCACGGCTCCCACTCAACATCCAATTGTCCGCGCTCGGTGCAAATTCCTCTAACGTAAGTCACCTGGTTTTATTTTGAGCAACTTATAGTACCTAGCTGACATATACTAACACAACCATACACTATCTACAGACTATTAAATATATGGTGAAATTTTTATCGTTTTGGACCTCTAAAAGTGACTCAAACCATCAATTCAACAACTTTTTCTACAGGTCCAATGCTGGGAACTCAAAAAAAATGTCATTTTCATACAAAAGAGTCCAGTCCGCCCGGCCAGTTTGTAGGTATGGGAATTCGATTTTTTTTTGAGTTCCCAGCATTGTTCCCATAGGAAAAGGGTCCAAAACGATAAAAATTTCACCGTGTATACACTTTAATATGCATATAAATACATATTGATGATGAAAACAGAGAGAAAGTCGGGTGAACTTTAAGAAGATCGTGAGTTAAGTGACGGTGAACTTTTGTTTTGAATGTAAATTTAGTAGAAAATTCTTTTGTGTCAACTGGCAAAGCATTCCAGAGTCGTCGAGCGTGGAGACTGAAAGAATTTGACATGAAAATTGTGTGGAAAGAACTTTTATGGTAGAAAATAATGAGAGTGGTTTGCCATTGACTTCTCCATTTCATACAGATATAATAAATTAATCAATCTCTCTCCGTATTGGTTTTATCAATTAGCCTCGCAGCGCGTCCAATGGGCACTAAAAGCATCTCAATTCGCTGCCGTCACTGTGAGCTCTGTTAATACCTGAGCCACTAACGTTATTTACAAAGGCGAGTTCACACTGGCCGAGTGTAAAGTATAGTAACTGGTTCTTTTTGATTGTTGGCGCGCCTTGTTGGTTTTCTGATTCTGTTTGGTTGGGCACCACCTGACGAGCTGAATTGCTACCCGTTCGAGCTTGGCTATCTGCTGTGGGCCAAATCACGCGCGCGATAATCTTACGCCCCCTGCGGGCCGCGCCTTCGCCGCGATATAGCTATAGCTGAGCAGGTGTCTGCACTTCAGTGCCGTACAGTTACTGTTAATAACTGAGCCAATAACGCCACTTACTAGTAAGCGATTAGGCCTGCTGGACATGATGACAAGCGATGAGCCGAATACGGTTTGTATACGGGTTGATTTAAGCACCTGTCAAATGGCCAATACTAGAATAAATATTGCCAGGAGAGTTAAATAAAACCAAGCTACATTATATTAAAATATAAAATTTCGTGAATTCTTAGAAGGTCTTCTTCTTACCTTTGTTTTGTTGTTATATGCGCTCCGGCACGCATAAATAAAACTAATGATAAATCTCACACTTTCACATGTGTGCAAATTATCATTTACTAGTGAAGTGACCCACTCCGGCTTCGCACGGGTGCGATAAACTACAAGGAGACTGGCAAACCCCATATAAAGCGGAAAGTAGTAGGTAGGGTCTCGTATCGGCATGCTGACAAAAATATCATCTTGTGAAAAAAGCGTCACAGTACAGAGTTAATTACAATTTGCGTTTCAGGCAAAATTCTCAAGATACTAACCCTGGAACAGCTGATGTCATTAATGTTTGCGAAATCTACAATTTTTACTATCTTTTGACCAATGACCTCGAATACCAGGAGCTATGAAATTTACGATTACAAAGTTTCAACGAAGACAATAACGAATGGTTTTTGCCTAAGATCTCTAAGCATCTGAGAGACAGTTTTTTTTCAAAATTACTTAATAAACTTTGACTGTCTCCGTGGTGTACTTAGTGGTTAGAGCGTTAGGGCTCACACTCGTACCACTTTCGTCGGGTTCGATTCCCAGCAAGTTGCTGTTCTCGTTTGGTCAGGACATTGCAAGAGGATCCCCTGATTGTCTGATAATAAAAAAGATCCCAGGATATTTACGAGGGCTTAACGTCCCATCCAACGCGTGCGTCGGATGCACGTTACCTTGAGTCGTCGGTCCCGGTCACTGTCTCTGATATTGATCGTTACACGAAAACCACATCAGAGGCCTATAGGGCGGTTTTAAAACTCTGACACTAGCGTTTGTGGGGTCGTTGGACCTTTCTACCCACACGATAAGAAAAAACTGAAAAAATAATTCAATTAAGTAAATAACACATTCAACAAACTGCAATTTTTACAATAATTTTAACCCCGAATTTCAAGGAATTGGAATTTAGCGTAAAGTTCGGTTGATTTTGTATGGATTTCTGACAAACATTTTGGTTTGTATTATTTGCTATTATGAATAAAAAAATATCCGCATAATACCACTGGTATCCCCACAGATAAAAAAACCGTCTTCCATCAGATCGTCTAAGTCGAAATGTCTCAAATCGTATGTAAAAACTTAATAAAAATTAACAATTGAATAAGCAAAAAAAACTATCAATTTTATCGATAGATAAAATAAAATTAATTATGACGAAAAAAATATGCTTGTCAATGTAAACAATTTAGGTACCAACATAATCTCTTCTGCGTATTTTATTCATCTTTATTGACCTAATTATCTGTCTCACTCCCTCATCCTTCCTTTCAATTTTTGATATTTTAAATCTTGGTTCCGTATTCATTATTATTTGCTAACAGGAATAAAAAGTTTTGTTTTACTTACGCTTTATGAAACATTCTTTGTAAATTAATTATGAATAAATTTTAATAACAAAATCTGTTTTGAAAAGCATGTATGGCTGCTTTTCAAAGTGATCCAACAGCCTCCGTGGTCCAGTGGTTAAGGCGCTTGCCTGTTGACCCGGGGGTCGTGGGTTCGATTCCCACCGGAAGCATACTGTTTAGTTGTTTCCAGTTAGGTTAGGACATTGCAGGCTTGAATCACCTGATTGTCTGATAATAAAGATGATTCCGTACTTCGGAAGGCACGTTAAGCCGGTGGTCCCGGCTGCCATCTGGTAGTCGTTAAAGGAATCACGTCAGAGGCCGAGAGGCGGTTCCGAAGAACTCTGACACCAGGGTGTGCATGGTCGATTGACCGTGACACCTACTCGAAATGAATGATGAATGAAAGTGATTAAAACAGATTTCTTTTTAATTTTTCGGGCCTCAAGACTAAAGTTTTAGTTTTATTTTTAAGTAAGATGTGTTTTGTACTTTTAATAAGAATATTGATTCACAAATCTGGGTCACTGATACCTCAGATCCAAAAAAATGCATACAGTAGTACGATTTTGTACTACGTGAAAAGTTTTTTTTAAGTTCGGCAACGTGCGTATAGCATTTTAGTATTGCAGCTGTCCATAAATAAACTACGTAAACATAAACACTTACCAGCGAATAGCCCATTAGCCTTTTGTCTATTTAAATAAATTACTTTTCAAAAGGTTTTGATTCATTACCATGCGGAACCATTACTAGGTACTAGGCGTACAGAAATGTTAGGCGCGTGTTTTTCACTCTTTTGCATCGGAATTCGGACCTCGGAAGTCAGTCGATTGGTAAAATTCGAAGTGTTAAGAGTGCCTAACAAGTATCTCACGTGTTCGCGTATCTTGTAATCTGTATCTATCGACTTTTCGAATATGAATTACTCAAATTCGGAGTATTATGATATGATTATGTGTGTTGGGGCATGCGACGGTAATCTAGCAGCTGCTCGACGTTTGTATGAAGAGCGCTACGTGTTGGATAGGCCCAAAGCCCGTCAGCTTCCTTCCTACGCGTGCTTCAGAAATTTAGTGAATCGGCTGCACGTCACAGGCAGGCTACAACCAAGCCCTGGCGAGGGCCCACCGAGCGGGCGAAACGATCTGGAGGACGAGATCCTGGACCATTTTTCGGCAGACCCTACGAGCAGCACACGTCGCTATGGAGCTATGTTAGAAGCATCGCAGTGGAAGGTGTGGAAGACACTGAACACTGATGGTCAGCACCCTTACCACTACCGAAAAACCCAAGACCTCCTGACCCGCGACTTTGCGTCTCGTGTGCAGTTCTGCACATGGTACGTTCACGAAGTAAGGATGGACCAGTCGGTGGCATTGCTGTGTTGCATTGTGTGTGATAAGTGATACTGTGTTTTTGATTAAATTCAGCTAAAAACTCAAAATAAGTTTTTTTAGAACGCAACTGATTTTCAACCTTCGAGTTTAGAACACAAGTGTCAAATTAGTAAAACAACATTGTTCCTACGTTCCGCAAAGTGATTTGCCGATAGGCGAGGCGGCTTCTTTGATAGCGCGGCGGTGGCAACAAAGGACGAGAGGTAGGTGTCTGAATTGTACCAGGATGATAGAACATATCAGGAAGTCGCAATGCGCGCGGGCGCGGCTATTTGTGTTTTGAATATTAGCGCGTGTCAGCGAAAGAACTAGGAAAATATGGCTTTACAAGAGCTTGTAGTGGGTAATGTAATTTATGAATGAGCCTTTCTTTCCATTCTAATGTTAGGGGTGTCAGTAAAAGTAAGAAATAAAATGTTTTTTACTTTTGTATGGAAAATATTTTATTAAGATATTGCTTTCTTTCCATCGCCATATAATTTACATAACCCTTGGGGTATGGCCTGGAGACGGCTTTATATACCTTTTACCAATCACCTTGTATACATATAAACCTTCCTCTTGAATCACTCTATAATTTAAAAAAAACTGCTTCAAAATCCGTTGCATAGTTTCAAAGATCTAAGCATACCTAGCTATCATTTATTGCTTTAACCTGATTGTAAATTTTACTCTCTTAGTATAAAACGCTCGACCAATCTGCCCCATACTGGCAATGGGTAGATAAAATTGCATTTAGTTTCAACGACACCAAGACGCAGATTTCAAACACGAGAGTCTGAAACTAATAATGGGTGACTGAATCGTGAAATGTATCCGACAGTTAGATATGGAGATGCTAAGGGAATTATTGTCACTTCAGGATTTACGGCGCATAATTTTGAGTTTGACTTGTTATAGAAATGTGTTAAATGGCTTAAATGTGACGTGACATGTCAACACGCCGCGGCAGAAGACATTTTGTTCAAACATTAAATTTAATACATGAAAATAATACTAGCTGTTCGCAGCGAACTTTTTAGCTATTGGGTTTTTACTTTTTTGCCGTAAATATGTCTTATATTGTAATATTTATTCTACTATTCGGGGTAATAACAATACCAACAAATCGTAGATTATGAAAATCCTTTTACCTTTCGTTTGAACAAATACAAGCTTTAATTTTCACCTGTTCTGATGTTTGTCTGTAATCAAATCTTGCGTGTTAAATTTGATCCACTTCCCTGTTAGCTATTGAGCTGAAATTTTGCATGCATGTGTAAATGTGGATGATAATATAATATTATGGAATCGTTACGTTTGTCTGATGATGGAGTAGGGAGGTGGCAATAGGAGCTCTTACACTAAACAAGGTACACGCACCAATCGTGTTTGGGCACTTTTGAGCTGTCTTGGAAAGCACTTTACAGTGTGGATTATTTTTATTATTATAATAATGTCACAAAAATGTAATTTTTGAAAAACAAAACAAAACAAACAAAACTTGTTATATTAAGAAAGGAGGTCCAATTTCCTTTTTTTAATTATGCGCTGCGATGCGTACAAGTAAATTATATTAGAAACCTCAATATCATTTTTGAAGACCTATTCATAGACAACGTATGGGTTTGATAAAAAAAATTGAGTTTCAGTTCTAAGCATGGGGAACTCCCAAAATTTATTGTTTCCTTTTCTATTTTTGTGTGAAAATCTTAATGCGGTTCACAGAATACATCTACTTACCAAGTTTCAACAGTATAGTTCTTATCGTTTCAGAAAAAAGTAACTGTGAAATACGGATAGACAGACGGACATGACGAATCCATAAGGGTTCCGTTTTTTGCCATTTGGCTACGGAAGCCTAAAAATCAGACTACTACCCTACCTTGGCAAAAAAATAGCTTATGTACTCACTCAGCAGTAAGGATTCTAACAATAATGTACCCCTTAAGTCCAAATCCAATGTGGAATATAGCAACTCACATACTTACATACATACATAAATCCGAAAAACAATACACTCCTTTCTTGCCAGTTATGTAGTAAAAATTGAGTAGGTGTGACCTGCCTACCTTATTCGACTCATCGACTAATATAAAAATTCCTTATGCCAATAACTCGCCCTGTCCGCCCCATACTGACAATGGTAAAATTAAATGGCAACTAATTCCACCGACGCCATCAGTCAGATTATATCGTTAGGGCTTAGCCCTAGGCATGACTCGAGGGTCTGGTATTAACAATTACATGTGACAACTTGAAATGCATCGGATAGTTAGGTATGGAGATGCTAATTAGAGGAAAATAGATTATACAGATTGAATTTAACGTGAGATAAATTACTCCCTGTATGGTGCCAGACTTGGTGTTAGGCCCAACACCATACATGAAGAGATGTTGCTGCTTACTTGGTTATAGATGGTGGTGTGGAGACACATGATGAGACGCAGGTTACATGATGGCTGGGTGTGACGGATCCTTTCTGGCAGTGTCCAGGCGCTATAATATCGCCGCCCGTTCGATGTGTGTCTCATGACGCCATCGATATGTTTTAGATAATAAAGTTATTTATATTATTAGAATAGCTGACACGCGACCTACATGATGTAAGTCGCGGGTCGCCCAAATTTGCGAGGTAAGCTTGTGCACTCCCAACGAGTCCGAAACTATAGTCGGCAATGCCGACAAAATAGCAAGTGAGTAAACAAAGAAGAAAGATTATGGTCAAGAGTAAACTCATTTAATATAAAAGAAAAAAAAAAAGAAAAATTTAAACTTTTATAAATTAAACGCTTTCATTATTTCACGTGAAAATGAATGGTCAATCTTTAAAATTCAATTAACTTTAAACAACATTTCTGCAGATATCACATATTTGCAGAGGACGGTATGTGAATGATGAGATGAAAAGTCGGGATGCGTTGCTAGTACAAATATGCTGTGGAAATCCCATCTGGCTAGCAAGATAATTGAGTGATGCAAAAATGCAGTGTGGCGGAAAGCCGCGCTAACTAAGTTTGTCACGGTCAGCCATAACGCTGGCTGGAATTAGGTTTTTTGAAATGCTTAGCCCCAGATGGCTGCACTGAATTGTAGGGTCCGATGCGCCGCTTTCATTGGATAATATTTGACAGATTCAATGAAGCAAAATACTGCCGAATTCTGCCGCTAAGGCGAACACGTCGTGGAGAGGAGACCCCAACGACAAATGACAGCTGTCAAATCACATAAAAATTCGTAGATATATTTTACCGATTTTTTATGTGATTTTTGAATAAAAGTGCTAATAAATTGAAATTTACAAGATGTGCTGCATTGAAATGCAAACATATTAGTAAACATAGATATCCCAAATATCCTTAATTGCGCAAGAAACGGCAAATAGCGCTCGTCAATAAAAAAAAATAGGGCTATAACTTGAACGCGCTTATGCGAATACTTCGGACTAAGTATTTATATGTACTTAATGGCGAGAGTAATGCTTTAATGCACATAATTTGGTTTATATAACACATACAGTCGTCAAAATTCTGGATTTGTTTTATAATTTATTTTTTTCATCACACAAAATCACAATAAAAACAGAATATAACCTCAAAAATGTATCCAACCAAACAGACTAGCAATTTTGCATATTGTTTTCGTTATAAGTATCCCTATAAAGCCCTTCAGGCCAGTAGGCGACCAATACTGTTGAAATGAGTTTCTTTCGGCATCTTCTTCTCTGCAGTAGTCGGTTCCGAAACGCTAGTAGTTTGTAGCTTTTGAACAATAATGCTTACTATCCTTACTATAATATTATAAATGCGAAAGTGAGTTTGTTTGTTTGTTTGTTTGTTTATTTATTTGTTTGTTACGCTTTCACGCTGTAACTACTGAACCGATCATCATGAAATTTTGCATACAAGTTCTCTGGAGTACGGAGAAGGACATAGACTACCTTTTATCCCGGGAAAAAGTATTATTTCCGAGGGATCGACATTAACGCGGGCGGAGCCGTGGGCGAAAGCTAGTAATATTATAAATGCGAAAGTGAGTTTGTTTATTTGTTTGTTTGTTACGCTTTCACGCCGTATCTACTGAACTGATGATCATGAAATTTTGCATACAAGTTCTCTGGAGTGCGGAGAAGGTCATAGGCTACCTTTTATGCCGGGAAAAAGTACTATTCCCGAGGGATCGACATTGACGCGGGCGGAGCCGCGGGTGAAAGCGAGTTAATAATTTAAATATGATTTAATGAGTATTATTTAAAATGTGAATTGATGTGAAAAAGTGCCTGAAAAGACCTATTTTCTGACTAAATCTTTGAATGTTAGCTTTAGTCCTTGTTCTGAGCTCGGAACAACAAACATCTGAGAGGCATCTGATTTGGCAGGATTTCGCTCCATTGACACATGCCCAATGACGTACCCATGACATACCAGACCCGCTGTGCAGTGCTGCCAACATATACGAGCAATGCAGAAAAGCTCTGAGGAAAAACTCTATGATGGCGACAGAACCACTCACGGAGGAACCACTACTTGCACACTTTGCATAAAAAAATAATACCACGTGCAATTATCACGTTATATCCTAAAAAGTGATTGTTTTTGTTTAAACAGTAAGACAAAGTGATGAACTTAAAAATGATGTTTTCTTGTTGTTGTTTCCTTTTCAGTATTGGAGAGCTTGGTTTACAGTCGGATCTTGTTTCATAATTAAGAGTTTGTAAGTTTTGATTAGTTAGGAAAGTTTGGTTGTAAGTTTTGATTAGCTAAAATAGTTGGGAGGTGCTTGATATAAAGGTAACTAGGAATCAGAGTAAAGGTAGGCCAAAGTAAAGGTGGATGGAGTGGGTAATTCTTTCATTTTCTTTTATTTATAGTAATTTAATTACAACATCAATCACAACTGTGACTTCCACCCTAGGCGTTGCCTGTGTCGTGGTAGTCTCGAAAATGATACAATCCCGGTAGGCGGTAGGAAGTTAAGAATTATATCCCTAAAAATGTGATGTGTGTGTCTGAGTATGACTATTAGTGAACAATATCCTGCTTTTATTTCCAAACTCCAGTTTCCAAGCGATGTAAGTGGACAAAATTAAAAATAAAATGTAGTAGGCAATAAACGAAGATGGGATTTGTGGCTAGGTGCAGGGTGCACCTAGCAACAAAAAGGGAAGCAAGATAATTGAGTCATGCAAAAATGTAGTGTAGTGAAAAGCCTCGCTAATTAAGTTTGTCACGGTCAGTCATGGCGCGCGCTCGAATTCATAGAGGCAAAGCTACGGTCATCCGGAGCCCTCACACTTGTACATGATCGTAGAAGGTTCGTAGAAGGTACACCTACTGTTAATGTTGCTAGCGGTTTTTTGAGTGTAATATTATAATGTTAGTATATGGATAAAATTAAATTACTTTAGGTACTGCCTCCGTGGTCCAGTGGTTAAGACGTTTGCCTGTAGATCGTGGGTTCGATTCCCATGAGAACATACTTTGTTTAGTTGTTTCCAGTTTGGTTAGGACATTGCAGGCTTGAATCACCTGATTGTCTGATAATTAAGATGATTCCGTGCTTCGGAAGGCACGTTAAGCCGTTCGTCCCGGCTGCCATCTGGTAGTCGTTAAAGGAACTACGCCAGATGCTGTGAGGCGGTTCCGAACAACTCTGACACCAGGGTGTGCATAGTCGATTGACCGTGACACCTACTTGAAATGATGATGACTTTAGGTAAATACCTAGTTGACCAATAGTTGACAGATGTTTCTGGATTGTGTCAAGAAGAGATGGTCAGGAAGGAAGTGACAAAGGCTAATGTAGGTGACAGAACAAATTGGACAGAACAGACATACTGTGTCGACTCCACATGAAAAGGTAGGTTGAGGTAAAAGAAGAAGAAGATATAAGGTCAATTTAAATTAAGCGCAAATATTTTAAGCACTGGTACCCACTAGCATGAAAAATGCTTTAGAAGCAAAATAAAAAAAATCAACACGCTTTTTTTTGAGATATCTGGACTTGAACATTTAGGAAAACACACGAACAGAACATCCTGTGTAAAAAAAAAACACACTTTCTTGGCGAAAAACCTTTTACTACTTATTATCTTCTTATTATCTTCTGTCACTGACGTCAACAGTCAAATCAACTGATTTATGTATCGATTTTAATTTAAAAATTATTTATTTTGTATGAAAACACAAATATAAAAACGGGAACTCTATTTTTTGTCACCAAAGTTTATTTTAATCATCAACTTGTATCACCTAATAAATAGATCTATCGCCACGAAATTTTGTTCTCGGATAAACAAAAAGTGTTCCCAGGTATGAATTATCAAATTAATGTTAATATATTTGTAAAATAAGAGATGGATTACCAATAAAATTGCAGTTCATTAGATGAATATTAACTTTGTTCTTTCAATAATAGTTTTATTACTTGATTAATAGCTTTGTGCTCAGAATGGTAGATCTGTCACCAAATAAATCGATTATCGGTCCCTGACTGCGACTCCTTTTTATTTTTTATTATATCACCAATTTAAGAAACACAAAACTAATTAATTTGTTGATAGCTTAAATCATACCCTATAAAAACTAGTGTGTCGATATCTTGAAATTTGCTACTATAAAATATCTGTGACCTAAAAGACCCGCCCGGCCCTTAATATATTTTAAACTTGTAATTTAACTTAACGTTTTTTTTCAGGTATTTCAAAAAACAGGGCGCTGTGCGTCAGAAGAATACCGTAAAACGTGTATTTTTTCGTCGCGCAGTTAGCCTTATTTTTAAAAGAATATTAGCATGAAAAAAATATGAAGTACAGTTCAAAGATCAAAATAAATGGTTACATCAAAATATGTTCAAAAAAAATATTTAAAACCTTACTAAATAAAATAGCAAAAAAGGTATATCCAGTAAAAAATCGTCGCGAATTACTTGATATTTTCAGCGACAACTACCATCTTTTATACGTCTATAAAAAGTATAACTAAATGACTAAATGACAAAAAATACAATATTTGGTTATAATTATTGAATTATTAAATTAAGACGAGGACTCAAATGTTTGGTACCTTCGCTCGGCAAAGGACTGATCAAGTGCGCGCAAGGGATAGCGCTTGGCGGTTTAGCCCGTGAATGATGAGATAGGAGATAGTCTCGAGTCGCTCAAATGAAAAACGTAAGCGCCAAATTCGTTATTTCTATTTTATATAAAATCAGACCGGTTAATTGTATTTTCATATTTACATTTTGATGAATTACTAATAACCTATCTTTTAGTCTAAAAATAATTATTTCATTCGTCGCATTTGAGCTACAATAACAAAAACTCTGCGAACGAAGACCAGTTTTCAAAAAATATTTCTATCGAGAAAATTTTATCAAAACGTGTTTTCATCTTACACTTTTGGAGATGAAATAGTCAAAAATCATATTACTTAGATTTGAAACTCCTAATTTAAGTATTTTGCGAGATAAATAAGGTTCAGAACGACCTTATTTACAGTGGTATCGCCTTAAAAGTGAAAATTAACACGAAAATGGCAGACACGGGTTTGAAATGAGACTAACGACAAGTATAACACAAATATATAAAATATCGAGCGATGTCCGCTACAAACGGTTAAGGGATATAGCGCCTTTTACGCGCGAACATACCGTGTTTATCGAAACGTCTGGAGAAAAACGGTATGTTCGCGCTAATTACCTTTAATGTATTTAGTAAACAGCGGTATACAGCGGTAAACAGCGGTGGAATTTTGATCATTTTGGACCCTTCAAGGGGTGACTCAGACCATCAATATGAACAACTTTTTCTATGGGACTAAAGCTGTGAACAAAAAAAAAATTCATTCCATACAAAGGAGTTCCGCCGCCCGGCCAGTTTGTATGGGAATGTCGATTTTTTTTTGAGTTTCCAGCATTGTTCCCATAGGAAAAGTTGTTCATTTTGATGTTCTGAGTCACCCCTTAAAGGGTCCTAAACGGTAAAAATTTCACCATATATTTTAATAGTTCGGATATGCTGTGGAAATCCCACCCAGCTCGTAAGATAATTGAGTGATACAAAAATGCAGCGAGGCGGAAGGGCGCGCTAACTAAGTTTGTCACGGTCAGTCATTGCGCTAGCTCGAATGAGGTTTATCGCATGTAAATTTTACGCTAGAGACACTAGTGAAGCGTGAGGTATCCGAAATGAAATTTAATTAGTACCTGGTAAACTGAGATTAAGAGGGAAAAACGTATTTTTTCAGATATTATGAGTCTTCCATGCTGGTCTGGAAGAAATAAAAAACGTGAAATGTACCAGCTGTTTCTCTTTCCGCGCAGATTGTAAAAACCTATAGAGGGAACGGGCAAAAATCTGAGGAATCATGTTAATAGGCGATGCGGCTAGCAACCCATCACTATTTTGATTCCGTTTTCCACCTAATGCCCACCAACATGCTCTACCCCGCGAGGGAAAAAGGCGTGACAATATGTATGTATTGTGAAACCCAGCTATATCGATTTTCGCATCCAAAGCCACCTATGTACAAAACTTCATGGAAGTTGTTGAAATATTTTTTTAGATAATTTTTTATATTTACCGGGGATCGAACCCGGCACTCTCGGGTTGCAGGCTGGCGTGTTAACCACTGCACGGAGCACGCCAAATGAAGACCTAAGGTTCAAATCCATTTTAATTTACCAGAAATATTTTACCTTGTTTTATTTCTTAATTTAATTATATGTCTACAGAGGTCAACAGTATACCAGAATAGTATAGTTTTTAGTTAAAAGGGTACAGCCGCGATACAGTCAGTCGCTGCGGTAGACAAATGAAGTTGATGAATGTATACGTGATAAGGTCACAAAACAGGGCGAGCGTAGGGTGAGTTGTGATATCTATGACTCCCTCACATCACAAATTACACGCATTATGATACTGCCTTACGTTTAAGGGGCTTAAACCAACGAGACTCGCCACCCATCATTTTATTCTTTTACACCTAAATCAGAACAAAGTAAAAAAATCGAATTCTGTGCTTCGGCAGTAAGTTAATTGTATATTTTGGCATAATTTTACGGGTATTTTCCTAATCCGAAAGTGAGTGTGTTTGTTTGTTACCCTTAACTTGTAACTACTGAACCGGACATCATGAAATTTTGCATACACGTTATCTGGAGTACGGAGAAGGACATAGGGTACATTTTGTCCCGGGAAAAAGTACCGTTCCCGAGGGACATTGACGCGCGTGGAGCCCGATATTGTGAATTGAGATAAGGTGTTAATCTACAATTCCCTCATCATTTCAAGCAGATAACACGGTCAATCAACTATGCTCACCCTGGTGTCAGAGTTCTTCGGAACCGCCTCTCGGACTCTGACATGCTTCCTGTAACGACTACCAGATGGCCGGAACCAACGTGCCTTTCGAAGCACGGAATCATCTTAATTATCAGACAATCAGGTGATTCAAGCATGCAATACCCTAACCAAACTAACAAAGTATGCCTTCCGTGGTAATCGAACCTACGACCCCCGGGTTTACAGGCAAATGCCTTTACCTCTGGACCACGGCGGCAATTCCCTTAATTTATCAAATGGAAACAATCAAAAGAAACCAAAAATACAACAAGTAATATACTAAAAAAGCAATCTAATTAAAAAGTGGGGTCTTTTTTTTCATTCAAAAGTGGGTTCCATTGACGGTTATGTCGACTTAAATTGTTAGGACTCAACAGGGGTTTTCAAGACGAGTTAGGAAAGCGCGACGCCGAGAAAATACCACGTGACTGACCTGCTTTTTAGGGCTCCGTACTACAAGGGAATAAAACGGGACCCTATTAATATGTCTCCGCTGTCCGTCCGTCTGTCCGCCTGTCACCAGGCTGTGTCATGAAACGTGATAGTTAGACAATTGAAATTTTTACAGATGTATTTCTGTTGCCGCTATAACAACAAATACTAAAAACCGAATAAAATAAATATTTCAGGGGGCTCCCATACAACAAACATGACTATTTTGCTCATTTTTGCTCGATCTTGATAACGGCAACAGGTAGACGCTTTAAACATTAAATTAAAATAAAATTAATATTAAAGGGACACATACTGTACAACAGACATGACTTTTTTGCCGTTTTTATAGATAACGGTACGGAACCCTTTTTACACGAGTCCGACTTGGCCGGTTTTTTAAATATATTTAATGTTTTTATCTCACGTTACATTCAACGATACAAGTAAACACTTAAAAACGCGAGAAAAACCCGAGAAAACGTACGAGTAAACACTCGAGCTGAGAAACTCAAAGCTTCCAGCTCGTTTTAACAACTGCGCCGCGGTTACGGAGTAACTATTTACTAATCTGTGGCTACGGGGACATTCAAACCATAGTGTTACAATTACTCACTGCGGCGGACAAATAAATTTAATAAATATACATACGTATTATCACGTCTTTATCCGTTACGGGGCAGGCAGAGCCTAAATCCATAAGACCGAAAGTCCACGTTTAGCGTGTTGGTAAAGGTGGGAAACGGAATTGATTCCGTTTCCCACCTTTACCAAGACTATGCGGCTAGCATCCAGTCAATATATGAATATTGACTGGATGCTAGCCGCATAGTCTTTTTAAAATCGCATGTTTATTTAAATTTTCACCTATTCCCCTAGACAGGCTTCTACGGTCTACGCGGGTAAGAGAAGCAGCTGGCACATTCTAAGTTTTTCTTTTCTCCCAGACCAGCATGGAAGATTTTATAAATATATCTCTACACATTGTGCTTTGGTCACAAAACAGGGCGATTGCAGGTTTTTCTTCTACCTCCAACTTAAGGTGCCTGTCCACTGAAGCGGAGCGGAGATTTTGTCAAATGCTATTGGTTAAATATCTCTGCTTCTCCGCTCCGCCGCCTCGCTCCGCGTCAGTGGACAGGCACCCTTATTCGGAGTCTTTAGGTGTTATGTTTCTTTCAATTCATTATTCCTCTCACACATCATACGGCTCTTTTTTTTCATACGCCTGCTTTTATTTCACATTTTCACAGCCGGCTGCCTTCCTGATGCTAACCCACCTTGGGTAGCTTCAGAAACGTAGAAAAATACCTGTAAATATGAAGTACCTACAGTGAATTGAACCCATGGCCTCCAGTATAGCAGCATTTTAACATCTACGCAACACAGCATCTAACAATCGCGTTACATACACTCGCTGCGGCGCACAAATGAAGTTGATGAATGTATACGTGCTTAGGTCACAAAACAGAACGAAGCGTGAGCGGGTGGAACCTATTTATGACTATTTTGCATCACAAATTACATCGTTTGTAGATATGACTAATCAATGTTAAGACGAGGCCTCAAATGGTACCATCGCTCGGCAAAGGCGTACGCAGATAGATCTAGTGCGCGCAAGGGATAGCGCTTGGCGGTTTAGCCCGTGAATGATGAGATAGGAGATAGTCTCGAATCGCTCAAAGAAAAAAACGTAAGCGCCAAATTCGTTATTTCAATTTTATATAAAATCAGACCGGTTAATTGTATTTTCATATTTACATTTTGATGAATTAGTAATAACCTATCTTTTAGTCTAAAAATCATTATTTCATTCGTCGCATTTGAGCTACAGTAACAAAAACTCTGCGAACGAAGACCATTTTTCAAAAAATATTTCTATCGAGAATATTTTATCAAAACGTGTTTTCATCTTACACTTTTGGAGATGAAATAGTCAAAAATCATATTACTTAGATTTAAAACTACTAATTTAAGTATTTTGCGAGATAAATAAGGTTCAGAACGACCTTATTTACAGTGGTATAGCCTTACCTATTTCATCATCTGATAATTTACCAGATTTGCGTTGGAGCACGAAGTCCGTTCCGTTAGTGTGTCATCTTCAAATTCTTGGCCGGTGGTTGCAGGTATGGCATCGGGTACTTGCGCCTGGTCTCTCTAGCTGCTACTTGCTTTTCCCCCAGTCATCCCAGGGAGTAGTATCTCAATACCTTCATTCCCTTCCCAAATCCAACAAGTCCTGTCCTTACCCAGCTTAAAAATGCTTCCGATGGGCAGCAGCATTAGAAGCAAAAGGAACCTGCGCTCGCCAACCCGCGCCAATCGAGGCAAGTATAGCAATATGCTCGTATGAAACGAAGAATCTGTTATCCAGCAGTGAACTTGTTACAGCTAAACCGTCTATCAACGAACGACGGGCGAGATCGAATCAGAAACAAGAGATTTGTAGAAGAAGAAACCACTGACATAGCTCTACAGCCCTAGGTAGTAAGCGGGGTACATAGCGCGTAGAACCGATCGATGGCGCAAAAGATTCTCGAATGGTGAGCACCTCACCGTACCGGCAAGAGTAACCTCGGGCACCTCCCCACCAGGTGGTCGGATGACCTAACCAAGATCACAGGATGACGCTAAATGCAGGCCGCTTCCAACCAGTCATATTATAAATCCTTGGGAGTAACTTTTGTCCAGCAGTGGACTTATTTACGCTGAGATGGTGATGATGATGAAGCTAGAACTATTACAGCCATACGAGTATGTTTTGATACAGTCTTTGAAGCGACGCTAGCCTTTTTTGAATTGCTCCAGAACCGCAGACAAATAGTAGTAGATGAGAGAAAGAGAAGCTCCCATCTCATCATCAGGTCATTTTAGTCTCCACTGCAGGAGCATGACCCTCTCTGTACTACCGGAGCCATATTTGGCCAGAGCAGACAGAAGATTTGGCCTACACTCTCCTCGCTGGCCAGACGGGTTGGAAGGTCTCATTCATGTTTTATGAGCTTTGTTTAGCTTGTATTTCCTAAGTCTCCTTTTACGACCTCCATGGGAAGGCAAGAGTGGTCCTATTCTACTCTGCCGGAAACCACACGGCTAAAGAGAAGCTGTATACCTCTTACTTCAATTTTATTTATATGTAATCCGTTGGACTTCAATTATGCATTAAAGGAAATTATCTGTAGTTGTATTTTCATGTTCATTTTGATTGAGTACCATATCTGAAGTTATGTTATTTGTGCTCTCACTGAATACGAATTTCAACGAAACTTTACACCAAATTGGGATGTTGAGATTTCAATTGCAGCAAACTAAGCTGTTTGTTTGTTCAATTAATGGAATGTTTGAGTGCAAATAAAGCTTGGCTTTTAATAAGTATATATGTCATAGCTCGATCGTTTAATTGGGCCGATCGCAATCAGCCTGGGCAAATCGATATGTGTCGCCACATTTTGATTTGGCTACCTAATTACCGCCATATTGTTCAAAGCATAACGGTTGACGAATTTCCCATACTTGGCCAAATCGATTATGTAGGGTGATCAACAGTTTTCGTCCACCAACTCACTCTTATCACATTTATTAGCAATATTTGCGGTATCTTGAATCGCCGTCATTTCTGCACGTAAACACAGCTGACTGCCACATGAAATGACAGAGTTCAACAGCGCCAAAGAGTCGGAAAGTGGAACTAAATCACGATGCGCCCAGGCATATCCGACACGCCCAGTCATACCTTGATACGGCCAAGTAACTGAATGGGAAAATTGACAAATAGGCTGCTCTCGTCGATCAGCCCAATTTAATGATCGGCCTACGACATATATAATACTTAAGAATGTGTTATATCACAATGCAACAAAGAAAACATACAAGGTTTTATTGTCAGCGAACGGTCTCTGATATTTATATTAAGAGCTTGGCTCTAGTTGTTGTCATAGTGTATAATTTTGGAAGCCAATAATTGAGTGCTTTTCCATTTGCCTTCTCCATTTCAACACACATAAGTCACAATTCACTAGTGTATAAGTATACTCACCATGTTTTCCTGCACCGAAGGCAGGTAGTTGTCAAATAAGATGACCGTACTTTCGGATTGACATACTCAGAGGTACAGGTCGAGCTGGGCGGGCCTTTCACATAGATAGATTGTTAAAGGGTGTATTTGATTTGCCGCAAACACACAAATTGCAGTTAAACAAATAATCTTATATCTAATATATGAGTAAACATGTCATTTGTGTGTTGCAGCAAGGCAAAAAGGCCATAACTCAGCGATTATTATCCACCGAGATAAAAATACATTGATTTTCAATTATCACCTTATAAGTAGGTGCGGGCGCAGAGAGAGGATTTTTATACGTTATATTATACGTGTATATAAATACAAAAAAAAAGTAAGTAAGTATATATATTTATACAAGGAACCACAACCGTATATTAAAACTTTAAATTATATAACTTAAATGTTAGTAAGAATATTTGTAGCAATAAGAAAGAGAGAAGATAAAAATACATATCAAATTACATAATAATTATGAGTCGCGCTGATAGACCACTGAACTAGACTATCGCTTCACTCATACCGCCTTCTCTTTTCTTCTATCAGACGTTCAGGCGCACCGCTGGATACCGTCCTTACCTGGTTAAAATTCCTGAAATTCGTACCAAGCGCTTTTCCTCATCTTTTATTATGCGAACAGCTTGGAATTGGAATTCGTTGTCTGCGTCAGTATTTCCGAGCGCATGTCACCTGATTTAGGTTACATGCGATCGAAAATTTTTAAGGTGAGCTCGCTCGATCTTAGACCATATCTTTGCCGTTGGCCTAGATATGGTCAAGAGTAAACGCTTTTAATATAAAAAAAGAAGAGGATTGAGCAGTCGCATATTTGAGGAGTTTTCTACAATTACACCAGGTTTTTGGCATCATCATATTGCATCATCATCCGATCATGTCTATTAATGGGACACAGGGAAGTTGGTAAATTTAAACTTGCAAGATTTGATTTTATTCAGATGCTAGGACAGTATTTTTTTTTTATTTATCAGTTAACAACAAGCGCATACAATTATTCATTAAAAGTGGTCACGTGCATGAAAGGGGTGTAATTAATTGAATAATGAAACTCTCTTTCCGACCACGGCTAGGGTTTCAGCCTTGCAGACAGGCTATGATTATACGCCAACACTTTTTTGTAGCTCCAGCCGGCCTATTGGCTAACTTATTTTTGCTAACAACGTTTTGGTAGTCATTTCAAAATGCATTGCGGCTTTCGTATGATTGATTATTTTTATTTAAGATATATAAAACTTAATGTACTTTGAAATGACTATCAAAACGTTGTACACTAAGTTAGCACATAGGGCAACAGAACCGCAAATAGACCTTCGAGTATTTTTCTGCATTGGCTATCAATAACCCGAGGTGGAAGAACAAGAAGCGTGCTAAATAGCTGATACAGTCTTTGTTTTACTTTGCTCACAGATGAATAGTAATCAGCTTAGCATTTTCACATCCAGTGTTTGCAACATCCTATTGATTGTAGCTTTTGGTGCTTTACAGGACCGCTTATAATGTTCCTGTCAACTCCATGTCAGCGCGCCCGTCGCAGTCATCACTTCCATCCCTCCCTCTTTGTCGGGCAGGCTCTCATTGTAGGTTTGCGTAGGTATATGCTAGCCATGATTGGCCGAGCGAGCTCAAACTGCAAACGAAGGATTTCCGTTTCACAATATTGATATCATCTTTAACTTTTCCGGGTCGTTTCATAAAAAATGGTTACGCTACTTCATCTGTCTTTTATTTAGTTATTAATAAGTTTCTTAATTTTATTGTAAAAAGTTATTGTTTTACTAGTATAGATTGTAAAGTAACAATACTTACATAATATTAAGTATAATAAGTACCAGCATTCATGCTAGTTTGGGAGATAAGAAAAAACGTGAAATGTACCAGCTGTTTCTCTTCCCGCGCAGCTCGTAAAAACCCATCGAGGGAATGGGCAAATCTGACAAATCATATTAGTAGGCGATACGGCTAGCAACCCATCATTATTTTGAATCATTTTCTACCTAATGCCCACCAAAATGCTAAACGTGGCTTTTAATTCTTAACGTCCTGGGCTCCGTCGACCCCGCAAGGGAAAAAGACGTGATTACTATGTATGTACAGTCGGGGGCAGATAAATGTGACCCCTCTACAATTTAAAATCTGTTGTTAGAGGGGTCATATTTATCTGCCTCCGACTGTACGCTACTTCCACTTCCATACTGGTCTGGGAGAAAAGAAAAAACGTAGAATGTAACGTGAATGTGTAACAGCTGCTTTTCTTCCCGCGCAAATCCTACAAGCCGGTCAAGGGAATTGGCAGAAATCTAAAGAATCATGACAATAGGTGATGTGGCTAGCAGCCCATCACTATTTTGATTCCGTGTTCCATCTACATGCCTAACAACACGCTAACGTAGCCTTTCGGTCCTATGACTGCTCAGTTTACCCCGTAAGGGATAAAGACGTGATAATATGTATGTACATAATATGTATAAAATATAATATCATATCCCAAGACACAAGTTTGTTTTTTTATTTTGGCTAAAGGCGTTTATTTTTCGTTTGTTTATTTCTTTACTCTTGTTACTGGCCAGTTTCTTTCAACACACAAGTTCACAACTTACTGGGGGGCTACTTCAATCTGTGTGATTTGGCCTTCCAAGTATATTTATTTATATTTTATTTAATTTTTGCAGAAAGAATCAAGGTCAAATGGAAAATAAATTCTGGCATGCCCAAAAAGAAATGGCGATACCATTTCTTTTTGGGCATGCCAGAATTTATTTTCCATTACGCGAAAAAAGAAAGCCTTAACTTCAATTTATTATAACAGTTTTCACCAATGGGAAAGAAAAAGAAGGCAGAACACCCTGCACCCTGAAACAGTCCAGCCCGGTTTACTATTGTGGTAGCATTCACATTCATGCCGTAATATGATTTGTGATAGTATTTACGGCCGTCGCCTGTCTGACGTCAGCCATTCTTGGAGGTCTTCAAAAGCCCTCGATAGTGAAAGTTGCAAGGAAGAGAGGCCTTTGCCCTGTAGTGGGCAACCTTTTTTTTGTTTTTTTAAGAATATTTGACGGCAAATGAGCAGACGAGCCACCTGATGGAAAGTGGTCACCGTGGCCCATGGACACCTGCAACACCAGAGGAGGTGCTGATGCGTTACCGACTCTTAAGATACCTGTAAACACGCTTTTTGAAGTACCCCAAGTCATAGGACACAGGGAAAACCTCGAGAGGGAGTCTTTAACCTTACAATAGACAACCCCTTTTTAATGACTTGACACCTTTGATTGGGCTTGTACTGCCTCATCTTCAATAAAGCCTATAGCTCCAAGTAATAACCCTCTCCTACCATTTTATTTTGACATATACAATATTGTCGGTCAAGGGTGATATCCTTAACTGCCTGTCCGGTGGTAGCAAGTATGGCAATGCGCATCCAGCATCCCGAGCTGCTACTTGCTTTTATCATTGTCCAAGAGAGTAATATCCCAATACCTTTCATTCTCTTCCCAAATTTTAGTCCTTCCCAGTAGAGATATATTGAGATTTTCAAAACAGAGGGCTGCACACCCCTCTGTTTTGAAAAATCTCAATATATGTTTAATAACAATTAAGGAATTATGGTTGTGTGTCATGCAAAACTCACCAGTATTTTTCACTAACACCACTATATTCACTATCAACTTACTTAAAATTATTGTAATTTAATATTCTGACTGGATCGTAGTGAATGATGGGAAAGGTATATCTCTCTGTGTCGGTCGGATGATCAAATTAGTTTGCACGATATTTCTACGCATGGTTGACAGGACGCCCTGACTTAGACACTCGGATATCCCATCACTGGATCAGATTGACTCGTACCTTTCATCCGTAGATTGTAGGCACCCAGTAAGTTCAAATCCTTCATGTCGAAGTCAAAAAGGACATTGGTATTTTGATACCCACTGTAAACTATGCGAAAGATCTATCGCTTTGACGATAATTCTACCTCATGACCCACGACACGTGTTCGAGTACTGAGATATCGCAAACTGGTCCGGATTAGGCTCGTACTGATGACCCGTAGGTTGTTAGCACCCAGTAAATACGATTCCTCTATATCGAAAACCATCGTAACCGTTGAGAAAGAACATTCGTTTAGTGAATATTTTATAGCAAAGTCCACGGGACGCCAGCTTTGAACGAATTGTCTCGTTACTGGTCCAGATTAGGCTCGTCCCGATCACCCGTAGGTTGGTGGGTAGCCAGTAAATGAGACTCTTCGCCGACATTGATATAACATATGATATCCTCCGGGATTAATGCTATAGAACATCGCTTTATACCAAACTAATTTAATGTTCCAAACCTGACTACAGTTAGAATGTTATTTCCCACCAAAAACCATATCACTTTGCAAAATAAATTTAAAATATCACTTTATCCACTCCGCACATAATCACGATCCTTGTACAAATGCGATTTTGTGAAGTGAATAAAGCCACGATGAGTTAGTGATGTAACATTACATGGTAGTAATAAACAATCGTTCATTTAATAATCGATTATCGAATATCAAATAATATTCATGTTTTTAGTATTTTGAGTGATGAATTGGTAAACCGTATACTACAACACATCTAGTTTTAATTATGACATTTACGATTTTCAAAGAACATATATACATATTATCACGTCTTAAGACAGAACTTACCTAGGTTTATGAGTCCTAAAAGCTACGTTTAACATGTTTGCGGGTATGAAGACGGAAAAACGGAATCAAAACAGTGACGGGTTGCTAGCCGCATCGCCTACTAACATGATTCGCCAATGACTTCCATTGGCTTTAACGATTTTAGCGGGAAGATAAGCAGCTGGTACGTTCTAAATGTTTTACTATGGAAGAGTTTCAAAGAAGTTTACTCGTAAATTGTTTTGCGAATATAATTGTATCGATTCCCTGATTTGTACAGTTATCGAATTTAAATCGAATAAAACTATCACTATTCAAGCACTATGATACATTTTGCTAAGTCTGCAGCGTTCCCACGCCATGAACGTAACATGATAATCAATCGTCATAGCGCTTTATGCTACTTTACAAAGAGAGGTTCTCAAACCTATACAGTTGTTAAGGATGGTAGTTTCTTAGTGCAAATATCTATAGTAAAATACGAAATATTATTTTTAATTACTATCCATTCCGATTGCAAAATCGCTTAACCTATTTATAATCATTTCGTGTAGGTAACACGGTCAATCAAACATGCACACCCTGGTGTCAGAGTTCTTCGGAACCGCCTCTCGGTCTCTGACGTGGTTCCTTTTACGACTACCAGATGACAGCCGGGATCAACGGCTTAACGTGCCCGCCGAAGCACGGAATCATCTTTATTTTCAGACAATGAGGTGATTCAAGCCTGCAATGTCCTAACCAAACTGGAAACAACTTAACAAAGTATGCTTCCCGTGGTAATCGAACCCACGACCCCGGGTCTACAGGCAAACGCCTTAACCACTGGACTACGGGGGGCAGTTAACCTGTTAATAATTGTGGTCATTACTAAACGAATACTACATGTTTAGATTGGAGGTAGAAATATAACTTAGTAATGAATATCTAAAAGTTATTGCTATCGTTAATTTGCGATATTGTACTCTCACAGAGTTGTATTTTTGTAAATTAATACAAGACGTGATTTTAGTCTTACCTATTACCTATACACTACATGATAATTGGACAAGAATCATGTTAAAATTATTGCACTTAATGTGAACTCACCTTTATGATTACGTTTTTTGTGTATTTGAGTGACTGGAGAACAACTTAAAAAAACTGACTTTAAAAAACTTCGTATATTGTAGCAATATAACAAATTTTGACTAAACTACATACCCTTCTTTCAGCAGTAGGGTAATAAATTGAAAAACATTGCGGTGCTTTGTCGGTGCCTATTGATAAAGGCGGCTAGTTTTGATGATCGTATTTCATAGGAAGTATGCAACATTAAACTTTTGTTTACGAGTTATACTTCCATTAAGTCAGCGTTTTGGATATTTTAATATAGTTACAATAAAATAAAGTGCTTATACTTTCAAAAATACAGAGTTTGTACACCATTTAGCCTCATTCATGTAACAGAATTGCTAACTGTTATACGTAAATCGCGAGTTTCTTTGGAAAACCTAAAGGTTTACAATGCCTGTAAAATTATTGACGACTAAGCTAGAACGCATTATTTAATTCGTTTATTGGTATTCTGCACCCCAAATCAGTCTTACGCCTAGGCTAACCAACCGGGTTAAGCTCTGCCAGCACTGTGTGTCGTTTATCTTCCTACGAGACCTCTCTGCTCGTCGATCAACTTTATCGTCAATCAGCTGTAACCACCACGAGGATCTTCGCACGTACAATCATGTTCGTAAGTTTGTTACTAAAGTAATATTATGTCTTTTAATTATTGTGTTTAAGTCATTGTATAATACTTGTGTTATAACTAATAACTTACTTGCAGGTCGGACACGGAGTACTATGCCACTAAACGCTATGCTAAGGGGGTAAAAAAACTAAATAGAGACGAACTTTTCGAGACGGATGAAGATGCTGCAACTACTTCTGGAATAAGGTATGTATCTCTTCCTAATCTTATCTAACCTTAATTAAACTATGATTTTGTAGGATGTAACAATAATGGATGTATGGATTCTAACCAACATTCCTATAAACACAGTTATATGGTAATGTAGTATTTATCTAAAGTAAAAGCTTTACAATTGTTGTTGATTTTCGTGTGCGATTTTCAAGCTGCCTAAAGGCATCTGAAATATATTAACGATTGCCATCAATGATGACAGCTAGGACCAACGGTATGACATGTCTTCCGAAGCACAAAGCTTTGCAACTGTACAAGATTACCTAATTTACGTAATTAACTATTAAAAATATGTACTAATTTCAGATCGAAACAAGTGACTTCAAACCTCGTGAATAAGCGCGGAAAAGCAAGCGAGAAAGTCCAACCTGCAAACAACTACGAATCAGACGAGGAAATTACACCTAAAAAGTAAGTACCTATGTACTTAACGTTAAAGTAATTACGGTAGTCATATTCTCGTACGAACTTGTTATCTAATTTTTAACCTATCTACTAATCATACTTTCCTTTCCTAATAATAAATGCGAAAGCTTGTATGTTTAGATGTTTGTTACTCAATCGCGTCAAAACAGCTTAACGGATTTGACCAGGATTTTTACATAGACTTCCTTTCATCCAGGATTAAGTACAGCTCCCACAGTATTGATATTAACGCGTGCATAGCTGTGGGCGACTGCTGTCAGATTTTTCAAGCTGCTTAAAGGCATCTGACGTAGGTTAAGCATGGTACATGATGGTAGATCAATGATGGTAACCTGGACCAACTGTTTAGCGTGTCTTCCAAAGCACAAAGCTTCACAACTGCACATAGATTACCAAATTTACGTAATTTAAATATATATATATATATATACTCATTACAGATAAAAACCGGCGCCTTCAAACCACGTGAATAAGTGTGCAAAAGCAAACGAGAAGGTCCAGCCTGCAGGATACTACGAATCAGACGAAGATATTACACCTAAAAAGTATGTACTTAAATTTTCCTAATATTCCTTCAAGCCAGGAAACGCAATTCTGAAGACACAATGGAGTTTTAATTGTTATATGGCCCCATGGGGCAAGTTCGGACTTGAGTGAATATTTTACCTATCTACTAATCGTACTCTCAGTTCCTATTAATACTATAAATGCGAAAGTTTGTATGTTTAGATTGTTACTCATTCACGTCATACAGCTAAACGGATTTGATCTGGATTTTCACATAAGCCTCCTTTTATTCAGGAAAAATAGTACTGTTCCCGCGAGATCGTCATTACCGCGTGCATAGCCGTCGTTGACAGCTAATTATTTCAATATTGTACTTACTTATAATAATTACATTCTAGTTTAACCTGAACGAACTACAGATAAAAACTACTTTTAAATAAACATTAATAGGCGAGTAATTAGTTCTAATTTTACTCATCTCGTTTTCAGATCAGAACACATCTCGAAGTCTACGTTAAAACGGAAGACAGCAAGTAAGAAATCGGCGACGCCAAGGTTTTCCGGTCTGTTCGACTCTGACTCTGAAGAAGAAGCTGTGATCCAGCGTAAGGCATCTAAAAAAGAGGTTTTGCAGTCGGCGCTAACGCGAAGAGTTGCAGACGGTGTCTTGCGTCGCACCGCAAGTCTTGATGGTGACGTGTTTATCGATTTAAAGGTGTATAATACAGCCGATATCGTCTCTGTAGACCCAAAAGATCGCTGGCAATACGCGGTTTTATCTCTCAAATATCTATCTGATTCTGACGCCACAGAATTGGGTCAATTAAAAGACTTTATTAAAATATGTAAATGCCGCTTTACAGAAGAGGGAAAATTTTTTGCTACTAAGAAGTTTTAGTTATAATTTCTTGTTTTATATTTTGTTACATGTTTTGAATAATATATGATAATATTACTTATACCTATTTTTTTTCAACCAGTCTAATTGAAAAGTTTAACAAGTACATACAAAGCCATTTAGATAATATGTACTTGAAAATCACTACAGATATGGCAAATAGAACAGTATACTGCACAGTTTGTGATATATCAGTGAAAAGTAATGCATTCTCAGGTCATCTGAGAAGTAAAATACATAAAAATAATACTTCCATCGAAGTCTGTAATGGTATTCAAAAGATAGGCACTGCGTTCAGAAATAGGATTGCTTCTTATAGAGTGCAACCGATATCCACCAACGCAGGTGTAAACGGTGGCGAAAGCAGTACTAGTGGTACACTGCCAGCCAGATTTTTACGCGATTTAATACCTCGTGTGGAAAAGCTATTAGCTGCTAGGCAATCCACCTATAATTCTATAAAAGTTAACTTTGAATTGTTTGCAGAATTCAATTTGCCTTCAAAATTAACTAGCGAAGTAAAATCATTTGCTACAGAAAACATCATATTACATAACAATTATAATTTTCATGATATTTTTTCTAAAGCAATTTATACCATTGTTACAAAGATAGACGAGTTTCAAGAAAAAGATAGTGGTTGGGCTTTTGTACGTAATTTGTACTTAGAAATAAATATAAACAAATACAATCCCTTGAGAGCTGCACGGTTTATTGAGTTGCCAAATTGTATAAAGCTAAAACGTGCATGTATAAACATACAGAATAATGATGCGTTTTGTTTCTTATGGTCTGTAATGGCAGCGTTATTTCCCGCTAAGAATAATCATCATCGAACATCATCTTACCCCCGTTATGATAATTTTCTGAATACTAAGAATATGACGTTTCCTGTAGGCTTCTCAGACATTAAAATCTTTGAGAAAAACAATCACCAAGTTAGCATTAACGTATATGGTATTGGAGCCAAGTCAAATATTGTTGGGCCCCTTTACAAGACAGAGCATAAAAGGAAACATCATGTCAATCTATTATTATTAGAAAGAGGTAAATTTAATCATTATTGCTTGATAAAAAATTTGAGTAAATTACTTAGACCTCAGTTAACAAAACATCATGGTAAAATATATTTTTGTGACGAGTGCATGATTTTTTTTAACACCCAAGAGAATTTAAATGTTCACATTTGTAGTGGTGTTCGAACATTATTACCTGAACAAGGGTGTGTAATTCAATTTAAACATTTCGAAAGGATGCAAGATATGCCATTTGTCATATACGCTGATTTCGAATCTTTATTAGTACCCCATTCGAAAAATAATATCGAGTCCGATGACAAATGTACTACAACTTTACAAAACCATGTACCAGCTGCATTTGCCTATTACATTGTTTGTTCATTTGACAGCTCTCGAAATAAATACGTAACTTATAGAGGGAAAGATTGCGTTGCAAAATTCCTTGAACTTCTCGGTAAAGATATTAAGCAAATACATAAGGTATTAAAATATCCCATTTCTATGACCTTATTGACGTCACAGGAACAGGAAAGCTTTGAAAAATCTAAATATTGCTATCTCTGTGATCAGTTGTTACTTGACGACAGAGTCAAAGATCACTGTCATCTAACTGGAAAATATCGTGGTGCAGCTCATTCTTACTGTAACTTGCAATATCGCTTACCAAAATTTATTCCAGTATTTTTTCACAATCTATCCGGATACGATAGTCATTTGTTTATTCGACAGTTAGGAGATATGCCAGGCAAAATAAAAGTAATTGCAAAAACTAAGGAAAACTACATTTCATTTACCAAATTTTTTAATACCGGTCGTCAAGAATATTTACCAGTACGGTTTGTAGACTCATTTAAGTTTTTAGGTACAAGCTTGGAAAAACTCGCAACCAACTTAAATGAAAACGATTTTAAACACTTATCATTATTTTTTCCGAATAAAAAGCATTTTGATCTATTAAGACGAAAAGGGGTATATCCGTACGAATACATGACGAGTTGGGATTCCTTTGAAGAAAATAGTCTACCACCTCGAAGCTGCTTTTACAGCCATTTAACCAGTAGCATTATTAGTGAATCTGATTATCGTCATGCTCAGCATGTTTGGAAAACATTTAGTGTAAAAAATCTTGGTGAATACACAGATTTATACCTTAAATCAGACGTTATATTACTGGCGGATATATTTGAACATTTTCGACTAACTTGTAAAATTAATTACAGATTAGACCCCGCATTTTATATGACAGCTCCTGGACTAAGTTTTGATGCAATGTTACTCATAACGAAAGTAAAACTTCAACTTATAGACGACTTGGAAATTATACGCATGATTCAAAAGGGTATTCGCGGAGGAGTGTGTTTATGTTCAACTAGATATGCTAAGGCGAATAACAAATATTTGGCTAACTATAATTCAAGTGTGCCTGACAACTACTTACTGTACATTGATTGCAATAATTTGTACGGTTACGCTATGTGCTCTTATTTACCATATTCAAATTTTCAGTTAATGGAAAAAAAAGCTATCGATGAACTAAATATCCTCGACGTACCAGACAATGCGGACTACGGCTACATTTTGGAAGTGGATTTAGAATATCCAGATCATTTACACAACGTCCATAATGATTTGCCATTTTGCCCTCAAAAATTTACTCCTCCAGGTTCTAAAAATCCGAAGTTAATACCTAATTTATATGACAAATTTTATTACGTAATCCATTATGTGCATTTGAAAACATGCATACGACACGGATTGCTCTTAAAAAAAGTTCACCGAGTAATAAAATTTAAACAACATCCCTTTTTGAAACAGTACATTGATTTAAATACCAAATTACGACAACAAGCCAAGTCTGCGTTTGAACAGGATTTTTTTAAATTATTAAATAATAGCGTTTTCGGAAAAACATTAGAAAATTCTGAAAATAGAGTAAATGTTCACTTAGTTAATCAATGGACTGACACTAGAAATATTACTAAAAAAATATTTACAGCAGAGCATCTTATTTCACGACCTAATTTCCATAGCTGTACAATTTTCGCAGAAAATTTTGTGGCCGTACAAATGAAGACAGAGTCGGTTATGTTGGATAAGCCTATATACATAGGATTTTCAGTTTTGGAGATATCTAAACACCATATGTATGACTTTCACTATTCTGTCATGAAACCATTTTACGACAAAAAATTAAAGCTTTGTTATACAGATACTGACAGCTTGTTATATTGTATAGAGACAAAAGACGTATATAAAGATATAAAAGTATATTTTCAATCATACTTTGACACAAGTAATTATGAGAAAAACAATCCGTATAATATTGTTTGTCAGAACAAAAAAGTTCCTGGATTGTTTAAGGACGAGTTTGGAGGACAACTAATTATTGAATTTGTGGGTTTGAGATCAAAGCTTTATTGTATTAAAACCCAAGATAGCGAAATAAAAAAAGCTAAAGGTGTAAAAAAATCCGAAATAAAAACTCTGAACTTTAAAGATTATAATAATGTGTTATTGTCTAATAATTCTTTAAGAAAAAGAAATATAGTGTTTAAATCTCTAAAACATGAACTATTCACACAAGCTATCGACAAAGTAGCTTTATCTTCAAATGATGACAAACGTATAATATTAAAAGATAAAATAAGCACCATATCCTGGGGTCATAAATCTAGTTGGTTTTGAAGTAGACTGGTTGAAAAAATATATAATTACCTACGTGAGTATGTAATTTAGGAATATGTTAGATATTTTTTATATAATTATACCTATACATATCTCACTATGTTCTAATCAATGTAGTTTTATCTATGCTATCTTCCCTGTCTTCAATTATTTACTTAATTAATTAATATTATGCTTAGTAATAAATATAAGTCTTAGAGTTCGATTATTCATTGAATTATCTACCTATGTAAATTAGCATGTTCTTTTTATATTTGAATAAAAAATGTAATATTATAAAAAAAAACGTTGTTTAACTTTTAAATTCGTCCCGAATTTTAATAAACCCGATAGATATATATTCTTATTCTATTGTCTTCATTTAAAGCTTAGTTTTGACATGCTTATCAATGTAAAAATAAATAATTTGTTTCTACGTAAGATGGTACTTGGTACACTAACAACTCATAGTTGATTTTTGTGATGAAAACTTTGTGATGTATATGAAATACTTAAAACTAGATAACATCCAAGACCCCAGGCAATTTGAAAATACTGTTTTACATCTTGCCTAGGCTGGGAATCGAACCCAGAACCTTCTGAGTGGCGGGCGAGCATGGTAACCGTAACGCCACAGAGGTTGTCTAACGAGACATATAAAATTGGAATATTATTCAGTCGCATATGAAATGTGATATCTACCTAAGTACCTAGTTAATAAGTAAAGGCGATGTGCAGCTTGAACATGTCTATTCCTGTTTACTTAGGTTGCGAGGAACAACATGTTTTGCAATATAATCATATTTTATTTATAAAAGACTCGTGCTGTATAAAATGGATTTTCAGTTGTACATTGGACAGCCAAACTGCGACACATCATCGCCCACTGCATCGATTCACTACCACGACTTCAAGTTTAAAACTGAATGTAAGTAGACATAAGTTTATAAATAATGCTTAACTGATAATGTATTTTCAAAATATTATTTGATTCCTGTTATTTAATTTATATTTTGTTCTTTACAGATCATGTCGGACTCGCAAGAAACTTGCAGATTGTGCTCACAATACGGTGAAGATCTCAACGACGGTGTTACAGATTACTCGTACCTTCAAGAATTAAGAAATCGCGTTGCAGAGCTAAGTAAAATAGAAGAAAAGAAAGAAGCTGCAAAAAAGAGAAGTGGAATATCATCCTCCTCTTTTGTTATCAGCAAAGCGAGAAAAGGCATAAGGATGATAAAAATTCAAGTTTTGGACTTGGAAAACGATGGTGGTACTTATTCTTCATCGCAGTGCAGTGATAGTAGTGAAAACGTTATGCTTAGTGCGCAATATGTGTTGACTGATACTTTTGATGAAATTATGGACCTTACGGAAAACGTTATTAGTAAAATTAGTAAAAAGATTTCTAGTGATAACTTTTAACTATAGTATATTTTATTATGTATAGTAGAGACAGATTTACAAGTAATTTAAATATTAATAATTATGAGTGTTAACTTGCGTTTCCTAGAGCTTAAGTAAATAATTTATAATGATACTTGTGTTCTCTAATGTGTCAAATATTTTTATTTAATTTTTATTGAGAAATAAATATTAATTTAATATTGTTGGAAGAATACTTATATTTTAATATGTTTTAAAATTTGAATATTTGATATGTTTATAAATATTGTGAGTACGTCTTTTTTCTGTGGAAACAAAATAAAAAAAGGTATTATTATAAAATTATTTTATTTTCTAACAACCATTTCTTAATACATAATACATTTTTCAATGCACATTGTTGTGGGTGAACAAAACAGTTTAATGATAATAATTCTTTACAATATTTAGCTTGAAGCTCTTTAAAATTAGGAATATTTTTATCTGTTATATCTTCAACATTTTTGTGATTGCATAACTCCCGCACCCACGTGATCTTTTCTTCACCTTTCACTATAATTTTTCGATCATTTAAATAAGACTTTATAATCCTACGAAATTCCTTATAATCGATATATCCTTCGCTCCACCGATATCCCAAATGTTTTTCTATCCACCAAACACGCTTCCTTTCTTCAGGAGTAAGTTGGGAGAAAGCATACGGTGGCTTTATTAGGAATATGTGAGTATGTTCTTCAGTAGCTATTGCGAATTCCTTTACTATGAATTCATTACAAGGATTTTTAAAACCTTGTAAATCTACGATAATTGTCTTATTATTCATGATATCTTTTTAACAATGCTGCTCAGAGGTTTGTATTCGTATATACAATCGTTTAATATCAAGCAATACGCTGCCGTCTGATCTGGTATTTCTTGGTCAGTTTCAATTTCAACTCTCACGTCTATAGAGCCTTTTATAGTCTCCTGCTGCCGGGAACAGTTTATAACAAATAATGGAGCAATATCTCTGAATTCTTTCAAGCTCAACAACGGTTCCGCTCGACGTCCATAATAAGACTGTTGAAATCTTGCATATTCTTCGTATAATAAAGAAAACTTATTTTCTGAGAAACTTATGTTCAATCCTTCATAAGGGTAGTACGAAGAATTTAAAAATACTCTTATGTCACGAACATTGCAGTGATCGAATTCTGCCATAGACATTTGTGTTTGATGTTTACGATTCGTTTGTAACGCAATAATTACAAACCGAGGTTTTTCCATCTGGGATGTAGTTTTGATTGCCCAAGTATGTTTACGAGTTCTGGGGAGTAGTGGATATTCATATAAATCCCAGTTCCGAAAAGCTAATGTTATAGCACGATCTTTTTCTAAATGTTTTAATAAGGCAATCCTTTCACGGTCTGATACTTTGACGTGTGGAACTCGCCAAACTATTTTATTAATAACTATATCGTCTACAATTTCTTTATTATCCAATTTTAATGCATTGAGGTTACTATTGCTTCTTAATAACACTAACTCATGTTTTGAATTTATTATGATTTTCTCATAATCTTCTGCGAAACCTAATATTTTGTTAAGTGGTATTGAAGCAGAAAATAAGCCGTTATCAACATTAGTTGTGCCAGTAGGAGACCACCCCCACACTTTTGCAGATTTAGATTCATTTTCATTTAACGATAGATATGATTTCATGGTGGTGGTAATACCAGCATTTTTTATTCTATCAATTTCAACTCCATTTAATTCATACCGAATCTCTTGGAATATAAACAGAGCAGGATTATTCACAAAATTTACTCTCGATAGTTTTTCTTTAGTTTCACCATTGTATAATTCTACTTTGCCTTCAATATACAAAGTGCTGAGAGCGGGTAACACATACAAGTCTTGCTGGTTAATAGGTATTCGAATCTCATCATTCTTGTTGAAACTTGTCACGTACGGTCTGTACGAATGAAATTCGAAACTCTCGACGCTGTTGTCGTAGACCGTAGGCTGAGATATATTTAAAATATTCATTTTAATAAACCTACTAATTTTAAAAACTTTTGATTATTTTTAGTAAGCTTCTTTACCGATTGGAGAGGTGTTCTTTTCCGGGGTGTTTTCTTGTAACTAACTTGATAACAAGGTGTAATGGGGTTTTTATCAAATTTTATCATTTTTTTCTAAAATGCAAATAAAGTTGAACCTCCTCACCGCGTAAATTGATTTGATTGTTTTCAGCGTCCAACAATCTTATATTTAGAGCAGTAATTGAATTTTGGTTCACTGGGAAATAGATTATATTCTTAGGTATTTCGATTATGCGATAACCAGGTGGCACGTTAGGGACAAATTCGTGAATTATATGACTAGCTTTTCCGTTCACGAAAGATCCGCTCACTACATCACATTCGATGCGCAAGAGGGTAGTTGATAAAATGCTGACAGGATAACGAGACACGGTACTTTTATTGGCTTTTACAGTCTCCCTTCCAAAACCCAAAAACCTACCAATTGAATTACTTTTCTCGAAATGAACATCTTCAGAACAGAAAATATTAGTTTTCAGTGTATTATTATTACAATTTAATTTGAAAAATGCGTTTTTAATATTACTCCTTAAGAAATCATGAATATCTTGAAGTTCATAAGATCCTTCTGGGATCTCGATAACTTCATTTCCATAATAGAATTTATTATTTCTCTCGTCTATATTAGGAATCGAATTGAATGTAGAAAAGTATAAAAGCCCACATTCGTAGTCTCCACATAATTCTAAAGTTGGTGAATAGTTTGTAGTCAATGAGCCTCCTACCCCAGTTATTGACACAGTGAAAGACATATTTGTACTAATATTTTTTTATTTTAGATTTTACTTAAATACATTTTTCCAGAAGTCAATTAAAAAATTCAAACAATGATGTCCACAATTTGTGGAACTGAAGTCCTGATATTGGATGTAATTATAGTTAATAGTTGTATTTTTCAAATATTTTAGTAACTCTAATGGTGGTTTTAAGTTCCCAAAACTATCAAAATATTCAGAATAATTATTAAATTTCACGTAGGCTACCCAGTGAGTTCCAGGGTTTTTACAACTATCTAGGTTGAGTATTGCACACTCTATTTTTCTTGGTTTTGTTGGTAAGGTATCTCTCATAAACACACCGCGAAAATAGGGTATATCGTAGGCATACTCTATTAATTCTAAATTAGTCAGTGCCCGCTTAGGTAGCCTTTTCATTAGTTTTTTGGACTTTTCAGATATAATCCCGCTCCTTTTTTATTCTGCTTGATGTACAATCCTTTTCCAAGAGCAACCGCTTCCATCATTTTATTGTGTCGTTCAGACTCTTGAAGATTCTGTTTTGCCACTTTGTAATCATTCACAGCTTTTGCTATACCTGCAGCCCCGCCTGCTAGTGAACCGAGAGCCGATAGTCCAGCGAAGATTGGAATCAAAGGCAAAATTCCACCACACTTAGGGATGGGAATATAGCGTGGCAAGCGCATGCCACTTTTGTTCGTAAATATTTTCTTTGCAGCTGCATAAGCATATTTAATAGCAGTGTTTTTGTCTTGACATTTTAATTTTTTTAAACGTGATTGTATATTTTTAACAATTTTCATAAATGATCGCGCTCCTGCGCCTGCTTTTAATTTCGCTTTCATTGCATTTTTTACAATCCAAGAAGCAACTTTTTCTCTTTTTCCAGCGTTTTTCGATTTCAATCTTTGCTTAGCCATGTTTAAAAGTTCTAAATCAGCTTTATGTCTAACGTTTATATCACTGTTATTATAAGCGATATCGTGATGCATACAAGCTTCGTCTAACTGATTAATACCTCGATCACCTCTTAATAACCGTTTTTGTAATTTTGTTCCTGGACCGCAGAACTGGTATCCAGGTAGATGGAGCTCAAACGGTAACCTATCAATTAAATTGTTAATAATACCACCTCCTTTCTTCATTGATGAGAACCAACTGATACCAAATACTCTAATACTTGGCTTATATTACTGCAAAAGTGCACTTTTGTCAACCCAACTGTTTTCAGCATCACTTAGCCCTAACCATTTTACAAACAATTTTGTTCCTTTTCTTTTTATAACTTTTTCAATGAGATAAAGATCTGGGAATTTAGTCTTCTGTAACTCATATCCGTAAAATGTTCCTAAAATTAGTTGCTTATGTCTGTCCTCTATTTGATAAGTAGGTGGTTTCGTACAGTTAACTTTTTTAACAGTAAATATTTCCGTTGACCAGTAAGGAGTATAACCTTTACTGAAATCTCCTTTATATTTACTAATTCGAACATGATCACCAATATGAAACAGGGGTTTTGTAAGAAGTTGTATTTGCGTTTTATTTATATTCGCTTTAACCAAAGTCTGATTAAATTGGTTAACATCTATTGGTTTAAACTTTGTTATTCTATGAGTAGTGTTGTTATAACGTTGAACAACGGACTTCAAATTATTCCCTAACCATTGGTACCGCCCGTAAAGACTAAATAATTTGTAAAGGTGACATTTTAATGTTTTGATTACTCGTTCAACCATTGATGCTTTTTTTACAGAATAAGTAGAATAATGGTTTATTTTATATTTGTTCATTAATCTTCGAAATGCTTCATTGTAAAACTCTTTCCCTAAATCTGTTTGCAAATTGCTGGGTTTTCGGGATGACTCAGTCAATATACGTTGCATAGCATTCGTAACAAAGTCTTTTGTTTTTGCTTTTATGGGATTAACCCAGACGTATTTCGATAAAGCATCAATAATAACCAATATATATTTGTATCCTTTATTAAACTGTGCATATTTTTGCAAATCTATAAGATCAGCTTGCCATAAATCATCTATCCCTTTTATGATCGTACAACGACGCGGGAAATTCCTTCTCGCTGGCTTATGGAGCTCGTCAACTATGTTTTGTTTACTCATTTTTTATTTAACTTTGCTAGTCTTGAATCTATATCAGCTTTTGTATAATAACCGATACTTATTTTAGACATAACAGCTTTTTCCAAACTACTGAGGTAATTTTTTACATTAGTGTTGATTTGTTTTAATTCAGCTCTTAAATCTTGAATTTCTTTATCCAAGTAAGCTTTGTTGACAGCGTCGTTGTCTTCCTCTGGATGCAACAATCCCTTTAACCTTGAAAGTTTTAAATTGAAATCTCCTGTTTCCGACTTGGTTAATGTATCGCTTACGGCGTCAATATAATCAGAAAATCTTAAACGTTTATGAACGTGATGACCAAATTTGTCTATATTCATTACAGTACAGTATATAGATCGGATATTGTAAATAGACTGATTAAATTTCTTAATGCATGCTCTTTATATTTCTATCAATAATGCGTGCTTCTTGTAGTTCCTCGATGATTGAAATAATCTCATTATCTAATCCAGTGTTGCCTGCATCTCTTGATGCAAATAGTAATTGTAATCTTTCTACTAACTCATTGGGATCATTCCAATAAATCAAATCAGTATTTTTATTAAAGCTTTTCAAAAGTTTCATTCCTGTCCCCTTTGAAAGACTCTCGGTACTAGTGGTTACACTTCTTGCAAATTTGAATAAAGGTTTAATGATATTCATGTATTTGAAACCTTTGTTGCTATTAATAGGCTTCTTTGGATCAAAATTACGTCTATGAGCATTTGTTTCGATAAGCAGCAATTTATAGTGCTGTAAATCTTCCTCTGTTATCGTCTCCATGTTTGGTACCTTCTTAAATAGTAACTCTTTTAAACCAGGCGACTTTTTAATAATACGTGTTCCTATTTTCCATGTTTGATCTCGGTCAAAGATACGTGTGTTGCCTAGCATGATTTTTCCACGATCATGTCTAATCCCAAATGGAATATCGGTGATTGCTTCGGATGTCCATGATAAAGTATGTTCATTAGAGTTTGGTGATGAGCAAAGAGATTTGAAGGACTCATCACTCATGTTATGTTCAGTGGGTGATACAGTAAGGGTTTTGTTAGGGTTATGTTCTAAAGAATCAAAGTTTTCTTCATCGTGCTCTAGGTCGTCAAATGGTTGTTCTAAATCTTCTTTAGTAATGTATGATTCCTCACTTTCACTAAACTTATTTCTTTTCATTGGGGATATATATTTATCCTCTTTTTCTTCATTTTTTCTATAATTTTTACTAGACAGTTGATTAAGCGGATCAACTATAGGTTTAAAAATAGTTTCTAAAGTCATATTATTCGTATTTTTCGTATCTCGTATCAAATCAACCTTTCTTTTTACAGCAGCTACCGATTTCACAATTTGTTTTTTTAGACTTTTCTCCTCCATTTTTTATGATACTTTCTTGTTCGGAACCTCAAATAAAATGACTAAACATAATCATGACAGCTTCTTATGTATGCTATTCTATAGCAATGAATGTATCAAATTTCATTCTATAACATCCTTTATTTCGTTCACAGTCTTTATTAATTACAACATACCCGTACGGTTCGTTCCAAACAGTAGAACACATTTTACGAAATTGAAGCCATGCCATATCAGAACCCACGTGTTCATCATAAACATGTTTTAAATTAACATCATCCTGTTTGAATAATACAATGAGGTTTGAATTGTCTCTCACAAGCTGTTTTGGTATTTTGGTATAAGTTTGATTGAGATAAAAAGAATCAATATTTTTATGACGCCCCATAGCGAAATAGTCTCGAATATTATTTTGATTTTCGCAGGCAACATCATCAAATATTATAATGGAGTCTGGAGCGGCTTCATGTGGACTTAACACTTCGGCATTATGACTGTATTTGTAAAACGATACACCTGGTACCATAGTTAATACTTTCTCTAGAAATAAGTATTTCGGTTGGTATAAGGATTTTGAATACACGTACAGATTACGAAAGCGTAGTCCATTTTCATGCAACAATAAGCTTATTACTAAATTGGTCTTTCCACAATTTGATGGACCGCATATGATGCAACGAATTGTATTTGGTAATAAGTTGCCGTGTCGTTTAACCTTACTCGTTAGCGTTGTAGGACAAATACATTGTAATTTTAAAGATTCCTTTTGTTTTATAAATTTCATTATTATGCTGTTTACGTGGCTTGACTGACGCCTGTGGTGTGTTTTGGCAAAATGAACAATTACCGTATTGCTTTTGTATTTATTATACTGTTAGGTTATTTTGTGTTAATACTTAGTAGTAGTAGTAGTAGGCCTTAAGTAAATGATTTTAATCATGTGGAGTTCGAAACAGCGGGTGTAAACTGTAATTCTCGGACATCATTAATACTTTTAAAACGGAGAGGTGAGCCATTCTGTTTTGAAAGTATGACAGACAACCATAATTTCATTCCCTTTATTGAGACTTTCAAAACCAGGGGTCGACGGAGGCCCCCTGTAAAACAGGGGGTCGACTGAGGCCCCTTGTTTTGAAAGTCTCAATAAATACCTACTCTTCCCCAGTTTTAAAAATGGTTGCGATGGGCAGCAGCGTCGGGAGTAGAAGAAGCCAAAGAAACTGCGCTCGCCAACCCGCCTGCTAAGAGTGGCGAGTATGGCCTAACATGGAACGAAGAGTCCTTGGCAGAGGCCCTTGTCCAGCCGTGGACTTTATGTGGCTATAATGATATTTTTTTTTATGTTATAGGGCGGCAAACGAGCAAGCGAGTCATCTGATGGTAAGCGACCAGCGCTGCCCATGGACAACTGCAACGCCAGGGTATAACAGGAGTGTTGCCGACCTTTCAAGGAGTTGGGGAAAGGGCATGGGGTAAGAAATGGGGGAAGGATGGGCCTCTCTCACTCGAACGAAGTATAGAAGCGGTAAAGCTCCTACTCAAACGTCGATTTTCTGTGAGAGTGTGGTAGTTCCCCGGACGAGCCGGCCCATTCATGCTACTAGTAAAAATGAATTAGCGCTAGCGTGGCTCTACCACAAGTAAACACTATATATACAGTATTGTACTTGCCAAAATTGTATTGTATTGTATTGTTGTTTTATTTGTAGTAAAGAAATGTAAATGAAACACAAACAATGTTGTTTTTTTCACGACATTTATTAACACATAAACACGAATACACAAATAGAGCAAAAATTTTAAACTACAGTATATTAATTAAAAACTATATTTTTTTTTTTTAAATACTGGCTGTGACTGAAGCCGTTAGAAACTGTAAACAAAATCATGACCCGATAAAATCCCACAGTTCAATAAGCTAGTATTGGACATCAATATGACAGTTTGTTTTTGTCAAAAATAAACAACAGTATAAAAAAATTAAATAAATAGTTGAATATAACCAACGCAGCTTGAAAAAAAAATACTATTACATAATTATTATCTTAGTAGTAAACATTTTAGAACATAATTCGGGAAAGCATTGAATAGAAACTGGAAAAATATCAGCTGATTTGACAGTCTATAGTCTGCAAAACGTTTGTCTTTAGTTAGTACTCGTATGGGGCCGTGAGCAAAGATATGGCAACCAAAGCGGGTTGGCGTCAGCGCGCGATAATAATGAGTTGGTCAGCGCGCATGATGTATGATCATAGTGTCCTTAGCCTAAAGATTATTACGTCTAATAAAACTTAGAAATTATTAGGCGTAACGATTTTTATGAGAATCGTATTTTAGGTCTTTTAAAATTATGTACGTGGACCCAAACCCAATAATTAATATTGGACAGTGATGCATTTTAATTTAGTATATTTGTTACGTGGTAGGTACAATAATAGATATTTTTATTTTTTATATTGTGTGCGCAGTTAACTAATTTACCAAATTAAAAGCTTCACTGTCCCTGATTTAAAATATCAATTTTTGTTTTTTTTTTTTCATTCTTTGAATTGTATATTTATTTGTACTGTATGAAGACACGAATTTTCAGTAAGAACAATTTCAAAAGTATTTTTTTACTGTCGACTACTTCCAGCTTTTAAAAAGGTTATAATAGTTGACGAGTGTTATGGATATTGAATTGCCATGTCTTGATCTGGAACTTGTTTGTCTGGTTCTTAATAATGTTTACATATAGAGATTTCTATAGCACAGGATATACAAATATAGCAACATAGATATTATATGCTATGTTCCATTTATACGCAATCGGATGATAACAGTCTCTCTGTGCCGCTTTGCAGAATGGCATATTCCTATAGCCCTGCCGGCCTTTTTGCTAACTAAGTATACTGACAATGTTTTGATAGTCACTTGAAAATACATTGCGGTTTTCGTATGATTGATCATTTTTATTTAAGATACATAAAACGTAATGTATTGTGAAAACGTTGTACACTAAGTTAGCGAATAGGCCGGCTGGTAGCAGGCGCTCGCGATTCCGTGTATATCCCGCGATGAAATGGCATTATTATTAGATTATCATCATCATTTCGAGTAGGTGACACGGTCAATCGACCATGCACACTCTGGTGTCAAAGTTCTTTATCGGTATTATTAGTTAAAACAAACGCCTAACTTTTATACAACTAAATCAGTACACTAAACATACAGATATATTAATAAAACGCCAATAGTTTTATTACAAAATCATGTCCATAGTTAAAACTTGCTATTGTTACGTAAAAACTTGACATTTTGCGTGGTGCCAAAAATGTTAAAGAGATTAATGTTTTGTGACTATTTGTGATAAACTATGTTCTCTAGCAATTAGACGCCCAGTGGGTTTCTCTCTTTTTCAAAAAGTGCCACGGAAGACCTGCGGATTGATGTCAGTTGCATCATCACCTTCGTCTGAGTGGTCCCTTTTTGGTGTCTTTTTCTTTTTTATTATATTCGGAAGTAAATAAAGGCAAATTCTCTATATTCTCTTGAATTGTATGCATAGCATTTGTTTATGATTTAGCTTTTATTTGGCCTTCTTTCTTTCAAAGTTTTAATTTTGGATAAAACTTTGTCATAAAACTACAGCTATCTTACGCATAAACAAAAAGTTATCACATAGATAAAAACATGACCCACTAATTTTACCGCTTAATATGCAGCTAAATAATTAGATAATAAGATCTTGAATGGTTTTTTTGCCTTTTTATCTATCTCAGTATTATGAAAACTCAATGAATCTAGTCCTGGAGTATAATATGGTTCTATGGGCTGTATTGCTAATTAGAACTGCTGAAAAGAAACAGATTCATTTGAACTTGTAGGAAAAATCTGCTGCACTTTGGCTTATGCTTATAATGGCGTTTTTGTAACTAATATATTTTATATAACAAACGAACTTTTAAATCTTTAATACTTTAGACATTGTATGCAGGTCATGTGGTAAAAAGGATTAATTTAAGACACTTATTATATCTAATCGACTAATACTAAGCGCCACTTTTTAAGCTTTGCGGGTAATTTCAATCACATTGGAGCTTTCTTTATTTATACAATTGAGGCTTTAACATCCTGCCAAGTTACGATGTACCCTTACTTTCTAGACAGTTCTTTCAGAACTAATTAAATAACTACAAACAACATTTATGGAATACTAAGTCACACACGACATTTAGATTTTTAAGAAAAATACATCGATTTACAACATCTAGAGAATTATATCTTATTAATAATGTAACAATATAATATAACCTATAATGTCTTAATTTGGCAAATAACAAAATTATTAAATAAAATCATTGCACATGTTACAAAAATAATCTTCAATTGTTATATAATATGAGATCACCCATTAGAACTCAATTTATTAATTGCATTTGATGACTATAAAATAAGTCTAGTTTTCTTTTTATTTCCTGTTTTTTTTTTGTGTCTTATTTAAAAAGTCTGTGACAAAAGTAATATCCAACAAGTCAAAAATTGGTTACGGAACATATTGAAAATAAGTTTTAGAAACGTTGCCAAATTATCTTGGCCACTGTATAATGACTTCATCATTTCATTCATTCATTATTTTTTATACAGATGGTACGTCAGTATCTCTATTTCACTGGTAATTATATAGTAATCCGATCAAATTCATTATATGGGGCATTTTTAAGGTTTTACCATTTATTTGTATCCATTCATAATTTAAAATCCATTTTATGATTGCTCTATCAGTGCATAGATTATTTGAAGTGATTGAGAATCGATTCTGAAATACAATAGAGCTAAATATAATAATTACCCAATTCCATTTGATGTTGCAAGCTATTGTTTATGGTAATTAGTTTTATTGAAATTTGTTTTTAATACTGACTCTAATTAATATAACAAATTCATTTCTTAAATTATTGTTATAGCGATTTTCAGACGGAGTACATCCCAAAGATGTATAGGAGCTATAGTTATTTTTAACATATTAATTGCAATTCCCAGCCAATTTATTTATATTATAATATATAAAGCTATATTTCTATATAACTAAACAGCATGAGTGAAAAAAGATTATTGAGAAAAAAAATTCGTAACACATTGTTACGAAAAATCTACCAATTATGAATAAATTAAGTAACATTTTGGGGCTCTTGGTTGTGCACCTCCTCGTGAGCCGTGATGTTCTGGGGTCTTGGCGAATCATTTAATTAGTGTGTGCATTCGCCCGGACGTCGAAACACAAGGCCTGGTGAGCCCTGGAAACGTCAGGCGGGAACTGTGCAATCGAGTTTCGATTGCAAGTTCCTGTCTGACGGCTAGGACACAGCCACTCCTCCACTCCTTCCCATTACACCCCCTTTTCTCCCACACCCCTTTATCCTAATACCCCCTTTACCCCATACCCCTTAACCCCCTACCCTGTTATCATACTTCCCTCACCTATGTTCCTATCGGTCCCCTGCGACAACTTATGTGATCGGGTTGGCGCAGTCATGGAGGAGACGATCACCCGCGTGTTCTTGCCGTGCGCGGGGACCCGTACGGGCGGATGAAGGAGACCTGGAGGTTGAGCTAAAGGGACTGCGGCAACACACCTCTTCGGCCCGGCTATTCGCCTCACGCAGGCGGACCCTGTCTAGCCAACAGTGGTCCAATCGGCTGTAACGTCCGTCCTTCTGACGACGTTTGGCGAGTACTCCTAAGGATCGCGGCCCGCAGTCGATGGCGGCAGTCGTGTTCGCGCTGTTCGCGCGGCCGCTGCCGCCGCAGGGTTGGTCTCGTGGGTTGCCCTGGAGGAGTACTATATCCCCCTTAGCCCTAGTGTCTCGCAGACACTCCCATTTGCGGGCTCCATGGAGGGTGGGGAGTTAGGTGGACGAAATTAAAAATTTAAAATTTTATGGCTTGTAACAAGTATAATAAAAATAGTTAACACGGCGCTTCCCGTATGGAGAGAGAGGTAGTGGAGAGAAAGGATGGTAGCGTGGCGGCCTCGAGCTGTCTGCAACCATCGGATGCTATGGCAGGGCGAAGTGAGGGCGGAGGTAATACTCTGTCCCAACCACCTGCTGCGGCTAAAAAGAGGAACCAAGGACTGCCAGAGACCACTACGACTGAGCGGCGGGCGATCCTGGAGCAGGGGACACCTGGTGAGGCCTTGACAAGGACCCACCATGAGGGACCCAGTGAAGGTGACGGACCCTGCGAGGACGTGGCGGCTGAGGCGGACACCGGTTTAGGGTGGCAAACGCAGCGGAGCAAGAGGCCAAGTGGCTCTGCGAAGTGGCGTTGGCTAAAGAAGAGGGAAAAAGCTGTTGAGTTAGCAGCAGCAAAAAGGGACCGAGAGGTCAGTGACGAGGTGGCTGAAGTGGCAGCTGGAGCTAAAAGGGTCAAGCTCGATGGGGCTCAACCATTTAGCAAAATTGCTGCGGCCACGAGGTTGGCCGTTATTCCCGAGGACTTTCCAACGCGAAAGTTCGAAGGAGATGGTTGTGTGCCAAATTGGAGGAGGCGACCGGGCTACCGGAGGCCGAAATGAAGGGAGTAGTTGCGGGTGCCATGCATTTCTCCTGCAACGGGGAAGCTAACATCAATTGGCTCCGTGACGCTTTTAATGGTGAGACCATAGGTGGGATGAAGGTTAAAGTCGTCCTAGCTAAGGACCTTCCCAAACCGGTCAAGATGGCAAGGAAGACAAGAAACTATGTCATCACGGACAATTCTAGACTTCTGCGACTCTTGCAGAAATATCATGCGCCGCTAAGGACGGCTAAATGGAAGGTAGTAGATACGGTGGTTGAGGAGGGCCATGCGAGGCGTATCGTGCTCATGGACCACGTTTCCGCCGACTACATTAAGTCTCGGGGGTACAGACTCTCCAATGGACCTGCACCGATGTCTTCAAAGTGCTTGAGGACTCGGTTGCTACGTCTACGGGGATGTCTGAACCCCCTAGGGGACGAGATGAGAGTCGGCGAGTGGAAAGTGGGCGTGATGTGCCTCAGCAACCGCAGCTGCGGGCGCAGGAACCGGGACCGGATTCGATCCAACCGGAGGCTGTGCCCGGGCCAAGCGGTCAGGCAACATCTCAACTTCTCACGTCCCTCGTCGGAGGGACCACTGGATCTCGACATGCTGACGGAGGCCTCGTCGCCACGCGAGTATCGTAGCCAGGTGCAGATGGAGGCGTCCTCGGACGTTGAGGATGGGCCGGTGGTGTAACCGGCCAACCAACATTGATGTCGCAATGGCGATCTTAAGGTGCGTACAAATTAATTTACACCATTGTAAGGCAGCCGTAGCTATCCTTGCACGACAGTTACGGATGGGAAAATATGATATAGCTCTTATTCAGGAGCCATACCTATATAACAGCCAAATCAAAGGCTTCGGTAGTCTAATGAGTCGTATTTACTATCACTGCACTACTAATGATACAAGGACATGTATCTATATCAGAAATGGTATAGATGCAATGCCCTTGATTCCTTTATGTTACAGGGACCTTACAGTTGTCAAGGTCCAGCAAGGGGCGGGACAGGCTGTAGTCATGGCTGCAGCTTACCTGCCATATGAAAAGAAGGAGCCAGTCTCGGCTGAACTCGACACACTTATTGGATACGTCGAGGAGAAGAAACTAGAGCTCATAATGGGGTGTGATGCTAACGCCCATAATGTGATGTGGGGTAGCACCGACACGAACGACAGAAGAGTGAAGTTGGCTGAATATTTGGTAAGCTCACCTTTATTTCTTTGTAACAAAGGTAACAAACCTACCTTTGTGACTGCCACAAGGGAGGAAGTAATTGATATTACAATGGCCTGTGATAGGGCGTGTGGTAAAATTCAAGATTGGCATGTATCGGATGAGATCTCACTATCTGATCACAGGTACATATGCTTTAGGTACAGGAGTAATAATACTGCCAAACTACATACGGTCTGTAAAAGGAACCCAAGACATACTGACTGGGTTTCATACAGAGAATTGCTAAAAATCGAATTATCGGTACTTTGCCCGAAGGGATGAGACTGGCAAAAGCTATGTCCATTGGAAAGGCAAATCCATTGTCGACTGTCAAGGACGAGAATGGTAGGCTAACTGAATCAGGTATGGAAACGTTAAAGTTGATGTATAAAACACACTTTCCTGGTAGTATTGAGACAACTATGGATCAAGCAGACCTCAACAGTCTTGAATCTTGGGAAGTAAGAACCCTTAAAAGAGACTGGGATGTGGCTAAGAAGATTGTAGATGACACCAAATTGAAATGGGCTTTGGGAACCTTGCAGCCATACAAGGCACCGGGCCCAGATGGCATCTACCCAATCTTTTTACAACAAGGAATCTCTATACTGAATCCCCACCTTTGTAGGCTATTCAAGGCCTGCATTGAAAGTCGCTTTTATTCCGAAGCCAGGAAAAGCGACATATGATGAAGCAAAAGCTTTTAGGCCTATAAGTCTTCAGTCCTTTGTATTGAAGACACTGGAGAAATTGGTGGATAGACATATAAGAGATGGTCCGCTAAAAAAGCATCCGCTACACAGCATGCAGTGTGCCTACCAGCCTGGCAAATCAACAGAAACAGCTCTGCATTGCGTGGTAAGTCAGGCTGAGAAGGCACTGGAAAATAAAGAACTTTGTCTGGGAGCCTTCCTTGATGTAGAGGGGGCCTTTGACCGGACTACTTTCGAATCCATTGGTAGGGCGGTGACAGAGCATGGAATACCAAGAACGCTCTGCAGGTGGATAGAAAACATGCTGAAAGGCAGGATAATTAACTCAGAACTGCTGGGTGATAAATTATCAGCGGTAACGACGAAAGGTTGCCCGCAAGGAGGAGTTTTGTCCCCGACTCTTTGGAGTCTAGTGGTAAACTCACTGATAGTGTCCTTAAATAAAGGACCGGTTATCGTGGTAGGTTATGCAGATGACATAGTCATTCTTATCAGTGGGAAAGTTCCTGACACGGTGAAAGGGCTCATGAATAAAGCTTTGGGAGAAGTACAGGAGTGGTGTACCACAAATCACTTAAGTATTAACCCAAAGAAAACGACAATTGTCCCCTTCACAAGGCTCCGGAAATTGACAGCATTGAGCAGCCTCAAAATGAACGGCATGGCGCTCAATCTGGCCAATGAAGTAAAAATATCTAGGAGTTACGCTGGATAAAGAACTGACGTGAAATACACACGTTACGAATGCCATAACAAAGGCCACCAGAGTATTTGGCATGTGTCGGAATACCTATGGTAAAACCTGGGGCTTGAAGCCATACATCCTACGTTGGATATATGAGATGATGGTGAGACCCATTCTGACCTACGGAGCACTGGTTTGGTGGCCAAAGGTTAAACAGGTAACTTGTATAAATGCCCTGAGGAGAATACAAAGAATGGCATGCTGTGCTATCTCGGGGGCATTCTCTACAACACCAACGGCATCTATGGAGATAATCCTAGAACTGCCACCGCTACATTTGTATATTGAAGGCGAAGCCTGCAAGGCTTTATACAGACTATCTTCTTCTGGTCTGTGGAGCAGGCACGCACCAAGGACAAGGCATACGCAAATTGAGACAACACAGGAGCTCGATAGGATGTTGAACATGGGAAGTGATAAGCTTCTCCCAGTATACAACTTCAAGAAGAACTATAAAATATATATCCCGACAAGGAATGAATGGAAGGGTGAATTTCGTCCCTCTGAACGAGAATGCTCAATCTGGTATACTGATGGATCAAAGAACAATCAGGGAACGGGAGCGGGCATCTACTCCGAGGACAGACAACTGTTCCAGAGCATGGGTCAGTTTGCTACCGTATTTCAATCAGAAACATATGCGGTAACTGTCTGTGCTAAAATGAATTTAGAGCAAGGGTTTAAAGACCACAATATCTATATTCTAACTGACAGCCAGGCGACTCTTACTGCGCTTAACTCTGACAGAATCGATTCCAGATTGGTCTTGGATGGTGTGAATGCCTTGAACCAACTGGGTAGACACAACAGACTGAGGCTGGTTTGGGTACCGGGTCACGTTGGGGTTGAGGGCAATGAGAGGGCCGATGAGCTGGCAAGGAAAGGATCGAGTATGCCATTCGTGGGACCCGAACCCTTCGTAGGCCTATCCTATAGCGTGGTAACTACTGCAATCAATGCGTATGTCGACAGTAGACACCAAGCTGAATGGAGAAATATGAGTGGACATATACACTCGAAGGTAACACTTGGTTTGGACAGCGCCAGGTGGCACAAAGTGATCTGCAAATACAGCAGGAAACAGACAAGAGTTCTAGTGGGAGCCCTGACTGGACACTTTGAAAATAACAGTCATCTCTTTAAACTAAAAATTGTCGAAAGCCCACTATGTAGGGCATGTGAGGAATCGGAGGAGACAATGAGACACATTTTGTGTATCTGTGACTCGTTAGCTGGTAAGCGTTTGGACCTCTTAGGATCACCTTATCCTGAGCTAGAGGACTACAGGCACTACGCACTGGGCGATGTTCTGAAGCTCATGCAGTCCTTCTTCAGAATAAACCGTGCGGGTGAGTAAGGCATGGGGTAAGTACAAAATAACCCAAAGGTTAGACGTGCTACCGACTCTGAGTCGGCCCCATCGAAGATAAGATAAGATAACATGGAGTTTAGCAAATGAGAGCTAAATTAGATTTTAGCTATTTAGGCAAACACAATCCTGCACTTCATTTAATGCAAAAGTTTAAAATATAAAACTTGTTACGCTACGTCGTATTTTGGTCTTGTTAAGGTTTAGCTGTAAACTATTAAAAAGTAATCATTAAACATTATTCAAATGTACAAATATTTTAGATTCAGCAATAGAACAAGAGGTTTGGATTTGTGCTGAGTTTACTTTCATTTGTTTTGTTTTACCACTCTTTTTAATGCATATATTATTTATAGTCACACCAGTGAACAAAATACCATAGAAGCCGCCTCGAACTACCGATTTGGCCCCACTATGGTGAGCCACAGCAGAATTTCTTATAAAGGTGAGCCACAGGGAATCACGAATTTGGGTTTACTGAATTCAATCAACTAAAAGTAATTCAATCAGTTTTTGCTAGTTAATTGCATATAAAACTTGTCGTTTTGAGTGGTGCCCAAAAGGTTAAATCTTTTTTTTAAATGCTTCTTGAATATTTTTTTTCGTTCATTGTGTAAGGCAATAAAATTGTCCTGCGACTATATTAAGTAATCAAAAATCTCTACCAATTGGATGTCTAGTTAGGCTTTCCCTGTTTTTAAAAGGTGCCACAGTAGACAACCGGCGTGATGTCAGTTGCATCATCACCTTAGTCTTGAGTGGTCTATCCTTGGTGTCTTATTCTTCGGGAAGTAGATTATAATCTTATGTAGATTCGATACATCTTTCGAATTGTATGTAAAATTTCTTTGCGGTTTAACTATACATAAATTACTTGTTTTTCTTTCAATGTCTTAATTTTGGATACAGTTTTGTCATTCTACAGCTACCTTACTCAGAAACGATGAGTATTAAGTAAATACATAGATATACACAAGACCCCACCAATTTTACCGCCCATAAGTAACTAATAAACGGAGAAAATAAACATTTATTATTTTATAATGAAATCTAGAATAGTTTTTTTCTACCTTTCGCATTATTATGAAAATTATACATATACAATAATAATACGATTTTACTAACTCAATTGCTGAACTGGAAGTCAATAAAGAAAAAAAACTTATTAGATTCTTGCTGAACTTGTAAGATGTTATTCGCTTTGGCATATTCTTAGAATGATGCTTTTTTTCCTGCGTGTTTTTTTTTTTTTTTTTTTCATTGCCTATGCCAAATTTTAATTTTTATTGATTGTATACGCAGGTCATCTGTTTTAAACAGGTGATTAATTCTGACGACACATATTATATAGAATCGTTTTTTAAGCTTTGCGTAACAGTTCGATTTTTTTATTTTATTCATAAATGACTTTTAACTTTGGGCCAAGATACATTTTACCCTTACTTCCTAAAGAGTTATTTTAGAACTATTATAATACCTTAACCATCATTTTCGGAATATATTCACGCACGACATTTAGATTTCTAAGAAAAATACATCGATTTACAACATCTATAGCATTACATCTAATTAATTATACATCTAATTTAAATATTTTGTCTTAATTACATATTAAATTTTATAAATTTGAATAAGTAGTAACTTAAAGATATAAACTCATTGATTACACTCTATAACTAAAATAAGTCAGGTTTATCTATTTTAAATTCAATTCAATATATTCCTAATCGTAACTTAATTACAATTTTCCCAAAATTCTGAATATTTGTGCTTTACTCACAAAGCTTTGTGTCAAAAATAAAACCAACTCTAAAACAGGATACAAAACATATGATGAGAAATAAAGTAATAGAATCGTTAACAAATTACCACTATTTACATTTAGAAATTATATCCATAGGCTTCAGTTTGCTCTGATTGCGTGACTGACCCAAAACAATAGTGTTTTTTTAGATAGTACGTCTAAACTCTACCGGCAATCACGTGTAAATTCAAATTCATTATTTGCATATACTTTAAAGGCTTTAACTATTTTCCGTCGAATATTTAAAAAATGTTCTATGATTGTTTTATCAGCGCACAGATTATTGATGTGATTAAAAATTTGATTTGTGAATATAATAAAGCCAAATATTTAAAACTACCGTTTTATATTTGATGTTATAAGCTATTGTTTATGGTAATTAGTTTCGATGGAATCGCGGCAATTTGTTTTGAATACTTGACTATAATTATTATTACAAATTCATTCCTCACGTCATTCATCTCATGTTTTCTGGAAGGAATACACCCAAAGAAGCATATGCATGAAGCTATAGTTGCATTTACATATTAATTGTAATTCTCAGTCAATTTCATTTTATATTATCAAAAAAACCGGCATTTGTGAAGGGAAGTGACGAAATCTTCGTAACTCATAGATTGTTCGTAGCATGATGGTTATAGTGCTACGAAATATCTAGTTTTAAAACGAAGTTTAGGAGATAAAAGGTAAATATGATTGGATATTTTCACCTGAAGATATTCTCGAGTGAATTTAATGCAAAAAAATGTAAATATCGGAATAAGTTCGTTAAGATATAATTTTTTCGACGAACTTGAGAGAAAAGGCCGTATTTTTGTCTTATTATAAATATGATGCAGCTGTAAACTATAAAAAAAGAATAATAAATCATCATTCAATGTACGAATGCTTTTCGTATCCTACCCCTATTCTAAGAGTATAATGAATAATTGACTTACGGGTTATATGCGTACAATCATTATTAATACAAGAAAACCGACAAATACATCTACCTATACTATAACCAACGAACGATTACACATACGCAATACACTACACCACATAATCTAGATTTTTACACTACTTTTTTTGGGTTTTTTTTATCTGTTTTTTAATAAGTAATTATTTTAATTAATTAAGATCTAGAGTATGACTACCCTACGTTATTTTGCATAAAGGGTACACTAACAGAATCTACTATTCTATTGACATATTTTTGTCTGTTTTATTATCTAACTTTAATTTTTTTGTGTTTTTATTTTTTTATATACTACTACTACGTGTATATGTACTACTTTAACATCTGAATCATCAGTTACATTATTTTATTTTTTATTCTGAACGTTAATAAATAATAACTGTCAAAAATGCTGCAAGCTAATTGCGAAATTAAAGAAAAGCTTTTTTTTGTTTATTCTTTAATATTTTTTTTTAGATTTTTTTATTTTTTTACCATTATAAGATTTAATTAAATTATTTTACATGAAATAAAATAAGTATACTTAGTGCCCTCTTTATTTTAAATCTAACACTTAAGTTACTACGCATTTGTAATTACATTTAAAATTTATTTTTATGTTTTTTTTTTTCCATTTTAGAATTACTTCATCAGGACCTTACCAATTAATCTATTTACACAAGCAAGACTATTTCATTATACAATTTTTTTATATAGTTTTTTACTTTCTGTATTTTTTTTAGTTTTCGTATTTTTATTCACACACATATTGCAAAAGAAAATATATAAGAAAAAGCCATCAAAACAATTTAACGCTTAAACTAACTGAGGAATAGATTTATTGAAAAAAAAATATTACTACAGCTATTACAGAGTCTTGCAGAAGAACTTAGGATGGACATCTAATTGCTATCTTTATACGTTTGAAGCCGGTATATTACATAGGTAAAAATCACTTCAAAAACATTACTTACTAAGGGAAATAGTTAAGTCTTATATTTTTATTTATCAAGTTAGTTTGGTACCTACAGGTTAAAACTTTCATACTACACATTTTTTTATCTTAACTATTTACATTCTTAACCTTTTAGCTAACGATTTTACGTGAAGTTACGTTAAATAGTTACGGTACGGGTCAGATACCTTACCGTGACTAAGAAAAAAATTATAAATCTATTGTATTCCTATTTTTTTAAGCATTACGCACTTATTATCTAAATACTTTTATTACATATGCTGTTTTTATTTATATATAGTGCTAGATTTTATTTGTTTATTTTTTGTTTTATTTTTAACTAGGTATATGTCATTATAGTTTATAATAAGACTTTTAATCAACTTACCTATTTCACTATTATTTGTCGATATTTGTAATTTTTATATATACATACTTACTACTATAGAGAAACTATTTACAAGAAATATTACAACAATTGGCTAAGACCAATAATGATATTTCCGGAGTAAATAAATCGAAAAACGGGCCTCCGGCTCTCTCACACACGATGATGAATTACTGTGAGAGTGTGGTACTTCCCCGGACGAGCCGGCCTTTCATGCTACTAGTTAGCTGCCAGTAGCAGGGCTCTACCACGACTGACTGAAAATATTCGAATTGTTATCTTTTTTCCTCGCTGCATTTTTCAGACATCTTTTGAGTTAGATCGTTTTAAATACGACTCTACACCTCGTGATCAATGACCGAGGGGAATTATGCTAGATTCATGATCATTTATTCCTTTAGAACGTGGTAGTTATAAAGATTCATTCATTATTCAACCAGAGTTGGCGTAGGAATTTTACATTATTAGAAGGCTTACAATGATTTTCATAATTATATCAAAATAAATTAAATGTCAAATATTAAATTGATAAAAATTTGATATCTGATATGCAGGCTGTCTTTAAATTTTGAAAATGGTAAGCGTTTTACTTTGTCAGGCATCTTATTGTATATTTTTACACACATTTTTTTTATGGTATAGAATGGCAAGCGAGTCACCTGACGGTAAGCGATCAGCATTGCCCATGGGCAACTGCAATGGGTGTAAAAGGAGTGTTGCTGGCCTTCTAAGGAGTTAGTGAAGCGCATGGGGGGTAGGAAATCGGGGAAAGGATGGGCCTCCGGCTCTCTCACTCACCGAACGAAACATAGAAGCGGTGAAGCTTCTACTCAATCGTCGATATTCTGTGAGAGTGTGGTACTTCCCCGGACGAGCCGGCCCATTAATGCTACTAGCAAAAATTTAATTTTGCCGGTAGCGTGGCTCTACCACAATTAAAAACATATTTTGTATCAATTTTTTAAATACATTGTCGTGTCGTCGGGTTTGTGGTAAAAAACTACCTAACTAATATATGTGTCCGTAGATGTAATTCCTTTGCCTTTACATAAATAAATTGTACATTTATTCTCAAATGTTCTTTTCTTCTTCTCCTATCTTACTTTATGTGGTTTCGGGAGTCGGGACAGCATGCAAGTCTTATTAAAACTTTCCATGCTGTAAAAGTTACAGTTTATTACAAGCTTTTATGTTGTTTCATCTGTCCAGATGCTTGTCTGTAATCGAATCTTGCAAGTTAAATTTGACCCACTTCCCGGTTATCAATTGAGCTGACTTTGCATGCATGTGTAAATCGGATGACAATCAATCAATCAATCCATCCAGACCAGTTTCGGCCACAGCGACTCGGAAGCTGACTAATGAGAGCTACGTTTGTGAGCTCTCAGGTGAGTGATATAGCCAATCTTTGCAGTGAAAATACGTCCACACTTACTGCAAGTCAGCACCCCTCCGATATAAATATATTGGATGGCCCCGGGTGGCTGGGCCTTAAGCTCGTCTCGTTTAGCATCGAGCTTTTCTTTACGACGCTTTTCAAACTAAAGCACCTTGGTGCTCACGATAGGTATGCCTCCACCGCGGCCGGTCCGCTGCCATTGTCTCCCATTGGGACGGTTCCAGGTCACATCGCTTCATGTGACGCTTAAGCACATCGTTGTACCGCAGAAGTTGGCGGCCTGGTTTCCGCTTGCCATCCTGCACTTCAGAATAAAAGATGCGCTTCGCCACTCTGTCATCTGACATGCGGGAGACATGGCCAGCTCACCGCAGCTGACAAATCATTAAATACGCCTCTATTCCACCAACATTAGCTTGTCGTAGTACTTCCGTATTACGAACATGGTCCGGCCAATGGATGTTCATAATGTCGCGGAGGCGTTTAGATGGAATTTATCCAATGTGCGGATATGCTTGCGGTATAGACAACACGTTTCGGAGGCATACAGAAGATTTGGCAGAACTATTGCCATGTACATAGATACTTTCGTAGAGAGCTTTATGTCATGCGAGCGGAATACCCCGATACAAAGTGTATCAAAGGCCGCAGCAGCTGCTCCAATTTTACTGTTGACCTTATTATCAAGGAGACACTTGGATGTTATAGTGCTTCCCAGATATTTGAACTTGTCTAGCTGCTTAAGCGAGTCGTCACCGAGTTTAATGTCGACTGGGGCACTGGTCAGTGTATCAAGAGCCATGACTTCGGTCATCTTTACTCTGATCTTGTCAGTACAACCCATAAGGCTTCTCGAGGCACTCAGTCGAAAGCTATCTCAAGGTCAACAAAACAAAGGCACATTGGTTGACCTCGATTCGGTCGGAAGACAAATTGAGTTACGGGCAAAATGTCTTCAGACAAGGGCATCAAGCGATTTAGTTAAATTCGCGCAAAGACTTTTCCAGGAGTAGTCAGTAGTGAAATGCCTCTATAAGAATTGCAATCTGATTTGTCACCTTTGTTCTTGTAAAGAGGGCAAACACGTGAGACACGAAAGTTATCAGGTACTCACTCCTTATCCCACATCTGAACAAATAACTTCCAGATTGTTTCATGCAATTCTGTACCCCATACTTCAGCAGTTCCCCAGGTATATTGTCAATGCTAACCGCTTTTTTGTTCTGCTGTTGTTGAACGGCAACAACAATCTCGCGCAAATCAGTGGGTCGTCCAGATTGCTGATTGTGGGACATGCTGCTATCGAGCGGATGTACGAAATGGCCACAGCTCGATCAACATTGAGCAAGGTGTTAAAATGCTCTGCCCATCTTTGGAGTACGTCTTGCCTGCCGGTAAACAATTGCGTGCCGTCGAGAGATTTCAGGGGCACTTTAGAACCAAACACGTTACCAACAAGTTTTCGCATCTCATCATAAAAGTCACCCAACTGGTTAGTATCAGCGAGCCACTGCATGCGCTCGGCTTTGTCTCGCCACCACTTGTCTTTTATTTTTCGTACATATCTCTGTAGCTCTGCACCACTTCGCTTGACCTGTTCTGCATGACAATCATCTGGATGCTTACGTAAGAGTGATCGGTGTTTCTGAATGGCTTTTGACAAGACTTCGTCATTGTCATCAAACCAATCCTCGTGTCTGCTGGGTGTGATGCCCAGTGTCTGCAAGGCGGCAGTGACTAAACAGGACAAAAGCGTTTGCTAATTAGCCACAGAATCTTCACCCTCAACGTCCATCCTCTGGATCGCACCACTAACTGACTGTGCATAGTTCTCACGCACCTCTAAACTTTCCAATGTTTCTATATCTATGCGTTTAGGTTTCACTCCTTAGGATCGGTGAGGAGGATGAAGTCAAAGCTGTTGTTTAGTTATGACCAGACGGTGATCCGTGCTACAGATCGCATTGGCATCACGCATAACACGAGTGATATGTACCAGGGAAATGTCTCTTTGCCGGACAATCACGTAGTCAATCAGGTGCCTATGTTTCGACCTTGGATGCATCCATGTGGTCTTATATTTTTCCGGAAGTCTAAACATGGTGTTGGTGATATTCAGTTCGAATTCGGCACAGAGGGACAAAAGGAGTTGTCCATTATCATTCATGTTGCCAACACCATGTCTTCCCAAGATTTAGGCCAAGCTTCAAAGTCATGTCCGAGTCCTAGGAGGGATTTTAGATAGGGCTCGCGTAACTTCTTCATAAAACTTGGCCTTAATGTCATAATCCTTGTCCATTGTTCGTTGTTCATAAATACTGATGACATTGAGGTAATTGTCATTATCTAGGTGTAGGCGCAGCGTGGTGACGCGGTCCGAAATGTGAACAGGATACTCCTCTAATTTATTAGCAATGACATTTCTGATCGCGAAACCAACACCGGATCTTCTAGGCTCTGAAGACGGAGTACCTTTCCAAAAGAAAGTATACCCGCCCAGACGTTCCACTCTCTCTCTTTCGTCGGGCAGGTGTGTCTTACTGACAGCTGCAATATCCACACCATAGCGTCGGAGTTCTCGAAATAGGAGAGAGGTTTAACGAAGAGGAACCAAGTTGCTTTCGCGGTAAAGGAGAGTGCGCACATTCCACGCTGCAAAGGTCATATTTTGGGTAAGGGTCTCACGTCTATTAAGTTTTCTTTGTATCTTTCGACCACGTGTGAGTGATGCAGAAGCAGCCGTGGTAATTACCCCTGAGTATCTTTCTAGTCTATTCCCCGGAAAGGGTGAAGCAGGGCCTCTCTAAATAGAACTGCTTCGTCACTCGGGGCGCTGCCGAGTTGCGCTGTTGAACCCAATGCAGCGCAAAACGACCATCTTTCCCTCGCCGCCTTCGTGCAGACATCAGACAAAGCTTGACTGGCATCACAGCCAAACCTCTCTACCTCTATCCATCGCCGCTGGACTGAAACTGACTGTATAATAAAATTATTTATTTGCATTCTGGTGAGCATTCATTTTTACATTATTGATAAGATTATATTTATTTATTAAGTAAAAATCTTTAAACACACCACTTCAACCAAACTACCTACTAAATGTTTTCGAATCAGTTAATTAGTTACAGAATTATCTATCTATCTATATATATCAGGTATTTTACGACCCTCTCTGTACTACTAGAGCCATACTTGGCCAGAGCAGCCAGAGGACTCGGCCTACACTCTCCACGCTGGCCGGACAGGTTTGAGAGGTCTCTCAGATGTTTATAAGCTTTGTTTAGCTTGTATTTCCTAAGTCGCCTTCTACGACATCCACGGGAAGATTTGGAGTGGTCCTATTCTACTCTGCCGGGTACCACACGGCGTTACAGAATTATATATATGGTAAAAAAAATCCAATCTTTTTAGTGTCGGTTAAAAATACGTTTTTAGTATTGATCTTTACTTGAGAATACGACTAGGTTTTTTTATTAATTATTTTGCCTTTTTAGTGTTTTTGTAGTGATTCGTTTGTTACCGCTTTCAGAGGTGTTTTCTTTTATTAATTATCTAAGTAACTCTACATTTAAGCCTTCCATTTTAGTTTTTTCAGTGATGCCTACATGGGTTATTTTGAAACGTTAGCGATAGAAAATTATCGTCCCAGCCACAAAAAGTCCACTGCTGGACATGGGCCTCTCCCAAGGATTCTTCGTTACATGGGATGGGAGGATATTGTAATAATAATTATTATGATTTAATTTAAGGAGGATAAAATAGTCGTTGATAATAATATACCATTCTATCAGATGACCCGCTTACTCGTTTGCCGTTCAGTATAAAAAAAGACTTCACTTTATTGTGTCAAAAGTTTATGATTTTTGATTTCGAAGTAACACTCAGTATACCTATAAGTACTTTGCAGCCTAAGTTGGAATTTTGAATGTATGTGGGTTTTGCCTTCATGTTATGCTCGTAATGTAAAGTGAATCTAGAAACGTAACTATTATGTTAAGGGTAATAGTATGTACCTACATAATCAACAATCCAAGAGCGGCTAATTAAATTTATTTTATTAAATATATATTCATCTTGGACTAAAACAATGAACCAAGAAACAAAATATATTTGAAGTATTAAAGAAAGTTTGAATCTGTTGTAATGTTTTTTTTTTTAATTTAATAAACCAATTATGCCCTATATTATCACATTGCGCTGCGAACTTATACTATTATACTTAAAAAAAGAATTATTTTAACCATATTACCTAGCTATATTACAAAACCATCAGTATTATTGTCTGTACTGTCTAGTATTTTTTTATATTATTTTAATTTTTTTATATTTTTTTGGTATTTTATTTTAACATTATTTTATAAAATTGAAATTACTATCATTACTTATACTATTTAGAAACTTTACGCCAGTTTAGCCCGAAATATTTATGAGCATAAATCTTATTACATTACACAGTTATAAATTAATTTTACTTTAGTTTCAGAGTAATATACTTTTAGCTAAAAAAAAATTTTTTTATAAACTAATTTTATTCGTGAATATAGGTATTTTTAAATTATTAACCTAACTAAAAACAAAAAACCTAACTAAAAACATAAAAAAATCACATAACTACATCACATATACAAAAAAAAATACAAATCGTACAATCCCTTCAGATGCTGACTGGGCACCGTGCAAATCGTGTTTTTTCCTCGCTAGCTTAATCTACGCCAATCCCGTTCATAATTTATCTCATAGAGGTCAGTGAAAGTTCTTCGTCTTTTCGAACCCAAGATGGGTTCGTGGAATATGTTTTTAACTCTGACAGTGAGATACCTCTATGTGGATATGGTTTCCTATTTCTTTGGTGACTTATACTTTCGTCATTTATTATAAAATATAAATAGCAGGACAACACTGACATAAGTATGATTTTCATAATATTTTTTAATTGAACCAGTAAATACAATAACATCATCACTTTAATATTGCACAGCAATAGCATACAAATTAATAAAGTATTGAACGTTTAAATGCAATGTTGTATGTTGCAATCGTTCTGTAATTTCGTCAGTCATGCCAATTTTGGATTAAAGCTACAGAAGATGGGAAAATCTTGCAGGTATTTCGTTGAAATGTTAGATATTTTTAGAACCAGTTATATTTATATGACTAATATAATATTATATTTCTACAATTAATTTGGATATTTTTTTTTTATTTAATTTATATTATATGTTTTTTACATAAATAATTAAGATCCTACAAAACATCCAACAACAAAAGTGGTTACGTATTATTCTAGTTATGATATGTTTGAGTGCTTCAGTAGTTTTAATACCATATATATCACTATTATTAAGTTATTTTGTTAATTAATAAGTATTTATACCTTTTTTTTGTTATATTTTAAATTATATTATCCCTGTTTAAATATTTACTTAAATACTTTATCTATCTTTTTATTTATGTTGAAAGCTTCTCAATAATTCAAATATCTATTCCAGCAATGTACAGCTTTTTAATGATAGTATATAAATACAATGTAATGATATACGGAGACGCAATTTTTTTTTAAATCTATGGATATACGTGATATAGTCTTAAAATTGTCTTTTTGTAATTTTTATGATTTTTTTATCCCAATACTACATTATTATGTAATTAGTAAAATGTTATATATTTTGCTGTATGTATACTACTATATACTATTACTATATAAAAAACAAAAGGTCATTTTCGTCTATCAAGAATAAATTAAGTATGAAATTATGTTATTAATAAAGTTTTACCATAAGAAATAGGGGTATAAGAATTTTTTTTAAATCACTGCATTTAACTTGTATAAAAAAATTAAAATCGTCGTTTTATTATCTGTAGGTCACGTGACCAAAAAATGTGGACCGCTATGTTGTTTGACTGCTATTTGACCGATAAGTAATTTCTTGTGAGTAACAACAGTGGAATGTTGATATATCTCTATTATATACTAGCTGCCCCGGCGAACTTCGTTTCGCCATAAGTTAAAAACTATCCTATCTCTCAAGTTGGATCGAACTGCACATGGTGTGCGAATTTTATTATAATCGGTTAAGTGGTTTAGGAGTCCATTGAGGACAAACATTGTGACACGAGATTTATATATATTAAGATTTTTTCTTATTACATTTAATGCAGTTATTTTATGACCAATAACGATAAAGATCTTAAGGGTACATCAATAACGGTTACGTTACTTCATTTTTAGGGTTCATTTTTACCTCAAAAGGAAAAAACGGGCCCTTATTGGATCACTTTGTTGTCCGTCCGATGTCACAGTCCGTTTTTTTCCGAAACTTTAAGAACTATACTGTTGAAACTTGGTAAGTACATGTATTCTGTGAACAGCATTAATATTTTCACGACAAAAATATTAAAAAAAACAATAAATTTTGGGGGTATACCCATACTTAGAACTGAAATTCAGTTTTTTTTTATCAATCCCATGCGTGTGGGGTATCTATAGATAGGTCATCAAAAATTTTATAGAGGTTTCTAATTGACCGAGCGAGCGAAGCGAGCGAAGCGTCTCAGTTTCCACTGGCCCAAAATTCTTTTGTCCGTCTGTCTGTCTGTCTGTCTGTCTGTCTGTCTGTTCTCGCCTACAGGTCGCATTTCTCAACCGATTCTCATGAAATTTTGTGAGCAGGTTTGGTAATTGTATAGAATTTTTTTGTCGTGCCAGTATTTCGAAATTTTAAAAAATGGCGGATATATGGGGTTCCGAAACTTAAAAAAACTCATAGCACAGCTATTTCGAAAAAAAAACAAAAATGTCGTAAGACTTTTTTGTTACTCTCATTAAGACACAACTTTTTTGTCTGAACAACTTTTTTATACGATAAACTTGAACGTGTTTATAGTCGGCAATTTGCCCAAAAGTTGTCTGAAATCGATTTTCTCTATATTTATGAAAGAAGTTGAAGTACGGGAAGTGGGAGAGGGAGTGAAATTGAACAACTTTCCCTAAGGAACAAAAATCAAAATATGAAAAATATTTTTGGCTTAAAGCATGATACTGCGTATTACTTTTATAATTGAAAACACTGAATAAACTTGAATCCTGAAGTAAAAATTAAAAATAAATAAAAAAGATCCACATGCTATCCTGTGACTTGAACCCGGGGCTTATAGATGCCGGCCACTTCTTAACGTAAAGTTCGCATGTTTATCTGACTTAGTTGAAAATTAGCGTCCTATTAAAATTTTAACCAATTGGTAACATAACAAGTATGAAACCGGGTATTTAAACTTTGCCTCCTATTCTCCCATGCCAAGTTCGCTATTCCGATATTTCCGATCTTGAAGAGGATCACTCCAACTTAGTTAATGTGTACAAAATCATACTAAACATGGTGCTCAAGGGCCGTGTTTCCATACAAGAGCAGTCCCCGATTCCTCGCCGGATAGTACCAATAAGGTAATGATTTTTTACTAAAAAAATCTCTATGTTAAAATTTTTTCATAATTGAATTATTTAAAGAGTTATGAACCTTCAAAAACATGAAAAATTGGTACGAATTTCCGTTGTGTTCAAACATCAAGAAAACAAATTTAGGCAATTATATAAGAAAAAGAAACGCAGAAAAACAGCCATAGCTTATTTTAAATTTTTAATGAAAAAAGAAATTAAATCGGTTAAGTTTTGTAAGTATTTTCCGGCCGAGCTGCAGTTATCTCTATAGCACTCTGCGGGGTTTGTTAGGGCACGTGGCGCGACAGCAATAGATATTATAAATATCTATTTTTCAATTTTCTCGAGCTTAGTTTGTGTGAAAGACAGTTCCAAAATGGTAAAATGTGAAGCCCCCCCGCCCCCCTCTATAACTTCTAAGATAAGAGAATGATTAAACTAAAAAAATATATAATGTACATTACGCAAACTTTCACAAAAATTGATCAGAACGAGATCTAGTAAGTAGTTTTTTTCATACGTCATAAATCGTAAACCGCCGCAATTTACCCTTAATTCAATCAACTCAAATATAACAAGAATTTTTATATTATGTTATTAAATAATATGATATGACTAATATAATGTAACCCTTTACAATCTTAGAACACCTTTTATTATTTTTATTGTAGTAGCAGGTAATATCTATATCACAGTTTTTCTTTTATGTCTAAAAGTTTATTAACTTTATCTTTATCTTTATCTTTATCTACTTTTTAAAGTTTTTTTTTAATGTACTGCTTACATGCGTACCTAGATTTTAAATAATCACAGTGAGAGAAGCTTTATTTTACGTGTTTTATCTTTTTTCATATAGATGTAAAAGTTTTGTGCTTTTGTCAAAAAAATCTGAAAAGTCAAATATATTTCTAAAAGGTAGCAAATCATGCTACTGCTGAAGTTTTGTTTGCTTTTTGAATTTAACTAATAATCAATTGGTACATGATTAACACTGATAAGCGTAATTCTTTAGAGACTTTAATTTGCATAACTTATACCTATTAATTGAACGATGAATAATTATAACTTACTTAAGTAACTATGAATATGACAGCAGGTAATAATGTTACCATTTTTCCTTTATGTCTAATAGACTATTTTTGTTTTTATATTGATATCAAAATATCAAACTGAAATTCATATCAAATACTCAAGTTTACTGTCCCTTGGAGCTGTGAAAAAATCAAACTTCTAAGCTAACGCAATCAAAAGATGCAATCAGAAGAAAGCCATTTATGCCGCAATTTTACGACATCCGCAATGAAATCAAAACCTACAGGGTACTTGCCGTGAACTCAGAATCTTGAAATTTGGTACGAAGCAACATCTTAAAGCACGGATAAAGGAAAAATTGCGAAATGCATACATTTTTAGTTACATTATACATTAAAGATACTATCAATAATTTTCGCACTTGGCCGGTTTTTTGTTCTTATGATGTCATGGTTGATAATAATAGCAAAGTAAAATTTCTCGTTTCAGTTATTTTTTTTCGATATTTCGAGATTTTTGTTAGACTTTCGATACTATTTTGAGGAAATAAAAATACCAGTTGACTATCGAGTTCATACAAACATATAGGAATATTTTGAACAACAGTAGAATAGTATATTATGTATTAATTTGTGAGATTTCCTTGATTAAACCATGTAAGTACCCTACTGTAGCACCGTATTTTATTTAACTAGTATTTGAATGTTTTATTCATGAAATTGTTTTATAATATATAGTAATGTAACCCTTTACGATCTTACAACATCTGTTACAATTTTTATTGTAGTAGCAGGTAATATCTATATCACAGTTTTTCTTTTATGTCTAAAAGTTTATTAACTTTATCTTTATCTGCTTTTTAATGTACTGCTTATATGCGTACCTAGATTTTAAATTATCACAGTGAGAGAAGCTTTATTTAATAATAAAAAAAATATATATGTCTAAAAGGTAGCAAATCATGGTACCGCTGAAGTTTTGTTTGCTTTTTGCGTCTAACTAGTAATCAATTGGTTCATGATTCACACTGATAAGCGTAATTCTATAGAGACTTTAATTTACATAACTTATTCCTATTAATTGAACGATAAATAATTATGACTTACTTAAGTAATTATGAAGTATGAAAGCAGGTAATAATGTTACCATTTTTCCTTTATGTCGAATTGACTAGCTTTTTTTTTATATTTATTAATTTTTTTTATACTTGTGTAAGCATTAACTTTAAAACCCTAATAAAATTACCGATCTATATTTCCGTTTCCCCTTCCATACATATTTCCTAATTCGCCGAGACGGCCTGTGATTGGCCGAAAAGACAGTCAAAAAAAATATGGCGATCGAGTCATGTTAGCGCGTCGCTTGCGCTGATAAAACAACTAAAAATAACGTCTCCTAAGAGTTCGCTGGCCGAAAAGAACCTTAGATCTCATCCGCGAGTGTGTGATGGTGTACCACAAGTGTAGGCAGCAAGAAAATAATAAAGTTCAAGCACAAGGGTCGTCGGCCGGTCGACCAAGGTCCCGTGAAGGCGAATCCTTTCGAATCCTGTTCACAAACGAATCCAGGTGAGTGCTTACTTTTTCCTCTACTGTGATTCTGGGGTTGACCGGAGAATGCAGTGGCTCTTTCAGGAAGACGCAACATTAATTTATGGTGCCTCCTGTGAGGACATTCCTCACGTACTTATTTCAAATTTACCCACTTAATTTCAATATTTTCAATTAAAGTTATTTCCAAATAAGGATAACTAATTTATTCATAAATAGACTTATTATAGATTCAAATTAACTAGGTACTTACCCACCTAGCATTTGTCTATTTGTCTAACAATCTCGGATCAAACAGGAAATTCCATACCTGTGCCATACCATAGTAAATACCTATTGCTTACGAGTACATACTTCTTATCTCGTTAATTCCCTTGTAATAATCCCTTAATCGTTCGATTTGTATGCCATAAGGTACTATCTTGTTACTCAGGCTTACGAACTATTTTGGATAGCCTAGATACCTACCTAAGGTTAATTAATAGCAGCGAGGTGTGTATTTATGATTATAAGTAATAGTCCGTAGTTTTAAAACCTACGTGTTTTGTGAATATCTGTTCCATTACTCAGTTTCCATTTAAACTTTTGCTACCTACCTACCTTACTCGTACTTTCACAATTAGTGCTTGGCGAAAACATGGCAGAAGGAGAATTAATGTCAACCATTAAAAAACGTGAATATGAGTTTAAAAATATGCAAATACTTTATGACTTGGCAAATGACATGGCAAAAATTACGAAAGAAAATAAAACTAAATTGGCATCCTTTTGAGCTAGGTATAAAAGAATTGATATAATTCATGATAATTTCATGGAATGCAACGATCGTGTAAACCAGTTGCAACTTAAACTAAATCCTCAATTTGTTATCGATAATAATGCTTTGTTGTCATTTGACGAGTTATACTATTTTGTAACTGAGTTTGCTGACTCTCTCGACGTCAGTTCGCGCTCGGAACTGTGTCAAGGTCATGCGCATTCCAACTCTCAAGTAAAATTACCTAAATTGCAAATAGCTAAGTTTGATGGTAATATAGAGAACTGGCAGATGTTTAAAGACAGTTATACGTCGCTTGTGCATAATAATGTTTCGTTGTCGGACACAGAGAAATTTTACTATTTGTTGTCATGTCTGTCTGGATATGCCCTGACACTAGCTAAGGGTGTTCCTATAACATCAGCTAATTATTCTGTTGTTTATGCAGCGTTGCTAGACAGGTATGATAATAAACGTATTTTAGCTACCGCTTATTTAGAAAAAATAATAAAATTAAATCCGATCCAACGGCCATCATTATCAAACTTATCACAATTAACCAACACACTTTATGAATGTGTTAGTGCCTTGCGCGGGTTAAATATTGATGATTTAAGTGAATTTCTTTTATTTTACATAGCATCTCGGCCGCTTGATACAGAAACTAGGAAAAGGTTTGAATTACAAAATACCGAAGAAATTCCTAAATTTAATAATTTGATTGTCTATTTACAGAATTATATAAAGGTATTAGAGGTTAGTCAACCTAGTAATTTACAGTCATTCAATTCTACAAATAAACAAAACCACAATAATACAAAGAAAGATAATTTTTCTCGGCAATCAAATTCTTCCTTAATTACTTCTTCGAACTCAAATAATAATAAACCTAATCAGGCTGTCTGTGCGTATTGTCATGAAAATCATTCAATGTATCGCTGTGGTAAAGTACATTCTATGAATCTAGGACAGCGACTACAATTAGTTAAAGAGTTACAATTATGTCAAAACTGCTTAAGGCTCACACTAGTGCAGACTGCAAGTCTAAGTCCATGTGTTTCATTTGTAACTCAAAACATAACACATTATTACATGAAGAACATAAAAGTTTATTATCTAATACCATTGACCTAAAGACTTCTGAGAATTCCAATATGAGCACTTCCCTAACTTGTACAACTCAGCCAAACATGTCAAAGTCACCTATGAGTACCAAAATTATTGGTTCAGCAGTGGTTCGGTTGAGAAGAGTGGATGGTTCATTGCAGCATGCTCGTATAATCATAGATAGTGGTTCGATGGACTCTTTTATTACAAGTAGCTGTGTGCGACAGTTAGGTTTACATATAAAAAAGTGTAATTTAAATGTAACCGGTCTCGGTCAAAATTATGTATGTAATATTAAAGGTTATACTTTTGGCTCTATTGTGCCTAGGTCAAATGACTCGCCCCAATTTGATATACCATTAGTGGTTTTGCCTAAAATCACTTCAATGGTTCCTTCAACCTCATTACCATCAGTTGTCAAGGAAAAGTTTAAACATCTGGATCTCGCCGACCAAGATTTTGATAAATCGGGTCCGATCGATCTGTTGTTAGGAGTAGACTGTTTTGACCAGATATATACTGGTTCACGTTATTGCCCAGGTCCTGGTTTTCCATGTGCACTGTCTAGTGTATTCGGCTGGGTGATAAGTGGTCAGTTTCTTCAAAACGTGGTGGCTCAAACTCCAGTCACACCCGTTACGTCACTCACCGCGTCTTCTAGTGCGCTCGATGAGAGCGTTCAACGGTTTTGGGAATCCGAAGAGTCGTCGAAATGTAAAATTTCCGGTCCTAAGGATGAAATATGTGAAGTGGCTCAAACTTCAGCCACACCCGTTACGTCACTCATCGCGTCTTCTTGTGCGCTCGATGAGATCGTTCAACGGTTTTGCGAATCCGAAGAGCCGTCGAAATGTAAAATTTCCGGTCCTAAGGATGAAATATGTGAAGTGGCTCAAACTTCAGCCACACCCGTTACGTCACTCATCGCGTCTTCTTGTGCGCTCGATGAGATCGTTCAACGGTTTTGGGAATCCGAAGAGCCGTCGAAATGTAAAATTTCCGGTCCTAAGGATGAAATATGTGAAGTGGCTCAAACTTCAGCCACACCCGTTACGTCACTCATCGCGTCTTCTTGTGCGCTCGATGAGATCGTTCAACGGTTTTGGGAATCCGAAGAACCGCCGAAATGTAAAATTTCCGGTCCTAAGGATGAAATATGTGAAGTGGCTCAATCTCCAGCCACACCCGTTACGTCACTCATTGCGTCTTCTTGTGCGCTCGATGAGATCGTTCAACGGTTTTGGAAATCCGAAGAACCGTCGAAATGTAAAATTTCCGGTCCTGAGGATGAAATATGTAAACAAAAATATAAAATTGGCACATATCGTACCTCCGAAGGTCGTTATGTTGTACCAATTATGCTTAAAGATGATACTCCAGCCTTAGGGAAATCATATCATCAGGCTCTTAACCGTTTTCTCAACTTGGAAAAGCGTCTTGCCAGCCAGACTGAGTTAAAAACGGAATATAAGGAATTTATGCAGCAGTACGAAGATCTGGGACATATGCAGCCTGCTGAATCTTTGTCTACTGACCGTTATATTATTCCTCACCATTGTGTAATACGACCCGATAGTACAACGACACGTTTACGAGTAGTCTTCGATGCCAGTAGTCGGACCTCGAATAATCTGTCACTCAATAATATTGTTCGTGTGGGTCCTAAGTTGCAAGTGGATATTGTCGATTTAGTGACAAAATTTAGACTTCACAAAATAGTTTTTACTGCCGACATCCGTCGTATGTATCGGCAAATATTGATAAGACCCGAGAAATGGACTACTAACGCTCCTCGTCTTCTTAAGGACGTTCCTCCTGAATTTTGTCAAAGTTCCAAATCCTTCGATGAATCGGGAAATGAGTTTGTCAAAATATTAGGGATACGATGGAATCCCATTAATGATTCTTTTTCATATGCCTTTTCAGACTCGTTCGAAGTCAAATTTACTAAAAGATCCATACTCTCTTTAGTAGCCCGCATTTTCGATCCACTCGGTTGGATATGCCCAGTAGTCTTTGCAGCAAAATCGATGTTGCAAGAAATATGGCGGTTAAATTTATCGTGGGATGAGACTATTCCAAAACATTTAATCAAACAATGGCATTTAATAGCGGCCAATTTGTCTGATTTACGAAAAATTTCTCTTCCGCGGTTAGTTATACCTTCCAATCCGATGGAAGTACACTTGGTAGGTTTCTGTGATGGTTCTCTGAAAGGCTATGGTTGTTGTGTGTATATTTGTGTGGTAACTAATGAGCCCAGAATTTCTACTGCGACTAGTTTACTGATTGGAAAATCTAGAGTAGCTCCTTTAAAACCTACCACGGTAAATAGACTCGAGCTAAGCGCAGCGGTGCTTCTGGCAAAAGTTCTATCGCATATGTATAATTTGCTTAAAGACCATATAACTATTAATTCTATTCGAGCTTATTCAGACAGCAGCACTACCTTGTCATGGCTTAATACAGCCCCTCATTTGTTAAAAATGTATGTAGCCAATCGTGTCATTCAAGCAACTGACTTGATTAGTACCGATCACTGGTATTATGTTTCGTCTAAGGATAACCCGGCCGACTGTTGTAGTCGCGGAGTGTCCTGTCCAGAGCTTATAGACCATCCTCTGTGGTGGAAAGGTCCTTCTTGGCTACAGGATTTGCCTAGTCAATGGCCTAACAAACGGGTTCTACTTCCAAAAGAATACTTACCCGAGTTTAAATCACTAGAAACTAAAAGTCTTCACATGATTAATGTGAGTAACCCACTTCTGGACTTAATTGCCAGACATTCCTTTTTTACAAAAATTCTAAGAATTGTAGCATGGTGTATAAGATTTATTTCAAATTCGAGGGTTGTAAGGCAAAATCGAATTCTTTCATTTCTCAGTAGTACTGAACTCGAGAAGTCAACTAAAGTATTATTTAAATTGAGTCAGTATCATTATATGTCTTCCGAAGTCAGTCGAGTGCGAGATAATGAACCATGTGTAAAGTCCATTCAAAAACTTTCACCTTTCCTGGACGATGATGGGATCGTGCGGGTACGGGAACGCATCGATGAGGCTAATCTGTCACCATCTGCGTTACACCCTTTTTTGTTACATAAACAATGTCCAATATCTAAAATTATAATAAAACATTTTCATAAAAAATATTTGCATTGTGAACCTCGAACCTTACAATCTCTTATTCAACGCCAGTTTTGGATAATTGGATTGAGACTTCTGATACGTACCGTGCTGTCAAAGTGTGTTAGATGTTTTATTTCGTGTCCGCGCTCTCGTTGGGTCATGCTTAAGAAAATTACCCAGAGATTTTGGCGCGTATGGCAGCGTGATTATCTTCATACATTACAACGAAAGAACAAAAGGTTCGTACATGAACCAAATATTAAAATAGATAACTTAGTCATAGTTAACGAACCTAATCTTCTGCCGATGTTTTGGAAGTTAGCACGTATTGTGCAAGTGCATGCTGGTTCGGATCAAGTAATCAGAGTAGTTACTTTCCGAACTGCTAACGGAAAGACCTTTCGTAGGCCGGTAGTAAAGGTTTGTCCCTTACCAATTAATTAAGATATTTTTCATAAATTACTAAAACATAAATACACACTATCCAATCCTTAGGCTAGTTAAAACTTATTTATTACTTTATCTTTCGAAAATAATATTTCTAGATATTCTTGCAATAGTGCGTAGCTATTGCTTTTGTTTTTTTTTTATCTTTCAATTTGCATTCTCTGTGAAACCCTTGTGGATTTCAGGTGGGGGAAAATGTGTAAGCATTAACTTTAAAACCCTAATAAAATTACCTATCTATATTTCCGTTTCCCCTTCCATACATATTTCCTAATTCGCCGAGACGGCCTGTGATTGGCCGAAAAGACAGTCAAAAAAAATATGGCGATCGAGTCATGTTAGCGCGTCGCTTGCGCTGATAAAACAACTAAAAATAACGTCTCCTAAGAGTTCGCTGGCCGAAAAGAACCTTAGATCTCATCCGCGAGTGTGTGATGGTGTACCACAAGTGTAGGCAGCAAGAAAATAATAAAGTTCAAGCACAAGGGTCGTCGGCCGGTCGACCAAGGTCCCGTGAAGGCGAATCCTTTCGAATCCTGTTCACAAACGAATCCAGGTGAGTGCTTACTTTTTCCTCTACTGTGATTCTGGGGTTGACCGGAGAATGCAGTGGCTCTTTCAGGAAGACGCAACAATACTACATCTTTTGTAATAAATGATTTAATTGTGTACCTATGTTTAAAGAAAGGTAGAAGTTCTACCATCTAATTGGTACACGATTAACTCTGATAAACGTAATGCTATATTAGACTTTAATTTACATAAGTTATATCTATTAATTATGAACTAAGAATAATTAGGATTGCATAAGTAGCGGTTTCTTAAAATTAATGATGTAGGTAGTATTGTAGCAGGTTCGTAATGTTACCATTTTCCTTTATAACTACCTACTAGCTTTTTTTTAATATTTTAAAATTTTTAAGTTTTTTTTATACGGCTTATTTAGTAAGTGTTTAACTGTATACCTATGTTTTAAATTAACTTGATTTTGTTGATGTTTGGTAGCTCTTTCCGTAGCAAAACGAAAAAGAATCCGCCCAATTGTTAAAATTCTATAAAAATGTCTTAGTAGAGTAGCAATTTTTGCCAGTAAATATAGGTACAGTTCACATTCGTATTAATAATTTTTATACTTTGGTCGCATAATTTTGCTTCAGAATGAGATTTTTTATCAATTTTATTTTACTTTACTCCTCTCAAAGTTTTGATCTTTAAATCGTGTGGCTTATCTAAGGTAAATGGCGATAGCGGTAGTTGCTGCAGTTTATTTCATAAAGAACGCAACACCCTGAAGATGGTTAACACGACTATCCAAATAGAGTGTAATGTTTTTTATACTTTTTGCGTCTCTCTAGTAATCAATTCTATTTCTATTTACATCATCAAGTCAAGTCTATTTACACTTATAAGCGTACTTCTTCGTAATTTTGTTTTAAAATTTTTATGAGTCATGTGAGTATTCTGCTATTGGTTATTTAATACGTGCAAGAAAAGTCAAGCTGTACCTAGGTTTTAAATAAGTTATCAGTTGGTATATTATGAGAAGCATAATTCCATATGAGATTTTTAATTCCTGCTTATATGTTCTAATTTAGAACAATAAATTAATGTAACTCATGAAAAAACATTATTTTATAATTAAATTTATAACTAGATTATTTTTTTTATATTTTGTTGCTTTTTTAGGTTTTTTTTTTATATTTTTTAATGTTCTATTACTACACTTACTTACTATTGAACAATTACTTTAATTATATACTTATGTTGTTAATTAATTTAGTGAGAACAGCTCTTGATTTACTTTTTTTTCTTTCATTTAGACGTAAAAATGTCAAGATTGTGTCGAATAATGCTAAACAATCAAACATATTTCTAATAGATAGTATTTTCATTTGTTCAAAAACGGAACGATGAAGTTTTAAATGCCAAATGGCTTCTTTACCATATTTTCTGCTTTTATAAACATATTTTTCTTCTTCTAGAACAACTGTCGACCGAATATCATTTAATTTTATTTTGATAGATGTTTTGGTAAGAATAATTTCATTTTCTATAAGTATTAACGATAGAAGTAACTTTTTCCGATTTTCAATAACTACTTACTGACGACAAATTGAAAAGTATAGAAGAAAATAAAAATATTGGTACTTGGTACAAAATAAAAAAGAACCAAGGGGGTTCGGGGGCGAAGCCCCCAGTCCTTCTTGTCCACGATGGGTAGGTTAGGTTATATTGTGGCCAAAACATCACTCAAGCTTAGGGCAAAAATAATAAAGACCCAAAAACAACTTTGGTGTGGAAAATAGGTTATTTCCTTTTGAAAATTAAACACCTACCTTTTTATCTAATTATTGAAATATAAACAACATTTCATTTAATTAATAATAATTATAACAATATTAAAATAATTCACATAATAAGTTTATAAGGATTACTAGCTGGTTGGGAGGCTATATGATATATTTATCAAATCAATTTTGAAATTTCTATAAGGTTTTTTGTTGATGGCAACACCGCGAAACCATCGACTACAACGAGCCGCGGGCGCAGCTCGGCCCGCGTGCGGCCCGTTTATTACACTGATAAGCGGAATTCCATATAAGACTTTAATGTCCATCACTTAAATCTATTAATTATGAACTAGTAATGAATATGGGGCAACTTCTAATTATAGTAATCATGTATCCAGCGCCATTTACTTGGTATTTACTTAGTTATTTACATAGTATTACAGCATATTATCACCATTTTTCCTTAATGTCTACTTGATATTTTTTTTATATTTTGTAGCTTTTAATATTTTTTTTTATTATTTTTTTGTGTTTTATCACTACTCAAATAAGTGCTTTAATTATGTACCTATACCGTAAATGAATTTAGTGAAAGCGGCTCTTGTTTTACAATTTTTTCTTTCATTTAGACGTACTAAAATAAAATATGTAAGACGAAAAATTTAAGTTTTTGTCGAAAAATGCTAAACAATCAAACATATTTCTAACAGGTAGTATTTATGTTAGTATTAAAGCAGTTAATATTAATTTACTTATTTTTTCTTTTATGTCTACTACATTTTTTACATTTACACTGATAAGCGTAATTCCATATAAGACTTTAATTCCCATATATACACTTAAATCTATTAATGATGAACTATAAATTAATATGGGGTAACTTTTAATTTTAATAATCATGTATTAAGCGCTATTTACTTAGTTATTTACGAAGTATTAAAGCTTGATATCACCATTTTTTCTTAATATCTACTAGACTTTTTTTTTATTTTTTAGCTTTTTAATTTTTTTATAATATTTTTATTTAATGTTCTACTACTACTACTATTACTTCTACTACTCATTTGATACATGCTTTAATTGTGTACCTACTACCTATATCTTAAATGAAATCAGTGAGAGCAGTTTTTATTTTGTGTTTTCTCTTTTTTACATTATTTGTTGAACACTTTTCTTTTGATATCTATAGGCTTACAACGTTTAAGGATTATTTAAATTAGGATTGAAAAGTCAATTTCAAATGTATGAATAACAATATATTTCCCTAAATTCACAGCATCGTTTGTTATTAAGCTATTACCGTAAATGTAGTACTTAATATAAGCTGCCGAATTAACTTATCAAGCATCTGACAAGTTACTTCACTGTGACGTCACTGTATTTGCTTTTCTGAGAAGACTTTTGGTATTGCCATTGCCGTATCAAATGCACTCTAGAACTTTTACATTCTTCGAATATTTTAGAGAAAAGTAAAAACTACCTAGTATACTATTTTAAAACTACGTAGTATACAAGTAATTCGGTTATGAGATGGTTATTATTTTACATCCTATTACTAAATATCTTACGAGTTAGGTTACATTTTAGATTTATATATATACATTATTTATTTCTTCTTAGTCTTTCATGGTATCACTTCAAATGCCTAATTATTTATGTATAAATTTAAAATTAGATTTATAGCTCATAATCCTGTCATTTTTTGTTATATCTGTTTTTTTTTTTCTTTTTTGGTTGTTTTTTTATTTTAATTTTAACTAATACCTTATTCTGTAAAATAAGTATAAATTGACATGTTTACTTATAAATGAATACAACACAGGATCAATAGCGTGGCTCTACTACAGCTAAATTTCCTTTCAAACGTTTTTTTTCTGTGTGTATAAGTCATCCTTTACCTGCACACAAACAAATAATATGTGTCGGGGGCGGTATGTTTTGTTAGTGTGATTCTGGCATGCACCCAAATAAATAGGGTGCGAATTATGGCTCGTGTGTAGACGCGAGCATAAACACACTTCGGTTCTTAAGTCAAAGTGATTAAGTTTAAAGGAATAAAACTGTGTTTAGGTGCTCGTGACCACAAACAACAAAGAGATTAGAAATGCGCTCGATCAGCGATGTCAAAGGAACAAAAGAGAGAAAAAAAAAAACGAAAAATGCTGACATGTGCTATTCTAACGTGTAGAGTGTTGTGTTGCGTTAGTAGTATGCTTGAAATGAGGCGACGCTGGTTTTCAAAGAAATCAGGCGTGTTAACACTTCTAATGTGTTTGTTGTTATTCGTCACTGTACGTGCGAGACGTAGCACTTATAAACAAATACGAAGTGCCAGGATAAAACCTACCTTCGCTCTTTATGTGAAATACTTCGATCAAATATAATGGTAGATACACGATTCGCACTCGAAAAGTGGCACAGGCAAAACAGCGCACTAAACGAGTTTCGGAGCTGTTCTGTCCACAGTTTCAAAAAACCGCGCTAGCACTCACACGTCTTGCGATGACGACGGTACAGTGAAAAGATAGAAAAAGTACGTACCTTTGATGAAAAGTGAAAAAAAAAATATGGAGTTATACTTTCAGAATGTACCGTTTTTGTCGTTGTTATAAATGAAAAAAAAAGCTAGGTGTGCGTGATGTTTTGACTAGGGGACATTATTATTAATTTTGTATGAGACTATGTATCTACCATTTTATTTTTGATCGAAGGCGCCATACAAATTCGAACCGTTTTCATATACCAGATAAATATCTTGAAGATAGAAAAATGTAGTTTGTAGTCTAATGAACTTTAAAAATTGATAGGATGGCTAACTATTAATAACTTATTAAAAGTACCTTCTAAGGCCTTATCCTGAAAGTTAATCACCGAAATTCTAAATGACTCCAATTACAATTCTTTCAACAGGCTATATTAAAATGATTATAACTAAGTATATACATATATATTAAGATGAAGTGAAAAATAAAAAGGTTGAAAAATTATTAAGCACCAGAACGACTTGACATAAAATGCCATTTTCGTATATCATAAATAAATTTTGAAAGAATGTTATTTGTATAGTTTCATTTATTACATTTTATATCTGTAAGTATGTCATGTGACTGAAAACGCAGATCGCCATGTTTTCTTGTAAGTGACGTCAGTGTAACTAAAACGCGTTTTTGTTATAAATTACAGCGGTATTTTGAAATGTCTTTATATGATTATTTTGTGAATTTATTATAGCTTTTAGTTTAATTGCAAATCAAATTCTAGAGGTAAATTATTAAAAGTTTTACACATTTGAAGTTCCTTCATTTTAGTGCTTATTACATCACGATTCACAATAATGGCAGCTGCCGTTTGGCGCGAATATTTCTTGTTTTTTTTTTTCTATTTTGATAAAATAATTGTATCAGTTTGATTTTCAGAACAATGTTTGATTATCGAGTGTTACAAATATTTAAAAAAAAAATCCTGTTTTTTTTCTATTTTGATAAAATAATTGTATCAGTTTGATTCTCAGAACAATGTTTGTTTATCGCGTGTTACGAATATTTCAAAATAAATTCTGAATATTTTAAGATTAGTAGAATAGCCTATTCGAAATAAGTACTAAGTTGTTTTAATTTGTATAAAATATTACCAAATGTGAAATAACTATGTATAAAGCGTATAGATTGTAGTTTTTGTAAAATAATAAATAGCACGCATTTTTACATTTTATGACTCATTTTCAAAGTAATGGAATTATTTTTCTTTAACATTTAGTCTAGGAAAAAAAAATAATATTTAGTCTATGTAATCTTTGTGATAAGATAGAATAAAATTATTACACGATCAATATTGGAATTAGGGCAATGTAATTGGCTATTGGGCAACACTAATTGTTTTTATTTCAAAAAAGTTAAATAATGTAAATAAATATTTTCATTTAATATTGTGGTAGTAATTGATACTATTTTTATTCTGTTTGGAATGAATAAATAGCGTTAAGAGGAAAAAAATACCTTTATTAAGCTCTATTTCTGTGACAAGCATTCATTGTAAGTGACTAATACTGTACGTCTTTGTGACCAAAATAGATAGATAAAGAGAAAAAAGGGAGAAATAAAAATAAAACTGACACTTGAGATAATCAGTAGAACATCTGATTTTCTGTAGTGTCAGGTGGCTTGCCGCCTTACTGATTAGACCCCCCAAAAGTTCCTTACTTCCAAATTAAATTTATTGGAGGTCTATCAGGTGGGCGACTCAAGGGTATCGAAGGCTGATCAAATTGCCATAACACCCACCCCTGGAGCTACTGCTCTAACGGCTCCTCTCTGGACGGTTAACTAAGTCAAGCCAGAGCCGAGAGTCCTGCGAGCCCTTTTGGGTTTCCACCCTGACCGAAGAAGACGCGTCAGGGACGAGGGTTCTGGTCGACTCTCTGGAGACTCGGGTCCGTGGTGTCGTTACTCACCAACAGCTCGCCACAAGCTGCCCTGCGGGTTAGTACTTAAATTTCTTGTCGTAAAAAGAACTTAAAAAAGCACTTATTAGTTTGTCTACTAAATCTCTTTGTTGCTAATGTTCTTTACACAATAATTCGTCAAAAACTATTTTTAATATCGAGTGTGTGTTATTGCCTACTTTTAGTTTTAAAAATAGGAAAAGTAAACCTCTTATTCATAAAAATTAACAAACGCTTATTAAATCTATTTTAGTTAAAATATGTTTTGTCTTGTGCTATAAGTATCAATGTTAAAAATTGGAGTGAGGAATAAAGACAAAACCTATTTTAACTAAAATAGGTTTATTAAGCGCTGGTTTATTTTTATGAATGAGGGGAAGTGTTTAGCGTATAACTTTAGAAAGCATTTAAAAGTAATATGACAGACGAAAAAAAATACTACGTACAAGTAAAATTAATGGGTTTTAGTACTTCAATGAAATTAAAAATAAAATTGAAACTTTGGTTTTTTTTAACACTTATTTTTTCTGTTTAGATTTTTTTGTTGGATGTTTTTGATTGGCATAATATACACCAAAGTTATTTAATATAATAATACGATACGATAAAGTGATCTTATCATATTTTACGTTTATCTTTATAAAATGTAAGCTAGGTAGGTACGCTTTTTATTATAAATACCCTCTTCGCTGCAAACGGATGTTGTAATTTTCATTAATTTAAACTTAATACATTAAATCATTGATTACTTTAATAGGCAAAAACAACTATTCATGTTATAATACAGGGTGAAATTGAATTCATTAGCATACGTTTAAGGAGTGACTCACACCACGAATCCGAACAACTTTCATTATGGTCCCACAACTCCGAAATAGCCCAAAGAAATTAGCTGTTCTATAGATTTTGGCCAAGTAAATATTCCACTTTTGTATGAAAGTGCAGATAATTTTTTCACGATGTCGAAGTTGGTCCTATAATAAAAGTTGTTCAGATTCGTGGTCTGAGTCACTCCTTAAACGTATGCTAATGAATTCAATTTCACCTGTATAATAATTGATGTTCTTTTATTGAGGATAAATTATTTTTCTATGTAAAATAGTTTATTTAAAGTCCAGTTAGGACGAAAACTTTTTTTTTATTATGTAGGTATGTTTATTTCGTAAAATCAACACGCAACACACTGCACCCGATGCGCCGCACACCGCCACGCTTTTTCGAAAATAAGCCCCTAATAATTCGAAATTAAAATTATTCGTCGACGTAATTGAGTAGATTTTTATGTACAAATTACATTTCTACTATGTACAATAGTGTTTCGCTACTTTTTCTTTTCGTCCAAACACCAATTTGGCCCATAACATTTTTCAAGTTTGTGTCTATATATACAATCAGTACCTTCTTACCCGTATTACTATTTAAATATTTATTATACCTATAAGATGAGGATTTTTTTACATGACGCATAATATATCAGAAAGAACAAAACAAAAGATGTTTTTATTCATATCAACAACACAGAAACACAACTGTTTCCTCTTTATAATTTTAGTCTTGAAGTCTTGATAGACTAACCAAAATATTATGTAGTCTGTCTGATATAATTACCAATATCTATAATTTACATTTAGAAAAACATATTACGCACGCTTCCCTTCATCCCCAAACCCCGCTCATCGCCAGGCGAATACGAAAACTCGAAATTAAAATTTTCGATGATGTCAGTGAGTTGTAGATTTTTATATACAAATTACATTTCTACTGTGTACAATAGTGTTTCGCTACTTTTTCTTTTCCACGAAACACTATAATGGACCATTTCATCTTTTAAGTTTGTTTCTATATTTACAATAAGTACCTACTTACCCAAATTACTAATATTTATTATACCTATAAGATGAGGATTTTTTACACGATGCATAATATATTAGAACAAAATGAAAGAAAGTTTTTATTCATATCAAAAACACTGAAACACAAATCTTTCCTGTTTATAATATAAGTCTTGATGGGCTAATCAAAATATAATGTCGTCTGATATAATTACCAATATCTATAATTTACATCTTGTCAAGAATTGTAAAGTGTTGCCTGGAGTTAACATTCCAACATCGTCTTCTAGTTCTAGATATGAAAATTAAGATAACCCAATTTAAAAATATCTAGGCCCCACCTAAAATAAAATGGCTTTTGCTACAGGAAGATACTTTTGCAAAAGAATTTAGGAAACAAGTAGTAGATAAAATGATAGAAATAAAAAATATGGCAAATATGTCAGCAAATGATACCTGAAATAAAATGGCGACTATGATTCGCGATGTATTAAAAACTGTTTTAGGAAAATCTTGAGAAACTAAAAAGAAGGATAAAGAAATCTGGTGGTGGAATGAAAATATACAAAAGACTTTAAGGGATAAGAAATCGGCATTCAAAGATTGACAAAGTACAGATAACGGAAATGTGGACATGAAGGAGAGAAAAAAACTAGAGTATAAAGAGTGTAAAAAGAGAGCCAAACGAGAGGTAGCAATTGCAAGAGCGAAAGCACAAGATAACCTGTATAAATCTTTAGAAAATCCTCAAGGTCAAAAACAGTTATTTAGACTAGCAAAAGATAGAGGAAAAAAATTCAAAAGATGTAAAACGTATAAAATGCATCAAGGATGAAAAGGGAATGGTGCTTACTAATGACGAAGAAATTAAAGAAAGCTGGAAGATGTATTTCGGAGAGTTACTAAACAAAGAAAATGATTGGAGTAGAACAATAGAAAGGATACCAGCCAATGTAGGATTAGCAAATAAGATCAACATGGACGAAGTGAAAGAGGTAATTCAGACTATTATTATTAAGAATAATGGAAAAGCAGCGAGACCCGATGGTATACCAATAGAAGTATGAGAGATACTAAAGGCGGATGGGTGGAAGTGGCTAGCTTTATTCTTCGATAAGTTGATGCAGGAAGAGGCGTTTCCCGACGAATGGGCATTGACCGGGACGTAAAAAGTCGTATAAATGCAGGATGTTTGAAATGGCGGCAAGTCACCGGAGTTACATGCGACGCTCGAATGTCCTTAAGCTTAAGGGAAAGATTTACAAAACAATAATAAGACCTGTCGTATTGTACGGTTCCGAGACTTGGCCCACAAAAACAGCGGATGAAAGAAGGTTACACGTGGCTGAGATGCAAATGTTGAGATGGATGTGTGGTGTAACGCGAAAAGACAAGATCAGGAATGAGTATATTAGGAGAACTGTAAAAGTGGCACCTATAACAGACAAATTAAGAAGTAACAGGTTAGGCTGTTATGGACATATTAAGCGAAGAGAGGAAAGCCATATAACCAGGCAGGTTCTGAATATGCATGTCAAAGGTCATCGAAACAGAGGGAGACCAAGGAAACGTTGGATGGAGTGTGTAAAGGAGGATATGTGTAGAACACACTGCGCCCGACGCGCCGCTCATCGTCACGCGTTTCCGAAAACTTAAAAGATTTTTTTGCTGATGTCAGTGAGTAGTATATAAATGTACAAATTACATTTCTACTATATACAATACTGTTTCGCTACTTTTACTTTTCGACGAAACACTATATTGGCCCAATTTTAAGTTTGTTTCTATTTTTACAATAAGTACCTACTTACCCAAATTACTAATATTTATTATACCTATAAGATGAGGATTTTTTTACACGATGCATAATATATTAGAACAAAATGAAAGATGGTTTTTATTCATATCAGAATATTATGTATAATTTTATGTACAAATTACATTTCGACTATGTACAATAGTGTTTCGCTACTTTTACTTTTCGAGGAAACACTAAATTGGCCCATTTTTAAGTTTGTTTCTATATTTACAATAAGTATCTACTTACCCAAATTACTAATATTTATTATACCTATAAGATGAGGATGCACGACAGAACATGATTATTAAGACATTGCCAGTCACCGCAGCCGAAATACGGCCAGGGAGACAATATTATATTATATTATATATTATTAAGATGAGGATTATTTACACGATGCATAATATATTAGAACAAAACGAAAAATGGTTTTTATTAATATCAAAAACACTGGAACACAAATCTTTCCTGTTTATAATATTAGTCTTGATGGGCTAACCAAAATATTATGTAGTCTGATATAATAACCAATATCTATATATTTACATGTTTATTTAAAAATACATATTACGCACGCCTCCCTTTAACCGGAGAACGCTCCACGCGACAAAAGCATCAAGCAACACACTGCGCTCGACGCGCCGCTCATCGTCACGCGATTCCAAAAACTCGAACGAAATTTTTTGTTGATGTCAGTGAGTAGTATATTTTTATGTACAAATTACATTTCTACTATATACAATAGTGTTTCGCTACTTTTACTTTTCGACGAAACACTATAATGGCCCATTTCATCTTTCAAGTTTGGTTCTATATTTACAATATGAGTACCTCCTTACCCAAATTACTAATATTTATTATACTTATAAGATGAGGATTTTTTACATGATGCATAATATATTAGAACAAAATGAAAGATGGTTTTTATTTATATCAAAAACACTGAAACACAATTCTTTCCTGTTTATAATATTAGTCTTGATGGGCTTACCAAAAAAAATATGTAGTCTGATATAATTAACAATATCTATAATTTTCATTTTTATTTAGAAATACATATTGTGCACGCCTCCCTTTAAACGGAAGATGCTCCACGCGACAAAAGCACCACGCAACACACTGCGCCCGACGCGTCGCTCATCGACACGCGTTTCCGAAAACACAAAATTAAAATTTTTGTTGATGTGAGTAGTTTTCTATATTTCAAGTTTATTTTTGCGAATCAAAAATATTTTTCGCCGCGATCATCGGGTTCAATTGCCATGAAAATTGTTTAATTGTGAAATTTGAACAATTTTAAGTCCTTAATTGAGTAAAATAGTATTCAGAAATACATATTACGTACGCCTCTCTGTAAATGTAGAACGCTCCACGAGATAAAAACGCCACCCAACACACTGCGCCCGACGCGCCGCTTACCTCCACGCGTATTCGAAAACGAGCCCGTAATGACTCGAAATTGAAATTATTCGTTGACGTCAGTAAGTAGTAGACTTTTATGTACAAATTACATTTCTAATATGTACAATAGTGTTTCGCTACTTTTTCTTTTCCACGAAACACTATGATGGCCCATTTCGTCTTTCAAGTTTGTTTCTATATTTAAAATATAAGTACCTACTTACCCAAATTACTAATATATAATATACCTATATAAGATGAGGATTTTTTACACAATGCATAATATATTAGAGCAAAATGAAACATGGTTTTTATTCATATCAAAAAAACTGAAACATAAATATTTCCTGTTTATAATATTAGTCTTGATGGGCTAACCAAAACATTATGTAGTCTGATATAGTTACCAATATCTATATATTGACATGTTTATTTAAAAATACATATAACGAATGCCTCCCTGTAAACGGAGAACACTCCACGCGCAACACACTGCGTCCGACGCGCCGCTCATCGCCACGCGTTTCCGGAAACTCGAAATTAAAATTTTTGTTGATGTCAGTGAGTAGTACATTTTCTATCTTTCAAGTTTGTTTTTGGCGAATCAAAAATATTTTTCACCGCGATCATCGTGTTCAATTGCCATGAAAATTGATTTAAACGAGTTGTTTTATTTATGAAATTTGAACAATTTTAAGTCCATAATTGAGTAAAATAGTATTTTGAAATACATATTTATACGCCTCTCTGTAAACGTAGAACGCTCCACGCGACTAAAACACCACCCAACACATTGCGCCCGACGCGCCGCTCATCGCCACGCGTATTTGAAAACAAGCCCCTAATGACTCGAAATTTAAATTATTCCTTGACGTCAGTAAGTAGAGTTTTATGTACAAATTACATTTCTACTATGTACAATAATGTTTCGCTACTTTTTCTTATCCACGAAACACTATAATAGCCCATTTCGTCTTTCAAGTTTGATTCTATATTTACAATAAGAGTACCTACTTACCCAATATTTATTATACCTTTATGATAAGGATTTTTTACACGATGCATAATATATCAGAACAAAACGAAAGATGGTTTTTATTCATATCAAAAACACTGGAACACAATCTTTCCTGTTTATAATATAAGTCTTGATGGGCTAACCAAAATATATTGCGTCTGATATAATTACTCATATCTATAATTAATAATTTTAATTAGAAATAAATATTACGCACGCCTCCCTTTAAACGGAAAACGCTCCACGCGACAAAAACACCAGCACCACCCAACGGTGGTGCTGGTGTTTTTGTCGCGTGGCGCAATGTGTTGACATTGCGCTCGACGCGCCGCTCATCGCCACGCGTATTTGAAAACAAGCCCCTAATGACTCGAAATTTAAATTATTCCTTGACGTCAGTAAGTAGAGTTTTATGTACAAATTACATTTCTACTATGTACAATAATGTTTCGCTACTTTTTCTTATCCACGAAACACTATAATAGCCCATTTCGTCTTTCAAGTTTGATTCTATATTTACAATAAGAGTACCTACTTACCCAATATTTATTATACCTTTATGATAAGGATTTTTTACACGATGCATAATATATCAGAACAAAACGAAAGATGGTTTTTATTCATATCAAAAACACTGGAACACAATCTTTCCTGTTTATAATATAAGTCTTGATGGGCTAACCAAAATATATTGCGTCTGATATAATTACTCATATCTATAATTAATAATTTTAATTAGAAATAAATATTACGCACGCCTCCCTTTAAACGGAAAACGCTCCACGCGACAAAAACACCAGCACCACCCAACGGTGGTGCTGGTGTTTTTGTCGCGTGGCGCAATGTGTTGACATTGCGCTCGACGCGCCGCTCATCGCCACGCGTATTTGAAAACGAGCCCCTAATGACTCGAAATTTAAATTATTCCTTGACGTCAGTAAGTAGACTTTTATGTACAAATTACATTTCTACTATGTACAGTAGTGTATCGCTACTTTTTCTTTTCCACGAAACACTATGATGGCCCATTTCGTCTTTCAAGTTTGTTTCTATATTTACAATGTTTGTACCTTTTTTTGACTAAAGAAAATTGACGTATATTTTATTATTTATTTATATTCTGACATTTATTACCAAAATGAAATTAATAAAACTATAAGTAGGTACCTTTACAAAAGAAGATTTTTTTACACGACACTTAATATCGGAACGAAACGAAAGATGGTTTTTATTTATAAATTGTAGTGTACAGTTTTTATATACGATCTTTAAGTGGTACTTGTTGATATCTTGTTAATTTATAGAGAAATAGGCAAAAATAATATATATAACGTTTCTACCGAAATAAAGAAGTATGTGCTTATTATTTTTATAGGCGAACTCCGTGGCGCAGTGGTCAACAAGCCAGCATGCGACACGAGAGTGCCCGGGTTCAATCCCCGGTCAGGTCATGAAGGAAAACGATCTTTTTCAGATTGACCTGCGTCTTGGATTTTATTCATATAAGTATCTATTATAAAATATAGTATTTTTGAGTTGGTATCATTATTATTATAAATGTGTGATTATTATATAATTTAGATAAATTAGTTAATTTTTATTAGTAAAAAATAATAAATTATTTATAATATCCTACGACGGAAGTTCACAACTTGACTGTGGGGCTAGCTCAATTTGTGTGATATGTCCATATATATGTATTTCTTTATTTTTCTTACTGCTAATTTACTACGAAGGACATTAAAACTTAGTTTTGATTATTCAAACGTTTTATAATAAGAAAATTCAGCTCTGTTCTTCTTCTTCTTTAATAGCCACGTCAATACTCCTACCTCTAGAATGTAAGCGTGGTTCCAGTAGTACCCTCAGCCCTGATGCTTAGGAACGTGGTGCCCAGTAAAAATGGCATGTTGGTTTCTTAGTATTTTTCTTCAAGCGCGAGAAACGCAGACACAATTGATTTTCTATTGTTATGCCTTGTCATTGGACCGCTTAGTGGTTGAGAGGTCAATTGAGCTAAATTTTACAGCCAGCCGCTTGATTTACACCAACCCGTTTGTTATTATTTTCTAGGCCGGAATCCACACAGAACAAATTTGTCAAATACGATCAGAAATATACAAAATTAAATTTTACCTTAGGTAACCTTAATATCACCTTGTTTCCCTCTCATGGTATAACTACATTCGTACATTGAATGAAAATCGCATTTATTCGATTCAGATTGAAATAACACATTGACAGATCTAATGAATACAGACACGACCACGACTGAAAAGTTTACTAATTTGACAATGATGTTGTCAAAATGAGCATAAATGTTCAAGCGATAAAATAGCAAAGGAAGATATTAAAGACTAATCATCACTATGCTCAAAAAGTTTAGAACGTCCTTCTCGTGCGTGACCAATATAACAATGCGTACAGAGTATCGTCGGGGTTATATTGATTCTGTAGCGCAGGTATGTTCGAAGATGCGCGAGTATATTACTTTTACGTATAATGAGCAAACCAGAGCAAACGGTATGCGTCCCTAGTGCGCGGGAGAGCAACAATATCATCTAGCACATGATCAACTATTGCTCACTATAGCCGGAAGGCTGGTGTATATAAATAATATCTTTGCTATACCTACTAACGTAGTTATAAGTATACTAACAGTATAAATCCATGGTTACTTGAATAAATAATTGTTTATTCATTCATTAATATGCTAAACACTATATACTTATATAGCTTCCGTTACACATTCTTCTAGAGCCATTTGATCGAAAGATGAGTGTCAAAACTCGCTGTCCATTGCATCACTTAACTTCGTCATGCGCACGCGCATTGCGCTTTTTTCTGTACATATTATTAACGTAAATATTGACACAAAATAGAACTACTGACTAGGAAATACTTTATTCTTACCTTTTCCTATTTGTCCTCGGTTCTTCTCGTCAAAATTGACTCGTACAATATCACTTATTTACTAAATTCCTATTTTACAACAATGTTTTACCGATATTTGCAAATACTGAACAATTTACACAACTTTAATGGAACTTGCCATGTTTTGAGTTTTGATTCTTCAGATTGTAGAAATAATTGTTTCAAATATTTTCTTCATACTTTGAAGTAACAGCATTTTAAGCAAATACATACTCTGATTTCAACTGAATCAACCTCGTACTATGAGGATTTTCAGAAATACTTACCACCAGAGCACTGTCACAGCCGCTGCAGCAAAGTAATATCCAAGCCTAACACTACTACATACGAAACTTTACATCCGTGCATACGTCAATGTGTGAGTTTACAGTCAGGGTTGCACCGCAGAATTAATTCAAGTACGTTCCAGTACGTTTAAGAGACGTCGCATAACGTACGAAACCCTGTTTTTTAAGCAAATAAAACACCCGAGAACGGGGAGAGGTGCGGGGACGCCATACTGGGGGGATGTTGCGAGACCGTTCTGTACGTTAGTACTTAAATTTAATTCTGTGGCAGTGTTACTTTTATTGAATAATATTTGACAAGCAGTAACAACTAACACATTGTTGGCAATAACCGAACCCGACGCCTCAGTGCTGCCGCCGTTAATTTCCGAAAACCCTCATTGGAAGTATTAAAAAACCGTGGTACAAATCAGTAATGAGTTTAATTTAGTACCTGACGTTTTTCTTACTAGGGTGTGGGAATCTGTGGTAGTTATAAGTTGACTGTTGCAATTGCAACCTTTGCTGCTCTAGCAGACGTTCAAATCTCATACTGTTACTGTGCATACACAGACTAAGGTTCTGTGGAAATTGTGTGATATTACTATTTGTTTTTTTAACATAATTTAGGTAATTGTAAGCCTGCAAATAGTCTAGGCGTTTTTGATAATCTTTTCGATTATGAGCCGTTGTGGGTAGTTGCTTACCAATATTCACGGGTCGTTGATTGTTGGTGTAAACATTTTCGGGTCGACTGGGTTGGTAAGAATTCTCAGGAAGTCTTTGGTTAGGCTGCACTGGGTTAAAATAATAAGGAAGGCTTTGATCATTTCTATAAAACTGGTACGGCGATCGCCCAGGGTTGACTTCGGGCATCTGAAAAAGAGAAGTAATATTATTTAGCGAAACAAAATATCAGTGTATCGATTTTTTATTATGAAAAAGTAGTATACAATTACCGATTGTGTCTGGTGCGCTTGATATATCTGAGGGGTCTCCATATTTTCTGGGCGATTCTGAGATGGTTGCATAGTTCCAGTTTCCAACATCTGACGAGGACTTTGAACGGGTCGAAAATGTTCAACCACTGGTGTCCTATGCAGCAATTCCTGTCTGGTCTGTGTTGGCACAATTTGTTCAAGTGAGGTCTGTAGTGGCACAGCCTGGAATGTCTCCTTAGGTAGTGAGTTACCGACAATTTTTGCTTGTTTACTCGTATTACTTTGCAAATCAAGTGGTTCATCCGTAGCCCGTCTTTTGCGGGGTACGGGTGTGATTTCACCACTCATATAAATTTCTTTTTCTCTGGTTTCACCGTCAACTTCTTCAGATTCCTCAATTAAGTCTATTACATCTATAATTGTTCTACGGTTACTATTACTTTCATATATCAATTTGCTTAGTTCACCAACGAGGTTTTGGCCGATTTGAGATAATTCTTTGCTCATGGCTGATTTATCGTTGATATTCTGTTTAAGGTTTATGCTCTTATATAAACATTCAAACACTAATTTGTTTAGATTGCTATACATAAGGATATTAAGGTTTCCAGTACGAGTACTTAACGAATTAGACTGGTTATTATCTGGTGATGTCAAGTCTTCTTCGTTATGTTGATTGTTCTCTTTACTTTCATCGTCACTGTCCTTAATTTCAATTATGTTTAAATTTGTATGATTACTTTGGCTATTGTTATTTAACATATCTTGATGATAGTTTTTTATTTCGTCTATGGAGATATCATATACTTTAATAATTCTTAGAATTTCTTTTTCTTCATTAGAAATAAATTCATGGTGTGTTTGCGTTGCTTTTTCAATTTTTTCTTTTGCCGTGTTCATGGTATTTGATTTTGAAGTGGCAGGATCACAGTATTTATTTTCGTATATCTTATTCTGCCCAGAACCTTGGATAATGTGTAAGTACGGAACAAGGTTTGGCATTGATACTTCAGTTTGAGTATCACGTGAAGATGTATTACATTGCATTGGTATATTATTGCTTTTATCTGTTTGTGTTGAGTCCTTAGCTATTTTGGCAATTTCACATTCAAGTGTCTCAATTTTGTCAATTGTAATACTGCTTTTTTCCTTTTTAGTTCTATTTAAATATATGTGGAAGCTGCAATATAAAATACAAATAATCTGTTAAATAACAGATCTCCAAAATCCTCTCGACAACAATACAAATGTTGAATTTTCATGAAATGTGGCGTTCAATGCTCGTCAAGTACATCGCAATAAACCTGAGATAGGACACCTACGTACGTCGATTTTTTGTTAAAAGTAGCATGGCTACCTTAAATACAAAAAATGACGTCATTTTTGTAAGATTTGAACCCTTAACCTTAAGCACACATTTTTTTTTATATCTAATGTGCTCAGTTCGCTCACCTGAGCGAATAAGATATACAAAATCTTGGTAAAATTATCTATCACTTCGCCAGTTCTCACACATGTACTAAGTGAATATTGTACATATGTGCTTGTTCGAAATTCGAACCCTTGATCTACATCCACAAATTTCTACAGCGAAATAATATATCCATAGAAGTATGAGAGACGAAATTTTTTTTTTTTAATCTATGAATATATCACTTTGCCAACAATGCACACATGTACATAGTGACACTTCGGCAATGCACACATGCATGCCGGTAATAAGTGATCTAAGTGAAAGCAGGCCTGTCTCACTCCGCGAAAACGCGCGGCGACACCTTCGAGGGTGAAATTCGAACAAATCCGGTAGGAACGACGTGCGTTAAATCGTATGCCAAAAGATGGCTTCTGTCGCGAGCTAAATTACACTGTATTGCTCACTATATTGAGTTGATATTTCTTTGAATCATCATCATAGCAGGTTCTTTTTAGTCTCCACTACAGGGGCACGACCCTCTCTGTACTACTAGGGCCATACTTGGCCAGAGCAGCCAGAGGACTTGGCCTACACTCTCCACGTTGGCCAGATGGGTTGGAGAGGTTTCTTAGATGTTTATACGCTTTGTTTAGCTTGTATTTCCTAATTCGCCTTCTACGACATCCACGGGAAGACTTGGAGTTGTCCTATTCTAGTCTGCCGGATGCCACACGGCTAAGCTTTCTTTGAATACCTTTGCAGTATGCGACTTCTGTACGTAAGTACTGGTACTTATTCTGTGGTGATGGTCAGGTGACATTACCGTGGATGGCGGACAAAATGTCCGCGGCGCTATATTATTAGTTAGTGTTTATTAGGTAGTACATAAATATTGTAAATGTTGTAGGTTGTAGGTAAATATTGTAAAATAATCTATTGTAGTTTTGTAGTCAATAGGATTATTCTTGCCCGCATATGTTTGCCAGGCAACATGAAGTATTGCGCGGACTCTTGATCAGCGCTTTTGAAAGGAACGGGCATCTATACCTGGCCTAGTACAAAATAATTTGAGAACAAAGTCCATAAGCGGGTGCCGCGCGAAAGAAAAACGTCGCTACTGCGCAAGCCATTAGGCTGCGTAGAACCATTCGGCGATTAGGAAAAAAGATGAAAAGTCTTAACATTTCCATATTTATAAAAAAAATTTGAAAGGGCGTGACCTCCGAGACGTACTCATAAATATTGTCACGTGAGAATTATTGTTTTAGACGTAAAAATTACAAAGTTTTCGAAGAAAAATGCTTTTAGATATCATACCATATATATATCATTTTTAAATTTCATATGTATCTGTTTTAAAATTCCAACAAGAGGGCGATCTTGTTCAAGGATTGATCTAAATTATACAAATACTTTTGATGTATTTAATTAATTCAGCGCATAGTACTAGTGATTTAAAAACACGTCAATTTTTACATTTTCGTGCAGTACCGTCTTAATGCATGGTCACAGTAAGGTGCGACACAGAAGGTTGAAATAGCGTTGTTAAAAACTATCCTGGTGACATTTATAAGCCAGAGATGCCTAAAATTTTTTCGTATACAACGTGATTTTGAACCCCCTAGCTATATTGAAATCTGGGAATCAGAATCCCTAATGGAATACAGAATTGTAAGAAAAAAAGGTAAAAAACGAAAAAATAAATTTAACCTTTCATAGAAATTCGTCCAGCTGATCGGCGACTTTGTATGGGAAACCTAATTTTCTTTTTCGTTCTTTACCTTTTTTTCTTGCAATTCTGTGTTCCATTAGTGATTCTGATTCCCAGATTTCAATATAGCTAGGGGGTTCAAAATCACGTTGTATACGAAAAAATTTTAGGCATCTCTGGCTTATAAATGTCACCAGGATAGTTTTTAACAACGCTATCTACAATATCTGTGTGTAAAAACCAGGTTTGCTAAATTGACGTAAGGTGGGGCAGGCTTGGGATCATTTGCTAGCAGATTTGTACGAAATGTCGCCTCTATGTTATTGCTGGTCGCACGTTTGAGTATTGCCATGCAAAACTGAATTTGCATGTACTGACATAAGGGTTAAATTCGATTGATTAATTATGTTGTGTTTGGAGTTGGATGGAATTTAGTTGATACACTGTTTTTTTATGATGTACTAAAAATACCCTATGTTTTTCTTTATATTATTTGACAAGGAGCACTATAAGGAAATGAAATATATGTTACAAAATATTTCACAGAAAAAAAAGAATAAACATGTGTATAATTTAGAATTTAGTTTAATTTAAGTTTTGTGACGTGATAACGTCTTATACATTGATGAACGGCTGCATGCACGAAGAAGTGTCACGTTCCGTGTGCAAGCGAGAGCGCGGAACAAGAGGCACGATCGGCCTAAGCATTCAGCTTGTGACGCATCTATCTCTTTTCCACCGTTATCACGTAAAATTATCGTCCATAACCGACGTTACAGACAACCAATTTTTTTGTTTCAAATCCGCTATCTGGAGCTACCTGGGGAAAAGGACTTTGCCAAATCATATCACAGCATGAATGCTATCATAATAGGGGACCCCGGGATCTAACGCATCACAGCTGAGGATGCAATCGGGAAAGGAATTAACTTTTTTCTGAGAGAAAAAAATTAAGTCCTAAGAATTAACTTTTTTCTGAGAGGAAAAAATTAATTCCTTATCCTGTATAAGAAATACAGGGTGAAATTGAATTCATTAGCAAACATTTAAGGAGTGACTCAGACCATTAAACTGAACAACTTACATTATGGGACCAACTTCGACATCGTAAAAAAAATATCTGCTCTTTTATACAAAAGTTAAATATCTACTTAGCCAAAATCTATGGAATAGCTGATTTTTAATTGCAAATTTCGGATTTGTTCCCATAGTGTAAGTTGTTCAGATTCGTGGTCTGAGTCACTTTTTAAACGTTTGCTAATGAATTAATTTTCACCGTGTATTTTGTGAAACAAAATGTTAAAGAAAAAATTATAAAAGTGTAAAAAATACTTACAAACTCAACGGCAGCGAAACTGGCAAGGTTGGTTTTATCTTTGGCGCGCATTTCTTCTTCTTACTCAATGATGTCTTTTTCAGTAGATTCTGTGATTCTGTTTTCTTTCCTGGAGAATTGTTCATTCTTTTGAAACTAATTAAAGAAATTTTATAACATAAACTCAGACAAAAATATTCTGTATTTAAAAACTGACTTTTTACTTTAACTTTCTTGAGCAAAATAAAATGTGGAAATATACGTGGGTGGGAAAGTTTTTACTTCTTTTGAATACGTGTTCACGTCCCGGGGTCCTCGCTAGGAATGATGCCGATGAGCTGATGCAGAGCCCTGTGGGACTCGGAGGGCGCAACCAACCGCGATGGGCTCGCCAATGAGCTACCGATGCGCGCGCTGGTGCCTCCAGCTTGTATAGCTTATCACCTCACTCACAGGCTGTTACAGGGAGCTCAATGCATGTTCACGCTTACATACTCAAATTTATTATAAACATTTTCAATCGAATAATGAAAGGGGCGGAGAAAGTTTTACTCTGTTCTTCGAGATTTTTTTCGATGGTCTTGAAATAAAAGAATCCTTTCTTTGTAGAATTTTATGTAAGACGATATTTAAAATTATTGGTGAATCATGTTGAGAAATAATATTATGAATTTAGCTTATAGCGTTTAGGATAGAAGTGAGAGTCGCCATTTTTAAATAATCTATGGCAATTAGTCATAAAAGCTTGATTTGAAAAAGATAACATCACATCTTCTAATTTTAAATACTATATCGAGTTGGCAATATGAAGTTTTCTGTCAACATTTTGTTAATTTTTTTAAATTATTATTTTAATAACATTATGAACACTGAATCTTATGCAATAAACCCTAATAATAAATATAAGCTAATGCCATAAAAGGTGCATCAAATAATAAAGTCACTTTTGGAAATGCTATTTCGAATGTGTAACCAGCGTCATATAAACTATTCAATTCCTCAACGTATAGTACAACAATTACCAAAGCAATACATAAGTGTAAAAAGTCCGGCGGTTTCCGTGAAGTAGTGGATAATGGTCTAATCTGCTACACAAGAGGGCCCCGGATTCAACTCCCAGCGCGAGCTTGTTTATTTTTAAAGGTATGATGGTTTTAGAAACACTCAAGCTGTTGGTGTCAAACAAGCCGGCTATAAATTTGTCAAATCACATAACTGATATGCTGTCAAATAACATACATGTGAAACACAGCTCCCCAGCTGTGTTTACACCTACACCGCGCTTACACCCCCGTGTAAGCGCGGAAAACCAGATGAGAAAAAAAACGACGGGTTGCACTTCAGGAGTGTCGGAGTGTTGCCTTTACGGCGTTCTCAGGTCACATGTCTTGACGCGAGTATAAAATTTTTTACCCATCCCAAAAACTGCACAGCGCCGCTAAAGAAGTTTTCACTTCAGAAAAGTTGCAAGCTTCCACAGGTACGAGCATTGGTGAATGTGATGAGGTTCTTATGTGATAAAATGGAATACATCAAATTAAATATGTACACGTGCGGGACTTAACGCCATATGGCATTCTCTACCAGTCGACCATAGGACCAAACCAGGGATGTTACGAATATCATATTTTCGACATTCGTGAATGCGAATATTGGTCATGCAAATGCGAGTGCGAATATTCCGGTAAATCATTAAAATAACAAATACTACAACAAAAGATAAGTACGTAATCACAATATTTATTAATAATTATACATATAAAGGTACAGTTAGTAGGTAGGTAAACATATGAAATTATAACAATCTTTAGTATTCAAATTTCCCCCCAATTTAGCATGCACCGACTTGCAGAGATTCGCATTCGCAAAACATTCGCATCGTTCGATGCGAATGCGAATGTTGATGCGAATTTTAAAATGATGCGAATCATTCGCTTATGCGAATGCAAATACAAATATTCGTAACACAGACCAAACCGAGAAATTGAGTTTAGGTAGTGCGATAGGGCGCGTATGATATTTAAATGATAACAAAAAACTATTTATTATAGACATTAAATATTACATAATATAAGTGTAAAAAAATATGTGAATACGTGGGTAACTCGATAAGTTTTGAGATAAGAAAAAAATATACAAGATATTCACAATATTTATTTTACATCTTTTCGAAATACTCTCCTTCATTATCTATGCAAAGTTCTATTCGCCTAAACCAACTAATAAAACACTTTTGCCAGTCTTGATCCGATAGGTCCGAAATTGCGACTTCGTAGGCGGCCACGGCCGCTTCGGCGCACGAAAAAAATTACCCTTTTATTTTTTCGTTGATTATGGGGAACATAAAGAAATCGCTGGGAGCCAAATCAGGACTGTACGGTGGATGGGGCAAGGTTTCAACACTGGATTCTGCAAGAAACGCCTTTGTTCTGAGGGACGTATGTGACGAAGCTTTGTCGTGATGCAGCTTGATTCCCCGAAGCCCGGTCTTTGGTCTCCTCTCTCGCAGAGCTTGGAAAACTTTTGGCAATGCTACTGTTGTATACCATTCCGAGTTAACAGATCTATGATTTTCCAACATTATTGTCGACACATGCCCGCTGCGAGAAAAAAAACTGGCCACCATTTTTTTACCAACGTTACGAGGTCTTTGCAGTTTTTTCGGCAACATTCGTTCTGAAAAGACCCATACTGACGACTGTCTCTTATTTTCTGGATCATATTGGTAAATCCACGTTTCGTCGCCTGTGACGATTTCTGAAACAAGTCTTGATGATCCATTTTCAAAATGTAGACGCATTTCCAGGCACCAATCGTGTGGATTGGTGCCTGGAAATGCGTCATGTTCGGGCATGTTTTTCAGTATCTGAGAGCAAACGCGGAATCCAACGACAACAAAGCTTCCCCACTCCTAGATGCTGATGTAAAAAAAAACTAATACTCCCCGAACTAACGCCAAGAATCTTCTCGATGTCCAAGTATGTAATTCGTGGGTCTTCTCGCACCATCATTTCGGTGGTCCACCCATTTTCTGCAGTTACTGCCGTTTGTGAGCGACCACTTCTAGGGTCATCTTCGAGGCTTATTTTACCCCTTTTAAATTCACTGAACCATCTAAAAACGGTTGCTCGAGATGGAGCAGACTCCCCTAATGCTGCTTGTAATCGTTGAAGGCTAAGTTGTTCAGTTAAACCAAATTTATAATCATAAAAGATCATAGCGCGCAGATGTTCGCGGTAAAGCTCCATCGTTGCAAAGAAAAACGCGGTGAGCGTTGTAGTAAAATGACTGGCACATCTTTCTTTTTTTTTACCAGCCATCTGGCTACATGCATTATATTTCTAAATAAATTCGCTTTTTAAAAATATATAATGCAGATGCGTTCCATTTTTAAATTACGAGCATCTCAAAACTTATCGAGTGACCTACCTACATACATATACTAATAATAAATATATATCTTTAAACATATTATTAGGGATGACTTTTATTTTAATTCGAAATTCTTTGAGAAAAGGAAAATGCCTGAAGTAATAATTTGTGGACCGCACGCTTAAAAGCTCCTCGACTTAAGGCTTTCCTTACAGAGTTAGCGAGAGAATTCCACAGCTGAATGGCTTGGACTTCGAAAGGATTTGGCCATGAAGTCGGTACGATGATGAGTAGCTAAAACTACTCGTAAACTATTGGAAGAACGAAGAGAGCGGGAATGAGTATAACAAAGAATTTGGAATTTAGATTTTAATTAAGATGGAGAATGAATAAAAATAATCATTATGGATAGTATTAAAGTTATTAGGTCCACTTTTGATTTTAATTACTGCTGCAATGCTGTCTGGTATGCTGTGTACAAGCATAGTGTAGTCAATGTTCCCTTGTAATGGCATGCCATTCTGTCTTGCACCAACGCATTTTTTAATGCCGGTTTTGAAGTCATACGTACTACTCTTTAATCCTAGGTATCTTTCTATTAGCTAACCCTTGTTGAAAATGGGATATAACTGATAGATTCCTTGCTCCTTTTTTTTTACTATAATTAGTATAAAAGTGCCAGTTTTTAAATTATTAAACTTAATTCATGTAAAATGATGTACATATACTTGACGGTTAAAATTTACAACTCCCTTTGACTATTTAGATTAATTTATAATAGTAGAAAATTGAGTATCTTTGATGCTACGAAGCACCCTACGTCGTACACATGTTGCTACGGTTTCGTAGCATTTCGTAGCAGATGTTTGAAGGTCGACGTAATACGGCAAAATTTTGTCAGTTTACTAGAAGTATAATAATATTTATACTTCTAGTAAATTGACAAAAAATTGCGGAATTATTTCGCTAAAAAGTAGTTACATAATTATGTAAAACAAGCATTTGCCCGCGGTTTTTATTGCATTTCTGAAATCCGTTGAAAAAGCTTTTTGTAAAATAAATGTATTTTACTACAATACTGATTATTACTAACTTGGTAAATAATAAAATTTCCATACTCTCACGTCCAGGCTTGTATAAGGGATAAATTTCGAAAAAAGATGAAGAGTTCTTTTTTCATTTGATAAGTTAGCATAGTACAAAATATTAAGTTTCAACATTAAAAACTCACATACCTACAAACAAACTTGTTGTCCCTATTTAATCCCATTAAGGAATGAATTTCAAAATATCTCTCCCTAGTTCTTCCATTGAATTACATTGAAAAAGAGCTTTTGCATAAAAATACATGTTTATAGTCCTTGTAATCTCGGCTATGCGTCGATATGTAAAACATCAATCAATGTTTCTTCTAGATTAAAGATAATAAAGATACCGTATTTAATATTTCTATATTAAATTGTGTATGTAAATGTTTCTTCTAAATTAAATACGGTAAAGATCTAACCGTATTTAATATACGGTTAGATCTTTACCGTAGACAAGTTGCTACAAATCGTAGCATTCCGTAGCGGTAAGGCAGTGATTCTCGTATTACGGCAAAATGTTACAATGTGGTGTGTAGTAACATAAAATCATTGCTCATAATAATATCCGTCATATTTCGCGGCACAGCACCGGATTCGACTCCCGGCGCAGGCAAATACTTGTATTCTATTTTCACAGTTAATTGTCCACGCGACACGTCACACAACCGCTAAAACGAATGCAAAGCGCTCAGATGAGAGATAATGTTTCTTTTACCGCAAAAATTAACAATAATAATAATCTTTTTTATTTTTTTCTCTCACATAGAAATTATACTAATATACTTAACAAAATAAGGCGCACTATGTAGATACAAATATGGATCTATGTAAGAAACTGGTGTCTGTACTAGGAAGACCTGTTTGACAGATTACCAGCCTCTCCAACACTGAACCAGGTGTATACCATACAGGTAACTTACAGTTACATATATATTTCGCTAATAATGGACACGTATGTATTCGTTGTACCAATTAATTATTGTATCTCAAAAAGATATAATTATTTACATGCATGGCGATTAATTGGATCGTATCCTTTGACAAATGAGTAGCAATACAATCAGACTAATTAATTAGCAGAAATAACAATACTTGGAAAGAACATTTTGTAAAAGGGACTACTTCTACGAACTTGTCCGTGATAATTGATTGTTTTCATATGAACAATTAATTAATGTAAGTATTTAATTGGGAATTTCTTTTGTGAACGGTAGGAAGGTCTCTAACAAGACACGTCTGCTGTCTGCTGTTCATCAAGGAGTGTTGTTGCCCACACTTATGTATGGAAGTGAGAGTTGGGTGTGGCAGAAAAAAACATGAAAGTAGAATAAATGCGGTAGAAATGCGTGCGCTTAGGAGTATGTGTGGTGTAAATTTGAGAGATTGGGCAAGAAACGATGGAGTGCAGGAACGATGCAGAGTAAAAGATGATGTTCTGACAAAAAAATAAAAAGGAATGTTAAGGTGGTTTGGGTATGTAGAAAGGATAGACGAATGAAAATTTAGTTTCGCATTCAATACACACAAAATCAAACCGTTCATTTTGACGTGAAAAATGAATTAACAAATACACTATAACATTTATGAAACAAGCCTTTTTATCAATAAAATAAACGGTAAATCGGTAACGGTAAATATAGGTAAAATAGTTGGCTGAGTAACAAACCCATTCGGCCTGACTTGAGTTGCAATATTGCTTTCCTGTAACAACCGCCTAGATTTCCACTAACCAGAATGTCATTTGCCTCACATACATCTGTCTGTTTGTCCCGATGGATTTGCACCGGTCAGTGGTCAAACAAAGAATACCAGGAACTGGCCATTCTATGCGTGACATCAAAGGGATCAATCATGGGCGTATTCATGACTTTCATGAGGGAGGGTGGATCTTTGGTAAATCTTTTTACAGCATCATCATCATCATATCAGCCCTTCTTACGCCCACTGCTGAACATAGGCTTCTCTTCGCGTACGCACATTTATGTCCTGTGCCTCCCTCATTCAGGTACGACCCGCGACCTTACTATGTTGTCAACCCATCTCATCGCTCGCCGACTAACTTCTCTCTCTCCTGTTCTACGCCACCACTCTGTAAATATCTTACCATCACTCTGTCGGGCAAGGCTGCCCAGTTCCATAAGGCTCGAAAAGACATAAATAGAAATTTACAGCATAAACAAAATAAAAAATAGAACTAGTGGTTCTGCGAGAACAGTAGACCTCGCGAGCCCTTACAACCAACATTTTTTTTATTTATTCATTTAACTTCTTTACAAAATGTAAAAGGCGGACTTAAAGCCAGAGGCTTTATCTACCAGTCAACCCACAGGTGGTGCCGAAAAAGGAGAATTTTGGAAGTTGGTGCAAGAAAGTATACTTTAAACAAAACTAAATTATAGTGTACCCTAATAATATTTATAAACATACATATCAAGACTACTTACATATTAAAGTATAATATATAATACATAAACTACATATATATAATTTATATTCTATCTGATTGTTATTGAAGAAAATGAGCGCGTACTGCACTCTTAAAAGCTTGTCGAGTTTGAGCCTTCCGGATAACCACTGGTAAAGCGTTCCAAAGCTGTACCGCTTTTACCGTAAACGAATGTTCAAAGAACCCACTCCGAAAACACGGTGTATGAAGGAGGAGATTGCTGGAGGAGCGAAGATTTTTGATATGGGTGTCACCCAAAAAAAGAAATTTAGATTTTAAATACGGCGGAGTTTTGGGGTCGAAAAGGATAGAATAGAGGGTCGTGAGAATATGTAATTGGCGACGTTGCCGAACAGGTAACCATTTTAATTGTATGCGATAAGCCGACACATGATCGTACTTACGAAGGCCGAATATAAAGCGGATACAATTATTTTGTAACCGGTCAAGTTTGTTGAGGAGATCACAATTCAGGTCCGAGTAACACACATCACCATAATCAAGAATAGGCAAGATTAGAGTTTGCATCAGCATAACCTTAACATCAGTTGGCAAGAAATTTTTTAACTTATACAGAGCCCGAAGAGCACCCGTGACCCTACTGGCCACAGCCGATACTTGCGCGCCCCAGCCAAGAGTGGAGTCAATGTAGATACCGAGGTCTTTTACGAAGGGGCTTAGAGGTATTTTGGTATCTTGATAATAAACTGATTGATAATAAACATCCACATTAAACAAATTTGTTGTCATAATCTTGGACCTTGGACTCCGACACCATATAGCCGAGACTGCAACAGGTTCAGAAGATGAAAGAAGAAGAATTGTGGAATGTAATACTTGTAAGACTAGTTATAATGTATATAGGTTAAACTTCAATTTAAAAAAATACTCTGATTGATAAATGCTCTATTTGTACTTAGTATTGTTTTCCTTTGTGGCTACTAAAGTTGCCAATAACGCGACATAATCCGCCAATACGTCCCGATGTATTAACTAAATAAATTATCAGTGCGAAAAAAATAATCTTGGAGAAACGCGACACTAAACCCGTGGGTGAAACCGCATACATTTCGGCGACTTATTAACGACAATCGGTTGTTCGGTCCGATCCAAAAATGCGCATGTCATATGCTTAAAAATTAAATAATTGGAACTTAAAATTTTGGGAAGATAAAAAATTATGTACTCAATATTTGATAATTCTGTACAAAATTAAACTTTTTTATAGTATGTTAAGGGCGATTATAGACCCGCCTTATCTACACCCGATGAGTTTAATTATATCACTAGATTGACAGGCTGCTGCAATATCAGTGCAGTCAAAGGACTGACTGGATTTGTTGACTTTACAGTCGATATGTACACTGCCCTGACGAACCAATAACTCTGTATTTTATTAAAACTATGTTTGTATTTGGCTCCCAAAAGGCTTCAGTCACCGTTGATATTCCACAAATTTTATTTATTTTATTTACCGTGAACCTAGATTTTATCATGCATAAAATAACCGGTAATTATAGAATAAACGCAGTATATTTTCGAAGTGAAAACTTCTTGAGCAATTTCAGTTGCCGCGAAAACTTTTGGGTTTGCATCACCAAAATGTGCGTCATGCTCGTGAGGCGTGAGCGTGACGCGATACTTTGTTTGAGTTTTACTTCTGTCGTAAGTCGTTACAAAAAAACTGGGGTTTGCGTCACTGAAGAATGCGCGTCATGCTTGCGCATGACGCATTGGTCCATTGTTTTAAGTTTTTACTTCTGCTGCAACTCCTAATGAAAAATTGAGTAATTCCACAACTAGTCTCACATGACTACGGCCCAATCGAGACGAATTGCAGAAAATCTGTTTTTCAATTATAGTTGTGGTAGAGCCACGCTATCGGCAAAATTCATTTTTGCTGGTAGCATGAATGGGCTGGCTCGTCCGGGGAAGTACCACACTCTCACAGAAAATCGACGTTTGAGAGGAGCTTTACCGCTTCTATGCTTCGTTCGGTGAGTGAGAGAGCCGGAGGCCCATCCTTCTCCCATGTCCTTTCCCCAATTCGTTGAAAGGCCGGCAACGCTCTTGTTACACCCTGGTGTTGCAGTTATCCATGGGCAGCGGTGGTAGCTTACCATCAGGTGACTCGCTTGCTCGTTTGCCGCCCTATAACATAAAAAAAATGAAACAAAATTAATTAAAATTTCTTTCTGCAACTCGGCCTATGTTTATAAATTGTACAATCAGTAAAAAAAAGTGTTAGTATAGAAATAATAAACAAGGGTTCTGTTTTTTCTTTTTGAAGTACGGAACCCTAAAAACGGGCTGGATGCAGGTCGTTTCCGACCAGTCGTATTAGAAATCCTTGGGGGAGGCCTATGTCCAGCAGTGGTCTCCTTGTGGCTGAGATGATGATGATGAAACGAGACATTTAGGTTTTATGGACCTAATTTCTATGTTAGGGTATGTTGTAATTTTTTGTCTTTCCAATACATTTCTGTTAGTTTTTTCTGTTTATTTATAAATCTTTTACACTGTTTTTACAGGGTTTCCCTAATGCAATAGCGTAGATACAATATTAATTACTAGTTTTCGCCTGCGGCTCCGCCCGCGTTAATGTCGATCCCTCGGGAATAGTACTTTTTTCCGGGATAAAAGGTAGCCTATGTCCTTCTTTGTACTCCAGAGAACTTGTATGCAAAATTTCATGATGATAGGTTCAGTAGTTACGGCGTGAAAGCGTAACAAACAAACAAATAAACAAACTTACTTTCGCATTTATAATATTAGTAAGGATAAGGATTAACTCTATTATAACACAACACAAATAAAGATATCCTCGTGAATTCAGTCAATGAGCAACTAAACACGTCGATGTTGTTTGCTATTAGATTAAGTATTTTCAGCGTCCAGGTCAGTGGTGCCTGCTCTACCAAGGTCGTTTGCGCACTCGGTATTGCGACAGAGGAGGCTGCCTATAGTTCTTTTGACAACTTTACCTCCTTTATTATTCTGTGTTGAATTAAAGAATTTACAAGTAAAAGTGCAGGATTTAACAAATTTAATATTTTTATGAATAAAGAAGTACTTAAACTCTCTCTGTTGGTTTAGGAAATTCCCGTACCGACCCATTTCCGTGAGACGCCCTATATAGATATCAACCACTTGTTGAAAAAATGAAGACGGAGTATCTCTAATGGAGGAGTTTGAGCTTTGTTAGATTTGCTTGAGGCTCAAAGCAACAAGTAGAACACGAGTAGCTCGGCTCACGAGTATCGCCTCAAAGCGAAGACAATAAAACCCAATTTTCTTCGTCTGAGAGAGTCCGTCTTTATTTTTTCAACAGGTGGTTGATATTTAAATAAGGTGTCTCGGCAAAATAGGCCCGTGCGGGAATTTTCTGAACCAAAAGAGAGAGTTTTTATTTTTTTATTCAGATAAATAATTGGTTGTCTGTAAAGTCGGTTTACGGATGATAATTTTCCGTGATAACGGTGGTACAGAGATAGATGCGTCACAAGCCGAACGCTTAGGCCGATTGTGCCTCTCTATCGCTTGTTCCTTGCTCGCGCTTGCACACGGAACATGTTACTTTTTTGTGCATGCAGCCAGCGTTCTCCGATTTATTAGACGTTATCACGTCGAAAAAACTGCAGAATAACGCTTAATATTTTAACCATAGCGATTAAGAATAACAAATTGTTTGCAGGACACGTGTTTCAACAATTAATAAGGTTGATTATGTATGAGAAAAAAGTATATACATATAAATCAGAAACAATTATTGTATAAGTGGTATAGATTTTTACACATAAAAGTTTAGTCTAGTTTAGTCTACACGTCAGCCTGCGACACGAGAGTGCCCGGGTTCGATCCCCGGCCAGGTCAAGATGGAAAAAGATGTTTTTCAGATTGGCCTGGGTCTTGATGATATACGTATTTGTTTCGTTGAGTTAGTATCCCATAACACAAGTCTCTAAATTACTTTGGGGCTAGCTCAATCTGTGTGATTTGTCCGTATATATATATATATAATATAAAAAAATTATAAATAAAATAAATATATATATATATATATATATTTATTTTATTTATAATTTTTTTTTTATGTTTGCTAAATCGGTAAACTACTAGCGTTTTGGAACGACTAATGCTGAGAAGAATACGCCGAACGTTTCTAATTTAAACTTTGTAAGTTATACAGCAGTCTTAAACTTAACGAATGTCATAGCCGATATTTCAGCAGGCATTTTATTACACGATATGCACATGCCCTGTAGAATCCTTGAAGAGGTGATTCAGCCCGTCGATATGAATAACTTGTCCTATGGGATAAAAGCTGTTAACTCAAAAAAATTGGACATTCTCAAACAAAAACGTTCGACCACCGGTCAATTTGTTTAAAAAAGAGTTCCCAGCATTGGTCCCATAGGAAAAGTTGTACATATCAACGGGCCTCAATACCTCTTCAAGGATCGTACAGGATTGTCTTTACATATTGTAGAATCCTTATAAGAGTCCCAAAAATTAATCCATTATTTATAATTTATTTCTATTTTTAGTACTCCTGGTGTAGATATTACTAAATATTATTTCTTTGTATAGATGAAGGTACATAATATTTGCAAGTGTGTATTGTGAGGGGAATGCCAAGATATTTATATTTATAAACAATTCTCTAAGTAATTCTCTAGCACCTCTTTTCTGACAGCGCGGTTAAATCAGTGCAATTCTCCTTAAAAACTATTAAATCTGGAAAATTATAGCTAAAAGCTACGAATAAGGTAATAAGTTTATTCGTAGGTATTCGTAGGTAGTTTAAATTTTCCCTCACAGGCGAGCAAGCAAAGGAGAGTGTACGACAAATATCGATATTTGCAACACATTCTCGCGTAGTTCCGCGAAAAAGCTTGTAATATCGCTCCCGGGCGAGGATGCAGCAACGTTGCCATGGCAACGTCGAGCTGCATCTGCCCGGGCTTCAGGGGTGCCAATTTGATGCGCACTTCACAAAACGAGTGACTTTCCTTTAGCAATAACAAATCATACGACTGCCTCGAAAAAGACGGCAAATCAATTCATTTATTGCATTTTGTATTGCACATTACATCAGCTTTTATAATAATACACTGCACTGTAGTTATATTAGGATACAATATGAACCTTGTTGCAACATCGCATAACTAAAAATGTGGAACGGCAAGCGGTTTATTATATAAGTTAGTCAAATATTATAAAATAAAGGGTATTATAAAAATTATCATTGATTATGGCGCATTTTGTGTTAAGATTCTTTATAAGCACGGTCGGCAGTAATATTTTGAGCAGTTTATTTAGACCGATTTCCATCACGGTTCTCAGATTATAATAAGGGCTAAAAAAGTTAGGGTAAACCTAACTTTTTTAGCCCTTAATTTTAAGCATAGTCCACTACAAATATGACTTGACTGCATATTGTGTTGCCGCGTTTGATTAGTTGCTTAAGTACTTGCGCAGGATATAAATGTACACGTACGTGCAGCTTGCAAAACGACACTTTCGCACAACATCCATTTTCATTTAATGTTCGTTTGTCAAAACTTTCTATACGAACCTAAGTCAAATTTCCTAAACAAGCACAAAGTAAAATTCTTTATTCTCTAATAAAACAATGATATTATATTGAGTATAAATTAAAACTATATACTTAAAAGATAAGTAAAAACAAAAATTAAATTATATAAAAAATGGAACTGAAATTGCTTCGGGCGGCGGGCAGGGTGCCCAAAAGGCTGGCGGCATTTCCTCGCTGGATTGGCCATCCAACTCAATCTTTGGCCAAAATGCGAGCCGGCCTTTTGGTGACCGGAAATGACTTAAATAAAAAAGTTGAATTAAATACTACAATAAATTCAACTTTTACTACGGAACCAAATCTGAAAACGAGAAAATATTGAATGTTCACTACTGTTGTATATTTTGTATGAGTTGATAGCATAGTGAAAATAGTTCATTTACTGAGCTTGTCAATTCGTTTAAACTACAAAGGCCTTATTTGAAAAGAGGCGGCGCGACGCGTGTTCCTAAACGAGCCTTTTGTCAACCTGTTTTCTTATATGTGTACTTGAACTGGGCCACCTAAACCTGAAAGGTTGTTAACCTTATTAAACGAACGACAATTTTCTCGTGAAAGGTAGGGAAAATGTACGTGCGGATCAATGCTCAGAGTCAAGGTTATATGATGAATGCAGCGGAGACGGTCTCCAAGGCAACACCAGGAACTCAGGAAGGGGAGCTTTTGAAAAAGCATTGGAAAGTTACGTAGAAAATGGGAATTTTGGGAAATAATTAGTGTACTTCACTTACACAAATAATAATATTTTTATTTAAATATTGTTCAGCACACCTTTTTTAGGACCATTACAGTTTGGGAGAGGGGAAATCCGTTTGGGAAGATCATATTTTTGCAAACCTATATTGTCCCATTGTTGGACAAAGGTCTCCCCCATTTCCTTCCACTTGTCTCTGTCTAATGCAGTTTCGGACCAACCGCATTGATATTTTAATTATTAGACAAATACTAAGTTTTGTTGCATGATAATAAACTCATGTTTGAAAATAGTAAATAAAACAAAAAAGACAAATACTTTATTCATCTGTAAGAGATTAACTCTCCTACATCACAAGTTCACAACTTACTGTGGGGCTAGCTCAATTTTTGTGATATCTTCCTATATATTTATTTATTTTAATAAAAAAAAGATACGTTGCAGTGCTGAAATAATTTAATTAGTTGCGGCGATCTGACTTTGTATCAACAATATTAGTTAACCGTAAAAAATAAAAATGTAGAATAAAATGAATAAAGGTGACGATGGCAGGAAAAGTGGTCAAATAGTAGATTGCGACGCAAGGGACTATCAAAAATCTAAATAATATTTACCTCTATTGGACTAACATAATAATTTTTAAATGCGGGTATTATTTTAAATCCAGTGTGGTCCTTTTAAATGGATTGAGGAATTTAAAGAACTTGCCGGTGTAACCCAAAGTATAACCAAACATACACACAAACATAGTGTAACCAAAAATATGTTAGTCCCGAGAATTACACATTCTGCATCGTACTTAAAGAAAAAATAAAAACAATAACAACATTTATTATTATATGAATAATTTATCAGCAAATAATTTAAATGATTTAAAATTAATCGTAAAAGAAACAAAATTATAATAATATAATATTTATTATGTACAGTCAGCCAACGAGATACCTGACCCCACCATCTATCTTGAATTATCTCCTCAACTAAAAGTAATATTAATGTCGCAGGCAAATTGTATGATTCTGCATTTTACAAACGGCGTCGTCTGTTCACAAACGCTCGCTCTTTTGGAATATGCCGAAGGCAAAAGACAATTTAATCGCCGTTTACAAAATGACGCGGCAAATTGAAGTATTTAGTTCTTTTTCTTACCTCGCGTGGCGCTGCTAATCAAAACAATCAAAATGGCGTCGATTTAGTGAAACAGAAAAATAATGAAAACAGTGCAAATCCTGCGTGTTCAAGGGACCTTTTACAAAAAAAGGATTGTTTTTAGGAAATGTATCATAGTAAGGTAAGAAAATTTTACGATTCTCAAGTAGGTGCAGAAAAAAGCCGTGTACAGAGGTTTTGAGGTTATCCGGCACGTAAAAAACGCTAAGATGTCCATGGAATATGGTGTTCGGAGGATTCTTGCGGAATATTATAAGCACAAAACCACCGTCAAATAGGTCTTGGAAGCGTGTATGGCCCTACTAATGTCCTCATACACCGGTTCCACGTCTTCATTTGAGTAGTCCCCGGTCGGCATGTGACCTTCAGCGAGTATCTTTTAGATACTCTGAGTATTAGGTATTTACGAGATAGCTGTGGACGAGAAACCCGACACCATGCTGTGACTTTTTTATGTCACCTTCCCGGGGATGTGGTTACCAGACTTAAGGGTTGTCGTGCCCTCTCCCTCTCTTCGGACTTTAGACAACCTCACTATGTCCCATCGTAACATACTCATTTCCTCTTCCACTTCCTCGACTTTTTGTCAAGCCTCATCATGCAGATGTTGTGTTGTAGTGTGTGACGACACGCAACTATCACAGCTACGATCACTTCGATCCTCCTACATAGTGCATGACGTAGCACGTGACGTCACGCGTCACTGGCTCGTCAGGATGATCGAACAATAAACCCTTTGTTCGATGTTATCTTGTAAAATATGTACTAGATTAAGTAAAGGTCATGTGACGTATCTATTTACGTAAACACATAGTATATAAGCATCTGTAGAAACCACAATAAATCAGTTCAAGTTGGGAGACCAGTACTCCAACAAATAAGTGTTTTCATTACGACACCCCCCGCCGCGTCCTACCATCATAGTGTGTTACCAGGGCCAGTCGTCATCGGGGGTGGTAGCCGGGCCGTATCCGGAGATTCTTAGTACCCCCTGCCCCGCCGTTACGGTGACCTCTACCGGAGCCAGGAATAGCGGGGCTGCCGTAAACTAGGGGCCTGGTCTTTTTGTTGCTTTCCATTGGAAGGTTTTGCCATACTCATCACGCTTGGGAGGCGGGTTGGCGAGTGCATTTACTTTGGCTTATTGTGATTCCAACGCTGCTGCCCACAGACGCATTTTAGGCATGGGAAGGACAGGAGTTTGGTGGATTTGGATACGGAAAGCATAGTCATTCGAGTGAGTAGAATACCTTTAGTATCCTACTCACTCGAATGACTTGGGGATGAGTGAGCAACAGCTCGGGAAGCCGCGCGTATCTTTAGCCATATCTACAACCGCCGGACAGGAAATAAGGAATGACACCCCCTGGCCTAAGTTTTTGTTACTTAAATATATAAATTACTTGAGTGCCTAAACATGTATTTTAAGTTATTCCTACATGAATAGGTACGTGATTGCTGAAATAAAGTGATTTGTCCAATTTGTGTTTTATGATAGTCACCATACTATAAACCTCAATGTTGAAATGTTTACAATTGAACGAGTTGTCAATTTGCCTTCAGCATATACCAAAAGAGCGAGCATTTGTAAAAAGACGACGCCGTTTGTAAAATGCGGAATCATACAATATGCCTGCGACATTAACATGAAAATGTATATTCAGAAAGTCTTAATTAAAATCTTTCTGAATGTATATTGTCATGTTAATATTATTTTTAGTTTAAGAGAAAATTCAAGATATAGGTAGATGGCGGGATCAGGTATCTCATTGGCTGACTGTACTAGCTTTCGTCCGCAGCTTCGCTCGCGTCAATGTCGTTCCCTCGGTATTTTTTCCCGGATGAAAGGTATGCTTATGTTCTTCTCTGTACTTACTTTACAATAACTTGTATGCAAAATTTCATGATGATTGGTTACTGAACCAATCATCATGAAATAACTACTGAGTTACGGCGTGAAAGCGTAACAAACAAACAAACAAACTCACTTTCGAATTTATAATAGTAGTAAGAAAAGGATAGCCAAAGTACAATATTTCTTAAGATGTATCAATGTCAAAAACCCTCTTGTAGACTGAATTGTAGGTAAAAACACGATTAACAACAAAACAAATATATTTTCTAAGTATTACTATTTCATAAAATATGTGTTTGATAAAGCATAAATATCTTTTACTTTTGAGCTTTATTTTGTAGAAAATATAACTGGCCATTGAAACTCCATGAAATGAAAGATGATTTTGATAACGAAAAAATTGGAACAATATTTGTGCTTATTTTACCTTTGACCTTTTAATAAATAAATATATACGGACAAATCACACAGATTGAGCTAGCCCCAAAGTAAGTTGGAGACTTGTTTTCCATCTTGACCTGACCGGGGATCGAACCCGGGGCCCTCGTGTGGCAGGTGTTAACCACTGCGCCTCGGAGCTCGCCACACCTTTTGGGCAACTCTTCTTTATTTTTGGAGCAGTACGAGTAAAAATTTACAGTGTTTCCTATTCAAGCATAAAAAACCTATATTTCTTTTATTCTTGAGGGACCAAAGAAAACTATAATATTAAAATGTTTCAGTTCTCGGAGACTGCAGTATCTATTCAAACTGTGGAAATTATGAAGTGTTTATTAACTTATAGCAAAAGTACTGTTATGGGTGGGCTTATGCTCCCAGTCAGACCCCAGAGGGTGGTTCAGCAACCACCCTCCGCCCTTCTGTGTAATGCAACCCGTAAACAGTCTGTTGACAAAGTATTGAAATAATAAGAAATAAGAATGTTTTTTCTTTTATTTTGTTTGTTTATTTCTAAGCTTTTTCAAGATTCTCGGTAGCGTGGAATCGTGTTACTGCGTGTTTCCGTTTCTTTAGTCATGTTTTTAGGGTACCGTAGCCAAATGTCAAAAACAGAACCCTTATATGGATTAGTCATGTCTGTCTGTCCGTCCGTATGTCACAGCCACTTTTTTCCGAACGGAAACAATTTTTTTTTCATCAAGCCTATACCTGTGTGGTATCTATGGATAGGTTTTCAAATATGATATTGAGGTTTCTAATATACTTTTTTCTAAACTGTAAAGTTTGCGCGAGATACAATAAGAGAATGACAAAATTAAAAAAAAAATATGATGTACATTACCATGCAATCTTTCACCGCAAATTGGTTTGAAAGAGATCTATTAAGTAGTGTTTTAATACGTCATGAATCGTAAACCGCAATTTACCTTTCATTCAATCAACTCAAATATAAAAATAAAAAATCATAATTATATACCTTATGCATAAACCACGAATCATTATTATTAATGTAACTTGCTGCTACGCACTTGGCCGCTTTTTGTTATAAATAAAACTAGTTTTGTTGGATAAGATTTCCCGGATAATTACTTGACTTTTTTCTTGGATCAAAGATACTATACTTTACCCTTTTTACCAAGCAAGCGCGAAGCGTCTCCGATTGAGCTGAAGCAAAAATTGGTTCGTATGACCGGCTGTTCTCCTTTGTAGGTCGCACACACACAGGTAGATATACCAAATTCACAAGAATCAATTAAAGTTCTCAATCGCTAGAAACTCAATGAATTCTTGTGAAATTTTGTTAACAAGTTTCATAATTAGATAGATTTTTTTGATTCATGCTTTGGATTTTTTTTTAAATGGCAGTATTGACATTAAGGCCCTAGTGATATATATATTATATGGCATAGCATAGGTCATACATAGACCTAGGTCGCCGGTTCAAGTCCCGTCCGCATTAAATTGTTTTCATCATATTTTTTTTAAGATTCCTTAGAAACAGTACTTTTTCCCGGGATAAAAGGTAGCCTATGTCCTTCTCCGTACTCCAGAGAACTTGTATGCAAAATTTCATGATGATCGATTCAGTAGTTAGAGCGTGAAAGCGTAACAAACAAAAAAACTCACTTTCGCATTTATAATATTTGTAAGGATATCAAATTGCTTTTCATAATTTATTAAGAGTATAGCATTGTGAATGCAAAATATAACACTCCTAAAAATATTAATAAAAGCTGTTAATCAGTATACTTTTATTAAATGACTTTTCTATTTGAAACTCAGGCTTCATATTCCTCTTTTTGCTGTAATAATCAGACATATTTCAACCAGAATGCTGTTTACATGTGCATTGAATAGTAATTTTTGAATTCGGGGACAAACGAAGTTGATGAAACAAACACATGTGCGCGTGCTTTGCTTACAAGCTGAGACAAAACTTGGGCCGCAAACGCCGCGTTTTAATTTACATTGCGAAATAATATGTTTGAGTAGCTTTCGCCTGCGACTCTGCCCGCGTCAATGTCGATCCCTCGGGAATAGTACTTTTTCCCGGGATAAAAGGTAGCCTTTGTCCTTCTCCGTACTCCAGAGAACTTGTATGCAAAATTTCATGATGTAGTTCAGCAGTTACGGCGTGAAAGCGTAACAAACAAACAAACTCACTTTCGCATTTATAATATTAGTAAGGATAAGGAAGTAAGGGTAAGGATGGATTAGTTGGGATGCTAGAACCAAACTAAACCCCAAAAGGGAAAATAAGGTGATAAAACCGTGGAAAATAACCAAAAGGCTGGCAATTATCTGGCTCAAAGGATAAGCATTGCCATCCAACGTGGCAATGCTGCCAGCCTATTGGGCACGTTGCCGCAGAATGACGGTTTTAATATTTACAAATTATATAGTCCATATATAATTTGGAAATATTAATAATTTTATCGCCGTGTAGTATCCGGCAGAGTAGAATAGGACCACTCCAAGCCTTCCCGTGGATGTCGTAAGAGGCGACTTAGGAAATACAAGCTAAACAAAGCTCGTAAACATCAATGAGACCTCTTCAACGCGTCTGGCCAGCGAGGAGAGTGTAGGCCAAATCCTCTGTCTGCTCTGGCCAAGTATGGTTCGGGTAGTGCAGAGAGGGTCATGCTCCTGCAGTGGAGACTGAAAGGACCTGCTGACGAATATTTTTAAGTAGTTTTAGTTATTATTAGTTATATAAGTTAAAAAGTATTATTTTATTTCAATTATATTACTGATTACACTATAAAAAAATAGGATCTAATGTTGTAAACGGTACGGAACCCCTTAGTGCGCGAGTCCGACTCGCGCTTGGCCGTTTATTTTTAAAGCTGTTTAATTTGTAACATGCAAATGTTTTTATGCGTTCCTTTCTTTAAATTCATTGTAAAACTTTATAAACTATTGTACTTAGGTTATATTTAATGCTAAATAGTATGTACAACCAAATGACATATAATTTAATTGTAATTTAATATAATTGAATTGTAATTTGATGCACTTGAATTCAGACATGATATTCATATATTCTATTTAATTTTATTTGAATTATTTTTTTACATTATGCATGATAGTTATTTTAATTTACTAAAAAGATATCGCTTTATTTTATTTTATTTTGCTGTGCCCTTACAGGGTTCATATCTGAACTTTAATGTACTTCCTACACCATATGTACAAACAATGTAAATTATTGAGTATTGAGTACAATAATGTACATATGACTGTTTGGTAACATACAATAAAAACGACTCAAAGCTAAATGTAAAGGAATAAGAGCCTGTGCTTATACATAAAAACATTTTCAATGGTGAGCTCCGTGGCGCAGTGGTTAACACGCCAGCCTGCGACACAAGGGCCCCGGGTTCGATCCCCGGTCAGGTTAAGATGGAAAATGATCCTTTTCTGATTGGCCTGGGTCTTGGATGTTTATATATATATGTATTTGTTATAAAATATAGTATCGTTCAGTTAGTATCCCATAACACAAGTCTCGAACTTACTTTGGTCATGTAAATCATTTCATTTTATAGCTCAATCTGTGTGATTTGTTCGTATATATTTATTTCTTTTCAGCGATATCAGCACCATGAAGGGGTTCCTCAGACCATCAAAATGAACAACTTTTCCTATGGGAAAAATGCTGGCCAATCAAAAAAAAAATCGACATTCCCATACATACTGGCCGGGCGGCGAAACTCTTTCTTTTGATGGAAAAAACGATTTTTTATTTTAGTTCCCAGCATTGGTCCCATAGAAAAAGTTCTTCATATTGATAGTCTGAGTCATCTCTTTAAGGGTCCAAAACGATCAATATTTCACCATGTATATTTGACCTTAGTTTATTGAGTAAAACATTATCCTTACTAATATTATAAACGGGAAAGTGAGTTTGTTTGTTTGTTACGCTTTCACGCCGTAACTACTGAACCGATCATCATAAAATTTTGCATACAAGTTCTTTGGAGTACGGAGAAGGACATAGGCCTTTTATCCCGGGAAAAAGTACTGTTCCCGAGGGATCGACATTAACGTGGGCGGAGCCGCGGGCGAAAGCTAGTTTTACCATAAAGAAACATCGAATACTGAACTTTTGATTGCATCCTGTACTATATGTGTATAAAGTATACAAACTTTCTCTATTTCCGACGCTCGACCGTTGCAACTATTGGCGACGTCTGAAAGTAGAAAACCTATACTACAATATCCGGCATTTATGTCCCTGAGTACATCCTGGCATTCCACGTAAGCCTTGCTCGCGACCTCGTCAAAGCCTCAGATCACGGGAGGAGAAAGAACTGGTGTAAATTTTTTTAAAACGGTGGAAAATTATTCATCTATACTAATAAAAAAACGAATTAATCATAATAACAGAAATTGTATATTGATGATGCTTCGCTCCTATTGGTCGCAGCGTGATGTTTTATAGCCTATAGCCTTCCTCAATAAATGGACTATCCAACACAGAAAGAATTTAAAGCAGTAGTTCCTGAGATTAGCGCGTTCAAACAAACAAACTCTTCAGCTTTATAATATTAGTATAGATTCATGGCAGTATGATTACATCGACTCAAATGCAAAATTACGTCCTCTGTTTCTTGATTTGGCTCCACGTCAGTATTCATCTGCCATTTATATTCATGTGAGTGCATCCCTCACCCCATTATTCCACATAAGTAGCTCGCGAGCACTTCAAAGCCTCACACCCTCAGGTCACAGGAAGTGAAAGAGATATGAATGGTAGACCTTAGAACGCAAGTATAATATACTAATGTTTGGAATATTCACAATCCAAGCTTTTATGCCAGCATTTCCACCACGAATCCCAAATTCCAAAATCCCTCTCGACTTTACTATATAGTAAATATAGTAAAGTAGAGAGGGATTTTGGATATATTAAATTATTAATAAAGTTTATATGTAACTCAATATTCTGTAAATATTTCAAGCGTCTATCTGTCATCAATATCGATATCGAGCAATAATGAGCAAAAATATCACGTTTGCTGTATGGGAGCCCCTTAAATATTTATTTTATACTGTTTTTAGTATTTTTAGTTATAGCAGTAACAGAACTACATCATCTGTGAATATTTCAACTGTCTAACTATCACGGTTCACGAGATACAACCTGGTGACAGACAGACGGACGGACAGCGGAGCCATATGAATAGGGTCCCGTTTTTACTCTTTGGGCACGAAACCCTTAAAATCAAAAGCGCCGGCTGCCGGGATTTTTCATCACTTTGATCAATTGCATTCAAGAAATCAGGTTTTTTGATCTTCTGTATCTACAATGATAGTTCCACAATTTTGGTGTCATAAAACGAAATGTTCAGAGTTTGTTCAGAGTAATGTCCCAAATATAGGTATTAAAAATATTTATCTATTGATCGCACCTGTATGAAAAGCAAATGGTCTCTATTATGACTTTTTTCAATTTTTTCTCTAAAAGTCATTATTTATGCGTTTTATGTCTACCATATGTATACTTTTTTAGACTTAATACATTTCAGTCCAGGCGGAGGCACAACTAAGAACTCCAAACATGGTCCTTTTTTCTGAAAAATTTCAATTTTATTGTTTACTCCATTCCTCCAGGGGAAATATATTGATAGAACCTTATGATATATCGTCTGCGAACATAATGCATGTGTATTTTATTATATCAGTCAGTTCGTTTATGTACAACAAGAATAGTAGAGCCCTAAGACGCTGCCAAGGGACTCCAAATGCGTTAATTCTATACATTGACTTGTGGGCTGCATTAACTATCTACATAAGAGTTATATTTTAATAGCCTGTTTTCTATTCTTAAGGTAAAAGCTCCTAAAAACTACGGACCGCCGGCTTTTGGCGAGCGATTCGCAACCATTCTTACATAAATAACAAAACCAGACTTGCCTGGATGTCAGACCACTGGCACAGTGTGTAGGAATATTAAGACTGACTCCAGTTGGGCGCTCACTGGCACACGTAAGTAAATAAAATTAAACTTGCAAGATTTGATTACGGACACCGGAATACTTGAAACTAAATAAAGGTTCGTTAAATATCTGCCCTTATATAAGGTAAGTTTAAATAAGCACAGATATTTTAAGGACATACACTCACAAGCTACAAAAATGCTTTAGAATCAAAATATCGACACGCTAGTTTTCGAGATATCTGGACCTGAACATTTAGTAAAACAGAAGAAAAAAACACCCTGTGTACACACACCCTTTCATGGCGGAAAACTTTTTACTATTACGAACTATGGGTACTAAATCACTGACGTCAATAATTAAAGCTAATTATTTTGTGCAAAAACACAAAAACAAAAACTAGCGTGTAGATTTCTTGAAATTTGCTACTAAATAATTTATTTGAGCCACGTTTGAGCTGAGAGATAAAATATTTGCGCATAATTTAAATGGACATTGTATATCTCCTTCTTTCTTTGACCTGCATTTGCTTCACATTAAATTTCCGTCTTCTATAACTGAGTTGACTCGCTTCCGCCGCTACTTTGAAGCTAAATAGCTTGTTTAATAGGAAACAGCTGGATACGACAGCAAATGACTGGAAAAATACAAGCTTCAGTCAGATACAAATTCATTTAAATACTTTATCAAGTTGTGGATCAATATGGTAACTTGAAAACAGTACAAAAATATTTGTTGTTTTTTTGTTTGCTTTTAGCAAACATCCAAAACAGTCAAGGGTTTTTTTTCTTTTCGAATTTAGTTTCTTCGAAAACGTTATGACGAAGTTTTAAATGCTAGATAGTTTCATTTACATATTTTGTATTTCTAGAAACTTAATTTACTTAAGTGTGTTTCGTTTTCTAGAAAAATCACTGTCGGATAATCAAAGCTTCAACATCTGCCATATTTTGACAGATATTTTAATAACAATCATTTTAATTTCTTGAAGCATTAAAGATATAAGTAACTTTTTCCATTTAATTATTTACACAAATTAGACACAAAAACAACTTTGCCGCGGAGTGTAGGTTAGGTTTGTTGGGTTTTCTTGTAAAACTAAAACATCTATCATCATCATCATTTCGAGTAGGTGTCACGGTCAATCGACCCATGCACACCCTGGTGTCAGAGTTCTTCGGAAACCGCCTCTCGGCCTCTGACGTGGTTCCTTTAACGACTACCAGATGGCAGCCGGGACCACCGGCTTAACGTGCCTTCCGAAGTACGGAATCATCTTTATTATCAGACAATCAGGTGATTCAAGCCTGCAATGTCCTAACCAAACTGAAAACAACTAAACAAAGTATGCTTCCGGTAGGAATCGAACCCACGACCCCCGGGTCAACAGGCAAACGCCTTAACCACTGGACCACGGAGGCTGTTAAAAACATCTATGAATCAAACATAGAAAACATCTATGAATCAAATACAAGTAAAAATATCAACATTGGTCGTCTTGTTCCGGCTTTTTTATCTGCACTTTTGTGCCGTTATTAAATAAATTATATTGTGTATAGCAATAATCTGACGGTTAGAGCCGTCACAAAGTAACAATTTGGTAATCTGTGAAAATATACAATTTTTGGCATATTATAAAGCCAGTTTGCATTAATTATGTGACAAATATGTTTGTTTAAATTTTTTTGAAACCCTTAGCTGCTCTTCCCACCGGTAAAATGAAAAATATCATATAACTTTTTTTTCTTTCTACCATCTAATCTTTAAAGTCCAAAGTTCCCACGACTCTCGAGTAAATTCACATTTAGCATCCAGGGCTCCCCTACTAGCATTTGGTTTTATATAACACTAGCTTTCGCCCGCGGCTCCGCCCGCGTCAATGCCGATCTCTCGGGAATAGTACTTTTTCCCGGGATAAAAAGCCTATGTCCTTCTCCGTATTCCAGAGAACTTGTATGCAAAATTTCATGATGATCGGTTTAGTAGTTACGGCGTGAAAGCGTAACAAACAAACACACAAACAAATAAACAAACAAACAAACTCACTTTCGCATTTATAATATTAGTAAGGATAAGGATAAGGATATGTGTGGTATCCGGCAGAGACACCGTGTGGTACCCGGCAGAGTAGAATAGGATCACTCCGTCTTCCCGTGGATGTCGTAGAAGGAGGCTTAGGAAATACAAGCCAAGAAAAGCTTATAAACATCTCTGAGACCTTTCCAACCCGTCTGGCCAGCGTGGCCAGCGTGGAGTGTAGGCCAAATTATCTGGCTGCTCTAGTAGTACAGAGAGGGTCGTGCTCCTGATGATGATGATGATGATGATGATGATACGTATATATCTCATAGAAGTAAGAAAGACAAGTTAATAATCCGAGGTAAAACATTTCAATCTGTACAAAATGTTTGATGAAAGAACTCAAAGCGTAATAAAGTGTTGTTTTATTCCCAAAAGCACTGACACATCCGTTGGTGCATCGAAGTTATTGATGGATTCCATCCATCAAAAGATTCGATCCCTACACCAACAAATAAAGGGATGTTTCCAAAAAAACCGGTACAGTGTCAGTCGAACTCGAAAGGAGCGTTCCGTACTATTGATGTAATTTTCTGATTTAGAGCTTTCATAATCTTTATGTAATCTTTTTAAGTAATAGCAAGAAAAAAGCTGATTGCAAAAATAAATAAGTTTATTTGGAGTCAAAATGTTTATTTTGTTTTTATCTTTTTTTCTTATAATTCTGTATTCCATTAGGGATTCTGATTCCCAGATTCCAATATAGCTAGGAGGTTCCAAATCACATTGTATTTTTTTTTTTATTTATGTTATATACATGTTTTAAGGTCTACACATGCTACTTATTCGTAGTACACAGGTGACAAATTTCAACTTTCTCTATATAATTGCTATTTGGCATTCACAATGCTATTTTGATATACTTTTATTATATTAAGAAATAAAATATGGTGAAAAAATTCAACCATTTGAACTAACGAAAAGTCTAAAGTCGTTACTTCAAACTCCGCCCACGTTTAAGTTATTCACCATATTTTATTTCTTAATATAATAAAAGTATATCAAAATAGCATTTTGAATTCAAAAAAGCAATTATAGAGATTTGGAATAAATCGGCTGTAATAGAGAGTCGCTCGAGATCCTATAAGATGGTTCTGTTTCATCACTCCGTACGGATCCCTAAAACCAAATGAAACAGTCTTTTATTTATTTTTCATCCCCATATCGGGCAAAAAATTGTAGGAATAAAATCTGCAATGAGTCTCTATGTCTGTCCCTATATATTTATTATTTCTTTATATAAGCCGCCTATGACTAGATGACATTTTTATTGGAGTTCTTGAGAGGGTGATTTGTCCGTATGTATTTATTTATTTTTTGAACAAATATAATATTCAAAAACCTTTTTTAATAATGTACATAATAAAAGGAAAATTAATCCTTATTAATTTCTGCTTTGCGCACGATGAGTCATTAAAATAAACAGAGGAGTTAATCCTTAGGAACCAGTAATTTTTCATTATCCTATCCCACGCCATCGACAACGAGTTTTACAGTAAATTCTTTGAAGAGTATTTCTTCAATAATATTGTTAAATTCGAATTTAATAGCTTAATAGGATTACAATTTTAGAGTTCCGTGAGAAAATAATAGAGACTCTCCAAATGAGCGTTGGACACCCACCGACCAGATGGTCGGACGATCTGAGTAAGGTCGCAGGAAAACGCTGGATGCAAGCCGCTTTCAATAGGCCGTCCGAAATCCTAGGGGTAGGCCTATGCCCAGTAGTGGACTACTTGCAGCTGATATGATGATGATGACTCTAAATAAATATAAAATATAAAGTCAACCTCGTGGGCTCCGAGCAGTTTAGTTTTGGATATAGGGATATGTTCCGTCAAAAGAGAGAAAAAGAGGGAATAATATATACCAATACACTCCTTTCTTGGCAGTTGATTGAACCGATTTGGATGAAATTTGGTATGGAGGTAGTTTGAAGTCCGGGAAAGGACATAGGATACCTTTCATTCCGGGAAATCCTACTTTTCCTAAGGGATCGACACAACTAGTAATAAATAAAAAAGGGTCTCTGAAAAAAGTCACATTTCTGTTCTTTTGGGTTTTTTTTGAATCCTTTGAAAAGAACTGCTTATTTACTGTTACTGAAGATGTCAATCGAACGATAGATAATTACAACACATATAGTGCGCGCGCAAGAATGAGTTCGGTTAACTTTACAAGAAACGGCCCATCGAAATGCTTTCAAGCGTAATTATACACCATTGCCCCCATACAAAATCACCATAAAACATTGAAGGATAATTTCAAAAATTAGAGGAGCCCGATAGGTAAGTTAAGTAACCCTGGGCGCAGTCCCCACTGTGATGGGTGACCGCAAGTGGTACAAACAATTCTCAAGCCCTTCCGTACTTCGGAAAGGACGTTAGGCCGTTGGTCCCGGCTGTCATCATTGATGGCAGTCGTTAAGCTATGTCAGATGTCTTTAGGCAGCTTTAAAAATATATCATCGGTGTTGGCTATTTACACAAACCAAAAAACAAACAAACAAAAAACATGGTTGTTAGTTTTTTAGTGAAAAAAAAAAAAGTGAAAAGTTCTCATGATTTTGTAGTGAAATATTAGGCCTATATGTTGGCACGGAACCCGTGTGTGTACTCCGAATCGCACTTAGCCTGTTTTTATAGACATTAATAACAATCAAGGACTCTCACTCGAAAATATTGTTGTAGGACGAGGATTTTCGCCAATTATGCGCCTTTTTATCAAACACTTTCATTGTTACTTTGACGCATCTTTGAAGGCACGCCTACGTGGCGTTGAGCACTCTGAATTCCACTTCAGAACTTAATTGGCATAATCCTGCAATGTGAAGAGCCATAGAGATAGCATTATATAATTGATGATAAAGAGGCACCACCAATACCTGCTAAATTAAGTTTAAGTAAGTAAGTATTTTATTCACACAAAAAAAACCACAAAAAACACAAAAGAGAAAGATACAAAAACATAAATAAAAGTATAAATAAAAAAAATAGAAGTTTCACTAATAAACGTCTTACAGTTGGATGTTATAATAATCTTTCATATAAAAAAAAACACCGTCTTTCATAAAATTTTGATGGGATCAATTTAAAGGCAAACCCTTTTAAAGAAAAAAATATTTTTTTTTTATATCGGTTCATAAATAGTAGTTATAAGGTAACAAAAATTTAAAAAAAATACAGCTCAATTGATGGTCTCCTTTTTTTGAAGTGGGATAAAAAAAATTGAGTTAAAAGTCCGGCCAGGCAATGAACTTATAAAGTGAAGTAATAATTATGACAAAACATGCTTTGCACGCACATATTTCAGTGTATCAACACAAAAAAGCTGTTTTGTGCTGTTACACTGAAATTTGAGTAAAAGTATTATTATAACAAATATCAAATAGCTATCTATAAACAGCAGTGAATTTGAGAAGCTCGATGGCCCAGTTGACGAGCGCATTATAAGCGCTTATGCCCCGTTAAGCAACCCTGGGTGCGGACCCTACTGGGATGGGTGACCACAAGTGGCAAGAATAAAATTCTCGAACTCCTCCGTGCTTCGGAACGCTAAGTAGTTTGTCCCGGATGTCATCACCAGATGGTTTTCGTCAAGCTATGACAGCAGTGTTGGCCACTTACACACACGAAAAGCAAGCAAGTTACAGTAATTCTTAGAATAATGTCGCTATTCGTATCATCCCGTTTACTCGACTTTGTGAGTCTCTATCTTGTAAGTCTATGGTATAAACGCACTTATTTTTAGCGATTCGTAGAAAGATTTATTTCACGGAAAAATACGTCGCTTTTTGGTTGAACATCACTTTTTTCCTTTCATTGTCATTGATGTCTGTAAACATTTTCTTCATTAGAAGCGTAGGTTTAATCTCGTATTTTCTGTTAGAAAATCAATAATGTAGATAAATTAATTAATAAATAATCCCCTTAAAAGATTTTTTTAACTGATACTTAGAAATGTTCTCAGGAAGAGTGTTCATTATTTATACTATAAAGTCAAAAAAAGTCAAAAATCAAAAGTCAAAGATTTTTATTCAAAATTGGATACATGTATCTCTTTTTGAACGTCAACGACCACTGGTGGGAAGAATACGCCGAAAGAAACTCAATCCAGACTTGGTCCCTACGTGCCTGAAGGGCTCTGAATACATTGTTAACATTAAACACAATTTTTCATACTATAGATTAATTTTAACATTTAATAATTGTTAATATTAAATAAATTTATATAAATTTCCACGCATTTTTATCAGTTATATAATCATCAATGCAGTAATAAGCCTTTTTTATTAACTGGTTTTTTACAATCGTTTTGAACTTAAGTAAAGGCAGACCTAATATTTCTGCAGGAATTTTATTATAGAAGCGTACTCCTAGACCCAAAAATGAATTCATAGTTTTCTGCAATCGCAATACTGGTGTAGCTATGTATTTATATCATATCAACTGGCCTATTATATTCGCAAACTTAGTGTACAACGTTTTGATAGAGATTTTCAAAATACATTCCGGCTTTCGTATAATTGACTATTGTTATTTAAGATATATAAAACGTAATGTATTTTGAAGTGACTATCAAAACGCAGTATACTAAGTTAGCAAATAAGCCGGTAGATCATACAAGAAAAAAAGTAAATAGGTTTCCAAAATGACGTGTTAAATACACGAATAGCCAGATTTATTGTACTTGTTGCTAACAAAGAGCATCCTAGTTATTCTGATATAAAGAATTTGATTAAGGCACGGGATTTAGCTGACAAATTTTTGTATCAAAAAAAAAAATTTACCGACATCAAAAAAGGACGTTTGATAACCTCCTTCGTTTTTGGTTGCATGTTTTTTCAAATTTTTGTTTCCGCAGAACAATAATTTAAAATGTTTTGTATCCTTTTTATTTGGTGCACTATAGTATAATTTATTCATTCATTTTTTCAACTCCGTCATTTATGAACTGATTTAAAACATTATTTTTAAGTAAAAGAAAGAGTATGGCAGCCGGGACCAACGGCTTAACGTGCCTTCCGAAGCACGGAATCATCTTTATTATATAATAATAATAATAATAGGGCATATCACACATTGGTATTTCTAGGAACGGGTTCTGGTGGAGACCAACATTACATCAACTTCTCCAAAGGGCCTCTACGTGTTGGATCTATCTATATCCCCACGCAAGCCTCTCAAGGAACCGGTGTAACACCCGTGAAATAAGAGAGATACAAATAATAATATAAATAAATATATACGGACAAATCATACAGATTGAGCTAGCCCCAAAGTAAGTTCGAGACTTGTGTTATGGGATACTAACTCAACGATACTATATTTTATAACAAATACATATATAGATACACATCCAAGACCCAGGCCAATCTGAAAAAGATCATTTTCCATCTTGACCTGGCCGGGGATCGAACCCGGTCAGTCCGTGTCGCAGGCTGGCGTGTTGATCGCTGCGCCACGGAGCTAGTCATCAGACAATCAGGTGATTCAAGCCTGCAATGTCCTAACCAAACAACTAAAACAACTAAACAAAGTAAAGTCCCGTGGGAATCGAACCCACGACCGCCGGGTCTACAGGCAAACGCCTTAACCAGTGGATCACGGAGGCTGTTATTTCATCACGACCGGTTCAGTAATTGGAATGAAGTCAGTTTTTTATTTACACGAATGTTACAAAAGCGCGACAGGGCGGAGTCGTGGTAGTTCATAAACTGTTGCCATACTTTGACTTTATACGGATTCACGTCACACGTTTTTAGCTTGCGAGAATAAAAGATCACGGGGTGCTTATTTTTAGATAGCAGTTTACCTGGCTGGTGTTTTGAAATATCTGATTCTTAACATTTTCTTTTTTTTTTACCAAGCGAGCTTTCGCTACTTCACATTCTTTTAAACTCGCACACTCTTTTATATTAAGAAATAAAATATGGTGACGGAGATTTTCGAAGACGCCTTCAAACTATGAAGGTAGGTCATACATACTTAGACCTAAGCTCGCTGGTACAAACACTGCCCGTGTGGATTTTTTTTAGATATTTATATTACTTAGATATAAATAAATATAAATAAGTATATACGGACAAATCACACAGATTGAGCTAGCCCCAAAGTAAGTTCGAGACTTGTGTTATGGGATACTAACTCAACGATACTATATTTTATAACAAATACATATATAGATACACATCCAAGACCCAGGCCAATCTCAAAAAGATCATTTTCCATCTTGACCTGGCCGGGGATCGAACCCGGGCGCTCTCGTGTCGCAGGCTGGCGTGTTGACCGCTGCTCCACAGAGCTAGCCATATATATTTAGAATCCTGTTGAAACTCCCTAGATTTCGCAATGCCTCTAAAATGTTTTCGCAGGCGAGGTCAGACGGCTTTCATATCGTGCTCCGTAAAAAATGGCGTCAATGCTGAGAATAATTAGGGCGAGTCACAACAGCATCCTTAAAATTGTGGCGGATAGATCACATTCACAAATAGTGTATTTTGTCATCATGTCTTTAGCCTTGCACGGTCAGATTATAAGTGCTTAGGTCCCACTCCGATACTCATCATCATCATTTCGTGTAGGTGACACGGTCTATCGACCATGCACACCCTGGTGTCAGAGTTCTTCGGAACTACCTCTGGGTCTCTGACGTGATTCCTTTAACGACTACCAAATGGCAGTCGGGACGAACGGCTTAACGTGCCTTCCGAAACACGGAATCATCATAATTATCAGACAATCAGGTGATTCAAGCCTGCAATGTCCTAACCAAACTGAGCAACTAAACAAATCATGCTTCCCCTGAAAATCGAATCTACGATCCCCGGTTCTACAGGCAAACGCCTTAACCACTGGACCACGGAGGGAGTTGATTATTCCCATGATAGTTACATACCAACATTAGTCGTGTTTATTTGCACTAGCTTTCGCCCGCGGCTCCGCCCGCGTCAATATCGATTCCTCGGGAATAGTACTTTTTCCCGGGATAAAAGGTAGCATATGTCCTTCTCCGCACTCCAGAGAACTTGTATACAAAATTTAATGATGATCGGTTCAGTAGTTACGGCGTGAAAGCGTAACAAACAAACAAACTCACTTTCGCATTTATAATATTAGTAAGGATAAGGATTATTAACTAACAATTTGGATCATTGCTATCTGAAATTAAAACAGTTCATTAATTATTGACGTGATAAATCCTAATTAATATTATAAATGCGAAAGTGAGTTTGTTTGTTTGTTTGTTACACTTTCACGCCGTAACTACTGAACCGATCATCATGAAATGTTGCATACAAGTTGTCTGGAGTACCGAGAAGGACATAGGCTACTTTTTATCCCGGGAAAAAATAATGTTCCCGAGGGATCGACATTGACGCGGGCGGAGCCGCGGGCGAAAGCTAGTAAATAAATAAACGCACGAAAATGTGTCATGTTTCGTGTGCAAGCAAGAGCGTGGAACAAGCGATAGAGAGGCACGATCGGCCCAAGCGTTCGGCTAGTGACGCATCTATCCCTCTTCCACCGTTATCACATAAAACTATCGTCCTAAAACCGACCTTACAAACAGCCAATGTTTTTTTGTCCCTTAAAACTGCCCTTTTAGGGTGAACGAATGTAATGATGCTGTAATCCAAGGAACCACTGCTTAAAATCCTCAATAACTAATATTAATTATTACAGATGCGTAAGTTTGCAGTTAGTAGTATGGATGTTTGTAACGCCAAAACGGCTGAACGGAATTTGACGAAAATTTGTTTACCGATAGGTTATTATTTTTACTATGATTAAAACATAGGCTATGTTTCATCCGGGAAAGAAGATCCCGCGGGATCTACATTAAAATCCATGGGCGACAGCTAGTACTTAATCATACCTTTATGCAATTTGAGTAGGGTTGATCTTTCATAATTTAAAATTTAGCAATTGTTATTATTATAATAGAAATAAACTATATATTTTTTTATTTTGCATTCACAATACTATTTTGACACTCTTTATAAATTACGACGTAGGTAAGCCTTAATACGTATAAAGGGAAATGGGATATGGTGGAGAATATCGGCGCCGAGAGCGGTAGCTCAGATGGCAGAGCATAGGTCGTACATAGACCTAGGTCGCCGGTTAAAGTCCCGCCCGCATGAAATTTTTTCGCCATATTTTATTTCTTAATTGACCGAGCGAGCGAAGCGAGCGAAGCGTCTCAGTTTCCACTGGCCCAAAATTCTTTTGTCCGTCTGTCTGTCTGTCTGTTCTCGCCTACAGGTCGCATTTCTCAACCGATTCTCATGAAATTTTGTGAGCAGATTCGGTAATTATATAGAATTTATTTGTCGTGCCAGATTTTCGAAATTTTAAAAAATGGCGGATATATGGGGGTCCGAAACTTAAAAAAAACTCATAGCACAGCTATTTGAAAAAATAATCAAAAATGTCATTAGACTTTTTTGTTATTCTCATTAAGACGCAACTTTTTTGTCTGAACAACTTTTTTAAGTATACGATAAACTTGAACGTGTTTATAGTCGTGCAATTTGCCCAAAAGTTGTCTGAAATCGATTTTCTGTATATTTACGAAAGAAGTTGAAGTACGTGAAGTGGGAGAGGGAGTGAAATAGAACAACTTTCCCTAAGAAACAAAAATCAAAATATGAAAAAAATTTTTTGGCTTAAAGCATGATACTGCATATTACTTTTATAATTGAAAACACTGAATAAACTTAAAATCCTGAAATAAAAATTTAAAATAAATAAAAAAGAATCACATGCTATCCTGTGACTTGAACCCAGGGCTTATAGATGCCGGCCACTTCTTAACGTAAAGTTCGCATGTTTATCTGCCATAATAGTTGAAAATTAGCGGCCTATTAAAATTTTTACCAATTGGTAACATAACAACTATGAAACCGGGTACTTAAACTTTACCTCCCATTCACCCATGCCAAGTTCGCTATTCCGATATTTCCGATCTTGAAGAGGATCACTCCAACTTAGTTAATGTGTACAAAAGCATACTAAACATGGTGCTCAAGGGCCGTGTTTCCATACAAGAGTTGTCCCCTGATTCCGCACCGGATAGTACCAATAGAGTAATGATTTTTTACTAATAAAATACGTATGTTAAAATTTTTTGATAATTGAATTATTTAAAGAGATACGAACCTTCAAAAACATGAAAAATTGGTACGAATTTCCGTTGTGTTCAAACATCAAGAAAATAAATTTGGGCAATTATATAAGAAAAAGAAACGCAGAAACACAGCCATAGCTTATTTTAAATTTTTAATGTAAAAAGAAATTAAATCGGTTAAGTTTTGGAAAAGAAATCAGAGGACTACGAAGCGTTAATTTTGTGTACTTTTTATAGGTATTTTCCGGCCGAGCTGCAGTTATCTCTATCGTACTCTGCGGGGTTTGTTTGGGCACGTGGCGCGACAGCAATAGATATTATAAATATCTATTTGTCAATTCTCTCGAGCTTAGTGTTTCCTCTTAAAAAAAGGGTCTGGTCGGGTCTTCTGGTAAGGGAATGTAGGTTTAAATTTCCGTTTCCTCTGGTACCTAATTAAGAGCAGCGGGGATTGGGAAATAGTAACTGAAGGAAATCATCCTTTAGTCAATTAGCATATCAGGAACAGATATATTTTAGAGCACTGAAGGGCAAATGTGGATGTTGATTGTAAGGGCTCGCGAGGTCTACTGTTCTCGCAGAACCACTAGTTTAATAAGAGTATATTAATTTTCACCACTAAACAATAACTTTGGTTGCTGTCGGTACTTTACTACTTGTCGCAAATTTACAATAACCCAAACCCACCTGTGACGAATTAACACATACTTTTAATGCATGTGACGAATTGACTTTCTATGTATGAAGTTTTAAAAACTAGACGAATTAACTTTGTAGCAAATTTACAACAACCCGAAATATCTATGTTCATCGTGCGGTGTGTCTGTTACAGGGCAGTGTCTGCGACTGCAATATCGATTTTACCGGATGTAATTATGGCTATTTTGATCCGCGTCGACGGCAGTTCGTCACGGCCGGATCGTGTCGGATAAACTCAGGATAAAACGGACTTAAACTAACTGTAACATTTATTCGAAAAATACGGTCGCTTATATTATATATCGTCTACTTGTATTTATAATCAATTTTAATCACATTTATGTTAGTATGTATTATGGAATAAGAAAAAAAAGACGTTGACAGTTCATTGAACATATTTCGACGTAAGTATGTATTTTAATGACATGTTAAATGAAATACTATGTACTGATAATAAAATTCACTATCGCTGGCTCATACTAAATACACTCCCTATTCGACGTGCTCAAACTTTAACTAGCTTTAAGTCCCAAACTAAAGCCCATTTTCTCTCGCTGTAACCTAAATTCTCTTTTTTTGTATCCTTCTTTTCGTCCGTCTCATTAATCATTGTGTAATTAGTGCTATCATTCACTGTCATTGTGTATTTACATATTATATAGATATGTTATATGTGTAGTATATTCATTAGAATTTTATAATGTATAATTAATAGATATTACTTCTTCAAGCTGCGCCACTTGTTCTTGTACAGTCTATCTCTGCGCTCTATTTCCATTTATAAGGCAATATAATTGCCTGTAAGAGATTGCGTAAGTGATAAAGCCGCCTCTTGATCATCATCAGGTCTTTTTAGTCTCCACTGCAGAAGCATGACCCTCTCTGTACTACCGGAGCCATACTTGGCCAGAGCAGACAGAGGATTTGGCCTACACTCTCCTCGCTGGCCAGACGGGTTGGAGAGGTTCATTGATGTTTATAAGCTTTGTTTAGCTTGTATTTCCTAAGTCGCCTCTTACGACATCCATGGGAAGACTTGGAGTGGTCCTATTCTACTCTGCCGGAAACCACACGGCACTCGGAAACCACAAGGCACCGCCCCTTGTACAATCTTATACTGAATTACTTTATTTTGTATTTTTAATGGTGCAATAAAGAATTTGTATTGTATTATATTGTATTAAACTAGTTGTAACATTTATTCGGAGAATACGGTCTCTTATACAATATGTAAAGAAAGCCCTTTCCGATCCTAGAAGGGGTGATTAAGCCCGCCGATATGAACAATTTTCCCTATGGGGCCAATGAGCGGGCGGCCGAACATTACTGTTTGAAAATGTCTTTTTTTTATCTCAGCTTTGATCTCATAGGAGAACTTGTTCGTATCGACGAAATCAACCCTTTAAGGATCGGATAGCGTTTTTTTACAAATTGTATAGCGTCTCTTTCCATGCTGGTCTGGAAAACAAAAATGTAGATTCTACATTTTTTACTCTTCCGCGCAGACCGTAAAAGCCGATCGAGGGAATGGTTGAAAATCTGAAGAAACTGAGTAGGCAATGCGGCTAGCAACTCAGTATTTGATTTCGTTTTCCGCCTATACGCCCACCAACAAGCTAAACGAGTAGGGGAGCCAAAGAGGGGATTTTGGGATTTACTCGAGCATGTCAAATTAAGAAAAGATATGAGGGTTACCTACCTCGGACAGTACACAGGCTATGTTTCTAGTTTTTTTACTAGAATATTTGGATACTTACTAAATGCATTAACGGGAAATAGCACGAACATATCGTTTTTCTCCAGACGTATGACTAGGTTGCACCGGCCTTGGTCTGCTGATGCAGCGGTCTGGATCTGACGCATCGCCTTGTGACAGGATTCCTTAGGTTTTCGCCCATTCCCGGCTTCCTTCCTTCCTTCCTTTGACCGGCTTCAACGTTCCACGCGGGAAGAGAAGCAGCTAGTACATACTACGTTTTTCCTTTCTCTCAGACCAGTATACTAAGCTATAATATTTAAGTTTGATTTATATAAAACATTTTTTTTTCATAAAACTTACTGAAGCTGTAAGAAAATAAATAAGAACCGAAAATAGATTTATTATATACTATTTATAGGAAAAGCAAACTGCCTCCGTGGTCCAGTGGCGTTTGCCTGTAGACTCGGGGGTCGTGGTTCGATTCCCACGGAAAGCATACTTTGTTTAGTTGTTTGTAATTTGGTTAGGACGTGGTTAGGACATTGCAGGCTTGAATCACCCTGATTGTCTGATAATAAAGATGGTTCCGTGCTTCGGAAGGCACGTTAAGCCGTTGGTCCCGGCTGCTAACTGGTAGGAAATGATGATGATGATGACTGAAATAATTGAATTTTATGAAACTTGGTAGATAAACATCCCAAACCATATTTTATTTCCTAGTAATAACAGGATAGGCTAAGTACTTAATTTTTGGCCTATTTGCTAACACACTGAGTTTGATAGTCATTTCAAAGTACATTACGTTTTATATAATCTTTTATAAAAATTGACAATCATAGGACACCCGCAATGTATTTCGAAGTGACTATCAAAACGTTGGTCACTGAGTTAGCAAATACGCCAGCAGGTGTTACGATGCATCATGCAGCTCCTCCTTAACAACCTCCGTGGTCCAGTGGTTAAGGCGTTTGCCTGTTGACCCGGGGGTCGCGGGTTCAATTCCCACCGGAAGCATACTTTGTTAAGTTGTTTCCAGTTTGGTTAGGACATTGCAGGCTTGAATCACCTGATTGTCTGATAATAAAGATTCCGTGCTTCGGAAGGCACGTTAAGCCGGTGGTCCCGGCTGCCATCTGGTAGTCATTAAAGGGACCACGTTAGAGGCCGAGAGGCGGTTCCGAAGAACTCTGACACCAGGGTGTGCATGGTCAATTGACCGTGACACCTACAGGAAATGATGGTGATCATGCAGCTGCATCGAACCGAGTATTCTGGGTCCAATTTATCAATTCCCTGTAAGCTGTAACAATGTAGAGGGTCCAAAGCCTGTGCTGGTTGTATTCATAGCACACAACAAATATATTCATATTCGCAACTGTGGGGTGGCTTTTTGGAAATCGATGGAAGCCCTGATTCTGCATCGGTTTTAGTTTGGCCATCATCATCATCATCAAAATTTAAGAGCAACGCTCTTGTCGGTGGAGCTCCCTCCATCTTAGTCTATTCTCTGCCAGTATTTTCACATCCTGGTACGAAACCCTTTCCACTTTTTCCTTTATCTGTTTAAAATAGCTGTGCCTGGGCTTTCCTCTCCCTCTCCTTCCCTCTATTTTGCCTTCTATAATAGTTTTCATAAACTGATCGTGTCGCAACAAGTGTCCTATCACAGTTAGTTTGGCCAACAACATTTAATTTTATTTACTTACTAGCTTTTTCCCGCGACTTCGTCCGCTCGTACTTTAGTTATTAAGGCATATGAAAATTTGCCCTAATAACTAAAGGGCTGATACCTGTAAATAGATGAAACTATAACAGACTAAAAAGAAAGAGAGGTTATCAAATCAATTCGTACAAATGTAATATTGCCATAAAATATTTGGGCTAGGCAGAGTCCAACTTAGGGAACACTGCAAGTTTCATCAAAATATGTTTAGTAGTTTTAGAGATAGTAAAAGAGTGTATCAGGCACTTAATTATAGCAATAAGTATTAACCTACTGCATAACTCTTATGTTATTTAATTCATAATCAATCCTTTTTTGGGCTGGTAATCCTCCGATGTCCGTCCGTCCTTCCATCCGTCCGTCCATCCTTCCCTCTATCACAGGGCTCCACTGAACCGTAATAGGTAGAGAATTGAAATGTTCACAGAATATATACCTTTTGCCGCTAAAACAACAATTATTAAAAACATAAAATATTTAAGGATGGCTAAAAGCAAGCTTATAAATATCTAAGAGACCTCTCCAACCCGTCTGGCCAGCGTGGAGAGTGTAGGCCAAGTCCTCTGGCTGCTCTGGCCAAGTATGGCCCTAGTAGTACAGAGAGGGTCGTGCTCCTGTAGTGGAGACTAAAAAGGACCTGATGATGATGATGATTAACCTACTACATAACTCTTATGTTATTTCATTCATAATCAATCCTTTTTTGGGCTGGTAATCCTCCGATGTCCGTCCGTCCTTCCATCCGTCCGTCCATCCTTCTCTCTGTCACAGGGCTCCACTGAACCGTAATAGGTAGAGAATTGAAATGTTCACAGAATATATACCTTTTGCCGCTAAAACAACAATTATTAAAAACATAAAATATTTAAGGATGGCTACAAGCAAGCTTATAAACATCTAAGAGACCTCTCCAACCCGTCTGGCCAGCGTGGAGAGTGTAGGCCAAGTCCTCTGGCTGCTCTGGTCAAGTATGGCCCTAGTAGTATAGAGAGGGTCGTGCTCCTGTAGTGGAGACTAAAAAGGACCTGATGATGATGATGATTAACCTACTACATAACTCTTATGTTATTTCATTCTTAATCAATCCTTTTTTGGACTGGTAATCCTCCGATGTCCGTCCGTCCTTCCATCCGTCAGTCCATCCTTCCCTCTGTCACAGGGCTCCACTGCACCGTAATAGGTAGAGAATTGAAATGTTCACAGAATATATACCTTTTGCCGCTAAAACAACAATTATTAAAAACATAAAATATTTAAGGATGGCTACAAGCAAGCTTATAAACATCTAAGAGACCTCTCCAACCCGTCTGGCCAGCGTGGAGAGTGTAGGCCAAGTCCTCTGGCTGCTCTGGCCAAGTATGGCCCTAGTAGTACAGAGAGGGTCGTGCTCCTGTAGTGGAGACTAGAAAGGACCTGATGATGATGATGATGATGACAAGCAATGCGTTTTTAATCATTTTTGTATTTAAATATAAAATGGTCGTGCGAAACCCTTCATTTGCGATTCCGACTCGCACTCAGTCGGTTTTATTTTTTAATTATTTTTGTTTAAGAGTATGAGCAAAGAAATTAAACTTTGATGAGTGAGTCCAAACAAAATAAGTACATCTAGAGTAATTTTTATGAAAGATCACACGCACCGTCACAAGCATTGATATAAATACAATTGTATTCGATTTTAGACCTTATCACATTGATTTAAAGCTCGATATGTATACATATAAAGTGGAGTTATAATTTCTCCTACAATTAGTATGGGAAATTAAGACTCCACTTTTGACGCTTGGTTCTACGAACTTTACACAAAAGGAAATTCCGCCCTTTCTAAAATCATGCTTACTCCCAGTCTGCATAAATAAAACTCGCTGAGATGGCACCATAACTCGAATATTCAAGAAATTTCTGGTCTGCAATAAGATGCACCGCACAAAGGAAAAGTCCCTAAGCACGCAAACTTTGTAAGCTTTCAAAGTTCATACCAAGTATTGAACTTTTGATGTCAGATGCCTTTACAAATTGAAATACCCCGCAATGCTATTATATAAGGCACCATATTACGGCTTTTTCTACTCTTCCATGCTGGTCTGGGAGAAAAGAAAAAACGTAGAATGTACCAGCTGCTTCTCTTCCCGCGCAGATCGTAAAAGCCGATCGAGGGATTGGGTAAAATCTAAGGAATCGTGTTAATATGCGATGCGGCTAGCAACCCGTCACTATTTTGATTCCGTTTTTCAACTACTGCCCACCAACATGCTAAACGCGGCCTTCAGGTCTTATAGACCTAGGCTCTGTCTACTCCGTAAGGGAAAAAGACGTGATACTATATATTCTACTTTGAATATCATTTTTACAACAAGTTTTTTTGGCAAAAATTACATTACATGTCTTAGAAATAAAAACCATATAGGTATCTAAGTATAATGTTGCCTTTTATAATATGCACAAGAGATAAACCCCCGCAAACACGTAGGTAAAAACCTGCAGCCTCCTCCCCGCTATTTAGTATTTTATAAAGATAAATATAGAGAATAATTATTCTTCTTCTTACTTATAAATACAATAGAATACAGATTAAAGGACATCAAAAAACGTTTACATTATTACAGGAGTCGAAATTGTATATATCAAAAATTATGAATAAAATTACCATAAACTTTTTATTTGCAAAACACATAAGAAAACAATCAAGCTATAAATAATCCGCGAAAATGCTATTTAATCCTAACTAATATTATAAATACGAAAGTGAGTTTGGAACCAATCATCATGAAATTTTGCATGCACGTTATCTTGGGTAAGGAGAAGGACATAGTAAGTACATTTTATCCTGGGAAAAAGTACTGTTCCCGAGGGACCGACATTGACGCGGGCGGAGCCGCGGGCAAAAGCTAGTAATTTATATAATTCTTTTATAATAAAAATAAGTTTGGGTATCTGAAATTTTGCCCTTTTTAAATAACGTTGTATAACTTTTTTTTTTATATTTAAACCTCATCAATAAAATAAATAAAATATATTAATCGTCTATTTTCTCTCTACATACATGATATATCTTAATTACATATATTGTTAGATGTTGTGAACTTTTAAGTAGAGAGAACTGGTGCTTGAGCTAGGTAGGTCAAGACCCTCCTGTATTACAAGTAACCAGGCTCTCATCACCTTTAAAGAAACGTTTTTAAAGAAGAAACATTCTGCAATAAAATGTTTGGAAACCGGTGTTAAATAATTAAATTAAATTAAATATTAAAATTAAATAAATAAATATATACGGACAAATCACACAGATTGAGCTAGCCCCAAAGTAAGTTCGAGACTTGTGTTATGAGATACTAACTCAACGATACTATATTTTATAACAAATACATATATAGATACACATCCAAGACCCAGGCCAATCTGAAAAAGATCATTTTCCATCTTGACCTGGCCGGGGATCGAACTCGGTCACTCCGTGTCGCAGGCTGGCGTGTTGACCGCTGCGCTACAGAGCTAGTCAGAGGTATAACATTGTCTTTACTAAATAACTTGCTAATGGGAAACCCACGGGGGTCAAGCTGGTTTTGAAATTACTTTAGTAAATCATGTGTTCACTATTTTCTCTTAACATTAATTGCATTTATATAATATACCAGGTATTTTGAAATGTTATATCGCTGGATTCCAGTAAAATAAATTAAAACTTCTATAAAGCGAGCTCCAACTACACCATATTTTATGAAGCCCTATTTAATGAAGAGCCCTTTGAAGTCTATGATAAAGAATACAAAGAGAATTCAACAAATCTCATTCAATCAAAAATTTAAAAAAAGCAATCTGATTACCCAGCCCCCGTAGCATGGCTACTATCTACAGCTCACGCCAAAGATAGATAAAAAAGCAGCCTACTTAAAATTTATCGTAGCCCACCAATGAAAACGTAGTATTTATCTCATACGATTCGTTGCACGCATGCAGTCTAGAAACATTATTCATATTTCAAACACGAAACTACAAATAAAAAATTTAAACCTCGTATGATTAAAGAAAACGAACGTATTAAACATAATTTATAAAATACCTAGTGATATTTACTTAAAAACTAAATATATTTGGGTTTATTTTTATTCAATATGGAAATATCGGAATGTAAATCGTGTACCAACCAAACGCAAATAACCACTTTACACTGACAGTACACATCTGTCATTAATCTGTCGGTAAAATGGTTCTTTCCGTTTGAGTTTTCGTTTCTCACGCAAGATGGCGTACTAGTATCGGGCTTTTATTTTCGTAAAAATCTATCGTTTTTGTACTGTACATTAAAATATTATACTCATTATAGGTGTCTGACAGCTTGTAACTACGCAAAATAAAATATTTTGATTGCTTTATCACTTTAATGTTCGAAATGCGTATGAAACATATTTTATCTAGGCTTTGCTAAACCCTAAGTGCTCTTCATTAAATTTATGCGATTTCAAGGTACCAACCTCGATTTTGCCTGCATTTGTCTATCGCGAGCTGTCAAACCCATGCGACTTGTAACGTATTTATGAATGAAATTTGACATTATTTAACGCGTGTGCCATGCTCGCGGGGTTAAAAGACGCAAAACGCGATATTTTGTCTTTTTATCAACGGAGACAGTGAGCCATGCTACGGGGGCTGGGCTACTATTATGTATTTTTTCAAAGTCAAAGTCAAATATTTTATTCATCGTAAGATATTTTAAATACTATTTGGTGAACGTTAAATTACACATTATTATTTACAACATTAATATTGTTGACGTCAATAACTTACTTAGAGCTAAGTTTACGCCGCTTCCAAGGCGGCGTTCAGAAGAAGCGGCAACAAAATGCACAGCGCATTTTCTCCAAATGACATTAACTTACAATCTACGACATACTTCGAACTAAATGTGACTTGAGCTTACATTGTCATGTCGTAAAATAAAATTCAATTTGTAGTATGAAAGAATAGTAACGAAAAAAGGCTGGCCGATTGGGCAAAAAGGTTCTCGAATGGCGACCACATAACGGCAAGCGCAGCGCAAAGCGCAAGGCTTTTCAGGCACGTCAATTAATATTTTAAATAAGACTCAATTACTTTTATTCAAATTATTAATTATTTTTCAAATGCTACAAACTACAAGCTACTACGACGAGAAAAGAACGCCGAAGGAAATTCTTTTCAACAGTATATTGGACTCGCCTGAAGGGCTTTCTATAAAGTATTTTATATTTTCCCGTTTTTTTTTTGTTTTGATGAAGATTCGTGATTGATTTCGTGTAAGTAATATACACTTTTCAATGTTGGTACTTAAATTTTCTGGAACATGTTATGCTTGCGATCGAGTGTGCAATAATAACAGATTACATAAAACATAGCAGTCACAAAGAGGCCGAGCAGACGGCAGTGGTTAACACGCCAGCCTTGCGAGGGTTCCCGGGTTCATTCCCGGCCAGGTCAAGATGGAAAACGATATTTTTCAGATTGACCTGGTCTTTATCTATATAAGTATCGAGCTCCACCATGTTTCAGAAGGGATTTTAAACCGTTGGTCTCGGCTGACATCATTGATGGCATATTCTTTTTTAAACTTTCGCGCTTTAAACACATAATTATGTATATAATATGTATATAAGTGAGTCTCGTTGCGATCACGATGGATGTAACTCCATTGAAACGTCAACGGAAACAAATAATAAAAAGGTTCGTGCTAAGTCATGTTTATATACATAATTATATCATTGATGGCAGTCGTTTAGCTATGTCAGATGTCTTTAGGCGGCTTGAAAAATCTGATCCCAGTGTTGGTCTACACTTACATCCAAGAATCACGTAAATCACCCCGTGTGGTACCGGAATATTTGCTCACAATTGTTATACAGCCCACTAACTAAAAAATAACCCACCTTTACTAACTACCCCACCGTTTTTAGTTTATGATCGCGGTAAGTTGCCGCCTCAAATACTACCTACTTTTAATTTAACTAGTATTAACTACTGCATACTCGTACAATGTTGAATGCCAGTGTACGTTCAAATCTAATATAAGGTTTTTGATACACTGTAGCAGATAAGATTTTGTAATGTTTTTTGTAAAGTATGATTAAATAAAAAATCTATTATCTGTTGTTATATCAGCTGTACAAATGTACTCTCTGCGATAATTTATCTAAGTCTATTGGTAGATCTGATGAAAAGATACAGTCATGTGTCATAGGAACAGAGCGACGGACCCGTGCATAGGTAGGTATACATAAAAGCTTGTGGAAATCAATATAGACGTGGAAATTCGCAATCTTGTAGAGAAAAGCAAAAGAGAAATTTCATATTTCTCTTTTCATTTTATTTTCTTTGCGTTGGCCACTGAAAGCAATAATATTTCTACATCAACAACAAAACAAATTGGTTCCCGGAAACAGCACTAATTAGATAAAATTCCACGAAGAATATGAGTCGCAACCCTAGTAAATAGGGAATATTTTTAAAGACTTCGTTGACTGTACTCGAAATATGAAATTCTTTTCCACGGTTACACCTATACTAGCTCAATGCCCTAGGTTTTCATGTTTGACTTCATAACTATTTATAGTAGGTAAGTCGCCACAAACTGGAGCTTAGGAACTTGCGATAAATATTTTTCACCGTAACTAATACGTTCGCGTTGCTTCAAGTAAGTAATTTCACACATGATATCCATTTAATTACATCAGCAAATATTAGTTCGGGGTATAATAATACAAAAAAACATATTTTGTATGTATAAAAGTAGTAATAAATAAATATATTCGGTTATGGCGTAGGTATGTATTTGGTTGATTTTGGTACCATTGTGAATGTAAATTATTTTAGAAATACATTAATAGTTAAATAATATTTTCATTCATTTTCTAAGAAATCTTTTGTATACATACATATATACTATCACGTCTTTTTTCTTGCGGGGTATGCAGAACATACATCTATAAGACCTGAAGGCTACCTTTAGCGTATTAGTGGACATTAAATGGAAAATGGAACCAAAATAGTGATGGGTTGCTAGCCGCATCGCCTATTAACATGATTCCCCAATTTTTTGCCCATTCTCTCGATCGGCTAGCAACCCATAACTGTTTTGATTTCATTTTCGGCATTCTACGTGTTTTCTTTTCTCCCAGACAGCTTGGAAAATGGAAATCTATTGTATATTAAAATGTAATAGTTTTCAAAAAAAAAACAATACTAAGAACGGTAATATTAAAAATTGTGCATATGTCTACGGAATTATAGTATTTATGAAGATACTAGCGGCCAAATAAGACTAGCAAAATGAACTTTGGCACAAACACTGGTAATTCTATGCCGTTAACTGTTATATAATCAGTTTATATTTTGCGCCATACATGGGAAGGGAGAGAATGCTCATAGCATTAAGTCCGCTAATTGTAACAATTTACCTTTGGTACAATAAAGTTTGAATAAATAAATAATTATAAAGAAAAATTAAAAATAAAAACCGAAAAATGTACTAACAGTTTTAAAATTTAAAGAGCCTGTTTTTTTTTTTTAAAACGATTATATCATTGAAACTAACGTAAGATACAGACATTATGAACTAAAATAAAACCGGGTCACACGTTTTCGTCGGGATTGCCGACTATAGTTTCGGAATCGTCAGGAGCCCATTTTCAAGGCGAGTGCGAGACGAGCGGTGGAGGGTGGAGGGTCCCAAACTCCGACAATCCCGACGAAATAGCACATGAGTGACCCGTTTTTAGTACATAACTAAAATGGCGTTTTTTTTTACCGATTTATTTCGAAAAATTTTTTTTACCGATTGTATTTCGTCTAAAATCTGCACATTTCGTTTGATCAAGAATAGAAATGACTCATTGTATATTAATGCAAGATAACGTTCAGCTTTTACACTCTGCATTAATAATTCAATATTTGATACTATAAAGAAATATTTTACACAGAACTCAGCAATCTGAAGCTGTGATTGATATTATCAAAATAGAACCAAAAGGAAAAAATTGTTACCTTTTTTGAAGGTTGAAAGCTCAGAACAATATGCTAGTTATTGTTCTGAGGTTGAAAGACGATATAATACGGTAAAACTAAGAAGTACTAAGATTCCACTGTCCGTCTGTCACCAGGCTGTAGGTATCTCATAAACCGTGAAAGAATAAAAATGATAGCTAGACAGTTGAAATTCACAGATTTTGTATTTCTGTTGCCGCTATGGCGCTACGGCTGCTATCTGGTAGTCGTTAAGGGAACCACGTCAGAGGCCGAGAGACGGTTCCGAAGAACTCTGACACCAGGGTGTGCATGGTCGATTGACCGTGACACCTACTCGAAATGATGATGATGAACAACAATTACTAAATACAAAATAAAATAAATAGACATATAAGTGGGGCACCAATACAACAAACTACCTATAATGATCGGAAACTAGATATTAAAGATCAAGTATGCGTTTAGTGTCAATATCATGTCGTGTTGTGTTGTGATCGATATACAATTGACGATCGCAATCCAAGTAGGTACCTCCCAAAATATAATTAATAAAATTGCGTCTCTCTGAATAGATATACCTAGGAATTAAATTATTATTAATGAATTACTTTAAGTATTACAATTAATGGATTTTTTATTATTATTTCTTAATATCTCAAAACAAATGCTTTTCTTAGCTCACTATTTTTTTATAACCATTTCGTGGTGAAAGGATTAGCCAATCTGCGTTACCGACTAATCTGTCCTCGCAGATTGTTGCCCAGGGTATGCCGGACGTATAGGGGGCAGATACGTCAAGTCCTCCTACTGGTTAAAAACAATATAAACATTGTCTGGACAAATCACAGACATAGGTTTTATTGTCTGTGGGACAAATATAACCATGACGACTCGAAAAGAAAGAAGCTCATTAATTAATAAAATAATAATTAATTGAAAATTAAATGTCACATTTTACCATTTCTGTATTGGAACCCAGCGTGTAATTTCGTGGGGTGTAGACAGATAAAAGGATTGCTATTCCGCTGTCTAGATTTTCATTCTTCTATGCCTATCTTTCATAAAATCGAAACTACTTACAAATGCTTTACTGATAGTTTATAAGTACCAGGTTGTTTATTTTAGCTAGAGCTGGCCATATTTGTATGGGAACCCAGCGTGTTATTTCGTGGGGACGTGAGACACAGGAAACATGGAGTGGTGACAGGAATGCGTCTAGAATCTTCATACTTCTATGCATATACCTATCCATACTAATCCGTACTTCCAAACATAAAATTATGAATGCGAAATTAACTCTGTCTGACAGTGACACCTTTTCACGCTTCAACTATTAAACCAATTTGGATGAAATTTGGTATAGAGGTTGTTTGAGGCCCGAGGAAGGACATAGAGTACCTACCTTTCATTCCGGGAAATTCTACTGTTCTACGAGGGGTCACCATTAACGCGAGGCGGAGCCGCGGGCAAAAGCTTGTCTATCATAAAATTGAAACCACAAACAATGGCGAGCTCCATGGCGCAGTGGTCGTCAGCCTGCGACACGATGGTGCCCAGGTTCGATCCCCGGTTAGGTCAAGATGGAAAATTATCTTTTTCAAAATTGGCCTAGTCTTGGATGTTTATCTATACATGTATTTGTTATAAAATGTAGTATCGTTGAGTTATTATCCCATAACACAAGCCTCGAACTTACTTTGGGGCTAGCTCAATCTGTGTGATTTCTCCGTATATATTTATTTACATGCTTTACCGATAGTTCATAAGTACGACGTTGTTTATTTTGGTCAGAGCTGGCTGCAACAGTTGGCCGGGCGAGCCCGGGCACGTTTGATGTGTGCTGTCGCGTCATGCAATCACTGCACTACATTTACATCACTGCAAGCGTGTACCCGTGTACGTGAGATCCATTGGTGAAATCACTCCCACCCCCTCCCCTTACCCCATTGACATTTAGCAAATAGATTACAGATGTGGGTATTTTAACTCTCTGTGTGTATTCTACCGTCTACTATGGAGTGTTCTGAAGAAGTTTTTGAATTGGTGCCACCGTCACCTTTCTACCACCGCACCGCTCGCCACAGTAGTAGAGTCCATCCCGACATCCTTGACGCTTGGGTCTCTAAAAATGTCAGAGCGTCACGTGGTTTTTTTGCTCGTACAGCACGATTGTGGAACGGGGAGTCCGTCCCGAGGTTTTCCCTGTGTGCTATAACTTGGGGTCCTTCAAAAGGCGTGTTTACAGGTTAAAATCTTAAAAGTCGGCAACGCATCAGTACCTCCTCTATCAGATGTCCATGGGTGACGGTGACCACTTTCCATCAGGTGGCTCGTCTGCTCGTTTACCGTCAAATATACATAAAAGAAAGACTCAGAAGAGCGATGGTTGGTATTTTTTGTGTTATAATTAAAATGACATACCAGTCTATTTCTCTTGCGGGGTAGACAGAGCCTAGGTCTATAAAACCTGAAGGACACGTTTAGCATGTTGGTGAGCATTAGGTGGAAAACGGAATCAAAGTAGTGATGGGTTAATCGAAATATAAGTAATCAACCATTAAATATAGCATGCAAATTTCTTATTATGAAATTATAATTAATATATTATATCATTCAATTATATCATAATTATTAATTTATGTTTGTCAAAAATATTACTTATTACTTTAAAAAATAATTAAGTTTTCTCTATATATAAGTACTTTAACATACCTTGAACTACATCAATTTTAATAAGAATAAAACAAAGTTTGTATTGAGCATTTTATTGTTGTAGTTAAGAAATTACTGGATTGTGTAAAAGCTTTTCTCCAAGAGTCAGTTAAACAAGTTTTTAAACAATTGAAGCGTCACAAATATATATAACTAGCTTTCGCCCGCGGCTCCGCCCGCGTAAATTTGATCACTCGGGAATAGTAGTTTTTCCCGGGATAAAGGCCTATGTCCTTCTCCGTACTACAGAGAACTTGTATGCAAAATTTCATGACGATCGGTTTTTTTAAACAATTGAAGCGTCACAAATATATATAACTAGCTTTCGCCCGCGGCTCCGCCCGCGGCAATTTGATCCCTCGGGAAAAGTACTTTTTCCCGGGATAAAGGCCTATGTCCTTCTCCGTACTACAGAGAACTTGTATGCAAAATTTCATGACGATCGGTTCAGTAGTTACGGCGTGAAAGCGTAACAAACAAACTCACTTTCGCATTTATAATATTACTAGCTTTCGCCCGCGGCTCCGCCCGCGTAAATTTGATCACTCGGGAATAGTACTTTTTCCCGGGATAAAGGCCTATATCCTTCTCCGTACTACAGAGAACTTGTATGCAAAATTTCATGACGATCGGTTCAGTAGTTACGGCGTGAAAGCGTAACAAACAAACTCACTTTCGCATTTATAATATTAGTTAAGATAGTGGCGTCAGTATTGTTCTATCTACATTATAAATATCAATGGTATCACCCCATCATCCACCACGCCTCCCCAACACGCAGAACGAGGATTTGAGATGCTTCACACACACTACCTGGATCTAGACGTACACAGGTACAATAATTGATTTCATAGTATTCAATGCCATGCAGCGGGTGGTTACTGACAGGGCTATTACAAAATTTTCAGGGAAAAACAAAGAGAGGATTAATTCTGAACTGTTTTGATATGAGTGCATATTGCGAGAGGACTCAAAGGTATTTAGTCCTCGTATGGCAGAGTGAACATTCTTATTTTGTCAACAAAGCATATAGGGATTGCAATCTGGTACCAGTAAGGGATTATATAGGATCCAGTTATATTAATTACAATTGGGTGGTAAGCCGTGTGGTATCCGGCAGAGTGGAATAGCACCACTCCAAGTCTTACCGTGGATGTCGTAGAAGGCGACTTAGGATATACAAGCTAAACAAAGCTTATAAACATCTGTGAGACCTCTCCAACCCGTCTGGCCAGCGTGGAGAGTGTAGGCCAAGTCCTCTGACTGCTCTGGTTAAGTATTGCTCTAGTAGTACAGAGAGGGTCATGCTCCTGTAGTGGAGACTAAAAAACACCTGATGATGTTTGATTATCAGAAAATGTGTCAAAATGCATAATTTCCTTGACGATATTTTTTAATTTATAACATACATTGTACCTAAATGCTTCCAAAACCTACAAATAGCTGTATTTTGCCCTCAAATTGATTGAGCCATTTCGAAGTTTTAGCATATTAAAATATTTTTTACCAAAGAAATTTGATTTCACCCAAAGAAATGAGGGTTTTCCCAAAGAAATAATAAAAACTGCCAAAGAACTCAGTATTGCCTCCAAAGAAATATTGCTAAAGAAATTATAATTATGTCCAAAACATTAAGAAATAGCTTTTAGTTTGATATTAGATGCCCATGCAATGATGAGAGCTTTGAAAATTATATCACGTTCTTTAAAATAAATATGTGTACAAGAAACATTGAATCAGTCAAGTTATGAGCAGACAACCAATAATGATGCACGCAACACATCAAGGAAGGCACTGGTAGTAACGTCTTCTCCATCCCATACTTCTAAGGTAACAACCAAACCTTTTACATGTACAGCGTAATCAGTGTCCACATTGCAATGATAAACATTATATTACCCAGTGCACTAAGTTTTTGGCCCTAAGTGTACCGTCACGCATCCATACAATAAAGAGGCTTCGTCTTTGTTTGAATTGTTTGGGGTCCAACCATATATTACCTAATTGCCGTGCTAGTCATTGCAGAACCTGCAAGGGTAAACATCATACTCTGCTTCATTTAAATGCTTCCAATCCGCAACCAACTCAAACTACACTGAATAACCAACCTGAATCATCAATCCAAAATACTGAGCAGACTGTCAACTTAATCGCTAAGCAACATGTTGACACAAAGGCTGCATACCAGCACTCCGGCAACCAAGCGGGACTGTCACATAGTAAATATGTACTACTTTCAACTGCTCTAGTGAATGTACCAGATGCTAACAACGAGTTACATACCTTAAGGGCTCTTTTAGACTCAGGGTCGCAGTCAAATTACCTAGTTCAGTCTGCAGCCACCACGCTCAACATACCAACACAAAACATAGATCTTGAGGTGGTGGGGTTCAACAGTAGCATTACCAAAATAAAGCAGTCCTGTAATTTACCAATCAAATCACAGGATGGGTCATTTGAAACAAAGTTATCTTGTTTGGTGGTACCTAGCATATGTAACTTACCAACCGATCCAATTAAAATTCCTAAATTTTTAATTCCTACTCGTTACAAATTAGCTGATAATCGCTTCTTTGAGGGAGGTAACATTGATATAATAATTGGGGCAGAACTTTTTTACCAATTATTATGTATAGGCCAGGTGAAATTAGGTGAAGGCTTACCCAAACTTCAAAGAACAAGACTGGGATGGGTGATCTCAGGAGCAGTCAACACCCCAGTTCAAATCCAATCAGTGGCATGTAATCTTGTTGTTTCCCAACTACATGAAATTTTGGGCCCCGGAGGACAACAGTCTTTGTCAAAATTACCACATGATGAAACCAACAAGTGTGAGCAAATATTTGCTACCCACACACGAAATTCTGACGGTAAATTTATAGTTAGTCTGCCTCTCAAAGAACCAGCATCTTCTTTGGGACAATCTAGGTCTGTTGTTTATAAAAGATTTAAAACCTTAGAATCCAAATTTGAGCGGGACCCAGAATATAAAAAAATGTATGTTGTCATTAAAGTTGGTTTTTCAGACACCATGATGTTGTCTGAAAAACAGCCACGCTTTGGGGAACCCTGTAATTTCAATTATCTGCCACATCATGGAGTACTAAATTTAGAAAAACCCACTACTCCATTACGTGTAGTAATTGATGGGTCATTTTCAACAAATAATGGAAAGTCCCTTAACGATATTCAATACAAAGGTGCCATAGAACAAGATGATTTATTCAATATCTTACATAGATTTCGAAAAAATAAATATGTAATTAATGCAGATATTGAAAAAATGTATAGAATGATCTATATTAACCCAAGCCAGCATAACCTACAATGCATCCTTTGGCGAGAAAACACGACAGAACCATTATTAACATATAAATTAACCACACTTAGCTTTGGCTTAAAATGCGCTCCCTACCTAGCTGTTCGGTGTTTGTCTCAGCTGGCATGTGAAAATAAAGACAAGTTTCCAGAAGCCAGCAGCGCAATCACTAGCGATTTCTACATGGACGATATTCTCCATTCAGGGGATAATGAACAGAAAATTGCTGAAATTGGTATTCAAATAAACAACATTCTTCTTGGAGCCTGTTTTAAGTTGAGAAAATGGAGGTCAAATTCAAAGGTAATTCTAGACAAGATAATCGGTAGCTTACCAAACCAACAAGGCTCAACAACACAAGCGCTGGGACCAGACACAACACACAAGGTCCTTGGGCTGGCGTGGGACTGACATAGTGATAACCTATCATACAATTTGAAATTGGACACCACACCTAGAGTATTAACCAAAAGAAAAATTTTATCAATTGCTTCGTCAATTTTTGACCCATTAGGCTTGCTGGGTCCGATTATTGTTATTTCTAAATTATTTATTAAAAAACTATGGCAGGAAAAGGCCAGTTGGGATGAGCCACTGCCAAGTAGCTTGTGTAGTGAATGGCTGGAATTTTATAATAGCTTAGTTTATTTACAAACACTAAAAATTCCTAGACATACCATAATTAATAACTGCTTAAAATTCGAAATTCATGGTTTTTGTGACAGTTCAATGGTTGCCTATGGTGCTGTAATATTTATAAGATCCACAGATAATGCTGGCCATGTTGCTGTGCAACTTCTTTGCTCGAAGTCGAGAGTAGCGCCTAAGGAGACGATACCACGCCTAGAGCTAAGGGCTGCCTTGCTTTTAGCTACCCTGTACAATAAGGTAAACGGTGCTCTAAAAAGTCCAGCTATCCAACATTTTTTTTGGTCCGATTCTAATGTAGTTTTAACATGGATTAAGTCGAAACAACCAGAAAAATTGCCTTGTTTTATAAAAAATCGTGTCAAAGAAATAAATTCCCTAACAGACACCAGTGACTGGCACTGGGTCTCTACCTCAGATAATCCAGCAGACCTGTTGTCAAGAGGCCTAGCTGCGGATAAATTAGAGCACTGTGGCTTATGGTGGCATGGTCCTGCATGGCTCTGTAAGGAAAATTCATTTTGGCTAGTAAAGGAACTACCAGTTGAAACTATTTGCAGTGTATCGGTTGATATCCAGGTCCAGGACAATGAATTTAATAAAAAATTGTTCGAGCGATGGTCTAATTATAATAAATTATTGCATTGTTTAGCATATATTTTACGATTCATCAATAATTCAAGAAATAGCAATAATAAATCTCTTGGCCCTCTGTCAGTTGAAGAGATGCACATTGCCTCGAATAAATTAATTAAATTAGCACAATGTGAATCATATTATTATGAATATAAATTATTACAGGACAACAAACCATTTCCCAAAGGTTCCAGTTTACTTTGTATGAACCCCTTCATAGAAGACGGGCTTATGAGAGTAGGAGGCAGACTGCGCTTATCTCAGTTCAGTCATAGTAAAAAACATCCAATCATTTTACCTCATAACCATACCTTGACAAAGCTCATGGTGCAAAGAGAACATGAGCGACTCATGCATGCTGGGCCTCAATTACTGTTAGCCTCCCTTATGGAAAGGTACTGGCCGGTGCATGGTAAGAAAATAGGTAATCACGTGGTGCATAAATGTATGCAGTGCTTTAGGGCCAAGCCTAGTGCTACAGTTCCTATAATAGGTAATTTACCCTTCTCAAGGGTAAATCCCTCTTTACCATTCTTAATTTCCTCAACTGATTACGCTGGGCATTTTATGATTAGGGACCGGAGAGGACGTGGCTATAAAACTAGTAAGGCCTATGTCGCTATTTTTGTTTGTACTGCCACTAAGGCTGTGCATATAGAGCTGGTTACGGGACTCGAAACCTCTTTGTTTCTCTCGGCCGTCAGACGATTTATAGCCCGTAGGGGTAAGCCGAGAGAAATTTTGAGTGATAATGGGACAACCTTTCATGGTGCAAATAACCAAATATGTTATGTGAACTTTATTCTTTTTTGCAGGAAAAGTCTAGCGAGCTTATTGCCTATGGCGCGGGGGAGGGCATTACATGGAAGTTTCTGCCTGCCTATGCGCCACATATGGCCGGCTTGCATGAATCTGCAGTAAGGTCATGTAAATACTACCTTAAAAGAGTGTTAGGTCAAGCCCTATTAACCTATGAAGAATTTTCTACCATACTTACCCAGATAGAAGGAATATTAAATTCTCGACCCTTATGTCCGATACCCAATTCAAATAATGATGAGATTTCCTTTCTTACACCAGCCCACTTCTTGATTGGTAGAACGCCGGTAGCTATGCCTGACTATGACTACACCAATACCCCTGTAAACCGTCTCACAAATTATCAACAGTTACAGCAACTCCAGCAGAACTTTTGGCACAGATGGTCTCGAGATTACATAGGCCTGCTGCAGGAGCGCGTGAAGTGGAGGAGTAGCAAGGGCCCTGGACTACGCAACGGCATGGTAGTGATCGTGAAGGACGACAGGCTACCCCCCAACCAATGGCTGCTCGGGCGCATTGTGCACTGCTGCCCAGAACAAGACGACATCACGAGAGTGGCGGAAATCCAGACATCCAAGGGAATCATCAAAAGGGCGTGTAGCAAGATTTGCCCACTACCGTTAGAAGATTAGACTCTTTACCGGCATATAAGTCATGGTGTTATATTTCTCATATAGTTCATAGTTCACTTATTATATACCTACCTAAATTGTAAATGTGTAATAAAAGGTATCAATTTTTTTGTATCATTGTAACCGCACTCTTCAAGTGCAACCTATTACCTTTTTTGGCACTCTTCAAGTGTATGTGTATACCTATAGCACTCCTCAGGTAATAAAAGTTTGCGCACACTGCGCGCATTGGTAGGAGTTGGTTGGCTATCCCTCCGGGAGTAGAGCATTCTGGTCTCTTGCTAAGGCAGCGCAGGGGAATTTCTGTCGCCCTTCACTTCCATCTCTGCACAATCGTCAGGACTCGCTGGCTCACTCCGCAAAAGAGAAGGCCGATCTCTTGGCTACTCTCTTCGCGTCAAATTCTACCCTTGACGACGGAGGAGCATCGCCGCCCTTTTTACCGCGATGCGAGCACTCAATGCGGGAAATTCGGTTCACTCAAAGTGCAGTGCGACGTGCTCTGTTTTCCCTCGACGTCAGGAAGTCCAGCGGGCCTGATGGCATTCCAGCAATTGTGCTCAAAACATGCGCCCCTGAGTTGGCTCCGGTGTTAGCACGCCTATTCTCGCTGTCTTACACCTTAAGAAAAGTCCCGTCTTCGTGGAAAGTAGCCTACGTTCACCCTATTCCTAAAAAGGGTGACCGCACAGACCCGTCTAACTATCGGCCTATTGCGATAACCTCCCTGCTCTCTAAGGTGATGGAGCGTGTAATAAACATCCAGCTCCTTGGTTACCTTGAAGATCATCAGCTAATTAGTGACCGTCAATACGGGTTCCGCCACGGGCGTAGTGCTGGTGATCTTCTTGTGTACTTAACGCACCGATGGGCAGCCGCCATCGAGAGCAAGGGAGAAGCACTGGCATTTAGTCTAGATGTCACAAAGGCTTTTGACCGGGTCTGGCATAAGGCTCTTCTCGCGAACTTACCATCTTTCGGGCTTCCTGAGGGACTATGCTTGTGGGTCGCTAGTTTCTTATCTGGGCGAAGCATTCAGGTCGTTGTAGACGGATTATGCTCCGATATCATGCCCATCAATGCTGGCGTCCCCCAAGGATCTGTTTTATCACCTACGCTGTTTCTTCTGCACATCAACGACATGCTTAACACTAGTAGCATCCATTGCTATGCAGACGACAGTACGGGTGATGCATATTATGCAGGTCGTGCAAATATCCCTCAAACACAGGTGGAGGAGAACAGAAAGAGACTTGTGTCTAACATTGAGACCTCTCTGGAGCAGGTCTCTGAATGGGGTAAACTAAACCTAGTTCAATTCAACCCTACTAAGATACAAGTCTGCGTGTTTTCCGCTAAGAAGACCCCGTTTAACATAGCACCGAAGTTTCGGGACACATCTCTTACCATTTCTAAGAGTATTGGGATCCTTGGCGTCGATATTACGAAGGAGGTCCAATTCCGGAGTCATCTGGAAGGTAAAGCCAAAATGGCTTCTAAAAAACTTGGGGTGCTCAAAAGAGCGAGGCAGTATTTCACTCCGGGTCATAGACTTTTATTATATAAAGCTCAAGTCCGGCCCCACATGGAGTACTGCTCTCATATCTGGTCTGGTGCACCTCAATACCAACTCCTTCCTCTTGATTCCATCCAACGCCGGGCAATTCGTATTATCGACGATCCCACACTCACAGACGATTTAGACACCCTCGGTCTACGGAGAGACGTTGGCTCTCTGTGTGTATTTTACCGTCTATACTATGGGGAGTGTTCTGAAGACCTTTTTGAATTGGTGCCACCGTCACCTTTCTACCACCGCACCGTTCGCCACAGGAGTAAAGTCCATCCCCACATCCTTGACACTTGGGTCTCCAAAAATGTCAGAGCGTCACGTGGTTTTTTTCCTCGTACAGCAAGATTGTGGAATGGACTCCCTCCCGAGGTTTTCCCTGTGTGCTATGACTTGAGGTCCTTCAAAAGGCGTGTTTACAGGTATCTTAAGAGTCGGCAACGCATCAGCAGCTCCTCTGGTGTTGCAGATGTCCATGGGCGACGGTGACCACTTTCCATCAGGTGGCTCGTCTGCTCGTTTGCCGTCGGATATACATAAAAAAAAAAAAAAAAGGTGCATTTTTTGTATCATTGTAACCGCACTCTTCAAGTGCAACCTATTACCTTTTTGGCGCTCTTCAAGTGCAACCTATTACCTTTTTTGGCACTCTTCAAGTGTATGTGTATACCTATAGCACTCCTCAGGTGCATTTTTAAATGCATTCTTCAAATGCATTTATTGCCTTTGGCTGCGCAGCATGTCTAACGACACCGCTGGCGCCATCTGGATCGCTTTTACATAATTACCAATTTGCTTTGCGTATGAATAAGCACACAGCACTGCGCTTAGGTACCTAGTGAAACCAATAGCAAACTCCAGATGGCGCTGGCGGTAATTATCGACTGTAGTATTGATGTGACATGAGCTCGGCCATTGCTTCAGTAAGAGAGACACGAAATACAACTAGAACTGAATATAATTTATTTTTATTTAAAATCCAATAAAAGTAGCATAAATTCCAGTTATTTGCCCCTAAATCTGTTCACCTTCCCGAGCATTTTTGCCAGGTTTTTTATTTATTTATCAAGCAACTCTCATACAGAGGAGCGACTTTGTATGAGTTTTATACTGGGTGGCGCAAAAGTACTGGCACTAAAGAAAATACTTTTATTTTTTTTATATGACATTTTCTGTCATTCTGTTTTTGAAAATTGTGTAGTGAACAAATGTAAAATACACTGAAAATAAACATGGACCGTTTTACTCCCCAAGAAAGTGGAATAATTGTGTGAGGGACGCTTTTCCAGGCCGAGTTATCTCTCGTTTTGGCGATTTGCCTTGGCCTGCAAGATCACCCGATCTGACCAGTCCAGACTTCTTTCTTTGGGGTTTTTTGAAATCTCGGGTGTATGTGAACAAGCCACAGACTCTCGCAGCTCTAAAAGAAAACATTCGTCAAGAAATAACGAACATATCGCAGGAAGTGTTACGGCAAGTTATCAAAATGTCATAAATAGGGCTCAAATGTGTATCAACTCTGGAGGTCACCATTTAAAAGACATCATCTTTAAATCCTAATGGTACGAAATTTAATGGCACAAATATACATTTTAAAAAACCTAAATCTAGTTTTCTAATTTAGAAAAAATGTTATAGCTGAACCAAATAGGGTCTTTACTTTTGCGCCACCCTGTACTTATATATTATATAACTGCCTCCTATATCGTGGTCCAGTGGTTAAGGCGTTTGCCTAGAGACCCGGGGGTCGTGGGTTCGATCTTTATTTAGTTGTTTCCAGTTTGGTTAGGACACTGCAGGCTTGAATCACCTGATTGTCTGATAATAAAGATGATTCCGTGCTTCGGAAGGCACGTTAAGCCATTGGTCTCCGTTGTTATCATTATTGGCAGTCGTTAAGCTATGTCAGATGCGTTAAGGTTGCAAAATTAGACACCAGTGTTGGCCACTTACACACACGAAAACAAAAAACTTATTTCTGATTTTCCCGAAAAACCTCCTTGGTTTCCGCTCCCTCGTTTTCATTCTATCTTCCCTCTATCTATAATTTTAGAACTGTGATCTTGTCGGTGGAGTACTCTCCATGTCTCTCGGTTCTCAGTCATTCTCTTCACCTCTCCATATGACATAAATCCAGCCTTTTCCTTAATTTCATCCAAAAATGCTCTTCTTGGTCTTTTTTTTCCTCTCCTTGCCTCAATGTTTCCCTGTATAATATTTTTCATAAATTGATCGCGTCTTGGTGACCAAATCCTTTTCTCATTTCAATTGTCTTCAGCAGTTTTCGTTTTTTCATTTACTTGTCACGACACTTCTCAATAATACGAAATAGTGTCTTAAGCAAATTTAGCTCAATATCAACTCGTTTAAAATATAAGTACCTGGGCAACCCTTACTCGGTTATCACTATTTATTTGAATATGGCATGGTGGTCTCATTTTTAAACTTGCCGAAAAACAATAAAAATAAAATATAAACTTGAACATATAAAAATAAACAAAAGTAAGTCACCGAGCGGGATTCGAATCCGTAACACACGTTCCTTGCCATCCGCGTCTTAACCCGCTGGACCAGACGGACAGTGGCCGGCAGGACGAAATTAGCGACCATATTCTGCGTGAAAAGATAAACGCATGAAAATTCGAAAACACGCGTTTTGCATAAAACTCCTAAACATAAGACTAATCTAGATCGATTGTTTACCGCCGAAAACCCCCATATACCAAATTTCAGCGAAATCGTTAGAGCCGTTTCCGAGATTACAGAAATAAATTTATATACATATAAATATATATACAAGAATTGCTCGTTTGAAGGTAAAATAACATATTATTTGTGCAATAAGCGGAAATTTAATAACCATGATTCATTTAAAATCATTTCGTGCAAATAAATGGTCAGTACTATGAATCAAAAGTTATCAATGAAATATGCTTTTGCACAAACGATAATTTGATGAACATCATAATTAAAAAGTCACGCTGTTGTGCCCAATTTATTAAATTGTTTGCATTAATAGCATACGTAGCAGAAATGGTCAAAAAGTATTTAGATTAACAAAAAATAATTACAATTACTTTTGTAATTGTTAATTAGATTACTTTGTAACAGATTATCGTCAGTAATCGATTACTCAAGTACCTACAATAACTAGTTACAATGTATTAATAATTTAATTGAAGGTTAATTTCCTCCTCCTTCAGTCGTCTGCTCACTGCTGAGCGTCGTGATGTGCCCGACCTAACTTTCCAACGATCTCCCTCCATTTTTTGCGATCTTTTGCTTGGTCCAGTGCCTTGGAGATCTTCGTGTTCAGGTGTTCTTCTATCTGGTCAGACCATCGTATCAGGCTACGGCCCCTAGATCTTTTTCCTTCCATCCTACCGGTGACCATAAGTTTCTCCAGGTTATCGGAGGGTTTTCTGGCTATATGGCCAAAGTATTGAAGTACTCTCTGGAGGCAAGTACTAAGGAGCCTCTGTTCAATTTTAAGTTCCTTCAAGATGGAAACATTTGTCCTGCGTGCCGTCCAGGGTATTCGCAACCGTTATTACCTACATCATTGTCACATATCGTTTATGAAGGTTAATTTAATTACTCATCAATTAATTATGAATGTAATCCCAGTACAAATTACTTTTTTTAGTACAGTACGCCCCAATGTTCTGTTGTTGGTAGATGCACGTTGCTCTGACAGCAATGACCAAAAAAATATATACTACCGCCGAGTTATATTTATTTTATGATATTACCTTACGATATTCAAACGCATAATGATTGTATGAGTGAAATAAAACTTGTTAATTTTTAATTTACGAGAACGATGTCGCCGGCGGATAAAAACTAGTCTTTGTTACTTCTTATAACATGAGCTATCTGACAATAAAAAGTCCCATTAAAATCGGTCCATCCGTTTCGGAGATTACCCGAACAAATAGACAGACAATAATTTGTAACTCGTATTTTTGTTTCATTCATATTTTAATATTACACACACTTTAATTTTATTTATTTATATTGCTGTATGTATTGTTCTACAAATAATTTATTACTTATTCGTAGGTATTGATATTAATTATAGACCAGAGCCCGAGCCGATAATTTTTGAAACATTATTAAATTGTTATATTTGAATTTTTCACATACATTTTAAGGTTAGGTGAAAAAAGTCTAAATAAAACCGGCCAAGTGCGAGTCAAACTCGCGCACGAAGGGTTCCGTACCGTTATCTATGAAAACGGCAAAAAAATCATGTCTTTTGTATAGGAGCCCCTCTTTAATATTAATTTTATTTTTATTTAATTATTACTTTTTAAAGTGAATATATTACTTAATATTCTGTGAATATTTCAAGTGTCTACCTGTTGCCGTTATCAATAACAAGCAAAAACAAGCAAAAAATATCACGTTTGTTGTATGGAAGCCCCCTTAAATATTGATTTATTTAATTTTTTTGTATTTGTTGTTATAGCGGCAACAGAAATACTTACATAATGTCTAACTATCACGGTTCATGAAAAACAGCCTGGTGACAGACGGACAGACAGACAGGCGGACAGCGAAGCGAAATTAATAGGGTCCCGTTTTTACCCTTTGGGTACGGAACCCTAAAAAAAGAGTAGAACTTGTTATTACCTACATCATTGTCACATATCGTTTTTCCACAGGACTTTGTAGTTTTGCCGAAATCGAGTTAAACCGTTTTATACCCTTAAAAGCTTACCCCCTCCCACTTCCCGACCTCAGATCGCCCGTAATTTATTTTTCCTTTAATTTTTGTGAATTCTCTTCCATTTGGTTTCGTCCTACTATAATTTAATTTTACTTTTTGTAATTTTCAAAGGCTTCGGCATTGGTCTATTAACCGAGATTTACCTATGTAATTATTTCCCTAATAAAAATATTTTTTGGCCTACTGAACCGTGTAGTCTTTCTGTTTCGTCGTCATGGATTCCATTTCTGCGAAATATACTTTTATGTATGACTGCCTCAGTCCTGGGTTATGTTATAATTGCTAGTGTATGTATATTTTTTTTCGTACGTTCTGTAGCCTAAACGGCTTAATGTTTGGGCTTGAGTAATTGTCTCATGTAAGTAATTACATTAAACAATAACAGAATTTAAGATTACTCGATAATCGAATACTTTGTAAATACATTATAAATGTTTGAAGTAATTGTGATTACAATGGAATTAATTACTATGAAATTAAATTACTTACGTAATCAGATTAATAATCGGTTACATAAGTAATTAAATTTTGCCCATCTCTGCGTACGACACATGTTATACGTGAACAATGTCTAAATTTCATCCAGATTGATGGAACACCTCCAAATAAAGCTTATCATCATCATTACAGCCACAAAAAGTCCACGGCTGGACAAGGGCCTCTCCCAAGGATTCTTCGTTTCATGGGAGGATATTGCCATACTCACCACGCTTGGCAGACGGGTTGGCAAGCGAAGTTCCTTTGGTTTCTTGTGCTTGTGATGTTGCTGCCCATCGCAAGCATTTTGAAGCTTGGGAACGATAAGAGTTTATTGGATTTGGGGAGGGAATGAAAAGTATAAGGATACTACTCACTCGGAAGAATGGACAAAAAGCGAATAGCAGCTCGGGCGCGCTTAACCGCTGCCATACCTGCCAGGTATCAGGTTAACATCCCTGACCAATAACTGAATAAAGCATAATAGCATTTTTAAAAGTTTATCGAGGGCTTCGCGGCGTACTTGGTCCTCGCGAACGATTATTTTAATATCTCATAAACTACAACTAATTTTGAAGCTATATTAACTTGGAAATCGCATTAATATTACCTTCACAGTTTTCAAATTTTGATTTTAATTAGAGCACTGGTTCAAGAGGTGTCTTGAAACAAACATACCTGCCTAAATACAAGTACATGCATACATCTACATACAAACAAATTATTTTTATCAAGTTCTGTTTGAAGCATGAATAGCTTTTTGTCCATAGTTTACGTACGTTTGGGTGAGTCAAAATGGCGGGTGTTCCCTAGATATTTAACCGTCATTAAAAATGATGAATATATATTTTTTATTGTAACATAGGATAGGAGTTACTCATAGATGTATACTTATGTTTACCTATATGTTTCATTTGTTATTCCAACGAACGTGATCATCTTATAATTTGTCGTAGGCAAATTGTAATTGTTTTTTTTTTTTTTCAATTTATGATTCCGCGTTTTACACGGCGTCGACGAGACGAATGTTTTTTTTTAAATCTATGGCGTCGACTGTTTCCAAACGCTTACATTGGGTTACATAGGTAATTGAAAATTCCTTATTTTACTACAATTGAAAAATAATTAACACACCATCAACGTCAGGGGTTTGTAATATATGTAGTGTTAAATTGTTATCGTTTTATTTAGTTTGAATCATAAAAAGCAGGTTTAGGGTTACAAAAGGCGGCTGCTTAATGTATACTTGTATGTATAGATGCCTCATAATTCATTTTAATTCTTCTAGCTTGGTAAAGATATTCCATGTAATAAAAAAATAATCAAATTTCATCCCATGATCTTGGGATTCCGCTTGAGCCGGTTGTTGAAGAACCTCATGTTGTAGAACTTGTAGTGGAAGCGGCCCTTCTTCTTCAGCCGGCCCATGTGCTGCAGAGTCCTCACCAGCGGCAAAAACCGGTACATATTGTTGAACTCCTCACCCAAGCAGAACACGAACGTTGACTCAAAATAAACTGGAAATTCAACCAATTTTTAGATTACCACCAAAGCCGGGCAAATAAGCAAGACTGTGTGGGGACATATCCCTTTATTTAGCCTATTACCAAGTACTTAGCTAAGTGCAAAGCGTTTAGCGACAGTCCTTGTCTTTCAGTCGTGGTAGAGCCACGTTACCGGCAAAATGAATTGCTGGTAGCATGAATGGGCCGGGGAAGTACCACACTCACACAGAAAATCGACGTCTGAGTAGAAGCTTTACCGCTTCTATGCTTCGATCGGTGAGTGAGAGAGCCGGAGGCCCATCCTTCCTCCTCCCCTCCCTATTTCCTTTCCCCAACTCCTTGAAAGGTCGACAACGCACCTGCCACACCCTGGTGTTGCAGTTGTCCATAGGCAGCGGTGGTCACTTACCATCAGGTGACCCGCTTGCTCGTTTGCCGAGCTGGTATGTTATAACATAAAAAGGGCGATGTGTGGTTATAATCTAGAGAAAGTTGTGTGCCCTTTTTTAAGTCTCTTAGGCTTCTGACTCCTCCTTGCATTTATATAATGGAAATATGTATATTTGTTAAGGCAAATCCACATTTGTTTACTAAATGGACTGCAAATAGAACAAGACCAGATCGCATAAGAACACAATACAGACAGAAACTGACGACTGGAGGATACAATACCGCTAAGATACGCAAAAGTGTGATTGGAATAGCTCCTATTATTTATAACAAATTACCTGATAGTTTTAAAACATTAGACATTGTGACATTTAAAATGGAATTAAAATTATTTTTGACTGCTAAATGCTATTATAATGTAAAAGAATACTTAGAAGATAATTTGACAGAATAGATTTTGACATTATGCCTACTTATTAATAATTTTTCCTTTGTTTTTCGACTATTAATTATAATCATATTTATAAAATTGTATGTCCATACAGGACAGGTAACAGTGAAACTGCTATTAATTATAATTTAAGATCTTAAAACCTGTTTCCACAATAAAGACATTTTGATTTTGATTTTGAAAAAAAAAGATAGAAATTAGATTTGTGACAACACTCTAAAAGGAATTCGCTACGCATCCTCGGTTCACTCATTTGACCCTGACGCAGTCGTTGCCTGAAATTTTAAAGTCTCTATGTGTTATGCAATATTTAATTTTAAGATGCGTAGACTATAATTATAAGCTATTGCTTATATTTAAAGCTCATAAAAGATGTAGCAGATGTAAGCAGAAAATAAAATGCATCGCGGCTAGAGATTGATTTTTATATAACTATTTTTAGTAAATTTTTAGATTTTTCGATTTGATATTTTTTACAGCCTCAAGTAGGTAGCCTACTTGTGGGGCATTGGGTTCGATTCCCAGTGTGGGAAAATACGTTTGCTTTACTTAAGCCGGAGGCCCACCCCGTCTCCCAGTTCTTCCCCCAACTCCTTGAAAGGCCGGCAATGCTCCTGCCACCCTGGTGTTGCAGTTGTCCATGGGCAGCAGTAATCGCTTATGTACCATCAGATGACTCGCTTGCTTGTTTGCCGTACAATGTAATAATAAAAAAACCATGATTTTTATATAACTATAATATATAATAATAATAAAAATTTTACACTACATTTTTACTTAGCACCTAATGCTCTCTAAATTATAAAAATATGAACAATGGCCTCGACAACTTCATTGATCAGCTGGTTCAGCTTTTACTAACGCTAAAAACTATAAAGTATTTACCTTTTTATCAATGTATTTGTGATCCTTATTTCGGTTTCAATATTGTATGTAAGAGGGTTAAAAATCAAGCGCTTTTTTTTATTGAACGTCCTCTCTGCCCCAATAATTCATCACATCCGCCAGAGCAAACAAAAATCACGCAACGGCCGCCAGAAAAATAATATAAATACAAGAAGGTTTTCCGGGAAGTCTGGAACTAATATAATTATATCTTTCGCGGAAAATATCAAGAATATGGTTATAAGATTCAGGTGTTACTTTGCGGAAGTCAAAGCTACATTTACTTTGTTATAATTTCCTTTGCGTGCTTCCTCCACCAGTTCATCGTTCATCGAGGCCACCGTGCTCGCGAGCACGACGACAGCCTCAACAGATGCAGCAGAATCGACCAGGGTTCCATGCATGAACTATTGCTGGCGGGCATGAAGGGACTAACAGTACCTAGTGGGTGGGTGCTGGCCAGCAATAGTTTATGCATAGTGGTGGAAGTACGCAAGTAAATTATCTCATAGTAAAACAAGAATATGCTTAAGCAGATAACGCCTACCAACCAACTCACTAATGGCTTTTAAGTCTTATGGCCCTAGGGCTTAGGTCTTTGTCTCATTCCGTAAAAAAAGAGGTAAGTAATAGAAGTTAACAATACATACATCATAGCCTTACTTATTTTTTGATTAAAACTAACGTGAGATATAGACATTATTAAAATATGAAACAACGGGTTACTTACGTACGAAGTCAGCTACTGGCCGACACGTTTCGACCTCATCCGAAGATCTTCCTCAGGCCATATGTAAATCAAGGCACCCCGACAGGGACAGCCGATGTCCCATCCGCACTGCTGCTAGCAATTTCCAATCCCGGAGTAACCCGTTGTTACATATTTTATTTTAATAAAGCCTTACTAATATTAAAAATGTAAAAGCGGCCGAGAAATTTTGTTCCTCCATCACCCAAAAATAACAAGATGAATTTTTATGAATCTTATTATGACAGCTTGACATCAGATAACTTATTCGGTCGGAAAAAAGGTTTTTCGTTTTTTTTACGTATATATTTGTATTATCGTTGTTTTGCTATTCGTGTGTGTACGAAGTCAACACTGTTGTCAGATTTTTCAAGCTGCCTAAAGGCATCTGGCATAGCTTAACGACTGCCATCAATGATGACAGCCGGTACCAAGGGCTTACGGTACCTTCCCAATCCCAGAGGAGGTCGAGATATTTTTTAAGCCACTTGCGATCATCCATCCTAGGTCCTGGGTTGCCTAACATCTGTAAGCACTAATATCGGTTACGCCCACTGGGCAACGTCTCTCCTTCAGCTATACTGTTTGTTAAAATTTATCGGCGAAAAAATTCTAAACATTTTTAAAAGGTTATTATTATATATTAGGGTTTTATAGAAAATAACCGCTCAACCGCCATTGTCAACTACTGCTTGACACGAGTTTTCAACGCAAATTGCCCGTGTTGACAAGGCATTCGCTCCCCGATGCCTTCGAATAAATTAAAATATAACCATCTCTGTCCCTCTAAGGTCAATATGTATTAGCTATATCGGTTAGCCGTGAAATTTCCTACCAAATGGTACATAGACAAACGTCCAAATCAAGACAAAAAGTCCTGAGAAAAATTCTTAAGTGTGACAACACTATTTCAATATATTTGATAGCAGAGGCAAAGGAAACTTGGTCAGCCCTCTGTCCCGAAGAGAGAATTCCAGTGGAAATAAAGATACAAAAACACTGGGAGACCCCTTTGGTACAGAAGACTGTCAAGGCAAATCCTTTTTCAAAATTTTAGTAGTATCGTAGATCGCGCTCGGCTACTCACAGTCTCCGAGTAGGAATCCAGGCACTGGTTTCATGCCATCCCATCATATAACGTCGGAACATTGCTGGACAATAGCAGCTTTCGAACTGTAGTCTGTCTCCGGCTGGGTACACCAATGTGTTCGCCACACACCTGCCCGTGTGGCAGCGACGTAGATCAGTTTGAACGTAGATTGCCCCCTAAGTGCAGGTAAGCTTTCACGACACGGCTCTCTTAATGACGTAATCAGAAGGGCTCTTGCCACCATTCACGTTCCCTGCACACTTGAACCTCGGAACCTATGTGATGATGGTAAGAGGCCTAATGGTATGTCGCTTATTCCTTGGGAACGCGGTAGAGCTCTAGTGTGGGATGCTACTTGTGTCGACACACTGGCGCCTTCCCATCTCAGGGGATCAGTTGCTAAAGCTGGGTCTGCCGCAGAAGCCGCTGAAGTCGCTAAGCGGCGCAAATATGTCTGCTTAAAAGCAGACTATATATTTGTGCCGTTTGGTGTAGATGCATTTGGATCATGGGGTCCTGGTGCGAGAGCTCTCTACAAAGAGATTGCTACTCGCCTGATCTCCGCCGCACGTGACAAGAAGGCTGGCTGCTTTTTCGCACAAAGGATAAGCATCGCTATCCAGCGTGGGAATGCAGCGAGCATTCTTGCCAACATGCCATATGGGCAAGAATCTTTAGACTTTTAAGTTTAGTTTTATTTTAGTATATAATTTTCTATTACAGTAGTACTGTTATACGTTTATGAATTATGTCCCTACTACAATTTCATTAAAACCAACATTTAAATTAAGATTTTTGTCTTTGAATTTTGATATAAGATGACAGCTATTTTTATGTATTTGTATTAACGTATAAACTCTCCATACAAAATACTATTTCCCCGACCTATATACGCAAACGCAAAACGTTGAAGAAGTAGCAGCAGCAAAATAAGTTTGTCATAAAATACTTATAACCATACATGAACTCTCCGCGGTGGGGCTTAGGTCCTCCCAGTGCATCTTGCACTGCGCCACGTCCATGAAACAGTGGTTCTGGAACATGAGCGACGGCTCCCTGGCCATGATGCCAGCGTGGCCGCACACTGGCGCGTATGTATCTGGACATTTCTAGAACAAACAGTTATCTAACAACGAGAGGCGCCACGTCATGAAGCAGTGATTTTGGAACATGAGCGACGGCTCCCTGGCCAGGTTGCCCAGCGCGGCCGCACACTGGCGCGTATGTGTCTGGACATGTCTAGAATAAACATTAAAAGTCTAAGGACAAAAATGCGCTACGTGACGAAGCAGTGATTTTGGAACATGAGCGACGGCTCCCTGGCCAGGTTGCCGGCGTGGCCGCACACTGGACATTTCTAGAACAAACAGTAGTCTAACAACGAGAGGCACCACGTCATGAAGCAGTGATTTTGGAACATGAGCGACGGCTTCCTGGCCAAGTTGCCAGCGTGGCCGCACACTGGTGCGTATGTCTGGAATTTTCTAGAACAAACATTATTTTTAGAACAAAAGTTATTTATTGAATAAGTTTGAAATTGTAGGTTCTAAAATATATATTTTAGATCCTCGCTTTCATTTGATATGTCTCATAGTAAGTCAACAAGATTTCTTTTTAATTTTCTGATTTGTTACCCTAAAAGAACCTAAAGTTATATTTATATTCGTTATATTATATTACATTTTTGGGTAGCATAAATCTATAAGGGTGCAAAATTTCATTTTACGGGGTCCAGTAGAATCGGAATATATAGGCTGTAACAGACACGAGTGATCCTATAGGGTTCCATTTCGACACCCGGTCGTATGGAACCCTAAAATCAATCTGTGGCGTTGACCACTAACAAATATAAAAAACCGACCTAGTGCGAGTCGAACTCGCGCACGAAGGGTTCCTTACAGTTATCTATAAAAACGGCAAAAAAGCACATGTCTGTTGTATGGTAATATTTTATATTTATTTAATTATTTATTTTTAAAGAAAATATATAATTAAATATTCTGTGTATATTTCAAGTGTCTATCTGTTGCCGTTATCATTATCGAGGAAAAACGCCAAGAAATTACGTTTGTTGTATGGGCCCTTAAATATTTATTTTAGTCTATATTTTAGTATTTGTTGTTACAGCGGCAACAGAAATACATCATCTGTGAAAATTTCAACTCTCTAACTATCACGGTTCATGAGATACAGCCTGGTGACAGACGGACAGCGGAGCGAAATTAATAGGGTCCCCTTTTTACCCTTTGGCTACGGAACCCTAAGAATAGGTACAGCGCAATTAAAGTAACGATTTATCGTAACTGTACCTAGGCCTATTCCAATAACTTACCGTCGGGCATTTGTGAAAGCAAGAATTCAAAGTTGGCCTATGGTAGTAGTCATCGGTTCTGTTTTCGGGTATCACTAGCTTTGGCTTGAACACCTTTATGGGTCCTATTTTCTTCAAATGCATCCGCCGAGTCTCCTCATCTAGTTCATCATATAAACAAAAAACATTACTTTTGTTTTAGTCTAATTTTTATCTCCTACTAGCGACCCGGACCCCGGCTTCGCACGGGTGCAATGTACATATAACCTTCCTTCTTCCTTCCTCTTGAATCACTCTATCTATTTAAAAAAACCGCATCAAAATCCGTTGCGTAGTTTTAAAGATCTAAGCATACATATGGACGGACAGACAGCGGGTAGCGACTTTGTTTTATACTATGTAATGATGCTAATCTGCGAAAAAAAACGTCGAATATCCTAGAAGCCTGTCGAGGGGGCGAAGGTATAAAGGAATAATGCAATAGACGATGCGGCTAGCAAGCCATCACTATTTTAATTCCGATTTTCACATATACACGGTGAAATTTTGATCGTTCTGGACCCTTAAAGGGATGATTCAGCCCGTTGATATGAACCACTTTTCCTATGGGACCAATGAAGGAACTCTAAAAAAAGGGCAGTTCTATATACAAAAAACTACGGCCGTCCGGTCAATTTGTATGGGAACGTCAAAAAAATTTTTGAGTTCCCAGCATTGGTCCTGTAAGAAAAGTTGTGTACACACCCACCATAACGCTGGTCTTAGAGCCTGATTGCCTTCGGCTTTGTCTACCCAGTATAGCATCGAGACATCGTTTTTTATGTGTGTGGTATCATCTTTGAGGTTTCCATGAAGTTTTATAAATCTTTCAAAAATATAAAAATGTTATATCATATGTAATTTGAAAAAAAAATAAGGTCTTCTTTAAATTTTTGCAGTTGTAACTTACTGTGTTACAACTGCGTTATCTAGGTAAATCAGAGTGATTTGTTCCTATGTATTTATTTATTTATTGCCGCCCCCTCTGCCTTTTTTGTGACGTGACGGCAGGGGTAAAAGGAAATAGACCCACTAAATCTATCGCCCTAGTTTACACATTCGCCTATATTTCATTATGGCCGCCCCTTTTTGATGTGACTACGGAGAAGGTGTAAGGAGCTTAACGAAAATGTGCACACCAGCATTCAACCCCCCTGTTGCCCCCTGCAACTGCAACATATTTACGCTTGACCGCCCCTAATGTCTAGCCGCCCTAGGCCCCGGCCTACTGGCCCTTGGCGGCAAATCCGTCAATGGTGTTGATCAACATCAGGTCTTTTTAGTCGCCACTGCAGGAGCTTGACCTTCTCTGTACTACCGGAGCCATACTTGGCCAGAGCAGACAGCGGATTTGGCCTACACTCGCCTCGCTGGCCAGACGGGTTGGAGAGGTCTCATTGATGTTTATGAGCTTTGTTTAGCTTGTATTTCCTAAGTCTCCTCTTACGTTATCCACGGGAAGACTTGGAGTAGCCCTAGACCACACGGCCAAAAACCACTGGTGTTGATACTCACTATTAATTTCTTCAACAGGCAAATCTAACAGGTGCGTAGCCGCAAAGAAGTTTTCTATCGTATCATTTACATCGTTGCCGTTAAGTAAATTGGCATGTATTACGAATAGGTTATTTTTTTTTATTGTTCTATTATAATGATGAGGGGGGACGTCGACTTCATCAAGTTCAGACATTTCCATATCCTTGCAAAGATAGCTATCAGTCGCTTCAAAATTTACATCATTTTCGCAATTATACTTTTTTAATTGGCAGTTGTTTTTAAATAGTCTGATCTTGTAGCCATTGCCATCTTGTCTCAACGCGCAAGTATAGTTCAAATCTTGAGTGTCCATACAAACATCATTTGAACACTTTGCTTTCTGTGCGGTCCTGTTTTCTAAGGTATTATATGATATCTCTTCTTGATTTTCGGAGAATGATCGGTCACAAAATTCCAATTTTATTAATCCGTACTCTAAAAATAAATAAATGTATCTAGTCTTAACGCATATAATTTTCTAACTACCTAATATAATAAAACTAGGAGGCGGATAGAAGTGGCAAGGGCTAAAGGCAATAAATATAACGCTAACAAAAGACTTATTGATATACAAACAAACAGGCCCGTCTTAACCATATTGAGCGCCCTGGTGTAAAATTCTTGCTGTGCCCTTATCCGCCGGATAAAAGTACCTATAAAAACCCGCCAAGTGTGAGTCGAACTCGCGCACGAATGGTTCCGTACCATTATCTATAATAAGTTTAAAATTATTAAAAATATTTTTATTTTAGGTGTAACTAAAAGTTTATACTTTTCGCAATTTCCCTTTATCTGTGCTATAAGCCGTTACTTCGTACCAAATTTCTTGTACTGAAGGTTTTGATTCCCTTGCGAATCTCGAAAATTTGCGGTATTAACGGTCTTTTGATTTTGTTGGCTTAGAAGTTTGATTTTTTTTTACAACTCCAAGGGCCAGTAGACCTGAGTATTTAATAAACAGTACATATATTTATATATATATATATATATATACTATTGTATTTGAGTAAGGAAGTGAGTTTATTTATAGAATAGTCGAAAATGTCGAAAATTTGCGGTAAAACCTACAGGGAATTCATAATCTTGATATTTACTAGTCTCTGGTAAAGGTAAACTTAAAAAAGTTCCTTTTTATAAATTTACCTTTACCAGAGACGGCAGTTTTAATTTTTCAAATATTTAAAATTATCTATTTGGTATGGTTTATGATATAAATAATATCTAGGTATACATGTAATAAAATAGTCACAGGACCGCATTTGTAAGTAATTAAAATATATTTTACTGGGCTAGACATAATTATTATTTCGCATTTTTGTTTGTCTGACTTTCTGTCTGTATTAGTAAAACATCGTCTGATTAGCTTTAAATTTGGTATGTAGAAATATCATAGATTTAAAAACATAATAGCGTCTCTCTCTTCATACTTAGGTTTATGGGAATATTATTAAATACCAGTTGTTGATCTTACACATAATTTTATCTAAGAAGAATACATGGTTTGTAGGAATAAGCGAGCGAAGCGAAAAATTTAATTAAAATTAACTTAATATCCGCTAACTACTGCTATTTTAGTCCTTTTCCGTATAAATCATAGTAACGCCATCTAGCATCAAGCAGTAAATAAAAGGGATTCAGGAGAGCGGTGAAGTTAATTTATCACTAAGGAAAAAACCGCTTACTATAGCATAGATGATTTATCACTATCATCACTATGGTATGGAGTTGTAGAAAAAAAGAAAATAACCATAAATTAATGATTATTGTATCTGTAAATTATTGTAATGATTAAATTATTATAAATAACTGTTAAAATATGGGTCGTATCTAATAGAATATAAGAATTAGAAGTTTAAGCTGGTTTAAGACGTCTAAGGTAGGTAAGTTTGAAGTGATCTAGCTGTAGGCCCATTTGACGCGTGCCGACGGAAACTGAACATAATATTTTTTCTCCATACTTATATAAAAATCGATTTAGTATTATTTAGAGGTATTCTTCAAAATGTTCTGCATTATTTTATTTTTATGTATGAAGCTGTATTTTTTTTCTGAATATTTTTTCCTCTGTACTTTAGTAACGCCATCTCCATCGCCTTCCAAGAGAGTTCAATATAAGGATTAACAGATAAAGACACTGTAGTTCACTAAAATTATGTACAATTTATTCTCCAAAATATTTAAAATAAAATCACTTTAATACTGTATTAACGCGTATAATACATTATTTTTACACCTAAAGTTTCGAAAACTTTACAGTTTTCATGGTCGCAGGTAGACTAAGTTGACAAATACCGTATTAAAGTGATTTTATTTAAATGTGTAACAATCGCGAAAACATCAGAAACCATTCTCCAAAATATTTCAGGGTGTACCGCATTTCTTTTCGTTTCAGTAACGCCATCTATCAAGTAGTAGCGAGACTAAGAGGGAGAAAATTATTTAATAATTTATGTAAGTACCTACTTAAATTTAACATAGTAGATGTTGAATCTAATTTGAGGTGCATCTTGTAGTGGGTACTAGAAAACAATTGGTTAACAAGTAAACCAGATAAGGTAACATTTACAATGTTGCAAACGAGGCGCACTGTACACGTTGTGAGAAAACGCGATGGTATTTTTCTCCGTTGACGAATGGGTTTTTGTAAAGAAAAATATATCAATATTTTATATTATTTAATTTTGAATAGGTAGTTAGCGTCTTTGACCTTATTGCAAAAGTCTAAACTCGGGATTTGCCAACGGACTATGGAGCGAAGTAATTGTCGGATAGTGTATGGAATAGCACCATTCCAGAATAATGGATGTGGGGAAGAAAGCAGTCAAACTGAAATGGGATTGGGCGAGTCATGTTTGCAGAATGTACCCAGATAGGTGGGCAAAGTTAACCATGGAATGGATCCCTGTAGGCTGGCAACGAAAGCGAGGCCATTCGAGAAAAAGATAATTTGGTGGCTCATGATAAAAATTGGCGATCATTGACAACAGGTAGAGACGAATTGCGTACAAAAGGGGAGCCTTACCCTTAGGTACCCTTTCCAAGCAGTAGGAACACAGATTAATAAATAGTTACTACGTAAGAAGGACACAATAGGCTAAATAAAAATAAACGTATTTGCACTTTTCTCGTATAGCAACGGCATCTATCGGGTAGTAGCGAAACTAAAGGAATTTACCAAGTTGAAAAGCTTATAACGATAGCAAAAGGAAAAATACCTAAACTTTTTCAGGGACCCTATTAATATGACTCTGCTGTCTGTCTGTCCGTCACCAGGCTGTATCTCAGAAACCGTGATAGTTAGATAGTTTAAATTTTCACAGATGATGTATTTATATTGCCGCTCAGCTCCATACAACAAACGTGATATTTTAGCTCGATATTGATAACGGCAACATTACAGGTAGCCACTTGAAATATGCACAGAATATTTAGTTATATATCCACTGTAAAAAATAAATAAATTAATTAAAATAAAGATATTAACGTGATTTGGTTTAGTATTGGGTTCAATAATTTACCTAGAATTGATATTTAATTAAGTATTTAAAGTATACCTAATTCTGTAAAATAAGATAGTGGTTTTGTATGCGAGTGTTTTTTTTTTACTAAATGTTGGATTAGGCATTTGTCTCCCATCTCACTTGATGGTAAGTGTTCAAATATTGAGACGTTAGTTTTATATTAATACAGATAAAGTGCATAAATATAAAATATTGTATGAACATATGATCACTATTGTTAACATTACCTTCATGGTCCGGGACTTCACAACCAAACCTTAGCAAACCGCATTCGTTATCGAACAATTTCATCCCATAATTATCTCCTTCTTCTCTGATGCCGCATACCTTTCTGTGATCGTCGTCATCGCAATCAAGATTTGCACAAAACTCATTTTTTTCATCTGTTATTATTTTCCCAGATGATAAGCAAACTAGAAGTAGTTTTATATAAGCAAATTTCATTTTATTTCTAATCGCACAATATGAAAAAACTTAGGTAGGTACTTCTTTCTTGGATGCCTAGTAATTTAAATAGGTACCACTTTACATAGATTGCATATTTTGGTATTTTCAGTAACGTAGCTAGTCATTCTTTTCGTAAAATATTTCGTTAGTTACAAAAATATTAATGCTAATCTAATGACAATCATAAAACACGTAATTTTGGTATTTATGAGTGATTACAAATAACAAATCCATAAAAAAATTAATTTGTTTGAGGAAACTACTTGATTACCAAGGCATATTATGTAGCGTAGACAGATGTTACTTGTTAGAAGAGGGACGAGAGAAATATGATACTTACGTGTATATAGATACTTAGAATGGTTTATCAACTTAATAATCCGCCATGAAGCTCTCGCTTACGTGCGTGCGGCCTTTACGACACGTGATGAAGAATAAGCAGTTGGTATATTACTTAGGTATATTTATATATAATACCTATGGGCAATGTACGTAATAAGTATCGCGAGATACCTACTACCCCACACAAATTTGATAATCAAGGGGAATTGGTACGTAATTCTGCCTGGTTAAAAAGCCTTCACACCACATGACAGAGAAGTTGTTTTTGTATGGTATTATAATATATAAAGCTATATAAGTATGGCTGTAGTAGTACAGAGAGGGTCGTGCTCCTGTAGTGGAGACTAAAAAGACCTGATGATGATGATCTAAAGCTATTTATTTTATAGAGCTGTATAAATATTTTCTTTAATCAATAAAAACAATAGACGTCATTTAATGGGGAGTAGCTACTCGGCGGACTGCACGGATATTGCTTTTGGATTATTTTACAGGTGGCTTCTTATGGTCTATATAAGTGAGATCAGTGTAATTTGATGTTATACCCTACGTAAAGTTTTACCTTAATACCCATGTTTATGAACAATGTGTGGAATAACTAAAATAAACTGTCCCAGTCCGGCTATAGTGAGATTTAATTAGCGAGCGATCTGATGGTTGTCCGCCTTGCTGCGTATCGTTTCAGATCAAACAAGTGGATTCATGGGTATTGTCGTCGGGCTCCGTCGAATCCAGTGACGACAATTTACCGACAACCTCTGTAGGTCCTGGTTTCAATCTTCGGTCAGGTCAAGATGGAAAATGATCTTTTTCAGATGAACCAGGTTCATCTGAATTGGATGTTTGGATGTTTAACTATTTAAGTATTTGTTATAAAATATAGTATCTTTGAGTTAGTATTCCTTAGCACAAGTCTCGAACTTATTTTGGGGCTAGCCAAAGAGTAAAATTCTAGGGAAGTTCAATCTGTGTGATGTCTATATTTATTTAGTTGCACTGGCTAAATATGTCATGGCCTCATGCGTAAAAGCCATAAACAAAATGGCCTTACTTTTTGTTTTGGCGACATTGACAGCTGTGATTGACAGTGACAGTTCGCGGACACTTGAAAATTGGACGTGATTTTGCCTTTGCAGCACTTTTGCTGTTTTGCTTGCAACTTATTTCTAAGGTTAATTATAAATGAAAGAATATTATAATAGCCAAAATATTAAATAAATAATATTACCAATGTCTTTTAAACCAGAAACAGTGAGACCGAAAACTGTTAAACTTTTCGAGTTAGACGATTTCGAAAAGTTGCTCAAAGGTTTGAAAGTAGCAACCTGCATGCTAACAGAGTCTCATCAAGTTGGTAAGTTAATAATTTTTCTAAAATTTTACCAAAAATATCATGAAAACCATAATTTTATAGTAGTTAGCATAATATTTTGAGCGAGGTTAGGTGTCAGCTGTATAAGCATAACAGTCCTCTCATTTACCTTGAATTAGTCATTCTAACCCTATGGAAATGCCAAGTTTTCAATTGCATCACTTATAGTACTATCATACAAACAATTTCATTGTATAAAAAGTGGTTGTTATCATTATGAAATATATTGTGCAATTTTACATAATAATACATCCTTATCCTCATCCTTACTTTCTTACTAATATTATAAATGCGAAAGTTAGTTTGTTTATTTGTTTGTTACGCTTTCACGCCGTAACTACTGAACTGATCATCATGAAATTTTGCATACAAGTTCTCTGGAGTGCGGAGAAGGACATAGGCTACCTTTTATCCCGGGAAAAAGTACTATTCCCGAGGGATTGACATTACCGCGGGCAGAGACGCGGGCGAAAGCTAGTTATACATATTATGAATGTATTTCAAATGGGCCATGTGTTCATTTAAATCATATTTATATTATAATATAAAGGGGACTAAGAGAAGAATGAGAACACAATAGTAATATGATTTTATTCTTCACTTAGTATAGGTAGAAGAGTAAAATAATGATTAAAAAACCTAAGTATTCAAATAACATGGAAGGAAATTATAAATTAAGTAAAGCATTTAGTAGCCATTTGAAGTTCTTTCAGTTTAAAGAGAAAAAATAAATACTTGTCTAAAACATTTATACTCTTTTTTTACAGTTGACGAACAAAGTGTTATCCGCCGCTTAAGTGCTCTTACCCTAAATGGACCCTCTGATGGCAACTGCTGCTCTGCTTGTGGCGTGGGTCCGTTCGAGACCCGTGCCCAGCAAACTGCCCATTACAAACACCATTGGCACAATCATAACCTAAAGAGGAAGCTCTTTGGAAAAGCTCCTTTATCATTGGGACAGTTTAATTCTAGACAAGGTATGTGAAAAATACTCAAATTGAGGAAATCTTGATTAACCAATCATGTGGTCCAATCCAAACTCCTTTATGGTACAGTTTGTTTCAACAATGTTACATAGATGGCGCCATAGCTTTATTTGAACTATGTATCAACCATATATGAGAAAATAAAAGCAGCATGGACACAAAATAAATAAATAGAAAAAATGTTTTATTTGTAATAAATTTTCAATCTGCAGATGACTCGAGTGTCTCAGGTTCAGATTCAGAGTCAGAAGAGCCAAGTAGCAACCCGTCCAGTGACCTATTCGCAGCAGCCACCAGGCATTGCAAGGCTTTCTTCACGAACAAGAAGGGCCAGGTGTTTTGCATATACAGGTGCATACTGCATCATAGAAAGGTAAAAAGAAAATACCAAAATACCATTAAATTATGTCAATTTTATAGTAGAAGTAACAAGTATATTGTAATCTCACTAGCTCAATCTGTGCGATTTGATCATATATATTTTTTGACTTGATATAGTTTTATAAATCAATGAACACCGGGGCTCTCCTGCAGCTTGTTGCTATGTCATGGATATGGAGACTGCCGCGAATGTGAGAGTTTCTCACCTGATCTTTCCCGAAATTCCACAGTACAGCATATTCATCTTTGTGGCTTGCAGCTCTGTCTTGTGCTGCTCAACACAGGCCATGTTTTACTTCCATATAATTAACGGTCTAATGATAGATTTATAGAACTATCCTTTCAGATAACCGGCATACTTTTTTATTAATTTTATTTTATATATAAAAAAAATAAATTTAGGTTATTCCTTCAGTCTTTATAATCTAATTTCATTAATTAGCTATGTCAGATGTCATTAGGCAGCTTAAGAAATCTGACACCAAGGTTGGCCACTTATACACACGAAAAACAAACAATTTCAATCAACAAATTTGCAGGAAGAGCTATCAACGGACGGCGACGGTAGTGCATGGGTGGAACGTTGCCAACGCCTCACTATCCCAGGTTACCAGCGCTGGGCCATCGTCATGGTCTCCGGCGGTCACTTTGCCGGCGCCATATTCTCTGGAGCGGTGCCCGTTGTACACAAAACGTTTCATTCGTACGTGACGAGGAGGGGGCAGGGCCAAGCTCAGGGGACAAGGGACAATCATGGAAGTGCTCCAAGATCTGCTGGTGCGAGCTTGAGGAGGTACAACCAGGCGCAGTTTTTGGAGGTAACTAGGAGATGATGAATCCCTCATTATAATCATCATCAGGTCCTTTTTAGTCTTCACTACAGGAGCACGAGCCTCTCTGTACTACTAGGGCCATACCTGGCCAAAGCAGCCAGAGGACTTGGCCTACACTATCCACGCTGGCCAGACAGGTTAGAGAGGTCTCTCAGATGTTTATAAGCTTTGTATAGCTTGTATTTCCCTACGCCTTCTACGACAGCCACGGGAAGACTTGGAGTGGTCCTATTCTACTCTGCCGGATACCACACGGCTTGCCTCATTGTAATGGGTCTATGAAATTGGCAGTTTCTATAGAGTTTTTGGTATCATTTCGGGTTAAATTCCACTAAAGTGAAATTTTGCATGTATTTACGGACAACGGTACCTAAGCTTGATAAAATTTCCTAAAAGTAAGAAAAAGAATGGAATGACGACATTTTTGATCAAAACAGACAGCATCTAAAACAATTTCTTTTCATGAACTTTCAATAATATATTCAATAATATAGTCTACTTTCAAGTTTAACTAAAAAAATTATGTGTTTAACCTAAAATCATAGTAATTAGGAACAAATGGCAAGCAGAAAAAAAGTCAATTTCATAGGTCCTATCATAATCATTTCGAGTAGGTGTCACGGGCAATCGACCACGCACACCCTGGTGTCAGAGTCCTTCGGAACCGCCTCTCGGCCGACGTGGTTCATTTAACGACTACCAAATGGCAGCCGAGACCACCGACTTAACGTGCCTTCCGAAGCACAGAATCATCTTTATTATCAGACAATCAGGTGATTCAAGCCTGCAATGTCCTAACCAAACTGGAAACAACTAAACAAAGTATGCTTCCGGTGGGAATCGAACCCACGACCCCCGGGTCAACATTTAAACGCTTTAACCACTGGACCACGGAGGCTGTTAAGGATAGGTCCTATTATCAAGTATCAGCGTTGCCATTGACTTGGTCGCCGCTATATTCTCCAGAACCATTGCCAATGTGCACCAAACGCTTCATTTGTATGTGCTGAATAGGGGGCAGGTACAAGCTGAAGGGATAACCATGGGAGGTGCCCAAGACGGGCAGTCTTGGGCACCTCCCATGGTTATCCCATGGTAACTCAGTGGTACTGCAAGTGCCTTTGAATCGTAAGTCAAGATGAAAAAAAAAAAAACAGATTGGGTAGGTCTTGGATGTTTATCTATGTATGTATATATTATAGAATATTGTATTGTTGAGTTGCGTGCCATGGGTGTAGGTTGATGATGGTGATGATGAAGAAATATTAAACAGTATACTCTGTCCGGGCAAATGGTTTGTGCGGTTTGACAAGGCGACGCTGCAGCCGACTAAAGAAGTAGCGCCCGCCAAAGGCGCTATCGGCAGCTTCAATGACTGCATGCTCTGTACAGATGCAGGACAAGTTGATGCGTCGCGCGGAACGGCTTTCTATTTTGTTACGTAGCAAGTGAGGTACACGAATAAAAATGTTTTTTCGTCCTTGGGAAGATAAAGCCGGTTCTTAGCAATTTGTTTAATTTTTCATGTTTTGTAAGTACTAATAAAAATAATTTTGTTATTTTCATTTACTTTCCAAAATCTACTGCTGCAAATCATTTGGTCGGACAAACGATACAAATGACCATGACCACCCCACATTAAAAAAATCTGTGGCTAAGCTGTGAGATTTGTCCCTATGTACTCATTGTTTTATTTTAGCATGTCCAAGAAATTATGTCATGTTGGACAGAAGATCTCCACGGCTGTTCCCTGGTCCTCTACAGAGCTGTGGGATCCACAAACCAGGCCGCCATCTTTGGGAAGAACTCTCCACTGAACAGAGAGGATTTGAGAGTCCGCCCATTACCATTCCCCACTAAGAAGCCTACCTACAAGGAGGTTAGAAGAGTGCACGAGACAGTAGCCAGTGTTGAAGTCTATGGTTTGTACTTTCACATATCTTGATAACTAGCTATCGCCCCCGGCTACACTCATGTAAATGTCCAGCCGTTTTGGCGTGATTGAGTAACAAACATCCATAAATACTTACAAACTTTCGCGTTTATGATATTAGTATAAAGAAAAAAGTACTTAAAAAATATTAATTCTTTTTTCCTTTCAATTATTGTTAGAATCAATCAAGTAACAAACATTGGTGGCTCTATATTTTTCTGAACTTTTGAACAGAACATGCATGACGTGTAGATTTTGAAAATGTTTCTGATTACGTAAGCTATCTAAATAAGACTGTCAAAGTTGCCCTGGAGGCGCATATCTCCATTCAAACGGCGAAAGTGACTTTCTATTTGATAATGTTGGTACAATTTTAAGCACTAAATGAATTATTATCATCTTAAACTAAGTACGTTCCTATACAAATTGGTTAAAAAATCAAGGGTTTGAGTTTTATACGCCTCTAAACGTCGATATTTTAACACCGTTTCTAATTCAACTTTGGAGGTAAATAAATTCCAAAGCATGAAGATTCTAATATTTTTCACTTGCGTATGTGGTTTAATTACTCAAAAGTTCAAATAACATATTTTTCCTCCAGTGAAAGCAATGATATTATCTGTAACAAGTCCAAAAAACGTTTGATATATTTGAGACTCCATAATAAGAGATCGGACTCAAAAGAAATTGTATGTCCGTGTTATAGATTATTCAAAAATATTCGATACGTATTTTTTCTTTTTATTCTTATTTAAAAACTTACGGAGATACATTGGTTTAAAATATCGTATGACGTGGGTACGTTTTATACTAACAAATGACGTTTTAGGCCCCCCCTTCCCTGAATTTTAATGCGCTATATCTAAGTACTGTTATGTTATTTCGACGAAGCAAAAAATACGGGTCGAATATTTTTTTATTATAGAAGGCGGACTAAATAATTGATCTCTTTTTCGTACCTTGTATTGTTTTTCTCATACATGCTTGAAAATTCGTCGAAAACCCGACCCCGTATTGTTTTTCTCATACATGCTTGAAAATTCGATGAACATTTTAATGCTTGATGAATGTGTTTTAAGTAATTTTATACTACTTTGTTTGAATTTCCGCGCATTACGTGACATGATTCGACGGACTCAACTGATGTGGTGCCTCGGCTTCGCTTCGACCCCACATTCTCACTTTTGTCCTTCACTGCCTCTTTCGCCGGCTGCTGCAGTAATCTATACATATAATAAAACAGTAAAACTATTTTGTCTGTACATTTCGAATTTTTGACTGAAATGGATAGAGGGACACTTATAAAGAATAATAGAAAGCAAAAAAAAATTTTTGGAATTTCTTGTCTGTCTGTCTGTCTGTCTGTCTGTATGTATGATCACGATTATCTCCGAAAATACTGAACCGATTTACTTCAAACTTTCACCAATTGCTTTGTTTTAACTCAGTTTAACATTTAAAGTTTGTTTCATAAAAATCGGTTCATTAAAAAAAAAGTTATCGTCATTTGAATGAACTCAAGGCATGAGTTTGCCTGCAAACATATAGCAAAAATATAAAATAAAATAATAAGTGACATAAGAAAATTAAAATCCAAAGTCAATTCATCATCATTATACGACAGCATTATACCTATCCATACTATCCATAGTAATCCATACTAAAAAAAAAGGAGAAGCTGACTGACTGACTGACATATCAACGCAGGGCCTAAACTATAAGGGTTAGGAACTTGAAATTTTGCACAGTGGTTCCTTTTATAACGTAGGGGAGCACTAAGAAAGGATTTTTGGAAATTTATCTCCTTAGGGGGAAAAACGGGTTGCAAAGTTAGTATGAAACTTTGTTGTTTTTGAAGTTATTCGAATTAAATTCAGCATGAAGGTTCTTTACTGAAAGGTATAAAACACGAGTAAAATATTTTACTCAAAAATCATCCCTTAAGGGGGTAAAATAGGGGTGCAAAGTAAGCATGAAACTTTGCCATTTTTCAAGTTAGTCGAATGAAATTCAGCATGAAGGTTCTTTACTAAAAGGCATGAAACAGGAGCAAAATATTTTTCTCAAAAATCATCCCTTAAGGGGATATAACGGGGATGCAAAGTTAGTATGAAACTTTCCGTTTTTGTATGGAAATTTTCTCATTTCTGGACATAGATGTATAAAAATAAGTATATATGTTTACATTACAATTAAAAAGATCTGTGTAGTTAAAATGGTCGAAATTTCCCCTTGAAGGGGTAGAATAGGTGGGGTAAAGTTTGTATGGATTTTTTTTATTTACTTAGTAATATGACAATAAGAAGTTCTCCATTATAATAAAAAAATATCTGTGTAGGTGAAATGGGCAAAATCCCCTCCTTAAGGGCTAAAGATCTATGCAGGTGAAATGTATTAAATGCCCCCTTAAGGGGAAAAAGCAAAGGGGCAGGGGTTAGTATGGAATTTTTATCATTTCTACTGTTCCCAAGGGAACGACATTAAAACGCGGGCGGAGCCGCGGGCAACAGCTAGTGCACTATAAATGTGATCTCTTGGCCTTAATTTAAGTCCGAGCCTGTGATGAATAAAGACATTATCTCTATTTTAAAACCTCATGTAGAATGTGTTTTTTTTTTTATTACAGACACCATGGAGTTGTTCCAAAGAGCGCTTATAGCTTCAACAGCTAAGATCACAACGAAAGCTGTTTCCTCTGATACCAGCATAGAAAAAAAGAAGAGTACACCCAGCAAACCTATAGATAGAGCTAAATCTAGGTAATAATTACTAAAAAATCAACCTTTCTATTGAAGTTTTAAGGTGCCTATTACTCAATACCAAAGTGTCATATCAGAGATGTGTGGGCTTACTATTATTACAGTACATATACAGGATGAAATTGAATTCATTGGCAAACGTTTAAGGCGTGACTCAGACCACGAATCTGAACGACTTTCATTAAGGGACGAACTACGAATTTACATAAAAAAATCTGCTGCTCCCTAGATTTTAGCCAAGTAGATATTCCACTTTGTATGAAAGAGCAGATAATTTTTTCACGAAATCGTAGTTGGTCCCATAATGAAAGTTGTTCAGATTCGTGGTCTGAGCCACTCCTTGAACGTTTGCTAATGAATTCAATTTCAGCCTGTATATTATCATGTATTTTTTCCTTATGAGGAAGTCAGAGCCTAGGGCCATTAGCCCAAAAGCTACATTTAGCGTGTTAGTTGGGCGCATAGGTTTAAAAACGGAATCTAAATAGTGATGGGTCGCCAATTGCGTCACCTATTGCCATGATTTCTTATATTTTCGCCAATCCCTTCGTCGTCTTCTACGTTCTGCACGGAAAAGGCAACAGCTGGTACATTCTACGATTTTTCTTTTTTTACAGACTAGCGTTTTTTTATGTTATAGGACGGCAAAGTGGGTCACCTGATGGTAAGTGATCGCCGCTGCCCATGGACAACTGCAACACCAAGGTGTGTTTCAAAAAGTACAATATGATGTGAGTTTTTTTAAGCTACTGTCTCCCAGCTATAAATAACAACCGGCATTAAAATACTGCTACCAACAATGGGCCTTTTGATAAATTCTTTGAAAATGCTTGGCAATCTTAATTGCTATATGGAAACCTGAGTATAACTATTTATCTTACTAAAATTTATTTCTTCCTCGATCCCTCTCCTGCTAAGAGAGAGAATAGCCAGAGGACTCCCTCGCACTCGCCACCGGAACAGATTACGTAGAGTAAGATTAGCTCCGACCACTGGAGATCGCCTGGTGGTCAGGTTGACTTGCACCCAGGATAGGTCCTTTTGGCAACGTAACGTTCGGCCCATCAGGGAAAAGACTAGAGTTGCTGCTCTCCTAAGGCTTTTGCCATTGACTCTCAGATCGGCCCTTCAGGATATGCATGCAACCGCGACCCTTCAGGCAATATGAGGGTTTGCTGCCTTGCGCACAATAGCCAAAACCGAAATCCGATCCTCCTGGACCCTTTGGTGATGTTGGCTTTACAGATTGAGAGCACTCTGCTCTCGCCCCAAACGTCCAGTGAAGTAGCAAAAGCTCACAGCTAGCTACATAGTCGTTTTAAAAAAATGTTTCCAGGGAGCGCACGCCCCGAGAGCTACCCACCCAAATAATGTCGAGCGAAGACGAAGGTCCCTGCTATATAGACTCAGAAACTCCAGTAGGCTGGATCAAAACCCTCTCTGAACAGAGCAAAAATGGCATTATCACCAACTCTAGAAAGGATTTACTCAACGACGTGAATGTACCATGTCCTGTTAGTTCGGAGAGTGAAAGTGAGAGGATAGAGAAAAAAGAGACTAAAAAGAAGAAAAAGAAAAAGCCAGAGAAGAATGAGGAGAAGAATGAAGAGAAGGCTAATGCTAAGAAGCCACAGCCGCAAAAAATTGCGTCAAATATTAAAAAGGTATGTGCGTCTACTGCGATTGGTCCTTGGAATAGAAATGTCTCTGTATGCTGAAGTTTTAGAACAAAGCCTCATTATTTTACTAAACAAAGAGATTTGAATAATTCCCCATTATGAAATATATATTCAATACAAAATCAAAATAACGATCAATATCCGCCCGTCCGTCCGTCTGTCTGTCCGTCCCGGCTCGTACTCCGCCGCTACTGCGCCGATTGTCACGGAAATTGGTGGAAAGATAGATATTGAAGTTCCAAAAGTTGATTTTTAAAATTATGAAAAAATGTTTTTTTTATTTCAGCCATTAATACAAGGAAAAGTGAATTTAAAAAATTAAATTGGACTAACCCCAACGTGTGGAGTATCGTTGATAAGGTCTTTTAAAATGCAATAAAAACTGCTTTGAAACTATGTAGATCAAACCCCCCAGACTTTAGATAATCTAATACAAAGTTAAAATTTGAGGTGTCCCCTGTAACTTTAAAATATTACTAAAATAATTCTGAAAAAATGTGGTATATGCCTCAAAGTATGTTATTTCAATTAAAACTATAGCGGTCTCGGTATCATAGATAGTTATTTTGATACAACTCGACCAACTTATATAGTTACAGTCGGCCGAACAAAATGTATGGAGTCAACCGCAAAATTAAATTTGTATATACAACATTCGACTTTTTTTGCCGTTTTTATAGATAACGGTACGGAACGCACTTGGCTTTTTTTCAGATGTGGAAACTAATATCAGGCAAGGAGTGTACGTCGCTAGATACAATTTTAGAGGAGTTTGAAAGCAGCGAGCTGGAGGCTGCGTGCAATACACGAGACCCGGAGGATGGGAACACTGCGCTACACAAGGCGGCGATAGCGGCCAAACCTGATATGGTCAGGTGAGCGCACTATACTTATTATTATTATTAAATATAAATATGTACTGACAAATCACACAGATTGAGCTAGCCCCAAGGTAAGTTCGAGACTTGTGTTATGGGATACTAACTCAACGATACTATATTTTATAACAAATACATATATAGATAAACATCCAACACCCAGGCCAATCTGAAAAAGATCATTTTCCATCTTGACCTGGCCGGGGATCGAACCCGGGCACTCCGTGTCGCAGGCTGGCGTGTTAACCACTGCGCCACGGACCTGTCATTATTTGAGCCAGTGTCCAGTTAGCCAATGGCGCCATTTATTCTTCTAGATTTGAGTTACAATAAGGTGTGCGTGTATATCAGAAGAAAGGACTGGTTCTTGATAGGTTAAAAGATGGTTATACAGGGTGAATTCATTAGCAAACGTTTAAGGAGTGACTCAGACCACGAATCTGAACAACTTTGGTTATGGGACCAACTTCAACATCGTACAAAAGTGAAATATCTACTTGGCCAAAATCTATGGAACAGCTAATTTTTTTTGGGCTATTTCGGAGTTGGTCCCATAATGAAAGTTGTTTAGATTCGTGGTCTGAGTCACTCAATAAACGTTTGCTAATGAATTAAATTTCACCCGGTATTTGTCCAGACAATGTTTATATTGTTTTTAACCAGTAGGAGGCCTCGGTGATACCCTTGTCGTTCACCTTATTCAGACCCTTAATTGTGCAGGTGGAGGGACAATTAGGACACGTCAATGGGTGAGCCATAGACTGAATGGCGTCGCAGTCGCAAATTTCATTATTGGAGAAACCACCTAACTCGACTAACTTACCATTCTTATTGTTACTAGTTGTGCACGCATACATACATTCATACAAACATACATGCATACATACAAAAAACCTATCAATCGTTGATTTAGATTCAGTATCCGTTACATATAAGCCGTGTGGTTTCCGGCAGAGTAGAATAGGACCACTCCTAGTCTTCCTTAGAGGTCGCAAGAGGCGACTTAGGAAATGCAAGCTAAACAAACTCATAAACATCAATGAGACCTCTCCAATCCGTCTGGCCAGCGAGGAGAGTGTAGGCCGAAATCTCTGTCTGCTCTGGCCAAGTATGGCTCCGGTAGAACAGAGAGGGTCATGCTCCTGCAGTGGAGACAAAAAGGGCCTGATGATGATGATGATGTTTGATTATTAGGGTTCCGTATTGAGCGCTTTCAGCTTTCATCGTCAACTGAATTCTAGGCTAGTTCGCTCCGTCGTATACCGTTATATACCGATATCACGTAAAATTATCGTAAAACTAGCATTCGCCCGCGGCTCCGCCCGCGTCAATGTCGATCCCTCGGGAATAGTACTTTTTCCCGGGATAAAAGGTAGCGTATATCCTTCTCCGTACTCCAGAGAACGTGTGCGCAAAATTTCATGATGATCGGTTAGTAGTTACGGCGTGAAAGCGTAACAAACAAACAAATAAACAAACAAACAAACTCACTTTCGCATTTATAATATTAGTAAGGATAACCATAAACCGAATTTACAGAAAACCATTTCTTTTAAGGCGATACTGGTCCTTTAATATTAGTCAATAAGGTTTACAGCGAACTTAAATAAATCTACATTCTATACTTTTCAAATTCAAAATGTAATAATCAGTCTTCCTACAGGCAAATCCTCACAGCAGGCGGCGATCCTTGCATTAAGAATAACGAACTGAAGACTCCTTACGCGGCGACGCCGCACGCTGATACCAGAGTTGCCTTCCGGTTGTTCCAAGGGAAGTTCCCGGAAAAGTACAATTACGCTAAGGTGAGTCTACGATGAACCCTAGGACTAGTCACTGCTATCCATGACCGCTTGGTTAGGACATTGCAGACTTGAATCACCTGATTGTGTGATGATAAATATGATGATGAGAAGGTACGTTAAGCCGTTGGTCTTGGCTGCCATCTGGTAGTCGTTAAAAAAACCACGTCAGACACCGAGTGGCGGTTCCGAAGAACTCTGACACCCGGGTGTGCATTGTCGATTGACCGTGTCTGAATTGATAAACTGGACGACTCGTTTATTGACACTCCGGATTTACCGTATTGAAATTATGTGTTTCAATATCAAAAATAATGAGATTTCTTTTTTCCAGTCCCAAATCCCCGGCCCCATAACGCAGGAGCTTCTAGAACAAGAGAGGGAGAGGAAAGCGCAGCAGAAGCGCGCGAAACGACAGCGCGACAAGGAGAAACAGGTCGAGAAGGTAAAGACCAACAAGTTCCTGCAGCTCACTGACGCTGAAAAGGTAAGTTGTGATCAAATCAAGCGAGCTGCACCGTACTCCCATTCAGGGGCGTACTTAGGGGTGTATCGCCCTGGGTGCCACCCATTGAGGGGATTAAATTTGATCCACTTTTCGGTTACTGATTGAGCTAAAATTTTGCATGCATGTGTAAATCGGATGACAATACAATATTATGGAATCGTTGCGCTGGTCTGATGATAGAGTTGGAAGACCATAGGAACTCCTATACTAAATAAGGTACACCAATCGTGTTTGAGCTCATTTGATTTGTCTTGGAAAGCATTTTACAATGTGGATTCGTTTATAGTTTGGTGCTTGTCATAAAAAGCTTGGTTTTATTTCGTTTTTTTTTTGTTTTCATATGCATGGTATTCTAATAAACTCATATTTCGTTCATAGACCTCGTTCGATAGAGTATTAAACCCAACCCGCGTGGAAATTTATTCTTCAAATCTTATTTTTAATTTAATAAGAGATTAAGTACATTTGTACACAAATATAAACCATTGAGCTCATTTTCGATAATTTATATGAATTGACTCAATTTTATTTAAAAAGACACTATTTTTTGTTGTCATAAGTACAGTCAACCGTCAAAAGTGGAGTCATCATTTCTCATAATAATTGTATGAGAAATTAATACTCCACTTTCGACTCTTGACTGTACCAACACAAGTGATTTTTATACATTTTGAAATTTTGCATGTAGGTTAAAACGAACGACGTACGCTGCTTCCTCTGCGGCGCCAGCCTGCCCAAGGTGCCGTTTGAGTACAACCAGTACAGGTTCTGCAGCATATCCTGTCTGCAGAACCACAGGAACCTGCGGCCTTTGAACATGCCTCCGTAGTGTCTATGGTTTGTCTATTCGGCGCCAATAAGTTTTTAAATCTGGAATTGGGCACATCATTTTATTTTACATTTTCATTAGACTTTAACGCAAAACGCCCCATTCGCAAAATGTCACTATAGTACTACCACTTTTATAAGTTATACCGATTGTACCTGCGCAGAAATCAAATTTTTGCATGGCGCGAAAATATCCGTCTGCTATTGGCTGATACGTACGCGCCATGTCTGAAATTCGCTGCAGCCGGCGCGCCCTACAAGTATAATGAGCGAGACTGCATGAGTCCTGTTTTTGGATTTTGAATCTTATGTAGTAGATATAAGTTCGTTATTTCACTAATATTTTCATTTGGTTTGATTCGGCAGTTGATTGTGCTATACTGTACCGCCGAAAAATGCCGATGCGACTTATAAAAGTGGTACGGAAATGTAGGTCACTTTCGCAAATTGAAATGTTTGAAAAAAATGTTTCGCAGAATATCACTTTCACCAAATATTCACAGAATGCTATAAAAAATTACCATAGATATTATAGTTTTACAGGAATAGATATCTCATCTGACAGCACATGCTCTAGCAAAGGCTCTGAGGTACTATTTTTGAAAATGTGACACTCGTCTTCGAGCGACTTTTGTATGAAAAAATCGCTCGTTTACGAACGTCGTCATTTCAAAAATAGCACTCCTGGCAAGCTAGGTCCAAAAGTTATAGAAGTAGATGGAAGCAGCATCTACACCTTCTTCCCTAAGAAAGAAAACCCTTACTATAGCGTTATCTTCCTTAGGGAAGGTGTACCACATATATTAGAATATTATTAGGTTAGATCGGTTCCCGGTCGAAATTAGTATATTACAAGTGTTTGTTCCAAAATGCCTTATAAACACGATATTATGACACTTACTTATGGTAGGTGATGCCATGTTTCAGGCTCATAATGGAGCTTCAATTTTGCCTATAATCGCTGCACAACATGGCATTTAAGAAAAAATCCAAACTTGTTATACATATCCACATAAATTCCCTACTCTAAAACGCGGTCACGTTATTGAGAAATATAATCAGTTTGCACATAATGAATATTTAGACACCAATTTTATGAATAACTGTATGTGATTTATTCATGCAAATAAATTATTGATTGATTGATTGATAAACGTTTGAATTGAATTGAATTGATAAAGCGGTCGCACCCGTCACGCCCGCAGTCCCACTCCATACATCTCTGTGAGGTGTACTAAACAGAGTTAGGTTCTCGATCAACAATTTGTGTGACTGTAGTACCAATCAGTTCATGTCTCACCTTCTGTCGTGCCCTAATTGCCCCACTACTTGCACGGTACAAGACCTCGAATGAGGCCAATGATAAGGCGATCAGCGCAAACATGTTCTATTATAATACTATCAAGTAATTCGGATATTAAGTTCTTTTCAATATCTTTCATATTAAAAGGATACGACGAGCAGATTGAGTCACCAACCAACAATAGGAGTGTCTATATGAATTTTCAATTGGAAATTCTTTAATTTTCCTACTCCAGTGATAACTTAGGATGCAATTTGAATATATTACTTTTGTAAAAATCACTACCATGCATTACCTTCAGGACCAAATCTCAGGAAGTTAAGCTTTCCTGATGTGTCCTTACTTAGCAATAAAGGCCCTTTTTCATCATAAACTAATATTTTAACATCATAAGCTGTTAGTTTAGTTTGAGGGAAAATATTCCTAGGTTCGGTAATTTCTTGCTACCATAAGTACAAATTTTTTATAACAACTTACCAAGCTTAATGTCTCTAAACAAAGTTTAATATTTGTTTATATCAGTAATATTCTCTGAGGCACCTGAGTATATAATAAAATTACACTTCACGTTGCCTTGCAGAATTGATTCACATGCATTATTTTTTTGTTCATCAATTTTAAACACTGAATGCACATTATCATTGTCTCTTAGACATGACCTTTCCTCACAGTTGCTCGCTTCACTGCTTGAAGCTTAGCAACATATTTAACGATTTTTCCTACTTTTCATATTTTCAGCTTTCTTTTGTAGTTGACTTATCATACACAACTTTCTATAGTGTGCTTTTCTTTGATGCCACATTTTGAACACTGAAAATGTTCAAAATGTGTTCAAAGCCGGAAAGCCACTACAAAGAGCTTTATGGCTAGTTCTGCCACATCGAAAACATTTTGCTGCAAGGCGGTTCACTTCAGTGACAGCCTCTGTAAAACTTGTTGGTTCCAATATTAATCTATTCTCCAACTCATATATTCTGCATATTTCTAAGGCCAAGAGCAGATTTTGCTAAATTTTTTAATTAAAGGCCAAGGGTAGATTGTACTCAATTTTTAATTATTTTCTTATTTTAATAACTTTTTTTCTTTTCATATTTTCAGCTTTCATTTGTAGATTTCACGATTTTCCATAGTGTCATTTGAGGGCACATTTTCAACACTTTTCGTTCAAAGCTGGACTGCTACTACTTTCAGTGTAGTGGCGCGTTCTGCCACATGGAAAACAGTGTTGAGTTAGTATCCCATAACACAAGTCTCGAACTTACTTTGGGGCTAGCTCAATCTGTGTGATTTGTCCGTATATATTTATTTTGCTGCAAGGCGGTTCACTTCAGTAACAGCCTCTGTAGTACTTGTTGTTTCCAATTTTAATCTTTTCTCCAAATCATATATTCGGCATATTTCTAAGGCCAAGGGTACGTCACAGATTACCTTAGTAATTTTATCTTACCAAGACTTGGAAGCTCGTTTATCGTCGTACACAGTCTTATCGAGCCTGTATACCATATCTTCGCTTTCCTTGACTTTGAAATACTCCGGTTGCTCCATAAGCACGTCTTTTTCCTTAAGATCTCCGTTAAGAAATGCAGTTTTCACATCAAGATGTTCCAAATGCAAGTTATATTCTGCTGCTAGAGCAAGAAGCATCCTTATTGTGGAGTCAGATACTTTACAGGTGAAAAGATATGCTGGTAATCTATACCATATTTCCAGAAATATGGTATACCCAGGTATACCATATTTCTGGCCCTTACCCTTTGGCAACCAAAAGAGATTTGAATTTTGTAAGCTCACCATTAGCACCATACTTTCTCTTAAAAATCCATTTACACTGAACCGGCTTATGGCTAGGTTCAAGTTTTGCCAAATTCCAACATCGGTCATTGCTCTCCGCCAGCTGTCTGAATCAGGTCCATTCAGCGCCTCAGTTGCTGTCTGTGGATCATCAGGGTGTCAGTTCTACAAAATTGGCCAACAATCTTCGTAGGAGGTCTCTGTCTGCTCTGCTTCAGTCAGCGAGTCGTCTCCTGGAGAAAATTGATACGCATAGATGGATATATAAAAAATAACACATTACTTTTTATATATCCATCTATGCGTATTACTTGATTGGTTTATGTATATGCTTTCGAGTGATTACCTAATCTTTCTCGAGCTGCCTGTACCTGCAGATTTTCAAAATTTGAGTTTTTCTCACTATCAAATGTATCTTCGCCGACAGGCCTTTTTTTAATTAATAGTTTTCTTTTATTAACTGGTTGCAACTATCGTTCTCACAATTATAGGATTCTGAATGAAACTTTATGAATCCAATTGTAATTAAACTATTTAAAGGGCTTACTAAGGTGTGGCAAGTTGGGTCATTATTTCTAAAATTATACTTTACTCGGCCGTTTTTTTTTATTCTATTGGGTCCTAATTCATATTCATTGGTCCCTGGTGTCGTTATATCTGCATGTTTAGAGTTTGATACTTGCCACACCCTCTGATAAATATTTAACGTAGTAACCCGATTTTAAAAGGACGGCACGGACTGTTCACCTCCGCTGCTGTTTATAAATTTCGTTTTCTCTATTTTTCTTATTGCTTCCCTCCAGAATATATGGTGGTCTGGAGAGGTGTAAAGAACCTAACAACTATCTAGTGCCTGTTTCTTTTCGTTGGAGATGCTTTAAAAATTGTTAATGACATTTTGAGAAAGAGGCATTTCGCGAAAGTGACATTCTGCGAACATAACTTTTTGCGACAATGATATTGGTTTTAAAGATAATTTTTTTCACGGTGATATTTGCGAAAGAGAAATTTTCCATTATCTTTCAAATTATTTTTCGAATTCTTTCTTAGAACCATGAGCCCCGTTTTTAACCTGGCTAAGAAAAAAAGAAGACTTCGGAGGTATCTATAATCTGTATGCAAAAGAGTTAAGATATCTATGAATACCTATTAAAGCATAATCGGCTGTTGTGAATCATTTATGAAATGAAATATACAATTTTCAAAATACATTCATGTTTATAATTTTTATTTTCCCCATATTTCCCATAGTTGTACGTATTCGTCGTACAACTATGAAAGCCGCTCAGATAACAAAACACGAACGCTGGTTCTTCGGAAAACAAAGGGATTTTCCATATGTCCAATCACAAAAACTAAGCATGCAAAAACTGCAATGTAAATCATAACGCCAGATTTGGCCCAATTTGCGTTACATCTTTAAAGTTGACGCTTATCCTAAGATCCTAACATCTGGCTGCACCGAATCGCACTTTTCTATCACTCATAATCCTCATTTACTAAAGCCAGAAAGAGAGCGGGAGTACGACCGCAAGCGATCGGTGGGGAAATGATGCGACAGCATGCTGTCGCATGCGTTAGCGTTTCGCCACCTCTCTGCCATCATCGCATTGTGTCCCTGTTGACTAGATCCTCGTTCCTCGTTCCCTCTCTCGCAATATGTAGTGTGTGACGGTTTTATTTATTTAAACTTTATTACACAAATTCACAAATGTGTACAAGTGGACTGCCATATGGCATTGAGTCTACCATTCTACACATGTTCTGTGTGATAGAAAAGGATAGAAGCATAGGAAAGTGCAAATCGGTGTGGCCAGACGTAGTTCAACCCTAATAGGTACTAGATGGAGGATGGGTCCAGAGAGAGTGAGTAAGGTAATAGAGGTAATTAAGTAGTAGCAAAGACTATAGAATAGTCACAAATAGACTGCCAACCTCGTACAAAATAAAAGCCCAACTTAAGGGCGTACAAGATGGCGGGCCGTAGCATTTAGTTCCACTAACTGCCACTATGGGCGGCAAAGAGGTCGCTGCAGTGCAATATTTAATGTCTTTTCCACCCGTCACTAGATGGCGTTCGCCTGAACTTGGAAAAACCAAGTATGACAAAATATAACAATATTACTAGATATATCTTAAATAAGGTATTTTTAGTGTTGTTAAAATTACGCTGAGTCGACGCTAATGATTATAGCGCTAAGGCTCGCGACCTTGCGCGAGCCTTAGCGCTAAAATCATAAGCGTCGAAGCGTCGGTAATGGTGTCCTAATACTAATACTTCTATACTAATAATATAAAGAGGACCGTGTTTGTAATGGATAAACTCAAAAACTACTTAACCGACTTCAAAAGTTCTTTATAAGAATGCTACGTTACCCCAGAGTAACATAGGCTATAATATTACGCGGACGAAGACGCAAAAAAACAGCTAGTAAGTATTACATAAATAGGAATAAATCTCGTTTTAATTTAAATTCTCGCTTGACGCTTGCGCCCAAGCTCGAATCGAGCGTCGAAGCGTCGAGTGTACGCTCTGAATGGGCTTTTATTCTAAAACGCTCAAGTCACTGCTCGAGCATTTAAGATCCGACTCGAGCGCCGACTCAAGCATTTACAAACTCCTCGAACACCGACTCAACCGTTTTTACAAAAAAAAGTTATTTTATGTGAATGTATAGTTGTGTGTACCTTTGGCGCCATCTATGTGATAAATGTAAAACAAATCGTACGCGATAGGAGTAAGGGCCACATTGTAGTAGGTACCACAACCTACAGGACCTTTACTTTATAACTATGAGTAACCGATTTTGCGTTTTCGGACCATAAGGCACTGCTCTCCAAAGGCTTTTACCATTGTTTCTCAGATCGACCCTTCAGGCTATGCATGTATGTATATGCGCCCCATCAGGCAATATGAGAGTTTGCTGTCTCTCCAAGCCTTACGCACACAGGCAACGCCCAAAGCCGACGTCCGTCCCTCCTGGGGGCCCTTTGGTGACGTCTATAAAGGTTAAGGGCACTCTGCCCTCACCTCAAACGCCCGGTGAAGTAGCGAAAGCTCACTTGGAGCTAGCCTAGAGCTAACTACATAGTCATTTAAAAAAAATGCATTTCCTTTTTCACTGTTTCTCTTCTGTTCTGTTAATTTGGCATACAATTATCCCTACAAGTACATCTGTGCGTATAAGTTTTCACGCTGCTTGAATGAAGAACCTTCTCTTATTTTCTATCAACTTCACCTATATATACCTAACTAACTATACATAGCTGACAAGTTTATTTTTTCTAGGCCATAGCTCCAAGCCATAGCTTTACTATCTATACTTAAAATTATAAAGCTAAATAGTTTGTGTTTGTTTGTTTGTTTGAACGTGCTAATCTCAGGAACTACTTGTTCAAATTGGAAAATTATTTTTTGTGTTAGATAGTCCATTTATTGAGTAAAACATCACGCTGTGACCAATAGGAGCGAAGCATTAATAAAAATGTTTTTAAAACGAGAGAAAATTATTCATCTATACTAAGAAAAAACTAATTAATCATAATAACAGAAATCGCCGCGGACGAAGCCGCGGGCAACAGCTAGTGTTGCATGACTGTACAAGGAATTAAAGATAAAATTAACTAGGTCAGTAAAGTGTATGTGACTGTATTTGTGATCGTTCGAATCTGAACTCGGTACCTACTATCTGCATGCAATGCCGATCTATTTCACTTAGTCTTTCAGTTCAGTGCCCTTCGGGGTCGAACTGGAAAGGCTTCAGACAGTGCCGGCGTCAGCATTACTAGCGCCCTGGGCGAGATTTCTACGAGCGCCCCCCTCTTATTGGGGAAAAAGGGATGCAATGCGATTGAATCATACTGCCCTGCATCCTCTGCCCTTGCTTGGTTGTTTGTTTTTGTGTGTGTAAGTGGCCAACACTGGTGTCAGATTTTTCAAGCTGCCTAAAGTCATCTGACATAGCTTAACGACTGCCATCAATGATGACAGCCGGCACCTTTCTGCCGTATCGGCCTAACGGCTTAACGTGCCTTCCTTGCTTGGTGGGGGCGCCCCTTCCGTATCCAGCGCCCTGGGCGGTCGCCCAAGCGCGCCCATCCCTAACGCCGCTACTGGCTTCAGATAGCGTAGACAAGTGAACAGTACACACGTACTTCAAATACAGTTCACACACCACTTGAAGGGTAAGGTTTCACTATAGAAGTCACTAGGAATGAGCAGATAGGCAAGGATTCTAACAACTCACTCGTCCAAACTGATCAGGGAGAAGATTACTTACTTCCTGGGCGCTACAAACCTTTGTGGGTCTTGGGCTCCTCTACGATTTTCTTCCATTTCGCCTCTGGCCTCCCATTCCCCTCCCAAGTTTTATCCATATGAACGTTACAATATTTCTTAACGAATTAACTGTGATAACAACCTCCGTGGTCCAGTGGTTAGGGCGTTTGCCTGTTGACCCGGGGGTCGTGGGTTCAACTCCCACGGGAAGCATACTTTGTTTAGTTGTTTCCAGTTTGGTTAGGACATTGCAGGCTTGAATCACCTGATTGTCTGATAATAAAGATGATTCCGTGCTTCGGAAGGCACGTAAAGCCGGTGGTCCCGGCTGCCATCTGGTAGTCGTTAAAGGAACCACGTCAGAGGCCGAGAGGCGGTTCCGAAGAACTCTGACGCCAGGGTGTGCATGGTCGATTGACCGTGACACCTACTCGCACCTACTCGAAATGATGATGAACTGTAGTAACGTGGCAAGTGGCCAAAATTGCCATCAAAGATGACAGACGGGACAAACGGGCCTTCCGAAGCACGGAGGAATGAAACGCTCGAAATATTTTTATGCCACTTGCACACCCATCACAGTGGGGACTGCGCCCGGGGTTGCCTCATGTGCGGAGGCGCTTTTGTGCTCACGCCCACTGGGCTATTGAGCTCTTCTATGTTCTATCTTATCAATGGTTCTTAACAAGGTTATTTGTAAAACCTTATTACCTCGCAGGACTAGATAGCTAATATTATAAACAAAACAGGCCAAGTGCGAGTCGGACTCGTGCACGAAGGGTTCCGTACCGTTATCTATAAAAACGGCAAAAAATCATGTCTGTTGTCTGGGAGCCTCCCTTTAATATTAATTTTATTTTTATTTAACTACTTTAAAAATAAATAATTAATTATTTATTTTTAAAGTGAAAACATACTAGGTAAATATTCTGTGAATAGATATTACAAGCTTCTACCTGTTGCCGTTATCAATATCGAGCAAAAACAAGCAAAAAAAATCACGTTTGTTGTATGGGAGCCCCCTTAAATATATATTTTATTATATTTTTTAGTATTTGTTGTTATAGCGGCAGCAGAAATACATCATCTGTGAAAATTTCAACTGTCTAACTTTCATGGTTCATGAGATACAGCCTGGTGACAGACGGACAGACAGACGGACAGAGCGGAGCGATATTAATAGGGTCCGGTTTTTACCCTTTGGTACGGAACCCTAAAAACTCCCTACGGAACCCTAAAAATTCTGACATATAAATTACATAAAGAATGATTTTTCAAGTTTGTAGGTAATGTTCTGTCGTGGCTCGTGACATTTGTACCTAAGTCTATGTTAACGAGAGGACGACGCGACGCTCGCGCGTAGGTAATCTTTCTTTGGCGCGTAGAGTTTTTAAGACGGTACTGCACGAATTTACGTGTTTTTAAATCACTAGTACTATGCGCTGAATTAATTAAATACATCAAAAGTATTTGTATAATTTAGATCAATCCTTGAACAAGATCGCCCCCTTGTTGGAATTTGAAATAGATACATATGAAATTTAAAAATTATATATATACGGTATGATATCTAAAAGCATTTTTCTTCGAAATCTTTGTAATTTTTACGTCTAAAACAATAATTCTCACAAGACAATATTTCTATGTACGTCTCGAAGGTCGCTCCCTTTTTTATTTTTTGTATAAAGATATAAATATAAAAATATTAAGACTTCATCTTTTTTTCTAATCGCCGAATGGTTCTGCGCAGCTTGCGCATTAGCGACGTTTTTCGTTCGCGCGGCACCCACTTAGATTCAACCGGAAAATTAAATTATGTTTTGTTTAAAAGTAAAACCTAACAAATTAATAAATATCGTAGAATAAACGTTGTTGTTTTTGATAAACCCTGTAGGTTCTATTTGCTGGTTTGGGAGAAAAAAAACAAAGGTACATTATGTACCAGCTGCTTCTCTTCTTTTTTGTAGAAGCCGGTGGTAGGGATGTGCGAAAATCTAAGGAATCATATCAATAGGCGATGCGGGTAGCAACCTATCAATATTAAATTTCCTTTTATTTACATACTAGCTTTCGCCCGCGGCTCCGCCCGCGTCTATGTCGATCCCTCAGGAATAGTACTTTTTCCCGGGATAAAAGGTAGCCTATGTCCTTCTCCGCACTCCAGAGAACTTGTATGCAAAATTTCATGATGATCGGTTCAGTAGTTACGGCCTGAAAGCATAACAAACAAACAAACAAACTCACTTTCGCATTTATAATATTAATAAGGATATGCCAAACCAACATCCTAAAAGTGTTTACGCCGTAAGGGATTTTTTTTTAGCTTGTATACTGTCCCACATCTGGGCAAAGGCCTCCTCTTCCTTTCTCCACTGATCCCTATCTAACGCAGTCCGCTGCCAATTTACCAATCCCGTAAGAGTTTGAATACTATTTATAACGCAAGGCATGACTCAATATTTTCAAGTCCGAATATGTTAGTCTTCTAAGTAGATGTTATCAACAACTTAACTTCTTGCCAAAAAATATGATGACGCAAGGCTAAAAAAACCGGCCAAATGCGAGTCGGAATCGCGCACGAAGGGTTCCGTACCATTATCTATAAAACGAATTAAAATGTCTGTTGTATGGGAGACCTCCCTAAATATTTGTTTTATTTTCATTTAATTATTTATTTTAAAGTGAATATAGAACTAAATATTCTGTGAATATTTCAAGTGTTACCGTTATTAATATCGCACAAAAACTAGCAAAAAAATCACGTTTTTTGTATGGGAGCCCCCTTAAATATTTATTTTATTCTATTTTTTAATATTTGTTGTTAAAGCGGCAACAGAAATACATTATCTGTGAAAATTTCGACTGTCTAACTATCACGGTTCATGAGATACAGCCTGGTGACAGACGGACGGATGGACAGACAGACAGACGGACAGCGGAGCCATATTAATAGGGTCCCGTTTTTACCGTTTGGGTACGAAACCCTAAAAAAATAATGCAGTGGCGAAATACGTGATTTTCACAATCATCTCTGCATTCCTTTACCCTGCGTAACTACCTCTTTATCTATGTCCTTACTATTTTTTTTGTCTCTATTGTTTTTCGTATCGTGCCCGTAACAATAGGGGAACGTGCTTTTCATGCGCGTACGCTCTACAAAACTAATGCTAATAATCCCTTTAGCTTTTCAATTATGAACCAAAAGATAATACGAAAAAGGTTTATATTGACAACCCAATAGAGTCATTCTAAGGTGCGTTTCGGTGCGCTGCACATGGACTCGGTAGTCGGTCGACCATCGAGTGTGGTTCCGGTGGGGTCGATCACCAGCGTAGCGTAGTGTGTTCAAGCCTTAACGCAGCATTCGTGAAATTGAACGCGCGCGTACCGAACGTATCGCTCGGCGCCAAAACTGTGTTCGAAATTTAACTCGCGGAGTGCTTTTGTTTTTAAATAATTACAGAAAAGTGAAGACATTTTTCTTTTTTTTTTAATTAATTAGACTTTGGAAAGTAGGTTATACGTGTTTTTTTGTTGTTGGTATTTAGGAAATGAAATTGTTATTGCTACACAAATTGCCGGTAATAAAGTAAATAAACAATAATGTTAGCATTTTGCAGTTAGTTTATGCAATGTTTTGTGAACAACAAAGGAAATTATGAAAATGAAGATGATTTGGAACTGTATTGCAAAAGTTTTAATTTTATTTATGTCGGCGCGGAATGTCGGTGAGTTTGCATTTTATTATTGTTTTTATTGCATGTCTATAGATTATATTTAAAACTTATAAATAGGATATTTTTGTTTCGCCAATACTTTTTTCTAATTTTTTACTGAGACATCCCAAAGTAAAAAGTTATTATAGAAGTTATTAGTTACGACTTTTTTTATTCATACTTTTTTTTTAGCAACTTAATAACTAATATTATTTACTAGGTACTCATATTCAATATACTTAGGTATATATCTGCGTAAAAATTAGGACCTATCAAATTTCGAGTTTCGACGAATTTTTAATGCATTTGAAAAAAGCTAATTAAAATATAAACATAGTAAATGAATAAGTTATCTACTGTTATCATCTTTAATTAATGTAGTTGCTTTATTTACCGTGAATTAATTATACAAGTATGTACCTATGTACTTATAAAATCCTGAGAAAAGAGCGATTTATACTCCGTAGGATAATTTCCTTGCATAACGTACTTTAGCATGACTCTAACGGAGTTTTAGTTTTAGACTTTGTAGAGTATAGAAATAGACATTGCTAAAAACCAACATGACTAGAAGACCTATTGAATTTTTGTCATATCTTGTTTTTTTTTTTTATTCTTTTGGCTAAATGACATGATTTCGGATGAAAGGTCACCTAAATCTAATTTACTTATACACCTAAAATTAAATTGTTGATTTGTTTTTATTGCCATCCATTCCACAGAATTAGGATTTATAAATAGCCAAATCATGTTGACAATAAACGGCGTAATGTGCGGTGCACATTCAGAGCTCCATAACGACCCATTTAAAGATTAAACAATTAGAAATTGAACGTGCCATCTCTAACCTAAGAGAAAAGAAAAACGTACATTACGTTTACCAGCTGCTTAACTTCCCGCGCAAGCCGTAAAAGCCGGCTGAGGGAATTGGTGAAAATAAGGAATCATGTTTGATAGATAAATCAATTATTTCGCACAACACATACAAAACACGAGATACAAATTAAAATTTAAACACAAATCCTATAATCACTTTCACATTTCATTATTAAATACAAACATGCAAGCCTATTTAAATTTTAAAACAATAATAATGATAATAAACCTTAAATTGAATTCTTAAAACTAAACACAAATTTGAATGATGTATGAGCTGCAGCAGTGCAAAAAAAGGCCAAAACTCAGCGTGGGCAAAGAATATACTACATTTGGCGTGGGTAACCAAAAAGGTGTCACACTTTCAGTTTTAGCCCTTCGGTGGTAGCCTTAGGTGCATACGAAAGCTAGAGCATTTAAAAAAAAACAAAAAAAAATAATAGGCGATGCTGCTGCACCCATCACTATTTTGATTTAGTTTTCCACCTATACACCCACTAATAGGTACGCTGAGTGTGGCTCTAGGCTCTGTCTACCCCGTCGTCTAAAGACGTGTTAATATGTATGTATGTATCATTGTATGTTCCATCACAGGCGAGGCTAGCATCTATTAAATCTAATTTTAAAAAATAGTCTATTTTCATCAACGCCATAGTCAAAGAACGTTAATCCTGAACGAAAATGCTGCAATTTACGACTAAAAACGTGCTTATTTTACAAACCTTATACCCTAAGACATAAGGCCTAATAATAATCAGAAAGTTTTTAGACTGACGGTACTCGCCCATTACACATTCATTGTTTCGGCGGCCAATTTGCAGATAACCATCGCTGATGAATAACGAAAGGAAACTTGCATTCTTTCGAAATGCTTGTGCATTATGCATTCATGTTTGTATTGTTTAAAATACAGACACGCAATTAGTCATTGTATGTTTGTACGATTATGATTTTGGCGGGATTGTCTTTGATTTCCGTGTTTAGTGCTGGGTGCTATTTTTGAAACATCGCCATTCGTAAACGAGCGATTTTTTCATACAAAAATCGCTCGAATACGAGTGTCATACTTTCATAAATAGTAGGTTTTAACTCTTGAAATGATTGTCACAAGAATATAGCTATCCAAAGAAGACTGATAAATTCGATAGTTATTTTTATTAGATAAACTAACTTTCTTGTGACGCTGCTCGAAAAACTTAAAATAAATAAAAATAAAAACCCGCAAAGTGAGAGTGGGACTCGCGCACGAAGGGTTCCGTACCATTATTTATAAGAACGGCAAAAATCATGTCTGTTGTAGGGACTTCAAATATTTGTTTTATTTTATTTTAATTATTTATTTTTAAAGTGAATACAACAAATATTCCGTAAATATTTCAAGTGTCTACCTGTTGCTTTTTTCAGTATCGAGCAAGAATGAGCAAAAATACCGCGTTCGTTGTATAGGAGCCCCCTGAATATTTATTTATGATAGACAGACAGACAGCGGAGCCATACTATTAATAAAGTCCCGTTTTTACTCTTTGAGTACGGAACCCTAAGAAGGAATCAATAGCCATTTTGGTTAATGAAACAAAAATAATAAAAAAATAAATTAAAGCCGCAGTAATATATGTACATTAATGACTAATACAAGTCAACTCTCTATCTCAAACTGCTGAACCCATTTTGATGAATCTTGCACTGTTCCCTAAGTTGGACTAAACCTATTCCAACTTAATAATAATTTTATTTAACTATTTTTTATATACCTAGTTTTTTAAGATACTTGGACAAATATACATACACTAAAATTGGCACATTTGATAAGAAGCTACTATAGAATAACTTATACGAAAACTGTGCATTTTCGACAATATTGCATGGAACAGAATATTACAGGAAGTCCTATACATATTGCAATTTTTATCGTTCTGAACCCTTAAAGGGGTGATTCAGCCCGTCGATATGAACAACTTTTCCTATGGGACCAATGCTGGGAATAAAATATATAATAAATGTTCGGCCGCCGCGCCCGGTCAATTTGTAGGGGATTGTCAAACAATTTTTTTAGTTCCCAGCAATGGTCCCATAAGAAAAGTTGTTCATATCGACGGGCTGAATCACCCCTTTAAGGGTTCAGAACGATAAAAAAATCACCATGTATAAAGGTTTATGATTGATCAAACTAATATTATTAAGTCCTTAAACTGTCATAACTTGATAATTCTCAATCCTCAGCCCTCCGCTCGTCTAGTATTCTTTTCTTCTAGAAAAGATAAATCTTGCGAAATTACTATTTTACAATTACTCAAATCGTCACGTAAAATTTCTTAATAGTCTGGTCTGGTGGGTTAAGCACGAATTATATCGTCACAATTTAACAGAAGTTACGTCGAATGGTTATCTACGAACATAGCTGGGTGTATCTATATATCAATAGTTTAATTTCACCGTAACGCACTATAGATACCTAAAACGACGAATTTTTTTTATCGCATCGTCCATAACTCACCACAGAGAAATATTCTGATATCTATGGCATTAACCAAATACCGAAGAAAAAGAGTCTTGACAGACAGACAACAAAGGGATCCCTATAAGGGTTCCGGTTTTTCCTTTTGAGATACGGAACCCTGAAAATGCTGCATAATCATATGATAATAATAATAATGTTTTTATATTTTTTATTATATCAATATTTTAATAACTTATATCTAAGAATTTAAATAAATAAAGATTATAATAATAATATATAATATAATAATAAATATATATTATTTAATTTCCCAGCATCCATCGATCTAGGCCTGAGCCACAGAGGCCGCCAGTGCTGTTGAATCGCAGGTTCCCGGGTTCGATCCCCGGTCAGATCAAAATAGAAAACGGTCTATTTAAGGCTAAGGGTCTTGGATGTTTAGCTATATAGGTATGTATCTATGTTTTTTTTTTTACAAATCACACAGATTGAGCTAGCCCCAAAGTAAGTTCGAGACTTGTGTTATGGGATACTAACTCAACGATACTATATTTTATAACAAATACATATATAGATACACATCCAAGACCCAGGCCAATCTGAAAAAGATCATTTTCCATCTTGACCTGGCCGGGATCGAACCCGGGCACTCTCGTGTCGCAGGCTGGCGTGTTGACCGCTGCGCCACGGAGCTAGCCATCAAAATATTGTATCATTATTCGTTGCGCTAGTGACCCACGACACAAGTTCACAACGAACAGTGGGGTTAGCTTTCCTATATGTGATTTGCCCCTATATTTATTTATTTATTGATGGTGAACGTTTCAGTGGAAATGATAGAATTGAACCAACGTTAAGCCTAAATCGATTGGCAAGTCTTATCAACTTAAATCTCTCAATGATGTCCAATATCGTGCGACACGAAACGTTTCACTATTTCCGATTCTTCGTTATTGACCAGGCATAGCACTAACCATTAGGTTTTTGGTTTAGGTCCTGTCTATCTCAAAAGTACGATATAGATGTCATCGACAAGTGGCTTGGGTTTGTTTCCTACTCTTCACATTCCAATTCACATACCGTCTTATTATAAAACGAGGACTAACTTTAGTACCTGGTTTAAACCATTAACCGACCAAAATAAGTCGACACTTATCTTACCTCTTATCACTTTGACGTTTGGTCAACTGTCATTGTCAATTTGTTTTGGTCAGATAATGGTTTAAACCAGGTACTAAAGCGAGTCCTTGTTTTTTTATGATAAGACTGATAGAGTTTGCGTTATCCAGGATTTAAGGTGACCCTTGGTTTTCCCACATCACCGCATCCTGTCGAAGCAGATTATATTCTGTCTATTTAGGAAAAGGTGTTTGCATCATGCAGAAGAAATATCATCATTTCGTGTAGGTGTGACGGTCAATCGACTATGCACGCACACCCTAGAAGAAATGTAGAATACTTAGTATTCTATTCGGAGAAGGAATATGCTTAGAAAAAGAAACTTAGGTCGTATTTTAACTTAGGTTAACTTGTAAGTTCTTATTTACCTATCTGAGTAAAACTAAAACAAAAAAGCTCCGTCTACTGTAGCGTAACATGTTGCAAGCTTGCACATAAAGGTTATCTTGGACCCGACCCAGAAACCAGCATTGATGCTTAACGATCAGTGTGAGTCAAATAATATCGATTCCGGACGGTATAAAGGTGGATGGACCATCCGTATCCGGACGGGATACGGACGGTCCAACCACCATCTTTATAAATGGGGACTTGGGCATTGTCCACAGTGCGACTGCGGGACAGCAGACCAAACTTTGTGGCATATTGCTGAAGAGTGCCCACTATACTTATAGTTGTAAAGTAGAATAAATGGGTATCTCTTGAATAGGCATGTAACATCCTCGTCTCCATCGTCACTTACCATCAGGTGAGATGGGAGACAAATGCCTACTTCAATAATTAGTAAAAAAAAAAGTGGTGGTAGAGCCACGCTACCGACAAAGTAATTTTTGCTAGTAACATGAATGGGCCGGCTCGTCCGGGGAAGTACCACACTCTCACAGAAAATCGACGTTTGAGTAGAAGCTCTACCGATTCTATGCTTCGTTCGGTGAGTGAGAGTGTCGGAAGCCCGTCTTTCCCCCATTTCCTCCCCCATGTCCTTCCCCCAACTCCTTCAAAGGCCGGCAACGCTTCTGTTACAGGTGTTGCACTTGTCCATGGGCAGCGCTGATCGCTTACCATCAGCTTGCTCGTTCGCCGTCCTATAACATAAAAAAATATATCGTTTCCTCGGAGAACTGAGCGAACTTTACAAGGAGTAAAGTTCGCTCAGTTCTCCGAGAGCTGAGGAATGCCTGAGAATTGGAAATTTAATATATACTTAGGATTCTTGCGAAAAACCCGCCATTAGAAATAACCAATCATATCACAAAACGAAACGGAATTCTCAAAAAGATAAATAACATACTCGTAGGAATCCATTCTCGATTGCAGTTCCAATTAAAATAAATGAACCATCTAAAATGAAAAACTTTAATTTACGTACTGGGTTGCTGACATTAATTAGGCCTCGGCGTGTTTAACACACATTTACTACGAGTAAACATAAAAAATAAAAGTGGTCAAGTGCTAGTCGGAATCCAAAGTAAGGGTTCCGTACCACCGTACATATTTAACTACATAAATCTCGTTTCTTGTATGCGACCCAGCCGGCTTATTTGCTACCGCAGTGTACGTTTTGATAGTCACTTCAAAATACATTGCTTTTTATATATCTTAAATAAAAATAGTCAATCGTACAAAAGCTGCAATGTATTTTGAAGTGACTATCAAAACGTAGCCGTGTGGTATCCGGCAGTGTAGAATAGGACCACTCCAAGTCTTCCCGTGGATGTCGTAAAAGGCGACTTAGGAAATACAAGCTAAACAAAGCTTATAAACATCTGTGAGACCTGTCCAACCCGTCTGGCCAGCGTGGAGAGTGTAGGCCAAGTCCTCTGTCTGCTCTGGCCAAGTATGGCTCTAGTAGTACAGAAAGGGTCATGCTCCTGCAGTGGAGACTAAGAAGGACCTGATGATGATGATAATGATCAAAACGTTTTAAACTAAGTTAGCAAATAGGCCGGCTGGTGTCTAAAGTAGGTACCTCGCATGAAACCATGTGACCTCTGAGGTAAAACAACCTCTTTCTTGCACGGATATCATATTCATTTACTTATCTGTGGCAATATAGATTTTAGACAGAATAGAAAAAAATCGCCGAAAAGACTACTTTCTTTGTATACAGAGAGATTTCGGATTCCTTAGTTATATTTTAATGTCGGAATAAGAATCCTCAATAGAATACAATCCCGTAAGAAAAAGGGTAGAATTCAATATCAATCATAAATCTCCAAAGACTTATTATTAGTATTGATGATTGATCATGCATGGAGTAGGTTTCTTTGTCTTCAGAGATATCGTGTAAGCTCTTTACTTACATAAAACTCAACTGACGATTTTTGGATGTTATTTCTGTATGTACGTTCCTCCATAACTCATAACTGAATTTTATGAAACTTGGTAGATAAATGTTTAGACGTACATGACACACGATAGGCTACTTAATTTTTTTCTCCAGTTATGATACGACGGTGCCTCCATACGCGAACGGAGTCGCGGGCACTACTAGTAGAAAAAACTTACAAGTTCACCGATCAGCTGGTTTAATTTCTATTGATGTCTTTTTTTTCTTTATAAATTACTTTTTTTCTTTCGGTCCGTAATGAAAGTTGTTCAGATTCGTGGTCTGAGTCACTCCTTAAACGTTTGCAATTCAATTTCATGTATAACTTACTAATTTAAAGTGTCTACCTATTACGGTTCAAATAATACAGCCCTGTATCATACGGACCGCGGGGGCTTAGTAATAAAGTCCCGTTGGCACATTTAGGTACGGAACCCTAAAAGCACGATTTATTTCCATGAGTGAGCACACAATCAACAGTTTTTCTCGATACATTGGCCAAGTATCGGCGAGATACGAGCGAGCGGGGTTTTCTCACGCTCGATATACAGCATTCCAAGCGCGATCCAAACAAAAGTATGCAAATATATGTTCTCAACTCGTGCAATACCAGTTTCGTAATTACTTTTTGATGATTTTGATATCAAAGCTTGTCCTAATTCCTTACAGAGATTTAATATACTTAGGTTTATAAAGAAAATTCTACAAAAAGTAGGCTACTTAGCCTACATCAGATCACATTTAGTTATTTAGTAGGTACCTGGGCGACCAAGTTTCGCTCAGTTATTAGGAAACAAAAACGCATGAAAACTCTAAAACACGCGTTTTCCCAAACATAAGACTAATCTAGACCGATTGTTTACCCCGAAAACTCCCATATACCAAATTTCAGCAAATTGTTAGAGCCGTTTTTGAGATCATAGAAATAAATTTATATACAAAAATTGCTCGTTTAAAGGTATAAGATTTGTCCCGGCGAACTTCGTTACGTTATTATTTTTTTGTCGTAATTAATTCTTATATTCTGCATCATCATCATCATCATTTCCTGTAGGTGTCACGGTCAATAGACCATGCACACCCTGGTGTCAGAGTTCTTCGGAACCGCCTCTCGGCCTCTGACGTGGTTCCTTTAACGACTACCAGATGGCAGCCGAGACCATCGGCTTAACGTGCCTTCCGAAGCACGGAATCATCTTTATTATCGGACAATCAGGTGATTCAAGCCTGCAATGTCCTAACCAAACTGGAAACAACTAATCAAAGTATGCTTCCGGTGGGAATCGAACCCACGACCCCCGGGTCAACAGGTAAACGCCTTAACCACTAGACTGTGTTGTTCTGCTATTCAGGGTGATAACAAAACCAACGAAGCGAAGATTATAAAAATCGGTTTACCCGTTCTTAAGTTATAATAACTAGTTAGACTTATAAGCGTTCGATCAAACCCGCCATTTGATATATTAAGACTGTTTTATACATGGTGAAATTTTGATCGTTCTGGACCCTTAAGGCGAGGCCTCAAATGTTTGGTACCTTCGCTTGGCAAAGGACTGATCAAGTGCGCGCAAGGGATAGCGCTTGGCGGTTTAGCCCGTGAATGATGAGATAGGAGATAGTCTCGAGTCGCTCAAAGAAAAAAACGTAGCGCCAAATTCGTTATTTCTATTTTATATAAAATCAGACCGGTTAATTGTATTTTCATATTTACATTTTGATGAATTACTAATTACCTATCTTTTAGTCTAAAAATCATTATTTCATTCGTCGCATTTGAGCTACAATAACAAAAACTCTGCGAACGAAGACCATTTTTCAAAAAATATTTCTATCGAGAAAATTTTATCAAAACGTGTTTTCATCTTCAATTTTTGGAGATGAAATAGTCAAAAATCATATAACTTAGATTTGAAACTCCTAATTTAAGTATTTTGCGAGATAAATAAGGTTCAGAACGACCTTATTTACAGTGGTATCACCTTAAAGGGCCGTACGTTCAACCCGTTGATATAAACAACTTTTCGTATGGGAACAATGCTGGGAACTCATAAAAGTTACTTCTTATAGAGAAGTAAAGGAACTGGCGGAAGAAAGAGAGGAATGGAAAAAGCTCCACCGACAAGAGCCCAGCTCTTAAATTTGATGATGAAACGACATGGCTTATGGTATAAGCTAATAAGTTATTTAAAATGTTCAACAAACCGGCTGACATTTTTATGTATATACCTTTCAACCTAATTGGAACGATGGACGGATCCAGTTTACTGATCAGGGAAAATTATAATTAAATAAGTTGGGTTAATAAAATACAAGTATCTTCTTACTCGAGATTTAGGTTGTTTTTATAATAATGAATGTAATTAACAGCGTTGTTAAGTCTCCGGTTCACGAGTAGAGTAAATGGTAGAGTAGACGGTAGAGTGTGTCTAACTGTACTGTGTAAACAGCATTGGTAGAGAAAAGTACTAGAAATTGGTAGAGTGACTAGCAATATGACCAAGCCACTCTATTTTATTAAAAAAAATATATGCACTAAATTACATTGCCTATAGTATAAGCCAGTACGTTATTTAATGTTCAACAACCCGACCGACATATTTATATACCTTCATACTTAATTGGAACGATGCCCACGAAAAATAAATAAATAACACATTCCCAAATTATCAGTATCGGTAAATTGATACAGGAAAACTTTCTACTCCGGGATAAATAAAATATTAAAGTTGCTATTTGTTTCGGACTCTGGCTTTGTTTGGGCTGTTACCAAGGACGGATCCAGCTTACTGATCAGGGAAATTTATAATCAAATAATGTTAGTAAAATACGAGTATCTTCTTACTCGAGATTTAGGTTGCTTTTACAATAATCAATGTAATTAACAGCTTGACGGTAGAGTAGACGGTAGAGTAGACGGTAGAGTGCTTGCTATGGTTCTAACTGTACTGTGTAAACAACATCGGTAGAGGAAGTACCAGAAATTGGTATAGTAGACTGACTAGCAACATGACTAAGCTACTCTACCATTTGTCTTACCACTGCTTTTTCACTCTACTATGCACTCCACCAATATTTTGCTTACCTATTATACCCATGTCTATGTTTAGTAAGGTATAGTTCGAGTACTAGTGGCAGTCGGCCTATTATGGCTTATTACAACTGTAATACACACTCTAAGGTTGCGGCGTTTTCTTCTTCTTTTCGAGTCGTGTATGTAATGTTTATATTATTTTAATTATACTTACTAACTAAATTCAAATTTACGTGTAGATAATCTACTTCACTAAATGTGGTAGAGTTACCCGAATTGGTGGTGTAGTAGCCTAGTGTACTTTACCACTACCTAGCTAGGGCACAGAATTAATTTAAGTACTATGGCGAGATCGAATCAGAAACGAGGAGATTCGTAAGAGAACGAAGGTCACCGGCATAGCTCAGCGGATTAGTTCTTTGGAGTGGCAGTGAGCGGGGCACATAGCGCGTAGAACCGATGGCCGATGGGGCAGAAGGGTTCTTAAATGGCGACCACGTATCGGCAAGCGCAGCGTCTCGGACATCCACCAACCAGATGGTCGGATGACCTGACTAAGGTCGCAGGAAGACGCTGGATGCAGGCCGTTTCTAACCGGTCGTATTGGAAATCCAGCGGAGTTCCTGCGGCTGTTATGATGACTATGGCTGGGTCCCGCGCACACAGGTCATTTATGACTCCGTGACTGGTTCTCATCTTATCTGTCACTCTTATCTCATGTCCTTGGTTATGTAAGGAAATTATGCATCTCCCTCCATACGTTCTGACGTAGTGAAAAACAGTCACAAAGGTACAGGTATATTCAAAATCATCTGTCCTTGTTAGAGGAATTCGGCCTACCTTACATATTTTTTTTACTGATTGGAAAAGCTAATGTAACTTATTATGTTACCATACATTTCTCCGGTAAAGGATATGCTAGCAGTAAAGTAAAATTTGCATTGGCTCTGACCTAGATCCAGCATTCTGGATCCGCCCTAGCTTGTTACAGTTATTCAGTCAGGAAACTATAAAATGAAACAAAATAAACGACATTTCTCTGGAGAAATTAAACGAATGGACAATTGTAAAAGTTTCAAATTCCACTCCGCCAAATGTGTTTTGTTCTTTACTATGGCTTTTCGAAAAGGACTGGGAGATAGGGATTTCGATGACAATCTCTGTCGAGTGCCGTTACAGCGTCGCAGAAATAGCAAACTATTTTAAAGTACTTTCGTTTTAGTCTATGATCCACTTTTCGCAACGAACTTACATCGAAATATGACAAAAAACGTTTTCGAATCCGATTGTCATTCGCTCAGGTAAACGGTCAATTTTTAAACTCACTTTTTCATATTTATATACTTTCGAGGTCTCAAATGCAAAAGTTCTTCAGCATAATAGATTATGGAGGAAAACCTACAAGCAAATGCTTTTAGTGGTTCTCGGATTATATTGCAGTAATATATAGATACAATATAGGTAAAAAAATTAATGCTATACATTATATAATACTAGCTTTCGCCCGCGGCCCCGCCCGCGTCAATGTCGATCCCTCGGGAATAGTTCTTTTTCCCGGGATAAAAGGTAGCCTATGTCCTTCTCCGTACTCCAGAGAACTTGTATGCAAAATTTCATGATGATTGGTTCAGTAGTTACGGCGTGAAAGCGTAACAAACAAACAAACAAACAAACAAACAAATAAACAAACAAACAAACTCACTTTCGCATTTATAATATTAGTTAGGATAGGATTAGTTAGGATATTTGGATGACAAACGAGCTTACCATCAGGTGACTCGCTTAGTCACCTGATGGTAAGTTACCGCGGTCCATGTACAAATGCAACACCAGGGTGTAAGAGGAGCGGTGCCGCATGCCTTTCAAAGAGTTGGCGTGGATATGGGAGGAAGGAGGTAACGGAAGGATGGGCCTCCGGCTCTCTCACTTACTGAACGAAGCACAGAAGCAGTAAAGCTTCTACTCAATCGTCAATCTTCTATGAGAGTGTAGTACTTCCCCGGACGAGCCGGCCCGTTTATGCTACTAGCAAAAATGAATTAAAATTTAGAGTATACCTGAGTATATGAAGAGTTTAAGATAATTGTCTTTAGATTTTTTGTGACGGACAGCCAAATGTAAAAGCAATATAATCCGGAAAATTATCAGTCGATAGAGTAATGGTCACCATTACTAAGTACTCGTGTCTCTCACTGATCTAGTTTTTTTAGGGGTTCCGTAGCCAAGGGGTAAAAACGGGACCTATTAATATCGCTCCGCTGTCTTTCTGTCTGTCGGTCTGTCACCAGGCTGTACTCATGAAACGTGATAGTTAGACAGTTGAAATTTTCACTGATGATGTATTTCTGTTGCCGCTATAACAACAAATACAAAAAATAGAATAAAATAAATATTAAAATGGGTTCCCATACAACAAACGTGATTTTTGCTTCTTTTTGCTCGATATTGATAACGGCAACCGGTAGACGCTTGAAATATTGACAGAATATTTAGTTATATATTCACTTTAAAAATAAATAATTAAATAATAGTAAAGGGGGGCTCCCATACAACAGACATGTTTTTTTTGCCGTTTAGATAACGGTACGGAACCCTTGATGCGCGAGTCCTACTCGCACTTGGCCGGTTTTTTTACTTATCACCTTCCACGCGTCTCTCTATTCAACGTTTCCTCTGACTACTGCTATCTAGTTGTTACAAATCGAAAAATCTTTGTAACCTTTCTTATCAAAACGGACACAGGAAATGCATGAGCCAATATTTAGAAATGCGTCTATTGATGTTTATATTGAACACGAACGCTGCACAAATAAAACGCATTTGGATGATAATATGGAAATCTAAATATTTATAGTATCGAGCTCGGACCAATTTTCTCTAGTTTTTTAATGTGTTTAGTTATCGCCGTAGTTTAGATATTCAAATAAGTTTGGTTTATCGTAAGTAAATGCAGCTTGAAGGTTGGAGATAAGGATGGCTGACCAATGTTATCGGTAAGAGATTTCACCGCCCCATTTGGAATTAGTTTGAGCGGGTATAGGTGATAAGAATTGTTTTATAGCTGTTGATTGGATAAGTAAAGGTAAGTAGTATATCTAAGAAATAATGTCCCGTAAAAATAATTAAATCATTCGTTTTCATTAAAATTAGTCATTGCCTTTTTAGGTAATATTTTAGCAGACATTGCTGCCACTCGCCGACCAACATAAATAAATATATACGGACAAATCACACAGATTGAGCTAGTCCCAAGGTAAGTTCGAGACTTGTGTTATGGGATACTAACTCAACGATACTATATTTTATAACAAACACTTATATAGATAAACTTCCAAGACCCAGGCCAATCTGAAAAAGATCATTTTCCATCTTGACCTGGCCGGGGATCGAACCCGGGCACTCCGTGTCGCAGGCTTGCGTATTAACCACTGCGCCAAGGAGCTGTCAAAACATGCTTGGCTTTTAGTTTCTTGCAAACCTGGTCTCCGTCTACCCTGCAAGGGAAAGTCATGCATGATAGTATGTATGTATGTATTGCTGCCACGCTTCTTATTGACGACCGTTATTACGTTTCCAATTATTTTAAATTACTTCAATACTTTAACCATAACTTTTTACTAGAGGCAAAATATAAAAAAAAAAGTTTTGTACAGAACTTGTTTCGTAACGATAGATTTTCCAAAATTTGCTTGTATAAAGAAAAAGTTAAAGAGAGCAGATAGAAAGGTAGAGACAAAGCAGGTGTATGTTGGTCAATATTATCTGATCTAGTTTATTACAGTTTTTATATTTTTAATTTATTAATAGGCAAGAGCTGGCAGGGCGGATCGGCGCCGCGAGGCATCAACCGTTTAAGAGAATTTTATTGGGTCAATCTATAATTTTCCTATCTTTTAAATCATTTTTGCTCGTATAACAAACTCCATGGCGCAGTGGTAACTGTCTTGTCTTTCACAATATTTGATATTGGGTTCGATCGCTAACAAGTTCAAAACTATGATATTTAGTACAACTTTAACAATATAACACTAACTAACAACTAGAACTAAGTATAACTGTATAATGTGTACACTAATTATAAGTTATCTATAAATAAAAAATGTCACGCAGATCATTGCCTTGCGGTAGGGTGCCTAAGAGGCTGGCCGCACTGCCACGTTGGATGGCCAAACTCGTGTATAAAATTGCCAGCCCTTTGGTCACCAGATACCTCGACCAGCCGCTTGTTTAATAATGTGATTTGTTGTTATTATAATATATCATTACATTACATAGTATAAAACAAAGTCGCTTCCCGTTGTCAGTCCCTATCATCATCATTTCGAGTAGGTGTCACGGTCATGCACACCCTGGTATCAGAGTTGTTCGGGACCGCCTCTCGGCCTCTGACGTGATTCCTTTAACAACTACCAGATGACATAACGTGCCTTCCGAAGCACATAATCATTTTAATTATCAGACAATCAGGTGATCCAAGCCTTCAATGTCCAAACCAAACTGGAAACAACTAAACAAAGTATGCTTCCCTTGGAAATCGAACCCACGGCACCGGGTCTATAGGCAAACGTCCTAATCACTGCACCATGGAGGCAGTTATCATCAGCAGTTATCAGTCCCTGTGACTGTATTGAACTGCATGCTTAGATCTTTGAAACTACTCAACGGATTTTGATGCGTTTTTTTCTAATACATAGAGTGATTTAAGAGGAAGGTTTATATGTATAATTTATCGCACCCGTGCGAAGCAGATTTATTGTTTCTTTTGCATAAACAAACGAACGATTTCTATAAAGTGAAACCAAGTGTGATATTTTTTTATGAAATAGGCACGTGTAGATTTGACCGATAAAATTGTGTTTCAACTTTATAAAAGAGCTCGATGGTCCAGCTGTTGGAGTGTAAAGCAACTTTGGGCTTTGTCCCCACTGGGATGGGTGATCACAAGTTGCATAAAAATACATCGATTTCCTCCGTGCTCCGGAAGGTACAGTAATGGCAAAGTTAATCGTAAACTTTTTTTCATACCGGTCTGTCTTCTTTCTTAGGGACTTGATTCCGTCATTAAAATATTGCCATGGTTTTCAGAATCACCTGTATTTCCTTCTCATTTGAAGACGTTTTCAAATATTTATATTGCAAATGGAAGTTTCTCGAGCTAAAAATAACGTAGAAGACAACTTTATAATATCGTAAATGAGATCCAAGAAGACAATAAAATAGAAACGAAAGTTTCCAACTATGTCTGAAAATATCTTCCTCGTTTCGTGAAAAATGTTCTTGCATAATACAATTACACATACAGAGATGACATACAAGTTTATTCAACGAATTAGGATTACCTGTGTGCTGCGGATTTTATTTACGTCTGCTGCAACGGAATGTTATTTCAATTTTGCGCTGTAATACAATAGTTGTAAGAATGTAAATCATGCAGCAGAATACCTAGGTAATGCCTGCATATCAGTGGCGTATTTCGAATTCCGTCGTCTCGGGCCAAAGGTATTTTGAAGTCCCATAAACAAAAAATGATAAAGCTGACGATAATTTTACATGATAAAAGCCAAACGCTTCGGCCGATCGTACTTCTTTATAGCATGCTTCCCGCTCTCGCTTACACATGAAACGTGACACTTTTTTGTACGTCCAGCCGGCGTTCATCCTTACTATCCTTACTAATATAATAAATGCGAAAGTGAGTTTGTTTGTTTGTTTGTTAGTTTGTTTGTTTGCTTGTTTGTTTGTTTGTTTATTTGTTTGTTTGTTTGTTACGCTTTCACGCCGTAACTACTGAACCGATCATCATGAAATTTTGCATACAAGTTATCTGGAGTACGGAGAAGGACTACTATAGGCTACCTTTTATCCCGGGAAAAAGTACTAATCCCGAGGAATTGACATTGACGCGGGCGTAGCCGCGGGCGAAAGCTAGTCAAAAATCATTGGCAATGCCTCAGCTTGTGCCACATGCTTAACTAGTGGCAACGCTGTTTTTGAGGCACCACAAAACAGCCAAAGTAACTTGCAGAACGTTTGCTGGTGGTTTTGCTTCGTCTTGAAGTACTAACATAATTTTTGAGTGTTTTTCGTGTCACTCATCAAACTGTTTCAGCTAATAAACCATATTTTGCACATTGTCCAGTTAGTATAAATAAATAAATATATACGGACAAATCACACAGATTGAGCTAGCCCCAAAGTAAGTTGAAATGAAATGAAATGAAATACTTTTATTTGCAGTTCGAGACTTGTGTTATGGGATACTAACTCAATGATACAAAATTTTATAACAAATACATATATAGATAAACATCCAGGCCAATCTGAAGAAAAAGATCACTTTCCACTTTTACCTGACCGGGGATCGAACCCAGGCACCCCCGTGTCGCAGTCAGGTGTGTTAACCACTGCGCCACGGAGCTCGCCAAAATCTATCTATCATTTCTCAAATCCTAAACATATGAAATGCATTTCATTCATTCATTTCGTGTAGGTGTCATGGTCAATCGACCATGCACACCCTGGTGTCAGAATTCTTCGAAACCGCCTCTCTGCCGCTGTCGAGGTGGCAGCTGGGACCAACGGCTTAACGTGCCTTCTGAAGCACGGAATCATCTTAATTATCAGACAATCAGGTGATTCAAGCCTGCAATGTCCTAACCAATGCATTTCATGATATCAGGTTACTGACCTAACTTATTCTGCCCCATAGCCTACTGCCCTGGGTCATATGTCTGTCTATATTACCTATAGTACGAATACGCCACTACGTATGTAAATACATGATGCGCTTCAGAAGTCTCGGAATAACATTTGCATGGGCAACGTACTTCCAATAGGTTTCTGCGACTCGTATCGGAATAGAATTATGTAGTATTTTATTAACGATTCTATTTATTCTACCTCGTTTATAATGATCGCGCTTGTTCGCTGGAAACTAGCGATTTCCAATAAAGTTAGGAGTTTCCCGAGTTTCCACGTAACTGATTTTACATTTTAACAAATGGTGATCGTATATTTAACACAGTCTCTCAGTAGTAATATACAGTGTGTTACAAAATGTAGAAATAATATTAAAGGGACATTATCAGTAATTAATAATAATAATAAATGTTTATTTTTCTCCATTTAACAAAGGTATATGGGTTCTTAGAGCTAATTCTTTACACATTTTACATAAGACTAGTCCTTGAAATTGGTACCTGTGGGAACCTGTGCCACAAGTTCCCACAGGAACCAATTACAAGTTTCAGTCTACGATATTCAGCAACTATCCCTATATATTGAATTCGCAAAAAAACCCCTTCCCATAGGGACTTCTCAGCTGATTGCTTATTTTGTGGGAGGTTTTTTTTCGTATTTTCAAGTATGTCTTCTGGGTAAAATTATTTAACATCAATGGACACCTAGTAATATTCCCCTCGCGTCAATGTCGATTACTCAGAAACAGTACTTTTCCTGATATAAAATATACCGTATGTCCTTTTAGACAACGGATATGCAAAATTTAATGATGATCGGTTCAGTAATTATGGCGTGAAAGCGTAACAAACAAACTCACTTTCGCATTTATAATATTAGTTTAGGATTAGGGTAGTTAGAATGGACTGACCACGTAATTTTATTTTTATTTTTATTACTAAGTGTTGAAGTAGGCATTTGTCTCCCATCTCACCTGATGGTAAATGACGATGAAGATGACAATGTTACATCAACTTACATGCCTATCCAAGAGATACCTACCTTACCTACCTACCCATTTATACATACTACTTTTGAATGTCCCGGGACTGTATAAAATAATAATGTAAAAATATAAAAAAATATAAATGTAAATGTATATATAAATGTATAAAAAAAAATAATGTCTGATTTTAAAATAATAATGTTATTTTGCCATTTTATTACAGCCTGTATCAAGCGCGGAGCAAAGTTGGCTCTTAACTTAGACATCGATTAATTTAGACTTAGACAAAACAGCTCCAAATAGCTTAGTTTATCGTATTCCACTTATCTAATAGGTACCTGTCAGTATGACATTTTCACAGTTCAGAATTCGTTGTTTCATACTTATTCGAATGCTTAATATGTTTATTGCAAAAATAGTCTATCATATGACCTCATTCTTAGTTTAGTCTGTGATATTTCAGAGCCGGGTTCCACTTTTCAATTTTCATTTCATTAGTCTTAGTCATCAATTTTTTTTCTTTAAGTATATAATCAGTGTTACTGGATTACAAATACACTATACATCCAAATCTGTTTAGGCGTTCAAGAGTTATATATATATTATATGTATAGTACGTTAATACTATCCTGTGGTTATGGTGAAATTTAGAAACTCACATACCTACATACATACATGAACTGTAATCAAATGATTACTCTTTTTTTAGGCATTGGTATAAAGACATAACCACTTACTATGAATTAGGGACAAGTTCTACTAGCTATTGTCCGCGGCTCCGCCCGCGTTAATGTCGATCCTTCGGGAACAGTAGAATTTCCCGGAATAAAAGGTACCCTATGTCCTTCCCTGGGCCTCAAACTACCTCTATACCAAATTTCATCAAATATGTTCAATTATTCAAGCGTGAAAAGCAATTTATAATATCAGTATGGATGAATATGGATAAATCAAAAATAAAAAAACTTAAAACCACCGGTAAGTTTATATTACCTGGTGTACATATCACAAAATTCAAATTGTAGTAAACGCACACGTTAGTGTAACCGCAGGTAGTCCGGTAATCATTGATTCCTAACTTAAATAATAAATTTAACCTATACATGACGTAAATGGATTCGAAATCTAAGTTCAAACGTTAATACTAAACGGGTGTTCTGTATTCATCCCATCAGCTGATCTCTTTATGACTTGACCCATAATTGAATTTTGAATTTAACCAACACGCTATACAGCGTGATTTTGAACCCCCTAGCTATATTGAAATCTGGGAATCAGATCCCTAATGGAATACAAAATTGTGAGAAAAAAAGGTAAAAAACGAAAAAAAGAATTTAACCTTTAATATAATATAGAAATTCGTCCAGCTGATCGGCGACTTTGTATGGGAAACCTAATTTTCTTTTTCGTTTTTTACCATTTTTTTCTTGCAATTCTGGGTTCCATTAGGGATTCTGATTCCCAGATTATATAGCTAGGGGGTTCAAAATCACGTTGTATGAGCGTAATGTATAATGTCAGAGCGTCACGTGGTTTTTTTCCTCGTACAGCAAAATTGTGGAATGGACACCCTCCCGATGTTTTCCCTGTGTGTTATGACTTGAGGTCCTTCAAAAGGCGTGTTGCAGATATCCATGGGCGACGGTGACCACTTTCCATCAGGTGGCTCGTCTGCTCGTTTGCCAATCATGTCACATGATTTCTGTACTTGTGTGATAGATAAGTACCGTGATACATCTGTATAGTTCGCAAAACATTAAATGTGAAAGTTTAGATTAGCACTATTGAAGTAGGTATCTTGTTGGATCTCTCAGTCCACTGAGTAAGGGGGCTGCCCGTCACGGTTCATGGGGAGCGGAAGTTTGTAGTACTTGCACTTCGTACGTGGTTACAAAGGATTAATACATATAAATAATAATATATAGTAGTAGGAAGAGTAGGTGCTTAATTCCCTTGAGATATTGATTTCTCTTTGTAATTCTAAGAAGTAATGATGAAGTTCATTTTTGTTTCATTATGATCTTTTGACCAAATTATGTAACTATTTTTATATATGAACTTGTGAGCAAGACTCTTACTGTCGCTATGGGATTTACCGCGATTTTTGAGATTTTTGGTTTCCGTTGACAGTTCCAACGACCACCACAGCTCTTCAGTCGGTTTGTGAAGATGGCAGCTGCAATTTGCCGAAATATTAGGCAAATCCCAATAAAAACTAAAGTCCCGTAGTAAAAATAATAGTGATACCGAAAGCTTAACTTGTGAGCAAGAGTTGTAAAAGCCCATCACAAGCCCGACATAATCATAAGTAAACTCATTCGTAGACAGTGAATTGCTATATCATACATAACAATAAAACTTGTATTGTGTTTCGTTTAGTTTCCGTCAAAGTGTTAAGACTGGACAAACTTTCAAAACTTTATTTATTTATTTAGGAATAACAAACAGTTACATAATAAAATTTTAAAGATAAAACAAGGTGTACATAAAATTTATAATTATGCAACCCACAACGCTATTCACAGTTTAAATCTGTTCATGTTAAACTAAATTTACCACTAGAGTTATATAGCTAGTTAGTAAAGTAAAGTAATATAATAGTTTTTTAATTAAAATTAATTAATTAACCAAATTTAATTAATTGCCAGATACTTTGGTCATCTTCTCTAGCTCCGTGGCGCAGCGGTCAACACGCTAGCCTGCGACACGAGAGTGCCGGGTTCGAACCCCGGCCAGATCAAGATGGAAAATGATCTTTTTCAAATTGGCCTGGGTCTTGGATGTGTATCTATATATGTATTTGATATAAAATATAGTATCGTTGAGTTAGTATCCCATAACACAAGTCTCGAACTTACTTTGGGGCTCGCTCAATCTGTGTGATTTGTCCGTATATATTTATTTATTATCTGCTGGCTTAACACACGAGCAGTAGGAAGGACACCATCTCCATGACATGGCTATTATGCAGGGCAACAACAAATGAGTCGAACGAGCATCAAATCACAATGAGCAATATTACTCGTAAATCACAATACCTTTTTTCTTCGATCTTTTGGAGGCTAATCAGAAAGCTATATGATACTGGCCACATTTAATCAATCATGATATCTAATAGAACCAATGCTTCTTAATCTGATCGAAGCTCTGAGAATTCTCTTATCCCAAGCGATAATAAAAATTGGATAAGTACGAAAAAGAATTTACTGTAACGATCCAGCGATCTATAGCGACTAGCTCCGTGGCGCAGCGGCCAACACGCCAGCCTGCGACACGGAGTGACCGGGTTCGATCCCCGGCCAGGTCAAGATAGAAAATGATCTTTTTCAGATTGGCCTGGGTCTTGGATGTGTTTCTATATATGTATTTGTTATAAGATATAGTATCGTTGAGTTAGTATCCCTTATCACAAGTCTCGAACTTACTTTGGTGCTAGCTCAATCTGTGTGATTTATCCGTATTTATTTATTTATTTTATAGCCCATAACCATGTCATGGACATCTTCATATCCATGATATGGCTATTAAGTATAGGGCAACAACAGATGAGTCGCACATGTCATGTCGAACCAGTATCAAATTACAATAAGAAATAATAATTGTAAATCACAAAACCTTTTTTTCTTCGATTTCTTGGCCATAATACTGACCACATTTAATCTATAATTTAGCCATTGAAACAAAAGAAGAATCACAATATCCAATCGATCAAATGCTTCTTAAACTGATCAAAGCTCTTAGAATTTTCTTGTTCGAAAAGATAGCAAAAATTGGATAAATACGAAAAGGAATCTACTGTAACGATCCAGTGATCTAAATTGGACTTTTAACTCTTGGAATGTACCATGCTGTTCTTGATAGTATGGGAATCTCACTAAATATCCGTGAAATTGTTATTTAATCTACAGCATCTACCAAATATCAACTTGGAATCCTCCAATTTGTGTGCAGCCTTTTTTACCAGCGCCTCAATGTAAATACAATCCCAGTATGACTATCCGTACAAATCGGCGGTCGCAATCAAAACAGCTGTATCATGGACCCACGGTCCTTGGACAAATATTTACTCGAGTTGAGAATCAAACCTACGTGCCTTGGTCGCGCTTCGTTGGCCTCGGGCGTGTCGCAGGAAGCCGCCTCAGTAAGGTTGTGGCTTTATTGGAAATAAAAAAAAATATAGCGTTTTGTGACAAGTGGTATTGCATGTGTTTTTTTAACTCCGCTCCTGATTCTGGCTTGTTTCTTGTTGCATCATGATCTGTGGATTATCGGAACATGGGGTCAGTTATTTTGTTAATATGTTAGTTTAATTGTTCATGCTAAGACTGTGGCCCGTGCTGGGAATAGAACCCATAGCCGTTCAATTGGTTAGCAGAGAAGGCCAAGGCCTCTGGTTATAGAAAATTCTTAAATAGATTTTAAATTATGCATGTAAAGAAATTATATTGCAATGAAGAACATATTAGGTAATAGACAAAACATTGTTTTAACTAGTTAAATATTCTTAAACCAAAGCATATTTTCCTTAATAAGTTAGCTTTGATCCTGTCCTCGGTCTATATTTACTGAAGGTAAATGAATAAAAAAAAACAATGGGAAAAGATTATCTTTTTTCATGAACTTCGATATTTAATTCAAGTAAATCCTTTTAAATTAAAGCAAGTATTTTTTCTTGATACTTAAGGGTTATATTAAATATTCAATAAAAGCTTTTAATGTCAAACAAGGTCGTCTTTGTTCCTACATTTCATTTCAATGTTTTTTATTCTATTATTTGTCAATATCAATTTTCAATCAACGTTCTCAATGTGCCGCTTTCTTCAAGTGGGCTCGTTGAAGTCTGTATTTGCGAGAAGAGAAAGGTAGAAAACTAATATACAGAATAAAAATCTAAATATATTTACTAGTTATGTCGTTTAAGTATTTTATCAAAGTATTTTGAAATGTAACATGAGTAAACGGAAATGACGCCATTCTTTTTTTATTACTTTTATTTTATTTTTTAAAATAACAAATAAAATAGAGATGCCAACGCGTCGTTGCGAGGCAGGAGGCCCAGTAAGCTGGCAGCATTGCCTCTCTGCACTGCAATAGAAATCCTTTGGGCGAAGTAACCGTAGGCGCGCTGAAATCTCAGTCACCAGACGTCATTCTTAATTAATGAAAAGTGTAATATCGAAAATATTGTTGTCTGAGCGTACATTGTCGTACTACACTGTAACCGCTTCCTAAGTCGACAGCTTAACGCTTTTCTATTGGTCGGTTTCCGGGCTCATTTCCTATAGCTGAACAAAAACTGTCCTGGCCAGACTAAATTACTTTGTAATTTCTTTAGATATCTGGATTCTGATCGATCAATCTAGATTCACGGTAGATTAAAATACAGCTATGCTTTTTCTTGTCATATAGAAAAAAGTTCTAGAAAATAGGAAAAATGTACTCCTATCGAGTAACCCCTTTAATTGTTAATAAGCTCTTCTCAAAAACAATCCAAATTCAAGAGTTGGTGAGCCCAATCGGGGATTTTATGAGGATCAATTAAGATATAAGGGATACCTTGGACAAAGAACAAGTGGTTCCACCACATATTTATAAGTAGTTCTTTTTATGTTATTCTTGAATTATTTCTTCTCTCCTTCTGAATAATCCAATTCCTTGTGATATGACATTCGTCTCTCCTCATCACATACCTATACACAACTCAGTCTATGGCTATGGAGCTTTTCGGTTACTGCCACGACTATTATACTTCCCCTAATAATATATACTCATTCCGTATTTATGCATTCTTGTCACTCCACACATGCAGTTTTGTAACACCCCAATACGAGTATGTATATAATAATACCTATATTACAAGTATACGTTACATTTAAAGCCTTTTTTATTCTGGTTTGGGAGAAAAGACAAAACGTAGAATGTACAATAAATGGGTATCTCTTGAATAGGCATGTAAAATCCTCCTTTTCATCGTCACTTACCATCAGGTGAGATGGTAGACAAATGCCTACTTTAATAATTAGTAAAGAAAATAAAAATAATGTACCTGCTTCTCTTCCCGCGTAGACCGTAGAAGCCTCAAAATCAAGAATATGTAAGAATTATGATAATAGGCGATGCGGCTAGCAATCAATATTTTGATTCCGTTTTCTATCTAGACAGGACCTTCCCGACCACGAACATGCTAAATGTGGCTCTACCCCGCAAGAGAAAAAGACGTAATATGTATGTATTCCTCTCCCTCCTGAAAGTGGTGTCAGAAAGAGTGGATAGTCCAATTGTCAAGTATTGGTCATCCACATACGTCCAAAAAAGTAATCCTCATTGTAAGTTTTACTAACATAGGATAAGTGTCTTTACTAACACACTATGGACTTGTATAGTCATATATGTACAGTCTGAAATAAATAATTTCATTTCATTACAATTATAACAATAGTGCCTATTTTGCTTATAGAGTATTCACTTTGCGGTTTAGGTACTAGAGAGGAGGCGAACTATATGAATTCGAGGAGCCGTTTGAGACTTATAGAACTCATCATAAGTTTAATGGAAGCAGACCTAACATAAGGGTAAGTAAATGTACAGGTAGAGCTTTGCCTAGCATTTGCTCAAAGTGCTTTAAGTTATTACCTAGGCTATATCGTTAATAGATTGAAATGGTTTCAACCATTTATTTATTTTAGTGCAATTCCTTGAGCTGTGTTTAGTTAAACTGCAGTTTGTAAGACTCCTTAAATTACTCTCTTAACATTTTCAACGCTATAATTGCAGAATATTTGTGTGGCGAACAACTTCAGCGTTTCATTGGTATAATGTTTACAAATATAGTTTGTTTATTTTGCGAAATGTTACTGACGTCAACACTATCTAAACACCCCGTCCCCTATGTCATTAAAAATAAGCCAAACATATTACATATACCCCCCCCCCCCCCCCCTCCCCCCCTGGCAACTTACATAATATTATAAAGACCCCAAAGAAGAGTCTAGACCTAAAAGCAATTTGTGCTAAACGCTATAGTGAATAGATAGATATTTTGTTATTTAGGTGTATGCATTTGACAATCCGAGCTGCTACTAGCTGTTTCACTATTCATCCAAGTGAATAGTATGCCAATACCTTCATTCCTATCCGAAATCCAACAAATAACTATCTTTTCCCAGCTTAAATACTTCCAATGGGTAGGAGCACCGGAAACACGAGACGTCAAAGAAGCCACGCTCGCCAACCGGCCTGCCAAGCGTGGGGAGAATAGCACTACCTTCCGATAGACCGAAGAATCATAACGAGAGGCCTATGTCCAGCAGTGGAAATCGGAAACACAAGACGCCAAAGTAACTGCACTCGCCAACCCGCGTGCCAAGCGTTTTGAGTATGGCAATATCATTCCATGGAACGAAGAATCATAACGAGAGGCCTATGTCCAGCAGTGGAAATCGAAATCACGCGACGCCAAAGAAACTGCATTCGCCAACCCGCCTGCCAAGCGTTTTGAGTATGGCAATATCATTCCATGGAACGAAGAATCATTAGGAGAGGCCTATGTCCAACAGTGGAAATGGGAAACACGCGACGCCAAAGAAACTGCATTCGCCAACCCGCCTGCCAAGCGTTTTGAGTATGGCAATATCATTCCATGGAACGAAGAATCATTAGGAGAGGCCTATGTCCAACAGTGGAAATGGGAAACACGAGACGCCAAAGAAACTGCATTCGCCAACCCGCCTGCCAAGCGTTTTGAGTATGGCAATATCATTCCATGGAACGAAGAATCATTAGGAGAGGCCTATGTCCAACAGTGGAAATGGGAAACACGAGACGCCAAAGAAACTGCATTCGCCAACCCGTCTGCCAAGCGTTTTGAGTATGGCAATATCATTCCATGGAACGAAGAATCATTAGGAGAGGCCTATGTCCAACAGTGGAAATGGGAAACACGAGACGCCAAAGAAACTGCATTCGTCAACCCGCCTGCCAAGCGTTTTGAGTATGGCAATATCATTCCATGGAACGAAGAGTCCTTGGGAGAGGCCAATATCCAACAGTGGGCATCTTATGGCTGAAATTATGCTGATTTATAATTTGATGAATGATTTGATCAAAGTTGGAAAGAACTCGAGTTATCAATTCTAATTTAATAGAAGGGAACTTAGAAATAAGTTTGAGCTCGCTATGTAAGTATCCCTAAATACACATAGCAATCGGGTTTTACCTGGAGTTCCTAATGCACTATTTAATACTTTGGAAGACATCGTTTCCTCCAAGAATTACCTCTTAAGTATTTATAACTCGCTGCATTTTCTTGAGTAACACTTAATTTTAAACTACAGCTCTAGTAAAAATAATCTTATTGTACATTCTTAATTAGTGCAGTTACTAGCTTGCGTCCAAGGCTCTGCTTACGGCAATTTTGATAGATCGGAAATGGCTGCCATAGGACAGGCATTTTGCCTAGTGTGGAGCCATATGTGAAGAAAAAAATGTATTTAATTTAAGATTGTAAAAATAAAAATTTTGAAAAAAAAATTTTGAAGTACTTATATCTGAAACGTAGTTATGTTTATCTATAGGTAATGTATCTGTTATAAATATTGTATCGTTGAGTTAGTATCCCATAGCTCCGATTACTGGTGACCGTCCGCCGGTCCCGGGTGACTTGCAACCAGGATAGGCCCTTCTGGCAACGTAGTTTTCGGCCCATAAGGCAAAAGATGAGAGTTGCTGCTCTCCAAAGGCTTTTGCCATTGATTCTCAGATTGGCCCTTCAGGCTTGCATGCACGTATACGTGGCCCATCAGGCAATATGAGAGTTTGCTGTCTCTCCAAGCCTTGCGCACACAGGCAACCCCCAAAGCCGAGGTCCGTCCCTCCTGGGGGCCCTTTGGTGATACTGTCTAAAAGGTTGAGGGCACTCTGCCCTAGCCTCAAACGCCCGGTGAAGTAGCGAAAGCTCACTTGGAGCTAGCTACATAGTCCTTCCAAAAAAATAAAAATTTGTATCCCATGACACAAGTTTACAACTTACAGTAGGGCTAGCTTTTGTTGGTTGTAACTGAACGATACCAGATTAACGTTCCCTTACGTTAATCTGGTATCGTTCAGTTACAACCAACTGTTCAACCTTTCGGACTGAAAATAAGTTTGTACCTATATGTTATTCACCATTTTGACAACATGCATACAAAATGTCATAATCTACGGTCCTTTTATGCTGCGTGTAACTTTACCACCGACATTTTCTTGAAGAGGGTGTCTCAGTCCGTCGAAATGAATAACTTTTCTAAACCAATACTCGGAACTGAGGAAAACTGTTATTTCCATACAAAACTGTTGAACTGGCCTGACAATTTGTGTGAAAATTTCGAAATTTATTATACAAGTTCCGAGCATTGGTTGCAATATAAAGTTGTTCGTTTTGACGGGCGTTCACCTCTTCAAGGGAACATCGGTGGTAAATATACACGGTGTAGGAAGAAATGTAATGGTGCTATTAGCCGGGAACCGTACGTAATAGATAATAACCTTTACTTCATACACTTGAAACAAACCCTTCATACGCTCGTAATTAGTGCATACTCAAGACGGCTTTGTTCCACGTTGTACAGTCGATAACGCAATTATCAGCGAGTTATCACTAGAAAGGCAGGAAAGTGTAATGAGATGCAAATATGAAGCGAAACAGTCGAAACACTTTATTCGAAGTAGCTGAATAATATTATAACGGCTGACGGAATAATATTTAACAGTTTTTTCTAAAGCATTTTATTACCCTGTGCCCAACAAATCATCATGAAATTTTGCATACTTAAACCTAAATAACTAAATGGATACCTGAGGATGGTCGACGTTGAAGGGGAAGGCCTAAAAAACGATGGAGCCACGACCTCGACGTTTTTCAATGTGGTTGGTCCGAAACTGCATTGGACAGAGCCCAGTGGAAGGAAATGGGGGAGACCTTTGCCCGGCAGTGGGACATTATAGGTAATAAAAAAAGTATACCAATATCTTCATTCCTTACCCAGATCCATCACATTCCTATCCTACCCCAGCATAAAAACACTTCGGATGGGCAGCAGCGTCGAAAACTTAAGAACCCAAAGAATCTGTAAACGCCAACCCGCCTGATAAGCGTGGGTAAAGCAATATCCTCCAATGGAGCGCCGAATCCTAGGGAGAGCCTTTGTCCAGCAGTGGACTTCTTACGGCTGAAATATTGAATCATGAATATATAAATAAATATAAATATATAGGGATATATCACACAATTGAGCTACACCCACAGTAAGTAGTGAACTTGTGTCGTAGGATACTAACTCAACGATACTATATTTTATAATAAATACTTATATAGATAAACAACCCAGATCAATCTAAAAAAAGATCGTTTTCCATCATGACCTGACCGGGGTTCAAACCCGGGCACCCTTGTGGCAGGCTGGCGTGTTGACCACTGCGCCACGAAGCTCGCCAGACCTCGCCAATATCTATCAAAACATGGCCTTTGTACTAAAAGTTCCATACAACTGCACTGGTGCCATTCACCCGCTTATGCACTAATCGATTCGGAATTTGATACCTTCAACGCCACCATGTGTTTCACAGTATCACTTTGTATTTGCATTTCATTAGGCTTCCGCTGCGCCTTTACTTTTTAATATAAGACACTGCAGAGCATTCGGTGCAGCGTTATCATCGTATATCATCTGTCCGGATAAAAATAGTGTTCGGCTTTTTGACCTCTTGTCCAGCCAAATTTGACTGCGACCGGTCCGTCCGGATATTTTATACTATCTTTCAATTCAATCACGTTCATAAAGTCAAAGATCCCTTTTTCCCGGCTTTGAAATATGTGTTTTATTCGAAATTTTTGTCAAAAATCCTATCTTTTTTCTTAATGTCCGGCAAGTACATACTTATAAAACCTTGCAATTCGGACAATATTCCATACATACAGGTTGAATTGATAACTTCCTCTTTTTGAAGTCGATTAAAAACTGCAATTAACTCGGGTATCATCAACAAAGCAATTCTAATTAAAGTTCAACAAAGATAACCAATAAACAATATCAATGTGTACGTTCCCACCAATAACGTATTTGTAACAAACAAACACACATCGCACGCTGTTGGTAAAAGGATAATGTTCCCGAACCTAATTTTTCGCCCCCGTGGGTGTAGAATTTTTAGAATGTTGACACTTCCCATTTGCAGCTTGGCGCGTTCACACTCCTTCGTTAGACACTCCAAAGCTTTGAAAAAAAAAAGAAAAAAGAAAACTGAGTACTGGTTACTTTTAATAGTTTTTTGTTGCAACAACGACTTGCATTCCGAATTCAAAATAAAAGAAAAGCCTGAACAAGAGGTGTTATTTTAAAAAATATATTAATACTCTATCTTCTGAACACTTGGGATTTTCAGATAACCCAACCATAACTTAACTGTCAAAATCCATCCAGTCGTTTCGGTAATAAAGAAATAAACAAACATACAGGATACGCGCGAAATATGTTCCTTATTGGCTCTCTCATTATTTAAAATATCAAAACATATTTCGTTATTTTTATCAAAGGTACGGTACCTACATGATAAGGTAGGTATTAATTCTTAATGCAATAATATTTCTATATAACCCTTATCATTAGGTCTTTTTAGTCTCCACTGCAGGAGCATGACCCTCTCCGTTCTACCGAAGCCATACTTGGCCAGAGCAGGCAGTGGATTTGGCCTACACTCTCCTCGCTGGCCAACCGGTTTGGAGTGGTCTCATTGATGTTTATAAGCTTTATTTCCTAAGTCGCCTCTTACAACCTCCGTGGGAAGACTAGGAGTGGTCCTAGTCTACTCTGCCGGAAACATACCATATAACCATTATAAAATAAAATCTGTGGTGGACTGTAAATGGTCTCTGCCTAGCAGTTGGGTAGGGACACGATATAAATAAAAAACAATGCAAAGAAATAACTTCATTATTTTCTACTTTCGCATTCTGTAACCTGTTCTAACAATCAGAATATTTTCTGCAGTTATTAACTCTAATAGCTGTATAATTATCAGTAATCCAGGTAGCTTGTAGTTTACAACTTTGATTCGCCCTGAACCTTAATATTTTACACACACGGACGCATAAATGGTGAACTATAAATATCCGTATTCCCTTCGAAGTTAGCCATATCATTAAATCGGGCCACAATAGCATGATTTCAATAATTCATGCTGCGCTTGCCCATCCCTATACTTTCGTAATTACCACGTTTATATTCGCCCGGCGAGGGTTTGTTTAGGGCTTTAGGGCCTGTAGGCAAACTAGGCAATTATCACATCGCCTTCTCACGGGATGAGAAATTCGTATACGTGTCGAACCTCGCGGCTATTTGTGCTCGTCTTTTTGTGAAGTTGGTCACTTACGAAGCCTCAGAAATGCGCCCTTGCTGAGTATGATGTACACCTCCGCGTCCAATACGGGTTTCGAACTACAGATAGGAAGAAAGCCTTGTTCGGGAGAGTGATGTATCGGTGTTTAAGCCGGTGGGCGGCTAAGGTTCAAGTTACAATGACACGGGTATGTTTGCCCGGGACTGGGATCTCGTGAGAACCTTCGGAACTGCATGGGCGTGACAACGTTTTTTTCGTCGTGTTTTTATTCTTTTGTAAGGCTAATGTTTAGAGTATCGGTAATAGTGCGATCTTCGACGTGACCGTGACAATGCGTTTTTGTTACATGCGCCCTTTCACACGTGTTGCTTTGTTTCGACGTTTCGGAATATTTCGGTCGTAAATTAGGAACGTATTTTTACGACTGTATTCTTGTAAATTTCATGCTAATTCGGTGGTATTATTCGGCGCAACATTTGGCAAGAGCTCAACTCAAAATTTCTTTACGAACTGTATTCGTTAGTCGCGCACATGTTGGCGTACGTAAATCATTTCAGCTTTAAAATAAGCTGTTGTTGAATGAATTTCTCGTCTGGTTTCTGGGAAGTATGAGGTATTGTCACTTGTGTTCGTTAATGTAAAAACGATATGACAGGCGTAAGTTACATTTTGCGCAGTGCGTGTAATTGCGATATTGTTTGTGGCCGGTAGGGCGTCATTAAATATACATTAAGTAGCGGAACCATGTCCATTGGCACGATGTGTAATGTAATGTTAGTTCAGTGCAGTAGTGTTGTAAAATACCGAGTCTCTTGCTATTTGATAACTTTTTTTTTTACGTGGTGAAAATGCCTTCGCATACCACTCTGCTGCGGATACAGCAGACTGGTTATGTGGTGTGGTGTAGCCACTAAAAACACCCCGGTGTTCGTCAAATTCGCTATAATTCCGGCACTGCAGGTACGACAGGGGAACGCTAGGCCCCGTCACTCGTCTGCAGTGCTATTTGATAACTTGCCTCAACTACGAGTATAAACTTTAGTTGCGCTAAGTCTACTGACCCACAATGTCTTTTGTAGGTACAATGACAATAGACCTCTCTATCTCGATAGAAAAATATATTCAATGGAATGTCGAAGAAATAAACAAGCATTTTTTTTTTTTAATAAAATAAAACATAGCTAATATATTAGAAATTAAAATTCTAACGATTCCCATACGTCCAAATTCGATAAGGCATTTGGAAGTTATCCTTACTAATCCTTACTAATATTATAAATGCGAAAGTGAGTTTATTTGTTTGTTACGCTTTCACGCCGTAACTACTGAACCGATCATCATGAAATTTTGCATACTAATTCTCTGGAGTACGGAGAAGGACATAGGCTACCTTTTATCCCGGGAAAAAATACTATTCCCGAGGGATCGACATTGACGCGGGTGGAGCCGCGGGCGAAAGCTAGTTGTGAAATAAAGTAACTCACATACATAGGTACATATTTACAGATGAAGTCGAACAACAATACACTTCTATTTTGGCAGTCATGTAAAACGCTATACACAGTTTCGAACGACACATACAAAATTTCTGGAATGTGTCATGTTTTGTTGTATGATGAGTTACTAATATGATAATAATTAATAAATAAATTAATCCGAAGCAAAAATATTTCATTTTACTGATCGTTAAAAAAAAAATCGTTTAATGAATCCACATACTCGTACAATGACGAGAAGTCCTCATGCAGTGCTCCTGGTTCACAAGATGGCCAAGAAGGCCCATCTTAGTTTGGGAACCGCTGTTACCTCGTGAACTACTTCTCCTTTAGTCGTCAGCTCACTGCTGAGCGCCGTGATGCCCTCCACCTAACTTCTTCGTGATTTCTTTCCATATTATGGCGATCTTTGGCCTGTTGCAGAGCATAAGAGATCTATCTTACTTGCTTACTATCCTGGCTAAGCAACCCAAAGTGAGTCTTAGCCTCTTGCACAAGAGAACACCAGCGCTTTTGGTCCTGTGCTAGCTAGGCTCTCGCCAGTTGTCGCCAACTTCCAGCTCGCGCAGGTCCGCCATCATCATCTACGTCGGCGTCGCTCCAGCGATACCTGGGACTGCCCACCGGGTTGCGACCGATCGGCCGGCCCAGGAATCCTCTCTTCACCCCCTGATCCTCCTCCATTCTTTCAACGTGGCCGAGCCAGCGAAGACAGTGTGCTTAGTGTGATAGTAACTTCGCCCTTAATGTGGCTCGCTTACTATCTCTTGTACTTCGTCATTGCTTCTTATTCTCCAAATACCATCCTCTCCTCTCGTTGGTCCCAGGATCTTGCGAAGTACCTTTCTTTTCGCTACAAGCAGCCTTCTTTCCTCTTTTAAACGTTTTTGTGATTATTTATTTACAGTACCTTGTGTGTTGTCGTCTATTCCTTTTGTGGTCTCTTTAAAGGTCCATATGATTCTGTATGAAAGAGGTCTCCTACAAGGTCTCGAATCTTGAAGACTAGAATTCCTACAACACTACGAATGCTACAGCGGAGATGGCAACGATTTCTATCGAGTCGAGTTCGCACGAATGTTTGCTAGACTCTTGAAAGGTAGCATTCACAGTCGATTTTGTTATCAAAAGCAAGCATTTCAAACAATGACATTAAAACATAGTTAATTTGTGTTTGCCATATACCTACATACATATTAACAAGTCTTTATCCCTTGTGGGGCAGATAGAGCCCAAGGTCATAAGACACTAAGGTCACGTTATGCGTATCAGTCGTATAGGTGGAAAACGGAATTAAAATAGTGATTGATAGCCGCATCGCCTATTGCCATGATTCCTTCGATTTTATTCCCTCGACTGGCTTAACGATCTGCGCGGGAAGAAAAGCAGCTGGTACATTCTATGTTTTTTCTTTTCTCCCAGACCACAGAACGTATTTTTACATTTAACAAAAATAAATTAGCCCACTAAAGATGTTTTAGGTAAATACACTCGTCAATCTTGATAAGTGTTCGATCACCAATACCAATAGTTGGTATTGTTGATCGAAGGAGTATGTATATCAGATCAGATCAGATCATCATATAAGATCTGTGTGATTTACTTTTTTATAGTTGGCAACCTATTGCTCCTACCTTAAGATTTTATTCTACAACATGAGACAGTAAATAACGATTGTAAAGTAAAAGAAACACGACAGAGATTTATCCCGCAGTGCTGTCGAAAACAAGCGCTGCGACACAGTTGGTTGCGATTTTTAGCAAAACTCCGGAACGTGAATATTGAAATTCTACCAAATTCTGAGTTCTCAGAATATCTGTCTTTTGAGACTGAGTTAAGTGAAAATATCCGCATATAAAATAAAATAAATAATACGGCTTTATTGCGTTTATTATTCCTACATCTAACGTTTCGGGAACTTTACAGTTTTCATGTTCGCAGATAGACTAATTTAACATTAGTCGTATGAGCTATAAGAACTATGTAAAACCGAAACGTGATAAAGACGTTTTAAGTTATTTCATTTAAATGTGTAACAGATGCGATAATATTAGGTATGAAAATATAGATACAATTTAAAATTTAAGCTAAGAGATATCAAAATAGCATTGTGCATGCAAAATAAAACACTTATAAAAATATAGGAAAAATCGATATACAACGGCAGACTTATCCAATGAAGGGGTCACTCACTCTCAGTCAACCGGCGAGTAATTGAGAGTGTGATTGAGTGAGTAATTGCGAGAGAGAGTGAGAGGGTGGCGTGGTGCGCTAGTTAGCTCATGTACCTATCTAAGTTTTTAAAAGATACGCTATCATGTTGCTCTGGGAGAAAGTGAAAAACGTGGAATGTACCAGCTGCTTCTCTACCCACGTAGATCGTAAAATCCGGTCAGCTGTTGGGGAATGGGGGGTCTAAGGAATTAAATCAATAGGCGATGAGGCCAGCAAATATTTTAACTTCTTTACTCACCTAACGATAAAGTTGGCCTCTAGGTCTTATCGCCCTAGACTCTGTCTATTCCGTGGGGGATAAAGGTATGATTATCCTAACACCCGTATTCACTATACAGGATGTTATGGTAATCACTGTTGTCTTTCAGAGCATCAAATCAGTCCGTCAAAAGAAAAAACCTGTTCCTATGGGACCAATGCTGGGAACTAAAAAAAAAAAGTCATTTTTTGAGTTTTCTGCTTTGGTCTCATAGGAAAAGCTGTTCATTTCGGCGAGATTGATGGTTTGAATGACAATCGTATTTACCCTAATATCCTGTATGTATTAATAGACATACCTTTAGGTAAGGTTCGATCTTGCCGTCCGTATCCCGCGATATTAAAATTCCGCCCAGAATACTACAAAAATAAAAGTTATCCATGAAAAATAGGCACTGATCTTCGGGAATTCAAGTTACTGCATTTCGGTAACGCTCTCATAAAATTTACATATTTCATTTTATATAGCAATCCAATATACCTACGGTTTAGGATATTGTTTTTCAGCGTGTGCCTTGAATAAAACATGCATTTTTATATGTTTTCGTTCCTTGCGGGTGCATATTTTTGTATATTCCCTCGCCGAGCGGACCGAATTGGGTGCATCTACATTTTTATTGCTTCCTCATAGTTTTATAGCAATTTGTTCTGTACAACAATAAATTAGGTAATGGTGTTTTTATTCTGTTTGCGTACTTGTTTTTATGGAGTGTGAAGCGTGGTGACATTACAGCCCATTTGGGTATTACTGTGAAAACGGGTGCGTTGCGTTGGAGTTTTGTAAGAAATCGGTTTCATGGTTGTTTTGCTATTTTTATTTGTTTATTTACGCTGTTATTTGTCATGCAAGTTTGAATATTTACAATAAGGTATATAAAGAACCTACGTAATGTGACATAATATCGGCAATTAGATACGTATTTGAAATTTAACGTAAACTTGGGGGGGGAGGCTATTACAAAAAGGCTGTGACGACCTCTGTGGCTCAGTGGTACTGCAAGTGCCTTTCAATAGCAGGGACCCTGGGTTTGATCCCCGGTCAGGTCAAGATAGAAAACGAACCTGGGTCTTGGATGTTTAAATATACAGCGTGATTTAACCTCTGGGAATCAGAATCCATAATGGAATACAGAAATACAAGCAAAAAAACAGAATTGCAAGCAAAAAACAGAAATGCAAGTAAAAACAAAAAAAAAAACATTTGACCTTCCATAGAATTTTGTCCAGTTGATCGGCGACTTTCTATGGGAAACCTTATATTTTTTGCAATCAGCCAGACCAGTAAGTAGTTTTTGAGCGATACTCACACAGGAAGAGAGCCAAAACTTTTAGATATAGGTAATTTGCCGTCTATGTATATCGATAGTTTTTTTAGTCCAGCTCAGTAAAATTTTCCAAAAAATTTATATACAGATTCGGTCCTGCTCCTCTTTTATTATATTAATATACCTACCTACTCTCTATTTTGATTAGGCATGGACCTAACAGTAAAAAAAGAAATAAAATTTTACTGCAAAAGAATAAGTTACGATCAACAGTAATAAGTACTTATGCCATTAAAAAAAACCGCATACACCCACCAGCTGCAAAATTTACTGCTTAAACAAATCACCAACCCTCAACCAAAATCACGTAATGCCAAACTAATGAAAACCATTAACGGTCCATACAATAATAGCTCAATACACTTGGTATACTTCCCACGCGGCTATTATGAAGAGCTCTTTATTACCACGATAAGATTTGCGGCCGGCGATCCACTGAACTACGACTCTTTTGTACCGCATTTTAAACCCTTCGCTTGCACACGAGCTCACTCCGCAACCGCAAATAAAAGTTTGTTTATGTGTAGACCAAAAATAATATAGAAAAACCACTCTGCCTCCGGGCAGTTGTCTATTCTTCACCTTTTGTTGGGACAGGTGATTGATGGCGCCTATATTGCTGGTGTCGTTTGGCTTGAAAAATGGAGTTTGTTCGTTTATTTGATTGAGCATTGCTTGCTGTTCGCTTTTTTCTCGCAGGACAGACAGGGCTGGAAAATCATGATCTTAGATAAAATATAAACTAATAACTAAATCAAGTGACACCCGCTCTGGCTCGTTTTTGGTTTCTGGCTCGTCCTTTTCTGCAAAGGATGGCCATAGCAATCCAGCGCGGTAACGCGGGTAGTACATATTTTAGGCACCTTTGCGCCAGAAACGCTGAAGAGTGGGCTTTTTCAATTCTAGTGTTAATATATTTATTCTGTAATATTTAAGTTTTCGTGTATTTATCTTGTTATCATTTATAATTATAATTAAGTTTAATAGAACATAATAAAGAATATTTATTCAGTTTTGTAACGAATACAAAAATATAAGTTAAAAAGAGCTTCAAATTTAAACCTCGAAGCAATCAACATAACATATATTCTTTTATTGATGACGTCATATAAATCGATGAACGCCGACTGCACGCATGAAAACTAAGGCCTAAGGGTTCGGCTTAAATTCTATCTTTCTTCCACCGTTATCACGTAAAATTAGCGTCAGTAAACCGATTTTATAGACAACAATTTTTTTTAATCGTTTTGTCTATTTTTAAGATATATTTGCTTAAGTATACATATGCATGCATAGACTAAACTACACCCATTACTTAATATCTTCTCTTTGTTTGTTACATTTTTTTTAATCAAAACCTTTGTTTTTCCCCATATGTTATCAACTAAAAACGACAGTCGCTGCGCATCGTATTAGACCAAAGGATTTCCATAGCGATTTAATAAAGCAATGAGGGAGCGTTATCGTGTCTTCACATGCTGTTACCGTACCGTGCAGTTTAATAGAATGTTAGTTTCACTTGCAGATCGATCTAAAAACTTTTAAAGGTAGTATAATAATAATAATAAATAAATAAATATATACGGACATATGACACAGGTTGAGCTAGCCCCAAGGTAAGTTCGAGACTTGTGTTATGGGGTACTTACTCAACGATACATATATTATAACAAATACATATATAGATACACATCCAAGACCCAGGCCAATCTGAAAAAGATCATTTTCCATCTTGACCTGGCCGGGGATCGAACCCGGGCACTCCGTGTCGCAGACTGGCGTGTTAACCACTGCGCCACGGAGCTGTCAAAAGTATGAAATATGTTAATTTTTTTTACACTAGTAAACAGAGTCATAATCAATATACCTTCTACTTTTAAGGCCGACCGGAACACACCTGGTGCCAGCCCATACACTGCCAACCCTGCTGCTCCAAATAATAGGCAGTTGATAATAATTGAATGCGAAACCTTTTTGTTTGTTTTGACGACTACGTCATTAGTGGGCCGTTCGTTACCAACTACCGCATAAAAACAATTAAGTAAGTCAACTTTCTTCACTCTGATGGATTGTAAGAGTATTGTGGATATCAATCAGAAAAGTTATTAAAGTTTGTGAATGAAATAAGAGATTTAGCAAATTGATATTTCTTGTAGGCATTTCATCTTGGAATTGGATTTTCCTTATTTTTTCGCATTTCAAAGCTGATCCAAGATCAGATGAAAATGACACAATGATTTTTAGTTAAACACCATTTTAGTTTTTCTGAATGTAATTATTAAAAAATGCTCATGAACGAGTACTTGTTCAGATGTTGTCCGTTTTTAATAAAAATGTCATCATTTTTCGTTTATTTTTCTAACTTTTCGTATTTATAATGCCTAAATCAAGCTTACTGTTGTCCGTAAATACATGCAAAATTTGTCTGTAGTTTTTTTTTGATTTAAATTATTTATTTATTTTAAAAATTACAATGATTAGACCTATATACAATATAAACATGAAGTGAAAAAAAAGCCCTAGAATTTTCTTCGAAATCATGCCCGTGTGACATGGTTGCAAGAACGCTGGCTGCTTTCAATTTATACTGTAGTTCAATTTATCAAACCCGAAATGATACTAAAAACGTTAGTATGAAAAATTCAATTTACGATTATTCGAAATTCCCTAAAGAAAACGCCTATTTCATAGGTAAAGATTTTTTTAGCCACTAACGCTAAGTATTGAAGTCTATGGATTGTAATTTTAATATACTTTATACTTTACTAGCTTTCGCCCGCGGCTCCGCCCGCGTCAGTATCGATCTCTCGGGAATAGTACTTTTTCTCGGGATAAAAGGTAGGCTATGTCCTTCTCCGTACTCCAGAGAACTTGTATGCAAAATTACATGATGATCGGTTCAGTAGTTACGGCGTGAAAGTGTAACAAACAAACAAACAAATAAACAAACTCATTTTCGCATTTATAATATTATAGTAAGGATACTTAAAACACAAATACCTATTAACAATACTGTATACCTTTTACTCCACTTTTACAACACCTCCTTTGCTTTATTACTCACAATTTCTACTTGTTTTGCGGTCGAAGGCAATTGCTGGCCGTAAAAGTAAAAAGGTGCCTACTTAACAAAACATGATTCATTTACAAACCTGAAAAAAAGTTAAATAAACCAATGGCCTATATTTATGTATGTTTTTAGTGGCCATAATTTCATGTTGTGTTGTGGTCTTTTTGGAAATAAATGTATTCTATTCTATTCTATTATACATAATACAAATCAATATGTCAAATCACAATTTAGTACAAAAACACGTCATTCCTTAAGCCCTAAAACATATATACATAATTCTATTTAAAAATTAAACCCGCCTCTCAGCGTTTCTGGAGCAAAAGTGCCCAAAACGCAAGTTACGAGTATTAGAATATCTGTTCTATTCTATTTGGGAAGAATAATTATGGTATAGAGGTCGAAGAATAAAACAATAGGCTATTGGCTTCTGGGCGCAGCTTTTTTGTTTTCACATTGAGAGTTACTCTTTATTTCCGATAGATATGTGGATATTATTGTTTTAGGCACTCGTTTATGCACGTGTGATGTGAGCAATGGGAATTGTATGAAATTATGTGACATGAAAACAGAAAAGAAGAGAAAAGCAAAAAAGAAAGATGCTTAAAGAAATATAATTAACATAGCCCGTCAGCCGAGTAGGCGACCAATAGGTATCTACTGTCAAAAAAAAGTGTTTCTTTCGGATTTTTTTCTCTGCAGTAGCCGGTTTTGAAACGCTAGTAGTCTGTAGATTTTAACATTGATACCTAATTAGTATAATACATAGCCGTGTGGTTTCCAGCAGAGTAGAATAGGAACACTCCTAGTCTTCGTGTAGGTCGTAAGAGGCGACTTTGGAAATACAATAATACAAGCTAAACAAACATCAATGAGACCTCTCCAACTCGTCTGGCCAGTGAGGGTCATGCTCCTGCAGTGGAGACTAAAAAGACTAAAGAGACTAAAAAGATGATGATGATGAATGAATAAAATAAATGTTGCTAGGCAAATGACATCATTTTAAATATGATTTGACGTGAAAAAATGTCTGCAATGGCCTATAAAATATAAATGTCCTTTTTGATTTGTAGGTGTATTCATAAAAACATTTTTACTACTTATTTATATCTAACTATTTAGGTTATTATCATACAGTACGTATATATGTACGTATAGTAAGAGCATGAGCGCGTAAACCACGGACGGACACACTTGTGGGTTGATGCGCTAATTATATGTGTCTTTGTGTATCAAATGGTACGAAATTACTACACTATTCTTATTGTTACCCTTTGTTATTACTGTAAAATGTCCTTTTACTATTGGGTTCTATTTTGGGTCCTATACATTTATATTATCAAATTTAAGTGAATATAATAAATTTGACAGAAATACGGTTGCTTATCTCTACTTTCACTGGCAGCTGATTTTACGAAACAAAAGCAAACTAATTAGATTCTAACAGTGTGAAATCGCGCCTACTACACCTTTAGTACACCGTAAGTAACTTAAGTATTTTGTAAGTGTGCAGGGAAAACGGCAAATGATTCCTAAATACCAAAATTTTGTTTCTGACTAGATTGACAGCTCCGTGGCGCAGTGGCTAACACGCCAGCCTGCGACACGGAGTGCCCGGGTTCGGTCTCCGGCCAGGTCAAGGTAGAAAATGTTCTTTTTCTAATTGGCCTGGGTCTTGGATGTTTATCTATATATGTATTTGTCATAAAATATAGTATCGTTGAGTTAGTATCCCATAACACAAGTCTCGAACTTACCTTGGGGCTAGCTCAATCTGTGTGATTTGTCCGTATATATTTATTTATTTATTTTTACTCTATCTATTTTAAATAATCGAATGTAAATCCGTTGCGTAGTTTTAAAGATCCAAGCATACTTAGGACAACAGCGGGAAGCGACTTTATTTTATACTATATAGTTAGATGCATTTTTCGATTAAAAAAGAGCTTTCAATATATTCAACTTCTTAAGTAAATATGCATCCGAATATCGATCTCCAACCACGAGTGATGGAGAGATGTCAGCTTTCAATGAGGGATGGGAAACAACAATGGATATAACTAGGTGGAAAACATAATGGGAGGGTTTTGCCCAACTCATCATCATCATCATTTCGAGTAGGTGTCACGGTCAATCGACCATGCGCACCCTGGTGTCAGAGTTCTTCGGAACCGCCTCCCGGCCTCTGACGTAGTTCCTTTAACGACTACCAGATGGCAGCCGGGACCACCGGCTTAACGTGCCTTCCGAAGCACGGAATCATCTTTATTACCAGACAATCAGGTGATTCAAGCCTGCAATGTCCTAACCAAACTGGAAACAACTAAACAAAGTATGCTTCCGGTGGGAATCGAACCCACGACCCCCGGGTCAACAGGCAAACGCCTTAACCACTGGACCACGGAGGTTGTTATGCCCAACTGTGAGACCTAAATAAGTAAAAAAAAGAATGAGTTACCATCAGCTACCGGGTGTACAGCGCGAACGCACATGTGGATGTGGGTCAATCCACGCCATACTAATTATAATGGGCCTTTGTGTACGAATTGGTACGAAATTGCGGCGAAGTGCAGAGAGGTTATCGCACTTTATATGAATAAACCTTTTGATAACATATTATACGTGTATAAGGCATGTTATACATTTTTTTTTCGAATATTTGAACTATAAGATTATATCCTGGTGCGATTATTTTTAGATATGACTAATTGTAATTATTTTGTTACAAAAAGAAATTGTGGTGATGCTGATCTTGATAATTTGTGTCTGTCTCGATGACGTGTCCTTAAAAAAATGGCGTCTCTTACTACTATAATTACTATGCTAAGATATCATTAGAATGCTGGTCTTACCGCCTTCCAAGCTGGTCTGGGAGAACAGAACAACTTAGAATGTCCCAGATGCTTCTCTTCCCGCGCAGATCGTAAAAGCCGATCGAGGGAATAGGTGATCTGAGGAATCGTATTAGTAGGTGATGTGGCTAGCAACCCATCATTCGAGCTCTATACCTTAAAGGTAGAAAAAGGAGAAAGAAGAATGTTTTGTCTACCTTCCAAAAATGTGTATCGTAACACGTCGCTGGTCGGTAGTAATATTAACCTTTTCAGCGTAGGAAATCGGTTAATCCACTATAAATTATTTATATTCAGGTGGATGAAGAGAAATAAATTGGTAAATCGCACTCTCTTTTGTTTTTACTTAAATTTAAAATATATATAATAATTAACTTTATTACAGTAAAAGCAAATTCAAAAGTTTTATATTTCACGAGCGTTCATTAAAACAATATGCAATTATCATTTTAATATTCACGGAAATTGGTTTTCATACGATGCTTTTCACTATCCATCTTCCTCTAGTATCAGTCAGTAGTTCGATCATCATCATTGTTTGGGCCTTAAGGCCGATGAATTAAATACATAGGTATATAAGAGCGGACTGTAATTCAAATTCAAAAAACGTTTATTTAATATATTAAATAGGTCATTTGGACACTTATTAATTGTCATATACATATTTTCAACTGAGAATTGTTGACGTCAGTAATTTTTTACTTATGGCTAAGTTTAATGTAGCTTTTTATTTCGAATTTGTACAATGATAATGTAGGAGAATTTTTACGCGAGTATCACTTCGCCGGTCGGCTGTCAGAAGTGACATGTGAATGTGACAGCCAAGCAGGTGTCGTCGCTGGAGTTGCCAGCCTTCAGTGTTGCCCACTGTCTGATTGCGCGTGGACAATCATCATTCCGTGTAAGTGACACGGCCAATCGACCATGCACACCCTGGTGTCAGAATTCTTCGGAACCGCCTCTCGGTTCTGATATGGTTCCTTTAACGACTACCAGATGGCAGCTGGGACCAACGGCTTAGCGTGCCTTCCCAAGCACGGAATCATCTTTATTAACAGACAATCAGGTGATTCACGCCTGCAATGTCCTAACCAAACTGGAAACAAATAAACAATGCTTCCTGTGGGAATCGAACCCACGACCTCCGGGTCTACAGGCAAACGCCTTAACCACTGGACGTTCGATGATTTAGTCCGACGATCGGACCGTTTAGTCGCATAAGTCCAACGATGCTGATCAATACAGATCATCGGACGCTAGTCTGACGATCTGTAGAGCCATAAAGTCCGATTTTTATATACAAAAAAATAAGTTATCTTATCATAGATCGTGTATGAGCCACAGTTTGCAACTCGTACGGTGAAGTTGAGTTCCTGATATGTTGGTTTGAGTGCACTTTTAGGTAAATTGTTATAAATCAAAGATACGTGTTGACGGATATGTGTTACAAGTACAGAATGCAACGGCCGTGACCAAAAGTAGGTTACATGCGTTGCATTAAAATATGTACGATCTTGACTCGACAGATCGTTTTACTGTCTTCAAAAAAGAATGGTGTTTTGGATTTTTATACCTCAACCTCCTTATTTTATGAAACAATTCGAAAAAAAAAACTTTTTGTCATTTGATTTTTTGTATACTTACTTTTGAATGTCTCATTTAAATTTCATCTAAAGTAGTTCAGTAGTTCTGTAAAGTCGTATATATCTGAAAGATTATTTATAATTTATTTTTGTTTTGATGGATACCTGAAGATGGTTGACGTCAAAGGGGAAGGCCTGACAGTGATGGCGCGGCGACCTCGACGTTTTTCAACGTGTTGTTCCGAAACTGCATTGGACATAGACAAGTGGAAGCAAATGGGGAAGACTTTTTTCCAGCAGTGGGACAATATCGGTTAAAAAAACACAACGGGTTGCACTCCGGGAGTACAGGCAGAAGTGAAGAAGACGCCTTTGCGGCGGTCTCAGGTCACGTGTCCGTGTTACGAATTTTCGATCAGGTACGCGTGACCTGATCGAAAATTCGCGTTCTGTCGCAAGTTTTCGTTTTTTACTAGATTTTTACTCATCCCTAAAAGTGCATAACGCCGTTGAAGAAGTTTCGTATATTTGTTTTACAATAATTTATGTGTTTTTAGCGCAAAAGTTTAATAAATAATAACTTATCATCGTACAACAGGTACCAGCGTACAAATAGTAACTGCAGCGATCGGGACAGAGGGAATTTATCGAGATGATGTATGTTCGCGGACTTCCCTTGGCTGGAATAATGATTCTGTGGAGAGCCAATTGAGTTCAGTGCATACATACATAATATCACGTCTTTTTCCCTTGCTGGGTAGAGCGCAGGTCTATAAGACTTTATGGCCACCTTTAGCATGTTAGAAGTGCGTGTAGATGGACAATTAAATCAAAATAGTGATGTGTTGCTAGCCGCATCGCCTATTGACATGAGTCCTCACATTTTTGCCCATTCCTTTAATCGGCTTTTACGATCTGCGCGGGAGGAGGAGTTTTTTTTTCTTTTCTCCCAGACCAGCATGGAAGATACCTATACACAAAATACAATTTTATCAGCTACATACTATCACGTCTTTTTTCACTTGCGGGGTAGATAGAGACTAGGTATTTAAGACCTAAATGCCACGTTTAGCATGTTGGTCGCCCACTAACATGCTAAACCCCTGACTTTTAGGTCTTACAGACCTAGGCTCTGTCTACCCCACAAGGGAAAAGGACGTCATAATATATATAGCAAAAAAATATTTTGACCATCCATAAAAATTCGCCCAGCTGATCGGCGACTGTACGGGAAGCCTAAACTTTTTAACGATTTTTACCTTTTTTTTCTTGCGATTCTGTATTCTATTAGGTATTCTGATACCCGGATTTCAGTATAATGATTCTTTTAAATAATTATTTTATTTCCAATAATAAAATAATTATTAAGGTTCATAGGTTCAAAATCAAGCGGTATAAAGTTATGAACCAAATACTTACAGGATTTTGTTTTGTTAAATTTTGTGTTGGCGCGACACATTTTCTAAATAAAAGCATTCGAAATTTTTCCGCTGTAAACTGTATTTCTCTTGAGCTACCGTGTGCCAGTTTGAATGAATTTGAAATAAAACAGAGCATATTGAGAATCCAATATCCAAACATTCGACCTGAATAATTTTAAGACTGGTCCAAACTGGAGAAATATCGATGCGGGCGGGTATATACTTAGATAAATCAATGTCGGATAATTTTTGACATTTGAATTTGTAAGGCATTTGATAGTCATTTGAAAATCACGATCTCTTTTAAATTGAGACTTTATTTAGATAAAAAATATGTTGATATTTCTATTTGGCATACTTTATGTTGTTTGAGTGAGAGAGAGAGAGAAAGTTTGTTTAGAACGTGCGAGCAACCGCTGCAGACCACTGGTAGACCGTCTGTTGGAATCCATAAAACATTTTTTAATGGCACTTTCTGCAAACACACTCACCCATTTTGCTTTTTTTATTATCATCATCATCATCATCATCAGGTACTTTTAGTCTCCACTACAGGAGCACGACCCTCTCTGTACTACTAGAGCCATACTTGGCCAGAGTAGCCAGAGGACTTCGCCTACACTCTCCACGCTGGTAAGACGGGTTGGAGAGGTCTCACAGATGTTTAAATGCTTTGTTTAGCTTGTATTTCCTAAGTCGCTTTGTACGACATCCACGGAAAGACTTTAGAGTGATCCTATTCTACTCTATTTTTTATTATATTAAAGTAAAATAAAGTTTAACCGTGGTAGAGCCACGCTACCGGCAAAATTAATTTTTGCCTGTAGCATTAATGGGCCGGCTCGTCCGGAGAAGTACAACACTCTCATAGAAAATCGACGTTTGAGTAGATTAGATGCTCATTTCATTCGTTCGGTGAGTGAGAGAGCCGGAGACCCATCCTTCCCTCCCCCCTCCTATTTCCTTCCTCCAACGTGTTCCCCCAAACTTCTTAAAAGGTCAGCAAGGCTCCTCTCACATTCTGGTGTTGCAGTTGACCATAGGCAGCGGTGTAACATACCATCAGGTGACAGGCCACAAAAAAAAGGAATCAGTGTCATCCACAGAATGATCGGTTTAATTTATCCAAGCTTTACTCCACATATGTTTTCACAACATATACAAAATGTGAGAGTTGGCGCACATGTGTGCCGTGTATAAAAACATGGCTATCGTTTGCATCTTCACGGTGTCGGCTAATGCAGCGGCCATATTGCACCGATTTAGTCGAAAGGTGGAAATGTTGGAATGTAGTGCATTATAACTCAGGTTACTATTCTGTCGAAGATTTTTTTTATGGTATTACGCGTGACGTATTTAGCCAGTTGATTTTCCCGCGCTTTTGCTTAGTCTTGTTTCAAAAATGATGGTGTACCAAATTTATTTTTCAATGATTCGACGGACCCCTGGTGACAATTTCCACGAATCCAGTAGTGCATTGTTTCAAAGACTTCACTTTATTATCACATCCTACATGTTTTTAATTGTATTGTTGTTTTATGTACTAAATAAACCATTTTTCTTCCTTTCTTTCAAGTAAGTAAATCTCCCTACAGCTGCTGTATCATCTGATTGTCTGATAATAAAGATGATTCCGTGCTTCGGAAGACACGTTAAACCGTTGGTCCCTGCTGCCATCTGGTAGTCGTTAAAGGAACCACGTCAGAGGCCGAGAGGCGGTTCCGAAGAACTCTGACACCAGGGTGTGCATGGTCGATTGACTGTGTGACCTACTCGAAATGATGATGTTGACTACAGCTGTATCATGATAGTTTAGTTATTCCACACATTGTTCATAAATATGGGCTCTATATAATCTTTGTGTTATAAATAACACAAAGATTACACATTATAAAGTCCACTAGAAGCAATTTGCAGAACAATCCAAAACAACAACCGAGCAGTTCGCCGAAATTCCCGCTAAGAAAACTTATCGAGAATTATTACTAGACGAACACATCACGAAAAAGTCCAGCTAAAGAAAGATGTGTTTTGTTCAAAAAACATTGCATTTTCTATTCTCTACATCATTGTTAGTATTATATTGCAGTTATCCATGGGCAGCGGTGATCACTTACCATCAGGTGGTGACCCGCTCGCTCGTTTGCCATTCAGCGTCCTATATCATAAAAAAAACATCTTAGACATCACTCAACCTCTCGAGAGTCTGTTACAAAGTCAACCTCACAGCATATCTAAGTCTCTGAGCTTTTTGTTTAGATCTAGGTTGTCACAAAAAGGTATACTTTACAATTGCTCGCGGAACTAATCACCGTTCCGCGTATCAAAGATATTTACTTAATAGTGAATGTAACGTAGTTACAGCAAATGACTAAATTCGATCAGCAGTCAAGTGACACTTACTTGCTTAGTTTTTTTTAAGGAATTTGTTGTAAGAAATCATCGTTAGTGAAGTGTACTTACTTTACACAGTCTCTAATGTTTCCGGCGAGCTCCGTGGTGCAGTGGTTAACACTCCAGCCTGCGACACGAGGGCCCTGGTCAGGTCAAGATGGAAAATGATCTTTTCAGATTGGCCTGGGTCTTGCATTTTTATCTATTTGTTATTTGTTATAAAATATAGTATCGTTGAGTTAATGAAATGAAATGAATGAAATGAAATGAAATGAAAAAGAATTTTATTCAAATTTGGATATCATGTATCTCTTTCTGAACGTCATATTATTATTTTTAATATTTGCAAAATCGATAAGCTACTAGCGTTTCGAAACGACCACTGCTGAGAAGAATACGCCGAAAGAAACTCAGTCCAGTATTGGTCCCTACGTGCCTGAAGGGCTACACTTTTACATATTTATAACAAATTGAATTATTTTACATTAAGTAATCACCGATGTACAATTTATTGAATATATTACTTCCATGGAGTTTTATCTGATAAATAGTCATAAATACAATAATAGGCATTTTTAAGCAATTGATTTTTAACAGCAGTCTTAAACTTACCTAATGACAGAGCCAATATTTCTTCAGGAATTCTATTATAGAAGTGTATACTAAGTCCCAAAAATGAATTCATTGTTTTCTGTAATCGCAAAGTTGGTATCGCTAATTTATTTTTATTTCTCGTATTCCTGTTGTGGATATCACTATTTTTCGCGTAAAGATGAAGATTATTACGAACAAACATAATATTTGCAAATATGTATTGCGCGGGGAATGTCAAAATATTTATATTTTTAAACAATTCTCTAAGAGATTCTCTAGCACCTAGTTTATATATAGATCTGATAGCGCGTTTTTGAAGGACGAATATGGTATTAACTTCTGCTGCGTTACCCCATAGTAATATCCCATACGACATGACACTATGAAAGTAGCTGAAGTATACCAAACGCGCAGGATCAACGTCAGTCAACTGTCTTATTCTTCTAACAGCGTAAGCAGCAGAACTAAGTTTACCCGCTAAGGATGTGATATGGGCACCCCATTGAAGTCCCGAGTCAACTGTCATCCCAAGAAATACTGTTTTATCTACCAAATCTATCGTTTCGTTTTCGACCACTATGCGTGTTGGTACTTTTGTAACATTCGGTAAACAAAATTTAATACACTTCGTCTTTTTAGCGTTCAACAGCAAATTGTTTGCTGTAAACCACTCTAATACTTGAGCTAATGTACTATTGACCTCGTCAAAATTGTCTGTTGTCCTATCAACAGGGAAAATAAGAGAAGTATCATCGGCAAATAGTACAGCTTTACATGTGTGAACATAGTATGGCAGATCATTAATATATATAAGAAACAACAAGGGGCCTAGTATAGAGCCCTGGGGTACGCCCATCTTAACAGATGATCCCGAGGATTGAACCCTATCAACGCTAACTTTTTGAATTCGGCTACTCAAATAAGATTTGATTAATGCAATAGATTTACCTTTAATCCCATAGTGTTCCAATTTGGACAGCAGGGTATCGTGGTCTACACAATCAAATGCTTTGGAGAGATCACAAAAAACACCAATAGCATTTTGTTTTCTCTCCCAAGCACAATATATATGTTTTAAAAGCGCAACACCCGCATCCGTAGTTGATCGACCCTTCGTAAATCCGTATTGTTCACTATGAAATAGACCATTTAGATTAAAAAAAGAAAGTAACTGATTAAAAATTAACTTTTCAAATATTTTACTTAACGCTGGCAGAATAGAAATTGGACGGTAATTTGTTGGATCATTTTTGTCACCCGATTTGTACAACGGTATAACTTTACTTAATTTCATTAGATCAGGAAAAGTCTCTGTATCTACACATTTATTAAAAATAGACGCTAAATAAGGAGCAATTATTTCTATAATATTACTTATGACTGATACTGAGATGTCCCACAGGTCTCCAGTTTTTTTATTATTCAAAGTCTTGAACGTATCAATGATTTTTTGAGGGGTTACATGTTCAAATATTAGAAGACTGTTACATTCCGGTATACAACTAGTTAATAACTTTTTAGATTCCACAGATGATGAAAGTAAGGAGGCAGTAGTATTCACGGGAATATTTGTAAAGAAGTCTTCAAAATATTGAGTAATCTCCTCGCTAGTACTGAGGACCTTATTATCTATTTTTAATTCAATTGGAATGGCGCGTTTTTTCGTTTTTCCTGTTTCTGTATTAATAATTTTCCACGTTGTTTTTACTTTGTCACTATAATTTAAAATAGTCTGTCTGGTATATAAAGATTTTGCACACGCACTTACCCATTTAAAAATTTTTGAATAATTTCTAACAAATTTAACAAAATCAGGATTCTGATTATAGGCTTTCATGGCTAGTAATTCATATAATCTATTTCTACTGACGTAAATACCTGGAGTAGCCCATTCACTAAACCTTTTACGATTACGTTTAATGTTTGTTTTAATTTTAAACGTATTGTTAAATTCCGATTCAATAACATTAAACATTTTGTTATACAGTATATCTGGATCATCCCTAGTTTCCTCAATAAGGGGCATTATTTTTGATAAATTATCTTTAAAAACTTTGATTTTGTCTTTTGTAATAGATCTAAAGGTGATCTGTTGTAAATCTACTTCGACGTGCGTTTACGTTCTTTGTATTTCAAGTCATTTTGCGTTAGAATTAAACTGCCTCCTTTCTCTTTTGTCCTTCTGGTATATGAGCTAGCCCTAGAGTAGTTTTCAATATTAAATTGTAGTTGATGTGACTGCATAAAATGTTCGGTTAGACAAACTACATGTAAATCTTTACTATTTATAAATAACTCTAATTCTAATAATTTGCTAGTCAGGCCTTGGATATTCTGGTGAATAATATTTAATTCTTTGGCTTTGACTGTTGTCTTGTTTCTTAGTTTAAATTACACTTACTATTATTAACTACTACATTTTTAGAAATACAGTTTTCTATGTCACAGTTGGAGATTGCAGATGTACTCGTACAATTTGCAACACAATGTTGTATATTATAAGCTACAACTGTAGCAATTTGTCGCCTAAAACTAAATGGAAGATACATAGTATCCTGTGTCAACTTAAATTTATATATAAATTTATTAATATCTAAATAAAAAATAAAGTCGCTATGACGACAAGTCATATTGTACAAATGTACATTCAAGTCATGTATATGTCTATTTTTAAAGTTGTCTAACGATTCCGAATACGGAAAGGTACTTATCATAAATTTACAACGAGTTTTTAAATTTAAACTAATCAATTTGTCAACATTTTGCTTTAAGTTCCTTTTTGTAACAGAGGAACTGTCACCACATAAAATTAGTATTGTTGTGTCCTCATTTATAGTATCAGTATTGATACTGCTAATTAGGTGTGAAAAAGAGGCACCGGGTGTACAAGAGTTTAAAACCGTACAGTCATTGTTTAAATGATTAGAGATTATGCTACTAAAGCCTTGACCCAGTTCATCAGAATAAACTAACAATTTATTACATATTACTTTTTTATTTAAATTACTATTGACAGAATTTATTTTTGTGAGCATATTTCTATCACACTCTCTTGTGGGGGCCTGGTGAGAGATTTTACCCATGGGGGTCACACAACCTAACTGATGTTTGTGTGCAAGAGTGTCATGCTGATCATTGTCATGGTGGACTAACTCGACTACTGTTTTAGCTGACAAAGTATATTCACTTAGTTGTTTCTGAGATGTTTTATAATTTTTAGACAAAGTTTTTAAGGACTGATGTAATTCAGATATTTGTGATTGTAATTCATGTATCTCAGTGTCATAAATGCGGCTAGCCATGTGAAGATCATCTTCACATGATTTAAAAGAGTTAGTATCCCATAACACAAGTCTCGAACTTTCTTTGGGGCTAGCTCAATCTGTGTGATTTGTCCGTATATATTTATTTATTTTTTATTTATTTATAGTAACGCCGAGCTGATTGATACCTTCTAAAATATATCTGATGGTTTCTGATTTTGCTCATAAACTTTGAATATTTCAGGAGAGGTATTTTTAAACAAACATACATACATACATAGTATCACGTCTTTTTTGTGGAGTAGACAGGACCTAGGTCTTTAAGACCTTATGGCCGCATTTAGCATGTTGGAGGGCGTGTAGATGGAAAACGGAATCAAATAGTGATGGGTTGCTAGCCACATCGCCTATTGACATTATTACGCAGATTTTAGCCCAATCCCTTGACCGGCTTTTACGATCTGCGCGGGAAGAGAAGCAGCTAGCAAATTCTACGTTTTTTCTTTTCTCCCAGACCAAAATGGAAGATTTTTAAACAAAGACTGCATAGTATAGAACAATATGTTTATGTTATATGTTTCAAGGATTCACCATTAAGTAAAGTATTTCACACAGTCTATCTATACTTCTATACTAATATTATAAAGAGGAAGGATTTGTTTCTTTGTTTGAATAGGTTCCGAAACTACTAGGCGGATTTAAAAAAATCGGGAAGCTACATTATCTGCGCTAAACATAGGTTATGTATTACGCGGACGAATTCGCGGGAAAACAGCTAGTAATTTAGAAGAATGCCGAGCCTTCTATAATATATATGAAGGTTTCTGACTTTGCTCATCTACTTTGAATACCTATTCTAATATCTTTTATACTCTAGAGAGCTACTTTCAAACAGGGGACTGCATATCTCGAACAATTTACCTAGTAAAAAGGTAATTTGGAGAAGTAGCTTCAAAAATAGCATTCCTGATTTTACTCTGTCGACTCTACATATGCGATAGCAAAAAAACCCGTGATTTTCCACGTTGATACGTAAAATGCACGTAAGTCTAGAGTACTCTGAATCCAAGCTGATATTCCGGGACAAAAGCTGAACTATCTATCAAATAGAATAATGAACCGGTTTGAAACTCGAGCGGACGAATAAAAATCTATTTTCTAATTCGACGTGTGAAGCGACGTCCAGCGGGATCAAATAGCAAATTCAGAGTTAAAATGAAAACAATACTGTTTTTATTTGATTTGGCGAATTCCGTCTATTAAATGTGTACGCAAAATAAAAGGTTTTATATCTAAACAGACCGATGAGTGATTGGGACATCTCTTTTTCATTTCCCATTTATAAAAACCGTGGTAAAATATTATAATGTGCCAGGTACTGTCATTCAGTGCCACTGGAACGATTTTTGAACCACGTGAAATTGATCGGGTGACATAATGCTTGGGTATGCGGTATTGATACTTTAGCTGTAATAGGAAGGGTTTTCTGAGATCTTTTTTTATTCGTGCTGCTACATTCTGGACTAGAAGAAAAATTGATAAAAAAAATTACAAGTAGAGTTCGGGACTGCACGGTTTTTGTTTTGTACACTCCGTCGTTTATGATCGAACCAGTGGATTCGTGGGGATTGTCACCAGGTGCTCCTTCGAATTAGCGAAATTAATCCTAACTAATCCTAACTATTATTATAAATGCGAAAGTGAGTTAGTTTGTTTGTTTGTTACGCTTTCACGCCGTAACTCCTAAACCGATCATCATGAACTTTTGCATACAAGTTCTCTGGAGTACCGAGAAGGACATAGGCTACTTTTTATCCCGGGAAAAAGTACTATTACCGAGTATTGACATTGACGCGGGCGAAGCCGCGGGCAAAAGCTAGTTACACCATAATTTCGTTCATACACAAGAATAACTCAAAGAATAACTAGACACTGGCTAAAATAAAGTTTGATTAGCTGCTTGATTGCTTGGTACAAATATTTTAGGCCTGTTTTACCATCTTACATTATTTAAAGGAGTTTACATTAAAATTAAAAGTTTAAAATACAAACTGCAACATGAGACACACCCTGTATAGCTAAGTACTTCAGAGACACGATTTTCAACTGCATTGTGACAGCAGAAAAGAAATAACAAATATTTTATTCAGCAAACATTGACTATTGTAATGTATTCTTGAAATCAGTTTCTAATCGTGACATTGCGTCTACTGAAATGTAGCTTATTATTTCCTAGCAGCCCGTCCCGGTTAGCATGGGTAGAAATAAAGTACCGAGTACGAGCCAGATATAATGAACAGTCTTCCCTGTTACTTAAGTTTTTTATCAGCCCAGCCGGCCTATTTGCTAACTCAGTGTACAACGTTTTGATAGTAATTTTAAAGTACATTAGGTTTTATATATCTTTAATAAAAAAAGTCAATCATAGGAAACCCGCAATGTATTTTGAAGTGACTATCAGAACGTTGGTCACCGAGTAATCAAATAGGCCGGCAGGAGTCGGTTGTTATGACAGCAAGGTAAGGGACCATCGATAGGGAGAGGGGAGCGCGTAACAACGGCGGGGTTTAAGCTGGTTATCGGTGGGTTTCTTAGTTATGCTTTTGTACCTTATTGCCACCGCTTCTACGCGTGATCCTTTTAAACTCGAAACATTAAACAATATCTATATTCCCAACGCAATGATGAGAAAATATAAAAACAGTGTGCCATTTTTTAGTACAGAGTTCATATTTCAAAAAAATATTATTTACTTGTATTCGCCCGCGGCTCCGCCCGCGTGTATGTCGATCCCTCGGGAATAGTACTTTTTCCCGGGATAAAACGTCCTATGTCCTTCTCCGCACTCCAGAGAACTTGTATGCAAAATTTTATGATGACCGGTTCAGTAGTTACGGCGTGAAAGCGTAACAAACAAACAAACTCACTTTCGCATTTATAATATTAGTAAGGATATACTTGGTTTGGTACAAGATCTCATGTCTAAGGGTAAGCAGCGCATTAGAAGTAAGATAATGACTTCTTCTTAGTCATTCAGTTACTGTCGATGTAACCCGGCTGAAACATCTGGAGAAAAACGGTATTCGCTATTCATTATAAAAATACGGTTAAACTTACGTTTATTTCGTTCAACTGAATTAACGTGAGTGAAACCGTGTTTCGACGTGGTTGGCGACATCATAAACAACAATATTTGTTCTCAGACTTTAATTAGTTATTTTTATTTCATGCAAAAATGTTATCAACTCTACACGCATCCAAGTATATTATCATACGGGCCATATTTTTCATACCCGAAGCTGGGGTGAACCGCTCGTATACTATTCGAAAAATGCAAAGAAACTAAAAATTTTAATTTCTCAATGGCTCGACTGTCTGTTTTGATAGAAAAGCCATTACAATCACGTTGTCAGTGTCGTCATCACTGTCCATTGTGACTGTGAAAGTGCTGTGGTTTGGGCATTATGTAGTATTATTCAAAATTCGGGGAGTTCTGTCAAATTGTGCAACGACCGACAAAGGTCTCGAGCTAGATAGCTCAGTGCGATAAATATATGTAATATTTTTATTGCAAAAAGTTTGGATTGAATCAGTCATCATTACAGCCATAAAAAGTCTCTCCCAGAGATATGTACAGTCAGCCAAGGAGATACCTGACCCTGCCATCTACCTACATCTTGAATTTTCTAACTAAAAGTAATATTATCATGAAGATGTATATTCAGGAAGTCTTAATTGAAATCTTTCTGAATATATATTTTCATATTAATATTATTTTTAATTAAGGAGAAAATTCAAGATATAGGTAAATGGCGGGGTCAGATATTGGCTGACTGTACTTTATTCCATGGGAGGATACTGCCATACTCACCACGCTTGGCAGGCGGTTTGCGAAGCGCAGTTTCTTTGGCTTCTTGTGCTTACGGCTCTGCAGCCCATCGGAAGCATTTAATAGCTGGGGAAAGATAGGAATTTGTTGGATTTGGTAAGGGAATGAAAGTATCGGGACACTACTCACTCGGATGTATGGGGGAAAAGCAAGTAGCAGATCAGGAAGCCCGGGCGCGCGTTCCCGATGCCACTGCAACAGTCAGCTCGGTACCGGCAACCACCGGACAGACAGTTGAGCATGACACCCGTGACCATCGCTAAATAAATAAAATATAAATAAATAAATATATACGGACAAATCACACAGATTGAGCTAGCCCCAAAGTAAGTTCGAGACTTGTGTTATGGGATACTAACTCAACGATACTATATTTTATAACAAATACATATATAGATACACATCCAAGACCCAGGCCAATCTGAAAAAGATCATTTTCCATCTTGACCTGGCCGGGGATCGAACCCGGTCACTCCGTGTCGCAGGCTGGCATGTTGACCGCTGCGCCACGGAGCTAGTCTCTGCAACAATCAGGTCGGTATCTGCAACCACCGGACAGGCATTTGAGCATGATATCCGTGACCATAGCTAACAGATAATACAAATTAAAGCTTCTTACTACAATTAAATTTTTGAGTATGATAGTGATGCAAATGATAGTACCTATTAAAAATTTTACAAGGTTTTGTATACTTGCGTAATGACGAGTATCGAGTGAATGTTTTAATTGTCGAATGACAGAATAGTTGTGCAAACAATGAAACCACAGTAAAAGTCTATTGTTCTCTGCGTTGTATATAATACTTATAATTAATTCTACTTTTTTTGTATGTATGTATATGTAGTTTATGTAAATTGTAAATCAGATTAATACAAAAGCTTTTTCCCGTAACTTCGTTCACGTTACTTAAAGCCAATGTTTCTTGTTGGTAACGTTACTTTCTATGGGTAAATAATGTTTGAATCTGTTCAATTGTTTTTGAATTTATCCATTACAAAAAATCAAATTCATATCCAAATAACCTATTTATCTCTCTGCTTACATCTTATTTTACATACTTAAGTGTGTATATCACCTTTGGTAACGTAACGCTTTATATATAGATTACTTACATAAGAATCATTAACTTAAGGGTGAAAAAAATCGGCAAGGAGAACATTGTTTTTACAAAAATTCATTTGACCTTGACCAGTATGGCTCTAATAGTACAGAGAGGGTCGTGCTCCTGTAGTGGAGCCGAAAAAGACCTGATGATGATGATGATGATTTGACCTTGGTTCCAAACTATCAAAAGTTTCTTAGATCAAACATATGTCACGAGCACGAGAATGACAGAAACTTGTATCATACAAACACACAATCAAATCTTTTTAGATATTTATAATATCAGTATACATCTATCTATCTATATAGGTTGGTAGGTACTTTTCTTTACCTATGCTTCACGATTACTATAGATCTTGATAGGTACCTATATATAGTGTATATAAGTTATAACCTATTTAAATAAATCCTAACTAATATTATAAATGCGAAAGTGAGTTTGTTTATTTGTTTGTTTGTTACGCTTTCACGTTGTAACTACTGAACCGATCATCATGAAATTTTGCATACACGTTATCTGGGATATGGAGAAGGACATAGGGTACATTTTATCCAGGGAAAAGGTACTGTTCCCGAGAAATCGACATTGACGCGGGCGGAGCCGCGGGCAAAAGCTAGTAAAAATATAAGGCAGATAACCTTTGTACTACGTCCATTCCACACCTAAACACAAACCAACTAAAAACATTCCACAACTTTAACAAAACACGGAAACCACCAGAGCAGACGTCTTTTATGTGGCTAATGTGATCTCTTTGATCAAGATAATTACAGTTTATTCATGTTAAGACTACCAATCTTTGATTCTTATAGCTAGAGTAGACAATACTAATTTGAGACTACTGTGTATAATGGTAAATATTATCATTACACACGCGATCGCTAACATAATATGTTCCAATAAATAAAAACTGTAATCATTACTCAAATGAAAAAAAAAAAAAGAAATGATAAAATGAAAAAGCCCTTCAGACGAGTAGGCGACCAATACTGTTGAAAAGAGTTTCTTTTAGCGTTTTTTCTCTGCAGTGGTCGGTTCCGTAACGCTAGTAGTCTGTTGCTTTTGCACAATAATTAATAATATAAATATTACTAAATTAGATCCTTTAAAATGTGATTTCACGTAGGCCTGCAAAGGCCCATTTCCTGAATAAACGTTTAGATTTTGAATGCTTTGAAAGATATCTTTAATATTAAGTAGGTACATATTGGGTTTTCCATAGAGAATTTCGGTAAACTGAATTTTTAATACTCGAGTTTTTAGTATCATTTCGGGTTTGATAAACTCAACTAAAGTGAAATTTTGCATGTATTTACGGACCACAGTAAGCTTGATTTACGCTTTATAAAAGTTAGAAAAGGAATAGAAAAATAACGATAGTTTTGATTAAAACGGACTACATCTGAAACGAGTTCTTTTCATGAGCTTTTTTCAATAACTCAAATCAGGAAAAGAAAAAAATAATGCATGCAGAATGTTAATAATACAGTTCACTTACAAACTTGAACGAGCTAATCTCAGGAACTACTGGTTCAAATTTGAAAACTCTTTTTGTGTTGGATAGTCACTTTACTGAGGAAGGCTTTAGGCTATAAAAGATCACGCTGCAACCAATAGGAGCGAGGCATCAATAAAAAATTTTTGAAAACGGGGGAAAATTATTCATCTATACTAATAAAAAAACAGAAATTGCCACAGACAAAAACGCGGGCAACAGCTAGTTTAAATAATAAAAGAAAAAATGGGAAGCGGGAAATATACGCCAATTTCATAGGTAAAGACATTACATTTTTCATGCTCGTATATACATTTTTAACACTGCCCCCTTTGGGATGAGTGACATAAAAATATCAATGGCTGTCCTGATACTGGCTGTCATCATTGATGGCAGTCGTTAAGCTATATCAGATGCCTTTAGGCAGGTTGAAAAATCTGACACTAGTGTTGGTTATGCACACGAAATACAAAGAAACAATAACCATAAAACTTCTATTGTGTCTCGTTTAGTGTCCAGCAAACAGTTAAGAAGAACTAATACTAGTAGCTCTGAGAGCTGTAGTCCTCGTGAGTCTTACGTCAGGAAAATGTATGTCTCGTTGACACTTATATTTTTGAGCCGTTTGGGGTGGAGACACTGGGTTCGTGGGATCCATCAGTTCACAAACTATTCAAGTTTATGAGTAAGGCTAGTCGAGGTGTCTAATGACCAGAGGACTGGCAACTATCTTGCCTAAAAAATAAGCATTGCCATTCAATGTGGCAACGCTACCAGTTTTTTGACATTACCGCAGGGCAATGACCTACGTGACATCCTTACTTCCTTACTTATATTATAAATGCGAAAGTGAGTTTATTTGTTTGTTTGTTACGCTTTCACGCCGTAACTACTAAACCGATTATCATGAAATTTTGCATACAAGTTCTCTGAAGTACGGCGAAGGACATAGGCTACCTTTTATCCCGGGAAAAAGTAACATTCCCGAGGGATCGACATTGACGCGGGCGGAGCCGCGGGCGAAAGCTAGTATTCATATAAAGGTAGTTCTTTATTTATAAGTAGTTTTATTTGAAGTAAAATTAATTGTTAATTTTTAGTTGACCTAGTTTAAGTTAATTTTTAAATATTGTTTCTTAAATACAATAATGTCAGAGATTAAAAATACTAATTTTAGTCCATGATTTACAAAACATACTAAATCCAATGAAATCTCTTAGAAAACTAAAAACTACGCGGAAACCCCGCGAGCAGACGTCTATTCATGTGGCTAATGTGATGTCTTTGATCTTGATAATTAGAGATTGTTCTCCTAATGCCTTTGATTCTTACAGCTGAGACACAGAATAGATATAATTACTAACGTATAGAACGGAACTCGCAGCATCATACATCAACCGCAACATGGTGTCTCTAAATTTCTCCACCGTTATCGGGTGTTTTTGATAGCTTTAAAAACAGGGTTAGTTCTACTGTTGCTAGTAGCACGTTCCGCGACGTCTGTCATCATTTCGAGTAGGTGTCACGGTCAATCGACCATGCACACCCTGGTGTCAGAGTTCTTCGGAACCGCCTCTCGGCCTCTGACGTGGTTCCTTTAACGACTACCGGATGGCAGCCGGGACCAACAGCTTAACGTGCCTTCCGAAGCACGGAATCATCTTTATTATCAGACAATCAGGTGATTCAAGCCTGCTATGTCCTAACCAAACTGGAAACAGCTAAACAAAGTATGGTTCCGGTGGGAATCGAACCCACAACCCCCGGGTCTAAAGGCAAACATCTTAACCACTGGACCACGGAGGCAGTAAAATCGGTTCATAAATGTTTTTGTTGAGTTCTGAGGTAACAAACCTTCAAAAAAATTGATATACTGAACCGAAATTGACAAACTCCTCCTTTTTTTGATGTCGATTAAAAAGTGTTTGGTACTCCCACACAAATTGGCCAACCGGTTTATAGGAAGGAGTTATGTTTTTCATATTTCGCCGTATGACCATGCGAAAATTAATCGGTGTCATCAGTATTGAACCATCTCTGTTAACATTGCAAATATGTACTGATGTGGTTTACGTTTATGACTCAAAGGTATATTTACATTTTACACAAAGAAACAGTATGTAGAGAGATTTCAATACAGTACGGAATTCAATAAAATAATTGTTACTGTGCACATGTAAATAGTACCTCAGCCACAGGTACGGCGCTTCATACAAGCGGATTAATATTTATGCTATGCTACTACAAACGAAACTTTACATTTATAAATAGTTTTAATATAATAATAATATAATAAAATCTTTATTTCAGACTTTTTTTTTATAGTCCATATTACGAGTACGTGTTACAGGTACTTATGTCAGTCATTCTCTCATTTAATTATTATAATTCACATATATGTTCGTCAAAGATAACTTATTTAATAAATTATATAACTTACTTATCTATGTGAACATGTGAGGACCCATGAAATGAAATCCAATGCTTCCACAGTGGTCCTTCAAACTTCTTAGCAATAATGCCCATGATACTATTAGGACTATCTCGGACCCTGCGCATCAGAGAAGCAGTCCTTTTGGCTATAATTGCAAAGAAATCACTTTTTTAAGTTAAGTCTGTCTCAAAAACATAATTTCTAGGGGACTAAACGTTCTTAAGACGAGGACTCAAATGTTTGGTACCTTCGCTCGGCAAAGGACTGATCAAGTGCGCGCAAGGGATAGCGCTTGGCGGTTTAGCCCGTGAATGATGAGATAGGAGATAGTCTCGAGTCGCTCAAAGAAAAAAACGTAAGCGCCAAATTCGTTATTTCTATTTTATATAAAATCAGACCGGTTAATTGTATTTTCATATTTACATTTTGATGAATTACTAATAACCTATCTTTTAGTCTAAAAATCATTATTTCATTCGTCGCATTTGAGCTACAATAACAAAAACTCTGCGAACGAAGACCATTTTTCAAAAAATATTTCTATCGAGAAAATTTTATCAAAACGTGTTTCCATCTTCAATTTTTGGAGATGAAATAGTCAAAAATCATATAACTTAGATTTGAAACTCCTAATTTAAGTATTTTGCGAGATAAATAAGGTTCAGAACGACCTTATTTACAGTGGTATCGCCTTAAGGTTAATGCTCCAAATTATCTCTTTCGTCGTTTTCGTTATCTCATGATTTTCCTTCATGACTTAAATTTTTTGTAATATTTTGGCCAACCCGTTGATCAATAAATATAAATGAGACAATATTTCAGTAAATTGTTTCAGCCATACCATTTTCAGTGCGCATTAACTGAATATCGGAATGTCCACTTCAATATATGCGGTTTCCGTATGCTTAATTAATAATTTCGGGGATTAACATTGTTTTAACGATCGACTCTTTTATAGGTACTCGTGACAACTTGCATAATTATCATTGTATCTTTAATAAGTATGTATTATGTCTACACTACGAATAAGTAATAAGTCCTACATTCGTAGTCTCTACATGACTTTTTATTTGATGTGGCTAATAGGATCTGCAACTGTTTTGTCGTGTCTTCTCCGTCTTTTACATTGTTCTGATAATATTTGTTGCGTCAGATGTAAAAAATATTCTAGCCATATTCTTGTACATATACCTATCATACAAACTCCGTCCATCATTTGGCCTTCCCCTATTTCTTCATGCTTTAAGTATAACGTGCTGCTAGCTGCTTTTTCTCTTTTTTTTTTGAACTTTTAAGTTATTATAACATTTTTTGTAAGTACTAATTGCTGCACTTCTCGTTTGAAACTTTGTACATAGATATAATTATGCATGTCTTAGTATAAGTTAAAAACAAAAATTTTGTAATACATTTTATTTAAATTTTTTGTTAAAATATTCAATAAGTACCTATTTTTAACAAATCAATTGTATCATTGAAACTAACGTGAGTGACATTATGTACTAAAAACGGGTCACTCATGGCAATCCCGACGAAAAAACACTTGAGTGACCCGTATTTAATACATAACAAATCAATGTTACTGATTCTCTATAAATACTTACGAAAATGTAAATTTCTGATTTCTTCAATCATCAGAACTCGTTTTTCACATTAAATGTACATACATAGTAAGCCTTTCTCCAGCAGTGGACTTCTTGCTGCTAAAATGATGATGATGATGACGACATAGTAGTCAACATGCACACAATAAAATTAACGAAAAAGTTATAAAACTTTTACACACGGCAGTTTAGGAACATACATGTCCCCAAACTGCTGCAACAGTGAGGTTTGATAATACAATTACGGATTTTCGGTGGACTGCACAGTTTTTGTTCTGGGTTCTTTTACAAATTATCTATAATTGGATTTTAAAGTCTAGTAAAAGAAATAATTATATCGAAAATAGAAAAATATAATCGCTAAAACTGAACCTACAAACTTTTTTGTTTGGTTTATTTTTTCCCCAAAGGTGGTCTGGGAGAGAATGCTTTAAGCATTAAGCCTAGCTATTGTAGCTTTTTGGCTCAATAAAGTTTTTTTTAATAAATAAATAAAACTTTTAAGGATTGTTCTTATTAAATACCTTATCTTTGATGTTATTTGATAGCTCTTGATTTCATTGATAATTAAGGATTGTTTACATTTATCCTCGATTCTTTCATTAAAGGTATATAGTTAAGGATATTTGGGCCAGACAGAGTTCGATCCCCGGTTAGGTCAAGATGGTAAATGATCGTTTACAGTTTTGGATGTTTATCTAAATATGTATTATTTATAAAATAAAAGTGTCGTTGAGTTATGTCCCTTAACACACAATACTTTGGGCTAGCTCAATCTTTGTAATTTGTCTGTATCTCTATATATTTATATTTACAGCAGCATCACATGCACTGAATAAAATTTTATTGAATTCAGTGCTATTTAGGCCATCGTAGCGTCGGTCGTTTGCAGTTCCCGTTTTGTAGATATTCCAGTAAACATCCTGCCGTAGTTTCAGGTGTATCTGTTGCTAAAAATAGTGGTCGGTCGACGATCGAATGTTTGCAATCAAATAAAATAATTGCTATCGCTGGATATTCACAAAATGGTGTTAGGCGGCAGGCGGCTATAACTTAAACAAAACAATTTAACACAGTACATAAAATAGCGAAACCAAATATTAGTATCACTTCCTGGCGGTCGATCATTTTGCTTTTTCAAATATCTTAGGTGATAAATACAAATAGTTTATTTGATAATGCAATATTATGGATTCATGGAGCCAAACTGATGATAAAGAACTTATCAATGCTGAAAGAGCTGCGGCAGCCAGCATCGCAGGACATTGATGCATCGTAAACAAGACACGGAAGTACGTGGGTCTTGGAGACAATTTTGATGTTTTGCCCTTCGCAGTGGAGGTGATGGGTCCTACGAGCCCAGATGCAAATATTTTTTTAAGGATATTACAAATCAGTCTCATTGAGGCAAAGGGCGTCTCTCGTACTGGCAGCTGTTTGCTTAGCGTATAAGTATTGCTTTTCAGCGGGGAAATGCTGCCAGTATTCTTGGAATGTTGCCTCGATGTGCAATGTGGGTTGGAAGACGTGGTTTTTTATTTTTATTATTCTTGACATAAAAATCACGTCAGGATGCGAAATCACAAGGCCATCTGTGATTATTTTTTCATAATAATAGTTTGTAACAGACATGTACAAAAATAAATATGTCAGTACCTTGTCTTTCAGTAAAGCGACAAAAACATACCTAAAGAAAACAAAATATGTTCTACTCTTTAAGAAATAACAATTACTAAAATAATGTGTATTGTGCATAAATAAAAATACATTCGTTCATGAATCAAATCATTCTTTACAGATGCTGTCCAGACGTTCGCGGAGATGCCTCGGTACACAGAAGTGAATCCCGGAGAGGATGCCTTGCTCAAGTGCAGGATATCCAACAAGAAAGGCGTCTGTTCTTGGCAGAAAGACAACAAGGTAAGTGCGATCGTTTAGGATAAATTCTCAGCTGGCAATACCATCGTGTGAATAACAGTGACGTAACTATACCATCTGGGGCCGAGGCAAACTCAATCAAGGGGCCCATTAGAGTGTAAGTTCAGCGAATGGATTTTTGGTGGCTTAGCTTCCCCGTTCAACGTTACGCCACTAATGAATAGCAGTGACGTAACTATACCATATGGGGCCCGAGGCAAACTCATTCAAGGGGCCCATGAGAGTGTGAGTTTAGAGAATGGCATCTTGGTGGCTTAGCTACCCCATTCAACGTTACGCCACTGAATAGCAGTGAGGTATCTATACCATCTATATCCCGAGGCAAATTCACTCAAGGGGCCCATGAGAGTGTGAGTTTAGAGAATGGCTTCTTGGTGGCTTAGCTACCCCATTCAACGTTACGCCACTGAATAGCAGTGAGGTATCTATACCATCTATATCCCGAGGCAAATTCACTCAAGGGGCCCATGAGAGTGTGAGTTTAGAGAATGGCATCTTGGTGGCTTAGCTACCCCATTCAACGTTACGCCACTGAATAGCAGTGAGGTATCTATACCATCTATATCCCGAGGCAAATTCACTCAAGGGGCCCATGAGAGTGTGAGTTTAGAGAATGGCTTCTTGGTGGCTCAGCTAGCCCATTTAACGTTACGCCATTGGTGAATAGTCATTTTAATTTTTAGTTGAATATTAAATGGCTAAACTAAAATAAATTTGTTGTTATATGTACAAACCCGGTTACGATATGCTGCTCTTTTTTTTATAAGGGGATTTTTTCCAAGAGGCATGTAAGCCCCAGATCTACGTCTGAGGGAAGGTTATAAGAAGCTACCTGAGTTTATAATCACCACATCATCGTTATCAGTTTTCTAAGACCCACCGCTTGGTCTCCTAAGCCTCCTTTTGTTTGCGTCATTTCTCTCTATCTCCAGCTAAGAAATCCAGTTATTTCCAGCAATTTGCTTTATGTCAACCCACCTAGCTACTACACGTCCAACACTTTTCTCATTTTTGTGATACCACTTGTTTATAAGTTTATAACAGAGGCGGTTTATACTACACTACACACTCACTACACTACACTTTCTAAAGAATAGGCAATTGTCTAAGAGCGCAAAATTTAATTGAAATGCTAACATCAGCCAATGTTCAAATCTGACAATGGCGGATTATACTATTAATCTCAAATCTGTCTCAGGAGTATTTTTTGAACTGGGAGTGGAAACGAATGATTTCTATATTGCGCTACGGAGCTCTGAACGTGAAATAGACTCTGTTACAAAATCATTCCTCCAAATATCTTCAAAGCTTGCTGCAATTCCCGATCGGTTGAATATGCATTTTTCTTCCGATTGCATATTTAGGACACATCGGAAATCGCAAAAAACGAAGACGCAAATTAACGATTCGTACTACTGCGCACTGAGACGTCATAAAGCATACATTTTTTGTGTTATTTTGCATTGGTTACGTACGTACCAATCGATTTTACTTTGCTTTTGATGAAAATTGTAGAGTTTATCCCGAACATACATAGTTACACGAGATTTTTATACAACATGTAAAGAAAACTCTGTCCGATTCTTGTAGGGGTGAGATGAACAACTTTATGAAAGTTGTTCATATCGACGGGCTGAATCATGTTGGAACCCATGTTAGTAGCTCAAAATTTTTGTTGTTCCCATACAAATTGACTTGTCAGCCGAACATTTTTGTTTGGAAATGTATTTTTTTTTTGGCTTCCAGCTTTGATCCCATAGGAAAAGTTGTTCATATCGACGCGCTGAATCGCTCCTTCAAAGATCGGACGGGGTTTTTTTCAGGAACCGTTATAATGCAATGCTGATATTCTGCCGGGGGGGACAGGTCTGCTCGGCCTCTTTGAGACTTCTATCTATCTTTGAGACTTTTATCATATCTGTTGTTGTTGCACGCTCGTTCGCTAACATAACGAGTTCCACAAAAATATGTAAATTGAAATTGTATATAACATGACATCAAAAAAAAAAAGAAAAGACAAAAATATTAAATATCATACAAAGCCCTTTAGGTAAGTAGGTGACCAATACTGTAGAAAAGAGTTTCTTTCGGCAGTGTCTTCTTCTCTGCAGTGGTCGGTTCCGAAACGCTAGTAGTTTGTAGCTTTTGAACAATAATTAATAATTTGAATATAATATAATACGTATTATTTAAAATGTAAATTGACGTGAAAAAGTGCCTGAAAAGGCCTATTTTCTGAATAAATCTTTGAATCATGCAATTTTGCAAATATTACAAAATAAGATACGACCTCTATGGCTCAGGGTGTCAAGTGCCTTTGAACTGCAAGGTCCCGAGTTTGAATTCCGGTCACGTCATGAATCATGATGGAAAACGATCATTTTCAGATTGGCCTGGGTGTAATGTTTATCTCTATATGTATTTATTACGAAAATATAATAGTATCCCACGACACAACTTCACAACTTACATTGGGGCTAGCTCCATCTATGTGATTTGTTTATATATTATTACTAGCTGTTGCCCGCGACTTCGTCCGCGGCAATTGCTTTTATTAAGATTAATTAGTATAGATAAATAATTTTTTCCCGTTTACAAATCATTTTTCATTGATGCTTCGCTCCTATTGGTCGCAGAGTGATGTTTTAAGCCTTCCTCAATAAATAGACTATCCAACACAAAAAGAATTTTCCAATTTAAACCAGTAGTTCCTGAGATAAGCGCGTTCAAACAAACAAACAAACAAACAAACTCTTCAGCTTTATCATATTAGTAGATTATTTATAATTAATAGTTTATTTATTATTTTATGACTACACCAATAAAGAATATGAAAGGCGTTTAAACAGCGATACACACAAAAAATAATATTTTTTTCGAGTCAAAACCTAGATCAATCCTTTAGTCGTACAGAAATGCTTAGCTTGCTGTTGACTATATATATCCCAAAGGTAAATATCTAATTTGCCCCAACAGCAATCCCGTGTACCTATTACAGGAACACGGCTCAGCAAACATAGCTGCGACTGCTAGATACCAGAAATAGGTGGGTTCCTGTTAATTGGAGTAAACCATAGAAGGTTTGTATGATAATCTTTCATATAAAAAAAAAACAATCAAACTCTTGAATTAATTGTGATAAAATACAAATGGGACCAACTTGAAAGCAACTTCTTTTTGAATGACTGAGTTCTGAGGTAACAAATTTTACAAAAAAATATATAACCGAAAGTGTGTGTGTGGAGAGTGTAGGCCAAATCCTCTGTCTGTTCTGGCCAAGTATAGCTCCGGTAGTACAGAGAGGGTCCTGCTCCTGCAGTGTAGACTAAAAAGACCCGATGATGATACAACCGAATTGATAACCTCCTCCTTTTTTGAAGTCGGTTTAAAACTTGAAGAGGATGACTCAAGGACATTTTAGTTTCTGGGGTCTATCTGTTTGTAATCAAATAAATCTGTGTAAAATTTGGCCATCTTCCGGTGTTCAGTTGAGCTGAAATTTTGCCTATATAAATCAAATAACAAAATAATATCAATGGGTTAGGGGGCTATTTTTAAAACTGCGCGTCATTCAAACCCAAGACGAATACGTATCACACTCGTCGTCTGAGCCACGAAATGCTATTTAGATATATTTTCCTTAAGCGAAAAATATTTGCTTTTCCTCGTTTCACACAGGAAATATTTTTACAGTTATTTAAGACTTAATGTTTATGAAGTGTAGCGTACAACATAAAAAAAAAACAAATATGAGATGGTAACTCGAATTGCATACGCTTCTGTACACATGAAGTGTTTGAAAAGGTTAATTAAAATAATATTTTATAGGCAACTTTATTAAAAGTTTATTTCTCATAAAAAATATTTTTAAATTGTGTGAATGTGTTTAGCAGTACACAATTTAAAAATATTTTTTATCGTCATCATCATCATTTCGTGTAGGTGCCACGGTCATTCGACCATGCACATGTGTCAGGCAGGGTTCTTCGATTTTTTTATCTATATTTCAATTTTATTTATTCTGATACCCCACTAAAGAATTTAACGTAACCCAGTGACGCTTGCGCTATAGAGACGAATTGATGATGTAGGTATTGTTTTTAGGGTTCCGTACCCAAAGGGTAAAAACGGGACCATATTAATTTCGCTCCGCTGTCCGTCGGTCTGTCTGTCTGTCTGTCTGTCACCAGGCTGTATCTCATGAACCATGATAGCTAGACAGTAAAAATTTTCACAGATGATATATTTCTGTTGCCGCTATAACAACAAATACAAAAAAAAATATTTAAGGGGGCTCCCATACAAAAAACGTGATTTTTTTGCTTCTTTTTGCTTGATATTGACAACGGCAACAGGTAGACGCTTGAAATATTCACAGAATATTTAAATATATATTCATAATAAAAATAAATAATTAAATAAAAATAAAATTAATAAAAAGGGGGGCTCCCATACAACAGATATGATTTTTTTGCCGTTTTTATAGATAACGGTACGGAACCCTTCGTGCGCGAGTCCGACTCGCACTTGGCCGGTTCTTCATAATCGGTCGAGCTGTTAAGCGAGCAGGCATTCTCGTAGGAAGGGACATACAAACATACAGGTCAAACATATAACACTCCCTATATTTGACGCGGTCGAGTAAACGTTAAAAGAAGTTGAACGGCTAAAGACGTTGTAGAATTATTCATGAAAAACAAATAAAACAAGCAATTTTCCACACGAGTTGCAGTGAAAGATAAACAATCGTGCTCCTACGATTATTTTTACTTAGCCGTAGTAAGGGGTCGATTTGTTTTGCCAGAGCCCACTTATTCTTACTGAAGTGTTTGTCTAGGCCAATTTAGTCGCAAAAAGGGATATCTGGAAGGATTTGCGTTTGTTGCGATCTAGGAGAAAAGAAAAAAAAAAGCACGGAATCATCTTTACTATCAGACAATCAGGTGATTCAAGCCTGCAATGTCCTAACCAAACTGAAAGCAACTAAACAAAGTATGCTTCCCGTGGGAATCGAACCCACGACCTCCGGGTCTACAGAGAAACGCCTTAACCACTGGACCACGGAGGCAGTTTTGGACTGGGGGTCGTGGATCGATTCCCACGGAAAACATACTTTGTTTAGTTGTTTCTAGTTTGATTAGGACGTTAGAGGCTTCAATCACCTGATTGTTTGATAATAAAGATGATTCCGTGGATTGGAACGCACGTTAAGCCGTTGGTTCCGGATGTCATCTGGTAGTCATTAAAGAAACTCGTCAGAGGCCGAGAGGCGGTTCCGATAAACTCTGACACCAGGGTGTTCAAGGTTGACTGACCATGTCACCTACACGAAATGATGATGATGTAGCAGCCTGGCGTCTTAACCACTACACTACGAAGGCCGTCACCACGCGTTACACACGTTATTGCTACCGTACGGTAATGAAAGTATAGTTCGTAGAAACCTATATTACTTTCGCCATAATTCCCAGTTAACTGGAGGATGTGGTCTGTTTAATAATAACTGAAGGACTACTTTGCATTCTCCAGCGGCCGCCTTTCTCGTCACACCACGCTGAGTCTGTCTCGAGAGTCAAGACTAGTGGCGTATTTTGATTTACAAGGGCCCTGTAACAACATTTGTTTGAATCCCTCCCAGGAGACTGCGGCAATTATTTGTAATAATAGTCTTTCTTATAAAAAACCAACCTCAAACAAATTCCAGAACCGATTTTTATGAAATTTAATGGAATTAATTGAAAAGTATCCCTTTCAAATAAAATTTAACTTTTCAAATCGTTTTATAAATGACAGAGTTAACTTGAAAAAAGAAAAATACAATCGAATTAAGAATCTCCTCCTTATTATAAAGTTGGTTAAAAAAGGAATCTTTAAATCCGTACTACTACTATCAATGTGAAAGTAACTCACTATCTGTCTATTAGCCGTGTGGTTTCCGGCAGAGTAGAATAGGACCACTCCAAGTCTTCCCATGGATGTGGTAAGTAAGAGGCGACTTAGGAAATACAAGCTAAACAAAGCTCATAAACATCAATGAGACCTCTCCAACTCGTCTGGCCAGCGAGGAGAGTATAGGCCAAATTCTCTGTCAGCTCTGGCCAAGTATGGCTACGGTAGTCAGAGAGGGTCATGTTCCTGCAGTGGAGACTATAAAGACCTGATGATGATGATGATGATGTCTGTCTGTTATCTTTTCACACCAATTGAACCGATTGTCCTGAAATTTTGTAAATACGTTGGTTTATGGAAATATAGAGTACATACGCTTAAAATCAATACATGATTATTTTCTGTAGTAATACGGTAGGGCTTAATATGTCGAATGAGTTTGTAGTTTTATTGCTGACATATAAAGGCTATTTTCATAGCTGAACCCCGGGATCTGAAACGACTTAGCTGAGGAAGTCACGTGCTGCTCGATCTCCAATAAGCGAACGTGATTTTTCATAATGTTACTTAGACATGCCCCTCTGTCTCGGGGGCCCTGTACTGACTATCATAAATATAGCGGTAGCAACGCCCCTGACCGAGACGCTATTTTATTGTTTCTTTAACTTCTGAGCAAAAAGTTACTTTTTATGATTTGTGATTGTGAGTTAAAGACTACGGAATGAGAAAAGTCGATTCGCCTTTGCTAAATAATTGAGTTCGATTGATCAACAATGGAATATGGGAGTATTATTTTCAAAAAATCTTAAAGATATTCTGATTTAAAATAACGTAGTTGAGACATTTGAGGCAGTAGTCTTTTTGGTAAAGTAGGCATTATGTACCTGATCGCTTGACATATGTAGATTTGAATAAAATCTTAGTTCACCATTATATTGTTAACTAAAATAACGTCAGAAACAATGCTTACCTAATCTTTTTATTTCTAACTAGCAAAACGCCCCGGCTTCGCACGAGTAGATATAGGTATTTAATTCTATAGCCTATGTTCATCAGGAATAATGTAGGATTCTAATGGGTAAAGAATTTTTTTGATCGGTCCAGCAGTTTCGGAGCCTATGCGATACAAACAATTTTTTTTAAAATTCCATGTGACTTTATAGTTTGCTACTCTTTTTAGCAAACTTTGACGTCACGAGCCCCCTCTCATGAACTTTGAAGCGCTATATCTTTATAGTTTTTTGTTTAATTGACAAAAGAAAAAATACGTATCCAATATTTTTTGATTATCTAAATTACGGACTAATTGTAATGTTATTATTTTGACCCAGGAAACTAGCCTATTAACAACTATGAAATAAAAAGAGATTTTTAGAAGTTCACCCCATAGTGATTAAAATGAGCATTGAAAGTTATACTAACTATATCAATTTTAAGTTAGAAATGTTATAAAATTATATAAAAATATATGAAACTCATGGTTCATATGTTTTCTGTTTCGCTATCTAAATAACCTTTAGGGAGGTAGCATGGGGGATGAAAGTTTATATGAAATTACGACATGTCTTTCGCGAAGCATAAATCTTAGAGCTCTAAATATATTATTATTATAAGTCTTTTTTTGCATCCACAATGCGATTCAGATATACTCTTATTGAATTAAGATATGAAAAAAATCTACTCGGCAGGGTCTGAACCAGCTACATTAGGTCTTTAATATGACCTACGCTCAGCCTATTAATTTAATAAGAGTAGGTATATCAAAATAGCATTGTGAATGAAAAAACAGGCCAAGTGCGAGTCGGACTCGCGCACGAAGGGTTCCGATCTATGAAAACGGCAAAAAAATCGATGATAAGATGTATATTAATTTTAATTTTATTTTTAATTAAATTATTTATTTTTAAGTCAAGGTATAACTAAATATTCTGATAATATTTCAAGCGTCTCCTGTTGCCGTTGTCAATATCGAGCAAAAACAAGCAAATAAATCGCGTTTGTTGTATGGGGGCCCCCTTAAATATTTATTTTATTGTATTTTTTTGTATTTGTTGTTATAGCGGCAACAGAAATACATCATCTATAAACATTTCAACTATCTAAATATGACGGTTCAAGAGATACAGCCTGGTGACAGACGGACACAGACGGACATATAGACAGACAGCGGAGCGGAATTAATATGGTCCCGTTTTTACCCTTTGGGTACGGAACCCTAAAAAAACCTTATTAAAATATTCGATGGCTTCCAACATATTAGATGATTTTGAAATCCTTATCCTTACTTCCTTATCCTTATCCTTACTAATATTATAAATGCGAAAGTGAGTTTGTTTGTTTGTTTGTTACGCTTTCACGCCGTAACTACTGAACCGATCATCATTAAATTTTGCATACAAGTTCTCTGGAGTACGGAGAAGGACATAGGCTACCTTTTATCCCGGGAAAATTTACTATTCCCGAGGGATCGACATTGACGCGGGCGAAGCCGCGGGCGAAAGCTAGTTCATTATAAAAGAAGTTGAATCCCTCTTTTGTAATTATTGGGCAAGCCTTAACGCGTAGATATAATTAAGATGAGCCTTATGCGTATAAGAGGACTGGAATAAAGTCTCGAAATACATATTTATGACGCCTATCTTTATGTCTTTTGATGTGTTGTCTAAGCCAATGAATAAACAAACCTATATCAATGTTATTATTATGTGGAATATTAACGTAGCGCATTTCGCTTTGGTAAATATTATTTCTTGTTTGACGAGGAAAATGTTATATTATCATTTTCATCAATTTCCGCTTCAATGAGTATTCAAATTCAGCATAAAAATAATATTGTGTAGAAAAACGTTTTCCTCAGGGGTAGAAGGATCTTCCACTGAGGAAAAACTTTTTCTATATATTTTATTATTAGTATTTACGAGTACTTACGAGTATAAAAGACTCTAGCTGTATATTTAGTATAAAATCTCTGACATAGACATTTTTTTTTTCTTACAAAAATAGTCGATGTCAGAGATTTTGATGAACATAGCCTATAGAATCAAATACCTATATAGACCCGTGCGAAGCCGCAGCGGGCCGCTAGTTATAAAGTAACTCTGTCTGTTACCTTCACACTTCAATAGCTGAACTGGTTGAGATGAAATTTGTAATAAACGTAGCTTGAAGCCCATGGAAAGACATAAGGTGTCATCCCGGAAAAGTATACTGTCCCCGAGGGATTTACATTCACGCGAGCGAAGCCACATGCAAGGCTGTAGTGAGCGAATAAACTTTATAGTGAACCTACAAGTTTCTGACGTGATAATGATAATGACAATAATAATTTATAATAATATTATGTTTTAGTGCATGATTTATTATATTACATTAATAATATTATAAATCATGCACGCACGAAAAAGTGTCACGTTCCGTGTGCAAGCGAGAGCGCGGAACAAGCGATAGAGAGGCTTGATCGGCCTAAGCGTTCGGCTTGTAACGCATCTATCTCCCTTCCACCGTCATCACGTAAATTATCGCCCCGAACCAAATTTACAGTATTTTTTTTCTCAGTGAGCTGGTTTCTCTCACCGTATCATAATATTTTTTTTTATATTTTATTTCACTTAAAATAGAGTATAATAGTTCTTAAAATATAACAGAAAGACTCTTAGTCTATTTCGCTCTTAATTAAGCATGTGATAATATTACAGTTTGATATAATTAAAAAATAAACAAAACGTATTGCCGAAATATTAGGATTCAATTACTAATAATCCTAACTTAATATTATAAATGCGAAAGTGAGTTTGTTTGTTTGTTTATTTGTTTGTTACGCTTTCACGCCGTAACTACTGAAACGATCATCATGAAATTTTGCATACAAGTTCTCTGGAGTACGGAGAAGGACATAGGCTACCTTTTATCCCGGGAAAAAGTACTGTTCCCGAGGGATGGACATTGACGCGGGCGGAGCCGCGCGCGAAAGCTAGTTATATATAAAAATGTCATTTACTTAAATATTTCATTAATCTTATAACACGTTTTTTCTATTTTTTCTACAAGCCATTGTTTTAATTTAGTCTTGAAAAGTCGCAGTGGTAGCTCCTTTATATTAAGAGGCAATTTATTACATATTTTAATACACATCGACATGCAGTTATTTTTAAATAGTTCCGTTTTTGGGACATTTTTAAGTACAAGTCTATCTCCTTGTGCTTCTGGGAAGCAAGTGGTGATCGATAAATAAACACAAACTATATTTATTCAAACTTCCCGTTCGAAGATCCCATGTGTGTCAGTGATCCAGTTTATTTTTAAATAGTAAAAATTAACACTATTATCACTTTCTTCCCACATTACGCGTTGGTGTGTAAACATCCGCTAATTTTGGTGCTAGCTACGATTGCAATGCTCATGTTTGTGAATCAGTGTGAATTACTTCTTTTACTTACTCATATCTTCCATGCCAGTCTGAGAAAAAAAAAACGTAGAATGTACCAGCTGCTTTTCTTCCGGCGCGAATCGTAAAAACCGATTGAGGGAATCTTCTTCTATCGAGTCGTAAAATGGCAATATATACATTTTAAATAAGTTTTGACCAGTGTTTTGCTACCATGGTTGCCCGTTCGTTTGCCTCATTCAGATCCCGCTGGGAGCAAGAAACCGGACTTTCTGGGCACACCAAGAGGTGATCCATAGAATAGCACCGCAGTCGCGCTCACTATTGTTGGAGAAACCCCACCTGACTCTGTTTTCGTGGCATCTGCCAACACCAACCCGCAGTCTATTTAAAGACTTCCATACTGGCCAGGGCAAATTGCTACCCGGTGGTAATTTCTCAGCTTCGGCGGTATATGGTTTGATGATGGCGGATATTTCTTTAGCCATTGCTCTTGTATTAGATTGCCTCAAGAAACTATTGCGGCTCTTGAGTCGTGAGGGTGCAGGGATTTGCCCATATAGTGTATGGCGTTTATCTTGCTCCTGTTTGTATTTCTCCACTGCACTGGTGAAGTTGCGTCGTACGTCCGGTGGTGCTATTCCAGATAGGGTTACAGATGAGAAAGCGATTGAGGGAATGGGTAAAATCATCACTATTTTGATTCCGTTTTCCACCTAATGCCCACCAACATACTAAACGCGGCCTTCAGGTCTTATAGACCTAGGCTCTGTCTGCCCCGCAAGGGAAAAAGACGTGATACTTATTCATGAGGAGCCAGATTGCCTACTAGGCGTAAGCACAATCAGCGTTTACACAACTGGGATGAGTGACCGCCGGTGGCATAAAAATATCTCTAGCTCCTCCATGCTTCGTGCACATTAGCACCTCCTCTGGGGTTGCAGATGTCCATAGGCGACGGTGACCACTTTCCATCAGGTGGCTCGTCTGCTTGTTTGCCGTCAAATACCTACATGGTGAAAATTTTAATCGTTTTGGACCCTTAAAGGGGTGACTCAGACCATCAAAATGAACAACTTTTCCTATGGGAACAATGCTAGGAACTCAAAAAATTCGACATTCCCATACAAACTGGCGGGGTGGCGGGCGGGACTCTTTTGCATGGAAATTACGATTTTTTTTTAAATTCCCAGCATTGCTCCCATTGATAAAGTTGTTCATATTGATGGTCTGAGTCACCCCTTTAAGGGTTCAAAACGATCAAAATTTCACCGAGTATACATAAAAATATTAGGCTGTCATCATTGAAGTCATCAAGCTATATCAAATGTCCTTAGGCATCTTGAAAAATCTGACATCAGTGTTGGCCACTTGCTTATATGAAAAACAAACAAAGGTATTATAGACCTAAGCTCTGTCTACACCGCAAGGAAAAATATTTGTATGTATATTTCTCTACTTTGCTTTCAGCATGCTTCAATAAAATATCAAATACACTGTTTGTAGGTAGAAATCTTACTTGTCAATAATAATCACGTATTTTTCCCTTGCGGGGTAGACAGAGCCGAGGCTCTGTCCTCATGAACTAAATGTGACAATAAGGTCTTATAGACCGAGCTCTATAAATAAATAAATATATACGGACAAATCACACAGATTGAGCTAGCCCCAAAGTAAGTTCGAGACTTGTGTTATGGGATACTAACTCAACGATATTAAATTTTATAACAAATACATATATAGATACACATCCAAGACCCAAGCCAATCTGAAAAAGATAATTTTCCATCTTGACCTGGCCGGGGATCGAACCCGGTCACTCCGTGTCGCAGGCAGGTGTGTTGACCGCTACGCCACGGAGCTAGTCAAGATATCTCTATAAGACTTTATTGCCACATTTAGCATGTTGGAGGGCGTGTAGATGGAAAATAGAATCAAAATATATAATCCTACTTACCTACCTGTTTTTAGTTACCGTCAAATTACACTAAGTTAAGATCGTTTAACCGATGTAATTACATACAGCAATCGCTAACAAGGGAACCATTAGCACTCCCAAATACAAATTATTCCAATAGCACACCAGAAGATAATATCAGATAATTGCGTTTCACTACTTCGGGACATTATTATTACTAAGTAAACACATTTTCGTCACAGATCATTAAATAAAATATAAAAGGAAATTGGTACGAGATTTTTTCTTTGTGTGCGAGTGTACATAAATTTAATCTCTTTGGGGCATCATCATTTTGAGTAGGTGTCACGGTCAATCGACCATGCACACCCTGGTGTCAGAGTTCTTCGGAACCGCGTCTCGGCCTCTGACGTGGTTCCTTTAACGACTACCGGATGACAGCCGGGACCACCGGCTTAACGTGCCTTCCGAAGCACGGAATCATCTTTATTATCAGACAAATCAGATGATTCAAGCCTGCAATGTCCTAACCAAACTGGAAACAACTAAACAAAGTATGCTTCCGGTGGGAATCGAACCCACGACCCCCGGGTCAACAGGAAAACGCCTTAACCACTGGACCACGGAGGCTATCATCTCTTTGGGGCGAATTAATAATAGTTCTTCCTCTTATAATATACCGTACAACCTCATTATAAAAACAAAAGCTTTCCAACTCGCCTGCCAAGCGTGGTGAGTATGGGAATATCCTCCCCTGGAACGAAGAATCCGACGACACCTTTGTCCAGTCTTGCAATCACGATGTCAGATGTGTGGAAAAAGACATAACCTTATTTTTTGTAAGTGTTTTATTTTGCATTCACAATGCTATTTTGATTTACTCTTATTAAATTAGGAAATAAAATATGGTGAAAAATTTCACTTCCATGCTGGTCTGGGAGAAAAGTAAAGACGTAGAATGTACCAGCTGCTTATCTTCCTCTTTATTAGGTCTATATATGTCATAATTTAATAGGGACATATTACGTTTCACCCAGAAAAATGTTCTATTCTAATGGTACATTAACCCGAGCGGAGCCGGGGACAAATACTGTATCGTACCAACACCGATCACTAACGAGGGAACTATTAGCATATTATTATCCTGCGGCATATTTACCACGTTTACCGGAAGATAATATCAGATAATGGCGTCCCACAGTTGTCGATCAATAATTAACTAATTTTAGGGTGGAACGTACTTTATAATGTTTCTGTTTATTTATCAGCTTGCTCCTAGTACCTATACTATGTCAGCCTTAATTATATACATAAATTAAATAACTATTGAGTATTGGATACTTAGATAATCTTCATAACTCAAATACTTTTTAAAGAGAAGCAACGAAACTGCACTACCAAATTGACATTTAGGAGCGTGTAAGGATTCTAACGATATGCAATACATCCAAATCCGTTGAGGCATTTAGACGTTATAGTAGAATAAAGTTATTGTGAGTTACATACATACATTAACTCTAAAAAGCAACATACAAACACAATAGACAAATATCAACTCAGTTTATCTGCAAAAGGTGTAAAAATAATGTAATAAACGTGATAAAACCTTATGAAGTGATTAAATTTAAATGTGTAACAATCGCGAAAACATAGAACCTGTTTTGGGTAATCGTTAAGTATAAGTTACCAAGAAAAAAAAACACCAATCACAAACAAGGGAACAATTAGCACCGATACACGCATCATTATTCCGGCCGGTGGCATATTTACCACGTTTACCGAATAGATAATATCAGATAATGGCGTCCCACAGCTGTCGATCAATAAATATTTAATTTTAGAATAGAGCTTACTTTGTCATGTATTTTCGTTAATGTACCTATGTACCTACCCTATTTATCTTTGAAGTGTATTTAAAGCACAGAAATATTAGGCATTTTTTTTTAAATCTATGATTTAATGTTATTACTGAAATTTCATTATTACAAAGAAACGGGTTAAATTTTATAAAATTATATATTTTACAGTCTATATACGGGGTTATTTGAAAAACATAAATAATTTCGCAGGACTAGATTGCTAACATCATAAACAACAATGCTTGTTCTATGACTTATGATAATAAGTTAGATTTTACTTCCACAGAAAAAAAAAATATTAAAAAAAAATTGGCATTTTGAACGATGTAGGAGATTTTACTTGTCTACAATAGCACAAAGGTAAAACATATTTACTAAGGTATGAGTTTTTAAAGATCTAGCTAAAATAATTAAAAAAGAGAACCAAAATAAAAATAGGTTTACTGTTTATTGTTTAACGTAGATTATAAAAGCCAAATGAGTAAAAAACCATCAGAAGCATACAATTACTATTCAAATCCCTGTTACATTTATATATTGTCTTGATATAAATACAGATTAACAATAATTATAACATCACTTATACTTATTTGGTCTTATAGTAAAAACACTCTCAGCTGAAGTTGTAAGTACTTAAATTTAATTTTGATGAGATTCGTGCCAAAATATTTTCTTTCCCGTTTTATGAGAGAACCTTGTTTGTGAGACAGAAACATCCGCTAAATAAAGTAAATATTTTTTACGTGCTTCACAGGATTTTTATTGTGTCCTGAGGGAAGAATATTTCTTTTATAGGTACTCTCCACGCTAGGTGTGTACTTATTTTTATTGAAGCCGCGGTTTCATCGCTACTTAGCTAGTAAATTATATTTCCTGGCTTTTGGAATGATCTTTTGTTTTTGGGTTAGTTATTAATACAAGCATTTGTTTTTTTTTATATCCAAGGATAAATTGGTATCGGGCTAGCACCCATAACTCTGTCTACTCAATTTAGTAGTTATAATATACACGGAGAGGGATAATGAGGACGTTGAACAATTTTCCCGGATTATACTGCCCTAGTAAGCGCAAAGGCTCTCAAAATAAAACCCTAAGTTGATTTATGCCATCCTAAATTATTTTATTACAATAAAATAATTTAGATTTATTACAATAAAATAATTTAGATTTATTACAATAAAATAATTTAGAATAGAATAGAATAATTTATTTACGCTATCCGATGGCATAAAAATCAACTTTTCGAATATTTTTTGAGATACCACATTTGCGCTTAGTAGGGCAATAAATATAAATAATAGTAGGTTAATACCTTGCAAAATAGGAGGTAAATATCTGGAAACATTATGCGTATGGGGACTCTGATTTATATGTACGCATAAAACCTCTTCCAAACGATCTCTCTTATGAGGTTAACCAAACTCTTTCGAGGCCGAACACTATTATTTTTGATTATCTGTGGTTTGACGTCTCAGTAACTAATTTTGACAGAATCGAAAAAGTCGCTGAATTATCACGTTTCTTGTTTAAGACCCCCTTTAATTATTAATTCCATTTTGTTTTGTTTACTTGTTGTTTACCGGCACATACACATTCAGTGAAAATTTTTGGGTACCCTAAAAATAGCGCCTGCTTTTCAAGCTTATGTGCAGTACATAACTAAGGCAGACAAAGCATTGACATTATATTTTTATCTGTAGATCATCTAAAAGTTTATCACTTACTAAAACTAACGCATGACTTTACAGTCATATACCAAAAACATACCATAAAGGCCACAAGTTACCTTGTGGCCTATAAGGATGCATGCAAACATGCATCGAGCCCGACTCACTCCGACTATGCACGTTGAATGCATAACATTGCGTTTGTGGTCACTGTACTAACCAAACTACATCAAATAGTAACAGAAGGATACCTTCCTTAGTGAATACCTATTCTGCAATTCGTGTGTCGAACGTTTTGCCATTCTGGGACAGTGTTTCATTCTTGGCAATACTGCGAACATTTTCACTTAGATTCAAGTATCCCGTTTTTAACCATATTAATGTGTCAAGATTGTGTTGCCTTAGCTTTGTTATGCTTATTTATTACATCCCTATGAATTATATAATTTAACAATGAAAAGTCTTTAGTAGCTGTGATAAAACAATTTTCTAAAGTAAACAAATTTTGAGAAATCTAAAATTTACAACGATCAAGTAATCTAAATGGAACAAAAGTATTGAATGTGGAACATACAGATATTGGGTGACTGTACCTGCATGCTCTCACTCAATGCATGCATCTTCAAAATCATGATTTAATCTCGTTACATTATTACTACACCTAACATTTTGAAAACTTGTAGGCGGTAAATTTGCACAATTTTTATAACAAAATAGACTAATGTCAACTTAGTCTACCTGCTAACATAAAAACTGTAATGTTTTCCAATCGCAGGTAGAACAATTTTGTAATTAACGCGATAAAAGCGATGAAGTATTATGTGATATAATTTAAATATGTAACAAACGCGAAACATTAGTAAATATTCATGACCATCGTCATCAACCTACACTCGTCCACTGCTGGACATAGGTCTCTCTCATGGCACGCCACTGAGCTCGGTCATAAGATTTTTTCTCCAATTAATATCACATAGCAAACATTATGTGCATATATTTCATAACAGCTTTATAGCAACGTTTTTTAACGAGGTGTCGCATCTGATACCGTCCATAATTTATGGTTAGTAAGTCGGTTATGCCTAGTTAGCATTCGACCCTCGAAGCGCACGGAAAAAGTGATTCATTCGAACAGTATTGTCTATTTGTGGTTTACCTAATCGAGGTCGGTACCCATTTTTAACCGGTTGACGAACGTTAGAGGTCGAATACTGAATAACCCTTTTCGGTATTCGACCCCTAACTTTTACAATTTTCTCGAAAACTAACGAACTCTGACGATTCCTTCTCTATCGTAATTAAGATACTATCATAATGTATGAAAATCGAGCTCTTTTAAGTTAGTTACTTGTGTAAATTTGATAAAAAAATCGCCTAGTTATAGGTTTTTATGAGCTTTTATTTAGTTTCACCTGTCCCGTTCAACACTTGTCCTATGTTCGTCTGTAATCAAATCTTGCGAGTTAAATTTGATCCACTTTTCGATTACCGATTGAGCTGAAATTTGGTATGCATGTGTAAATCGAATGACAAGTTGATAACACAATAATAAGAAATCGTTGCGCTGGTCTGATAATGGACTCGGAAGGTGGCCATATCTTATACCTTAAAACGAGCAATTCTTGTATATTTATATATAAATTTATTTCTATGATCTCGGAAACGGCTCTAACGATTTCGCTGAAATTTGGTTTTCGGGGATGAACAATTGATCTTTTTTTCGGTTTTATGTTTGGGAAAACGCGTGTTTTCGAGTTTTCATGCGTTTTTCTTTCCACGTAGATTATGGTCGCTAATTGCGTCCTGCCGGCCATTGTCTGTCTGGTCCAGCGGGTTAAGACGCGTATGGCAATAAACGAGTGTTACGGGTTCGAATCCCGCTCTTGTTTTGTTTTTTTTTTACATGAACAAGTATACAATTTTTTTTTAATTTTTTTAGACAAGTTTAAAAATAATAATTAAGGTTTCGATAGCAATATATATTTCTCTTAAATATAGATTATCACCTAAACACCACCATATTACAATAAATAGTAATAACCGAGCGAAGCTGGGTCGCTCAGGTACTAAATTCTTAAACAAAACAAGGTACACCAATCGTGTTTGGGCTTATTTGATTTGTCTTGGAAAGCACTTGACAGTGTGGATTCGTTTAAAATAAAATCACAAATATTTAATTTTTGCAAAAATACTTGTTTTGTATTAAAAGTCCTTAAGGACGTCCGCTTCTTTACAAAAGAATCTCTCAAGGATACTCGTTCCATGGTAGGATATTGCCTTATACTACAAAATTAATTAAACTTAAAAGACATCCTCGACAAAAGCTGCAAAGATAGGGAGCTTTGTTAAATGTCAGTTTATAATCTACTTGCTTTCTATTAGCCGACTACGAAGAAGCCAAAAAAGAATTTTAATTTTCAAATCTACTTAATTACCCAAAATAAAACCGAATTCAATATGCAGCGTGATTTTGAACCTTCTAGCTATATTAAAATCCTGGAATCAGAATCCCTAATGGAATACAGAATTGCAAGAAAAAAGGTAAAAAATGAAAAAAAAATTAACCTTCCATAGAAATTCGTCCCGCTGATCGGAAACCTAATTTATTTTTTTGCAATCAGGTTTTTTCTTGCAATTTTGTATTCCATTAGAGATTCTGATTCCGAGATTCCAATATAGCTAGGAGGTTCAAAATCACGTTGGAGAGCCTTCTTTAGTACATAATAACCCAGCCAAGTGGCATGGGTAAAATATTTAACTACTTAGGTACAACAAATTGTTTGACTGTAAAGTCGGTTTACGGACGATAATTTTACGTTATAACGGCGGATGAGAGATAGATGCGTCGCAAGCCGAACGCTTAGGCCGATCGTGCCTCTCAATCGCTTGTTCCGCGCTCTCACTTTATTTTTTAGTATTTGTTGTTATAATGGCAACAGAAATACATCATCCATCTGTGAAAATTTAATCTGTCTAACTATCACGAGTCATGAGATATAGCCTGGTGACAGACGGACAGAGAGACGGACAGCGGAGCAATATTAATAGGGTCCCGTTTTTACCCTTTAGGTACGGAATCCTAAAAAGCAGGAACTTAAACAAGAGGTGCCTCCATTTTTATTCCTTTTTTACTGCTTGAGTTCCAAAACAGCCGGAAGGCAAGGCTTATAACCCCGAAGATAAAATAAAATTAAATAACATTGTCCTCACAACGCATAAATATGAATTGTTCCCCCAAGCACGTCCGCGTTCAAACTTAAAGTCTGAGACGATAATGGGAACACTTAAAAAGTCTCCGTCGAAATGGACAATGTTTAAACATGGTTTAAACAAATGATTCCTAAATAAGGACTTCATTACCATAATTGCTAAGGTAAAGTTCCCAACTCAAATATCACAATGAGCGCTTTAAGGTTAGAAATGATAAAATCGTTTCATTTCACTAACAATAAGCTGTCATGGTCACGACTTTTGACTAGCTTAGTATTCATGGTGAAGATAATAGTGTCACCTACTAAAAGAAATGTTAAAAATATATTTTCTTAGTGTCGATCCCTCGGGAACACTTGAATTTTCCGAAAAAAGGTACCCTTTGTCAATTTCATCTAAATTGGTTCAATGGTTGAAGCGTGAAAAGAAGACAGAAAGATAGAGTTACTTTGGCATTCATAATATTTGTATGGCAGTATGGATCTAATGACAATCTTCAGATTCTTTACCTTTGAAAGTATGGTAATGTCTCAGTTTGTAGGTAATGTGCATTTTATGTGTTACTAGCTGACCAGCATAAAAAACAAAATTGAACACCTTTATCCCTGAGGAATATGAAAAATAGTTTACGTCCTATTCTCAGACCTACTGAATATACCTACAGACAAAATTTTATAAGAATAGGTCAAGCTGTTTCGGAGAAGTTTAGCTACAAACTCACTACAACAGGAGAATCACTATCACTACATTGTATAAAAAACCGTCCAACTGTGAGTCGGACTCGCGCACGAATGGTTCCGTACCATTATCTATAAAAACGGCAAAAACACCACCTTTGTTGTATGGCTGCCCCCCTTAAATATTTGTTATTTGTTTTTAAAGTTAATATACGTACGACTAAATATTCTGTAAATATTTCAAGCGTCTACCTGCTGCCGTCATCAATATCGAGCAGAAACGAGCAAACAAAACACGTTTGTTATATGGGAACCCCCATAAATATTTATTTTAATCTGTTTTTTAGTACTTGTTGTTATAGCGGTAACAGAAATACATCATCTGTGAAAATTTCAACTGTCTAACTACTACAGTTCATGAGACGAGACGGACGGAAGGACGATTTGACCGGATGAATTAACGATTTTTCAATAGGGAGAGTATATCATATTTAGATATCCTAATGCTTTCATCTTTATTCAAGTATGACTAGGAACTCATATAATTCGACAAAGAAATTATAACTTTTGAACTAAAACGTCCCCAGAATAACCACGTGCAACGTAGATAAAACTGAAGTTTAATATCTAGTTAACCGTTTAACTTGGTATTTAGTGGTATGAATGAACAATCGCGCCAGATTCGAATCTTAACTAGGGGCAGTCACGAGCGACTTCACTACACCGCAGTCGGTTTTGAACGTATGCTGTGCGGTGACCATGATTAAAGACTTTGTGGGATATACCATTTTAAGTTCATGGTCACAATCACTATTATTATCACTATGGGACTTAACACGATTGTTTTTGAGATTTGTGTCTTGAGATTTCGGGGATATTGCCCAAGTTGCTAGTAAGCCTTGCTTACTATGGCCTCAATGTGTTCTGTCAAGATATGAGCATTTTTGAATCCAACAATACTGCAAAATCTCTTTTTTAATGTATATTTGACGGCAAACGAGCAGACGAGCCACCTGATGGAAAGTGGTCACCGTCGCCTATGGACTTCTGCAACACCAGAGGAGGTGCTGATGCGTTGCCAACTCTTAAGATACCATATTCTCTTACAGAGAATGTGTTTTTACTGTGGAACGCAAACATTGTAAACAAATTTAACTGTTTCTTCTTCTTAGCGCGTCGATGTTCTATAAATTTTTCTTTTGGGATATTTGTACTGCATTCGATGTAGCATTATGCAGGTTCTCCAGCGTGCAGATCGCGGGGCAAGCTGGGCATCCCAGTTAGTCTGCTGTTGTCTCTGGAAACTCACTACGTTATTGCTACTATCTGTTTAGGACCATTTGTCCAGAAATATCGTAACAAGTGAAACTAAACAAAATATCATAATAATACCTTAATCCCTTAACGCGAGCGCGAAAAAGAGTTTGTCACCCTTTACTGCAGTGCTTTGCATTCAGCCCTGGTATCTATGAGCGGGCGATAAACTCTCTTTTCACGCGTGTATCCACCGCGTGACTCCACACTGTCACGTACCATATTTGGAAAATATATGACTCATAATACCCTTTTAAATAAAGGTTGCCTAAATTTTTTTACGTGATAACATCTTATAAATCGATTAATGCGGGTGCATGCACGAAAAAGTGTTACGTTCCGTGTTGCAAGCGAAAACGTGGTACTAGCGATAGAGGCACGATCGGCCTAAGCGTTCGGGTTGTGACGCATCTATCTCCTCCGCCATTATCACGTAAAATTATCGTCTGTAAACCGACTTTACAGCAACCAATTTCTTTCTTCTGAATTCCACAAAAGTTGTTCCTAGTTGCATGAGCCTCAGTTGAGGTGCTTCGGAACCTAAAGCACTGGTGTGGCGCTTCATCACACAAGTAAATTATGCCTAATACTGTTAGATACAAACAAAATTTTACACACGATAAAAATATGCACACGACAATCTGTGAGTTAATATTCAGGGTCGCCACCGCAGAATGAATTCATATAGGTATTATTTTATTATTATTATTTAACCCCAAAACTATTACAAATCTGAAATTATCTACTACAGTCTCCATGGCTACAGTGTAATAAAAACCTCGTATTAGATTTGAACGTACACTTGGCAAGTAGGAAATACAAGCTAAACAAAGCTTGTAAACATCTAAGAGACCTCTCCAACCCGTCTGGCCAGGTGGAGAGTGTAGGCCAAGTCCTCTGGCTGCTCTGGCCAAGTATAGCCCTAGTAGTACAGAGAGGGTCGTGCTCCTGTAGTGGAGACTAAAAAGGACCTGATGATGATAATAATGATGTACACTGGCATTGAACATCGAGCATTCTGAATAGTTGTACGAGTATCGGTACCTTTTAATGATCATTTATTAAGAGACATCGTGTAACGTGTGACTATCAATAGTAGCAACTAACCCTGTTTTTCAAAGCTATCGAACTCACCCGAGAAGTGCGAGGACAGAGCGAGGACGCCTCCAGTGTCCGTTCTGTACGGTAGTAGGTACTTACATTAATTCTGTTCCCGGGAACCATCCTTACCCTTTTTTCCGTCAAATGATATTTTTTCTGAAAGGATTTTTTCGAGATTAGTTTCATTTAATATACGCGCGGCGACCACTTTGAAGTGGCAAAATTTTCTTTACTGAAAGTTGATCATAAAGATGGGCTAAACCACCCCTTCGAGGGAATGTCGAAGGCAAATTAACACAATGTTCATACCATAGATTTAAAAAAAAATGCGATATATATCTAGTCCGAGTGTGTGAAATGTCGAGAAATCGAAAGAACTTTTGAAAATATTAAACACTGAACGCGTTCCAAATTTAAAACAATTACAAAGTTGAAAAAGGAAAAGTTTTTATGTAACAGTAGGCCAGACCAGTTATAGATCCAACCGTTTTGACCTCAAATTTTAACCTTTTACCCCGAATAATTTTTTTTAGAATAAATGGGGTCGATGGGAACTTTTATACAACTTTATTCCTAATGGTGTACCCAAGGTCTCTACCAATATAAGACTTTGTGTGATTTTTTTTATTTTAAATGTCTATATTGACCAGACTTTTGCATAAGATCTATACATATCTTTTTAAGTAAGGGTATTCATATTTTTGGTGGAAAACAAAATGTATCACAACTGGCGGGCAACCCAACACGTTTTTAGTCGATTCGCATCATGAGCGAATCAAACCGCGGTGCAAACAGCCCAAGAGCGTTTTTTGAATGGGTTTTTGGGCACGGCGGAGCGAATCACCCAAGAACTTATTGCAATGGGTCGATTCAGCCCCCTATTCTTCTCATCTGTACAAATAAACAATTGGAATCTTGAAATTTTTGATATTAGTGTATATTGAAAAGCTCATTTGATCGTATCGCCCCGTGATCGTAATCGACGTATTTCGAAAGATACCTTGAGCCATTCGCACCGCTCTAACCACTGCGTCGCGAATGATCTCTTTCAGTAATAGCACTTAGGTAGTGTATTCTTTGACTTAGGTGGTTTACATACGAGTAGCTGTCAAAGAATAGTCGCTGTTCGAATCGCTAATGGTGTGAAACGACCTAAGACCAGTAGCCTGCTCACGTTTATCGCAGGAAAAAATATTTTTCGTTAATATTATTCACTAGCGGCCTGTCCCGGCTTCGCACGGGAAGATATAGATATTTAAATAGCCTATGTTCATCAGGGATAATGTAGGATTCTAATGGAGAAAGAATTTTGCCAATCGGTCCAGTCCAGTAGTTTGAGAGCCTATTCGATGCAAACAAACAATCAAATCTTTCCTCTTTATAATATAAATATATACGGACATATCACACAGATTGAGCTCTACTAGCCCCAAAGTAAGTTCGAGACTTGTGTTATGGGATACTTACTCAACGATACTATATTTTATAACAAATATATGTAATATAAAAATATATAGATACACATCCAAGACCCAGGCCAATCTGAAAAAGATCATTTTCCATCTTGACCTGGCCGGGGATCGAACCCGGTCACTCCGTGTCGCAGGCTGGCGTGTTAACCGCTGCGCCACGGAGCTAGTCAATTCTTTAATATTAGTATAGAAGATATCAACGAAAAATATTTTTCCCTGCGCTACCAAACAGTCGGCCCGCCTGCTGGTTTTATATTATAACATAAACACGCACAAAGTCACCCCGCAATATTTAATGGTACAATGTGTATTTTATTGATTTTCCCCCTTTTTATTCTTGGATTAAATATCTAATACATAACTATCTCATCTCGCACACACGTGAGCAAAGACTAGGGCCATAAGAACCAAAGGCCACGATTCGTGGTCGTACAGGTGGAAAACAGACTCTTTTGACTAAATGTTGGCTTGCTAGCCGCATCACCTATCGATGATTCCTTAGATAGTCGAGCACTTCCTTGACCGGCTTCTACGGTTTGCGCGGAAAGTAAGGCATTTGGAACATGGGGTGTCATCTTCAACTACGTGACCGACGGTTGCAGGTATGGCTGCTATTTGCTTTACCCCATTCACCCGAGTGAGTATTCCAATACCTGCATTCCTTTCCCAAATCCCTATAATTCCTTAGCTTACAAATTATTCCGATGGCAGCAGCGTGGGGAGCACCAGAAGCCAAAGAAACTGCGCTTGCCAGTATGGCGATATTCTCCCATGGATCGAAGAATCCATGGGGTCGCTCATGGATTCTTCGTTCTATGGGTGGAACATCGTTCCTGCAGTGGACGTCTTTTAGCTGAAATAATAATAAGTAATGTTATTACAACCTACGTTTTCTTTTCTTTCAGACTAGCATGGAAGAACAATTTCTTGGAAAGCGGATAGAAATGGCTAATTCAATTTTGTAAATGAATTGCAAAGATTTCCATATCCAATACCGCAGTTAAACTTGTCCCCCGTTCGCCTTAGAAAGTAAACAGTAGAAACATGGGAATAGTTAATCGTATTTTAATAGTCCAGCTGAACGAGGTTAATGCCGAGGTAATTTCACAGGCAACCGACAGCCCAAATTAAGTCGTGCCTTACTTTGTTTTACGAATGTCATTTTAACTCGCTCTTTACCGCGCTTTTGCTTGTGGTGTGTAGATGGTACGTATGTATAGGGTAAAATTCAGGAGAGATGGACCACGTTTTGTTGGGGATCCATAACTTTTAATAAGAAGTAAATAAAAGGAAACATTATTTTTAATACAAAAATAAGACTATTAATGAACATTATGATCAAACAGATAATCGAAAAAAATAACCTTATTTATACTTTTTTGGCAATCATAAAAAAATCGACGAAGTCCATCTCTCCCATACTGTTCGGGTGAGATGGACCACGGAATTAGGAGAGATGGACCTAACAACTACTATGTCAAAAGCTATATAATACTAACGTAACCATCCGTGGTAACTATGTTCTTTATGAATATCGAATTCTCTAAAATGTGTTGGAATGATTATTATAATCGAATGAGGTATTATGGCGTAAGAGCGTAATAAAAAACCGGCCAAGTACTAGTCGGACTCGCGCACGAAGGCTTTCGTGCTATTATCTATAATAAGTATAAAAATATTAAAAATAATTTTATTATATAATTTAACAAAAAATGTATGCTTCTCGCATTTTTTTCCTTCATCTATGCTATAAGACGTTGCTTTGTATCAAATTTTTAAGATTCTGAGTTCACGGAAGTACCCTGTTAGGTTTTGATTCCCTTGCGAATGACGAAAATTTGCGGCATAAACGGCTGTATCTTTTAATTGCGTTGGCTTAGAGGTTTGATTTTTTCACAGGAACGTGTATATTATTAGTGAATAGAATTAGTAAGGATATTCATAGTATCAGGCTTCATCATCATCATCATCAGCTTTCTACGACCCACTGCTAAATATAAACCTCCTATTATCTGCGATATTTATCTCTATCTCCATTCGTCGTAATCCAGTTCTATCCAGCAATTTGCCTTATGTCGTCTCAGGCTTTTTCACCAAAAAACGACATACCATACAAAAATAGTAAATAGTTCAATCTAACGATATCCCATGCATCCAAAATCAATACACGCATTTAGAAGATAATAATAATATGGTGATTATCACTATAAGTGAGATAAAAACTCACTTAAAGACCTACATGAACCCTGATATAATAATAGTTCTCTTTTGGAAAATTGTGTAAAAACACAACATATGTAGTAGGTACGGGCTAAGCTCTCAAAAATCCAATGTCTTTTATAATCTTGAAACCTTGTTCTAAAACTGTAGTGTGCACGTACACTAGGTATAATTATTTAAATTTTAAAGCGTATTGTCAAATTAAACCGGTTAAATGTCACTATAATTACTGTGTCAAAGAGGAAATAAAGGTAACATAATATTACCTCTATTTTCATTATGTTTCAAACGTTTTAATATTTTAGTCTTTCTGGTATAGCCTACGAATATTACTTATTCGTAGGGTATAGATTAGAAACTAAGTCGAAACTTATATTTATTGAACAGGTACTTACTTAATAATTCATTTGTTTTTTCAATTAAATAGACATCATCAACGTTGCCTTCTTTTGTGTTTATTTATTATATTCCCCCTTCATGAAACATCATGTAGGTAATTTTTTTATAAAGACATTTGCCTTAACTTCATTTTAAGTTCCTGTCGAGGCTTTTTGGAGTTTTTTTTAGGTTTTTTGTAGTTTTACACAGAGTCTAAGAACTAAAAGGTCTACTTCATAAACCATTGATCGAAATACTATATAACTAACTAAATACGCTATAAGCATATTGATTTTAAGACACTATTTCAAAAGTATTCGTTTCTAAAAACTTTCGTTAAACGAAGGAAGATCTTTATTTTTTTAAATACGAATGGTTTGCTTGTAAAGCCTATTTCATTTGGGAGGGTAAATATTCTAACGATACATACATGCAAATCCGTTAAGGCATTTAGAAGTTACGGTAGAATAAAGAATATATACCTATTTAGAAATAAACAAACAATACACTCCTATTACTAATAGTATTACTATTACTCCTATTACTATTAGTCAGTCCTTTTAAAAATGTTGCTCAAGATAATGTTAAAAATTCATGACTTCGAAGTTGCCAGTCCGCAAGAGTTCTACTGTAAAGACTAGGAATTTCATAAATATAAATTACATTGTAACCACTTACTGGAGACATCTAGAGAGCAGACCGTAAAAAGGACCTTAGCAAGCTGTTTGCCAGATGTCACTGACAACTTAATTTGTAGATGATTTATTTCGTTAGGATCGCTTCCGTAATCTGGATTTGTGACGTTCATCCGGATTATAAATCAAATGATTTGGAGATTTTTGCTTGGGATATTAGCATTTCTCTTTATTATTTTCTTGAATCGTGACACATTTTTGATTTTTTTGTTGTGTGGCAAGAAAATTATGTAGGTTTTATGCTAAATCAGTAATTAACTTAAGTGCTTAACAAAAATAGAAATGTTAGTTTTACTTGTCACATGCTAGTTGTGACAAGTGGACATTTAGAATTGGTTAGTGTGACAAGTAAAAGTACTTGAAAGTGCAGTACTTCAATCAATACCAATATGCACATTCTCCAATATTGTTCATCATCACAACAACAAACCTTCTTCGTAAAAGAGGCAACTGGCATGATTCTTTTATCATATTATTACATAGATTAAAAAAAAAAAATGATCATACTTCTATGTATTATTAATAGTTTATCTAACGTCGAAAAGTTAAGATATGCAGAACAAAGCTAGCAAAATTGAAAGAGGTTATTGATTGTTTTTGATCTATCTATGATCAAATTATCATTTGGAACAAATAGAAAAATATGTGTTTGCCTCACTTTTCATAAATATTCGGGGAACTGATTAGTAAATTTAGTTTTTTGGTCCACAGGTCAGATAACAAAAATAACGACTTGAACCCAAGCTACTGAATTACTTTAGATGAATTTTAAACAAGACCAATTTGAAAGTGCCTTAGACGGCTGAAGATTGGATATAGTAGAGATTATGTGACGTGAAATGAACTATATTTTTAATTGTACTTTGGTAGCCCATGACCGTAAGGGTTGGAATGAGGAAGGCATTTGCACTAGAAACAAACAATTAATTGGGTTTAAAACAGTGCTTAGAGTCGCAGTGATAAGCTTAATTGAAATCATCTCGCGCATGGAAATTGTGTTCCATTCACAGTCATTTTCCAGTTAATAAATATTGGTTGTCTGTAAATTAGGTTTATGGAGGATAATTATACGTGATATCGGTGGAAGAGAGATAGATGCATCACAAGTTGAACGCTTAGGCCGATCGTGCCTCTCTATCGCTTGGACCGCGCTCTCGCACACGGAACGTGACTCTTTTACGTGCGTGCAGCCGGTGAAACTGCAAGTATAAAGTACCAGTGTAGAAATCATACTATAAACAACAATATGGTACATACATACGCTCAGGAACATCAATAAGTAGGAATCTAACTGTACTTGGGTTAATACACTCAATCGTCAAAATGTACAATATGCTATGGTCAAAATAACGCTTCTGCGGTCTATATTACTAAGTGATCCTTATCCTCTATCGCAGCGGTTGTTATCGGGCGGTCACAGTAAACCCTTCAAGTCGTCATTACCAGTCAAGTCACGAGGCCGTCGTGATTCACAGTATCCTGGGAACAGGCCGCCTCGGGCCACAGGTTCAATTCTCTGGGAATCGTGCATTGACGTTCTATTAATCCTCAAATTATGGGAAGATTTGATGAGTTTTGTGGATTTGCTTTGAAGCGGATTACTGAAGTAATCTTTGCAATTTGTATGTCCCAATTCATATTTTATTCATCAATACGTAATTATATTCAGTTAATTTAATTTGTGAATACCATGTGAATACAGATACATTAGAAGAGGGCTATTGCCCGTCAAATTGTACATCAAAACAATATGGTATATCGCGTTATTTTGAACCTCTGAAGTATATTGAAATCTCGGAATCAGAATCCCTAATGAAATATAGAATTGCAGGAAAAAGGCTAAAAATGGAAAACAAATTAGGCTTCTTATACAAGACGCTGATCAGGTTGGCGAATTTCTATGGAAGGTCAAGGCTCTTTTTTCGTTTTTTTACCTTATTTTCTTGCAATTCTGTATTCCATGAGGGCTTCTGATTCCGAGATTTCAATATAGTTCAGAGGTTTAAAATCACACGGTATACATACATTTTTTCATTGCGCTAAAGTAATAACGTAACGAAATAGTTTTTGAGAACAAAATGAAAAACTATTTAAGATATAAAGGTTCCAAAGTAAATTTTTTGCACTTGTCTGAAACAATTCAATCAAAGGCGCAAGCCATGTGACGTCACGTTCCACGTAGGCGCATCAAATAAGCTTAACCTGGACATAATTCGATAACTCATAGTTTTTATTATTTTATTGGATATTAATGTTTAAGTATCAAATATTAGATATATATTAAGTAAAAAAATCGCGGTCGTAATCGTATTATATGGTGTCGCAGGCACGGAGTTAGCAACTATGAAATATAACTTTGCTAAAGATAACTAACGTAAGTGAGGCTTGGGGAGAGCGGCACTAAATAATAAAAAAATATGGAAAAGGGAATCACCTATATCCGGACCCATGTCTTAGTAATCTATGTGTCAAAAAGGTTTTACCGTACGACCACACTGCAAAATATTTTATATGCACATTATTTAATAGAATAATGTGCATAGATAATATATTTTTCAAGTCTTTACATAGTTTCTTCCATGCTGGTCTGGGAGAAAAAAAAAAACGTAGAATGTACCTACCAGCTGCTTCTCTTCCCGCGCAGGCCGTATAATCCGATCGAGGGAATGGGTCCAAATCTAAAGAATCATGTAAATCGGCGGTGCAGCCTACTATTTTGATTCCGTATTCCATATTTAAGCCTATCAACATGCTAAATGTGGCCTTCCGGTCCTATAGACTTAGGCTATGTCTACCCCGTAAGGGATAACGACGTGATATGTATGTGCCGTTTGGTGTCCGGCAGAGTAGAATAGGACCACTTCAAGTCTTTCCGTGGATGTCGTAGAAGGCGACTTAGGAAATACAAGCTAAAAAAAGCTTATAAACATCTGTGAGACCTCTCCAACCCGTCTGGCCAGCGTCGAGAGTGTAGGCCAAGTCCTCTGGCTGCTCTGGCCAATTATGGCTCTAGTAGTACAGAGAGGATCGTCCGTGCTCCTGTAGTGGAGACTAGAAGAGGACCTGATGATGATGATGATGACTATGTATGTATCTATGTTTGCATAGTATAAAATAAAATAAAGTCGATTCCGCTGCCTGAACTACGTAAATTACTTATTATTATTATTATACCGACTACTCGAGAGGACATAAATCACCTATACATATACTATATCTACCTTAATAACTAAGAATTATAACGTCGAATGACCAACTTGCACTCGATACAAGCAATCATGTACGTATGTAACACTGTTATTATTATGATTTCTTTACCTAGTTTTATTACATTACTAATGTTTAAACTTTAGATTTAATTAACTTACATAATTTAAGTTGACCTAGGAAGAGCGGATACTCCAAACACAAGTATATAATATACTTAAATGAAGGCTCCAGCCACAATGTTGTTACCTCCTGTAAGTGATTGAATAAATACATTTTTTTTTGTTCGCTTACACAAAAAGAACAGTTTACATAAATATGAACTTAGAATTTAAGAATAGGCTAGTTTCCTAAAAAAATATAATTAGTCCGTCAGTTAGATATTCAAAAAATATTGGACACGTATTTTTTCTTTTGTCTATTATATTAAAAATGATAAAGACATAGCTCTTTGAAGTTCCGTGTGACGTCATAATTTGCTACAATTTTTAGCAAACTTTGACGTCACGAGCCCCCACTCCTGAACTTTGACGCGCTTTATCTTTATTATTTATTGTTTGATTGACAAAAGAAAAAATACGTGTCCAATATTTTTTGATTATCTGACTGACGGACTTATTGTTATGTTATTATTACGACCCAGGAAACTAGCCTATTGTGCAAAAGACTGCCTTATCGCAATGCAATTTCATCCAGGCAACCTTTGCAAAAAAAGAAACAATGCGAGATGTTTATATGTGCAATTTACTGCCCCATATCAATATCTGTATTGCACCATGCGAAGTCGGGGCGGGTTGTGAGTATGTATTATTCTATTTTCCCATACAAAATTCCCTTTTTCTTCTTTGAATAGTTACAGTGGAACTTCCTGGAATTGGAAGGGAACTGACAAAGTTTTGTTTCTTTGGTAATGAGTGTCGATAGTTAGAGAACAAAGGAAATCGGACTTAGTTTATTGTAGACCTTTATAACCGACTTCAAAAAAAGGAAGGGGGTTTTTTTAATGTTTGTTACGAACTCAATAATTTATAAGCCGACTCTAAAAATCTTGCAACTGAAATTTAAGGCTAATATCTTACTTCCTCAACCAGTTGAGCTGATCTAGCCGATAAAGAACATTTGGGTGCATAACAGGACAGAACAATCTACAGCATGAATCCGTTTCTTAGGTGTTTTTATTAGATTTAGGTATTTATTTTTCGCCAAACAAAATAACTAATTTTTAGACTTCCGTACCCAAAGGGTAAAAATGGGACCATATTAATTTCGCTCCGCTGTCCGTCTGTCTGTCTGTCTGTCCGTCTGTCACGGCCCGGTCCGACTGTATCTCATGAACCGTGATAGTTAGGCAGTTGAAATTTTCACAGATGATGTATATCTGTTGCCGCTATAACAAAAATACTAAAAAATAGAATAAAATAAATATCTAAGGAGGCTCCCATACAACAAACGTGATTTTTTTTTTGCTTGTTTTTGCTCGATATTGATAACGGCAACAGGTATACGCTTGAAATATTCACAGAATATTTAGATATATAATCACTGTAAAAATAAATTATTAAATAAAAATACAATTAATATTAAAGGGGGTCTCCCATACAACAGACATTATTTTTTTTGCCGTTTTTATAGATAATGGCACGGAACCCTTAGTGCGCGAGTCCGACTTGCACTTGGCCGGTTTTTTAAACGAAGTACCTATTGCTATTTTAAAAACAATGTTTCCTCTTGCAAAAGTAGCTTTTACTGACATCAAATATTCATGGCTACTTTTCGTTTTCGTTGGGCGTATAGTATAAACTGAAAAATATTTCTGTTATTTCTGTAATTTTTGCCTGTTCATTACGTATTACCTACATAAGTAATGTTTTTACAAGGAAAGGCTTTATGCTTTTCGGCGTTTGGTTTACTGATTAGTCATACCCAGATTCTCCATTCTATATTGGCGAGCTCCGTGGCGCAGTGGTTAACACGCCAGCCTGCGACACGAGGGCCCCGGGTTCCCGATCAGGTCAAGGTAGAAAATGGTCTTATTCAGATTGGCCTGGGTCTTGGATGTTTATCTATATATGTGTTTGTTATAAAATATAGTATCGTTGAGTTAGTATCCCATAACACAAGTCACGAACTTACTTTGGGGCTAGCTCAATCCGTGTGATTTGTCCGGATATATACATACTAGCTGTTGCCCGCGGCTTCGCCCGCGTTAGTGTCGATCCCTCGGGAACAGTAGAATTTCCCGGAATTAAACATACCCTATGTCCTTCCCCGGGCCTCAAACTACCTTCATACCAAATTTCATCCAAATCAGTTCAATAGTTGAAGCGTAAAAAGACGACAGACAGACAGATAGACAGACAGACAGAGTTACTTTCGCATTTATAATATTAGTATGGATTAGGGTGTCCCAAGACATAAGGAAAAAAATCTTTTTCTCGAAATCGGATACGCATACCCTCTCTTTTTATTCCGTTTGACCTTATTGACTCAAATAATAAATATTATTACGATTGGACAATGATAACCCGTGCCGACTTGATAACAAACTTTTGACATGAAAATTTGTACTGACTCACTATAGGAGGAATCAAGAATTTAATTTTTATCACTTAATTAAAACTCCAATACACCCGAATAATAGGTATATTATTTACTCATTTACATTAAAAAATAATATTATTGTTCAAACTTTCTTTTTAACTTTTGTTTTTTACAGTTAGGTTAAATTCTTGTACGCAACGTAATAAAAATTGTTTTTGTTCCTCCTCAACTGTGATTTTTCCATGAAAGTCTTGCATCAACCTAACAGCTCTTTCGGCTACATCGTTTACTACCCTCAGTGCCGAAATTTTTCTTCTAGCTTCTTGAAACGCAGTATTATTTGACCACAAAGCAGGACATTCATGTACAATATTGTCTTCAGTTTTAAGACGATTGAACAAGGACTTGCTGCAAGTTTTAATTGAAATGAAGTCAGAGATGCTTATTCCTGAAACATAAATAAGAGAAGACTTTAAAAAAATATACTTTTACAGAAAACGAAGGTAAAAACCTCTAATAACTATAAATGCCAATGTTCTTTAATAAACTTACCATACAATGAACCGCAAAGTTCTTCTCTTGATGAGATGTATCGTTTTTCATAATTTTTTGGTTTTTGGTTTAATTATCAACCATTTTAACTTTAGTGACTTGGTCACACCATCGTCAAACATTGATAATATAGAAACATCGTCAGTTAAATATCACAAATGCTGAGTTATCTTCTGCAAGGCTGTTTTTAAGATCGTTTTATCTTTTTTCTCGTATGACTTCATTGATTTCAAAAAGCACAAACCTTGGTAAGGTGCTTTATTGGTGAAGTTCATTGGATAATACTTACTTATCAGAAATTCATCAATATTCTTATATCCAAGTGCTTCAATAGTTGCTTCAAAACTGAACAAAGAATCTCTCATACTCAATTGAACTATCTAGCGCTGCTACTAATTTTGGAGTAATGAAATCTTTCCGCAGAGGTGTTTTGCACCGTGTTTTTGACAAGATTCGGTACGTTCTTTTATAAATCTAAGTTTTCATTAGATTCAGATGATGAGTCGTCTTGTAACGGTACATAAGATGATATCGAAGGAATCGGCTCAGACAAATATTTAGCACGTCGTTTTTGAAGTGAAAACTTCTTTAGCGGCGGGGTTTTGCACTTTTTGGGTTGGATAAAAATGTTAAACTCGCGTCAGGACACGTGACCTGATCAAAAATTCGTAAGATGGACACGTGACTTGACTCCCGGAGTGCAAATCATTGTTTTTTTCTTCTTCTAAAAAGAGCGCGCCTCGGAACTGAGGCTCGCTCTTTTCTCTCTATCAGTCAATTTTTTATATACTCCTGCTAAATGACCAGGTCGGCCTGGCTCTCTTTGCCGCTGTAAAAAGATTCTATCTTCATTTACTTTAATAATTTGAAGAGCATCGGTGTGTGCAATATCAAACAAATTATCTAAATTGTTATCAATCATGACGGTGCTGCTTAAATGCCTCTTGTGTCTTTTGTGCATTTTTGCGAGTCCTTCCGAACTTGATATAAATGTACAAGTTTCTTCACACAATTAAAAGATTTGGAAGGAATACTCGCCTTTTCCTAATAGATTATACACTCGAATAGTAAGATTCGCGATTTCATTGACAGTTAAATTCACTTTACGAATATTGTAAAATAAAACTGCTAGAACCTAGAACTTGTCCATCAAACGGAAGATTTGAACCCTTAATTGGATGTTTTACGTCACCTAATAAAAATAAGAAAAATATACTCCTTTTAGAATTGCATAATTCCACTGACATGTTGACTGATTGAAAACAATGCGTGCTCTATAACCAAATAACAAGTAATCACAAGCACATCGACACGTTAGGTCGCGTCAGCCTTTGAGAGCAAGTACTGACATATATCAATGTAAGTCGGCACGGGTTACCGTGGTCCTATCTTCTTAAAATTTTATTTATAATTGTTGTGACTTAGTAGTAAAAAAATTAGAGGATATGCGTATAAAAAAAATTACTTTGATTTTTTTGGGACACCCTAATATATATAATTAAATATATATACATATTTAAAGGGCCGTGTGGTTTCCGGCAGAGTAGAATAGGACTACTCCTAGTCTTCCCATGGAGGTCGTAAGAGGCGACTTAGGAAATGCAAGCTAAACAAAGCTCTTAAACATCAATGAGACCTCTCCAATCCGTCTGGCCAGCGAGGAGAGTGTAGGCCAAATCCTCTGTCTGCTCTGGCCAAGTATGGCTCCGGTAGTACAGAGAGGGTCATGCTACTGCAGTGGGGACTAAAAAGACCCGATGATGATGATGACATATTTAATAAATTATTAAATAAATATATATGGACTAATCACACCAATTGAGCTGGCCTTGTGATATGGCTTATGGGATACTAACTCAACGATATTACACTAAGTTTTTTGTAATAAATACATATATAAGTAGATAAACTTCCAAGACTCAGGCCATTCGAAAAAAACATTTTCCATCTTCGCCTATCCGGGAATCGAACCTGAGACCACCGGTGTGGCAGCCTGGCATGATACCATTACATTTACAAACTTTTTTTTAACTTTTCATGTTATTAATAATATAATAATTTCTTTATTTCAGATCATGATCCATATCAAATTGTTAGTTACAGAAAAGGGCTTTTCAGTAAACAGTCCCAGTGACACTGCATACGGCCCTCACATCTTCTCAATTTTTTTTAACAAATCAAGTCTAAACATTATTTTTTATTTTAAATCCTGGCAGAGCCAGAAATTATTAGCTATATCACGCAATAAACAAATATTATTATTATAATTTGCTTTGGGATGAGTTGAGAATAAAGAATACAAAACCATGGGATGAGAAAAGAAACTTTTTCCCTTGCGGGGTAGACAGAGCCTAGGTCTATAAGGCCTAAAAGCCACGTTTAGCATTAGGTGGAAAACGGAATCAAAATAGTGGTGGGTTGCTTGCCGCATCGCCTATTAACATGATTCCTCAGATTTTACCCATTCCCTCGATCGGCTTTTACGCTCTGCGCGAGATGAGAAGCAGCATGGAAGAGTGTTATTAAGAAAATAGGTTTATTTATTCCATTACATCAAACTAGCTTTCGCCCGCGGCTCCGCCCGCGTCAATGTCGATCCCTCGGGAATAGTACTTTTTCCCGGGATAAAAGGTAGCCTATGTCCTTCTCCGCACTCCAGAGAACTTGTACGCAAAATTTCATGATGATCGGTTCACAAGTTACGGCGTGAAAGCGTAACAAACAAACAAACAAATAAACAAACACACAAACTCACTTTCGCATTTATAATATTAGTAAGGATTACATTTTGGTATTTATCCTTCACAAGCTTCGTTAATAATACCATAACGAAATATCCACAACATGCTCTGTCAAAATTTACAAAATTAGTATTCAGTTTAAGCATCGTCAATTTTTTTTTCATATAAAATTATCCGGAACGTGCTTTGTCTACCTTATTTTAAGACACCGCCCCGCATCGTATCTGGCTCAAAAGTTCCCATAACACTTGCGGCATTCCCGCGCTTTATAGCTATAGAAATTCTTTGAGACAGATACTCATCATCATCATTATATCAGCCGCAAGAAGTCACATAGGCCTCCCCCAAGGATTTCCAATACGACCGGTTGGAAGCGGCCTGCATCCAGCGTCTTCCTGCGACCTTAGTCAGGTCATCCGACCATCTGGTCGGTAGATGACCGGCACTGCGTTTGCTGGTACGTGGTCGCCATTCGAGAACCCTTCTGCCCCATCGGCCATTGGTTCTTGCCACTTCAAAGAGCTAATCCTCTGAGCTATGGCGGTGACCTTTGTTCTCTTAAGAATCTCCTCGTTTCTGATTCGATCTCGCAGAGAAACACTTAGCATAGGCAATAGCTCTTTCTTTTCTCTCTCCATATCTATCTATATATCTTTTCTCTCCATAGCTCTTTAAGCGACTTTGAGCTTTCTTATGAGGCCCATTAGTGAGGGACCACGTTTGATCAGACATATACTGTTTATTTACTTTTCCATGTTCTGACTGAATAAGACTGAAGAAAATCTGCTACGTTAAACTAATTTACTTCAATATTTCTTTTTATTAATAAATTTAAGTTTGAAATATGCTGAAACTACAAGTATTAGACATTATGGAATATAATATCAGTTTAATTTTTCATGCAGCCGGGTCGTTTCGCGTGAGCCTAGGGTTTGATTATACATTTTAACTGCTTGCTTCTCGTGTTCCACATTTCTTAATAATTACTCACCTGCAGTAAATGCCTACATGACCGCTTAATTTAAAATATGTAGGAAAATTAAAGTGGCAACTCTCTCGTAACTATGTTAGTGGGTAAGCAGAGCTTTTCCAATTATATAATCAAAAACTTCTATGCTGGTCTGGGAGAAAAGAAAAAATCAGCCAAGTGCGAGTCGGACTCGCGGACAGATAGACAGACAGACGGACGGACGGACATTTTAAAAAGGATAAAATGTCTGTCCGTCCGTCCGTACGGGTACAGAACCCTAAAAACATAGAATGTGTCAGCTGCTTCTCTTTCCGCGCAGGTCGTAAAAGCCTATCGATGGAATTGGGCTAAAATCTGCGGAATCTTGTCATTAGGCGATGCGGCTAGCAACTCATCACTATTTTGATTCCGTTTTCCATCTTATATTATCAAAAACTTTTCTTCGGGATAATATAACACTCTTGAATTGAACACTTTGAACGCTGGAATCGCAGACACAATATTTTTAAATTTTTTGTCGGATAACGTTTTCCGACACGGCATCTAAAGTGTTAACAAGAGTCTAATAATAGTCCAGTGGTCGTGAGCATTATTAGCGTCTTCGCATGTTAAGCAACCCCGGGCGTGGTCTCTGGGATGGGGGACTGCAAGTGATATAAAAATATGTTGAGCTCCTCCGTGCTTCGGAACGGCACGCCCTTCATCATTGATGGCAATCGTTAAGCTGTGTCAAATGACACCTGACACCAGTGTTGGCCACTACCACGAAAAAAAGACTTGTAGTTTGTGAGCTACATAATTATTAACGTTAAGAAAAGAGTACCATGATTTACGGAACAGTAAATGTCCCTCAATTTAACATATTTAAAGACACAACCGATTCACAGCAGAAACTAGTAACAACCGAAATGTCTTGACAAGTTATACTTACCTAAGTAAAATTTATGAAAAAGTACCAAATTAAGCAAAACATCGAAATATGTTAAAGAGTTTGAATATACCTACGTAAGTATATTTTTTTATATAACTTTACTTTTTTGCTCTTATTATCATCATCATCTTTTCGAGTAGGTGTCACGGTCAACCGACCATGCACACCCTGGTGTCAGAGTTCTTCGGAACCGCCTCTCGGCCTTTGACGTGGTTCCTTTAACGACTACCAGATGGCAGCCGGGACCACCGGCTTAACGTGCCTTCCGAAGCACGGAATCATCTTTATTATCAGACAATCAGGTGATTCCAGCCTGCAATGTCCTAACCAAACTGGAAACAACTAAACAAAGTATGCTTCCGGTGGGAATCGAACCCACGACCCCCGGGTCAACAGGCAAACGCCTTAACCACTGGACACAGAGGCTGTTATTATGTGATAGGCTAACACAAAGTAAACGAAATAATAAAAAAAAACATTGCTCAAGTTATTCAACCCGTACGTGATTTACCCGAACATTAATAATAGGTTCAAAAAGATCAACAAATAGTACAGTGCTGCCATTTCACCGTTAGCGCCAAAAATAGCGTTTCCACGATACAGGCACATTATATGCGGCCAACAGTACCATATCGCACTGAACTCGGTACAGTCACGCCCGACGACCACGGCTTTTCATTGTTCTGTGGTGATTGTTTGGTCCAAGCTAAGAGAGGACCGATTTCCGTGAGGACTTATTTTTGGTAGATATGCTGTGATCACATCAAGTGTACGGATGAGGGAGCACTGGAGTACTGTGACACAGGCCCAGTCTCCTGTAATCTATAGCAAACTTCTCTGTTTTAGATTAATCTGTTTATTTCTGTTTTAGATTAATGGAGAAAATAATATACTTTTTACGTTACTTTTGTAATGTACAAAAATTGTGTTTTAATCACACAAGTACATTATATTGAGTGGTTAAAGTCAAAGACGAATGGTGAATATTCACTTGTCTACATCCAAGGCAAAGTAATCTTAATACATATTTCAAACAATTAAACAGACTACTCAGAAGAAGTATTTTAAGTAAAAATATCTTCATCTAAAGGTCATCAAACCTTTGAGAATTAATTTATTGGGAATATTATTTTGTATTTCTTTCACAACGAAGCATCACGCATACAGTTATTAAAAACACGTACTCTTAATTATCAAAACTCTTGTTTGAGACAACATAGATCAAAAATATTTAAAATACAAAGAGCAATGAAATACGACCCGGCATTGCAACTGACCATTGCCCAATCTCGTGAACACTCCTAGTCCAAAAGTTAGTGTCGGTTAGACGTAGACCTTTGTTTAATCACCCTCATATATCCCTTAGTTAGGACATTGCCTCTTATTAAGAGTTCAATCAAAATTTCTAAATTTACTTCATGACCATATTATTATACTACTTTAAACCACGTAAAACGCGGTCGTTTATACTTTGTACCACAATAAAACCGTTTTCACTAGCACGCGTATGACATCGGGCCCCTCACGTCCTATCGGTGTGTGACGGCGTTAAAACTCTATTTTATTTTACCTGCTTCGTATCATGTTTCTTTGTTATCGCACGTTTCCGAGGCAGCATTATATCGACGATTTGCAAGTTGAAAATATTTTTTCTACGAATCTCACAAAGTGTATAGTTGTGGCCTATAACTACTTCTTTATAGAATGTATGGGATGAATTCATGAAAAGTATTCATCCCGGAAAAAGCACTCTTCCTGCGGGATCGACATTAATGTGAGCCGCGGGCGATAGCTAGTTACTAAGGTATAATTTCTTTATTCAGTCTTATTCCTTATTCATGTATAAAGAATTTATTTCTTCCATGCTGGTCTGGGAGACAAGAAAAAACGTAGAATGTGCCAGCTGCTTCTCTTCCCGCGCAGATCGTAAAAGCCGATCAAGGGATTGGGCTCTGCGGAATCATGTCATAGGCGATGCGGCTAGCAACCCATCACTATTTGTTCCGTTTTCCATCTACACGCCCTCCAACATGCTAAATGTGGCCATAAGGTCTTATAGACCTAGGTTCTGTCTACCCCGCAAGGGAAAAAGACGTGATACTATGTGTGTATGTATAAAGTAACAAACATTTTGAAAGAACGAAGGGACATAGCAAACGTTTCGAACAAACGTTTTTATGAATACATTTTGTTCTACCGCCCTTGTAATCAATAACAGTAATGAAAATTTTATCTACTCTTTTATCTATTTTGCCTAATAATAACCATTTGTCTATTATAACAGCCTCCGTGGTCCAGTGGTTAAGGCGTTTGCCTGTTGACCCGGGGGTCGTGGGTTCGACTCCCACCGGAAGCATACTTTGTTTAGTTGTTTCCAGTTTGGTTAGGACATTGCAGGCTTGAATCACCTGATTGTCTGATAATAAAGATGATTCCGTGCTTCGGAAGGCACGTTAAGCCGGTGGTCCCGGCTGCCATCTGGTAGTCGTTAAAGGAACCACGTCAGAGGCCGAGAGGCGGTTCCGAAGAACTCTGACACCAGGGTGTGCATGGTCGATTGACCGTGAGACCTACTCGAAATGATGATGATTAACCATTCTGTATATCTATCTAAATATATATAACTCAAAGGTGACTGACTGGCTGACATAGTGATATATCAACGCACAGCCCAAACCACTGGACGGATCGGGCTGAAATTTGGCATTCAGGTAGATGTTATGACTTAGGCATCCGCTAAGAAAGGATTTTGATCAATTCTACCCCCAAGGGAATAAAATAGGGGGTGAAAGTTTGTATGAAACTTTGTCAATTTTAAACCGATCGGGCTAAGACGTTGCATGCATAAAGCTACTATGACCCTACTATGAACCCGCGGGCAAAAGCTAGTAGGTATATATAACTTAAGAACAGGCGAAACGATTTTTACAATCTTTGATTTGCTGGTTTTTATATCACCCCGAATAGCAGAATAACTCTTTTTAAATATAAGAAATGTTCACGACAAATAACAATAGGGAAACTGAAGTTCGCCGGGACAGCTCCTAAGTTATAAGTTTCAACTTTCTGTACGTATTAAGGTCGTCTACGTATTCTTAAAACGGTTACCCTAAAATACAGTTTACATAACGAAGTATTTGAATTTTCTGTGTTCTGTATACCTACTCGCTACTAGGAAATTCCAAGCAGATCCTGATACTTGTTCAGAATAAAAATCATTTGCAAATCTAGTCTAATTCTGAAGGGTTCGTTACTCAGAACTCCACATGTTGATTAAATCGAGTTTTAACTTTCGTGTGAGGATTTAGGAGATCCACTTATTAATTCCGAAACTTTTCTATTTTAATTCAAATTCCGTAATTACCATCAAACTTTATGCTTTCTCTTACTGTTCACGCGAAATTTGTAATTATATTAGGAGGTAGGTTCTTGCCAAATTATCATTATGAACCTACATATATATGTGGAACACGGAAACAATAATATGTTCTTGTTCAGTGTATAAATGGTATTGAAAATTGGATGGTTGGAAGACATTTGTGGCTTAGTGGTATTAACAACGTCAAAGATCCAAGTCCCAGGTCAATCTGAAAAAGATCGCTTGTCGTACTTGTAGGTTACGAGTGCGAAGGCACTGTTGTTAGTCGTGTGTGTAAGTGGACTGCCTCCGTGGTCCAGTAGTTACTGTAGACCCGGGGGTCTTGGGTTCGATTCACACGGGAAGCATCCCCCCTGGGCTGGGTCCAGAACCTAGGTGGACCACTAATTAAAATTATGTAACATATTTTTTTTAAATATTCATCCATAAATACGTACCCATTGATATAGATGAAGTGATAACGCGTTTCAGAAGAAGACGTACAAGAAGAATTGACTTTGTCATTTAAATATATGTATTTTTAAGTACAGTAAGTACTTACATACATTAAAAAAATACCTACTTTTTACTTGTGTCTATGATTATAAAAATTAAATTATAACTTATTGTGACTTGATCACGACTCTGTGACCCTCCCCCCCCCCCCTGGCACCAAAGCTGGATCCACCCATCACAAGTCTCAATCGTACATCAAGGTACGTTAATTTCATAGTTTATTTTTAAAATTTCAAAATTACGGAATTTGGCGTAAAAGACCTACCTTCTTTTTCATAAAAATTAACAAACGCTTATTTAAACCTATTTTAGTTAAAATATGTTTTGTCTCGTTCTTACCATGCCAATCGTTTCAGAGAGGGATAAGGACAAAACATATTTTTACTAAAATAGGTTTAATAAACGTTTGCTAATTTTTATGAATAAGATGGCTAATCAACATTGGGGACCTAATCAACATCTAAGCACTTAGGACCTTTGTGAATAAGAATAATATAATGAATTAGAAGACTCGCGTGGTGTACAGAAAGACCTAATCAACATTGGGGACCTAATCAACATCTACGGCACTTAAGACCTTTGTGAATTAGAATATTATAATAAATTAGAAGACTCGCGTGGTGTACAGTTCACGGGATCACTAATTAATAATGTTCATTTGGGCCATTTTATACCATACTATAACAATCGTAAAAACATATAAACTCGTGATTTAGTTTCGTTTAATTTAAATGTTGAAACTGGATATCAGCTGGATGATTACGTGAAGCCTTATTATAAGGACGCGTAATGAATGGCAATGTAGGCTGCCATTTAATTTAATAAAGCCATTTCATTATAATACATATCTTTTTTGAGGATTTGATTTAATTAAAAATGAATAAAAACTTTGAAAATGTGATGTTTAGGGCTTTCTTCCACGCGTGTCTGGGAGAAAAGAAAAAACGTAGAATGTGCCAGCTGCTTCTCTGCCCGCGCAGACCGTAGAAGCCGGTCAAGGGAATGGACGAAATCTAAAGAATCATGACAATAGGCGATGCGGCTAGCAAGCCATCACTATTTTGATTCCGTTTTCCACCTTTACGCCCACCAACACGTACGTGGCCTTTCGGTCTTATGGCCTTAGGCTCTGTCTACCCCGCAAGGGATAGAGACGTGATAATATGTATGCATGTTTAGGCCTAACAAAAAAAAAACAATAAAGGTCTAGGTGCTCTTGATGGGAAGATATAAATAAAACAAGTGAATACTAAATTCATAATCGTCAGACACTAGCAATTATTAACCGACTGTAAAAAAATATGTTTGTTACCTGATAGATAACTCTGTCATTAACCGATTTTTAAAATGCTTTCTTCTTTTTGAACGGATATGCATTTAATTAATTTAACATTTAAATTTCATCAAAATCAGTTCAGTAGTTTGTTTGATTGAAGACGGTTTTATATATGAAAGATTACATTAAAATATTATGTTTGCTGCATCCGCTACATCCATAGCTATAGCCATGGTGCTCCGGTGACCGGGGTTCACTTTCCGACTTCTTTATGTATTGTAGATGTATATAAACTAGTAATTATCGAATCCCATCGTATTAGGATCTATATATAAACACGGTACGTTGAGAAATGCCGCGTAGAGCACCGGGTTGCACCTGTGCGAATTGAGTAGCTAAAGATTCCCACACACACAAAAACACTAAAACTTCGTTTTTCTGGTAGCTAGGTACATATTTTTTATCAAATAGTCGATTACCGAAACTAATTCATGTGTGTTTAACATATGGTATCGTATTTGCTACGCTCAATATGTACTCCTTTACAATGTATTGAAGCATGAATTGTCAAATCATCACAATAGGCTCAAAAGCATCGGATTCCTTTGCCATTTTTTTTAATGCCAACCGTTCGAACTTAACAAATGATCCCGCCATCGTACCAACAATGCCCTTCCTCGAACGCTATCTCAATCTAGAGGGTCCAACGTTTGTCCAAAGGTTGGCCAATTACGGTACAATGCGATTGCGCAGTCATTCTGTTCCCATATATTACCAAGCCATTAGTCATTAAAATCTGATAAGAGCGTCCATTGCCGAGTTGACTCATCTGTCTTTTTGCATACACTCGTAGTCGATCGTCCCTTCTCTTCGTTTGGCGTCTAATCAAGTGGTCAGGGCGCTACGAACTATGGGGCTCCCAAGTTTCTACTCGTTGCTGATTATTGATTAATTGATAGAGACCGAAAGAAGATTCCGGCAAGTTTCGGCGACAGTTTCGATTTCGTTAAAACTCATGTGGATTTGTGTCACGACTCACGATACATGTGTCAATATATATAGCCCAGTCTAGTAGGTATATGGGTTCATACAGCATATGAAAGTGTCTTGATTTACCTTGTTAATGTGTCAAAAAGTGTAAGTAGTAAACAAACTGTTATATATTCTGCTGATCCTTTTCATTACAAAAATTATATGCGAAACTGTATGTAAATCTAGATCTGTAGATACCAGTTTTCATCTTGCCTACCACTCACCATACGTGGAACGAGAAAAATAGTTGACACGTTACACGAGAAAAACCCAACGAATGTTTACGATATGACTTGTCCAGATTTCGTTACATTTTTCTTTGGCAGGAGCTAAGCAATAATCTTAAAAAAAGTATACATACAACAACATACACAGACGCCTGGGTAAGTTAGTTAAAATCAAGTATTATTTCACCACGTCTTAATTCTTTAATAACGCCCCTTCGGGTGCCATTATCTAAAAATACCCTGGGCATTTAGTATTTTGAAGACGGCTCTAAGATACTCAGCATACATTTACCGACTATCGATGGCTCCAAAAAGACCTGAACCGATGAAGGTGAACCGATGAGCTAACGCAAGATCGCAAGTCATTCAAACTGGAGATCAAGATTGCCTTTTAATGTGATTGGGCCAAGTTGCCGGTTATTAAATGCATTAACGTCATCATGCCTAATTTCGAAATGATAGGTATTATGTGCCGTTTCCCATGGCCTCTTTATTATGAATGTTTTTATTTTTAGGTATGGTAATCCTACTTATTACGATGTTCTGATGTTTTAGAATTTGTTATGCATAATTTTACTAGTATTTATGATTGTTTATGTAGTTACTTGCATATGTTTAAGTACTTAAGCTGAAGCTTACTTATAAAATGTACTTGAAAGGTTTTTTACAGAGTGCATGTTTTGTTTTCTTTCGATTAACTATGAATTGACTTTGAATATGGTTTAAACTACCGGCTCGCTGGTCAGATGACATTGTTCGGCTGAGTGGAAAACAGCGGATGAGACTAGCACAGGACCGTAGAGAATGGCGTAAAAAAAAGGAGGCCTATGCCCAGTAGTGGGCTGGTGTAGGCTGAAAATGAATGATGAATGGTTTAACTAAAAAAAAATCAATACTATTACAGAATAACGACATTTTACATCGATTAAATCATAATCAATTAAAATTCTCATTTAGATTCATTATTAATAAATTTCTGTCATATAAAATTATTGAAAAAAAAACGTCAATTGAAAGTTTATTTTTAAAATCAGTAAGTCCATCCGTGTCTATAATATCCTCGGGTAGCTTAATAAATGTCATGTAAGCCTGATATTCAACACTATGCTGCATTAACATTACGTACAGTCAGGGACAGAGATACGTGACCAGGCCCACTACCTGTATCTTGAATTTTCTAATAAACTATTAATAATAATAACATGAAAATGTATATACAGAAAGATTTTAATGAAGTCTTTCTTAATATAAATGTTCATGATAATATTATTTATAGTTTATGAGAAAATTCCAAGATATAGGCAGAGGGCCTGGTCACGTATCTTTGTCCCTGATTGCACAGTCAGCAAAAGAAATACCTTGCCAGGCCCTGAATCTATATCTTCAATATTCACTTAAACTATAAATAATAATAACATAAAAAATTATATACACTAAGATTTTAATGCAGCCTTTCTTAATATAAATTTTCACGTTTATATTTTTTATAGTTTAAGAGAAAATTCAAGATATAGATACAGGGCCTGGCAAGGTATATCTGTTGCTGACTGTACATGTTCTATCTGTTCTGTACATCGTTAAAGCGTTAGCCAGAAAGCATTCAAACGAGATATTTGTTTATAATTGCCTTAACAATTACTTTTAACATCTCATGTCACGCTATCGGCAGTGAGGCGGTTTGGACATAGACAAGCAACGCCGCAGGTAAGACGGTGTAACGAAGATGGACAGGGTTTGGTAACATGGTCCAGATAAATAATTACTGTGTCAATATTTCTGTTGACGTGTTATTCTGTAATGAGCCGCTTGTAACTCAGAATCATGCACAACAGTGCATGATTCTGAGTTACAAGCGGCTCATTTTAGCAGTTATTTTCTACTCATAATAAACATATTATGAGTAGAAAATAACTATGTAGATTTGTAAGAAAAATTATAGATAGAATTATTTTCATATAAAAAGGCGGGTAACATAATACAGGTGATATTTAATTCATTAGCAAACGTTTAAGGAGTGACTTATACCACGAATCTGAACAACTTTCATTACGGGACCAAATATGAATTTGAAAAAAAAAATCATGTTCCATAGATTTTAGCCAAGTAGATATTTCACTTTTCAATGAAAGCGCAGATAGTTTTTTCACGATGTCGAAGTTGGTCCCATAATGATAGTTGTTCAGATTCTGAGTCTCCTTAAACGTTTGCTAATGAATTCAATTTCACTTGTAAAGATCTTGTTATATTTGAGTTGATTGAATGAAAAATAAATTGTGACATACGGACGGACAGACAGACATGACGAATCCATAAGGGTCCTATTTTTTGCCATTTGGCTGCGGAACCCCAAAAACCGACTTTAATCAAACTACTGAACCGATTTTGATGCAATTTAAATGGGACTTATTTAAAAGCATACATTTTAAAATTGTAAAATCGGTTCATAAATGACGGAGTTATTCGGTAACAAACATACAAAATACAACCGAATTGATAACCTCCTCCTTTTATGAAGTCGGTTAAAATTGAAAGCACGACTGCGCTACCGAATTAATTATAGCTAGCATCATGTGTTGACGTTAAACAAACAACAACTTTAGACTTTAATAAGCGTTGGTATTTAAAAGCTACAATGGATTATAGAAAATCACAATATGACTCTTGAAAACTTTACTCATTTTTGAGTAGTTAAGTAATTAGCCAACTTCAGATATTTTTGACTATGTTTATGTTTATCTAGACGTCAAAATTCTAAGCAACGTTATCAATATCATGCATGGTGAATATAGATAAAAAATAATATTTTCCGAAAAAATCTACATAGACGGGTTGTAATCGCGCGAAACAAAATATCGTTGAAAACACTAATAATTGAGCGTATGTATACCTCGAAATAGTTTTTTATTCAGCCAGTTAAAAGAAAAATTACATACATAGTATCATGTCTTCTTTCCTTGCGGGGTAGACAGAGCCTAGGTCTTTAAGACTTTATTGCCACATTTAGCATGATGCAGGGCGTGTAGAGGGCGTCATTCTTTTATTACTATTTAGCAAAATCTGTTATCAGAGTTGATCACTTATAGGAGTATACACGAAAAACGAGTAAAGTAATTAACAATTTCATCTTTCATATTGGATACTGGATTCAATTTTCAATATCTTCTCTGCTACGCTACTGCGTTCGGAAAAATATAAGTTCTTGTGGTTAAGATGTGGAAACATCTGTGTTGTATTAATTTTTAATTTATTTTATCTAAACAGACGGATAGATCTTTGAAAAAGCGGAGAGATCGCTCCGCTTTTTTGTGATATCTTTATTTACTTCCTTATCCTTACTAATATTATAAATGCGAAAGTGAGTTTGTTTGTTTGTTTATTTGTTTGTTTGTTTGTTTGTTTGTTTGTTACGCTTTCACGCCGTAACTACTGAACCGATCATCATGAAATTTTGCATACAAGTTCTCTGGAGTACGAAGAAGGACATAGGCTACCTTTTATCCCGGGAAAAAGTACTATTCCCGAGAGATCGACATTGACGCGGGCGGAGCCGCGGGCGAAAGCTAGTAAAATTATAAATGCGAGTTTGGAAGTATGTATGGATGTTTGTTACGCAATCACGGCAAAACAGCTGTACGGATTATGAAGAAATTTTGCACAGAAAGGGTATTATCTGGATTAACAAATATGCCTTTCATCCCGGAAAAAAGTACTTTTTCACTTGCAGTGTCACTTGCTATAGTACTAATTAATTTATGTGTATGAGTGACAGCTCCGTGGCGAAGTGGTTAACACGCCAGCCTGCGACACGGAGTGCCCGGGTTCGATCCCCGGCCAGGTCAAGATGGAAAATGATCTTTTTCAGATTGGCCTGGGTCTTGGATGTTTATCTATATATGTATTTGTTATAAAATATAGTATCGTTGAGTTAGTATCCCATAACACAAGTCTCGAACTTACCTTGGGGCTAGCTCAATCTGTGTGATTTGTCCGTATATATTTATTTATATATTTATTATTTATTTATTATTAACCACGAGGAAACTTTACTTTTGTTGAAATTAGAATACTACTGTTACTGACCACCGCTCCGGATGGTATCTGGTTCAAAGGCTTTCTATAGCTATTCAAAGAGGAAATGCCGCTGCAGTAATGGGAACCATTGAGCCGGGTACGATTGGGGTGGCGTTTTTGAAAAATTGTTTCAGAAATTGTGTGATATTTTGATTTTTTTAAATATTATTTGACATCTACACTAATATTTTTTACAAAGCAAAAGACTGTGACACTAATTTACTTATACACCTCAAGGAAACACCGAATAAATCATTTAACACAAAAAAAAATCTTAAGTGAAGTTGTATATTTTTGCAATAAACATATTATTTATTTGTTTTAACGTCAAAGAAGGACAGATAAAACTCCCTAGCGTTATGATGACATTTAATAATAACCTTAGGGTCACCTAAGGTCACCAATTTTTTTATGATTGAAAATTGCTACGAGACGTTTTTACGTTATTGTTATTAAGATTATTAAGAAGTTCCTCGAATAAATATAATTGCTATAAAAATTGGTTTCTGTAAAGTCTGTTTACTGACGATAATTTTATGTGATAACAATGGAAGAGAGATAGGTGCGTCACAAGCCGATCGCTTAGGCCGATCGTGCCTCTCTATCGCTTGTTCCGCGCTCTCGCTTGCACGCGGAACGTGACACTTTTTTGTACGTACATCCGGCGTTCATTGATTTATAAGCCGTTATCACGTCAAAAAAAAACATGTGACATGAGGACTTTCAAGGATGTGCCAAAACCTTGGTCAACTTTCTGACAACGATATTTTAAAGTTTTTTTTTTGCATTCACCAAGCTATTTATAACTCTAATTAAATTAAGAAACAAAATATGTAAAAAATTCTTCGCAGGCGGGGTTATATGCTCTGCCATTTGAGCGCAAATGGCATAGGTCATACAGGTCGCAGGTTCAAACCCCGCCCACGTGGAATTTTTTCACCACATTATATTTCTTAATGTTCTGACAACAACTCTATAAAAACATTTATCGTGTATCAAACCCCTATGGAATATCCCGCCATCCAATAAACTCTCATTACTTAAGCGATCATCTTATTAATAAATAAAGCAATACTTTTATGTCCAACTTTCCTCATTACACCTTGTCAACGCGTAATGATATATTCGCAAAGTTTTACAGAGTTTTCTCCACGACAAAATACGTTTTAACCCACTTAGCTACTTTTTCCCACAAATATCTCGCTAGTTTGAGATATGGCTGTTTGGACGTGATTCACGATGCCGGATAAGCCAGAACTAGGAGTTACCACATGCCTATAGTGCATTAACGTCATTGCTCAAGATAAACTGCTTACGCTTTGTCCAAAATGGTGATTTAAAAATGAAGCATGGTTTTGCTTTTCAACTATTGGTTTGAGGCTAATTCATATTATGGCCTTAAAAATATGTAGTTGTACTTATATTTATTTGTGACATTAACGTCATTGTTCAAGATATAGTGCTTACGCTAGCTTATTTAAGATATTGTCCAAATAGGTAGGTAATTTAAAAATGAAGCATGGTTTTGCTTTTCAACTATTGGTTTGAGGCTAATTCATATTATGGCCTTAAAAATATGTAGTTGTACTTATATTTATTTGTGACATTAACGTCATTGTTCAAGATATAGTGCTTACGCTAGCTTATTTAAGATATTGTCCAAATAGGTAGGTAATTTAAAAATGAAGCATGGTTTTGCTTTTCAACTATTGGTTTGAGGCTAATTCATATTATGGCCTTAAAAATATGTAGTTGTACTTATATTTATTTGTGACATTAACGTCATTGTTCAAGATATAGTGCTTACGCTAGCTTATTTAAGATATTGTCCAAATAGGTAGGTAATTTAAAAATGAAGCATGGTTTTGCTTTTCAACTATTGGTTTGAGGCCAATACATATTATGGACTTAAAAATATGTAGTTGTACTTATATTTATTTGTGACATTAACGTCATTGTTCAAGATATAGTGCTTACGCTAGCTTATTTAAGATATTGTCCAAATAGGTAGGTAATTTAAAAATGAAGCATGGTTTTACTTTTCAACTATTGGTTTGAGGCCAATTCATATTATGGCCTTAAAAATATGTAGTTGTACTTATATTTATTTGTGACATTAACGTCATTGTTCAAGATATAGTGCTTACGCTAGCTTATTTAAGATATTGTCCAAATAGGTAGGTAATTTAAAAATGAAGCATGGTTTTGCTTTTCAACTATTGGTTTGAGGCCAATACATATTATGGACTTAAAAATATGTAGTTGTACTTATATTTATTTGTGACATTAACGTCATTGTTCAAGATATAGTGCTTACGCTAGCTTATTTAAGATATTGTCCAAATAGGTAGGTAATTTAAAAATGAAGCATGGTTTTGCTTTTCAACTATTGGTTTGGGGCCAATACACATTATGGCCTTAAAATATATACTTCATTGTATATCCATTTATCATCCATGACAGCCATCAATGATGACAGCCGGGACCAATATGGCTTTTAAAGCACGGAGGAGTTCGAGATATTTTTATGCTACTGGCGGTCACCCATCCCAGTGGGGACCGCACCCAGAGTTGCTTAACATACGTTAACGCTAATAATGCTCAGACCTACTGAACCGTCGTCGGGCTTCTCGAACCGACTGAGTTGCACCTTCAAGGACATATTGAGCGCACATTTACCCGCTGATATTCCTCAACGTACACCTTCATATCATTTCAGGTATTTTAGCCTGATGACGTAAAGCAAATAAATTAAGTGTTATGTGACGCAACTTGACGCAAGCCTTAATGCATTAAGAGGAATTGGATATGTTTATGATATTAGGCTTAGGCTAGCTCCGTGGCGCAGCGGTCAACACGCCAGCCTGCGACACGGAGTGCCCGGGTTCGATCCCCGGCCAGGTCAAGATGGAAAATGATCTTTTTGAGATTGGCCTGGGTCTTGGATGTGTATCTATACTATATGTATTTGTTATAAAATATAGTATCGTTGAGTTAGTATCCCATAACACAAGTCTCAAACTTACTTTGGGGCTAGCTCAATGCGGTGATTTGTCCGTATATATTTATTTATTTTATTTATATTAAACTAGCTTTCGCCCGCGGCTCCGCCCGCGTTAATGTCGATCCCTCGGGAATAGTACTTTTTCCCGGGATAAAAGCCTATGTCCTTCTCCGTACTCCAGAGAACTTGTATGCAAAATTTCATGATGATCGGTTCAGTAGTTACGGCGTGAAAGCGTAACAAACAAACAAACAAAGAAACAAACAAACTCACTTTCGCATTTATAATATTAGTAAGGATAAGGATAAGGATGTGCAGGATTGAAGCTTACGTAGGCTTAATTTGGTCCTACGCACTTATTTTGTTTTACACAATATGTTATTTCTTTAATTTATTTACTAGTCTTCTCCCGCGGCTTCGCTCGCGTTAATGTCGATCCCTCGGGAACTTTTTTCCGGTATGAAGGGTTCTACCGTACTCCAGACAACGGGTATGTAAAATTTTATGACGATCGGTTCAGTAGATGGCGTGAAGGCGTAACAATCAAACTCACTTTCGCATTTGCCGGAGCTGGCCGCTAGTGGTAATTAATATAACATAGTATAAAAAAAGTCGCTTCCGCTGTCTGTTCGCTTAGACTTTTAAACTACTCAACGGATTTTAATGCGGTTTTCAGCAATAGATAGAGTGATTTAAAAGGAAGGTTTAGATGCATAATTTATCGCCCTATACTAGTATCTACATTGCACCCGTGCTAAGTCGGGGCGGGTCTCTTGTATATAATAAAGCACAATGCTTCAAACCACTATAAAATGTTAAATATAAATAATATTTCATATAAAAATCGACTTCATTGAAACTACTGCACCAATTATGATTAAATTGAAATGAAACCAACTTAAAAGCTTACCCTTTCAAACATAATTTTTTTTTTATAAAATCGCTTGATAAATGACGGGAATGCTGAGGTAACAAACATAGGTGTAAAAAAAACCGAATTGATAACCTCCTCCTTTTATGAAGTCGGTTAAAAATTTATATTTCTTTTTAAAAAAGCTATTCTAAATCGGTTTCTATATTTTTGAGTGAATCCTCAAGGTGTAATTCTCAAATACCATAATCGTTTTCAATTGTATTCCAAAGTTGGAGGATTTCTTAAGGGTTGATAAACGATTTTCAATGGAGTGCCTACGCTAATAGATTCGGTGCCTAATTTATTTTGCCTTGTGACGGTCTTTTGATAACAGTAAAAGGTTTTTTAAGTCTTAGGCCTTGAGCATTATTAAGTATTCTGTGCCTTGAGCTTTATCTACTAGGGTCTTCGATCACCAATACCAACCTAGGGTAGACATCTTTATCTCATACTGCGTGATTTTGAACCTCTGAACTATATTGAAATCCTGGAAGGAGAATCCCTAATGGAATACAGAATCGCAAGAAAAAAGGTAAAAAGCGAAAAAAATATCCGTAGAAATTTGCCCAGCTGATCGGCGACTTTGTATGGGAAACCTAATTTTTTTTTTCGATTTCCAGCTTTTTTTTAGTCTGTTTTTTGTCTTTATCCCCGACGGGGCCTAGCCTAGCTCAGGATAGGAAGTCCTGAAAGGATATGAGGAAGACTGGGGACTAGCAGTGGGGCAATATAGTTTAATAAAAAACATATTTTTATAGAATATTGATTTTATTTTCTTATTTTTCTTATATGGTGGATATATAGTTAAGAAAACTATGGCGCCATCTATGCGATGAGTCTAAAGCGCATTATACTTATATGCGTTGGAACCACCACATGCTTACATACATCCATTCCATATATACATACATAGTATCACGTCGTTTTCCTTTGCGAGGTAGACAGAGCCTAGGTCAATATGACCTTATGGCCACATTTAGCATGTTGGAGGGCGTGTAGATGGAAAACGGAGTCAAATAATAAAAGGTTGCTAACCGCATCGCTGCGTATGATTCCGCAGATTTTAGCCCTATCCTTCGATCGGCCTTTCCGATCTGCGCGGGAAGAGAAGCAGCGGACATATTCTACGTTTTTTCTTTTTTTCCAGACCAGCATGAAAGAGCTACTTCCATATATGAACACTAAATTGATACACTCCTTTTGGGTAGTCGTGTAGAAAACTTTGTACTAACTATTTACAACACTCCTCCAAGCACACAGTTTTCAAGTTAGAGGACGCTTATGAATATTTTATGGGACCTTTAAAAATATTTTAGTCTTTTAATACAAAATGAATGTTTTAATTAAAGACATAAGGACAGTTTTACGGCCTTCCGTAGCCCATTGGTTAAACGCCAGACACGCGTTATACGAGGAGCTTCGAGGTACTCGGTATTTTTTATTATGAAGCCGGAAGCTAGTTTTTTATAAAAATAAATTAAACTTGTCTAGCTAAAGTTATATTAAGCTCGCTCGATCAACGTCCTGCGACTGCGGGCAGTTGGTATTATCTGCTCTACATATATTTCAGGAAAAACTAAATTCATGTTTATTCTTTATTATTACAGCAGTATGAAGCGATATGAAGCGAATTTATTATAAAAATTAATGGAATTTCCCTTGTTAAAGTCATTTTAAAGCTGGCTTGATCCTGAGACTGTGAGCGACTGCAAGCGATTGGTATTATCTGTTCTACACTTTTATCAATCCCATTGCAAAAAAATAAATAAAGTATAGTATCGTTGAGTTAGTATCCTACGATACAAGTTAACGACTTACTGTGGGGCTAGCTCAATTTGTGTGATATGTCCCTATATATTTATTTATTTATATTTATATTTCAGACTGCTGTAAATATTTATGGATTAAAAAAATACGTTATTTACGTATTTCAAAGCTTTTTGCAAAGCTATTTGTGGAATTTATCTCCAAGCCGAATAACAGAATAACCATTGGAACATAGGAAATGATGTACGATAAATGTTAATCATAACATTGTACGCAGTGTAAAAGTTGTTCAAAAATGCAACGTAATGGCCATAAAATTAACATAAACATTTTGAACTATTGTCTAATTCCATTCAAAGCTACAACGGCGGTACATCCCAAATTACAGCCCGCGCGATTGTCTCACACACGTCCCATACAATTCATACGCGACTCATACATGCATCGCAGGCGTAGTCACGGTCCACGATATGGTTATACGGGGTGTTTAGTTAGTGTCTATGTATTGTACATTTGCATGCTGAAAACAGTTAAGTGTGTGAGACTAATAATTGTGGAAACATATCTGTAACCACATTTTTACTTTACTTAGAAAAGGAAAATTTAAAAACAAGCATTGTATATTAATATTTTAATCATAATTAAAGTTGTTTAATGACTGAATTATATCTACAAATTAATAAGTATTATAACAATGAGCGTGCAAAAATAACAACTGCCAATTTCTTTTGCCCAGCAGTGAGATATGATACGTAACAAAAACCATATAAAATACAAAATCATTAAAACTAAAAGAATTTATTACTACTTTAAGTATTAAATTCGTCGTGACTGGTGATTTATATGTTGAAATTTACTGACGACAGCTTTTTTAAATCGTAGCAGTCAATCTAATATTTGAGACTGAAAGTCAGCAGACTTAAAACGAAATGATCCATTTCGTCTCCTCTGATAATTTAACTGCTATATTTTTACAGCGTTTTTTTTTTTATTTTGAACAGTCCACCAGCCCCTCTACCTATATCTTGAAATATCTTGAAACTAAAAATAATATTAAAATTAAAATAAACATTCAGACAGACTTTAATGAAGACTTTCAGAATATACCTTTTCATATTAATATTATTTTAGCTTAAGAGAAAGATATAAGTAGAGGGCCTGGTTAGGTAACTCGATATCTTAATGTGCCTAGAGTCAATCAGCTACTTTCTTATTATCACAAAGAGGAACTTTCAGCGAAAACCTAAACTTTGACACACAACATTGGATAAGGAAAAGTTTCTTCCAAAAACTAAACTTACCTTAACTATCTTATGCATAAGTCAACTGAAAACTACGGCCTAGAAAGCAGCATTCAACTTTGAGATCACGACTTCACAACCTTCATCCTTGAAACTCTTAGATAATTTCAAATAAGTTGAAGAGTCATGAAACTACGTGCACCCAAAGTTTGACATCTGTCCCTCGACACCCTGTATAACGGTAAGTTCGTGACTACACATTTTAATATTCCTGGCGTGCAACGTTGCTATGCTTTGATAGTTCGATACGACGGTTGCTCAGGACTGCTCAATATAGCATTAGTATAAGCTATTATGTGATTTGAGGCTTTATTATGATGGAAACTGTCAATTTAAGCGAAATAAATGATAAATACTTCTTATATAACTGCCGTGTGGTATTAATAGCAAATAAAACAATGATCATTCTAAAGCTATTGTTATGTGAGCATTTTAGTTGTGGTAGAGCCACGCTACCGGCAAAATTCATTTCTGCTAGTATCATGAATGGACCGGCTCGTCCGGGGAAGTACCACACTCTCACGGAAAATCTACGTTTGAGTAGAAGCTTTACCGCTTCTATGCTTCGTTCGGTGAGTGAGAGAGCCGGTAGCGCTCCTGTTACACCCTACTGTTGCAGGCAGTTGTCCATGGGCGGGCAGCGGTGGTCGCTTACCATCAGGTGACTCGCTTGCTCGTTTGCCGTACCGTATCATCAAAAAAAAATTAAAAAAAAAACAAGTTCATCTATAAGTCGTGGACCGAAAATAAAGAAAAATAACATTGTCAATTTGTTGAAAACAAACAATCGTTACATCCTTTTTTAAGTATTTGAGATAGTAAGAAGTATATAGTAGTAAGATAGTATATACTATCTTACTACTTACTACATCCTTTTTTAAGTATTTGAGATAGTAAGAAGTATATAGTAGTAAGATAGTATATACTATCTTACTATCTTATATACTTTTTCCACGCTGGACTGGGAGAAAAGAAAAAACGTAGAGTGTACCAGCTGCTTCTCTTAGGCGATGCGGCTAGCAACTCATCACAATTTTGATTCCGTTTCCTACCTGATGTTCCCACCAACATGCTAAACGTGGCCCTCAGGTCTTTTAAACCTAGGCTAAGTCATTGTCAATTTGTTGTTGGTAAATAATCGTTGCATCTTTTATGATTGTATGATATACTAGCGGCCCGCCCCGGTTTCGCCTAGGCAGATATAGGTCTTTAGATTTTTTTTTAATTTTTCCACACATTAGGTCGATAATGTATATCGCAGTTTTTATGTTCCTATGTTTATCAGGGATGTAGGATTCTAATGGTGAAGGAATTTTTCAAATCGGTCCAGCAGTTTCGGAGCCTATTCAATACAAACAAACAAACAATTAAATCTTTCCTCTGTATAATATTAGCTTAGAAAATAAATTATTGATAAATAATTTTCTTAACGTCTTTCCTTACCTTTTTAAATCGATCTCAAATTTCACAAAAATAAGATATGGAAAATTTAACCATATAAAGTATTAAATATATCACTTATCTAAAACTGCACTTTAATGAGGCTTTTACCAATAAATAACAATGTCTTGCCAGTAAAGTTTGACTTAATTAAAATTACCATACAACACACGAAATATTAAAATGGATAGAGTCGTAATTAGAGACACTGTTGTAGTGATCATCAAAAAGTGATTAGTAATTTGAAACGTCTCTGTTTTGATCATCAAAATATGCTTCTTTAGAAATATTTTACCTTTAAAACAGCCTTGTTTACAAAGTAAAACAGACTTTAAGACTTGCGTGTTAGAATACATAGTCCAACGACACAGTGTAATGTAATTTGTCAACGGCAAAGTAAGTTTTAAATGGATAGTACAGAAAAACGGCCAAATTGAGTTCGACTCGCGCATTATAAGTTCCGTATAAGATAAAATAAAAAGAGAAGAACGGCCAAGTGCGAGCCGGAATCACACACAAAGGTTGTGTACCACCATACTAGTACATACTATTTAACTATTTCACCTTCAGTATTGATTCTATTTATTGTTATAGCAGCAATGGCTATAAACATTCTGAGAAAATTTAAAGTATATATCTGTTGCGGCTAACCTTACTTGTATTCCATAAAGTCGAATTTCGAAAGCTGACCCTCGACAGCTTTCGATATTTAAGAAGAATTGCGCACAAATGTCTAGTTTTGGTTCGGACGCTTTTTTATTGCAGACTTGCTAACCCGGAAGACGTTCTACTGTCTTAACTATAAAACCAACTGCCAAACGCCTGTCAATACGATGCTAATATTACATTTACACAAAAAGTTATGGTCGTGAAGTTTCTCATTTTTTTCCCGCGCGAATTGCTTATTACTCTTTTATAACAAACTTCTCCTAAGAAAAACAAAAACGACAAAAAATAAATTAGCCTAATCAGTCCAGCTGTTCACACGTAATGCCGTAATCAACGGGAATAGGGATTCATTAATATAGATTGTGTATCTAGTTTTTTTTATAGGTCTTTACCTGTGTAATTGGAAACAGTAAGCTTGATTTACGCATTATAAAAGTTAGAAAAAGAATAGAAAAATGACAATATTTTAATAGAGTTCTTTTCATGACCATTTTTCAATTACTGTATTCAGAAAAACAAAACAAATTGCATAATTTGTTTTGTTTTTCTGATTTCAGCATGCATATGCTGAATGTTAGTTTCAAGTTTAAATAAAAAACATGTGTTTAACCAAAAATCATAGTAATTAGGAAAAAAAAAGTAAGCGGAAAAGAATACAATTTCATAGTAAAGTTTGGACGAATGGATGAGCTAGGGAGAGCCATGTGGCGCCGTTTTCGTCCTTCGAGTACGGAACCCCAATAAGCGACAACCTGCAGTAGCCGCGACGCGGGAAGTTTACACAATGCGTCTCTATGTTCATCCAGAGACATCAATTATTTCGGGCGAGTCATAAAATGGATCGTAAACTTTTTTGATACACCCTCCGTGAAATATGGCCGGCCGCTCGTTATTTATTTATCGATAACGACAGATTTAGATAAAGGGTCATCGTCTTAGACGGTTTAACTTTTATGTTAGATTTAGACTGTTGACTTTGTTTTTTTATTAGTACTGTTGTCTATGGAAGTTTTATAGCAGGTTCCTGTAGAGTCTATATTTTTGAATTTTGTTTAATCTGTTATTGTATTTAAAGCTAAGATTTAAAGTATTATGCTTAACTGGCAGAGAATGCCATATGTCATTAAGTCTACCAAAATTTTTATTATGTATGAGTGTGTAGTTATTTCTGAAATAATAAACTGTACTTATATGAATTAAAAAAAAATATATCAAATTTACATTCGTAAATCATTCTACAGTGACAGCTTTAATGAAAGCAGAATATTGTCTTATACTAGCAACTAATTGTACGATATTGTCCGTTTATTCGTTATATGTATTGCCTATGACTCGCTTATATTAAAAGATCGTTCCAGTAGTTTTTGAGTTTATCAATTACAAACAAACACATTTTCTTTGTATTATATTAGCTAGTTAGATAGATTACTATATATACCTACCTAAATTTAAAACTGTTTTAATGTTATATGGTTATTAATCAAACATGCGGAAATGTCTATATTTAACAATGTTTAAATACCGACGAAACTTACAGATCAACGAACTGTAATGATTCAAATTTTTAAAATTGGAAATTGTGATTGAAATGGTAAAAAATAAATATATAAAATCTCTGCTGCCCCAATTGTAAAAGATTTTACAATTGGGGCAGCAGAGAAATTATTTGGATAAGCTTTATCTTTTCACCTGGAACGACTAAGGGCAGAAAAGAAGTCAGAAAAGAAGTTTTGCTGACCATAAATTGCTGCCCAACTGGCTATTTTAGCTGAACGATTACATTTTTTAGCTAACAAAAATACGAATATTCTGCTAACCGTTTGAATAACACGTAATCCTAACTAATATTATAAATGCGAAAGTGAGTTTGTTTATTTGTTTGTTTGTTTGTTACGCTTTCACGTTGTAACTACTGAACCGATCATCATGAAATTTTGCATACACGTTATCTGGGGTACGGAGAAGGACATAGGGTACATTTTATCCCGGGAAAAAGACTGTTCCCGAGGGATCGACACTGACGCGGGCGGAGCCGCGGGCGAAAGCTAGTAAATAATATTTGAGCGGCAGCGTAACATAAACCTGGCTCATCATAAAATATGAGTATCATCGAGGCAAAGGCGTCTTTTGTACGCACCCCTTTATTTTAAAGCTGTGCTTATTGCGGGGCTTTGCTTATGAATAGCTTTCTGTTGCTCGGCTCTCGAGTACATTAGCGATGTTAATATGCGATGCTCATGATCGATCCCCCATTCAATGCCTCCTTGTTTTGGTTTCAATGGCTTTGAAGTACCTCTATACGGTGGAAATCTGGGATTACTCTTTACGTTTGTCGTTAGGGGCGGTCCCCCACCTGCGTGCCGTCAGGTGTTATTTTGCCTTGATTCGTTTTTGATGGACCGCCAGCAAATAAGCACTTTTGTTTTGCCTTTTTTCGCGCAGCATTCACAGACTTAGCATTAAACAGAGCCTTTTTCCTTTATTGTCTAGGGATTGAAAGAACATTCTAAAGCCTAATTTACATAAGCAGCTCCTTTCAGTAATGCCGTCGTTAAAATCCTTTTAAAATTAAGTTTGAGTGCGGGCAGATAACATTGAGCGGAGCGCATATGATTAGAATAATAAAGAGTTTCTTACCAGCCATGTATTAAATTGTAAACGGCCTCATTCATGCATTCCTCGGGTGGAGCGTGTCCTTGGCTGTATATCGTGGATTCAATGGCTCGTAGTGATTCGCGATGGATGAAGTATAAAGCCGATCCCACCATTGTGTGTGTTCTACGCGTAGGTGCACCCTTTGTGAACGCTTCTTTGGCAAGTTTGAAAATCGAAGCTACATTTTTGATGATTCATTGCACAACCATCAGGCTGGAAGGGATTTGTGGTTGAGAAATTGTGACTTTGTTTCTACATTAATTTATTTAAATTTCCGCATAGAAATAGCTCATAGTTATTTAGAATGTGCCCATATCTTAACAACTTTCATGCTTTTTCGTAATATGTTTCTCGCAATATCATATTAATACGCAGTGTTTTATTTTCTGGCTTTGTATTTTCATTTTATAAAGAGAAAATAATAAAAAAAAAACGCATTTACGTTATATTTTGTCTAGTAGTGCTTTTTTTTTGCAGCCTTCAGGCCGACACTTGATTTATTAACACTTTACACGACACTAAACGAAACACGAAGTTTTATTGCTATAACGAGAGTTAAAACGTTATACAGCCCATTGTCTCGAAAACCAACTAGCTTTGGATAGACAGGTGACGATCAAAATTTATATTAGAGTCCCAATTTGGCTCTTAATTAATTTCTTTACAAACAAAACGAAACAGAATTCTAATAAACTAGCTGACCGGACCGACGTTTGTTCTGTTTTAACTATAAATAGGCACCAGTTGTCAAACTGTTTTATAGCACTGAATATCAAACAATTCAAAATTAAAGTGCTGAACTGGCTAGCTGAAACATGTTTCTATTCGGTCCAAGAATACTTGAATTGCAACGTTGACAATTTAGAATAATGACAATTTAATATTATATGTAATTTTATTTTACACTTATTTATTTTTTTCTACATTAATTTTATTTTATTTATAATTTGCATGCCAAAAATGGTTAAATGTATGGATATTTTATCGTAATCCAACTTAGAATACTACATTTTATTGCTAATAAAATTTCATTTAATTTCACCCGACTGGCAACACGATGCTACGGTTACATTTAAAGTTTCTTAACTCTCGTACTCGTAACTCTTCCATGCAGAAAAAAACGTAGAATGTTCCAGCTGCTTCTCTTCCCACGCAGACCGTAGAAGCCGGTTAAGGGAATGGGCGAAAATCTAAAGCCAACACGCTAAACGCGGCCATTTGGTCTTATGACCTTAGACTCTGTCTACCCAGTAAGGGATAAATACGTGATAATATGTATGTATGTAATAAGATCGTTATTGTTTCTTTTTTTTTTATTTTGCGCACATCTTACTCGATATTTTCCTTCATAAGAACCTTCTCCTGAGAAAAACAATCACGGCAAAAGAACTAGCCAAATCGGTCCAGCCTGCCGTACGTGATGCCATGACCAAAAAAAATAGAGATTCATTTTTATATACTTACCTATAGATTCAAAATAGGTTTGACGCTATCTATAAACCAAGATGGCGGAAAAATGTTTCTTCCTTATTTCCGGCATCCATATCGGTGTATACAATATTAGCAGTGGGCGGGAGGTACGATAAGCTTATGATCTGTAAACCAAGATTTTTATACAAGCTTTTATTTAACTTGCAATGTATGTTTGTTCGGGTGAAATCTTACAACTCAATCTACTTATTACCGATTCCTTATATAATAATTTGTTCCTAAACTATTCAAAAGTCGAAACCTAAGTAAAATAATATACTCGTATCCTGAATTAAATTGTGGGCTGTTGCTTGCTTTTCGTGTGTGTAAGTGGCCAACACTGGTGTCAGATTTTTTCAAGATTAAGGCATCTGACATAGACTCAGTGATGACAATCGGGACCAACGAGATATTCTTACGCCACTTGCGGGTAACCATCCTAGTGGGAACTGCACCCGGGGATACTTAACATGCGTAAGCGATAATAATGCTCTCGACTATTGGGCCATCGAGCTACTCAATTTGTGGGCTGTGGGCATGCCGACCGTGCCCACTATACTGGATCCACTCATAAGTACAAAAGCCTGCCTTTGTTTGAACAGTGACAAACAATACAACACAAACTCCTACATACCCTATTTCCTCGTATAATAACGAAGTCCCTCCTAAGAAGATTTTGCAAACAGGATTGTATTTTGTTTCTCAATACGGAAATCAAAAATAAATTGCCGCTGTCACCAAAACCAAAACATGAATTAGAGTAATCCTTTCAAGATGAGTGGATCAAAACAGCTTCACCTGCGTTACGACATTATAACACCGAGTCTCGTGGGATTATATTTATAAGGCTGCGGCTTCTGTCACAAGTGGAGCGACTTACCTATTTTGCTTGTGTCACAAAAACGAATTAATTTCTATGTAACGTATTTCTTAAATTATCTAGTAAGTATTTTGTAGTTAGCCCTAGACTATTCGTTATTCTGTGAATAACGTTGTGGGCTACATTATTAATATTTTTTTTATGTACAAATTCTAAATCGTATAAGTATTTATAATGTAGCTGTTTGTTGTTCCCAATAAATAATATAAAACTAAAATAAAAGACTTACAAAACTACTATATACTTACTTACTCATATATAAGCTATCCATATTACATGCAATTCATTAGACATACCGATTAACATATATATTGTTATAAAAAGTTACAGTGTACAGGAGCATTCAAAGATCCATTGTATATTATACCTTATCACATTGACTTAAGATTCGATGTGTTTACGTAGTCATTTTCAAGACTGTAGGTACTTGTTAAACAATTTATTACACCACCACCGCATTGCCTGTATTTGTCACAAGTTAGTCATTCGCCTTGTATAGTATATTCTCTTTAAGTATTATTTTTGAGAGATTATTATACAAAAAATGTTAGTACATTTATTAGATAGGTAACATCAATGGTTCATTTACCAGAATTTAAATTAAATACAGATTTAAATTCTGGAGATCCATGCGTTTAGATCAAGAAAAGTTCGGAATAAATACTACAGGTATTTTTTTTTTTAGGTTTAATTCAATAACCATTTTAATAATTTTTACAAAAAAAACAAAATACATCATTTATGGCGGTTTTACTGAGCCGCTCTGGTAATCTGCCTCCGCTACGTTAAATAATGCGTTCTTTTTAAAAGACTTCTTCTTGTTCTTGGCCCTAATAGCTTAATGTTCACACGATACTTATTATCAATAGCTAACTTTTTGTAACCTATTGGTTTGTCTGGTTTGTCATGTACTTTATCAAAATCAATTGATTAATATAGAGCTTTTGAATTTTGCAACAATACGGTGCATTACCCTTTCGCTTCTTGGGTAGTCCACAACCACAAAACGCACTCGCCCCCGCTTCCGCTCCGTTTAGGTTGCAGCCTTAGAAGACAGAGTTCTTGACCCTAATAGCACAATGTGTTCACACAATACTTATCATCAATAGCGCTTTTCAATAGCTCGCTTTGTGTGACCTATTGGTTTGTCATAATCAATTTATTATGACACAAGGTGTAAGGGGAGTATTGTTTGGGTGGATCATTATACTTCATTGAAACCATAAGAAGATAGCTCTTGCTAGGACCAATAGACATAAATAGAAGGTTATAAATAATGGACCAATAATAAGAGTAACTTTCTAATTTATTTTATAAATTAACTCATATAGACAAATAAGTGGCAAAAGTATTGACGAGATTTAATTTTTTTTAAGCCTTTGCAGCTAAAATTATTACCGAAAGCTTTTCTTTTTAAGGAGTTTTTTTTTCTTAAAACAAAATCGAATCATAAACAATATTTTTATTAGAGTTTTTTTGCATTAACAATGCTATTCTGATATACTGGGTGTAACAATCCTACGAAATAATATTTAAGGGGCATGATCAGTCCATAATAAACAACTTTCCCCGTGGAACAAACTTCGAAACATGAAAAGAAAAATTCGGTCTCCAATACAAAATAAGCAATCAGCTGATCAACTTTCTATGGAAAGTCAATTTTCTTTTTGTCTTTCTATATATTATTTCGCCATTTTATTACACACAATACTATTATTAAGTTAAGAAATAAGGTATAACGTTATGAAAACTAGCTGTTGCCCGCGACTTAGTCCGCGGCAATTTCTGTTATTATGATTAATTAGGCTTTTCCTTAGTATAGATGAATAATTTTACCCCGTTTTCAAAACATTTTTAATTAATGCTTCGCTCCTATTGGTCGCAGCGTGATGTTTTAAGCCTTCCTTAATAAATGGACTATCCAACACAAAAAGAATTTTCCAATTTGATCCAGTAGTTCCTAAGATTAGCGCGTTCAAAAAAAACAAACAAACAAACTCTTCAGCTTTATAATATTAGTATAGATATACACGCGGGCAAGGTTTGAACCAGTGATCTTAGGTCTATTATACAACCTATGGTCGTATGGCCTATGGCTTTTACACCTATCATATCTTATATCATAACTTAATACAACAACATACAAACATAAACAAGATATACTACAGCTAAGATAGCCAATCACGCTTGGCATCTTGTTTTAAACCTACTTCGATGTCCATTAAGTTGGTGTCGCCGCAGAATCTAGGACAACTTGCACTTAACTTAGACCAAACTTAGATAACACTTAGACTACTCGCTTTACCGCTTATAAGGTTAATGAGTTCAGTAACTACTCGCTTTCTTGCTTTTCGTGTGTGTGGCTATCAACTGACATAACTTAACGACCGTCATAGAGATGATGGCCGGGACCAAAGGTTTAACGTGTCCTCCGAAGCATGGAGGAGCTCGATAAAATTTTGTGCCCCTTTTGGTCACCCATCCCAGTGAGGACCACGCTCTGGTTGCTTTACATGCATACACGCTTATAATGCGCACGCCAACTGAGTCCACGAGCTCCTCAAATCAAGGAACTAAACTAGTGGCTCTGTGAGCTGTAGAATTATATTTATCCGAAATTTGAATTTATAACATGAATTAAAAAAGAAACGTAAGTAAAACCGTGGATCTACAATGATATCTAACGAGTTTTAAGATAGCATATATCAAAATCTTTTTTTTAAGTTTAGAAATTATAGTAAAAAACTTCTTAAAATCCTCACCCGCAGCCTGCGACACGAGGGTCCCGGGTTCTATCCCCGGTCGAATCAAGATGGAAAATGATATTTTATAGACAGGCCTGGATCTTGGATGTTTATCTATACATCTATTTGTTATAAAATATAGTATGGTTGAGTTAGTATCCCATAGCACAAGTCTCGAACTTACTTTGGGGCTAGCTCAATCTGTGTGATTTGTCCGTATATATTTATTTATTTATAACTATAAATATCCAGTCCTTTTTAGTCTCCACTGCAGGAACACGACCCTCTCTGTACTACTAGGGCCATACTTGGCCAGAACAGCCAGAGGACTTGGCCTACACTCTCCACGCTGGCCAGACGGGTTGGAGAGGTGTCTTAGATGTTTATAAGCTTTGTTTAGCTTGTATTTCCTAAGTCGCCTTCTACGACATCCACGGGAAGACTTGGAGTGGTCCTATTCTACTCTGCCGGATACCACACGGCTAAATTTTAATTAATGCTACGCTCCTATTGGTCGCAGCGTGTTTTAGGCCTTCCTTAATAAATGGACTATCTAACACAAAAAGAATTTTCCAATTTGAACCAGTAGTTCCTAAGATTAGCGCGTTCAAAAAAAACAAACAAACAAACTCTTCAGCTTTATAATATAAGTATAGATATACACGCGAGCAATCTTAGACAGCCTCCGTGGTCCAGTGGTTAAGGCGTTTGCCTGTTGACCCGGGGGTCGTGGGTTCGATTCCCACCGGAAGCATACTTTGTTTAGTTGTTTCCAGTTTGGTTAGGACATTGCAGGCTTGAATCACCTGATTGTCTGATAATAAAGATGATTCCGTGCTTCGGAAGGCACGTAAAGCCGGTGGTCCCGGCTGACATCTAGTAGTCGTTAAAGGAACCACGTCAGAGGCCAAGAGGCGGTTCCGAAGAACTCTGACACCAGGGTGTGCATGGTCGATTGACCGTGATACCTACTCGAAATGATGATGACTATAAATATGTTGCACATTGTGGTAAAGTAAGGTGCAGTAGTGTAACAGGTTTTATTTCAGCTAGGTAACAAAAAACGCTTGACATCTTGCGTTAAATCCACTTCGATGTGCATTAGGCTGGTGTCAGGGAGGGACAACTTAGACCAAACTTAGTTATCTCTCAGTCGGTTACTCGCATTGCGTCTCACCGGATGTATAAGTTCAGTTACTTGCTGATCAATGAACTTTATCACGGAAAATTTAAAAGTGCTTTCCAACTTTTCTAAGTTTGTTTGAAGTAAAAAGAACACGGCGGTTCTGATAAAAAAAAATAGAATGTAATAGTAGCCAGTAAGATGTAATTGGATCTTTACGATACTCTATACAGCCAAATACATCTCGACGTATAAAAGTTATAGGGAAAAATTCGATGTGCATTAGGTTGGTGTCGCCGCAGTATCTACTGGCAACTTGCGCTCGACTTAGACCAAACTTAGTTATCTCTTAGTTACCACTAGCTTCACGGCTCATCGGGATGACTTCAGTTACTTGCAGATCAATGAACTTAATCACGAAAAATTAAAAGTGCTTTGGTATCTTTCCTAAAACTTGTTTCTTTCAGCACATTTTAATTAATTTATTCATCTCATTTTATACATATATAATAAAATACAGGAATAATATCATACATGCACAGAATACCGAGTAAGAGTGTTGCTGTATGATTGTTCCCTTTGTTCTAACTCCTACCTTTGCAAATAAAATAACACAATCAATTACAAAAAATATACCTATTTAGTAAAAATACTCGGTGTGATGTTGTCTTTATTTAATTTTCTTTAAAGGGTATTCTAATGAACAGATAAGTTCACGGCGATCCCCTGGGGGGATCGATCTGGGGATCCTGGTGGACGACCTCAATATAATAACACAAGACATTGAAAAAAATCCATTTCAATAATTTTAACAAGTATATTACCACATATAAACAGGCTTGACATCTTGCTTGAAATCCATTTCGATGTAGATTAGGTTATCACCGCAGTATCAAGGACAACTTGCGCTCGACTTAGACCAAACTTAGTTAACTCTCACACTTGTCGCTTTACGGCTTACCAGATGAACGAGTTCGATTACATCAAGAAACTTAATTATGGAAAAGTGAAAATTAGCTTGACGTTGCAGTTATTGTGTGACAGTTATTTATTTTTTTTTCTTTTTGACTGACTTTTTAAATTCAATTTTGAATAAAAGAAACTGGACCAGTGCGAGTCAGACTCGTTTGTCGTATGGGACCATTTAATATTTATTTTAACTATTTATTTTTAAAGTGAATAAACATCTGTATATTCTGTAATTATTTCAAGCGTCTACCTATTTCCTTTATTAATATCGAGCAAAAAACGGCAAAAAACCATCTGTTGTATAGGACATGCCCCCTGATAATATTTACTGTTATAGTGGCAACAGATATACATCATCTGTGAAAATGTCAACTGTCTAGCTATCCGGTTCATGAGATACAGCCTGGTGCAGGCGGACAGACAGACATACGGATAGTGGAGTCATATTAATAGGGTCTCTTTTCACCCTTCGGGAACCCTAAAAATGGCTTGGTTTTGCGGGAATCCTGTACATGACATGCACAAAGTTCATCAGTACACATACAAATACCAAGCTTAATTAAGAATTCCAGCTTCCATCTATCTTCTATCTAAATATATATGTCGCAGGCAAATTGTATGATTTCGCGTTTTACAAACGGCGTCGTCTGTTCACAAACGCTCGCTCTTTTGGAATATGCCGAAGGCAAATTGTAAATTGCCTTGTCAGTATATAATGTGCCTTAATATTTGATAGACAATTCAATCGCCGTTTAAAAAATGACGCGGCAAATTGAAGTATTTAGTTCTTTTTCTTAACTCGCGCGGCGCTGCTAATCAAACCAAACAAATCAAACCACTGGACGGATCGGGCTTAAATTTGGCATGCAGGTAGATGTTATGTCGTAGGCATCCGCTAAGAAAGGATTTTGATCAATTCTACCCTCAAGGGGATACAATAGGTGAAAGTTTGTATGAAACTTTGTCAATTTTAAATCGATCGGGCTGAAACTGAAAGCTACTATGAAGTAGGCATCCCTTAAGAAAGGATTTTAATAATTTCCACCCCTAAGGGGATAAAATAGGTGAACGCAAGCGAAGCCGCGGGCAAAAGCTAGTTGAATATTTTTTTATGGTAACGTCGTTCTTGACGTTACAGACACGTCATTTACATTACAGAAATCGTACCTTTTTCAATGATAAATTCGTGTTTTCATGGCTGAGGGTGCTTCGGTTTGATATTTTCCGCACCGGTTTTACGAATTGCTTTCCCGGCAAATGGATTTTTATTCGCGCCTTTTGAACTTTACCAAGCGACGATGTTTCCTGATTTATGTAATGGATGATCTGTATGAGAACATATTTGGCTTTCAGGTTTGGAATCCACTGACTGTATTACGTTCGTAGATATTGTCTTTGATTGTAAACAATGTAACTAACTCCAACCCGTCTGGCCAGCGAGGAGAGTTTAGGCCAAATCCTCTGTCTGCTCTGGCCAAGTATGGCTCCGGTAGTACAGAGAGGGTCATGCTCCTGCAGTGGAGACTAAAAAGACCTGATGATGATGTAAACAATGTAATCAGAGCCCTTCGGGACGAAGGGGACCAAGTCTGGATTGAGTTTCTTTCGGCGTATTCGTCTCATCAGTGGTTGTCGAAACGCTAGTAGTATTTCTATTTTGCATACCTATTAAACAAATATAAAAAATTAAAATATGACGTCCAAAAAAAAGATCATGTATCCAATTTTGAAAAGAAAATCTATATCTTGGCTTGACTGTACCTCTTTAGGACTGACGCACATATTCCTTCTTTTATTCTATATTGAGCTTTGTGGCTCAGTGGTATTGCAAGGGTCTTTGTATCGCAGGGTTCTGGGTTCGACCCCCGGCCAGGTCAAGGTGAAAAACCAATCAATTTGTATGGGAACGTCAAAAAAATTGAGTTTCCAGCATTGGTCCGATTCGAAAAGTTGTTCATATCGACGGGCTGATTCACCCCTTCAAAGATCGGACCTGATTTTCTTTATAGATTGAACATACCTATGCGACTGTTATAAAATATGGTATCGTTGAGCTAACTATCCCACGACACAGGTTCAAAACTTACTGTGGGGCTGGCTCAATCTGTCCGATGCGTTCCTATATATTTATTTATAATTCTCACTCTACTCAATACTCGCTCTGCTTATATATATAATAAAATTAACAATGAATTAGAAATATACAACAAAACATCGTATAATTGTAAACTATTATTAACAACTTTTCTTAAACAATTTAGCTATGTCGAATTGGAAACATTTATAAATTAAACCTATTTATATATATATTTAAACCTGTATCTAAATATGTATATTATTTCATACACATCCACACATACATGTACTCACAAACCCTCACATACACATACACACACAAGTACATCCTCAAACACACACACACACACACACACTTACACAATTTTTTTTTTTTTTCTAAATATTTTCGGTTTTTGTATCTAGTTCTATAGTATGATAATGATATGGAGGAGCGGAGTCTACTGGCACAAGCATCTCTATGCTTAAAAGTATGCTCCAATAACAAATCGATAATTGTAGAACTTAGCTTACCCAATAAAGATTTTTATTTTTTATTTATTTATTATAATGACCCGTGGGCGTGGGCATCATTGGCACTTTCGCATGCGAGCGTGATTCCCACTGGTATATATCTTATGCCAGTGGGAATCACGCTCGCATTTGTGTTCCTATATGATCCAAAAGCACGCTTAAATGTCTAATGAATACCTTAACGCAGCTTTAAAACCCTAAGAGCAGTTTCTGTCACTTACACATGCGAAAAACGACTTTACAATGTTCCACCTTATTTATCAGAATAGCGTATAGGCTAGTCATACAAAAAAACTTTATAAAGGTGCCGTAACGTAACCCGACCTTTTACGATAATCCGCATTATATTTCATTGCACGGTGTATGTAGGGTGAACTCAAGGGCTACGCAAATTATCCGCTTTCATCATTTCAATGGCTTTAGAAATAATACGCGGTTAAAACAACTCAAGTGATGTACAGATATGAAGATCCACTAGTTTGAATACGGGCACATTTTGCGGCGGGCGCTCGAGAATGTAAGTTTAAATGCTGCAGCGAAGACTAAAAATGCAAAAAGTTTTACTTGTAACATTGTATGCCTTTTTATTTCCAAGTATCTTAATAATGTTATCTTAATAAATACATTTCTAATGTATATTTAGACCAAATGTTAGTAAATTATGATATTGAAATTGATCACCTATTATTTGGTACGATCACCTCCTGGCCGAAATTTGTTCCAGTACCGATGTATTAGGTAGGTAACATGCCTAAATAATTTGCACTATAATCTCTCACATCAACTTGCTTGCAAGACCGTTCCGATCCGTTTGGCTATTAGATTTCTAGGTAATTCATCGTAGAATCGTAGAAAGTGAAAGATATTACATACTAACTCGTCTCAGTCTCATACGCGGTATACATTACTTGTACATGGTATAACAGAGGATAAAATATGATAGTAATCTCGGTAGCCGATGAAGATAGGATCCCTTCACGTAATTACCATATTATGGAATATTTTTGCAAGAAATTGACCTATAAACACCCGCAAAAAACCGTTCCGATCTGGTAACCGTTGAATCTGGGCAATTCATCATAGAAAGCGAAAAGCTAAACAGATGTTCGCGCCGTCTATGCCTCATAAACTGAGAGCTTGTACACGCCTTGTCCGGAAATTGCGTAGCTTCATTGTTTGAACCGTATGGTGGGTAGGTATTAATCATTGAAATTGTCTCTGGTTCGTCTACACTTATCACAAATTGAAAAGGTGTAGATATATAGATACCACTTATCATCATTGCAAACGTAAATGTCCACTAGTGGACAAAGACCTATTCCAAAGATACTTAGTTCCATGGGAGGATATTGCCATGCTCACCACGCTTGGCAGGCAGGTTGGCGAGCGCAGTTTCTTTGGTTTCTGTGCTTTCGACACTGCTGCCCATCTGAAGCATTTTAAAGCTGGGGAAGGATAGGAATTTAATGGATTTGGAAAGGGAATAACCCTACCTAACTATATTCTTCTACGTGCCACTAATACAAAACACTTTTCTTTTAAAAAAATATTGAATATACGTTTAGCTGCTAACGCGTTTTATATAGGTAACGCTATTGTGCAATTTTTTTAATTAAATATTGAATTATGATGGTTAGTGACGATGAAGACGAGAATGTTACATACGTATTCAAGAGATACCTATTTATTCTACTTTTAAATGTCCCGGGACTCGGGAATGAACATAACTGGGAATATAGACGCAGGCAGTTAATCTCTTTTTGATATAGGACGGCAAACGAGCAAGCGAGCGTTGCCGGCCTTTTAAGGAGTTGGGGGAGAAGGACATAGGGAAGGGGAAGGATGGACCTCCGGCTCTCTCACTCGCCGTACGAAGCATAGAAACGGTAAAAAAAACTCTGACTTTCGATTCTAACTCGTCGATTTTCTATGAGAGTGTGGTAGGTACTTCCCCGGACGAGCCCGCCCATTCATGCTACTAGCAAAAATGAATTTTGCCGGTAGCGTGGCTCTACCACAACTAAAATGGTGGGTATCTTTCTATACCCTCTTTAATTTGTCCTCAGAAACAAGCTCGTCACGGTAAGTGGTTGAAGGTGAAACCGTTTGTGCCTTTATTTTTGTTTGTTTTATTCGACCTACGGCTGTATGTATGTGATTTATCCTTCTGACGTATGGAAGCAAATATATACATTATGTCATGGATTTGTACACTCTAAGGGTCCCGTACCACGTCTGCAGCGACGTGCACAGACAGTTTTAGCAAGGTAGATATGTACATTCTTAGTCTTAGGGAATGAGTAGAGATACACCGTCCACGGGCCGCCAAAAATAGCTTTATCAAAATCGACTTTAAGGAGCGTTTTCCACGTGAATTTCTTTAGGGGCACCAAGCATAATTTTTTGTTAGTAGACAGAGTTTGACTAGCTCCGTGGCGCAGCGGTCAACACGCCTGCCTGCGACACGGAGTGACCGGGTTCGATCCCCGGCCAGGTCAAGATGGAAAATGATCTTTTTCAGATTGGCCTGGGTCTTGGATGTGTATCTATATATGTATTTGTTATAATATATAGTATCGTTGCGTTAGTATCCCATAACACAAGTCTCGAACTTACATTAGGGCTAACTCAATTTGTCCGTATATATATTTATTTATTTATATTTAAAAACAAAAAGAGTGTAACTGTCTATATGGACTGCACGTCACTGCACGTCTGCCTATTACATTAGTATTAATATTCAAAAGATACAGCCCTGCAACATACGGACGGACGAAGGGCGGAGTCTTAGTAAAATGGTCCAGAATTCATACTATACTGTGATTTGGCAAAGTTTTTACGGCCGGCTGTCTGCCTGATGCCAACCAGATTTGGGTAGCACCGCGTACAAATACCTGTGACAATGGTTGTACCAACTCCACAGATTACTTGATAATCAACTGCCCTCCGTGATCCAGTGGTTAAGACGGTTGTCTGTTGACCCGGGGGTCCTGGGTTTGATTCCCACAGGAAGCATACTTTGTTTAGTTATTCCCAGTTTGGTTAGGACATTGCAGGCTTGAATCACCTGATTGTCTAATAAAGGCACGTTAAGTCGTTGGTCCCGGCTGCCATCTGGTAGTCGTTAAAGGAACCACGTCAGAGGCCGAGAGGCGGTTCCGAAGAACTCTGACATCAGGGTTTGCATGGTCGATTGACCGTGACACCTACATGAAATGATGATGAACATACTTAATTTTCCACATACGAGTATTTTTTCCCGCGCCGCCCGCTGGCATGCTAACAACTGCGCCAAGTTCTTCGATTCATTAATTTGTTTTCAAGGTAGGTTGAATGTAAAGCCTTTTAGACGTATGATTGTACACGACCAATTTATTTTCGTGTATTTTAAGCTAATATGCCAAAAGGTTTTACCGTTTGGGTTGTCGCCGTATACAATTATTTTGTCGACATTGACGAAATAATTGTATACAGTGTATACTGCGTCAAAACACTCGTTTAAAATCTAATACTTTTTGCTGGCTCCGCTCGCTTAAATATTGGTATCTCGGAATTCTCGGTAACAGTGCTTTCTTCCGAGATGAAAGAATTCTATGTTATTTTTCAAAACTCAGTCTATCTATACCTGTAGGTATTTTTAATTACCTGGCAGTGTTTTGGTGTTGGAATCGGAATCCCTAATAGAATATAAACCTGCATGAAAAAGGGTACAAATGTTGAAAAAACTTCACCGATCATCCGCTCAAATTTCTATAGAAAGTCTGATTTTTTTTTCATAATTTACCGTTTTTTAATGTGTCTGATTCTAACATTAAAATGTTGCCAGACACCTAATTAAAAATCACTCTGTATACCTAACCTGAAGAATGCCAAATCAGAATCAGAGAAAGAGAAAATAATCATAATATCCATCAACATTGAGTATGAAAAAGCCGATACTTAACTCCCAATAGAGTAATAATTGTTATAAAATTCCGGTCTATTCAACATCCATACCATAAAGTTTAAGCTCTCTTGTAGAACAAAATAAATCCCCAACGGGTACTTAGCAAAATACACGCATAAAATATGTGTTTACATCGGTGAATCAAACGCCCTAATGATTTCCCCGCGTTTAATGGAGCTTTGATGTTATTAATTGTGCCACCTGTGCAAAACCGGGGAGTGGAAGCCTATTCGGCTCCGCACTAGTGTTGTGATGTGGGGACGTGAGACCTTGAGTCTGGTTTTTGAGGAATTGTCAACAAATTTTGAATGACTTAGAAACGTCACTTGGTATCATTATTCTGTTGTTGTCTTGTAATCGATTTGCATTACATTTTTTTCTATTATTAATGTGAATTTGTGGTAATAAAGAAGTTAGTGCAGTCATAATGAACTCATAAAAAACAGTCATAAAACAGGTCACATAGTACAAGTTAAAACGCTACATATGAAATAATCAACGGTAAATGGGAGAAAAATAGCCTGAAATATTGTGTAAGTAGAATGAAGCAAGGCTTAATGTAAATTTAAGGAAGAAATTCATGGGTCATCTTTTCTATTTGCCCGCCAAGGTTTGTGTTGTTGGTACAATTAGGTATGACAAAAATCAAGAAGATAAAAAACAAAATAAATTACAATAAATATTAATATGATATGCTTTCATGCTTGTCTGGAAAAAAACACGAAGCATATACCAGCTGCTTCTCTTCCCGCGTAGGTTGTAAAAGCCGATCGAGGGAATGGGATAAACATGTTAGTAGGCGATGCGCCTGCGAACCGACACTATTTTGATTCTCTTTTCCACTTTTAGACCCACCAACATGCTAAACGTAGCCTTTAGGCCTTCAAACCCTTGGCTCTGTAAAGTAAGGAAAAATACGTGATAGTATATGTTTTAGCTAAATGTTTTTAATATTCTATTAAGTACATTAAAAACATATAGCAACAAGTTCATCGGAATTAGAGGAAAAGACTAATTTTGTCTCAGTGTAGTCTCAAAATCTTCATACATTCAACATTGTTAGGTACCTACGTAGTCTAAGTACAACACTAGTTGTAACCCTTATAGATTACACGCTACCTGCTCGTGAGGGTTAAAACTGGTGAATTGCGGTAATGTGTTTTGATCTGCGGTATTAACCGATACATTTTCAATTACTTTGCTTTTTTATAGTTAAATTGCGAACTGTAGACAAATTAATTGGATTTTTGCGTTTTATTACCACACGGAGTAATTTAATGTATTGTGATTGCATTTTATATTTATCAGGCGTTTAGATAAATGGAATAGGAAAATGATTTTCCTATAAGTATCTCATAATCAGTGCCGGTTTGGCCTATAAGAAAATTAAGGAATTGCTTAGGGCATCTTGTTTTGCACTGCATTAGCAAAGCCGAATTTCCCTATAGGCAAACAAGGCAATTGACCAGTGGCGTAACTTATAGCATTTGGGGCCCGTGTTTAATTCATACAATGAGCCCTTGAGAGTTTGAGTTCAGCTTCGGCCGCTTCCTGCTAGTATAGCTTTAAAAATATGGCCATAAGGTCTTAGAGACCTAGGCTCTGCTACCCCGCAAGGAAAAAAGAAGTGATACTATGAATGTATGTATGTATGATTAGCACTAGGCAAATGTTTTCTTCATTATTCTCAGCAATAGTAAGGCTTTCACGCTCACTGTGTTACACAAAGAGTATTTCTTGCCAATTCTATTAGTATTAGTAGATTGTTATTACCTTTCCACTGACGAACAAACCGAAAAAAGTGTGCAAGCTGACTTATTTGATTATTATAATAGGTAGGTACTGTAGGCTTACATTAAATCATTTTGTAGCTCTTTTTTCATAAAAATAATCTATTATTATATCCTACGTTAGTTCTTTGCCTACACTTATGATTATTAAAATAAAAGTTTAATCAAATGCAAAAAAAAATCGTCTAACACTGTTCTGGTATAAATCAACGTAGGTGTTTCAATTGCTTTCGCAATTTCGCTAAAATATACCTACTTAAATTGCAAATATCGGTTGATCAAACAAGGTAATTGGATAGTGCCTAAATAGATTGGTTTTTGTTTTGTTTTGATTACCACACGGGTCAGTGGAATCAATCTATTTGTTAATTGCTCTATAGTTTTACCAGGCGCTTTGCAAACATCTGTAGCCAATATCTCTTTATAATAAATTGTATCTGTTTAAGTATACCTGGTTTAATACTGTTCATTAAAAATTACGACGAATGTAGATATTTTTATCTATACTTCCATATCCATACTAATATTATAAATGCGAAAGTAACTCTGTCTAAACTAATCATGGCTAAATCGTTCTGGACCCTTAAAAGGTTGATTCAGCCCATCGATATGTACAATTTTTCCTATGGGACCAATGCTGGAAACTTATTACGGCATCAGTTAGATAATCAAAAATTATTAGACACGTATTTATTCTTTTGTCAATTAAACAAAACATATAAAGATATAGCCACACTTTTTAGCAAACTTGACGCCACAAGCCTCCAAATAAAAAGTTTTTTTTTCTTTTCTTAATTTATTTGGCCCTCGAACTTAATTCACAAGCTTATTTTAACCAGTGTCTAGTTAATCTTCGAGTTATTCTTGTGTATCAACGAAATGATAGTGTAATTCATTTCGTTGATACATGATGAACTGATTCTACGGAGCCACTGGTTTGATCATATACGACGCAAAAAGGCGAGCAAACACCAGCCCGCTAAGTAAATCTCACTACAGCCGCACCATGACACTTTATTTTAGTTATTCCACACATTTTTATAAACATGGGCATCTATAACACCCAATTACACCGACTTCAGATAATAAACTCCACTAGAAACAATTTTCAAAACAATCCAAAACAAAAACCGTGTAGTCCGTTTAAATTCCCGCCAAGAACTCTCATTTATAAAGTTTGACGCGCTATAAGTATCTTCTTATTTTTTTTTGTTTTTAATTGCCAATAGAAAAAATAATTGTCTAATATTTTTCATTATCGAACTGATGGACTAATTTTAAAGCACTTAAGGTAGGATAGCTTAAGCGCTTTGTTTTAACAAAGCGCTCCTTCGCTACCCAAAGAATAAAAAGAAAATTTTCTCACTGTCGAATTATTTGAACATAAAAACACGGCTAATCTGTTAATTGTTACAAAATTATTTCATTTACATATTTTAACAAAAATGGATATGATAAACAATCGTAACTGCTTTAAAGCGTTTAATTTTCATTAATCGTAAAGTTTAAGAAATCGAGTATCACTCGATGATCGTATCGATTATAAGATCATCGAGTGATATTAATTTAACGATAATAGTCGTTTTTGATTGCAGAGCTTTTATTACGTATTATAATGTCTATAAAGCTGATGAGAGATACACCACGTAGTAAGAGGCTATAAAACATTTCTGCAAACACAACCAAGTGCCGTGCTTTCCTGGATCCGGATTTATTACCGCATCCTTCATATTTTTGCTTAACAAGCATGTTTGTTGCGAAGGTCCAGGCTAGGATACATATCCCCCGTTCGTTCCCTCGTGTTTTGACTAACGACTGAAGAATTTTAGTTCACTAATTACTACTAGCAAAAAGCGGTGCTTTGTGGGGTTTCGCGATTTTAGATCTATCGCGATCTAGACATGAATTGAGATTACTATCCTGATTACTAGTACTTATTTTGTGGTACTATGTTAAAGCCCAAACATAATGGAGTAATAGCTTATACAGGTTGTTGGAGGTATACAACTTATTTTTGCCGCCATTTTGTTTTGGCGGAAATTATGACAGTTGTTGTATAAAAATTTATTGTGTAAACGGCAAATTTGTTATGGAGTCTATAACGACGGAAAAACGTGTTTTAATTATTAAAACATTTTTAGAATCATTAAAAAGAAATTTTACCGGTAGATTAATTTCGGGAAACGGTGTCTTCTTTTTCCTCGCCTTTTACTATTTGTGTTAGGCTCTGTATGTCAACTCTCTCCAAATTTTTCTATTATCCACTAGCGGCAGTAGCTCCCCGTTCTTGCATATTATTGCTCACACATTCCCTCCACGACTTTTTCGGCCTCCCCTTTTCTTTCTATCCTGTTACATTGAAGTGTAACATCTTTTTAGCCAGATGATCAGCATCCCTCCTCTCGACAAGGCCATACCAGGTCAAAAGATGGCTCTTTATTTTGTCCACTATTGATGCGACTTTAAGGTTTCATCTTACATAGTCAATCCGGATCTTGTCCATTCTTGTTACTCCACACATCCACCGCAACATTCTCATTTCAGCCACATGCATCTTATGTCCGTCCGTCTTTTTGGTTGCTCAACACTTCGATCCTTCGATACAATAAAGCTGGCCATATATTTTAAAAAAGAATACTTCATATTAAATAAAATTACAAAACTAAAGTGTATACCTGTTATTTGGCCACTCTGTAGTAAAGCGTACAACAAACACGCAATAAATTGTGGGATAGCGTTAAGGCTCACTTCACTTGCTTGATTACTATTTAAAATAAAGTTTGCTTATCCACGCCCTTACTGAACCGATCGTCGTAAAAATTTTATACCCGTTTATTTGAGGTACGGAGAAGGACGTACATACCATACACAGTACATTATATCCCGGGGAAGAGTACTGTTCCCGAGGATCGACACTGACGCGGGCGGAGCCGCGGGTGAAAGCACTTCTCGAACATAGTAATAATTATTGCTGTGTTTTAAACCGCTATAATTTATTTATACATATGAATATTAATTTATATGATGATATCACGAGTCATGAAAAGAAATGGTCTGAAGTGGCACAAAGTAGGGATGTTTGGAAGGAAATGGGGGAGACCTTTGCCCAGCAGAGGGACAATATAGGTTAATAAAAAAAAAAATTATACCAAAACGAACACAAACATTTCGCTCAATTAAGTAAAACCGTATGAAAAAAGTATACAAATTTATAAATGTTTGTGAACTTAAAACATATTAAATACCTATTAATAAATTTACTATAGACTATACTAATCGTAAATTAAGGTAATGAATGGAAAAGCAAAAGGGTCCACACCACACGAATAAATCTAAATTAGATTGATAGTTTCAATAGAGAAGGGATGCTAGGGAAGGTATTTACTAGACAAAACTTACCTTTTGGGTTAGTACAGTGGGAGACAAAGTTAGGTACTTGATGTCAGTTAGATAGGTAGGTACTTATACATAATTTCAAGAAGCTTATTGGAGACGCACAATAAGAATTGGCCGTATTATGAGTACATACCTATACTTAATATTAAACCTATGTAATGGTACGTAGAAAGTTTGAGACTCAGAAAAAGACATAGGCTCGTTTTTATCCCGGAAATCATCGTTTAAAGGGGTTGAAAAGGGACATACATGTATTTCCTTTTTCAACCCCTTTAAAAACTGAATATATAGTATAGTATCACGTCTTTTTCACTTGCAGGGTAAACAGAGCCCATGTCTATAAGACCTTATGGCCACATTAAGCATGTTGGAGGGCGTGTAGATGGAAAACGGAATCAAAATAGTGATGGGTTGCTAGTTGCATCGCCTGATGACATGATTCCGCAGATTTTAGTCCAATCCCTCGATCGGCTTTTACGTTCTGCGCGGGAAGAGAAGCAGCTGACACATTCTACGTTTTTTATTATCTCCCAGACCATGGAAGAGGAAAAGAGAAATGAAGAGATATTATTTAAATTTGGATATTATTGTATCTCTTTTTGAACTTCATACATATTATATCAAAAGCTAGCTCCGTGGCGTAGTGGTTAACACGCCAGCCCGCGACACGAGAGTTGGTTTGATCCCCGATCAGGTCATGACGGAAAACGATCTTTTTCAGATGGACTTGGGTCTTGGATGTTTATCTAAGTATATAAGTATCTGAGAGTGAGTTGTATGATTAAGTATCCTAGTTGAGTATACTTAATCATACAACTCACGTAGTAGTTGAGTAAGTATCCTACGAAACAAGTTCTCAACCAAACACGGTTCACAAGTTACTGTGGGACTAGCTCAATTTGTATGATATGTCCCTATATATTTTATTTACAAAATCGATAAACTACTAGCGTTTCAGAACGACCACTACTAAGAAGAATACGCCGAAAGAAACAGTCCAGTCGGATGAAATCCAGGGGTTTAATATTGTATTAATAATGAAATTTGAATGAATGAAATTATGGATAGAAGAAAAATTTACAATTTAAAAATATTCAAAATGACTGTGATGTAATCTTTAGTCTACAAATTGATAGACAGGTACGTTCATTAGATATAATTTAAGTTTACCTATGTATTTTCTCGATAAGTGAATTGTGTTATTCTTCTGAGAAAATAAATTCTGTAAACTTTAAATATTCAGAATACTCGTAACGCGTAAAAAAGAACAAGCGTATACGATTTTTTTAAATAGCTCGCTTGAATACTTGATTGTTTGATTTGAGAGCGCGCTCCCTGTGGAGTTCCGTATGCGAAATGTGCATTGTGCAGTATATTTTGAGTGCTTTTTATTGCATTGAACCTGATGTTGTCCTGTCCACTCTAATCCACTGAACAAACCCATCAGTTGATTTGATTCGTTATTTTTTCCACAATCCGTTGATGCTTTAAGTACCTTCTGGTGTTATCTACACTAATATATAGGGGCAATTAAAACCATAAGTAAAATTTTTAAGAAGTGATTAACACCACGAACCTGAACAGACTTCATTATGGGACCAACTTCGGCATAGCGAAGAAAGTATCTGCTGTTTAATACAAAACTGGAATCTACTTGGCCAAAAATCGATGAAACAGTTTTTTTAGCAATGTCGGAGTTGGTCCCTCAATGAAAGTTGTTCAGATACGTGGCCTGAGTCTTCTTAAATGTTTGCTCATGACTCCAATTTCATCTGTATAATAAAGTGTTTGTATTGAATAGGCTCCGAAACTACTGGACTGATTTGAAAAATTTCTTCACCATTATGATTCTACATTGTCCCTGATGAACATAGGCTACATAGTTAAACACTTATTACACGCAAAGCTGGGAAGTGTAAAAGTATAAACAAAGATCGGGTTGCGACATGAAGTATATTTTATTTTTACACTGACACCATTCTCTATGACACATATAGTTTTCTAAAACTAAGGCATAACCATCCACCTACAATTCCCCTTTTTTGAAATAACATAAAATTAACATAAAATAAAAATATAGGCATTCATTTCCTTTTCAATAAAAAAAAAATTAGGTGTATGTCAAATATAAAACCAAAACAAACACAAATAAAAAAAAAATAAAAAATACTTGATAACTTATCACAAATTTCCATAGTAACAAAACTAACTACTTACATACATACACATGGCGCCAGATTTGCGCTTTATTCTGCAGGAGCGGAGAAACCCCATCGATCAGGAGGACGAACTATCCTGCCATAACGAGTACAATAATAATTATTAGTATTAGCTGATTGGGGTGGTAAACTAGAGATAACCGATTCATTATTTTCATTCAACTCAGACCTTGGACAGATATCATCATAACATCTATAATTGTCTACATTAGGTCTGTTTATGGAGTCTTTTATCAAATGTATCCTATTTCGGCGTAATATATTGCCATTATTCATTTTTACTAAGTATGATCGAATTCCAGATAATCCTGTTACAATTCCAGGGACCCATAATTTACCATTCCTAACTTTAACTTTTTCACCAATTTTAAGCGGACACAAATTCCTACTCCCTTTATCATAATAGTATTTTTGCGTTTCTTGACGTTTTTTTATTTATTTATTACATCATTATGAATTTTTGGAAAGAAAAATTCTGGTGAACATGGGATTATGCTACGGAGTTTTCTATTATACAATAGTTCAGCCGGTGAGGGAATATCAACACTTATGGGGGTATTTAAATATTCTAACAATGCCAAATTAAAATCTCTCCTATCATACTCCGTCTTTTTCATGATGTTTTTGACTGTCTGAATGGCCCTTTCGACCTGACCATTTGATTGCGAAAATCTTGAAGACGATGTTATATGTCCAAATTTCCAAGCATAAGAAAATTCTTTAAAAGATTTAGACGAAAATTCTGGACCATTATCTGATATTACAACTTCTGGAATTCCTTGTCTACGAAAAATATTTTTTAATTTATTAATAATAATATCAGATCTCAATGAGTTTAATTTAGATAACTCAACAAACTTACTAAAATAATCAACTACTAAAATAAATGACTTATTGCCAAAATGAAATAGGTCTACACCTACTTTGTTCCAGGGTCGGTTTGGTATTTCATGTGATATTAATTTTTTTTTTTTTTTTTTTTTTTTTGTTGTTAAACGTTTTTATTTTAATTAAATATTTGGACTAGTATAACTGTATAATATGTACACTAAATAAAAGTTATCTATAAATAAAAAATGTCACGCAGATCATTGCCTTCCGGTAGAGTGCCTAAAAGGCTGGCCGCATTGCCACGTTGGATGGCAATGCTAATGCGTTGTGCAAAAAAATTGCCAGCCCTTTGGTCACCAGATACCTCGACCAGTCGCTTATTTATGGTTTTAAATAATTTATGAGCTGAAGGGCCCCACGGACCCATAGTCTCCACCCCAAACGGCTCAAATATGTAGCCATTGCCAAGGCATGCATATTTGTGACGTTTGAGGGACTCGGCGGTGGCCGCAGCTGCGCCAGCCTTAGAACTAGTGCCATGGAGGTGGGAAGGCGCGAGTGTGTCAACACACGTGGCGTCCCACACTAATGGCCTCCCCAATCTCCAGGGCACAAGAGTCATGCCATCTGGTCTCTTGCCATCATCTCGCGCCAGGCCATTTGGTTCCAAAACAGCTGGCAGGTCGATGGTGACAAGAGCACGGTGGATAATGTTGTTCAGGTTGGCATGGCGAGCTATGCGGCCAGCGCTCCTGGAGCATGAAAGTCCGTGGCGTCCAAACTGGTCGACAGCATCACCGCAGAGGCAATGATGCGGGACATTAGTGACGGCTCCTAAACGTAGACACGTCGCTAAGCGGAAGGTGTGGTCATCTAGGAATGTACCCAGGTTATAAGATGGTAAAGCCTGCAACCATAAACCAGACTCCCACTCAGCAGTTGCAAGGAGACGAGCGCACTCAGCAGGGTTGCTGTCAGAAGATTTAAGGAGATTACTCTGAACAACCCTGCATAACGGCTCGTCCCACTGCCTCTGCGAAGAAGGAATGTCGGGAAATTTTGAATTTAGACTTACCTCTGACCAAACTATTTTGGCCTCCGCCACATAGGGAATTTCATATGTAGGTTGTTTAAGGATATTTTGAAAGAGGTTTTCTACACTATGAACAGAGGACAAAAAAGCAGGAAGGGCAACACTGGAAATTTTGCGTATTCCAAGCCCCCCTAACCTGACGGGTAAGGAGGCTTGGTCCCAAATACGTTGGTTACTTAAATCAATATTCAGAATTGATGATAACGAATTTCTTATAACATCATCTAATTTTGAAAGGAGGTCCGGGTATTTCCACAGATGACTGCATCGGAGATTATATGTAAAATTGGGCACGAACAGACAATATTTTAATATCGTGAAAGCAAAATGAGAATGTATACTCGCAAGGCGGTCGGCGGCCAGTTGAAAATTTTGAATTTTGTCCTGAATGAAATTTGGAAACGATTCGTCAAATACGGGGGATCCTAAGAGACGGAGTGTGGACTTGTCAATAATTTTAATATTGGGGGCTAATGAATTAAATTGTGAGATAATTTTGATTTTTGATAGCAGTGGCAGGTCCTCATCTAAATATAGTTCGTTGATATTAATGGTTCTTTAGAATTATTTTTTCTGTAAGTCAAACATGTCTGACAATTAGATAAATAGTCTTGTAATTGAGAACTCATATTTGGCCAATACATTATTTCACGTGCTCTTAGTTTACATTTTTCTATACCCAAATGACTACTATGAAGTTTTACTAGCATTTCTCGACGCATGCATTTAGGAATAACTACTCTGCTACCTTTCCAGACTATTCCAAAATTCACCGTTAATTCCTCTTTACTGTCCCAATAACATTTAAGGCTGTCATCTAACTTGTTTTTCTCATTAGGCCAACCATTTTTAATTATTTTTATTACCTCCTGTAATTCATTATCATAATGAGTACATTTTTGAATTTGTAGAAAATGCGAATCTGTTAACGGATTAGTCGACGTCAATGCACACACTTGTGCTTGCGCACTAAGATGATCTCTAGGCGTTGTATGTACTACTTGGCCGGCCGCAACCGCGCGTGATAAGGTGTCAGCCAAGTAAAGATACCTGCCAGGTTTGTACACAAGTTTAAATGTATATGGTTGCAATCGAATCAACATTCTTTGAAGCCTAGATGGAGCAGTCACTAACGGTTTTGTTATTATATTAACTAATGGTTTATGATCTGTCTTTATGGTTACATCTGACCGACCATAAATATACATATAAAAACGTTCACATGCAAAGACACATGCAAATAATTCTTTTTCTATTTGTGCATATGCCTGTTCAGTTTTTGTTAATGCCTTTGATGCGTAGCATACAGGTAAATTATTTTGCATAAGACAAGCACCCAAACCGGTTTTACTTGCATCTACTGAAATAACGACCGGTTTATTTATATCATAGTATTGTAATACTGGTGGATTAACTAAATCATTCTTTATATCTCTAAAACTCTTCTCATGAATTGGATCCAACACCCACTGTATATCCTTCTTTAACAATTCTCTAAGTTTGTAAGTTTTATCTGATAAGTTAGGAACGAAATTATTTACATATGTAACAAGACCTAAAAACCTTTCCAAGTCTTTTACATTTTTTGGACTAGGCATATCTTTTATAGCTGTCAAGTGAGAATCATCGGGCAATATCCCGTTTTCAGTTATTTTGTGTCCTAAGTATTTAATTTCTTTTAAACCTATTTTACATTTGGCTTTATTTAATTTTATATTTATTTTTCGACATCTTTCTAGAACCTTTTTTAATCTTTGATCATGAATTTCTTTTGTAGGCCCAAAAACTAACAAATCATCAACGAATAGTACTACTCCTTCAAGGTCATCAAACTGCTGATATAACCGTTTATGGAAAATTTCTGAAGCTGATGATATTCCAAATGGCAAACGTAAAAATTTGAATCTTCCAAAAATTGTATTAAATGTACACAACTCTGAGCTCTCTGAATTTAATTTAATCTGCCAGAATCCATATTTTGCATCAAGTATACTAAAGTATTTTGCACCTGATAAGTATGTTGATATCTCTTCAAATGTTGGCAATTTAAAATGTTCTCTTTTTATTGCATTATTCAATTCACGAGGATCTAGACATATGCGTAAATCTCCATTTGGTTTTTTTACTATGACAACGTTATTAACCCAATCCGTGGGTCCTTCTACTTTAGAAATTATACCTTCTTTTTGCATTTCTTCTAGTTTCTCTTTAACTTTTTCTCTTATAGCTACTGGCAATTTCCTTGGAGGATTTATAACAGGCTTTGCATCATTATTTAATAAAATTTTATATTCCTCCGGTAAACAACCTATACCTTCAAAGATATCTGCGAATTCTTCTAATAACTTGTAACTATCACTAAATCCACTAACTGTCATTACTCTTTTAATTAGATTCAGTTCCTCACATCAGCAACAAAAAATTTTAAAAAATAATTGTTATTTTTATATTCAACTTTTAAATAGCATTTGCCAATCACAGAAATACCATTTCCAGAATAAGCTCTCAATTTCATTGATGTATCAATTAAATCCTTATCGTTAATATTTAACATATTCAGAAACCTTTTCTGTATAACATTAACATCAGCTCCAGTGTCAAGCTTAAAATGTAAAAAAATATTATTGAGCTTTAATTTAACAACCCAATCGCTACAAGATTTATCAATCTGAAAAATTACCTGATCGTTGATGTCTCTTTGCACTGCATACAAACGACCCCTGCAACTGCGTGCAAAACGATTCATACGGTGGCATCGGTTACATTTTTGACCATACGCTGGGCAATTATTCATTCTATGAACTGTACCACATTTACCACATCTTCTTTCTTTATTTTGGTTATAATCCGGAACATACATTTCGTTATGTGACTTCTGGCTAAAGCCACTTCCGTTTCCATCGCCACGTGCCTGTTTGAGATAGCCTGGATACTTTTGTCTCGTGTTTTGTTGATGATAACGCCAGTCTTTATTAATGATGTCTAAACTTTGTTCGCTATTAGTATTTTTAGTCATCTCATGAACTTGGTGATCTTGATTTTCACTTTTAATAGTCTGGGCTTGTTTGTGAGACATTTCCGCCAGTCGACAAATGTCCAAAGCTTTGGATAAAGTTACGTCTGGTTCTCGCAACAATCTCTCTGATAGAGATATGTCCCGTATTCCACAAATCAATCTACTGCACACCAACTCATCACGAAGTTCCTTAAACTCACAATCCGCCGCCATTTTGTTTAGCTCAAACATATACTGTTCAATTGATTCAAATTCTTTTTGTTCTCTTTTAAAAAATTTGTGTCTTTCAACTGCTAAATTCTTCTTAGGAATAAAATATTCGTCAAACTGTTTCAGCAAGTCTTGAATACTTTTACTTTCCTCCTTAAACTGTTCATAAACTTCACGGCACTTTTCGCCAATTACATGCAAAAGAATATTGACTTGCACCTTACTATCTCTTTTTGCCAATTCACACGCTTCATAATAAATCTGGAAGGCCTTTTTCCAATTTGTCCATTGTCGACTTAAATTCCCTGAAGATATGTTGTCAATATCGTTTTCAAATTGAAACGGTTGTGGCGGTTGCAAAACTGACTCCATTTTGATTGACCTTTGTCCCAAATATTTTTTTACTCTCTATGTATATTTCACTTCACAGTACCATATCTTTTCTTTTTATGCTTTATTTTCTACGGTTCGCATGTTTATTTTATTTAAATTACCGAACTGCGCCATGTAAAGGTATAAACAAAGATCGGGTTGCGACATGAAGTATATTTTATTTTTACACTGACACCATTCTCTATGACACATATAGTTTTCTAAAACTAAGGCATAACCATCCACCTACAGGAAGGGCTAATAGATATGTATTGAAAACGGGTCACTCACGTGCTATTTCGTCAAGATTGCCTACTATAGTTTCAGACTCGTCAGGATTTGTCAAGGCAATTGCGGGACACGCCCTTATATTAACTTCTGCTGCAGTTAAAGGCATTGTTGTTTAATTTTCCTTTTCCACTAATTATTCAAAGAGATTATGCAAATATAATTCTAAGATTTGCATCTTCGAACGAACAGTATTGATTATGAAAATTCTGTGTCTTGAATGTGATTTTCTGTAAGGTTGATCCAATTTATTTTAAAAATGTAATACTTAAGATTCATTTCTTCATTCACATTTAAGCGCAAATAATTTAAAGATTGACACACATACGATTAGGTCAAAAAATTTATATACCGCGTGATTTTGAACCTCTGAACTATATTGAAATCCTGGAGTCAGAAGCCCTAATGAAATATAGAATTGCAAGAAAAATAGCGGAAAATCGATAAAAATAATTAGGTTTCCCATACAAAGTCGCCGATCAGCTGGACGAATTTCTATAGAAGGTCAAAATTTTTTTTCGTTTTTTACCTTTTTTTCTTGCAATTCTGTATTCCATTAGGGCTCCTGATTCCAGGATTTCAGTATAGTTCAGAGGTTCAAAATCACGCGGTATTTAGTTACAAATTTTAAGAAATGGAATTTTATGTTTTGACATTTTCAAATATTTTTTTTAATGAAAATCTCTGTATTTTGTATAGAGTATTTTGTTTTTTTTTTTACATTTGCTTATAAGCATTTTTAGCTTATGGGTGCCAGCCCTTAAAGTATTTGCCCTTTATAAAATATCGTGAATAAGAAAGCAGCTACTGTTATACATTTAATATGACATTACCCTTACGTAAATTTTCTTTTGTTGCAGCCTGTCGGCATCTACCCTGGGAAGTACGAGTGGGCGAACGAGAACAGCCCAGTGGGGGGCGACTGCTCCATCTGGGTGAAGGCTGCGACCCTGCAGCTTGACGATGGCCAGTGGCAGTGCCAGGTCACCGCCAGCAACTACGATGTCCCGGTACATTAAACTTTTACATTGTTTTCAACCGACTTTAATAAAGGACGTAATATTTTATGTTTTTTTATCTATGTCCCTCGATTACTCGAAGAGGCCTGGGTCGATATGGTAAATTATTTTTTGATAGAAGGGGTAATACTTCCAAATTGGACCCATGGCATGATCTACAATGTGTAAACAAAACCCTGTCTGATCCTTGAAGGGGTAATTCAGCCCGTCGATATGAACAACTTTTTCTATGGGATCAAAACTGGGAACTAAAAAAAGAACATTTTACAAACATAATGGTCGGCTGTCGCGGTCAATTTGTAAAAAAATGTTGAGTTCCCAGCATTGGTCCCATAGGAAAATTTGCTCATAACGATGGGCTAAATAATCTCTTCAAAGATCGGATAGGATTTTGTTTACATATTGTATTCCTTCAAAAGACAGGTTAATTCCTATTTAACTGGCCTGAAGCGCTCTGTTATCAACTCTGATGTTGCAGACGTCCATGGGTAATACGAATCATCAGCAATTTTTTTATGCTTGTCTGCACGAATAAAAACAAAAAAAAACGGAGTTTAAGAAGAACTTCCTTTTTACAGGATTCCCTTTCGAGCCCTCCAGCAACTTTGGCAGTGCGAGAGCCGCCTCACAACCCTCGGATCTGGTTTAACGGCTCCCAAGTCATGAACGGCCAAAACATTACTATCCCAGCTGGATCGAGAGCCTCCGTCTCCTGCGAGGCTAGATTCGGAAACCCACCAGCCTATATTGAGTGGTATTTAGGTAAGTCTTTCCCGGGTTCTTTTGTTTATTATTCCTTTGCTTCTCTTCAAGTTCCTATCACTTGTATCACGTAAAGCAGATATATTAAAGTAATAAGGAGAAGCGATTATAAAAAGGGCAATATTAATAATATGACAGCTCCGTGGCGCAGTGGTTAACACGCCAGCCTGCGACACGGAGTGCCCGGGTTCGATCCCCGGCCAGGTCAAGATGGAAAATGATCTTTTTCAGATTGGCCTGGGTCTTGGATGTTTTTCTATATATGTATTTGTTATAAAATATAGTATCGGTGAGTTAGTATCCCATAACACAAGTCTCGAACTTACCTTTAGGCTAGCTCAATCTGTGTGATTTGTCCATATATATTTTTATTTATTTGCAATCTTTATGGAACATGTTGTTAGTTTGTTTGTTTTTCCTCTGTTTAAGTATCCAAAACTGATGTTTAGGCTGCGTAAAGGCATCTATCTAACATAGCTTAACGATGAATGAATACAGCCGGTACCAACGGCTACGTGTCTTCCAAAGCACGGAGAGCTCGAGATATTTTTATGCGATTTACGGTCACCCATCCCGATAGGGGACCACACCCAGGGCTGCTTAACATACGTAAGCGCCAATAATGGTCACAACTCCTGAACCATCGGGCTTCTCCTGTAACATGTTGAATAGAATGGACATGGATATTATTAAATTTTAGTACTTTCTTAAACGCCTCCCTGAAGTTCTTTGTACCTAAGGCATAAATGGTACAGTGCCTCTACTAAGGACAACAAAATACCCTAAAGGATATCTATCATACTAGTGCTTTTTCATTTCAGAAAAAGAACGGCTAACAGCGTGGAGCCAGACCAATACCACAGAGATGGAGAAACCCCGTCGATGGGCTGCAAGATCCACCTTAGAACTGGGAGCGACGAGGTCTGCCCATGGCAGGCAGCTGGAATGCCGGGCCCACCATCCGTCCTACAAACCACCTTACTACAAGAACTCCTTCGCTCTTCTCGACGTCACTTGTAAGTGTCCCCTTAGAGCTGAGAGCGAGGCGGTCTGCCCACACTGATAACTGGATTGCCGTGCTTACCACCCGTCTTACGAACTATCCTACTACAAGAACTTCTCTCTTTTTGACGTCTCTTGTAAGTTTTCTTATATATGAATTTCACATAAAAGTCCCCATTGAACTCAGACCGAGGTGGTCTTTCCACGCAGACAACTAGAACACCGTACATGCTACCCGTCCTACAAACTACGTTACTAAAAGAACTCCTCCTCTCTTCTTGATGATACTAGTAAGTGTTCTCATATATGGATTTTACATAGAAGTCCCCATTGAATTGAGGGCGAGGCGGCCTGCCCACGCAGTCAACTTGAATGTCGTTATAGAAAAAGTTTACTCCAACAAGTTTTTCGTTCTTCTTGACGCGACTTCTTTCTATATGATAATCTTCTTTATGATTGAAGATATAGTACAATAGTGCAACACAAACCACAACTAGTCGCAAAACCTATTTTTATACCGCCGATACTGATTTTCTGAGCTGCTGTGCATCATGTTTTAACAACAGCAGCTGGTGGTACGGTTTACGGTAATTCCAGTCCTCTCAGAAAGAGATTTCCAGAATTAGTGATAGTTATGATTGGTTTACCTGTTTTTCATGATTGTTTTTAGCTTTTTGTATCTTGCCGTCTTATAGTGCCTTATGTTGTGATATGTGAAGTTGATCTTCCACCAGCAGATCCAACCAAGCGCATAATTGCGCCTTCCATGTTTTCCTTAAAAATGTCTAACCGGTTGATACGACTTTTAAAAATAACACGCGCTAATAATCCTCATTTCAGTCATACCCGTGGTATCCATCAACGGCGCAGATCCTAGCGTTCTGAACAATTTAGAAGAAGGCTCAAGCGCGTTGACCCTCGAGTGCAGGGCTGAAGGCAACCCCAAGCCTTATGTATGGTGGACCAGAAACGGCCAAGTCATCGCCACTAACGGACCAAAATTGTACCTCGCTCCTGTTTCAAGAAATCATACTGGTAAGTAATAGAATCATAATTTTCAGCTTAAACGTTCCACTAGATATAAGGTTCCCGTGCTGATTTCTACTTTTTTCGATTTTTCGCGAGTTCTACAGCTTTCCTCTGCTGTAGACCTCGCGAAACTTACTTGTATCACAGCGAACTTTTAACGCTCCTAATAGCGCCATTAGTCTTTCGTGCCAAATTCGCCATTTTGTAAAAATTACAAAAACAGAACCGAAAGAAGTATTTTGTGTAATTATGGAACCGTCTCACGAAATTTCACGAGAATCAGTTGAGAAACGCGATCTGAGGAGAACAACCGTACAGCGGGACTTTTTGTCCAAGCTATTTTATAAAACTCAAGTATGGGTACGCTCGGTTAATAAAACAAGTATGAGTACTCGTAAAACTTGAAATTCAAAATTTCTATCTTATTCTCTTGTCGAAAATTTATATGAGGAGGAATTTTAGCTTCTTCTTGTCGAGTCCAAATGGTTTCCTTTAGATGTCTTATAACCTATGTTTGGCCACGCTAATCGCCCTGTCGTTGGCCTCATTATGATCTCCAACTGTAGGTACAGATAGTGGGATAGTTAGGGCACAACAAAAGGTGAGTCATGGATTGATTGGCACCGCAATCACATAGATTGTCACTGGATTTGCTTTTCTGTATTGTCGGTAACTGAGTAGAAAACCTACATTAAAATCATTATAATGCATTTAAATTCTTAACTATATTGTTTTTTGATAATACTATAGTGTCTTTGATACCACATAACTTACAATCAACGCCAACCATTTACGGCGATAGAGATTGTTAATAAATTTTCATTTATGTTCCAGGAATTTATGGCTGCCAAGCAAGAAATACACTGGGCACATCAGACTCAGTTAAAATTGAAATCGATATCAAATGTAAGTATAGAATAGAATGATGTAATTGCAACACTTTAACACACAACACAATATAAAACTAAAAGAAAATATACTAAGATAAAGGAAAATAAAATATCTGTGCCATCAGTATTTTATATTTCTTTTTTAAACCTTCGCGCTTTAAACGCATAATTATTTGAATTTAATGAAGTTACAGAGTTGGTTAGTTGGGAGAGACCTATGTCCAGCAGTGGACTAGTATAGGTTGATGATGATGAATGAAGTTACATCCATCGTGGTCGCAACGAGACAAGAGTCTGCTGGTCCAATAGGAAAAGTTGTTTATATCAACGGGCTGAATTACCCCTTTAGAACTCCATAACGATCAAAATTATGCCATGTATATTAAGTCATGTTTTATTTTGTAAATAATTCGTTCTGCACTTCAACTTCTTAACCGAAAGCAAGTTGCGAACTTCGTGAACTTTCTCGTAACAAATAATGAAATGCAACTTTTTGTTGCTTTTGTTCTTTCGCGCTAGAACAACTTTCTTTTCCGCAAAATAATATTGCATGAAGTGAATATTAATTTGTAAGTTATTTAGATAATTCGGCCAAGAGTGATTCAGAATCACAAACAAAGGGTTCTGTACCACCATATAATATTTAACTACAGAAATCGCTCAAAAACACGATAATTGTATATCTACCCTCTTTATTTTTATTATTTGTTGTTATTGCGGCAATAGATATACGGTTTCTGTAAAAGAAAATCAAGTCTCTATTTTTTAAGGTTCAATAGATACCTACACCCATGTGACAGACGGAGGCATTATACTTTTTGAGTACGGAACTCTAAAAGCAAACAAATATGATCGGTTTGTGAAATCGAGACTAATGTTCGATTCTTCATGCGTTGAGATATAAAACCTTTTTGTTTCATAATCGATTTGATTTGATATACCAATACTGTTCCTGAATCGCAATATCTTTTTTTATTAGATATAGACTTAGACATTATGAAAATATTCTTACATTTGTTGATAGATCCTCCTCGTGTGACGTGGGTTGGGCCCGACACTGCAGTAGAAGCTAATTTGTTTTCCCAAGTCACCCTGGAGTGCAAAGCCGACGGTAATCCTGAACCATCATATCACTGGTATCACAAGTAAGTACCTGCCAATATTACCTACCTCTTTGAGCTAGTTGAACCCTCACCATTCCTCCATTGGACTACAAGGCGCAGACAGAAATTTCACCCCTTTATCGTTGGAATACCAAAGAGTCGAACTAAACGCTTTGACAGTTCCTTTTTGGTTCGAGTAGCTAAGGTGTGGAATGAACTGCCTGCGTCTATATTCCCAAACAAGTACAGTCCCGGGACATTCAAAAGTAGAATAAATGGGTATCTCTTGGATGCCTATCCAAAGGCATGTAACATCCTCGTCTTCATCGTCACTTACCATCAGGTGAGATGGGAGACAAATGCCTAATTCAATATATAGTAAAAAAAAAAATTATTTATTCTTATTCTTCTTACGTTAGCCATGGCTGCCATTTTAGGCTTTAATAAGCCTAGAGCTAACACATATTTCTTCAACCTCATATCGTCATCATCAGGTCTTTTTTAGTTTCCACTGCATGATCATGACCCTCTCTGTACTACCGGAGCCATGCTTAGAGCAGACAGAGGATTTGGCCTACAGTCCTAGCTGGCCAGAAGGGTTAAAGAGCAACCTCATATACCTAGGTTTTTTTTATCATATTTTAATGGGTAAAAAATACTAGTTTCAAGACTTATAGACAAAATAAGACATAAGACTACCTATATCTATAAAAAATAAGACACGCCTATCCTGATAAAAATTTTAGCCTTTGTAAGAACCCGCAAGTGGGGACCGCGACGAGGATTGTTTAATATACATTAGCGCTAATAATGTTTGACCCACTGGACCATCGACCTCCTAAAGACAATCTTATGAAAATTCACAGTACACGAGAAATTATATGACACCAATCCCCAGATGGAAGATTTTTTACCATTCTTTACAATGTAAATTAGAGCATAATATACATGACATACAGGACATTTTCCCTTATATGGTAGACAGAGACAAGGTCTATAAGATCATATGGGCATATTTAGCATGTTGGAGGGCGTGTAGATGGAAAACGGAATCAAAATAGTGACGGGTTGTTAGCCGCATCGCCTATTGCCATGATTCCGCAAATTTTTGCCCATTCCCTCGACTGGCTATTACTATCTGCGCTTTACTACTGGCTTTACTATCGGCGGAAAGAGAAGCAGCTGCCACATTCTACGTTTTTTCTTTTCTCTTAGACCAACATGGTAGCGATTAACATGACTTATAATTTTACAAAGAAAATAACGAAGGTAATTGAAAAGTAGATTATAATTTTCATTATTCCATGCTGGTCTAGGAGAAAAGAAAAAACGTAGAATGTGCCAGCTGCTTCTCTTCCCGCGCAGTCCCATAGAAGCCGGTCAAGGCAATGGGCGAAAATCTAAAGAATCATGACAATAGGCCATGTGGCTAGCAACCCATCACTATTTTGATTCCGTTTTATACCTTTACGTCCACCATCATGCTGAACGTGGCCTTTCGGTCTTTTGAATTTAGGCTCTGTCACCCCGTAAAATACCCCGGGATAGAGACGTAATAATATGTACTTATGTAAATTATAATCTTTCATAGGCGTAAGATAACAGCATCGTAATAAATATTTATTTGCCACTCATTTGATTCATCTTGGCAAGCACTTAACATAATGAATATTTCATATTAAAAGCTTGTCACAGTTTTTTCAAACAAACCAATTCATCTTTATGATATAAGTCTTATTTAATGATGACGGAGTGGACCTTTTTTGAAGTCGTTTAATAGTAATTAGTAATTTTGTTATATTAAAGAATAAAAAAGCTTATTCATTACAAAATAAATAAATAAATATTAATTACCTATAAGATTAAATTCTCGATACTATTATCGACAAAAGCTCAACATTAAAGCGTTTTCGTGAATTACGCGTATATTTTTGAGTTTACTTTTGGCTTTTGAGATATTTCCTTAATAATGATAGTAATTAATAAATAATTATAATAATAGTAAGTAATTATAATAAATTTGAACTTCAAACAATAATATACTACTTATGATAAGAAAACTTACTTAAAAATATTAATTAGGTACGATTTAATTTACGATGCTTTTATTTTTCGTCATCCTAACTCTGATAAAATTCTCGTAATATCTTAGAAAATATAATCAGGATCAAATCTTAGTTTTATGTCAACAATTATTTTGCTTTCAGCCCGTCCCCATCCGGGTACATCACATCTATCACGGACGACCGCTACCCCATCTCCACCACGTCTCAGCTGCAGCTTCACAACATCTCTTACGCGCAACACGGCCAGTACACTTGTGTGGCATTCAACCATATTGGAGCAGAAGAGAGGTAAATACTTGGCATTCTTCAATGACAACTGCCACTCGATTTCTACCACGATTCAGCTGCAGCTTCACAATATCTCGTACGCGCAACACGGCTAGTATACTCATGTGGCGCTCAACCACATTGTAGCAGGATAAAGGTAAATACTTGGCGTTAATCATATGACATTACCCGATCTCCACTATGTCGCAGCTGCAGCGCCATAATATATCGAACATCATCATATCAGCTGCAAAAAGTCTACTGCTTGACACAGGCCTCCCCCAAGGATTTCCAATACGACAGGTTAGAAGCAGCCTGCATCCAGCGTCGCAGCCAAAGTGTATCGCTAATGTTTGCAAGTGCAACATTAGCGAATTATTACAACAAGATCCGGGAAATTTGTAAACTAATTCGAATTAAAAAAATGAATGCTACGAACTTTTTCTCTCTCGTCTAGATTTGATCGAGACGTTCATTTTCTACTTTCTAGGAAATACGTCTCAGAGCCTATCAGACTGAATGTACTGGGTCCACCCATAGGCGCTGACACCTTTACGTCTCACGCCTGGAGCGGCAACGAAGCGAGAGTGCATGCTACGGTGTGTGCTGATCCACCACCGAGAAGAGCTACCTGGCTTTGGGGCAGTCTTCGGTTGGAGGTGCCTTCGCAAATCGGTAGGTTTATTCATCATAACTAATCCATGTACAAGCTCATCGATAGGTGCAAATAAGAATTGACAAAGAAAAGAAACTTAATGCATCAATTTGAGTAAATCCGCATCAAGAGAGGCATAATTTTATGGATTTTCTTTTATTAGCACAAGCGACTACTTACGTTATATCGGACATCTTCCTTTTTTTCCTTTTTTTTTTCTATAAACGTTTACAACACTTACATTATTTTTATGTGTAATAATTATTGTAAGTGTTGTTGTAAACATTGAGGTTATCATTTACGCTTTTTAGGGTTTCCTTACCCAAAGGGTGCCAAAAGGAACCCTGTTACTAATATGTCCGTCCGTCCGTCTGTCATAGGGCTTTATATATAGAACCTTCTACTATATATAATGGTAGAGACTTGAAATTTCACATTGTATTTCTATTGCCGCTTGATAAAAACAAAATAAAGTTAATAATAAAAGGGGTGTCCCTTATAAAAACCTTTTGGCATATTTAGGCCTTGATTCTGTCAAAGTTGACAGAATCAAGAATATACAGATAATTAACCTCATAACGAGAGGTCGCATTGAAGAGGTTTTAAGTAGGTACTTATACATCAGACTCCCTATACAAGAAACTTTGATTTTAAATATTGTACTTTGATACGCTTATTGTGAGTGCGAGGGCGACTCACACTTGGCCTATTTTTATTTTATCATTTATTTTTAGGTCGTTTCCGAGCAATTGAGCCATCTGAAGCCAACGGCTGCTACCGCTACACGCTGCTCATATCCAGCTCCGGAGAGGCCGACGCCAGGATGTACGTCTTGGAAGTGGAGAACGAACGAGGGATCTCATCTCATGCTGTTACTTTAACTATACATGGTTAGTGGTGAATTTAAGAAGCCTTATCGATCTATAATAATGTATGATAAGACTGATAGCACCGCCACGTCAAGTTTGCTGATGACAAATCCATCAAGGGATCCAGCGATCGCCTAGTAACTAGGTGAGCGCGGCTCGCGGTCTGCGGAGGAGGGAGGGGGCAAAGTTAATGTTATCGTGTAGTATCGTAGTCGCATGTGAAAAGGTTGGTAGGCGAGTGGCAGGCGTCAAGAAATAAGTAGCCTATGGGCGGCAAATGTCAAAATCCATTTTTTAAAAATTAGTCTGTGGTATGATCACAGCATCTCTCAGAATAAGGTCCTTATTCTGAGTAGCGTCTAGTACATAGCCACAGATTAATATTACCATTATTAGTTACCTATTATTATTATAATTATTAATCGGATTGGAGCGTCCTTGATGTCGCAAAAGGTGACGGCTGAAATTCAGTGCTGGTCACAAATGTGTCCAGCGAAACACTAAGCCATCACCTATTGTAGTACTCTTTTATAAGTTGTATTTTTTTATGTTGTAATTGTATTTTTTGTTTATGTTTTTACAATAAATATTTTTTTCATTTCATTTACATTACTATAAAATATTATTTTCTTATCAACAGAGACCGCCTACGTGGCGCCAATAATAGCGGCAGCGCTAGTAATCGCTGCGTTGCTAGTCATCCTGCTGTGCCTCATCATCAAGTGCCGGCGGCGAAGAGGTAAGCTAATTTTATCATACTTTTGCCCGCGACTTCGACGGCATTTTTAACGTCACAGTATGTTGACGACTGGCTATGGTGCGACCGTTTTTGTTATTATGTCTATAATACTTCTTTTCTCCTGTCTGATCTGATGTCAGGCAGTTGCTAAGTTATATTGCTTTTGTATTATCTTGTGTCGATTGGTGTTGTATTTTTCTGAATTTGCCACTTATTCTTCTTATCATCTTATTATATTTATACATCGTCTAAACACGTATTTTATTCATCCTTACAATCCACCGCTCACTAATATTTGGTCTTATAAATCGACGAACGCCGACTGCACGCTTGAAAGAGCGTCCCGTTCCGTGTGTCAAGCGACACAAGCGATGAGACACGATCGGCCTTGCGCAAGCGTTTGGCTTGTGACACATTTATCTCTGTTCCACCGTTATCACATAACATTATCGTCCATAAACCGACTTTACAGACAGACAAATTTTTATCGCCCTAAATGTTATTTTAATGTAACAGCTGTAATATTGTTAAGTTTCAACATAATAATGAAAGAGTAAAATCATTTAGGTCTGGGATATGACCTGTTATTGTAGCTAGCTCCGTGGCGCAGCGGTCAACACGCCAGCCTGCGACACGAGAGAGCCCGGGTACGATCCCCGGCCAGGTTAAGATGGAAAATGATCTTTTTCAGATTGGCCTGGGTCTTGGATGTGTATCTATATATGTATTTGTTATAAAATATAGTATCGTTGAGTTAGTATCCCATAACACAAGTCTCGAACTTACTTTGGAGCTAGCTCAATCTATGTGTATATATTTGCATTGTAGAGTAGGTTTACCGCAACAACAGTCACATTTCGTTCAAGAATAGATTTTATGTGACCGGACTTATCAGTGTTATACAGCGTGTAACATAACTAACAACGTTCCCGTGAAGGGGTGACTCAGCCCGTCAAAATGAACAACTTTATCTATGGGATCAATGCTGTAAACTTTTTTTTTTACATTTTTATACTTATTGCCGGGTCGGCCGTACACTTTTGTATGAAAATGTAAATTTGAGTTCCCAGCATTGGTCCCATAGGAAAAGTAATTCATTTTGAAGGATTGAGTCACCCCGTTATATGCTGAATAATATTAATTAATATAACTTACAATTCGTTTTCTTTTTATTTACAGAGAGCGTTGAATACAAGACTGATGATTTAGATAGGTGAGTTAACTATTATATTATTATTAGGTACGTTACAAATTATAACATCTTGAATTCAGGAAGTTGAATCTAAGAAGAATTTAATCAGGTACAGTTTTTAAAAATTTAATTAGAAATGTATCTTTCATATTTTCTTAAATTCTTCAAACCCTAAAAATAAGCCCCAGCAGCCTGCTCATTCTAATAGCTGCATTTTATGGTATGCTAAAAATACTGTGTATGGGTTGCTAATGTTCAGGAATGGGAATGTTTTAAAAAAAAAAAAAATACTTTACAAGTAATTTGTCCGTCTGGTAGATTATTGAAAAACATTGGACACGTATTTTTTCTTTTGTCAATAAAACAAAGATTGATAAAGATATAGCCCGTTAAAGTTCAGCGTGACGTCACAAGCCGGTACACTTTTTACCGGCCTGTTATGTCGTGATCCCCCTGAATTTTGATGCGCTTTATACTTATCATATTTAAAAAAATAGATTCAAAAGATAACATTATTTTATAAATTTATATTAGGTATTATAAATAGTGTTGAAAATTTGCTATTGAAAAAAAAAACTTTGCATACAAATTTGACCTGACCATGGTCGGTGAAAATTGTATTTAAGTTTCTATTTAGACTGACTCTGTCCTGCAGTTTGTTGCTAAGAGTGCGCCGGAAGCATTGGGGGTTCAATACGTCACACGGGGAGGCTCCTTTACATAAACTGATAGGTAACAAAAAGCCCTGCTGTACTTCAGCAACTAGAAATCTCCAAAAAAATTATTTCGAATGCTTCTAATTCGTGAGTTCTCTTTGCAGTGAGAAGACAGTCCTGCCAGCAGACGCAGTGTACTCCCCGCGCGACCAGCCACGCATCCCGCCACCGCGCGCGAGCATGGCGATGGCGGGTGGTGCGGGGGGCGGTGCGGGGGGCGGTGCGGGGGGCGGCGCGGGGGGCGGCGCGGGGGGCGGCGCGCGCTACTCGCCGGGCGCGCTGCAGGTGCGGCGCGCCGCTGTCGTGCTGCAGCCTCCCACCACCGTGTGATGCACAGGTGTGACGCACTACTAACTACACACAGTTTTAAACACAACAGGAGCTTCTACCATGACTTTATAAGGGATTATGTACAAGAACTTTGTACGCCCTATCATAACCTACGCTGGCGTTGTCTTTTCCCATATCGCGCCCTCCCACACCCTACAACTGCAACGTTTGCAGAATCGTTTCGTCCGACGTGCCGCGGGCAATCATCGGTACTTGTGCATGACAGACTTACACAGTGACTTAGATCTCCCGTCCATCCGCGGCTTTCTCAAAAACGCATCCAAGCGTTTCTTTGAGAATGCCGCACGCCACCCCAACCCGTTACTGGTGCAAGCCGCTAACTACTTCCCCAACTTACACTATACGACCTTACGTCGTAGACGTCCTAGGAACGTACTTGACGATCCCGATGATTCTATTGACATCGCACAAGCACGCCCCGATCCCTCTTCGGCTCCGAATAGCCAGATGAATCCCACCATCCAAACCCCTCGCACTCTCTACCGGAAAAGAGTGCGTAGAGTAGGATTAGCTCCGATTACTGGTGACCGCCCGGCGATCCCGGGTGACTTGCACCCAGGAGAGGCCCTTCTGGCAACGTAGCTTTCGGCCCATAAGGCAAAAGTTGAGAGTTACTGCTCTCCAAAGGCTTTTGCCATTGATTCCCAGATTGGCCCTTCAGGCTTGCATGCACGTATACGCGGCCCATCAGGCAATATGAGAGTTTGCTGTCTCTCCAAGCCTTGCGCACACAGGCAATGCCCAAAGCCATCCCTCCTGGGGGCACTTTGGTGATGTTGTCTAAAAACGTTGAGGACACTCTGCCCTCGCCTCAAACGCCCGGTGAAGTAGCGAAAGCTCACTTGGTCCTAGCTAAATAACCTTCCAAAAAAAAAAGACTATAAGGCCAATTCTAAAAAGTCACTTAGAAATAAGTTGACGCTCTACAAGCTTTGCGTTCGCCCAATCATTAGCTGCGCTGGCGTAGCCTTTTCCCATATCAAGCTCTTCTGGCAACGTAGCTTTCGGCCATAAGGTAAAAGATGAGAGTTGCTGCTGTCCAAAGGCTTTTGCCATTGTTTCTCAGATTGGTCCTTCAGGCCATGCATGCATAGAAATAGGTATTCTTTTTTAAACTTTCGCGCTTTTGACATTTAATTTAGTATATAAACGGTACTTAGCACGAACCTTTTTATTATTTGTTTCTGATGACGTTTCATAATGGAGTTACATCCATCTTTCATATGTCCCTTAATGTATTGTAAAATGTGTTCCTATTATTTGAATAAAGAATTTATTTATTATTATTTATTATCGTGGTCGCAACTATTCCGTTTTGCGTTGGAAAAGGTGCTAAGCCCCGTTTATATAATTATGTCCTATCACAGTAGTTATAACATGGTAGACGCTCAGATCGTGAAGGTCACAGTGAGGTAGAGGATAGGTATTTTTGAGGCAGGGTTACAGAAAAACTGCGCATGCAGGTTACTCAAGTGTGACGTATAGAAATGGCTTCACTGATCGAATGGTCCTTTGTTCTATCTGTGCCTTGCGAGCGAGTATTTCACACAGTCTTTCACTTGAATAGTATAAGGCTTCACTGCCCAAATCAAAGCGACTCGCTAGAAGTCTTTGATTTTTGCTGCAATTTTGGCCTAAAGGCACTTTTCTTACAAACAAATCGTAGAAAAAACACTGTCTTGGAAACAAATTTGCTTAAATTCTGAATTATATTCGATGTACAATTTCATTTTTCTATGTAAATAACTAAATAAAAATAAAAGCTAAAAAGAGGAAAAAGCTACAAGTAAAAAAAAAGGAAAAAAAATGGATCAAATAATTGCAATAATTTCTATGAGACTCGAACACGCTAGACTCTTGATTACAAGAATCGTAAGCTATCTATAAACAAATAAATGAATATCCAATATAAAATATCCATACAAATCTTTCACATAAAAACTTTAATATATTAAGGATGCTTCGATTTGCACAACTCGAAGCTAGATTTTTCCTCGAATGTAGTTCCTGGCATTTTACCAAATCAATTATCTCATATATTTTTAATCCAGATTCGAGTATTAAAGTTTTCCTCTTCAACACTGGTTTTGCACGATTCTTATACTAATGAGTGATATCACACTGCATGTATCAAAAATCAATAGTTTTGTCTTACTTTTCAATAGTTTAGTTTTTAAATAGATATTAAACCAATGTTGGATTTTCTTAAGTCTAAATAACTGTACTAATTTAATTAATATTTTTTCACTATATTTGGAAATATTTGCCCATGAAAATAGGTATATTGTTACTAAGTTCACTATTTCTTAATATAAATATACGTCAAACACTAAAATAACACATACAAGATAACAAATATTTTTTATATTTACTAATTAATTTTAGATAAAACCACGTCACCCCACGATTCTACTCACCCGACATTTAATTACTCTAAGTGCTGGACTTATGAGATTTACATAAAAGCACACAACCATGTTTTTATTTATTTCAGATTGATTAAACCTTTTACTAAGCCTTTTTTTGTATTATAGGATGCGCTCACATCGCTGGAAAAAGAAGCCAAAGAGAATGTGTACGCGGTCCTAGACCCGCACATTCAATATGAGATAACAATAAATAAGCACGGAGAGCCGCCTAAGTATTTGTCGCTGTCTAAGCCCCTAACACACCAAAGAACGCACGCTTTCGATCCCCAGAGCATCGCAGCTAGTAACGAAATTAACAATAATATAGATTATAATGAAAATAGATTCACTACTTTCAAATCTGGACCACCTAAAGCAAGGCGGTCTTATAAAACAAAAAACAATACAATCCGACAAAGTTTTATTTGTAAAACCAATAATGATATTGAATATTGTAAAGATCCCAATTTTGGATTCGTTCATGAACAAGAAAATAAAGAACCAGTAGATATCTACTCGCATAATATAAGATACAACGAAAATAGAAGTTCAAAAAACTATTCGCGAATGTATGAGAGAAACAATTCAGATAGAAAAGATAAATATAGCAAAATCAATCGCAACAGGGAAGACGATGTCGATAGAAATGATAATAAAAGAGTGTCCGGTCGTAGCCGAAGAAATGAAGACATCAAAACTCAAAGAAGTTCAGGGGCAGAGGAGACTGAAAGATCGTTTGAAGAGTACAAGGATCGAAGCAATGCAAAGCACGAGAGCAAAGAATATAATGATAGACCAAGGCCAGGCAAAGTCAGAGAAATCGCTTTGAGATTCGACAGGAATTGTTCCGAAGAAAAATCCTTCAATTCCAAAAAGGGTAGACCAAAGCCTTTGCAGAGCTATGGAAACCAATCGTATTTAGATCACATTTTTCCTGATGCTATTGAAATATGATTAATGTGTTGAATATATGATGATGCATGCTTGTACAAATTTGCGTTAGTTCTTAAGTGGATAGCCCAAAAATTTTAGGAAATTCCTACCTTACTCATATTTATACTTATCGTACTATAATACGCCATATTGATGTAAGATTTAGAAGTCATTTTTGCATAGTTATACACAATTGCAAATTTCGATCACTACCTGATATAAAAATAATAAAATTGATAGTATCTCTATAAATTAATAAATAATAGTTTGTAAGGATGTCGTAAAAGGTCAGTATTGATCCAAATTCTTAACAGTATGTGTATATTATTGGGTTAAGAAGAAGCTTGAGCATGGATGGAGCTTGCACAATGTAGTTATAAGTATTTATGATTTCAAGTCGTTTTTGTTACGATTTTGTACTTAATTAATGCATTTATTTACTTGTAAATACAGTATGGCATGGTTTGACTCATCAATCGCGAGAAACGCAGACAAAATTGATTATCTATTGTTATGCGGCCCGATCGGACCGCTTGGTGGTTGAGAGGTAATACTTTATTGTACCTAAGTATAATAGACTAATCACAAACGCATCTTTTCGCATAATATAAACAAACTAATAAATAGAAGAAAAAGTAAACAAACGATTTGAATGATTCTTATTTAGAATTGGCAGATTAAATCCTGCCATGCTGTATCTCATTCATCTTCCTTTTACAGATAGTAGAATTCGTTATTGTTTATATCTTTCTGTGTATAGTCTCTATTTCTTATGTTTTATATTGTTGAATTTTAACAGCATTAAAATGATAATAAAATTTACAAGAGTTTAATTTCAAGTTATTATAACCCAGAAACAAAAAACTGAAAACAATTCCTAAATCCTTTCATATTCCTGACCTGACGTATCTTTATCGAGTACAAAGTTACGGACTGAAGCTAGCCGGAACGTGATTGATATTAAAAAGTATCCTTTCAATTGGGAAAACGGCTACAAACTATCGGCTACATGGAATTCAGTGATTCAGTTGTGTACAACGTGTATACGCTCTTCAAACAAGTTCCGAACAGTCACCGTCAGTGTTTAGTAAACCTATCAGTGAAGCGGTTCCCCTTGATAACTCCAGAAACAAAACACTTCAAACATTTTTTTCGAGAAGTTAGGGAAGTGATTGAAATTAAAAAAGTATCCCAATTTCAATCGGGAAAACTGCCACAAACTATCGGGTAGATGGAATCCAATGATTAAGTTGTGTAAAACGTGTTCTTCAGACAAGTCTCGAACAGTCACCGTCAGTGCTGTGCGTAAAAACTTGTGTAAAATTACAAAGAATAAGTGTAAACCTATCGGTTAAGCGGTTCCCCTTGATAGCTCCAGAAACAAAACACTTAGAACATCTTTATCGAGAAGTTAGGGAAGTGATTGAAATTAAAAAGTATCCCAATTTCAATCGGGAAATGGCCACAAACTATCGGGTACATGGAATCTACTGATTCAGTTGTGTAAAACATGTTCTTCAGACAAGTCCCGAACAGTCACCGTCAGTGTTGGGCGGAAAAACTTTTGTAAAATTACAATGAATGAGTCTAAATCTATCGGTTAAGCAGTTCCCCTTGATGGCTCCAAGTACAGCATCGCAGTTCTTCAGTCAGTCTGTGAAAATTGCAGCTGCAATGTTGTCGTAATATGAGATGAAACTCAAATTCGATAGCGATTAGTCCCGTAGAGAAAATAAAATAAAAATATTGTGCCACACCTGAGGTTCACTGAGATCAAATGGATAATGATTAATTGATATTTCCAAGTATATTTCTCATCGATGTCGTAAATAACAGCTCCTCCGACTTGGAATTTTCGCCTGAAAAATGTAATAAATTAGAATCAGTTATATATCCCATTGCTCTAATAATAAATAAAAACTGAGTAACTCGCGCACCGAGAACAAGAATGATTTCGTTTATAGATCTAATTACATTACGGTGTTCTGATTTTTCCTTTTAGTTTTTAGTTGCAGCGGTAGCGTGCCTAGCCACGTTGGATGGCAATGCTGATCTTTTGGCCAAGGTATAGACCAGCCTTCTTGTCACGGCTCACCTCGATCAATTTATCGGCAATGGTGCCGAACAGCTTGTGGGCTGATGGCCCCCACGGTCCCAAACTTTCAACTCCAAACGGCTCAAATATATACCTAGTTGTTTCCAAGACTACTGTACTTGCCCGCTTGAGGTCTTCTGCCATTGTCGCTGCTGAACCGAGTTTATTTTTTGACTCCAGCCAGTTCGCTATAACATCATCATTTCAGCCGTAAGAAGTCTACTTTTGGACAAAGGCCTCTTCGAAAGATTCTTTGCTGCATGGGAGGATATTGGCATTCACCACGCTTGCCAAGAGGGTTGGCGAGCGCAGTTTCTTTGGCTTCCTGTGCTACCGACGCTGCTGCACATTCGAAGAATTTTTAAGCTGGAGAAGGATAGGAATTTGTTGTATCTGGAAAGGGAATGAAGGTATTGAAATACTACTCACTCGGCTGAATGGAGAAAAAGCAATTTGCATTGGGCTCGGAGCCGGGATAGACTGATAAATTGATGTCTCTGTGATCTAAGAGTGTTCGAAGGTCATACCTAACTTGGGATGAACCCCGTGTACCGGGGGCCTGGGGATAGCACGGGGGCCCGAATAGACTATGTGATAAAATCAAAAAGCATGTAGACGAAATCGCAGGATTTTTTCCCATTTTTTTATAAATTTTTGCTAATAACCTAGGACCAAACTTTTTTATTTATAAAAAATGTAGATAATTTTATACACAACAATTTTTTTTTTAAATACTTGCAGATAAACCTTAAAAATCATTTTAAGTTTTAAACCCCTTTTTCCAAGATGGCGGGCGAGGGACAAGGGTTGCAACCCCACAAACTTGGACTAATTTTTAACTATTGCTTCATATCTAAAAAATAAAATTGCGTCCTCTGACAAACGCACATTAACCCAAAATAATGTTACATTTCAATGGACTAAATGGCAGAAATCAATAATAAAAATTAAGCAAAATGATAAAAATATCAATTTAATAATAATAATTATAAATGTCGATCATCCATAAATTCTTGTACATCTACTAAAAAAATATAAGTCTATGTATAAACATATTCGTTGGTAATATAATAAACTTGTTACTTATATTTTTTTTAATTGCTTGCTATTAGTGTCTAATTAGCCAACACTGGTGTCGTTACTTCTATACATGCAATTGCCTATACAGATAAACACTGAAAAATAACACTCCCTTAATGGGCTTATGTAAAGATATACGTTTTACTTGCCACCAGTCTCTAATTCGTAAAGAGCACCACAAATTACTGTTCGCCCCCATTAAATTTAGATGTCCGAAAAATTTGCCCGAACACTTAACAAGGTAATAGCTTGATTTCCCTCAGGAGTCGATACGAATGATGTAAGTGGACAACGTTAATTAGATTATATAATCAATGTATAGCTGGTGATAAAAATGCATTTGCTCCAATAATAAATAGGGTCATTGCTCCTTTCATAAATGTAGAAACGTGTTGAGTATATGCACTCAGTTCAGTGCATTCATGACAATACACCAAACGCATTGGTGAGAAATTAAAAATATTTTTCCTTAACTTAAACAAATTTCTATATAGGTATTTTTCTCAGACTAAAAATATATGATATTTGTGAAGAAGTGAAAGAAAATAAAGAGTTAGAAATAATAGTCAAAATTAATATAAACCAACTAACATTCAAGAAAAATTCACAAAAATGCCAATAGAAACAAAGGAAATAGATTAAGCATTTTATTTCCTTTTGTTCATCAAATCTTGTATTCTCCTTGATCAAATCAATGTTCTTGCGTGTTTTTTTCTTTGTATATGTTTGACGGCAAACAGGCAGACGAGCCACCTCATGGAAAGTGGTCACCGTAGCCCCTGCAGGCGTTGCTGACTCTTAAGATATCTGTAAACACGCCTTTTGAAGGACCCCAAGTCATAGCACGCAGGGAAAACCTCGGGAGCCCATTCCACAATCCTGCTGTACGAGATAAAAATCACGTGCCCCCTTTGACATTTTTGGAAACCCAAGTGTCAAGGAAGTGGAGATGGACTTTACTCCTGTGGCGGGCGGTGCGGTGGTAGAAAAGTGACGGTGGCACCCATGGAGAAATCGATGGTTCGAAGCTCATAAGATATTAATGAAAGTCTTGTCACAATGATAAATGTATTAAATGCTGTCCAATGGAGCTGTCTTATAGGAGAACAAACAAAGGCAGATGTTATGAAGAGAATAGTCCTCATTGGCCTGGCGTTTCCTTAAAAATATAAGTGGAATGAAGCTTCAATTAGATTTTTAGCAGGTAAGTATGTAATAGCTAAGCTTTTAACTGTATAATATAAACAGTTTATTTAGATACAGTTGTTTTGCTGTTTTATATATCTCTATAAGTTATATAGATTATTATTATTTTTTAGTTAAAAACTCTATATGAACCCAGAAACATATTTAATAATAAATTAATTATTTTTTAAGAATAAAAAAAAAATGCTTTATAAAGCCCTTTCGGTGCGCGATGGAACATGGAACAAGCATGTATCATTTAAAATAAAATACTTACACTGTTTGAGGTTTTCTTTTTAATAACCTTTGTTGTCGCGAAAATTTTTTGAGCAAATGTGTTCACAATTCAAAATAATTTAATCCCTTAGGAATAAAAACATATTTTGGTTCCTTATACACTGTTCTTTGTTTTTCTATTTAAAGTGTGTGACATTGTCCTTAGAACTTTTCTGCCGAAAAAACAGTTCTCAACAGTTCACCAGTATCCCATGGTCGGGCTGGGGGATCTTGGTGGACTCACCGGATAAAAACATATTTATTTTTTCTACGGAACTTTAGCTTGCACATCGCCAGACATGCTCGCGCCGTATGTTGCCTTTTATTTATTATCTAGTGAAGACATAATTACAGTAGCACAGGGACTTAGGATATGTATCAGTCGCAATATCTATTTCGACTCTAGCTGCCAGTATCAACCGTACAGGTGACACTAACAGTCACACCGAATATAAAAAAAGTTAAAATGATATTTTTTTCTTTTTTCTTTTTATTTCCTCTTGCACTAGGACAACCGTGCGAGAATAATTTGAGTATTGACTTATCAAATGCCAATTTTTTCACCGACGGTTCAGCTCTTTATGATGGGGTAACCTATCCTGCAGACTGGATATATAATAAGACAGTGAATGACACAATAGAATTCTTTGGCTGTTTATGCAACTTCAAAACATGTGTGACGAAGTGTTGTCCCTTGGGGCTCGTGAACTATCTCGGGGTTTGTATAAAAGATCCTGGACATGATATAATTTTTAATCAAGGGCTGGATGTAGCAAACCATAGCTTCTACAGGAGGACCGTAAACTTGACTTCTGAAGAGTTCGCAATGTTTCGGAATCGGGAGGACGGGGTACCTTTATGCCCGAATTATATGCCAACATCCTGGTATGTACAAGAGGTTAGTAAAATATTTTTATATTCTAATTATTATATTATTTTTTATGCATATTTGACGGCAAACGAGCCACCTGATGGGAAGTTTTGGCTAAGCAGTGTTAGCAAGTCATTCATGGGAAACTGTATACGCTACTACAACAAATTGCCAAAATCGGTTCTTGATATGCCTGATAGAATATTCAGAAGTTATGTAAAACAATTAATTTGTAAAAAGGCTTATTATAGGACTAAAGATTTTATTAAAGAATATTTGGCTTGAGCTTGGCGCGGACACCTCGTAATTCTGACAAATGACTATTATTTGTGGTACTTTTTATTTCGGATACCATTTCAATAATATGACATTATTTTTTAAAGTAGTACTAACTTAGTGTACAATGTTTTGATAGGATTAAATATTTTTATTTAAAATATATAAAAAGTAATGTATTTAGAAGTGAAAGTGTTTAAATTAGCAAAAAGCGGCTGGACCACAGAGGCAGTTACGTTTAAGCCTAAAATCAACGTATAAGCTTACAGACACACAAGACTTACAGGTGAAACCAATGACATCCTTCATTTTGATCGATAAAAATAAGTCTTACTCATCATCAATCAACCCAACAAAGAGATACTTATATAATTTATGATTTCATGAATAATTTATGATATCAACTTCCGTTATCACTTTCATATTACTTCTTTCATCTTGATTTATTATTTTTGAGGATCCCGATGGCCCAGTGTTCGTGAGCATTAAAATAGCTTACGGCATGTTAAGCAACCCTGGGCGCAATCCCCACTGGGATGGGTGACCGAGTGGCATAAAAATATCTCTCGCTCCTCCGTGCTTTGGGCTCCGGCTGTCATCATTGATGGCTGTCGTTAAGCTATGTGAGACGCCTTCAGGCATCATCTGACGCCAGTGTTGGCCACTTACACACACGAAAAACAACAAACGACATTATTGAACTCAAAGTAAACTTCACTAAGTACCGACCTCCTGTGATACAACTATGGCTTGCAAATATTCGAATATTTTTGGTAAAAATATTAAAAAAAATTCAGGTACTATATGAATTTTATTCGAATAATTAATAAAAGTTTAAATCTGTTACAATAATCATGTCTTTAATAGCCTTTGTCTTATCTAAGAGTCTAATTTCTTTTAATTATTTTTTTTTTGTTAAAATAAAGTAATAACTTGGTATTTTACAACGGGCTTACAAAAACTAGAAATAAATTAGGTGCTTAACAACACAATCACATCAATCACATATAAATCAAGATTAAGCACATACAATTGTCAGTATTGTTGTGTCGATAATATTTATAATAACATAAACTGTGTTACAACACACTTTAAACTAAATAGAAGTACTAAATTCTACAAACAAAAAAGAAACTAGAAAGCAGTTGGTTGAAAACAACCACAAAACAGTCTTATCAATCAAGGTCTGAGTATCGTAATATTTATAATAAAATTAAACGATCAATAACTAGCAACACTTAAAATCTTTGATGTAACTGGAATTAAAACGACTTCTACGCATTGTTTTTTTAAATGATGAACATTAGATACTGAGTTAGAGAAATATCATTCTCGTCATCGTCAGAGTCCTGTCTTTTATAGAAACTATCTGTCGTTGATATCAATTTTTACTTCAGTAATATTTTCATTTCCTTAATGATAGATCTCAGAACAAGGACTAATGATAGATCAAACGAAACTATAAAAGTAATCATTTTGATGCTCGTATCAACGTGATATACTTTTTTAAAAGATAGGACTCTGACGAAGACGAAGATGACGCTTAACTATTTTCGCGCTTTATAAAGGGGTATTTACTACTGACATGATTTTGCAGATTTCAATCCAATCCCTCGATCGGCTTTTACGAACTGCGCGGGATACAATTAAAATATAATAGCAATTTCAACCTTATGTATGTAGTACATGATATTATTAAATATACTCGTATATGCCTCCCCCATCAGTGCAATCGATTTTCACCTCAAGAACATAAATGATGGAATATAAGGTAATAAAAAAAATCCTCCTTTTTTTGAAGTCGGCAAAAATATGTTATACTATAATTGCGTTAGTTAGCGTTATTCCAAAGTAAAAGTTTTCATAAAAGTCAACGTCACACACGATCTAATTACGAGTAGATAGTGGTGTAATTCAATCGCAGTGTAATGATTTGCAGTGTTGATAATAAAAGCGGCCCTCTATTCCTCATTAGGTGATGTTTGATTGTATCATTGTAACTAGCTGTTGGCCGCGGCTCCGCCCGCGTTAATGTCGTTCCCTTGGGAACAGTAGGAATGATAAAAATTCCATACATACCCCTCCCCCTCTGCTTTTTCCCCTTAAGGGGGAATTTAATACATTTCACCTACACAGATATTTTTTTATTGCAATGGAGAACTTCTTATTGTCATATTTCTAAGTAAATAAAAAAATCCATACAAACTTCACCCCGCCTATTTTACCCCTTCAAGGGGAAATTTCGTCCATTTTAACTACACAGATCTTTTTAATTGTAATGTAAACATATAAACTTATTTTTCAGTCCAGAAATCAGAAAATTTCCATACACTCCCCTCCCCTTTGTCCCTTAAGGGGGGAGTTTTGTACATTTCACCTACACTGATCTTTTTTAATTGTAATCTAGAACGTATTTACTTATTTTCATACTTCTAAGTCTAGAAATTAAAAAAAAAACCATACTAACTTTACTCCCATATTTTATCCCTTCAGGCGAAAATTTCGTCGGTTTTACCTACATACATCTTTTTATTTGTAATCCAGAACGTCCAGAAATGAGAAAATGTCCATACAAAATTAACCCCCCCTCATGTTGCCCCTTAATGATGTTGCCCCTGTAATCGAGAACTTACATACCTATTTTTATATTCTAAGTCTAGAAATGGAAAAATTCTTTACAAACTTTACCCCCTATTTACCCCTTCAAGGGAGAATGTTGTTTGGTTCACCTAAACCGATCTTTTTAAATTTTAACTGAGAACTTGTGTACCTACTTTCAAACTTCTAAGTCCAGAAATGAGAAAATTCCATAAAACTTCACCCCTTTTGATTTTCTAAAAATCCTTTCTTAGTGTTCATTTACATCATAAAAAGAATCCCTGTGCCAAATTTCAAGTTTCTGGGCATAGTAGTTTCGGCTGTGCGATGATATATAAGTCAGGTTTGCCTTTGGCCCGCGGCTCCGCCCGCGTAAGCGTCGATTTCTCAGGAACAGTAGAATTACCCGGAATACATTAGTTCATGACTTTCAATGAAACACCTTAATATTGAATTTCAATTGAATAACTTCAAAAACGGAAAGTTTCATACTAACTTTGCATCCCCGTTATACCCCCTTAAGGGATGATTTTTGAGAAAATATTTTACTTGTGGTTCATGCCTTTCAGTAAAGAACCTTCAGGCTGAATTTCATTCGACTAACTTCAAAAATGGCAAAGTTTCATGCTTACTTTGCACCCCTATTTTACCCCCTTAAGGGATGATTTTTGAGTAAAATATTTTACTCGTGTTTCATACCTTTCAGTCAAGAACCTTCATGCTGAATTTCATTCGAATAACTTCAAAAACGACAAAGTTTCATACTAACTTTGCAACCCGTTTTACCCCCTTAGGAGATGAATTTCCAAAAATCCTTTCTTTGTGCTCCCCTACCTTATAAAAGGTACCCCTGTGCGAAATTTCAAGTTCCTAACCCTTATAGTTTAGGCCCTGCGTTGATATGTTAGTCAGTCAGCTTCTCCTTTTTTATTAGTATGGATTACTATGGATAGAATGGATAGGTATAATGCCGATGAATTGACTTTGGATTTTAATTTTCTTATGTCACTTATTATTTTATTTTATTTTTTTTGCTATATGTTTGCAGGCAAACTCATGCCTTGAGTTCATTCAAATGACGATAACTTTTTTTTAATGAACCGATTTTGATGAATTAAACTTTAAATGTTTCGCTGAGTTAAAACAAAGCAATTGGTGAAAGTTTGAAGTAAATCGGTTCAGTATTTTCGGAGATAATCGTGATCATACATACAGACAGACAGACAGACAAGAAATTCGAAAAAAAATTTTTTGCTTTCTATTATTCTTTTTGGACACTTAATCTCTATCCATTTCAGTCAAAAATTCTAATTGTACAGACAAAATATTTTTACTGTTTTATTATATGTATAGATTATATCAGTCAATTAACAATTATATATTTACCTGAATTAGCTCGTTTTCTTCACTTAAGTTTTCCCGTGGATGTCGTAGAAAGCGACTTATAAACATCTGTGAGACCTCTCCAACCCGTCTGGCCAGCGAGGAGAGTGTAGGCCAAATCCTCTGGCTGCTATGGCCAAGTATGGCTCTAGTAGTAAAGAGAGGGTCGTGCTCCTGTAGTGGAGACTAAAAAGGACCTGATGATGAGCTCGTTTTCAGCGCCGTCTCCACATAAGATGTCACACCTAAAACTTTTACTTTAGGAGCTAAAATTAGTTTTTATTTTTCCAATCGATTGGATTGATGAAAATTTATCGCATTGACGTATATAGATACATATCTATCTATAGTGACTTCTAAATCTGCATTATTGCGGCAGTATCGAGAGTACAGGCGGCGCTCAAGCCGGCCTCAACCGAAACGCTAAATTATTTCACGAAATTCAATAGAAAAATGGGTAAATTTTTATTTATATTTCTCTTTTCACTTTCGGGTAGTTTCGGGCAGCCGTGTGAGGATAACTTGAGCGTTGAATTAAAAAATGCAACCATATTGACCAATTCGTCCATTTTTAACAATGGGGTAAATTATCCTATAGATAAAGTATATACTAAGAAAGTTGACAATCAAACGAAAACTTTTGGATGTTTATGTAAAGTCAAAAAATGTGTGAGTAAATGCTGTCCGTTAGGCTCAGTCAATACCCTTGATACGGGTTGTTTACGGAAACCTGACAAAGATTTGATTTTGAATGTAGGACTGAATATGTCGGTTACGGACAGTTACCGGAAGACAGTGAACTTAAGTTCGGAAGAGTTTGGGTTGTTACGGATGCAACACAACGGAACACCTCCTTGTCCTTGTTACAAAGTCTCTGGACCGTGGTATGTACAAGAGGTGAGTAACTCATTGATTACTTACGTTATATATTTATTTAAACTTTATCGAATCTGTAAGAAATTTACTCATAAAAACTAAATATTAAATCCAAACACGATATATGCCCTATAAGTTTTCGAGGAGTTGGATTCTCTGCAGATCATTCTGATTGCAGCATCAGGTCGAAGTAATCAATCAATTGTCATTTAACGATTATACTATAATCGAGTAATCATACGCCAATACTTACATCATTTTTCCATCACATCATTTTGGAAAAGAGCTGATACTCTTACACTGCTGGACCGATATTAATCAAACATAGCTAAGAACCACCGTTAGAAAACTGGCTTTCAAATGAAACAAAAAAAAACTAAAGCGAAATTGGTACATCCGTTTAAGAGCTACGATGCCACAGACATACACACACACTCACACACAGACATCGACGTCAAACTATATACACCCCTCTTGTTGCGTCGGAGGTTAAAAACAGGAGGAATTAATGCCACAAGTCTTTCTCGTCCAGTCAAATTTTTAGACCAATCCGCGAAATTTATCATATCCCTGTCCATAAACACAATCTATACTAATAAGCTCAATCTAGTATACTAAAGCTGAAGAGATTGTTTGTTTGTTTATTTGAACTTGCTATTCTCAGGAACTACTCGTTCATATTGGAAAATTATTTTTGTGTTGAATAGTCCATTTATTGAGAAAGGTTATAAAACATCACGCGACCAATAGGAGCGAAGCAGCAATAAAAAATGTTTTAAAAACGGGGGAAAATTATTCATCTATACTAATTAATCATAATAACAGAAATTGCCGCGGACGAAGTCGCGGGCCACAGCTAGTATTAAGATAATTGAAATATTCACATATGAGTCGCAGTGAACAATCGCCTACAATAGGCTTGTTTCCATTAAAATAATTAGTCCATTTTATAAATTATCGAAAAATATTAGATACGTATTTTTTTCTTTTTTCAGTCAAACAAAAGATGATAAAGATATCAAAGTTCAGGAGTGGGCGCTCACGACGCAATAGGCCAGTAAAAAATGTACTGGCCAGTGACGTCATGCGGAATTGTAACGGGCTATATCTTTATCAATTTTTGTTTGATTGAAAAAAGAAAAATAGGTAACTAATATTTTTCGATAATCTATAAGACTGACTAATTTAAAATGGTATGTTTTTAGGAAGCATGCCTATTGTAGTTAAACAATTACAATGAAGTAGTGCAATCGCCTACAATTGAAAATATAGGTACTTACCTATTGCTAATTTGTATATTTAACCTTATTTACAAGACTAAGGAGTTAATAACAATTCAAACAGCATGTGTGGTAAGGACAGAAAAATTGGTAGATACTATTATTACTTAGGTACGTAATGTATTTTTCGTTAATAAGCTTTTGTTTGCCAACAGTTCTTATATACGAGGATAAATAGGTGTTCACTTAGTTAATGAACTTTTGTAGCTGTTGGTGTGTCTTGTTACAGAAAAGCCTCCTCCAGCGCCTTCCAATCTTGAGAAGATTGGAAGGCGCTGGAGGAGGCTTTTCTGTACTAACTAAGCTTTATGTCAAATGGGGTCCGCCGTTTTTTAGGGTTCCGTACCCAAAGGGTAAAACCGGGACCCTATTAATTTCGCTCCGCTGTCCGTCTGTCTATCTGTCTGTCTGTATGTCTGTCTGTCTGTCCGTCCATCACCAGGCTGTATCTCATGAACCATGATAGCTAGACAGTAAAAATTTTCACAGATGATGTATTTCTGTTGCCGCTATAACAAAAAATACTAAACAATAGAATAAAATAAATATTTAAGGGGGCTTCCATACAACAAACGTGATTTTTTTGCTTGTTTTTATAGATACCGGTACGGAAATATTCGTGCGCGAGTCCGACTCGCACTTGGCGGGTTTTTTATATTATCACACCATTTTTTCTTTCGCCTCCCTTTTTTTGTTTGGTTTTATATCTGTGGTCCGCTCTGTAATTTGTTTAGTCAATTTGGTTTGGTTTTCAAGCACTTTTCAAGTCTACCCAAGGAGCCTTGGAATCAGGCTGACTGCTGTCCATAAACATCTTGTCAGTTTAGGTTTCCGCATTAATATAGTAAATCAAAAAAAATTTTGACTTTTCCATACAAATTGACCGGGTGGCCGCAATTTTTTGTATGGAACTGCCCTTTTTTTTGAGTTCCCAGCATTGGTTCCATAGAAAAGTTGTTCATATCGATGGCCTGAATCACCTCTTTAAGGGCCCAGAACGATCAAAATTTCACCGTGTATAGCCAGACGAAGCTACGGGTAAAAGTATATTATGAAATAAAAATGCATGGAATAACTTGCCAACCAATGACTTGGAAAATGTTTTTCATCGAGATTATTAAAAACATACATACATCACAATACACAGTATCACGTCTTTTTCCCTTGCGGGAAAGACAGAGCCTAGCCTTATGGCCACATTTAGCATATTGGAGGGCGTGTAGAAAACATAGTATTTGTTATTTTACAAAACTACAATTTTGATACTATTAAGTGATGAAATACATTTTTATGGGTTTCAAACACATTGGTAAAATAGCTGGAAATGCAGTTTGTTATTTTCTTCCAAAACCAATAAAAATATAAGATAGTTTTACTTATTACTTTAACAATAATTAAGATTGACTTACCCTAATTAAATTAAGAAATAAAAAATGGTGAAAAATTCCACGTGGGCGGGGTTTGAACCTGTGACCTTAGGTACAGGCTTGAATCACCTGGTTGTCTGATAATTAAGATGATTCTGTACTTTGGAAGGCACGTTATGCCGTTGGTCCCGGCTGCCATCTGGTAGTCGTTAAAGAAACTACGTCAGAGGCCGAGAGGCGGTCCCGAAGAACCCTGACACTAGGGTGTGCATGGTCGGTTGACGTCGTCGGTAATGTCAGCTACTCGAAATGATGATTGTTGTCATAAATAGAGATAAAAAGACTTCAAAGACCTATTTGGTGGCTATACTCGCTTTACTTCATGTTTGTTATGTTGACGGTGACTGTAACGCGTCTATCCTTTTATAAATCCATAAATAGTGATAGAAAGACTTCAAAGATCTATTCGGTGCCTATACTCGCTTTGCTTCATGTTTGTTATATTGAACGGTGACTGTGACGCGTCTATCCTTTTATAAATCCATAAATAGTGATAGAAAGACTTCAAAGGTCTATTCGGTGCCTATACTCGCTTTGCTTCATGTTTGTTATGTTGAACGGTGACTGTGACGCGTCTATCCTTTTATAAATCCATAAATAGTGATAGAAAGACTTCAAAGATCTATTCGGTGCCTATACTCGCTTTGCTTCATGTTAGTTATGTTGAACGGTGACCGTGACGCGTCTATCCTTTTATACATCCATAAATAGTGATAGAAAGACTTCAAAGGTCTATTCGCTGCCTATACTCGCTTTGCTTCATGTTTGTTATGTTGAACGGTGACTGTGACGCGTCTTTCCTTTTATAAATCCATAAATAGTGATAGAAAGACTTCAAAGGTCTATTCGCTGCCTATACTCGCTTTGCTTCATGTTTGTTATGATGAACGGTGACTGTGACGCGTCTTTCCTTTTATAAATCCATAAATAGTGATAGAAAGACTTCAAAGATCTATTCGGTGCCTATACTCGCTTTGCTTCATGTTTGTTATGTTGAACGGTGACTGTGACGCGTCTATCCTTTTATAAATCCATAAATAGTGATAGAAAGACTTCAAAGATCTATTCGGTGCCTATACTCGCTTTGCTTCATGTTAGTTATGTTGAACGGTGACCGTGACGCGTCTATCCTTTTATACATCCATAAATAGTGATAGAAAGACTTCAAAGGTCTATTCGCTGCCTATACTCGCTTTGCTTCATGTTTGTTATGTTGAACGGTGACTGTGACGCGTCTTTCCTTTTATAAATCCATAAATAGTGATAGAAAGACTTCAAAGATCTATTCGGTGCCTATACTCGCTTTGCTTCATGTTTGTTATGTTGAACGGTGACTGTGACGCGTCTTTCCTTTTATAAATCCATAAATAGTGATAGAAAGACTTCAAAGATCTATTCGGTGCCTATACTCGCTTTGCTTCATGTTTGTTATGTTGAACGGTGACTGTGACGCGTCTATCCTTTTATAAATCTACATTTGATGTTTGAGCATTATATTATCTCTATGGTTTGAGCATTTAATAATGAATAATGCGTGTTTACTGTCAACGAACGTTTGGAAGTAAATATAATCAATCGTTATAGGTGTCGTGTCGAGTGATTGAAGTATAATTTCTATTCGTCCAGTTCATCCATGGACCTAGGAATAGTATGGACCGGGCGTGAGGAACGTCAAAGTAAAGCCAACTTTTGTTACATGTGTGCAGTATAGGGTGACCATTGTCATCAAAAATTACCCAATAATTAGGGTATTGATGTGCCCGACCTAACTTTCCAACGATCTCCCTCCATTTGTTGCGATCTTGCTTGGTCCAGTGCCTTGGAGATCTTCGTGTTCAGTTGTTCTTCTATCTGACCAGACCATCGTATCGGGCTACGGTCCCTTGATCTTTTTCCTTCCATCCTACCGGTCACCGGTCAAGTTTGTTGTCGCTTCTTCTGCACTCCGCCTTGGAAGCGGCGTAAACTTAGCTTTAAGTAAGTTATTGACGTCAACAATACAATATTAATGTTGTAAATAATAATGTGTAATTTAACGTAAACCAAATGATATTTAAAATATCTTACGATGAATAAAATATTTTGACTTTGACTTTGACTTTGACTTTGACTTTGACTTTGACTTTGACTTTGACTTGACTTGACTTTGACTTTGACACCATAAGTTTCTCCAGGTTATCAGAGGGTTTTCTGTTATTGTTCTGAGGTTTTCTGGATTATCTTATCTCTATGGTTTTCTGGCTATATAGCCAAAGTATTGAAGTACTCTCTGGAGGCAGGCATTAGCATCTAAGCATTGAATTTTCTTTTTTAATATTTTTTTCTAGTTTAATATGACTAATAATACAACTGGCTTAATGTTTATATGTCAGTAAACGCCAATAGATAATTTACAAAAATAATAAACCACCACATTGCAGTGCGTGGTGCTAGTCCTAACTTACTTTACACAGAACCCACATTCGCCATGACTTTGTTTTAAGTTTATGTAAAAATAATCATAGCCTTAATATGATTGGCATACCTAATATTTTATTTTGCCTATTCTAATACTCAAGACACTCATTAAACATTTTTCCTGTCAAATCTTAAATTATGGTGGCGCAATTTCAACATATTATCGTGAATTTGTGACTTGTCGTGTATTAGTTCTAGAGTGCTATTTTTGAAATTACGCCGTTCGTAAACGAGCGATTTTTTCATAGAAAAATCGCTCATGTGTGTCATACTTTCAAAAATAGTACCCCTGGAGTTTTTACTCCGCTATACTACGTTATTACTTCTGTGGCTATACCCTGCTTCTCTTAGTCATGCAATCGCGTTTGCAAAGAATGTTATTTTGACTACGTGTAGCACTTTCCCGCCAAAACCTAAATAAACCCTTTGGTGGCGCTTTATTTTAAACATTGTGAGTTTGGGTGCGTCAATTTGTAAGTCTCTCTATGTGCACCAAATAAAATACAGACGAGAGAAAAAGACGACAGAAGAAAAGCTAAAATAAAAACTGATCCTGAAAAAGCAGAAGCATCAAAAAGAATCAAATTTCAGTTTTGGTGGCGTCACAAATTTCGGAGGTCTATTTCAATAAATACTAGCAATATTCTATGCAAAATAAGAAAATATGCAATGTTTTGGCTTTGTTATAGTATTTACAATAGTATTCAAAAAAAGAAAATCTTTAAAAAAATTGCGCTACCAAACTTTCGAAACTCACCCAGATATTACATTATTTTAGAATGTAGGTACTAATTTGAGATCGATCTAGGCAAATCTCTTCAGCGGACATATAAAGTAAATATCTGTATTTGTTATTTCAAGTTTCCATTCAAAAAATAATGATACAGCTACTATAGTTTCTAAGTGTTAGTGATGCTGATAAGACAAGGAAAAAATATCTTTATTATAAGAAAAAACTTAATACTTACTTGGCAGCTAATTTGTGACTTCAATCTAACATTTACAATAATCAAAAATGTGTGATAATCACTGTTTTTACCTTTGAGTTTTTTAATTAATCAAAAATCCATATAATTTTGAAACAATTATTTATATAATTTTTAGGTTGCGAAAAAAAGGTAAGTCTTGCGAACAATTTGCCTTGTCTACCTCGTAATAGATTAGACGTAGTAAAAAAATGTCTAAAATATCTAGATAATTTAAATTAACTCTTGCAAAATAGGTTAAAACTTACTTATTCGTAGATTAAAACTTAAAAGAACGTGTCACTTTTATTTTGAAAATAGTATAATTATTGCTATAAAATGTTAAATTAAAACTGTTTCACCAAATGTACAGATGACCTAAACACGCGACCCAAATTCATGTTTACTTTAACGAGTTTTCTATACATCCAGATTTGATATATACTATGTATACATATGTTATATAGGGCATACAACAAGAGCTTTACCTCGTTGCTGCCAGGCATCAGCAGCCAGTTCTGAGTGTATCGGCGGCACTCGAGAGGCTAACAGTGCCACACGGAATTTAAAAAGAAAAAATCAGACATTAATACTTTTGCAAACGATTTGTTTGTAGTGTTTTAAATTCTATCTTTGAATTTTGGCGCGTAACCAAGAAAGTAATCGTAAAAATGCGTAATGTTTCATTTATTTTTTTGATTTTATTCACGTTTGTTTATGGACAGCCATGCAATGACAGTCTCAGTGCTGATATATCAAACGGCACTTTTTTCCACGATGGCTCAGTGTTTGACAACGGAATCACTTATCCTAAGGACTTGGTATTCGAAAAAAATATTAAAAGTGAAACGAAGACTCTGGGATGTGTGTGTAAACTAAAAAAATGTTTAAGAAAATGTTGCCCGATGGGTTCGGTTGTATACCAAAGGCGTTGTATTGAAAAATCTGAGGAAGATATACTGTTGAATGAAGGACTTAATGTATCCTTTATGATGAATTATAAGAGGACCGTGGACTTAACTTCCGGCGAATTTGGGCTGCTTAGGACCCAGCCTAGTGGGACACCTTTTTACTGTCAAGTCTATAAAGAAATCCGAAGGTGGTTTATTCAAGAGGTTAGTAAAATATTTTTTTATATATAACTAGCTATCGCCCGTGGCTTCGCCCGCGTCAATGTCGATCCCTCGAGATAAGTACTTTTTCTCGGGATAAAAGGTAGCCTATGTCCTTCTCCACACTCCAGAAAACTTGTATGCAAAATTTCATAATGATCGGTTAAGTATTTACGGCGTGAAAGCGTAACAAACAAACAAATAAACAAACAAACAAACTTACTTTCGCATTTATAATATTAGTTAGGATTTAGCTATATAGATTATATTACGATTGCGTTTGTCTGATTGTGTGGTAAAGATCATAATACATATGAGTGTAAGTGTAACACCGAACTGATCAAAGATTATTATTATTATGTTCCCTACTCTGTGATCCATAATAAAATAAAAAATATATATGTATAAATATATATAATTATTATATAATACAGGTGAAATTGAATTCATTATCAAACTTTTAAGGAGTGACTCAGACCACGAATCTGAACAACTTTCACAATGGGAACAACTACGAAATTGCAAATATAATCAGCTGTTCCATAGATTTTGGCCAAGTAGATATTCCAGTTTTGTATGAAAAAGCAGATATTTTTTTCACGATGTCGAAGTTGGTCTATAATGAAAGTTGTTCAGATTCGTGGTCTGAGTCACTCTTTAAACGTATGCTAATGAATTCGATTTCAAATTCAAACTAGTGAGATTTTTATTCTGAAAGAGAAAAATACTCACTAGTTCAATGGAAGTATTTGCCAATGGAACTAGTGAAGAATGATCCATTATTATTATATATTATGGCAAAAGAAAAGAGAGGAATTAAAGAATTAATAGGTTTCTTCTATACTGATATTAGAAATGCGCCTATATCCTAGGCCTCAACTACTTTTCCATATCAAATTTCATCACCATAATTGAAGCTTGAAGTGGTACCAGACCAGACAGACAGACAGTATGGATAGTATGTATTAAGATGACATATATCGGGTCGTCAAATTAGAAACATCTATGATTTCTCTCCAATACTCCCATAACTCACACTCACTCATACTCACATAAATTTCCAGGGTACGGCGACTGTTTGGCAGGCGGCGACCCTGCCAAAGAGTCGCCGTACCCTGGAAATTTATGTGATTCTTCTGATAGGTACTGTTTGCTACAGTGCAGTTTGTTGTCGGTTGCTGCACTTTGCTTGGAAGCGCCACAAAACTTAGCTTTAAGTCAAATACTGACGTCAACAATGGTTGTGATATCAAATATGTAAATTAGTTAGTGTTCAAAGAAACCTAGAAATTAAAACTAAAACATAAATGATTAAGAAACTTAGTTAAGCAGATTTAAGAAACAAGCGCTACCCGTCATTTTATTCCTTAAACATAAATGAGATTTAATTAAAAAAATTGTATAAATTTGTACTTCGGTAATAGATCATCATCATCATCAGGTCGTTTTTAGTCTCCACTGCAGGAGCTTGACCCTCTCTGTACTACCGGAGACATACTTGGCCAGAACAGAGAGGATTTTTTAAAAAACACAGACAAAGGATGTAGGCAAAGCAAAATACATATTTTTCAATTTGATCAGGAGATAATTAATAAAATGGTGAATTTCGCTAGTTTCGCTCATCTTGGACCCATAATCGTTTATGTTTAAGTTTTAATTTCTAAGCTTCGTGGCGCAGTGGTTAACACGCCAGCTGACACGAGGTTCGATCCCCGGACAGATGATGGAAAACAATCTGTTTCAGTTTAACGTAGGTCTTGGCTTGGATGTATATCTATATACGTATCTATTATAAAATATAGTATCGTTAATTTAGTATCCTACGATACAAGTTCACAACTTAGTGTACGGCTAGCGTTGTGTGTGTGATATGTCCCTATATATTTATACTAGCTTTCGCCCGCGGCTCCGCCCGCGTCATTGTCGATCCCTCGGGAATAGTATTTTTCCCGGGATAAAAGGTAGCCTAATAGCCTATGTCCTTCTCCGTACTCCAGAGTACTTGTATGCAAAATTTCATGAAGATCGGTTCAACAAACAAATAAACAAACAAACTCACTTTCGCATTTATAATATTAGTAAAATAATAATACAGTAATAATAATATGAGTAGGATTAAACTTTCTTTGAAGACTTCCTACTCGCAATTGACATATTTGCTATCACAACAATACGTCTTACTACGTTAATACTAAACTTAGCTTTAAGTCAGTATTTGACTTAAAGCTAAGTTTAGTGGCGCTTCCAAAGCGAATTGCAGAAAATATTGGATCTTTATTAAATTAGTGGGATAACCTTGCGGAAAACATCGCTTGCATTATAATTTACATGGAAACTCAGTGTTTGGTTACCTGGAAGCATGCAGTGCAGAGGTCTATTAGATTGTATGATAATGATATTAAACATGAATAGCAAGGCCACGCGAAGCTCTTAGTTAAATTATTTCAAATGCTTGCATATGAATTACTGGAGTTAGTTGTAAAAGCTCTCAATAAATTACCAAGTAATAGCTACATCATTAATACTAACGTGTGAAAAAGACGTTATGTATAAAAACCGGCCAAGTGCAAGTCGGACTTGGCCGGTTTTTCTTCGCGCACGAAGGGTTCCGTACCATTAATAAGTTTAAAATTATTACATTATTGTTATTATATGATGTAAGTAGAAATTAATGCTTTCCGCAATGTTTCCTTTATCTGTGCTATAAGAAGTGGCTTTATACCAAATTTCAAGATTCCGAGTTTACGGGAAGTACCCTGTAGGTTTTGATAAAACGAATGTAGACAAAACACGAAAATTTGCGGCATAACCAGCTATATTTTTTGATTGCGTTGGCTTATAAGTTTGATTTTTTACAGCTCCAAGGGACAGTAGATTTGAGTATTTTTATAAAAATTTCAGCGTGATACCTCTACGCGTTCCTGAGAAAAAGGTTCTTGACAGACTGACAGACAGACAGACAGGCGGACAACCGAGTGATCCTATAAGGGTTCCGATTTTTCCTTTTGACCTCAAAACTTGTTACTTTTTAGGGTTCCATACCTACGGAACCCTAAAAAGTAACAAATCATATCAATAGGCGATGCCTACCCATCACTATTTTGATTCCGTCCACTTACACGCTTAACGTGGCCTTAGGATCTTGTGGCCTTAGGCTCTGTCTACCCGTCAGGGACAAAAACGTGAAAATATGTATGTAAATATCAAATTGACATTGAAGCATTTATCGAGAATAACAGGATATAAGGGTGGAACGTGGGCGGAAGGACGATTAAGTTTTTATTTTTGTATTTTAGATAATTTAATTGTGGTCAATGACAATAAATTTGCTTAATTTTTGTCTACTTATCTGTATTGCATCATCATTTGACTCCGCTTGGCTTTTGGTGAAGCTTGACATCGTGAGGGTAAGTGTCATAATCATCATCAGGTCTTTTTAGTCTCTGCAGGAGCATACTCCTGATTACTCTCTGGCTCATAAGCCAGAGAGAGGGTAAGGGAACCAATAATAATGAAAACACTGAAAGAGACTCATCATCTCAAGTGTAAGACGTCTACTGCTGGATAAAGGTTCCTCCAATGGATTCTTCTTTGCATGGCAGAATAGTGCCAAACTCACCACGCTTAGCTGGCGGGTTGGCGACCGCAATTTCTTTTGTTTTCTCCTCCGACTCTGCGAAAGCATCGGAAAGAATAAGAATTCGTAGGATCTGAGAAGGGAATGAAAGTATTGGGACACTAGTTACTAAGAAATAGCAGGTTGGGAGCCATACCTGCAGCCACCGGCGAAGAAGTTGAGGATGACACTCATGACTTGAGAAAGAAAATAGGCGACAGGATTTGAGGGCGCCTAAAAACCTCTTTATTTTTATAGTTGGATCGATCTCGACCAAATACAACTAAGAATTAGATTAAGTACCACAAAAAAAACGGCGTAAAACTCGTTTGGAAATTTAAGGTGCAACAGTAACACAAACAAACAGACGTGAAACTTATTACACCCCTCAAACATTCCTTTTATTGTGACGAGGGCTTAAGATAGGGTCCCATACGTAGTGGTATATCCAAGCAAGTTTTGTGTCAGGCAGAAACCGACCGAAATAATTCTATCGCTATATTAGTCTGACTAAATTTGTTGACCTTTGCGTTTGATCAAAAGGAGAATGACGCATCTGTTGACAATGTCAATGACAAGTCTAATGACCGCCCGTCTGGACTTCAGAGGAAAAATAACAAGAAAATTATCTGAAAAAACGAAAATATCCGAGAAGTTCAAAAATTTTAACGCACTCACGCGTGCCATAGAACCGAAACACATTAATCCATTAATTTATTGGTCGTAAAATTAACTTCGCCTCATATACCAAACAGCAGTGTCACTAAGCTAATAAAATAAGAGTACTTTATATGTAACGTCGGATCCTGAGTAAAACGTTAGTCATTGTTCTCGTCAACACAAAAACCTTTAAGGTCGCCGCACACTTATCAACTCGTAAACGGAACGTAAACGTATAAAGTCGTGCAGTTTATTCTTTGTATGAAACTCCCTACTGCAACGCACTATTCGAATTCGTAACGTAATCGCCTCGCCTCGTGACCAGTCGGCCTATTTGCTCACTTAGTGACCAACGTTTTGATAGTCACTTCCACGGAATAATAAACCTCATGGAAGGGACGTGTAGGCGTGGCCCGCGTGCCGCAGTTAAACACAGCGAGTCTTAACCAGGCTCAATTACTCTGTTGTTGCTGGTGTGACGCGACGTGTGGCTGCCGGTGTATTACTTTGCGTGTTTCTTAAAAAAACTCTTATAAATGACTCGATGCTCTATTCTCGAGTGCAAAAACAATAGTAGTACTAAGAACTTACTACGATCAGGTGTTTCTTATCATCAATAAGTCGCTATTTACTCTGTATTTCATAAATTTGTTTTAGCATTAACCTCTGTCTATTTAATTGAAAATAAATATTAGAGTAAATAAAAAATTACACGTATGCCTATTGAGATAAAGTCTAAAATTGTATGATCCCTCGATCATGTACGCCATCTAGTGGCGAGTGGTAGAATCAGAAATTACGACACAAGGCGAAGTAAGCCATTCTATTTAATAGGGTTGTGATATCATCGAATATCGATGTGTAAAAGTATTAATTTTTGAATTATATATGCACACGCTTTTTATTGTCACTGTGTACTGGATAATTTAACTTTAATATAGTTGACGTTATTAACGTACTAGCTTTCGCCCGCGGCTCCACCTGCGTCAATGTCGATCCCTCGGGTATAGTACGTTTTTCCCGGGATAAAAGGTAGCATATGTCCTTCTCCGACTCCAGAGAACTTGTATGCAAAGTTTCATGATGATCGGTTCAGTAGTTACGGTGTGAAAGCGTAACTAACAAACAAATAAGCAAACAAACAAACTCACTTTCGCATTTATAATATTAGTAAGGATAATACTTAAAATTTAAGACTAAACCTACACAACATTTACAAGCAAAAAGGCCCGGCAGTTCGTTGCCCTACAATGCTCAGAAGGCTGGCAGCATTGCCACGATAGATGGTAATGCTGATTTTTGTGCAAGGCCAGTCCTGGTCAAAGAAAACATCTACTGAATTTCAGGCGAAAGTCAGTTGATGTTTCCTGTTATATATTATTTTAATAAATAAAACTAAAAATTAATTAAATCTTAAATAAAAACCTACCTATAAATATAATCTACCTATAAATATTCGTTCATTTATAATATAAAATACAGATAAAAAATTATAATATAATTATTTTCCCGAGAAACCGCTATTGAAACTAGTTTGTCTTGAATTCTATAGAATAAACTAATTTGGCCTAGGATGAACAGATTTTAAATATTCATCATCATTTCGAGTAGGTGTCACGATCAATCGACCATGCACACCCTAGTGTCAGAGTTCTTCGGAACCGCCTCTCGGCCTCTGACGTGGTTCCTTTAACGACTACCAGATGGCAGCCGGGACCACCGGCTTAACGTGCCTTCCGAAGCACGGAATCATCTTTATTATCAGACAATCAGGTGATTCAAGCATGCAATGTCCTAACCAAACTGGAAACAACTAAACAAAGTATGCTTCCGGTGGGAATTGAACCCACGACCCCCGGGTCAACAGGCAAAGCCTTAACCACTAGACCACGGGGGCTGTTAATTATTTTTATATATTATTTTTTATATTATTTTAAATATTGTTTAATTATGTATGGTAGTTTAAGTGGTAAAATAATAAAATATAAGAAATAATGAACAAATCAAACAGATTGAGCCAAAGTAAGTTCAAGACTTGTGTAATGGGATACTAACTCAACGATCCTATATTTTATAATAAACTAGCTTTCGCCCGCGGCTTCGCCCGCGTCAATATCTGGAATAGTACTTTTTACGTAACAAATAAACTCACTTTCGCATTTATAATATCAGTTTATAATATTAGTAAGGATAGATAATATAGATAAACATCCAAGTCCCACGTCAAATCTGAAAAATATCATTTTCCATCTTGACCTGACCGGGGTTCGAACCCGGGACCACTCGTGTCGCAGGCTGGCATGTTAACTACTGCCCCACAGAGTTCGACTGAAGTCGGTCAGTATAGATCACAACAGTGAGGTCATTTTTAGAAACCAACATGGCGAATGCTACTTTTCAACAATAATTATTGAATTACAATGAATTAACACCAATTTTAGAATCGATCGATTTCCTAGCGTCATTAGCAAAAAGATATGAACCCAATCCCTATTTGAGTAGCAATGACATTATTGATAAAACATTCTAGAAGAATAAATAATGGAGTTCAAATTGAAACCTTAAATCTTAGTAAATAGGGTGTAAAATTGTGTACAACTTTTAAGTACGACATCTTTTGGCGAATAGCTGAACTAAGTAGTCTGAGATCGTTAAAAGCACATTGAAAGAAGCCGACGTAGCATATGCACGCTGTCATAAAAACCACAAAGTGTTATTGCTTAATTCTACTTTATGGCGCAAGAAATAAGGTTTTTCTTTTTGTAATGCAAACAGATTGTTATTTCTTTTTGGTTCCAAGAAATTATAAGCTTTCTAATTCGTTAAATTTCAGTGTGCGTACAATGTTATTGTGTGAGTTTGGCGACAGTGGTTTTCAAGAAAAATATATGCTATGCCACTTCCTCTTGTTTTTTAAATTCCGTGGTCACTTCAATCAAAATACATTACGGGTTTCGTATAATTGACTATTTTCGTTTAAGGTATATAAAACCTATTTTGAAATTACTATCATTTTTTTTTTTAATGTATATCCGACGGCAAACGAGCAGACGAGCCACCTGATGGAAAGTGGTCACCGTCGCCCATGGACATCTGCAACACCAGAGGAGCTGCTGATGCGTTGCCGACTCTTAAGATACCTGTAAACACGCCTTTTGAAGGACCTCAAGTCATAGCACACAGGGAAAACCTCGGGAGGGAGTCCATTCCACAATCTTGCTGTACGAGGAAAAAAACCACGTGACGCTCTGACATTTTTGGAGACCCAAGTGTCAAGGATGTGGGGATGGACTTTACTCCTGTGGCGAGCGGTGCGGTGGTAGAAAGGTGACGGTGGCACCAATTCAAAAAGTTCTTCAGAACACTCCCCATAGTATAGACGGTAAAATACACACAGAGAGCCAACGTCTCTCCGTAGACCGAGGGTGTCTAAATCGTCTGTGAGTGTGCCCGGCGTTGGATGGAATCAAGACGAAGGAGTTGGTATTGAGGTGCACCAGACCAGATATGAGAGCAGTACTCCATGTGGGGCCGGACTTGAGCTTTATATAATAAAAGTCTATGACCCGGAGTGAAGTACTGCCTCGCTCTATTGAGCACCCCAAGTTTTTTAGAAGCCATTTTGGCTTTACCTTCCAGATGACTCCGGAATTGGACCTCCTTCGTAATATCGACGCCAAGGATCCCAATACTCTTAGAAATGGTAAGAGAGGTGTCCCGAAACTTCGGTGCTATGTTAAATGGGGTCTTTTTAGCGGAAAACACGCAGACTTGTGTCTTAGTAGGGTTGAATTGAACTAGGTTTAGTTTACCCCATTCAGAGACCTGCTCCAGAGAGGTCTCAATGTCAGACACAAGTCTCTTTCTGTTCTCCTCCACCTGTGTTTGAGGGATATTTGCACGACCTGCATAATATGCATCACCCGTACTGTCGTCTGCATAGCAATGGATGCTACTAGTGTTAAGCATGTCGTTGATGTGCAGAAGAAACAGCGTAGGTGATAAAACAGATCCTTGGGGGACGCCAGCATTGATGGGCATGATATCGGAGCATAATCCGTCTACAACGACCTGAATGCTTCGCCCAGATAAGAAACTAGCGACCCACAAGCATAGTTCCTCAGGAAGCCCGAAAGATGGTAACTTCGCGAGAAGAGCCTTATGCCAGACCCGGTCAAAAGCCTTTGTGACATCTAGACTAAATGCCAGTGCTTCTCCCTTGCTCTCGATGGCGGCTGCCCATCGGTGCGTTAAGTACACAAGAAGATCACCAGCACTACGCCCGTGGCGGAACCCGTATTGACGGTCACTAATTAGCTGATGATCTTCAAGGTAACCAAGGAGCTGGATGTTTATCACACGCTCCATCACCTTAGAGAGCAGGGAGGTTATCGCAATATGCCGATAGTTAGACGGGTCTGTGCGGTCACCCTTTTTAGGAATAGGGTGAACGTAGGCTACTTTCCACGAAGACGGGACTTTTCTTGAGGTGTAAGACAGCGAGAATAGGCGTGCTAACACCGGAGCCAACTCAGGGGCGCATGTTTTGAGCACAATTGCTGGAATGCCATCAGGCCCGCTGGACTTCCTGACGTCGAGGGAAAACAGAGCACGTCGCACTGCACTTTGAGTGAACCGAATTTCCCGCATTGAGTGCTCGCATCGCGGTAAAAAGGGCTGCGATGCTCCTCCGTCGTCAAGGGTAGAATTTGACGCGAAGAGAGTAGCCAAGAGATCGGCCTTCTCTTTTGCGGAGTGAGCCAGCGAGTCCTGACGATTGTGCAGAGATGGAAGTGAAGGGCGACAGAAATTCCCCTGCGCTGCCTTAGCAAGAGACCAGAATGCTCTACTCCCGGAGGGATAGCCAACCAGTCTCCTACCAATGCGCGCAGTGTGCGCAAACTTTGCTGCAGTGATCTGCTTCTTGTAGGCTCTTGAAGCTGCGTTGAACCGCTTCTTCAAATCAGAAGTATTACGATCCTTGACATTTCGCGCAGCAACCCAGGCTTCGTAGGCTTCGCGCTTGAGGTGGGCGGCATGCAAAGACGAGCAACGAAACCAAGGTTGAGACCGCCCTCCGATACGAACCGCCGAGCTGGGAATGTAGCACTCCATGCCCAGCAGTATCGCTTCGGCGACAGCTTTCGCACAAATGTCAGGATTTTCTGATGAGAAGCACAACCATCTCCAATGGTAGGATGCATAAAACTCTCGCAATCCATCCCAATCTGCTGACCTATAATGCCACACACGACGCATACCAGGTGGTCTGGATTGCGTGGTCTGACCGGATGGAACCACAGCACGTACCAGGCAATGATCCGAGGTTCCTAGAGGGGCATCACGGAATACCTGGTAATCGTTTGGATGTGAGGTCAGCAGAAGATCCAACAAAGCAGGATTGTGTCCTTCAATATCAGGTATTCTGGTAGGACCATCAACTAACTGGTTGAGGTCATTTGTTACAGCAAAGTTGTATGCAGCCTTCCCAGCGTAGTCGGTCTTCAGTGATCCTAGCCACTCAAAGTGGTGAGCGTTGAAGTCCCCTAGGATCACTACCTCCGCCGATGGGTGCTGCTGGAGAATTTCGTCTATGCCCTTCTGTACATGCCCGAGAAGTCGGTCTGTTTCGGCATCACCGCTATGGGACCTGTAAAGGCACGCATAGAACCGGATGCGGTCACCGTGATCTACGCGCGCCCATAACAATGACAGGTTTCTGTCTTCAAGGCTGCTGAGACGTCGACAACATACATCCTCCCGTACGTACATACACACCCCAGCATTGGGCATAAACTTGTGCTCCAAGCTGAAACCGGGATACAAGAGATATGTGACGTTGGTAGGAGAGGATATTTGTGTCTCAGTCAGGAAAAATAGAGCCGGTTTAGTCGTCTCCAAGTGATGATGGACGACATTGAGGTTGGAATGCATTCCTCTGACGTTGAAGAAGTCCACATTGAATGTGGAAGGGGGTGCCGCTGTAGAAACATGTTTTCTATTTTTCGATCTTGCCATAAAAAAGGTGGTTAACAGGGAAAAAATTGAGGATTGCCGTAGTTACGACAGTTACATAGGCAAAGTTAAGGAATGATGGCCCGCAATGAATGACCAGTGAGGTGCGCTGCTGGCACGGGGGACGGAAGGGCCCCCGATCCAACACAATGATCAGCCGCCGTGTTCCACTCCGGTCTCCCAGGCCGGCACGACGACCAATCACGAGCTTTTGACACTGGCGGCAGGACAGCCTCCCTAGCCGGGACAGCCAGGGTTCGGGTCCTCTACGTACCAGCGGACAACCGTTTCATCGGGTCTCCCTGGCCAACGTCGCACCCCCAATCAGACAGTGCAAGACTCCAGCCCCTAAGGGACCATAAACTGTCGAAACTACGGGAATCGGGAATGGGGATTGGCTCTCACGCGCAACCGTCGAAACACACCCAACGGTGCTTTACGATAGATTTCGGCATGAGGGTGGTCGCCAGCCAGTCGGACCCCACGAGGTCCTACCACCGAGCATGTCGGGTATTTTACTCGCCTCTTACGAGATGCCAACCTGACGGGCAGTGGGGAATTGTATTCTACTCCGTCCCCACACGGAGGAAATGTCAAAACGTTGTACACTGAGTTAGCAAATAGGCCGGCAGTTCGCAGACAACTCACGTTCCCAGCGCTTACGCCTCGTCATCCACGCGCTTACGTCTCTCCGTAAAGTCCGTCCGTCTTCGGTTTGTATTGATTCTCTTGAATGATGTATTCTGCTTTCTAATAAATTCTTCTTTAGACTGCAGCATGTTATAAAAGAGATATTTTTGCATTTGGAAATACACTATTTAGTTAGCAAATAGGCTTGTGCCAGCCAGACCAGAGCGGTTGGCTAGCGGTAAATGCGGCGTCGCCTAGTCATAGCCGAGTCTACGTTAGGTTGACTCCTGGTGGATGGCGCGGCGAGAGGCGATACGGTGTCGATCCCTTTCCGAGTATAAGTGTGCTATGATCTTTAATTAATGTCCCCTTTATACCATCCTGAATATCGGATCCGATGAGGGGGACGCCGCTATACGTTAGACACGATACGAGATATATCTCCAATCGTATCGCACGTATTACTGCGTCCCTCTCATCAGTGAGTGAATTTAGGATGGTTTAATAGACGCTTTACCTTGACAGTTGGTCAAGGTTAAGCGCCCTAATATTAAAACTATACGGGGGACCTGTGCCATATTTGCTAACTAGTGTACAATATTTTTATAGTCACTTCGAAATACATTGCGGCTTTTGTATTACTAATCGACTATTTTCATTTAAGATATATAAAACGTAATGTATTGTAAAGTGACTATCAAAACGTTGTACACCAAGTTGACAAATAGGCCGGCTGGTGGCCTAAGATACAGGCTTCAGCGTAGGTTGATGCCTCCAGTGCTACCACAAGTTATATTAATTCAGTTTCCTATCTTATATGTATAGTTTGTAAGTTGATTGCAAAATATCTGCTACAAGTCAAAATATCACACAATTTCTTAAACACTTTCACAAATATTTAATCACAAATGCCATCCTGAATCGTACCTAGGGAATGCAATCTCAACCGAAATCTCGGTCTTTTTTAGCGAGATAGATCTCGCGAGTTTTACGAGATTAAAAAGAAAAGCGCGGCAGAGCGTGGACTGACGCGTTTTTAATTAAATATAAATATAAATAAATATATACGGACAAATCACACAGATTGAGCTAGCCCCAAGGTAAGTTCGAGACTTGTGTTATGGGATACTAACTCAACGATACTATATTTTATAACAAATACATATATAGATAAACATCCAAGACCCAGGCCAATCTGAAAAAGATCATTTTCCATCTTGACCTGGCCGGGGATCGAACCCGGTCACTCCGTGTCGCAGGCTGGCGTGTTGACCGCTGCGCCACGGAGCTAGTTAATTCATAAAAGTCTATTGAAAAAATTCGTGAAAATAAATGTTTGTCATAAAATACTTATGGTTATTATTATTTTTTTCCTAATTTATTCAAATATTGTGATTATTTGCAAAAAAAACACACGAAACTGCCAATCTCGCGAGATCTCGAAATTGGCGAGATCTCGCAGTATTGTTATTCATAAACTCGCGAGATCTCGCTTGAGCCCCAATCTCGCGAGATTTGCATTCCCTAATCGTACCCGGCTCAAAGGTTCCCATTACTGCAGCGGCATTTCCACTTTGAGTAGCTATGGAAAGCTTTTGAACCAGATACCATCCGGAGCGGTGATCATAATATCCTCTTTCCCTGAAGCGACGTCCTACCTCATTAAGAAAGTTTTTGGCTTCTGGGCACCAAGGCCCAAAACATTGTTATAACTTGTGAACTCCGGAACCGAAAAAAAAAATTGGTGCATCGAATATTTTATCGTAGTGTTCAATTTATATAGAACAGCAAATTTAAATTCCGAGAACGATCGAATACAGTTTTAGCTGGTCCCATTATAAAATTGATGGTATTTACGCATTTATGTTCTATTTGCAGATTTTCCCATAGAAGATAAACCTTTTACGGATAATTAGGCTACAAAATGAAGAAATAATACAATCCATTAACTAAGGGACTGTCACAGAAGGACATATTTCACCCGATAATCAAACTCACAGATGTTTATAAAAATGTAAAAAAAGACTGCAGATTTTGACAAAATGTTGCACACAGATAGATTTTTAAATTCCCTGTCGTGATCGACATAACATCAGCGGAGTCGGGAGCGGCAGCTAGTAGTTCCCATAAAATACCTCACGATCTCAGTAGTATAATTTTTCCTTGACTCCTAGACTCGATGAAATCAATAAAATTTATGACGAGTTGTGATATACAATCACATTGTACTCGTACCTATAAACAAAACAATTATTTAGTTTTACAAAACAAACACCTAATAAATTATAATAAACCCATCAAATCGAGACGGTTACACTTAGCAAGAACCACTAAAAATAAACTCAAGTGAACCATATAAACTGCAGATCTTTACCTTCACCCACATTCTAACTATGTACAGGATGGCCAACTTGGAAGGATACAAACCTTTTTTTTGCCGCCATTTTGTTTTGGCGGTAAATATGACAGTTGTTGCATGAAAATTACTTTGTAAAGGTACGGCAAATATGTTATGGACCCCTTCACGACGGAATAAAAACGTTTTTAGAATCATTAAAAAAAACTTTTCCCTGTCGATTAATTTCGAGAAACGGTGACATTCATTGGCCCTCAAAATCGCCTGATTTAACAGCTCCTGAGTCCTGATTTTTTTTCTGTGAGTTACATAGGTAAAAGGACGTGTCTATGATAACAGGCCAATTAACCATATTCGAGACAAAGTCACTGAGATAACGCAGGCAATGTGTGAAAATGTGACGAAAAACGCGATGATAAGGTTTCACATCTGCGATGCTTCTAGATGTGCATTTTTCTGACATTAATTTCCACGTTTAACTGCGGGCCCTAAATAATATATTTTACAAAGAATAAATATTTTTTATATTTCATAGAAAAAAATTACAAAAATAAAATGTATACCTGTTATTTGACCACCCTGTACATGTTTGCGTGTATTTTAATAATACCCAGTATTTTTATCTACCGGATGAATAGGTCAAGGCATTATCCTCCTAATAAAGAAACAGGTAAATTACGTTCGTAAAAATAAACTACCAGCTTTCGTCCTCGTAATTTAGAAGCCATGCTTTTCTGATAGAATAATTAATATATAATTATTATTAACACAGGCGTAGGACAAAATAGAGTGGGGTAGTTTGGAAGAGGCCTCTACCCAGGGGTTGGAATACCGGTAAAAATCCATTACCGGTACCTCTATGAAACGACAGTACCGGTAATTGGTTTGGTACCGGTACATTTGGTAACGGTAAAAATCAAGTACCGGTACCTCTATAATACAACGGTACCGGTAATTGGATTAGTACCGGTACCTCAATAAAACGACGGTACCGATAATTGAAAGAAGTACCTGTACTAAATACCGGTAAACAGTACCGGTATTTAGTACCGGTACTCGTATTGGGAATTATCATTTCGTTAATGTGTGTCGTTGCCGTGTTGTGCATGTGCGGCGTGAGGCGGGGGCCCACAATAGGGCGGCACTTTTACAGTCGAGCGAGTCCCATGCGGTAGACGGCAACAATGCGTAGGTACCGGTAAAATTAACGCAATTTTAATACCGTTAAAATTTGACAGAATAGAGGTACCGGTACTTACCGGTACTTATAATGTGAATTTGGTACCGGTAACAAGTAGCGGTAAAATTACCGTTAACTGTTAACAATATTATTACCGTTAAATACTAGATTACCGGTACCTCATATTACCGTTAAAATTTTAACAGAATAGTAATACCGGTACTTACCGGTACTTATAATGGGAATTTGGTACCGGTAACAAGCCCTGCCTCTACCCAAGACGGGTTCATTCTCAGTGACCACTAATATACTAACACCTAACCACTAAATTAGAATAAAAATCAAATATATAAAAATAAAAATATTATGTTACAAATAAAGTATAAATAACATTACCTAGAAATATCTACAGAATAGAAAAATAATGACAAGAATAAATAACATGGAAAATTAAAAAAAAAATTGCAAAATGAGTTACCTATTTGTTAAAATGAAAATACAACATACTTAAACTGTAGATTTTCATTGTTATATAACAAAAATATCTGTAAAGTTGATTTACGGACGAAAGATTTGCGTGATAACGGTGGAAGGGGGATAGATGCGTCACAATCCGAACACTTAGGCCAATCGTGCCTCTTTACCGCTTGTTCCGCGCTTTCGCTTGACACGATACGTGACACTTTTTCGTGCGTACAGCCAGTGGCCCTTGATTTATAAGACGTTATCACGTCAAGAAATAAGAACAATAAGAAGAGGATATTAATAATAAATACAAAGAGGATATTAATAATAAAAACAAAATTTCGTTACAAACAATGTCGCGAAAGAGAAAAGGCGCGAACGCGAAAGGGTTTGCACGCGCCTAAGCCTACTCTATTTTTTATGGCTGAGTGATACCAGTGTTTGCGAACCGATCTTGATCAACTATAGCTAAGAACTCGATTACATATTAAAAAAATCGACATCAAAATCAGTTCAACCGTTGGTGCAACAGTCAGACAGCAAAACAAAACGCAAACACGTCAAATGTAAAAAAAAATAACACCACTTTTTTTGCGGGGGCTTAAAATACAGCGTAATTTTGAACCTGTGAACTATATTGAAATTCTGGAATCAGAATCCCTAATGAAATACAGAATTGCAAGAAAAAGCTGAAAATCGAAAAAAATATTAGCTTCCCATACAAAGTTGCCGATCAGCTGGACGAATTTGTATGAAAGCTTAATTATTTTTTCGCTTTTCCCTTTTCTTGGAATTCCACTAGGGGTTCAGATTCCAGGATTTCAATATAATTCAGAGGTTCAAAATCAAGCAAGAAGTAATTCTAGGTGGGGTTTCTCTCTATCAACAATTTGTGTGAGTGTGGTACCAAATCAGTCTCACTCACCTGTCGTGCCCTAACTGCTCTACTACTTTCACGGTACAGGACCTCAATGAAGGCTGATAATAAGGCAATCAGCGTAGCCATATATCGGCCCATAAGGCAAAAGATGAGAGTTGCTGCTCTCCAAAGGCTTTTGCCATCGATTCTCAGATTTACCCTTCAGGCTTGCGTGCACGTATACGCGGCCCATCAGGCAATATGAGAGTTTGCTGCCTCTCCAAGCCTTGCGCACACAGGCAACGCTCAAAGCCGAGGTCCGTCCCTCCTGGGGGCCCTTTGGTGATGTTGTCGAAAAGGTTGAGAGCACTCTGCCCTCACTTCAAACGCCCGGTGAAGTAGCTAAAGCTCACTTGGAGCTAGCTACATAGTCCTTCAAAAAAAAATAGCCACATACTGGTAAAAATAAATTTAATCTAATGGAATTCTTTCGACTCGAAAAGAAGACGATTTTATCGTTATTTTCTGTGTGACTGAATTCGTGCATAAACTTTGTAGCTATTTAGGGTAAAAGGAAAATGACGCATGTGTTGAAAATTTTAACTCGTTCACGGACACTGAACCACACACAAAAGAAATAACAATAGAATTACGTCTACAGGCGGGCAATGTTCGCGAAAGTGTTGATATTTTAATTGCCAGCCCGTAATGACCATTATAATGACCAGCCCGTCTAACACTGGTCAGGGACTTCACAAGAATGCATGGGCAGCAGTGTCGTAAGCACAAGAAGCCAAAGAAACTGCGCTCGCCAACCCGCCTGCCAAGCGTGATGAGTATGGCAATATCCTCCCATGGAACTAAGACTCCTTTGTCCAGCAATAGACTTTTTGTGGCTGTAATGATGATGTTAAATTAGAATACCTATATAAAACCAATCACCGAGGATTTTTTGTTAAAATTTGTTTAGAAAAAAGTGTACTCTATTTTCAAATATTTAAGATTCAAAATCCTCACTACCGCGTTACCAGATCTGGCCGAGGTCTGCTCAAGCAGTTATTTTAGGATAATTACAGACATGTTATCTGTGATATAACACAGTTTGCATGTATGTTGCTAAAGCTTTTTTTTTATAGTTTTACAAAACGTAACGCTAGCAAAAAATTATTTGTTACTAGCTTTCGCCCGCGTCAATGTCGATCGGGAACAATACTTTTTCCCGGGATAAAATGTACCCTATCTCCTACAAAGCCCTATATTTTATTACCTTTTATACCAAATACAGTGTGATAAAATATGAAAAAATAAAAAATTTAAATTATATAGGTTCATATTTCAAAGGATTCATTCCTATCCAATACCACGAACGAATACTACTGGTATTATTTTGAATTTTTTTATTATTTTCTATTCCCAACGGATACCACTGTTTAAACCAATACCAAAACAAGTTCAAAGGTACAGTCAGTAAAAATGCTTTGTATGTGATTACAACATTTTTATTTGCAAAAATATGTGTAAGATATTAATAAACAATTTTAGTTAGCACACGACTAGTTCAATTATACATATAGTTATAATAATATTAATTATTTCAATGTTCAAAAATCCTTACTAATATTACTAATATTATAAATGCGAAAGTGAGTTTCGTTGTTTGTTTGTTACGCTTTCACGCCGTAACTACTGAACCGATCATCATGAAATTTTGCATACAAGTTCTCTGGAGTGCGGAGAAGGACATAGGCTACCTTTTATCCCGGGAAAAATTACTATTCCCGAGAGATCGACATTGACGCGGGCGGAGCCGCAGGCGAAAGCTAGTATAAAATAGGAACAATTTGCTTACTATCTGATAATAATATAATATGACATAAAATTAACTTTTTTATATTAAAATCACTCGTTCATCACCTTTATAGTAATGACTCAATGTATTTTTTTTCAGAAATATAGAGTATGAATAATTAACTAATAGTAATAATCTAACAATTGTAAAAATCAAAGAAAATCAACGTATTTTTAATAAAATCAGTCGTTCGACACCTGCATTGTAATAAATCAATCTTTTTTTTTAAATGAATTTGGAAAGTAATTTTAAATTACTTTGTGGTTTTAGCATTATATTTGAATGACATAAAAATATTAGAAAATAAATTTAATTCGATGACTGAGCTGACTGTACCAAATTCAAATTTTGGTATTCGTTGGGACATATAATTTAAAAAAAATTAAGAGTGGTATCCGTTTGGAATAGAATAAAATTAAAAATTCAAAGTAATACCAGTGGTATTTGTTCGTGGTATTGGATAGGAATAAATCTTTCAAAGAAGAAAAATAATAGAAAAACGACAGATTCGATTGTTTGTTTATTTACTATTGTTTTTTTTACATTTAGCGTTATTATCAGCTTCTTTTTTTTCTTTACGCGTGGTAATGTCTTTTGACTACAGTATTTTGCCTAATGTAAGCTAGTATCATAAGCTTTAATTTACGCAGAGGAAGTCGGGAGAAAAGGCTAAAAAAGTAAACTGAAATAAGATATAAAAATTCATTTCAAAACTACGATTTTAAGAGTTTAGGAGAAACATACAATACATACATATACACGGAGAAATGTTGATCGTTCTGGACCCTAAAGGGATGATTCAGCCCGTTTATATAAACAACTTTTCCCATGGGACCAAAGCTGGGAAATCAAAAAAATTTTTGACGTTCCCTTACAAATTGACCGGGCGGCCAAAATTTTTTGTACGGAGTGCCCATTTTTTTTTTAATTACCAGCATTGGTTCCAGCATAGGAAAAGTTGTTCATATCGAGAGACTGAGTCCAGAACGAAAATGGAACGGGTCAAAATTTCACCGTGTATATATGTATTTCTCCTATTCCTATTTGGAGAAACATACATATGGATTACATACACATAGTAGTATAGAGCTTATAAAATCGATATCTCTGAAAACAAAGTAACTTATTCTACCAACCCTTTCAGATTTATTATTAAAAAAATATTATAATGATGTATTGGGTTTCGAGGGCGAAAAAACAAGGACTCTGAAGAGCAAAACACAGCGATAATACTGGTATCGATAAATACAATGTGAGACATACCTACATGTCCTGCGACACGAGGGTGCGGGTTCGATCCCCGGCCAGGTCAAGATGGAAAATGATCTTTTTCAGATTGGCCTGGGTCTTGGATGTTTATCTGTATATGTATTTGTTATATAATATAGTATCGATGAGTTAGTATCCCATAACACAAGTCTCGAACTTACTTTGGGGCTAGCTCAATCTGTGTGATTTGTCCGTATATATTTATTTATTTACATACTGGCAAAGAATATATAGAATACTGGCGAAATAATATTTTAGGGCCTTTTCCATTTTCTTTTTCCTTGACAGCCATTTTCTTGAAATACGAATCAGAAAGTTTTACTAAGTACGTAAAAAAATATTATGTCGTTAGTTCCGTTTATATATTTAAAGCAGATTTAAATATATAGCATTTTTGTTATATTGTAATATTGCTCATGCGACATTAGCGCCTCCAGCGACAAACTACCGCGAGATAGCCCTCTACGCCCTCTACAAGAACAGTTGAAAATAACGCGCAACTCTGAGTCAAGCAGAACGAGTAGTCTTTAACATTCTTTGTTTCTACAGCTTGAAATAGATGGCGCTACTGAATTATCACATAATTATTCTACTGTTTTTGCTCGCGACTACGTTCGCGTTAATGCCGATCGCCGTGAACAGTATTTTACCCGTATCCCAAAGTGCTTCGTGCGCGAATCCGATTCACACTTTTTTTGTTATCTAAAGGCTGATTTGTTATCTAAGGTTTTTAGGTAAGGTCACAGGGTAAGGTGATTATAGTGTGTCCTCACCCCGCACTTCCCCTGTTACCGACGCAGCGTGCACTGCGTCTATATAATAAAGTACTCTGTGACTGCGTCCTACGCCACGGCTTATTTCTGCTTATTTTTATGACTGGCCGTTTGGCTTGCCTAACGTCAACCGTACTTGGATATGCTTTCGTTGCACGGTATATATGTGCTTGTCCTTTTAGTCGCCTTTTACAACTTCCATAGAACAGAATGGAGTGGTTCTATATTCTAGGCCGGAAACCACAAGACAATACAACGTATTTTTGTACCTAGGGGTTTATTTGAATATTACGTAAGCAGCGAATGGAGGGCGGTGGTTCTGGGTTAGGCTTATTTTTGCTAACATGGGGGACGGGAGGGTTTGCATCGTGATAACGTAACAATTTGAAAAATTAACATATATATTTTGTGAAAATTATGGCAATGTTTACGTAAGCTTGGGGGAGGGGGAAAGAGCTTATGTTACTTTTGCTGACAAGGGGGAGGAAGGGGCTAAAATAGCTGATATATTGCTTACGTAATTCATGAACGGTCCCATATGAACAATGTTAAAATCCTGGAATCAGAATCCCTAACTGAAGAATAGTAAGAAAAAAGGTAAAAAACGAAAAATAACATTGGACCTCCCATACAAAATTGCCGATCAACTGGGCGAATTTCTATGCGAAGTAAAAAAAAATATTTCGTTTTTTACCTTTTTTCTGACAATTCTGTATTCAATTAGGATTCCGATTTCAGGATTTTGATATAGTACATCGGTACAAAATCACTTGGTATAATATCTGTGGTATTATACTTCATAATCTTGTGTTTTTCCAAATCATTAACATTAAACAGTCACGCTATAAATAAAAACTATTTTGAATAACATGAGCCATGTGTTTGCGCCATTTATTGTAATCAACACAGGGCCTTCTGTTAGTTGACTAGCCGACGACCGCTAATTACGTGTTCGAGTGACATTAAAATAAAACCGGCTAAGCGCGAGTTGGTCTCGCGCACGAAGGGTTCCGTACCATTATCTATACATCTATACATATAATAAAACAGTAAAAATATTTTGTCTGTACATTTAGAATTTTTGACTGAAATGGATAGAGGGGCACTTAAAAAGAATGATAGAAAGCAAAAAAAATTTTTTCGAATTTCTTGACTGTCTGTCTGTATGTATGATCACGATTATCTCCGAAAATAAATCAAAATCAAACTTTCACCAATTGCTTTGTTTTGACTCAGCAAAACATTTAAAGTTTGTTTCATCAAAATCGGTTCATTAAAAAAAAAAGTTATCGTCATTTGAATGAACTCAAGGCATGAGTTTGCCTGCAAAAATATAGCTAAAATAAAATAAAATAATAAATGACATAAGAAAATTAAAATCGAAAGTCAATTCATCATCATTATACGAGAGCATTATACCTATCCACACTATCCATAGTAATCCATACTAAAAAAAAAGGAGAAGCTGACTGACTGACATATCAACGCTGGGCCTAAACTATAAGGGTTAGGAATTTGAAATTTTTGGACTAAGAAATGATTTTTGGAAATTCATCTCCTAAGGGGGTAAAACGGGTTGCAGTTATTATGAAAATTTGTCGTTTTTGAAGTTATTCGAATGAAATTTAGCATTAAGGTTCTTTACGGAAAGGTATGAAACACGAGTAAAATATTTTACTCAAAAATCATCCCTTAAGGGGGTAAAATAGGGGTGCAAAGTAAGCATGAAACTTTACCATTTTTGAAGTTAGTCGAATGAAATTCAGCATGAAGGTTCTTTTCTGAAAGGCATGAAACACGAGTAAAATATTTTTTTTCAAAAATCATCCCTTAAGGGGGTATAAAGGGGATGCAAAGTTAGTATGAAACTTTACGTTTTTCAAGTTATTCAATTGAAATTCAATATTAAGGTGTTTCATTAAAAGTCATGAAATAATGTATTTCGGGTTATTCTACTGTTCCTGAGAAATCGACACTTACGCGGCCGGAGCCGCGGGCCAAAGGCAAACCTTACTTATATATCAACGCACAGCTGAAACTACTGTGCCCAGAAACTTGAAATTTGGCACAGTGATTCTTTTTATGATGTAAATGAGCACTAAGAAAGGATTTTTAGAAAATCAAAGTGGGTGAAGTTTTATGGAATTTTCTCATTTCTGGACTTAGAAGTTTGAAAGTAGGTACACAAGTTCTCAATTAAAATTACAAAAGAAAAGTTTAGGTGAACCAGACAACATTCTCCCTTGAAGGGGTAAATAGGGGGTAAAGTTTGTATGGAATTTTTCCATTTCTAGACTTAGAATATAAAAATAGGTATGTAATTAAAAAGATCTGTGTAGTTAAAATGGACGAAATTTCCCCTTAAAGGGGTACAATAGGTGGGGTAAAGTTTGTATGGATTTTTTTTTTAAATATGACAGTAAGAAGTTCTTCATTACAAAAAAAAAATATCTGTGTAGGTGAAATGGGCAAAATCCCCTCCTTAAGGGCTAAAGATCTATGCAGGTGAAATGTATTAAATTCCCCCTTAAGGGAAAAAAGCAGAGGGGTAGGGGTTTGTATGGAATTTTTATCATTTCTACTGTTCCCAAGGGAACGACATTAACGCGGGTGGAGCCGCGGGCAACAGCTAGTCTATAATAAGTTAAAAATTATAAAAAAAAAGTATACAACGATACTAAAAATTTAAACTTTTCGCAATTTTTCCTTTATCTGTGCTAGGAGACGTTGCTTCGTACCAAATTTCAAGATTCTGAGTTAACGGGAAGTATCCTGTAGGTTTTGATTCCCTTGCGAATGTCGAAAATTTGCGGCAAAAACGGCTGTATTTTTTGATTGCGTTGGCTCAGAAGTTTGATTTTTTTACAGCTCCAAGAGCAGTAGACCTGAGTATTTGATATGAAGTTTAGCTTAATTTAGCGTTCCTGAGAAAAAGGATCTTGACAGACAGACGGACAATAAAGTGATCCTATAAGGGTTCCATTTTTTCCTTTTGAGGTACGGAACCAAATAAAACAAAAAAAAAGATTTTTAGAGAAATATACAGGTACGATTTTCTTGTTAAAAAAAATATAGGGTATGTTTCTCGGATGGGTGTAAGGATTCGAATAAAACCCATACTTCTAAATCCGTTGAGGCATTTTTAATAATTTAAGGTGGGATAAGAGAATCTCATCTAGGTTTATCGAACTACATATTCTTTTACAATTAAATTAGAAGTAGAATTATTTAAAAAATAGAATAACGTCGGGTTTTTCCATTTAAAGCCTATCCAGAGGGTAGTTTTCCGTTTAACGCCTATCCAATGACACCTGGGGTTATGAGACGAACTTACCATATTTTATGTACATTTAGGGACAGAGATACCTCACCACGCCCTCTACCTATATCTTGAATTTCCTCATAAACTATAAATAATATTAACATGAAAATTTATATTAGGAAAGACCTCATTAAAATCTTTCTGTTTAAACATTTGCATGTTATTATTATTTATAGTTTAAGAGAAAATTTAAGATATAGGTAGAGGGCCTGGTCGGTCAGGTATCTTTGTCCCTGACTGTACGAGTAACTATCGAACAAAACCCATCCAGGCGTTAAGAAGATACGTGACAATAAACAAAACAAACATACATAATACGCGTGAAACACATAACCCTCCTGACAGTCGGGTAAAAATGTCTTTACCTATATGGTTCAAAAGATTACTTTGACAGACGGATAGCAGTGGCTTTGGGTACGGAACTCTAAAAAAATAACCTGTATATAGAATGGCGCAAAGTAAGTACTAAAAAATATTCAAAAAAATGCGTACTACCTATCTGTGGTTTTATTTTCTCATGCACGCTATACATACATACTTTTATCATGTGTTTATCCATTATAGGGTAGACAATGCCATATGATCTAAAGGTCACATTTAGCATGGTGATGGGCGTGTTTTATGTGTATCCTAACTAATATTACAAAGGTGAAAGTGAGTTTGTTTGTTTGTGACGCTTTCACGTTGTAACTACTGCACCGATCATCATGAAATTTTGCATACACGTTATCCCGAGAAAAGTACTGTTCCCGAGGGATCGGAGCCGCGGGCTAAAGCTAGTTTGTTATATTTTAAAGATATAAAAAGCTCGACTGCCTTGGCCAAAAAACATCAGGTTCCACCCCGGCAGTGCCGGCAGAAGTGAAAACTCCCCGCGGTAGAATGAGAAGGGGATATTACTTCCTCTCTTACTTCTAAGACACGTGTCCGTCTTACGAATTTTCAATCAGGTCACGTGTCCTGACGCGAGTTTATCATTTTTTACCTATCCCAAAAAGTGCACAACGTCGCTAGAGAAGTTTTCAATTCAATAATTCTAGCCTTTGTCACTTGGGAGGTGTCATGCATGAGTCTTTCGACATCCTCAGTGGTGCAATGGTTAAAGCGTTTGCCTGTAGACCCGGGGGTCGTGGGTTCGATTCCCACGGGAAGCATACTTTGTTTAATTGTTTCCAGTTGGGTTAGGACATTGCAGGCTTGAATCACCTGATTGTCTGATAATAGAGATGATTCCATGCATCGGAAGGCACGTTAAGTCGTTGGTCCCTGCTGCCATCTGGTAGTCGTTAAAGGAACCACAGCGGTCCCAAAGAACTCTGACACCAAGGTGTGCATTATCGATTGAACGTGACACCTACACGAAATGATGATGATCGACATCCCATAGGTTGAGGCATTTAAAAGTTAGGTTAGGGACCAGCCATCAATTAGGCAGGTACTATTAATGATTTGTAGACCCCTCCCCGTCCTTGTCACAGAGTCACAGATAGAACATTGGTTCACCCCCTTGTGTGATGTCACAATTCCATATATATATAAAGAACAATTAAAACTACACTGGAATACAATAATACCTTTCAATTGTAAAAAAGCGTCAGTTATTGTATGGAGATAGATTTTTAAGCCAAACAAGTTTCTTTTTACGATTTATGGTGTATCTGAATCTGAGAATCTCATTTTAACATATATTTTGAGGCTTTTTTGTGTATTGGTAGAATAAAACGAATATTGTACTAATAAGTACTTATCAGAAATACAATCTCATTATATATTTGTCAATACCTGTTGTATCAACGTTTATTTTTAACACAGTTCCAAAATCTAGTTTATTTTCTAACTCTGTCTTATTTTAATTACTGATTGAATTTTCTATAATCGTATGTTGAGAACCGGAGGCACAACATTTCCCACGTTTTTAAAACCGTTTGTCTCGTGTTTACATTACATTAACTAAAAAAACACTGTAATAAAATATTTGTTATTTGTTTGTATGGAAGAAGTAATGCAAATTAACAAAAAAAATACATTGTCATTGTAATGAACAAGCAATTTTCAGTTAAATCTTACTAATATTATAAATGCGAAAGTGAGTTTGTTTATTTGTTTGTTTTTTTGTTTGTTACGCTTTCACGCCGTAACTACTGAACCGATCATCATGAAATTTTGCATACAAGTTCTCTGGAGTACGGAGAAGGACATAGGCTACCTTTTATCCCGGGAAAAAGTACTATTCCCGAGGGATCGACATTAATGCGGGCGGAGCCGCGGGCGAAAGCTAGTATAAAATAAATGATAATGTTACGTCTGTTTATGCTAACTTATTTTCACGTCCGCAGTTAAATCAAACCAAATGTGACCGCTGATAAATTATGTTAGCTCTGATAATGCATACGCCTGCTGAGCCATCGAGCTCCCGTATCAATGTTAAGTGCACGTCTGTTACTAGCCGTCGCCGTTGTTTTATCCACGTAAATAACATATTCGCGTGTCAGTAAATTGGCACTAAGAATCCTGTCAACATGATTCTAAAAGTTATTAAAAGCCTCCCACCGACTATCCGTGGTTCCACTTGCGTCAGGTAGTATATGTCATTTGTTTTTCAATTTCATTATTCCAGCCGTGAGAAGTCCACAGCTGGACAAACGTCTCTTTCAGGGATTTTTCGTTCCATAGGAGGATATTTCCATACTCACCACCACAAAAATATATTAAGAACGGGGATGCCAGGATTTCGCCAAGGAAACGCGCGTATCAATTTTTGCATAGGTAATCCGCGCCCCCAACACGTTATTACTAGCAAAATAGTAATGTGCCGTGCACAGAAATAAATCGCGTCGTCTTGATAAACAATTTTTACATTTTAAAACCGCAGAATAAAGCATGTGTTCATGTCGAGACGTGCGCGCTGTGTGATGGACATTTAACGAAACTTGCACGATTGTGCTCTTGCACAATTGAGACACGCGTGTCCTGCCCAATTGGCCGTTCTATCTTTATATATTTCTGTGCTCACCACTCTTGGCAGGAGGGTTAGCGGGCGCAGTTTCTTTAGCTTTCTATGCTACGCACTCTACTTCCCATCGGAAGCATCTAAGCTGGGGAAGGTTAGAAATTTGTTGGTTTTATGGAAATAAGGTATTTGGGATACTTCTCACTTTGTTTGCTTGTTTCTTTTTACAATGGGATTTTGTTGACGAAAAATTTTGCAACGTCATATCTATAGAAAGACTCACGCACTAAGAAATCATAATTAAATTCCAACGATCCGAGGTTTCACCTGCCTAATATTGCGTTACCTGTTTTTTATGATTCGCGTTGTCAATAGGTTTTGCTTGGTCTTTATCTACTCGTTTTCCTCCTTCGTCTACTTCTTAAGAAGTATTGTAAGTCACAAGTTCACAACCAAAAAGACAGGAGCGTCATACATAAATAAGTATAAAGAATTGCAGTCTATACCGGCAGTCGATTTACCCTCGACATAGCCTGAAAAAGGCGGCTCAGCCCGACAATTTAATCAACTTTTCATATGCGACGTAATGTGCTAAGCTAGTCGGACAATTTGTGTAGGAATGTCGAAAATTTTTAAGAATGACGATGCTACAGACAACATACATTTTCCTAAGATCGTAGCCATCGTCGCCGCTTGCATCATCTTATACCTTTAAACAAGCAATTCATGCATTCAAAATTTATTTCTCTGATCTCGGAAACGACTCTAACGATTTCGGTGAAATTTGGTATATGGGGATTTTCGGAGATAAACAATAAAAAAAAAAAATCAAAATCAAAACGTTTATTCAGTAATTAGCCCTTTTTCACGTCAAATCACGTTTTAAAGGATCTAATTTAGTCATATTTATATTAAGACGAGGACTCAAATGTTTGGTACCTTCGCTCGGCAAAGGACTGATCAAGTGCGCGCAAGGGATAGCGCTTGGCGGTTTAGCCCGTGAATGATGAGATAGGAGATAGTCTCGAGTCGCTCAAAGAAAAAAACGTAAGCGCCAAATTCGTTATTTCTATTTTATATAAAATCAGACCGGTTAATTGTATTTTCATATTTACATTTTGATGAATTACTAATAACCTATCTTTTAGTCTAAAAATCATTATTTCATTCGTCGCATTTGAGCTACAATAACAAAAACTCTGCGAACGAAGACCATTTTTCAAAAAATATATCTATCGAGAAAATTTTATCAAAACGTGTTTTCATCTTCAATTTTTGGAGATGAAATAGTCAAAAATCATATTAATTAGATTTGAAACTCCTAATTTAAGTATTTTGCGAGATAAATAAGGTTCAGAACGACCTTATTTACAGTGGTATCCCCTTAATAATTAATGTGCAACAGCTACAGACTACTAGCGTTTTGGAACCGACCACTGCAGAGAAGAAACGCCAAAAAAAACTACTAGGGTGGTCCCAGAAGTAGCCGACCTGGCATAAATATAGCAATACTAGCTGAAAATTTTAAAAAGAAAACAAAAGTTTCAATTAATGGCGCGTTAATTTGAAAAAAGAATAAGCTACGTCCTTTTATTTATATTTTCACACCAATTAATAGAGATTGCTTTGAGTGATTTTGCAAACATGGACAAAATTGGTCTTCGATATGTGATACAATACTTTCATTTCAAAGGTGTAATAATATATACAACCGATATTAAAGTCGAGCTGGATTCTACTCTGGGAGAGTCTGCTCCTTCATTTACAACAGTAAAATATTGGATTGCTGAGTTTAAAAGAGGTCGCACCAGCTGCGAAGATGAACATCGCAACTGTCGACCAAATGAAGTGACTATACCAGAAATGTGACAAACATTCACAAAATAGTATTGAAAGACCGTAGACTAAAAGTGCGTGAGTTAGCAGATATGGTAGGCATTTCAAAAAGTGCTATACATCGCATTTTGACTGAAACATTAGGCATGAGAAAGCTGTGCGTAAGATGGGTACCAGTTAATAAAAAAGGCTTATTACTGCATTGATGATTATATTACTGATAAAAATGCGTGGAAATTTATATAAATTTATTTAATGTTAACAATTATTAAATGTTAAAATTAATCTATAGTATGAAAAATTGTATTTAATGTTAACAATGTATTCAGAGCCCTTCAGGCACGTAGGGACCAAGGCTGGATTGAGTTTCTTTCGGCGTATTCTTCTCACCAGTGGTCGTTCCGAAACGCTAGTAGTATTTCAATTTTGCATATATAAAAAAATATATAAGAAATAAAAATATGACGTTCAAAAAGAGATACATGTATCCAATTTTGAATAAAAATCTTTGACTTTGACTTTGACTTTGGGTGCCGCGATTGCTCACCATTGAACCAAAACAGCGTCGTAAGGATGTTTCAATCCAGTGTTTGGAGAAATTTCAACGGAATAAAGCCGAATTTTTATTTATACGCAGACGCCAGTAGGAAGACTCACTCAAAGAAGGCAATAAGACGAGAAACATGTTTACATTACATATGCCATATCCCCCAATAAATAAGTAAATATAAATATATAGGGACAAATTACAATAAATAGTAATAACCGAGCTTAGCTCGGGTACTTATTATACAGCGTGATTTTGAACTCCCTAGCTATATTGAAATCTGGGAATCAGAATCCCTAATGAAATACAGAACTGTAAACAAAAAGGTAAAAACGAAAAAATAAATTTAACCTTTCATAGAAATTCATCCAGCTGATCGGCGACTTTGTATGGGAAACCTAATTTTCTTTTTCGTTTTTTACCTTTTTTTCTTGCAATTCTGTGTTCCATTAGGGATTGTGATTCCCAGATTTCAATAAAGCTAGGGGGTTCAAAATCACGATGTATGTATAATTAATAGCCCAAGAGGAGATTATGGGTTTTACTCGAGGACGTCAGATTAAGGTATGAGGGATACCTTGGATACAGTAAAAGTACCTCCACCACAAATCTGAGTTTAATATAGGGGGCTAAGGTTATTTTTGTTTCAAAAATATACCTATATATTTTTCTAATATTGTAATTTAATATTATTTATATAATGAAACTAACGTGAGATAAAGACATAATGTAAAAGAAACGAGTCTCTCGCGTGGTATTTCGTCGGGATTGCCGAATATAGTTTCGGACTCGTCAGGAGCCCATTTTCAAGGCGAGTGCGGGACGCGCGTCGGCCTTCGCCGAACTGCCCTGAATATGATAGATAATATGGATCATATTATACAATACTATATAATTAAGGGTATTATTATATAAGTAAGCTCTCTATCTCTCTCTCATCCGAGCTTGTTCCTGGTTACATCCTCAGCTCGAGGGATTTCCCAAGCAAGATAAAGCCGTTCTTCTTTTTTCCGGCTTATTCTTCTTCACTTCGTACGGTCTTCGGCATCCTTGATTATGAGACCATTGGCAAGCATATACTTTCCAACGACATCAAGCCAGCACTTCTTGGGTATCTCCCATCAGCCGGGGTCCGGCAAAGGCGACATAGCCATTTATCTTTTATCTTAATATAATTTGCAACTGAGTAAGGAATTAACTAATGAAAAGAATGTGTTACTAATACTTTGTCCTTGGGCATATTCATTTAGTGTCACTTCCACTTAATCGTTGATCAAAAAGATCGGCCCGTTTTAGTTTAGGTACGTATACCGTACTCAGTCTCTAAATCAAAGAAACCACGTACTTACTCGTTGGAGAAAAATAGTAGGTAAGCTTAGTACGAGTTATGCGCAGATCGGGCACTTTGCAAAAAGTGTACCTACTTCGCATAATGAGCGTTTCGTTATGTGTTTTTTATTTTCATAACCAGGCTCTGCTACTCGTTATGACAAGTGCATCAAGTAAATAATGAGATGTTAAGAACTACAAACAATTTTTATAACTACAAACTATAGAGTCTAAAGCAGACATCCAATAGGGAAAAGGCGAGGGTAAAGATAAGATATTCAGGTGGATTATGTTTAAAAATACTATACTCAGATGATCGAGCTTAATTCCAAAAAACAAGTTTTCCTAGAAATGAGATCGAGCTAAATTTTTCGCCACCAAAAACCAGTAAATAAATACATATATACGGACAAATCACACAGATTGAGCTAGCCCCAAAGTAAGTTTGAGACTTGTGTTATGGGATACTAACTCAACGATACTATATTTTCATAACAAATACATATATAGATACACATCCAAGACCCAGGCCAATCTGAAAAGATCATTTTCCATCTTGACCTGGCCGGGGATCGAACCCGGTCACTCCGTGTCGCAGGCTGGCGTGTTGACCGCTGCGCCACAGAGCTAGTCAGTATAATCAAAGAGCACAATAGCACGCAAGTAAAACCGCAAACAAGTAGGCAGTTTTGTGTAATTTTCAGAATCATGTTACCACAATACTTTGTGCTAATTTACTGTCACGCGAATGTGTCATTTACGTGGACAGAACAACGGGCGACGGCTAGTTGGATGTTCCAGCGGACGTATAATCACATTTTATCATCATGGAATCCACATTCAGCATCATGGGATGATGCTGAATGTGGATTTACTCCAACGTCACCACGTTCCCACCCATTGGAGTTTCAAGATTAGGTGGTAGAAAGAAAAAAGATTAATAAATAAATTATATTTTTAAAAAGTGAGTTTAAAACGGTTTTACAGCCAAGGCAAGACTTCTAATAATATATCCCCATCAAAAAGAGTGGGAAAATTTTGGAAGTATGACGTACGTATCTATCTAGGTAATATTTTAAAATATAAAACTTCTTAGAATCGCTTGTTTACTGTTATTGTGCATCATGCTATCCATCATCAAGATAACAGAGCAGGTGCATAAGTACTTGTAAATTACGTCATACCCGTTAAGTCATATAGCCTAAATAACATCTAATTAGCAAATGAGCATTATCCTAACTATTATGCAAAATGACCCTATAATTAACCCATCAAGCGCGAGAAATACAGACACAATGGATTTTATACAGGGTGGAATTGAATCCATTAGCAAACTTTAAAGGAGTGACTCAGACCACGAATCTGAGACGTTCACAATAGGACCACCTCTGAAATTGCAAAAAAAAAATCAGCTGTTCCATATATTTTTGGCCAAGTAGATATTCCACTTTTGTATGAAAAAGCATATAATTTTTTCACGATGTCGAAGTTGGTCCCATAATGAAAGTTGTTCAGATTCGTGGTCTGAGTCACTCTTTAAACGTATGCTAATGAATTAAATTTCACCCTGTATTGTTATACGGTCGGATCGGACCGCTTGGGGGTTGAGAGGTCAATATCAAAAATGTAAAGGTTTGTGTAGACGCGAGGATGTAGTGAAGAAGTAACATTCTCCACGCAACAAACGATCTGACCAGTACGGTTATTTTCATCAACCACTACCAGCTTCCGGTGAAGGAACACATCGTGAGGTAACCTGCACACAAGTAAAAGTCCAGTAGAGCGTGAAATGAAGAAGTTAACATAATGGCAAACCACTCCATAATTTTCTGTCAAAAATAGTGATTGTATGTGTTGCTTCCAATCAATGACTCCGGCAAGAGCGAAGCTCTTAAATATCATACAGACACACACAAACAAGCGGGACTTTTCTCACTTGCTCATCCACGTATTAAGAGCCCGCCATATGCCAGGCGGCGTGGCGATACAAACGCGGATGGTCTTAACGCGTTGGCTACTTTGGATATTTTCGTTTTTTAGGAATATTCAAGGGTTATTCGAAAAAGAAAAACATATGATGGCTGCCTTATCTGTAATACAATAGTAATCAAAAGTTTCAAGATTAATTTTAATATATTTGGTGAATAATGCTATTATACCGAGTAAATTAGACGTGATTTGGAGGCAACTTTGCAATTTTTTTCTATCGAGAAAATTTAACGCAATCGTGTTTTTGAGTCATATAGTTACCAGAGTTAGTTCTGAACTTTGCTGCATTTTTATTTCAACTTGAGTATTTAACTATTATTGATATAACAGTCAATCATGTAAAGCAGTGTGAGGTAGTACGGGCCCTTAAGGTGAGGATACACGTTCGACTTTGTCATCCCACAATTGGACAGAGTTGCCGTTTTAGGGATATTATCCCTAGATCTAGGAGAATTTAATTGTCTTTGGAAACTTCTGTTTCGTTAAGAAGATGAAGCTTTTCACGAAGATTTTATTGAGTTTTAAGCGTTGTCAAAATTTAGTTGCAGACTTTACAACACCGTTCTTTTTTATTCAGATTTTTAAATTAATACTTAAAGGGATATCAGATTTTTCATGTAATTTTTCTGAAATCTTGGAATTCTTTCTTGCAGAATATGGGAGTTTCATAAGCAAGTCAGACATCTATTGCCAGCTTTAACCCTCATTCTCATCATCATCCGAATCCTCAAACTCGTTCTCACTCTCACCCCTGTAACATATTCTCATTCTCATTTGATCATCATCACTCAATTTATCAGCTTTTTGAGAGTCAATCAAATGAGATTGTCCATCAATTCTTTTGTCGAACTATCGACGTTCTTAACTAGCATATCCTGTATATGATATGCCGGATATGCTTAATTGATCGGTTATTGGTCACCAATTTTTTGAGATAAACAATTTTAAAAACAGGCTCTCCGGGTGTACCGGCAGAAGTGGAAACTTGAACATTTGGTTACTTATGTACAGATATTATTGACCGAGCGAGCGAAGCGAGCGAAGCGTCTCAGTTTCCACTGGCCCAAAATTCTTTTGTCCGTCTGTCTGTCTGTCTGTCTGTTCTCGCCTACAGGTCGCATTTCTTAACCGATTGTCATGAAATTTTGAAAGCAGGTTCGGTAAATATATAGAATTTTTTTGTCGTGCCAATTTTTCGAAATTTAAAAAAATGGCCGAATTATTGGTCCGAAATTTAAAAAAAACTTATAGCACAGCTATTTGAAAAAAAAATCAAAAATGTCATTAGACTTTTTTGTTATTCTCATTAAGACACAACTTTTTTGTCTGAACAACTTTTTTATACCTACGATAAACTTGAACGTGTTTATAGTCGGCAATTTGCCCAAAAAGTTGTCTGAAATCGATTTCCTGTATATTTTTTTTGTATTAGTATGGTGCGTAGTAACGTCGCCGACGTCAGAGAAAAAATGTTTTTTATATAAACATATTGTACCATGTGCAGTATCAAATAAAAGGGCTTTATGAGTAGATTACACAGAAATAAACTTCACTCCCATATTGCTCAAACCAACAGACTATATGTAGTACAAAAGTTAAATATAAATTGAAATGAAAGAGGTTGAAGTAGGTGAAGTGGGAGAGGGAGTGAAATTGAACATCTTTTCCTAAGGAACATATATCAAAATATGAAAAATATTTTTTGGCTTAAAGCATGATACTGCGAATTACTTTTATGAAACACTTTTATGAATTACTTTTATGAAATGAAACACTGAATAAACATAAAATCCTGAAATAAAAATAAATAAAAAAGATTCACATGCTATCTTGTGACTTACCTGGGCCTTATAGGTGCCGGCCACTTCTTTACGTAAAATTCGCATGTTTGTCTGCCATAGTAGTTCAAATTAGCGTCCTATTAAAATTTTGACCAATTGGTAACAACTATCAATCCAGGTACTTAAACTTTGCCTCCCATTCACCCATGCCAAGTTCGCTATTCCGATATTTCCGATCTTGATGAGGATCACTCCAACTTAGTTAATGTGTACAAAAGCATACAAAACATGGTGCTCAAGGGCCGTGTTTCCATACAAGAGTAGTCCCCTGATTCCTCGCCGGATAGTACCAATAGAGCAATGATTTTGTACAAAAAAAATCCGTACGTTTAATTTTTTTCATAATTGAATTATTTAAAGAGATATGAACCTTCGAAGACATGAATAATTGGTATGAATTTCCGTTGTGTTCAAACATCAAGAAAACAAATTTGGGCAATTATATAAGAAAAAGAAAACACAGAAACACAGCCATAGCTTATTTTAAATTCTTAAGTTAAAAAAAAATTAAATCGATTACGTTTTGGAGAAGAAATCAGAGGACTACGAAGCGTTAATTTTGTGTACTTTTTATAGGTATGTATTTTTCGGCCGAGCTGCAGTTATCTTTATCGCACTCTGCGGGGTTTGTTTGGGCACGCGGCTCGATAGCAATAGATATTATAAATACCTATTTTTTCAATTCTCTCGAGCTTAGTGTTTCCTCTTAAAAAAGGGTCTGGTCGGGTCTTCTGGTAAGAGGAATGTAGGTTTAAATTTCCGTTTTCTCTGGTACCTAATTAAGAGCAGCAGGGATTGGGAAATAGTAACTGAAGGAAATCATCCTTTAGTCAATTAGCATATCTGTAACAGATATATTTTAGAGCACTGGAGGGCAAATGTTGATGTTGGTTGTAAGGGCTCGCGAGGTCTACTGTTCTCGCAGAACCACTAGTGGTAAAGGTAACACAAAAAATGCCCAACGCACCTACAGAAGTTTTCACTTCAAAAAGTACAAGTGTACGAGCAAGCAACGTACACCTTAATGCTAAGTCGGCAAAATTGATAATTTATACATTTTCCATTATTACTTTAGTTCGCTACCTACGGCCAGCAAGAGTGCCACGCGACTCATATATCATTCAGTTCTTATCAATTTATTTTATACTTAAATTAAATATATCTCGGTGTTATCAGTTTATCAGCGACTTTCATTTAATCAGAACTCTTTACTTCGGTCGTAACCCGTACAACAAGTAAAAAAAAGGTAACGAAAGAAAAGTCTCGAGTTAGAGGAAGATGGAAGAGACTGACATACTGTCTGACCCCATATAAAGTGGGATGAGGAGAAGAATAAGTAAAAGATGTATATTACGAAATAATATTGAGTACATACATATGGCTAGCTATGCCAGTAATGACGTGATATGGGTCTTTAGATGACATGCCAACGTTAGTAAAAGTTCGTTAATAATTTCTTAGAATAGCCTAAAATGATTAAACAAATGATCCCTAATCCGTCGCGACTGCGCAACCCATTTAAAGGCTGCGCAAAACCATAAGGCAACTATGTAAAAAGCTGAAAAAATAAATAAGAAAGTGGATGACCTCCGAGAATTCCGAGATGTAAATATAAATAGTTTCATGTGAGAAAAATGTTTTTAGGTATCTTAACATATAGGTATCGTTTTTAAATTTCATATGTATCTGTTTCAAATTCCAACAAGGGAGCGATCTTCTGCAAGAATCCTAAATTATACAAATACTTTAAATGTATTTAGTTAATTCAGCGCATAGTACTAGTGCTTTAAAAACACGTCAATTTCCAAGATTTCGTGCAGTACTGTCTTAACAGATATTCTCAATAGACTTGAAAGAAGTTCATCAAAATTTTTATCAATATCTCTTGAGTACTCACTAGCTCTTGAGAACTACAGTTCACAACGTTTTGATGTTTACTTCAATATCCATTACGCTTATAAATTTTTCTTCTTCTTCTTTTGCGAGTCAAAATAGTTTGTCCAAACCTTTCAAGTACAGCCCCGGGACATTCAAAAGTAGAATAAATGGTCTTCATCGTCTCTTACCATCAGGTGAGATGGGAGACAAATGATAATAATTCAATTTAATACTTCTAATTCAATACTTAATCCTAATCCTAACTATCCTAATCCTAACTAATATTATAAATGCGAAAGTGAGTTTGTTTATTTGTTTGTTTGTTACGCTTTCACGCCGTAGCTACAGAACCGATCCTCATGAAATTTTGCACACAAGTTCTCTGGTGTACGGAGAAGGATAGTAGAAGGTACCTTTTATCCCGGGAAAAAGTACTATTCCCGAGGGATCGACATTGACACGGGCGGAAGCTAGTAAAAAATAAATAAAAAATAAACCTGGTTATACGCCAGCAGAGCCGTGGTCCGATAGATACCTACTAATTAATTGAAAACATTAGTAAACGTTACATATTTTCTAAGAATATCGAGTGTTGCCTGCCATTAAGAATACAAACGAGCCCTGAGCCTCATCAACAGATGAGTTATCATGACTTTGAACGAGTTCATCGGACTACCTGTTGGGCAGACACTCAAACAGACCAGTTCAGCAGTAGCCTCGCGATTCTCACAGCCGGTACACGTCACGCTGGCTAGACGCGGAGATTCGTAAACAATCTTGTCGAGTGTTAGTGGCCAACTAGCGACAGATTTAGTAAACATACTGAGTGTGATACTGTGATTTGGATACCTACTGTCGTTTTTGTAACTGTGGAATTGCTTTTGTGATATTTATTAAATCTGTGATTTTAATGGTATAAGAATTTTTGTTTAGACATACTTTCTGACATTTTTGGGATCTGTTTGATTTATTTTAATGATTTTTGGTAAATTTATGATTGTGAGTTTGACGTTTACATTATTAAGTGGTTTAGATTCAACACTAATTATTTGCATATCTATTAAGAAATAGAGAAAAGACTGAAACGTATAATACTTTATATATAATATACTTAAATAATCGCTTATTTCTTTCTTTTAACACGTGAATTTAAGTAGTGTAGCGTGTTACGAGATAAAAATAAATTACCTAAAAACAAGTAAACAAACTGACATTTATACACCTACTAATGTACATATATTTTATAACCACTCCCTGAACATATTAATAGTTAAATCTGACTAAGAAACTGAATGATTTATTTAAAAAAAAAACGCAAAACAATAAAATGTCATCTCAATTTTTATTTTTAGGCTAGCTTTTGCTCGCGTTAATAATATCGATCCCTCGGGAACACTAGTAGAATTTCCCGAAATTAAAGGTGCCTTATCTCCTTCCCCAGGTCTCAAAACTACCTCCATTCCAAATTGCATCCAGATTGGTTCAATTGTTCAATCGTGAAAAGGTGACAGACAGATTGACAGAGTTACTTTCGCAGTTAGATATTAAAAAGCATGTCTAAAGTCCACAGACAATATTATTACGATTAAAAAATACCTTACAAATATACCCACCTGCTGTGTCTGATTACTATCGTAATTGCATTAACGGTACTGTCAACATATACAGGTTATTAAAAAAAAAAAATTGACCAAGCGTGATTCGGATTCACACACAAACACTTAGGGTTCCGTATCACTGTAGAATATTTAACAACAAAAAGCACGTTCTTGTATAAATAACTATTTATGAAACCTCTTTCATGCGACCTAGCTTGTGAATTGAAAAGAGTTTTTCTTGCGCGAACACTATTGTTTTAAGCAACAATTTTGACAGGATCCAGACAAAAACCTTAAAAACACATTTCATAAATGGGACATTCAGAAATATTTTTTTTTTTTAATTTCTTTGGTGATTATCATTTGTCGTTTTAGCAGCAATAGATACACATTGTGTGAATTTTTCAAGCGTCTATCTATAACGGTTCAAAAGACTGTCCTGTGACAGACGGACGGACGGACGGACATCGAAAAAAAAACAATCTAAATACGATAGAGGCTAACGAAATCGAGACGGCTCGTTTATCAATTTCATTTTGATACCAGCAGTTATTTCCTCATACGTTCTAATCAATGACTAGATAGACATGCACACAAGTTTGTAGACCTCATTATCTATTTATATATCTATAGATAATAATATAACAAGTAAAGAATGATATGGTGATTCCCACTACATGACTCAAAAACCTGTTCGGTAAAGCAACTCATTTTGCATTGTAAATCGGTCTGCGTGAGACTTTTGTAAAGAATATCCAAGTAGGTATCTATATACCTAACACTCAACATATACATTTACACAAAAAAACAAAGTAAAAAGTAACTATAGCTTCACGCGTTTGAAAATAACATTTTATAAACAGACAATTATGTGGTAATTTTTTGTCTGCAGAATTCTGAAGTTATTTCCCAGGATAGAACTATAGGAGGAAAATCGGTCTCAACATAAATCATTCAGATTTTCCATTGAGAAACCATAAAAATAACAAAAAATCCAGCATTGTAAAAATGACAGTTTTTTTCCATTGAGGTAAACAATTCAGTTAATATTCAAACAAAAATCACAGTGCGAAACGATGAATTAAAAAAACATGCTTGCCACGGTGACTATAGTGTTAACATTAGCGCTGATCTCAAGGACAGCCTCCGCCGGTGTTATTGCGTGTGATACCAACAGCTCTATACCAATCAGTGAAGGAACAAAATCCAGTGATGGATCTATTACTTTTAACGGTGTAAATTACTCTAGAAGTGAATATTATTATGATAACAAAACGAATGTTCTAAGAGGCTGTGTGTGTTCTAAAAAACTTTGTGTGCGCAAGTGCTGCCCAGTAGGCACTTCGTTTTACTATACGAAAGGGGCAAAAAACTGTTTTAATGACAGTATTCTTTTTGACCCCCCTCTGTGGGATCGGTTTCGAATCGACGAGGGTGCTCATGCTGGTGACCTGTTCCATTTCGCGACTGGGAAACCTCAGTGCCCAGATGAGGAAGTGAGAGTTCGGGCTAATCAAGCTTTTAAGCACATACACCTGACAGTTGTAAGTATTACTTGTTCGGCGTTGTTCCCCAGGCTCCGACGCATTACAGATGAAGATGCACCTCTTCTGTGATGCGTCGGAGCCCCGGGGTCCGTTATTTCATATTGTTATATAACATATGATTTGGCCGGCTGCCTAACGCCAACCCTTCTTGGGTAATTTCACAAACGCAGACAAATACCTGCAAGCGAAATTAAAGTACAATTAATTATTTGAATTTACTTTTAATTACTTGTACCCAACAAATGAATCCAGTACAATCCAACCAAAGAAATCCATCGAGTCGCAGGCAGGGTGTTAAGCTCTGCGCCGAATTGGATTGTTTTTTTTTGGAGGACATTTTAAGTTGTCAGTTTGACAGTTGCTTCCTCATATTGACTGAGAAAAGGTCATAAGCTTGTGTAGAATTGAAGAAGCTTCAGGCGCGAATCCAGCTGTCTCATGCTTTGGATCGACAAGTGTTCAGATATCGTACATTTATTTTACTGTCCTAATTGGTCTTATTTAATTAATTTGCAGACAATTAGACCATACTTAGATTATTATATTTGATCAGGGAAAAAGACTTTCATATTTGTATGTCTTTGTGGGACTGCAGTATGTCTTACAATTTTATTCGCCGCATATTTTAAACTTTCTTTCCGTTTTACAAGCTTATATTTAGTTTCACCTGTCTATGTTTGCCTGAAATCAAATCTTGCAAGTTAAATTTGATCCACTTCCCGGTTACCGATTGAGTTAAAATTTTGCATTCATGCGTAAATCGGATGACAATACAATATCATGGAATCGTTTCCTTGGTCTAATGATGGAGTCAGAGGTGACCGTTAACTCTGTAACGTTGCTGCATGCCACCTGCATTCTGCATCTCTTCCAACCTCATTTCTTGCTCATCCTGTCCACTTTTCATTCCTTATTTTATTTCAAATTTCATTTCATTCCATTTTTAGATCATTTTCTTTTGGACATTCTACCATCATCTCTCTGACTGTTCACTTCTGTTCCTACGTTCTATCTGATCTGTAATACATTATTATAATATAATATATTTATAGAAGTTATAAGTTGTGACATTTTAATCTAAAATAGATAAGAAAAATTACCTAGTCATTAATATAACAAGTACCAAATATTAACGACTAAGTCTTTTCTGCTTAGTTTAATGTTTTAACCCTTCAATAAAGATAAATTTAAAACTAAGAGAAACATAAGCTCATGTTCTGAACTAGCTTGTGCATACCTACCGTACCCAGCAGGTATCCAGGAATAGGCGCCTAAGACACCTAGAAAAAAGACTTACTTAGCGTAGGTACGGGAATAAGTAAAAAAGAAATTCGTTCATTCGTTACTTGTCATTCGAACGACCAACATCTAGTTTTTACTGCCTCAAGATACTCGTGTAGAGGCGAAACACATGTCGCGCGCACGACGACCGCTATTGCTGTAGCCTCAGCAGTAACGGCCAGGGTTGCATGCATCAACTATTGGTGGCCTCATGCCCATGAATGGACTAACAGTAGTGGATGGGCGCTGGCCAGCAATAGTTTGCAAGAACTAACTGGTCAAAAGAAAGTCAAAAGTCAAAGATTTTTATTCAAAATTGGATACATGTATCTCTTTTTGAACGTCATATTTTTATTTCTTATATTTGTTTAATTTATGCAAAATCGAAATACTACTAGCGTTTCGCAACGACCACTGGTGAGAAGAATACGCCGAAAGAAACTCAGTCCAGACTTGGTCCCTATGTGCCTGAAGGGCTCCGATTACATTGTTTACATATATTATATCCTCAAATAAATTTATATTAATTGCCAAGCATTTTTATCAATTATATAATCAGCAATGCAATAATATGCTTTTTTTACTAATTGGTATTTTACAGTCGCTTTAAACTTAAGTATAGGCAGACCTAATATTTCTGCAGGAATTTTATTATAGAAGCGTACTCCTAGACCCAGAAATGAATGCATAGTTTACTGCAATCGCAAAACTGGTGCAGCTAATTTATTTTTATTTCTCGTATTTCGATCATGAATATCACTATTTTTCTTATATAAATCAAGATTATGGCGCACAAACATAATATTCGCAAATATATACTGAGAAGGTAATGTTAAAATATTTATATCTTTAAACAATTCTCTAAGAGATTCTCTAGCACCAAGGTTATATATAGATCTGATAGCGCGTTTCTGCAGTACAAATATGGTGTTTACTTCTGCAGCGTTACCCCATAGTAAAATTCCGTAAGACATAACACTATGAAAGTAACTGAAATATACTAAACGCGCAGTATCAACATCGGTCAGTTGTCTAATTCTCCTAACAGCATAAGCTGCAGAACTAAGTTTACCCGCTAACGTAGTAACATGGGCACCCCATTGAAGCCCGGCATCAAGAGTTATTCCAAGAAATGTTGTTTTATCTGTTAAATCTAGTGGTTCATTATCCATTATTATACGTGTAGGAATTTTTTTAACATTTGGTAAGCAAAATTTAATACATTTCGTTTTCTTAGCATTTAATAACAGATTGTTCGCTGTAAACCAATCCAACACCTGAGCTAAAGTACTATTAACCACGTCAAAAGAATTAGTTTGTCTATCAATTTTGAAGACAAGAGAGGTATCATCGGCAAATAGTACAGCCTTACATGTATTCACACAGTAAGGTAGGTCATTGATGTAAATGAGGAATAACAGAGGCCCTAGTATAGAGCCCTGGGGTACGCCCATCTTAACCGATGATCCGGAGGATTGAACCCTATCTAAACTAACTTTTTGAGTTCGCCCACTTAAATAAGATTCAATTAAATCGCGAGATTTCTCTTTTATGGTGGCGGAAGCACGCAAAGTAATTTGTCTCAAAGTAAATAAAAAAATTATCCAATCTATAAAATTAAAGGAGTTTCGAATTCTTGGCTTTTACGGAATTTTTGTCGTAATTAATTACAACATTCCATTGTAATTATCGCTTTGGTGTGTCGTTAAAAAGTCATCAATGACCAGGAAGTGCAATTTTACAATATTGGTTACTTTTGTAAAAAAACTCGGGTCTGTTATATTTTCCATTTAGATATACTCCTTTATCAAGATAACTTGTTATTTGGTATAATTTCCAAAATATACGATTAGAAATACGTGTTAGAAATATGGGTGAAAATGCAAGTACAAGTTTTTGCCAAGGAATAAGTAATAGTACTAACGTACCTGCGCTAAAGATCGAACCTGGGTGCCCTCATGACGCAGACTAATGTTAATCACTACGCTACGTATACCATCACACAAACATCCTGTGGATGTGATCTTACTTTTCCCACCTACTTGTACCTACACACATACATCTTTAACACAAAAACTACTGAATGGATTTAAGTGGAATTTTACAATGTTACAGCTTATATAAACTACATTACATAATATCACGTTTTTTCACTTTCGGGGTAGACAGTGCCCAGGTCTTTAAGCCTATAAGTCACGTTTAGAATTAGATGAAAAACGGAATAAAAATAGGGTAGCTGCATCAGCAACTAAGATGTATCGTTGGATTTTCGCCCATTCCCTCGATCGGCCTTTACGATCTGCGCTATTTATAGCTTATCCATCGGAATAACGCAAAGACTGTAAATGACAAATAGATAAATAAAATAGAATAGAATAGAACACATTTATTATAAAATACCACAACACAACATAAAAGTATAGACACTAAAAACATACATATAAGAACATAACAATAAAAAACATAAATAGGTATTATAGCTCAACCATCATAATAATTCATAGGCTATTAATGACGAGGATGAAGTCGCGGGCAAAAGTTAGTAGGTAGATAAAAATCTTTTTCCAAAAATATACTGATAAAAGTGAAGTCACCACTAGAAGCACTTGCAATCTAGCATCTAACATTCACTATCTTTTAGTAAGTACAATCCATTTCATGAAAGTGAGTGTGCCAAAATTAAATCCCTGAGATGTTAGCGTCAAAAATAAACCACACAGTCCATGTAATTTACTATATAAATAATGGATTATGAGTGTAAAAACATAAATATGTCTGCTCAGTGACTAAGATTTCCTTTTAGTTGGATTGTCTTAGATTAAATTGGGTGCCAAATATTGTTGTAATAGATATAACCTTGTATCATATTTTTAGAGTAACTTCTTCGATGATCGAAATTACTCTTTTAAATTATTCTTAACAATATATAAAGAAAAACGTGTCCGATCCTTGAATGAAACAAATGATAGGAATTCAAAATTTTTTTGACGTTTCCTTATAAGTTGATCGGGCGGCCGGACATTTAATAAGTTTTATCATATTTTTAAATGTAGTTACTCTTTAAAATTACTCTATATTAGATCGGGGAAATGTTTTTTCGTTTTTTTATGTATTCATCATCATTTCGAGTAGGTGTCACGGTCAATCGACCATGCAAACCCTGGTGTCAGAGTTCTTCGGAACCGCCTCTCGGCCTCTAACGTGGTTCCATTAACGACTACCAGATGGCAGCCAGGACCACCGGCTTAACGTGCCTTCCGGCACGTTAAGCACGGAATCATCTTTATTATCAGACAATCAGGTGATTCACGCCTGCAATGTCCTAGCCAAACTGCAAACAACTAAACAAAGTATGCTTCCGGTGGGAATCGAACCCACGACCCCCGGGTCAACAGGCAAACGCCTTAACCACTGGACCACGGAGGCTGTGTTTATGTATTCATTTGTGTTAAACTATGTTATGCTGTATGTATCTGACTGGTTCTGATCCATTAGAAAGGTGACATTTGAAGAAATAATATAATATAGTAGAGTGAGTGCGGGGAAGATGAAAAACGGGGTAACACCAAAAATCATCTGTAACGCATAAATAAAGGTAATAGTTTAAGTGCTGGCAACATTGTTTAGACCGCAATTTCCTTTCGTCTCGCCACTCATTCGGCAGTTATAGCTCGGATTGCATAGTTGTGAATAATCGACGAATTTGTGCCGAAAGGTTATTTTCGTAATAAGTTGGCGATTTTTAATCTTACCCCACCTCCTATAACTTGGATTGTAAGGTACGTACAAGAGCCTAAACAGAATACTTAGGTTTTATTTTTAATTTAAAATTGTACCGATTAGTCTATATATTGCTATTATTCATATGTTAGCTTATTTTTCGACTTTTCGTCTTTCCCCAGCAAAATTTGGCGGGGAAAGATGAAAATATAAATTTTTCGGACTTGCCCCATTTTTAAAAGTCATAGAAAAATACATATGTTGTCAAACTGTAAGTTTCGAAGAAAAAATAAACGATCAAGCAAGTTGTCTCTGTTTGTCTGTTTAGAAATAAGTTTTATGTGACTGCCCGAATGACTGTGTATGTATAAAGAATTGGCTAGCTCCGTGGCGCAGCGGTCAACACGCCAGCCTGCGACACGGGGTGCCCGGGTTCAATCACCGGCCAGGTCAAGATGGAAAATGATCTTTTTCAGATTGGCCTGGGTCTTGGATGTTTATCTATATTATATACGTCATTATGAACAATTTTATGTTATATTTAGCTTTTAAACTGCACTACTTTCAAAGCTTTTAGTCATATTTGCACATGGCTTAATAATCATAAGATAAATAATTTGATTTCTAAAGTTGTAGACTGATTTTTGAATTGTTATATTGTGGTATTTTTTTCATACGTTTTGTAGGAAATAAGATCGTGTATAAAGGTTTTAAAATAAAACCCATCTTATAATATTATTAACTTTGTTCCTAAATAATAGTACATAATGTCCATAAAACAAAATCTTTAATTTGTATAATTTTATTTAATGATGAATGTTTCTTGTTGACACATAATTTTCTTTATTATAGGTTGTTACTTTATTTTTAAAACATTCATGTACATGCCTGAGTTGTTACTGTTCTATAATAATAAAAAAGATTTCGCTTAGAAGTTTTTTTTACTAAAATCAATATGCAAAGTTTGAGAACCTCTGGGGGTAAGAGTAAAATATATAGTATAAAAAATAATTCGTATCTCAGTTAATTTGAGGAAATTTTACACAAGGCAACCAATTTTGGTACGAACATTTTTTAAGCTATGGCTTATCGATTACCAACGTCATCTAGCATTAATAGAAAAGATTTTAGAAACTATTACAATCTTACCCCGCCACCTTTTCTTCTTCCCCCTGCTTTCTTTTTTGATAATCGTGTTTTCTATGATTTTTTAAACATATTAGTGCAGCATGGAGAAGTTTTTATAGATTGGATATTAAAGGAAATTTAATGCACTTTCAAATCCTAAATTTTGTTTAAACTTAAGTTATGATGTAAATTTTTTACAAAGGTTCGAATACAATCCTACATATTTCTTCAAAAAACTATTCGATCTTGCCCCCATTGACCCTAATAAAAGAATAACCTACTATTTTACAGTTTTTTTTCAGTTAAAAGAAAATAACGAATTAAAATAAGGGAATCGTGTGAATTAGGCCGCGAATAAAATTTGAATATTTATGAACCTACTACCATCCCAACAGAACCAATACAAAGTCAAGTTAAGCTTTTTGTATTAGAGTCTAGATAGATATATCCAAAGTTACAGCTCTTTTCTATGAACGGATAAAGTTTCCGTACCAAATAAGAAAATATTTTTTTCCAGACCAAATATAATCCGCAGACAGAATACGTCGGTGACCTTTTTAGAGTGCCATACCCAAAGGGTTAAAACGGGACCCTATTAATATCACTGTGCTGTTGTCTGTCTGTCTGCCTGTCTGTCTGTCATGAACCGTAAGACAGTTGAAAATTTCACAGATGATGTATTTCTGTTGCCGCTATAACAACAAATACAAAAAAATAGAATAATATAAATATTTAACGGGTCTCCCATGCAACAGACATGATTTTTCACCGTTTTTATAGATAACGGTACGGAACCCTTCGTGCGCAAGTCCGACTCGCACTTGGCCGGTTTTTTTCTTCTACAGATGTATGTTACGTCATAACTCCGTTCTCCGTTTTTTTTCCTTGGATGGCTATAATTAGGCTTTTTAATTATCTCCTTTTTAATTTTCTTGAAGATCATTCCAATATTTACATTATGATAGAGGACGGCAAACGAGCACTCTGGATATTCTATCGTTAGTAATATTATATCATCATCATCATCATCAGGTCTTTTAGTCTCCACTGCAGGACCCCCTCTGTACTACCGGAGCCACACTTGGCCAGAGCATAGTAATAACTTAACTTCATAACAAATCGTAAGTTTCGTATCAGATGCTTAGTAAAAGAACACCGTTTTATGGAAGCGTACTTAATTACTTAATTAAAACAGTGCATGCCGTATAACAATTAAATATCCATTTATAACGTAATCACAGGTTGTGATCTAAGGAGCTCGACGGCCCTAACGTTCTCAGTAGGATAGGTGACGCTGACGTATATCGAACCAATGATATTTTGCTTATGAGTTAGGTTTTTAGACCATCGAGCCACTAAAGCTTGGTAGGAAGACATGAAGTGGTATTTTCTAAGCCGGAAACCGCTCGGCATGGCAGAGAACACCTTATTCCGTGATGTATCCTTCTAAGAAGTAACTAGTAAAAATATGCTTGATTTATAATTTAAGTGACCAACTCTTATGTATATTTTTTCGAGCAGACTAAATAATCTGATATAGCTAGAGACTAGCCAAACTACTACGAGTAATGAAAATAGGACCAACGACCTCGAAATATTATTATGGCACATGTTATATTGTCATTTATTAATTGACTAGCTCCGTGGCGCAGCGGTCAACACGCCAGCCTGCGACACGGACTAACCGAGTTCGATCCCCGGCCAGGTCAAGATGGAAAATGATGTTTTTCAGATTGGCCTGGGTCTTGGATGTTTGATGTAGATAAACATCCAAGACCCAGACCAATCTGAAAAAGATCATTTTCCATCTTGACCTGACCGGAGATCGAACCCGGGCACCCCGTGTCGCAGGCTGCGCCACGGAGCTCGCCAAATATACTTTAACCCTGCAAACATTACACTTCTTTTTCTGATTAGTCGTCGCGTAGAATGTTATCATCACCAGGTCAAGTTTTCTATGTAGATCTGTGAGGTTTAGGGTATTGAATCTCGATGCATAAAATTTTCAGATTATTTGGCATAAAAATAATTCACATAAAGATTTTTAGACATAGATATCCATAGAAATATTTATGCGTAACAATCGTGGTAACAATCCCTTATGTTACCTATTTTTGCATGCCAATAATATCTTCGTCAATAAAATTATACGTGCCGAGTCCCAAAACCGTATCTAAGATGGCATAGTTATTGCAGTAGTAAAAAACAATAATAGATCGTTATTATATTAATGAATTCATTCATATAACATTAATCACTGTTCAAAGGGAAATCAATACCAAAAAAAGATGTTACTAAATTTTACTTATATTATGGTCACTATTATGTACGATAAGTACTTTAAAATGCTCCATTGTATTAATGTAATTAGCATTCAATTTGTTTGTGTACTGTGAGTTTTAAAAGGATGGGAACTAACTTTTTACTACATAAAATAAGAGCATAATTCATTTATTTTTATCTGAAATAAGCAAAATATAGTCACAACAAGTTGTAAGTGTCACATAGTGCGCCATGTAACTAGGATAAGAATATAACTAGGATGTTAACTACAATGTATACAATACAACAATAGTCTAAAATATTGTAATTTAACAAATGGAAATAAAGAATTATATATGTTGCGCCATCAGTCATACTATATATAAAATATATAATAAAATACAGTCAAGCGTTAAGTTTGGTGAAAGTCGGTTTGAGGAATCAATTGATATATATAATAATAATATGACGTTCAGAAAGAGATACATGATATCCAAATTTGAATAAAATTCTATTTCATTTCATTTCATTTCATTTCATATTTTACTAGGGACATATCATACAAATTGAGCTAGCCCCACAGTAAGTTGTGAACTTGTGTCGTTGGATACTAACTCAACGATACTTTATTTTATAATAGATACTTATATAGATAAACATCCAAGACCCAGGTCAATTTGAAAAAGATCGTTTTCTATCATGACCCTTGTGTCGCAGGCTAGCGTGTTAACCACTGCGCCACTCCATATTAATGATATGATGAGGATTTATGGAGATCTAAGACTATATAGGAATCATAAAAAAGATCTTTTTCGTAATCAGAAATCGAAAGATACCCACGCATGATGATACAGAAAAGGCTTTAACGGCCTCTAATTTATATTTGAAGGATAAAATGTAACCTTTTAATGCCCTAACAGAAATAGCCAGAAAATTTTCACCCACGCATATTCCAAGGTTTTTCTTACCATCAATTTTACAAATTAGTACTTCCTTTATCAGCTTTGCAAGGCAATGCGTTTTTGTTACAGAATTTAAAAGGCAACGTCTCCGGAAGTGTGTCGTTTTGATTTGACATCAGTTGTAAAACTATTAACTAGCTAGTAAATTGGAGCCTAGCGTCGGTCATTAGGTAAACATTTCCCTAGACTATAGATTTTATGTCCTACTGTTAGCGGAACGACTCTTATTTTTCCATTTATCTCTTTTCATCACAAAATCTGCCCGTCCATATACAAACTATTCAAGATTTTTTCGCCATCATCATCTTGGTCTACCTTTATACTTCGATGACTATCCAGTATGAAAAGGTGATCATTTTAGCCAAACTTTCTGAGAGACATATCCCGCGCCGAGCTGCATTTAAGTTTGACAGATTTTACACCTACATACATCCTCGATCCGAGTTAAAGAGCGTAGGCCTAGCCACGGAACGCTCCATCGCTCTTTGGCAAAAGTTGAGTCTGGACTTTTGATCAACCATGGTATGGTTGATCAAAATCTAAATCTATTATCCGTAGTAATAGAGTACCTGCTTTATCTCACTATCTCCCATCATATTCTAACCTATTCGTGACCCTTCTATTATTTCCACTAGTAAATAGGTGCGTCTCTCGTTCTAGCACATTTCTTTACACGTATGAATAATACTACAATAAATTTTACAAGAAAATTTCTTGTTGCAGGATGGCAGACTATTCATCGAAACACCCACGAAGGAACCGCCATGGGATCTGCAAGAACCCGACAAGTACTGTGTCGACACCTTCATGACGGTGGACCAGTATGGCAACAAGAACTACAAACTAGACGCCCTGGTCTGCTTCGGGGAAGATCAGGGCGAGCACAACTTCATACTTAATAGTAGTTGTAAGTTTTATTTATTAATAGCTTTTTTCATGGAAAATAAATTGATCTCCTTTTTAAACAAATTAGGTTGAGTAAAACTTTAGCATAATATAAACCTGATATAGTACATATGTCATAGATTTAAAAAAAAAATGCGTTTAGATATGTCTATATGTATAGACATATACTTATTTACCTCAATTATAACCCACTTGACTTCGTGAATTTGAAAAACTGTACACATCATTTCTGGGAGTAGGTATTGCTTTTGCAAATCTTGACATTCGACCGAAAGAGCTCTCAGGCAAATGATCAAGTCTGAGCATAATAAACTAGGCTGAGCCATATACTTATATGAGCCATAAATTTAGTTTTGGTAAAACCACGCTACTGGCAAAATTAATTTTTGCTAGTAGCATGAATGGGCTAGCATGTCCGGGGAAGTACCCCACTCTCACAGAAAATCGACGTTTGAGTAGAAGCTTTACCGCTTCTATGCTTCGTTTGGTGAGTCAGAAAGCTGGAGGCCCATCGTTCCTCCTCTTAACGTCTTCCCCCAAGTCTTTGAAAGGCCGGCAACGCTTGTCACAGCCTGGAGTTGCAGTTGTCCATGGGCAGCGTTGATCGCTTATCAACAAGTGACTCGCTTGCTCGTTTGCCATCCTATATCATAATACATGATATTTATTTTCCAGGTATGATGATCTCCTGCGTGTTCATCCTGGCGACGTGTGCCGTGTACGCGTGGCTGCCCGAATTACGTAACCTGCATGGACGCGTGCTTATGGCGTACCTGCTCAGTCTCTTTGTGGCTTTCCTCTTCATGGCCACAATGCAGATCAATCTGTCAGTAGACAAGACCAGCAGGGCCCTATGCAACGGTTTATGTAAGTACTTTCACTCACTCTCTTATCAGTATCTAAGGCTGTTTTCAAAATCATCATCATCATTTCGAGTAGGTGTCACAGTCAATCGACCATGCACACCCTGGTGTCGGAGTTCTTCGGAACCGCCTCTCGGCCTCTGACGTGGTTTCTTTAACGACTACCAGATGGCAGCCGGGACCACCGGCTTAACATGCCTTCCGAAGCACGGAATCATCTTTATTATCAGACAATCAGGTGATTCACGCCTGCAATGCCCTAACCAAACTAGAAATAACTAAACAAAGTATGCTTCCGGTGGGAATCGAACCGACGACCCCCGGGTCAACAGGCAAACGCCTTATCCACTGGACCACGGAGGCTGTTTTTTTCGAAAGCATCGTACCGATACTTTTTTCTTGGTAGATAGAATACCGGATTTAAATTATCTGTCGATAGAGCCTTGAAGGGGTGACGCAGTCCGGCAATTTAAACAACTTTTCCCTTGGGACTAAAGGTAAAAACTATAAACAATCTACATTCCCATACAAATTGCCCGTCCGACTGATGGAAATGTCAAATTTTTTTTCGAGTTACCAGCACTTGTCCCGAAGTAAAATTAGTAAGTTAAGTGTGGCTAGTGTAAACTATCACACATGCAGAGAGTAAGACCAGTCTCTGCAGCATGGCACGCGCGGCAATGTTTAAGAGCCCGCCATATGCCAGGCGGCGTGGCGATACAAACGCGGATGGTCTAAACGCGTTGGCTACTTTGAATATTTTCGTTTTTTAGGAATATTCAAGGGTTATTCGAAAAAGAAAAACATATGATGGCTGCCTTATCTGTAATGCAATAATAATCAAAAGTTTCAAGGTAAATTTTAATGTATTTGGTGAATAATGCTATATATACCGAGTAAATTAGACGTGATTTGGAGGCAACTTTGCAATTTTTTTCTATAGAGAAAATTTAACGCAATCGCGTTTTTGAGTCATATAGTTACCAGAGTTAGTCCTGAACTTTGCTGCATTTTTATTTCAACTTGAGTATTTAATTATTATAGATATAACAGTCAATTATGCAAAGCAGTGTGAGGTAGTACGGACCCATAAAGACTATGAGTAATCGTTTATCGCGCGATATAAACCAAAGCAGATAGAATGGAAATAATGAAAGATTGTAAGTAAGAAATACAAACGAAATGATTTGTCACAAAATTAAAAATAACTTTATTGAAATAATTTCATTTTTGTGACAAGCTTCTAATAAAAACAAAACAAATGAGCCTAAACACGATTGTTGTACCTTATTTAGTTTAAGTGTTTCTATGGCCTTTGCCACCTTCCTACTCCATCATCAGACCAACGCAACTATTTCATAATATTGTACTGTCATCTCTTTTACATACTGCATGCAAATTTTCAACTCAATCGGTAACCGGGAATTAGATTAAATGTAACTTGCAAGATTTGATTACAGACAAACATCGGACAGGAAATTTAATAAGATTTTAAATTGAAAAAAAAAATAAGTTTGTTACATTTTGAAAGCTTTTATTTAGTTTCCTGACCGATGTTTGTCTGTAATCAAATCTTGCATCCTTTATCAATTAAATTTAACTTGCAAGTATCTTACTTGTAAGTAGCTTACTTGAAAGTAGCTTACTTGCAAGTTAAATTTAATCTCCTTTTTACTCGGTCGAATTGAGAAACTTCCTGCTTTTTTGAAGTCGGTTAAAAAATATAAGTTTGTTTTTCTACATCACTTAATAGTGAAGGATTATTGAGTTTACGTACGATACTTATTCATATTATAATTCCTATCTGTATAGTGATACTTGAATAGATAACACATAGATGATCAAACATGCGTCCGTTAGATACCTAACCTACGTCAACTTAATATACTACAATACAATGTGTGTAAAATTATACACATCACGGATGTAGTATTTGTTTACTTAATATTTTGTTTGTATCAGATTTTTCCCAGGAAAATTAACTCCAACAGATTTTCAATTTTTATTTAGTTCCTTTAGGTATGACCGCTATTTTTTTTATCTTTTTTTTAGGGTTCCATACCAAAAGGGTAAAAACGGGACCCTATTAATGTCGCTCCGCTGTCCGTCTGTCTGTCTGTCTGTCTGCCTGTCACCAGGCTGTATCTCATGAACCGTGATAGTTAGACAGCTGAAATTTTCTCAGATGATGTATTTCTGTTGCCGCTATAACAACAAATACTAAAAATTTGAATAAAATAAATATTTAAGGTAATAAAATAAAAAATAATAGTAAAGGAGGGCTCCCATACAACAGACATGATTTTTTTGCCGTTTTTATAGATAATGGTACGGAACCCTTAGTGCGCGAGTCCGACTCGCACTTGGCCGGTTTTAGGGTTCCGTACCCAAAGGGTAAAAACGGGACCCTATTAATTTCGCACCGCTGTCTGTCTGTCTGTCTGTCCGTCTGTCACCAGACTGTATCTCATGAACCGTGATAATTAGACAGTTGAAATTTTCACAGATGATGTATTTCTGTTGCCGCTATAACAACAAATACTAAAAATTAGAATAAAAGAAATATTTAAGGTAATAAAATAAAAAATAATAGTAAAGGAGGGCTCCCATACAACAGACATGATTTTTTTGCCGTTTTTATAGATAATGGTACGGAACCCTTAGTGCGTGAGTCCGACTCGCACTTGGCCGGTTTTTTCTATACTGGATGATATTAAGTGAAGATTTGGTCTATGGTGGAACTCGCTATTATATTATCATTAACTATTATCATTAGCATTACAGCCGTAAGAAGTCCACTACTGGGCAAAGGCCTCTCCCGAGGATTCTTTGTTTCATGGGAGGTGGAGATTATTTGTATACATTAACAATTTAATTCTACTTATTATGCCTTGTTAAAAATTAATTTCAATTTATGCTGTTTCGTAATTCCAATAATCTGAATGTAGGTTAATATTTTTATAAGTGTGTTTTTTTCATACAGAATACTGTTCTGATATACTCCTTATAAAATACGAAATAAGATGTAGTAAAAAATCCAAGCGATTAGGCTGTATAGACCTAAAGGTCGCTGGTTCGAATCCTGCCCGCGTGGAATTTTTCACCATATTTTATTTCCTTATTTAATGAGAGTATATCTGATTTAAATTGTTTTTAAATAGCATAACAATGCTCGGTATATTATTAAAATTGAAAATATGTGCGCCCTAAGTGTAATGGTATCACACTTAGGGCGTAAACCTAAGGAACGTGGGTTCGAATCCTACATGTGGCCGAGTTCTTTTTCATAATTTATTTTCAATTTTAATAGTATATCTGATTGTAAAGTTATTTAAAAGTAGGTCAGTAATTAACAAACGGAGTTATGCATATTTTTATTGTGCTATAAAATGAATTACATATCATGAAATGAACAGTACCTCCACTAACCTTTGCCATTCCTTTCCATTTAAACAACAGTTACAAGTAAACTTTAGATAAATCTGATATTGAGAGCAGAAATAAAAAATAACTGGCCAAGTGCAAGTTGAACTCGTACACAAAGGGTTCCGCATCTATATTATTATAATAGATATATTTTCTTTATAGCCTTTTAAATCCCACTGCAGAGCAAAGTCTGCTTTCCACTCTTCTCATTATTGATATTAAGTTTAAAATTATTAAAAATGTTTTTATTATATAATGTAATGTAACTAAAACATTATGCTTTTCGCAATTTTTCCTTTATCTGTGCTTTAAGTAGTTTCGTACCCTGTTTTGATTCCCTTGCGAATGTCGAAAATTTGCGGCATTAATGGCTGTATCTTTTGCTTGCATTGAATAAAACTTTTTCACGACTCCAATGAACAGTAGACCTGAATATTTAATATGAATTTCAGCTTTATAACTACACCAGTCTTAACAGACAGAGAGACGGACCACAGTGATCCTATAAGGGTTCCGTATTAACGGAACCCTAAAAACAAGCATTGTATTACATTGTTGTTGCTATGGCTTTACTTCTGTATATTTTTGACACCATGTTGTCGGACGTTATCATGCAGATAATAATCCATTTAGTTACCATGACACCATCAATTTTATTCAAGCCATGAACCAACGTCTTCACTACATCGTGAAACAAAAGTAAACCTTATGCCCTTGTCGGCATAAGGTTTACTTTTGCAAAACATTCTTAATTTGCGTCATACTAGTACTTCCTGTTTGGAACAATGGGAAAAAAATACGACGGCTGGGTTGGGATTTTCTACTTTATTTAAGAATTATACGTGCGTCATACTGCTGTTTCGATGAAAAGTGTCATGTTCCGTGTGCAAGCGAGAGCGTGGAACAAGCGAAAGAGAGGAACGATTGGCTTAAGCAATCGGCTTGTGTGTGACGCATCTACATATCTCTCTTCCACCATATCACGTAAAATTATCGTCGGTAAACCGACTTTTTTTAACGAACTTGTGTCTACTGATGTCAATTTTGATTCCATTTACTTAACAAGACATGTTTTATCGAGAAAGAGAAAAAATTAAGTATTTTTTTCTCTTTTTTGAGATCTTTGTTCTCTAGGCCCGATTAATTTCAATATAGGTACCGGATATAAAAACAAAATTTCGTATTTTTTTGGTTAATTAATGATCATAAACAAATCCTAGTCAGCGGATACCTCACGCTACACTAGCACCTCTAGCGGAAAATTCACACACAATAGCTCTCATTGTTTAGGAGGTTTTTATTATCAAACCCCGTGATTAGATCACATTGACGTCATTATCTAGTTTTCGGTTGTAGCACAACCAATCTTTGAATTTAATACATCCATACAACAGACATCCGGAGTAGTCTGGACATGTCCGGATTTTTAGACTTTTGTCCGGCCCTTTAATTTGTCCGGATTTATGGAATATAAGTAATATTTCTTTTTTATATATCAAATCAGTCTTTAATCATCCGCATCTGCACCCCTTGCAATGCAGACGTCTGTCTACCTACCATGCTTACCATAGCACTGAAATTAAGTAAGTAGTTCATGTTTCCAAAAAAAGTACGGACTTTTATCAAAATGTCCGGCTTTTTGCCAAGATTTTTCAAATTCCTAAATGGTAACCCTACATGTAATAGGTATAAGCTTTTAAAAAAATCCCGCGTTTTGTTTATCTGAGTTTTTTGTAAACCGGTGTATCACTTAATAACATTCCTAGTTTTATTGCTTTGTAGCGTTACGTTGAAGATGATCAATTTATGCCAATACAACAACTTTTATTACTCATAGGTTTGGAAAACTTTGTGTGTCACTGTATCGTGTCTACATGTTAAAAGCAAAAGAAATTAAAAACGGCCATGTGCGAGACATTGAGAATAAAAACGGCCAACTTTTAGGGAATGTCAAAAAATGTTGACATTCCCATACAAACTGGCCGGGTGGCAGAACTCTTTTGTATGGAAATGTCGAATTTTTTTTGAGTGCCCCGTGCATTGGTCCCATAGGAAAAGTTGTTTATATTGATGGTCTGAGTCACCCCTTTAAGGGAATTCGGGTGCCAAAATAAAGTGGACTGTAAATTAATGGCTGGTGTATAAGGGCAAAAAATCCTAATGCGACGCGCCTTCAGCCGCGGAGGTCAAGCGAAGAGGTGAGGTCCCTATCAATGGTGGGGTCCACGGCCAGTGCTTCCTCCGCGCCCGATCCCCGCAGGTGATCCTTGCCAGGAGGGCCGAAAGGACGTGATATTTATAAAAAAATACACCTACACATTCTGAGAAAATTTCAAGTTTCTACATATTAAGGTTCCATAGACACAGCCCTGTGACAGACGGGCGGATTGTCATCGGAGGCTTAGAAATAGGGTCCCGTGATTACCTTTTGGGTACGGTGTGGAACCCTAATAAGAACTAGGTACCTACGACTTCCTTATAGGAATTTTATAACTAATCACCTACCAACTAAGGTAGGTGATTAGTGTTTTAAATTGTATAACTAATCACCTACCAACTAAGGTAGGTGATTAGTTATAAAATTCCTTTTATACTTATATTCTGTACTAACAAAGAATGAGGTGCGTTAAATTAAATAAAATAATTCTGTTTTTACGTTGATTTCTTTGTATACTGAATAAACTAAATTATATAATCCAAAATAATATGATGAATGCGAAAGTAACTCTTTCTATGTCTTTTTGTATGTGTCCCTGTTCAAGTTTCATTCAACTACTAAAAAAAATTAAATCAAGGAGCTTCATATAGTTTTAGTATTACCACTGGCGAAACCCTAAGGATATAGCCTTTGTTAACTACTCACCGGTACATTATCTGCACGCTTAATTAATCACTCAAATTAGATACTTCTAGTCTAATAATTTAGAGCCTTCATTTATTTACTTATTTATTTAGAATAATCTAATAAATTATTTCTTACGCACGTTATACGCGCATTTTAATTATTAACTTCTTTTTAATCGGAATAACTATATAAAAAAAAAGGAATTATATGAAAAAAGGGTTGAAGTCACGTATCTCCGTGACATGTATTGACAGCTCCGTGGCGCAGTGCTGCGACACGGAGTGCCCGGGTTCGATCCCCGGCCAGGTCAAGATGGAAAATGATCTTTTTTAGATTGGCCTGGGTCTTGGATGTGTATGTATTTGTTATAAAATATAGTATCGTTGAGTTAGTATCCCATAACACAAGTCCCGAACTTACCATGGGGCTAGCTCAATCTGTGTGATTTGTCCGTATTTATTTATTATCTTTATTACGAAAATGCCGACAGTTCAGCGTATTCATCTTTAAAACGAGTGTCGCCTAAGGTTTTATTAAAACTTACGCGACATTACGATATAAAGGTGTATAATATTACTAGCTGTTGCCCGCGACTTCGTCCGCGGCAATTTCTTTTATTATGATTTATTAGTATAGATAATTATTTTTTCCCCGATTTCAAAACATTTTTTATTGATGCTTCGCTCCTATTGGTCGCAGCGTTGTGTTTTATAGCCTAAAGCCTTCCTCAATAAATGGACTATCCAACACAAAAAGAATTTTCCAATTTGAACCAGTAGTTCCTGAGATTAGCGCGTTCAAACAAAAAAACAAACAAACTCTTCAACTTTATAATATTATAGTATAGATTATACCTATTAAACACCGTTATCCCATCTAATAACAGTTAAGGTTATGGATTTATTGAGCAAGAATAAATTATTATGAGAGAGCACGTATCAATTACCAATCACAAAAACGTCATAGATAATTAAATAGATAGATAGCGTATCAATTTGTCAACGTGATGACGGGACCTAATGGCGCCTAAAACCATAAAAATAAGCGATTTATTGATGTGATAATGGGTTGTGGTGATGGATAAGGTAGTAGCCTATGGCTTTTATCTCTTCCATATTTAAGACTGTTACTTAGTAAAAAACCTTGGGTGATTTGGTAACGGTTGGTCAAGGCTGCTGATTTACTGTGATTCACTGTCCATTTGTATTTCGTCTTGTTTTTGTTCTAACTAGCTTCCGCCCGCAGCTTCGCTCGCGTCAACGTCGTTCCCTCGGGAATTCCGGAAAAAGGTACCGACCTTTTTCCGGAATGAAAGGCCTTTATCCTTCACCGTACTCCAGAGAACTTGTATGCAAAATTTAATGGTAATCGGTTCAGTAGTTACGGCGTGAAAACGTAACAAACTAACTCGCTTTCGCATTTATAATATTACTAGCTTTCGCCCGCGGCTCCGCCCGTGTCATTGGCGATCCCTCGGGAACATTACTTATTCCCAGGATAAAATGTACCCTTTGTCCTTCTCCGTACCCCAGATAACGTGTATGCATTTTCATGATGATCGGTTCAGTAGTTATAACGTGAAAGCGTAACAAACAAACAAACAGACAAACTCACTTTCGCATTTATAATATTAAGTTAGAATTAGGATTTGGGATTTTTATTTGTTCGTACCTTAATTGTTTTTACTTTGGAACAATAAAGTTTATAATTAAAACGTAAAAATAAAGATATTATTTGATGATATTATGGACACAAGCGGCATACGGCATGCGTGACTCTTCACATAAAGTGGCAAGCCACGTATTTCTATAATTATCGACCTTCCAGTAAACCCCATGTGAGTATATGGGTAAAGCTAAATACAATGTGTTCTTCTGGGAGTACGGTCAATACGTAAGCCTATAATGCTATGTGGTGAGCTGAAGTCACGTACAACAAGTATTTGTTAACATAGCAATGTTTGTGATTGTGTTCAATAGAGTATTAAAATATTTGAGACTCGCAATTTAGGTTTTTTTTGCTTTCCATCTTGTAACGTTTTGCTTATCTCTGCATGTTATATCAAAATTAAGTTCATTAATATTTATTTATATACTTAAGTAGATTCGACAAATATAGGCCTTATAGGTTGATTAGACACAATTAATTAGATTGATTTAAATCTCAATGGCAATATTTTAATGACTGATTAAAAATCCCTAATAAATAAATAAATATATACGGACAAATCACACAGATTGAGCTAGCCCCAAAGTAAGTTAAAGACTTGTGCTATGGGATACTAATTCAACTATACTATATTTTATAACAAATACATATATGTATAGATAAATACACATCCAAGACCCAGGCCAATCTGAAAACGATAATTTCTATCTTGACCTGGCCGGGGATCGAACCCGGGCACTCTCGTGTCCAGTGTCGCAGGCTGGCGTGTTGACCGCTGCGCCACGGAGCTAGCCAATAGAAAATACCTTGAAAGTACATATGTAAAAAACACTTAACTTTTGATTTTTGCATACATATTTAACTAATCAACCAATCGATGAATGTGTATGGGAGATCAATTTTTTTCAGTTATATTACCTTTTTTTGCAGGTCTATAATCTATTATGGATTCATAAAGGATCCAAAACTAATTAAAAATTCACCGTGTATAAGTATACTCGTACTAGCAGCCCGCGGGATAGATATAGGTATTTATTCTATAGCCTAAGTTCCTCAGGGATAATGTAGGATACTAATGGGATTTTTTTTCAAATCGGTCCATTAGTTTCGGAGCAAATGCAAGTATTCAAATGATATATCTGTATCATATTAGTATAGATGCAGAAAAGAAGATAATTAGAAAGATCCATAAATCGTTAATAACTGAATCAATGCGATATAGGTCAAACATCATCAAATTCTAAATAACACAAAAGACATGTTATGACTCCAATAAACCGATTCTCGTCATATAAAAGCGATACGTTGATAAAAATAGTCCGTTCGTCTCTTAAAAATATGTTGGGCAGATGGCGGGATGTATCAGAGTTCCGATTGGGACACTGCCTTGACATTTATTAACAAGTCCTCGTCTGCGCGGAGTTAAAATAGGCATTTCGTGAATGAATGGCGCCAGTTACAGAGAACGTTACAATCCTGCAATCAACTCATGTTTTTAACCGACTTCAAGAAAAGAAGGAGGTTAATCAATTGGTTTTTTTTTTATGTTTCTTATCTCAGAACTCCATCGTTTATGAATTGAATTTTAAAAATTATTTTTGCGTTTGAAGGGGTAGGTATGTTTTCAAGTTGGTCTCATTTAAATTTAATCACAATCGGTGCAGTAGTTTGATTAAAAGCGGTTTTTTTTATATGAAAGAATATTAAAGTTAATTTTATTGAAAATCCTATGACTTCTATCTCCTTGTTCACTAATACGATCTATAATATTTAATTATATTGAATTATAATATTATATTATTATATTGATAATAAAAAAAACTAGATACACAATCCGCAATAAAAAGCGTCCTCGCCAAATTTGCGCCACTCAACATTTGGGTGAAAATTTTGCGCTTAAATTTTGAATTCCTAAAGCTGACGAAATCACCTTCGAATGCGAAAAATGCGAATTCGAATAAGTATACGATTTTGCATTGATGTATATAACATAACAACATCTACTATGAACTGTCAATATTAACCGACTTCAAATAAAGGAGTAGGTTATCATCTCGGTGTCTTTTTCAAATGTTTGTTACATCATATCTCCGTAATTTATAAACCGATTTGAAAAATTATTTTATTATTTGAAAGGATAGACATTATTCCAGAGTGGCCCCATTAAAATTTTAGCTAATTCAGTAGTTTGTTTCAAGTTGTTTATTCTATATGAACGATTATTTTAAGTGACATGTACCTAGTTTCATACACTTTATCGCAGACTTACCGCAAGTAAGAATTCTCAAGATATTTTCCATAAATTGTCCTGTAATTTGTCTTCATGGTTTTGGAACGATATCCAAAATCCAGTGGTGACCTTAGGGGGCGAGGGAACCAGGCAAACCACCTGATCCATCGCACTTACCTTGTTCGCTATTTAGATTTACGCCCCCTACAAAAATCGGGTAGCGCCGATACAGGATGAATCCGCAGATAATCCAAACAAGCGGCCTCATTGAAGATCACTACCAAAAATCTATTCCCCATATCTTATGCCAAAAGAGAAATAAGAAGGGCAACCAGGACAAAATGGAACGCAGTTGCCGAGGATTCGCAGAGCCATCACATACACAGGCTTCCCCACCTTAGAAGAAGTATACCAATTTATAGACCACACCCCGCCCTATTTAAGCTTTTGAGGAAACTCTTAAAAAAAACAGCAGCTGTTAACAACACAGCCCGGAGGGTCAGTAGGAAAGAGGAGCCTGGTCTTGGCATGGCCTTGGCTAATTTTATTTTTTTAGCTCTAATCAAACGATAAATAATTCGTTGCAGTCGGTGAACATAAAGGTATATCACCAAACGCGCGTTGTTCCTACCGGATTTGCCTGGTTTTACCCGGTCAAAGTGGTCGCCGCGCGTAAATATGTTTTCGATACCCACACGGGGAGTGAGACAGGCCTGCCACCACGTCAATATTGTGAATGCAGCTGTGTAATTATCAGCCTAAATTTTACGTCAAATTTTCCTTTGATCGAGTTTAATTCTGTCCAGATAAATTGTACTGTTGAAAAGCTAACCCATCCTTTATTCAACATGAGATCAAAGGTTGGTTTATAATATTTACTACCTAACCTGCATTATTTCAAGAAAATGATTCAGATTTGGAAAATACCAATTACTGTATTTTATAAAATAGATTGTAAGGATTTTAAGTATTTGCAACGCTATACTATCTATGAATATATTATGATGAAATAATAATGGAACTGGGCAGGACACCTGGCTAAAAGGAACGATGGTAGGTGGAAACCACCAACACACGTTTCCAAAAAATGGGAAACGTAGTGTTGGGCTTCGGACAACTAGGTGGGTCGACCACATAAAGCAGACTGCTGATAGAAACTGGATTGCAAAGGCTAGGGGTAGAAAAGAATGGCGCGGACAAAAGGGGGCTTATATACCCAGCCGTGGGTCGTAGAAAGCTGATGATGATGTAATAATTCCACGCGGGCAGAGCTCAAACCGGAGACATGAGGTCTATGAACGATCTAAGCTCTGTCAAATGAGCTGCCGGACTTTAATCCTGGCTGCATGTCGAATATCTCCACTACATCCTCTTATAGGTACGCATTAAGACTTGCGCCACCTAACATAAATACCCACTATTAAGAGTATTTACGAGTATATCGTATAGTATTAATATGAACAACTTTTTCTATGGATCATATCGATATTAACAACTTTTCATATGGAACCAATGTTGCGAACTCAATTTTTTTTTAGGTTCCCAGGCGGACGAACACTTTTGTATGAAAGTGTAAACATTTTTCAGTTTCCTAAAATTACAAACTTAATATTTTACTTCCTATGTAGTAGTGTGCAGTATATTAAGTATTTATTTTTCATTCCACGCTTTTACGAAACCACAGAGCAAATAAATTGTAACGACCAAATAAAATTGCTTTTAACATGAACTCTCTTTTGTATTGTCCTCAGCGTTCGTCATCTACTTCGCGTTTCAGGCAGCGTTCTTCTGGCTTAATGTGATGTGCTTCGACATTTGGTGGACTTTCAGGTAAGTTGAGTGATTTTAATTCAATACCTGACGACGTAAACCTTGGACTGAGGACCTTAAACCCTTCTTGAGCCATAATACAAACTTTAAACCCTTCCTCAACCAAAATAAGTAAACGCCATTCATGATCATCATTTCGAGTAGGTGGCAGACATGGTTAATCGACCATGCACACCCTGGTGTCAGAGTTCTCTGACGTGGTTCCTTTAACGACTACCAGATGGCAGCCGGGACCAACAGCTTAACGTGCCTACCGAAGCACAGAATCATCTTTATTATCAGACAGTCAGGTGATTCAAGCCATGTCCTAACCAAACTGGAAACAACTAAACAAAGTAAGCTTCCCGTGAGAATCGAACGACTAATTTGAGTTATTTATAAAGTATCATAAAATCCCTAAAACACTAGATGTCATCCTCAACTGTTTGCCGGTAGTTGCAGGTTCAACATGGGGTACGCGCGCCCGGTCTCCCGTGATCCCGAGTGTTCTCCCAATACCTTCAATTCCTTCCCAAATCCAACAAATTCCTATTCTTCCCCAGTTTAACACAAGAATGCAAAGAAACTGAGCTCGCGAACCCGCCTGCCAAGCGTGGTGAGCTTCGCAATATCCTCCCATTGAACGAAGAATCCTTTGGCAGAGGCCTTTGTGCGACAGTGGACTTCTTACAACTAAAATGATGAAGACATTTTATTGTCCTAAAACCTACCCTGAAATACACATAGAAAATAAGTATATAAGGTCAATTTAAATTAAGCGCAAATATTTTAAAGGCTGACTCCAATGAGCTAGAGAAATGCTTTAGAAGCAAAATAAAAAAAATCGACACGCTAGTTTTTGAGATATCTGGACCTGAACATTTAAAATAAAAAAATGAAAAAAGCACCCTGTGTACAAATAAAGACTTTCTTGGCCAACAACTTTTTACTATTATCTACTATGGATACTAGGTCAGTGACCTCGACGATCAAAACAGCTGATTTATCGATTTTAATAAAAAAAATAATTATTTTGTATGAAAAAATTAAAAAAAAAACTAGCGTGTCTATTTCTTAAAATTTGCTACTAAAGCATTTCTATGACCTATGGGACCCAGCCCTTAAAATATTTGCGCTTAATTTAAATGGACCTTGTATATAAGTTAAAATTGATTAGACACAATAGGCTAGTTTTCTAAAAAAAAAAATTTGTCCGTCAGTTAGATATTCAAAAAATATTGGACACGTATTTTTTCTTTTGTCGATTAAACAAAAAATGATAAAGATATAGCCCTTTGAAGTTCCGTGTGACGTCATAGTTTGCTACAACTTTTAGCAAACTTTGACGTCACGAGCCCCCACTCCTGAACTTTGACGCGCTTTATCTTTATTATTTATTGTTTATTTGACAAAAGAAAAAATACGTGTCCTATATTTTTTGATTATCTAACTGACGGACTAATTGTTATGTTATTATTACGACTCAGGAAACTAGCCTATTGTCATGTAATTCTTTTATCTCAAAAGAAATCGTATGGTAAATTATCATCAAAATTTAAGAGCAACGCTCATGTCGGTGGAGCTCCCTCCATCTTGGTATATTCTCTGCCAGTCTTTTCGCATCCTGGTGCGAAACCCTTTCCACTTTTTCCTTTATCTGTTTAAAATAACTGTGCCTGGGCTTTCCTCTCCCTCTCCTTCCCTCTATTTTGCCTTCTATAAATAATGTATGGTAAATAAGCGCTCCCAATTAGCGATAAAGTACAAAATCTTGTACTGTGCTTGTTTTGTACCTAACAATTTATTTTCCTAGAGCCATTTTGTAAATTTCCTGTAATTAACTGGCCAACCAATTACCTAAATGGTGTGAACTCTACAAAAAGGTGCTAACTTTTAATTTGTTCCTCCAAATAAATTAGACTGTTACTCGGCGATTGTACTGACACACCTCAATTAAGTGTGTTGATAATTAAAAGAATTAGTTGCCTTACGTTTTTGGGGTTCCGTACGCAAAGGGTAAAAAAGGAACCCTATTAATATGGCTCCGCAGTCCGTCTGTCTGTCTGTGTGTCTGTCACTAAGCTCTATCACATAAACCGATAGTTAGACAGTTGAAATTTTCACAGATGATGTATTTCTGTTGCCGCTATTACAACAAATACTAAAAATAGCAAACGATATTGACAACAGTAACAGGTAGACTCTTAAAATATTCACAAAATATTGAGATATATTATTCACTTTAAAAATAAATAATTAATTAAAATAAAATGTTAATGGTACGAAACCCGTCGTGCGCAAGTCAGATTCGCACTTGGCCGATTTTGTTTTACATAAGTAAAACAAATCTATATCTAACGTAATATTCATAGCGAGGGATCTATATGACGACATTAAACATGGATGTCCCGAAGGTTTAGAAACATACATACCTATAGCGACAATATGACTTTTTTTGGTCTACAACAGAAGTTTGGTCAGCTGATTGGTTAATTTGTATGTTTGAAAAAATAAAAAAGTGGCCAAATGCAAGTCGAAAATGCCCATAAAGGGTTTTGTAGTACCTTATATCTTTAGTAGGTACTTACCTGTAGTACCTCAGATCCTGGTTGGGATCCCCGGTCAGGTATAGATAGAAAACGTTTAGCTAGTATCCTGCGACATTAGTTTACAACTTACAGTGGAGCTAGCTCTATCTGTGTGATTTGTCCCTGTATATTTATTATTATTTAAAAGCTAGATAATTATAGGTTAGGAATATATTAGATCAAGCAACAGATATTTTATAACATAAACTAAATAAGGTATCCAGTTCACATCCAGAATACCTACACCTAACCAAAATACCACTATCATTTTTCGCCAACAAAAACTGTCTTTGTTTTTCATATTTTGTGTAATGTGCCTATATCTCAAAAACTGCTGACTATATCTCATTCAAACCAATTTTCGTCGAAAGTATTCAATGGTATTTACAGCAAATAAATAGTTTTTTTCTTATTTTGAAAGTTAGAGGGGGGCACATTTTACCAATTTGGAATTGTCTATCATGCAAAAGTTTGTCTATGAGACATTCATACATCTTTTACAGAATACATCTGCCTACCAAGTTTAAACTGTGTAGGTCCTAATCCGTGGTCCTAATAGTTTTGAAATAAAATGGCTATGATGGACAAACAGACAGACATTATGAATCTATAAGGGTTTCGTTTTTTGCCATTCGGCTCTGAAAAACTGAAGGTATTAATTTCATTTAGCTACAAATCTTCAAATAAACTTTCCTAAATGTCAACTAGAGTCATACATAGATTAAACAAAAATTCGTCTACACCGTTATCTTCATAATATCATATTAAATTTACTTAATAAATCAAATCGTAATACAAAACAAAATTAAAAGAAACAAAACACGGAAAAGTTCGCTGCTAAAAATAGATTCTTCCAAGACATTTGCTTTTTATATTACCAGCAAAAACGTTCAATGACATTTAGCCAAACCATCTTGATTGAATAATGAATACCGCTGAGATTAGGGAAATATACGTGTTTATAATTCCCAGAAAAAATCTATTGATTAGAATTGAGGTCTGCTTAAAAAATATAAACATTTTGTAGCTATTTTTGATGGAATATATATAATAATTCTATTAATGCGTATGTTACTAGTAAAAACGTTGAATGACATTCTGCCCAAATCAACTTGATTGAATAATAAATACCACTGAGATGAGTGTATATACCAAGTGTTTTATTTCCCAGAAAAAATATTTTGATTAGTATCCGCTTCAAAAATATAAACTTTTTGTAGCTATGTTTTGATTGGACATGTATTTATTCTATCAATTCGTATACTACTAGCAAAAACGTTGAATGACATTCTGCCTAATCCAACTTGAATAATAAATACCACTGAGATGAGTGGAATAAACCTACTTTTTTTTTTTACTATATGTTGGATTACACATTTGTCTCCCATCTCACCTGATGGTAAGTGACGATGAAGACGATGATGTTACGTGTTTAATTCGCAGAAAAAACACATTTTGATTCCAATATTCCGCTTGAAAAAAATATATAATTTTGTAGCTATTTTTAATGGTATATATTTTTATTCTATGAATTTGTAAATTACCAGCAAAAAGGTTGAATGACATTCTGTCAATCCAAGTTGATTGAATAATAAATACCACTGACATGAGTGGAATAAACCTATCCCAGAAAAAAATATTTGAATTAGAATCTGCTTGAAAAATATACATAAACTTTTTGTAGCTATGTTTTGCTGGAACATTTATTAATTCTGCTAATTCGTAACAGCGTTTCAAATAAATAGCGGTGCGGTTGCGGTCCACTTGTACTAGATTGCAAACCGGTTAAGAAATTCTTGGATTTTCCTTATTTTACTTAAACCCACACTGTACGTGTTTAAAGCTTTAATGAAAATTCTCAGCTACTAAATAACTATTCATCGTAATGGTTATACACGTCTTATTATGATAATACTAGCTTTCGCCCGCGGCTCCGCCCGCGTCAATGTCGATCCTTCTGAAACAGTACTTTTCCCGGGATAAAATGTACCCTATGTCCTTCACCGTACCCCAGATAACGTGTATGCAAAATTTCACGATGATCGGTTCAGTAGTTTCAACGTGAAAGCGTTACAAACAAACAAACAACCAAATTCTTTTTCGCATTTATAATATTAGTTAGGATTAAGAATTTGAAAAAATATATTATATATTCTTGTATTCAGTAAAGTACTTATTTTGAATAATCCGAAAATCATTGCATGTTTTCGGTAATTATTATAAGAATAAAAGTATCATTACTTTTTTAGGGTTCCATACCTATACCTAAGGGTTTACCAATGGGGCCCTATTACAATGCCTCCGCTGTACGTCCATCCGTATGTCACATGTATCCTTTAGATCTATAATTGCAAAAAACAACAAATAATAAAAACAAATTTTGTCTCGATCTTATCTAAATTGTTGCTAATTTATATTATTTCAGAACAATTTATTTAGTACTTACTACTAATTTATAAGATGATTCCGTGCTTCGGAAGACACGTTAAGCCGTTGGTTCCGGCTGCCATCTGGTAGTTATTAAAGGAACCACGTCAGAGGCCGAGAGGCGGTTCCTAAGAACTCTGACACCAGGGTGTGCATGGTCGATTGACCGTGTCACCTACACGAAATGATGATATTTAGTACAACTAAATACAACGGCAAATAGTTTCACTAACAGGAGGTTTAGTACAGTCAGCCAAAGAGATACCTGTGCCCGCCATCTACCTATATCTTAAATTTTCTCTTAAACTAAAAGTAATATTAACATGAAAATGTATATTCAGGAAGTATTAATTAAAATCTTTCTGAATATATATTTTCATATTAATATTATTTTTAATTAAGGAGAAAATTCAAGATATAGGTAGATGGCGGGGTCAGGTATCTCCTTGCCTGACTGTACAAGTTTCATAAAATGTAAACATAAGAAAAGTGTCCGTGCAAATAAATGTTTGGTAAACCTCACAAGAGAGGTAGCATGGAAGTGGTTCCAAGCGTACTGAGTTCGCAAAAAGAATGGAGTTTGCAGTTAAATATTGTACGGGGGTACGAAATGCTTAGTGTGTGCGAACCTGACTCGCTGTCGGCTTTGTTTTTATTTTATTTTTATTTGTAATGGTTAACCGCCCAAGCAACAAGACACTCTTGTGTGCACAGTCCCAATTGCAAAACAGACCAAAGCCATCACATTTTCCTGTTTCTGCCGTATTTAAAAGAGGGAGGTTCTTAATTCGTTGAAATCTCTTATTTTTATGTATATTACCTCTTTCATTTAACAAACGTATTATAAGATTTTTTTATTTGCAAAACTGTACTTCTAAATTTGACCTACTTAAATTTCGTTTGGTTGAAGTCTGTTTTTTTATATGAAAGATTATTAATAATTGACAGACAAATTATAATTTTAAAGAATCAAGACATTCGTGGCTGCAAATTGTAGGCATGTTAAACTGGCCGTATTTGCCTCATTCACACATATCAAAAATAGAAAGGAAAAATACTTAAATCACTAAAAAGAAAAAAAATACACTACCCATATGGTTGAGGGTTTTACGATACTAACTCAATATAAATTTGCCTGCATTCTGGCAAGTTTTCATTTTAAATAAATACCTTTATAGTGTCTTTAAATAAATATCTATGTAGTGAACTTTAAAAGCCCGCCAAGTGCGAGTTAACCCGCGTGGATTGGGTTCTGTACGACGAATATAATTTTCTTTAATTAACCCCATAATTGTACATATAATAACGATACATTTCTTATAGATTTACCTATAATACTATATATAAGTGAAAACCTATATTTTGCATATCTATATACTAATATTATAAAGCTGAAGAGTTTGTTTGTATGTTTGTTTGTTTGTTTGAACGCGCTAATCTCAGGAACTACTGGTTCAAATTGGAAAATTCTTTTTGTGTTAGATAGTCCATTTATTAAGGAAGGCCTAAAACACTTTATTGAGGAAGAATCCATTTATTGAGGAAGGCTTTAGGCTATAAAACATCACGCTGCGACCAATAGGAGCGAAGCATCAATAAAAAACGTTTTGAAAACGGGGAAAAATTATTCATCTATACTAATTAATCATACTAACGGAAATTGCCGCGAACGAAGTCGCGGGCAACAGCTAGTTTTTCAAATATTTAGGATCGGCAGTTTCTGAGACAAAGCAATGGTGTTTTTTTTTATTTCGTGTCTATTTTGTTCAAAAACTTATAAACGGTTTATTTTAGAATTTTAGTTAAAATATATACGAGATCGCAATTTTTGGTTTTTTAATTACCTGATTTGTCAGTCAAACTGTCCCTAAACTCAAAATTAATTTATTAACGTTACACGCTCATACTTTAATTACGTCAGTTTTAGTGTTAAAAATTTTTTTCTTTATTGATCTAGTATAGATTCGGAGCAAATCGGCTGTGACAGATTGACATATAGGGGTTCCGTTTCGTCACTCGGTCGTACTGAACCCTAAAAATGTGAATATACAACAGTATTAAGTAACACATTTGCATACATACTCGAAGCACGTAATCTTTATTCCAACTACATGGGATAAAGGAAGACAACTATAAACATTTAGTACCAATTGACTCACAAATATTAACAGTGGGAAGGACAGGGCTTTTCCTAGACAATGCGTATGCAATTTCATGATGATCGGTTCAATAGTTAGGGTTTGAGAGCGCAACAAATAAACATACAAACCTACAAACAATTACAAAGTTAGGATGCATAAAAAAACATGAACCACGATACATTCCTATTTTTCGGCATTTGGGTCACTGCTCTACTATAAAAATGGCAAATTTAGTGCTCGTGAAGCAAGACACATACACAAATCTTTACAAACGGCGCAAAAGCCCCTCGACCCTTTTGACCTTTCGATAGACCACGCAGTATGTAAATATTTACCAGACATGACAAATTCTAGACGAACACATGAGTCATAAAGTCTCGCAATGGAAACCCCCACTCGCTTACCTAATAGCACAGAATAAGTACAGTTTAAATACGTCACGAATCTTGTCTCAGTAAGTAACAGATTGAATACGAATAGAGCTGAGGAATAGAGACTAACCATAGATTAACTATGAAAAAATTAAATTAAAATTTTACAAGCTTTTAATTAACTTGCTATGTTGCATGTAACTGTTAATTAATTATATATTATTATAATATAATTAATTATATAATTAAAAATGCTCTGGCCAAGTATGACTCTAGTACAGAGAGTGTTGTGCTCCTGTAGTAAAGACAAAAAAACCTGATGATGATAATTAAAAATAATGTTTGTGCGGGTGGAATATTGGAACTCAATTTCGAAGCAGATATCTTGCAGCGATTGAGCTGAAATGTTGAATACTCGTTAAGTTTGGATGACAATGCATAGCTAGCTGTGTGACGTCATTCTAAATCCAATATGGCGGAACAGCCAAGATGGCGTATAACATAAATATATTTCCAGCTAACAGGGCCAAACAGTGAAACGATATCTAGCATATCTTATATCAGCACTAAGAGTTAAATTACTAAATTGGTAGGAGTCTAGAAATAGAGACGGCCTCTATGCGCAGTGGCAAAGTCAATTTAGTCACGTAACCACTTACCGAGAACTTGTGATGTGGGATACTAACTCAACGATACTATATTTTATAATATACTAGCGACTCGCCCCGGCTTGGCATAGGTGCAATGTATATACTAATATATTAGCCGTGTCGTTTCCGGCAGAATAGAATAGGACCTCTCCAAGTCTTCCTGTGGATGTCGTAAGAGGCGACTTAGGATATACAAGCTAAACAAAGCTCATAAACATCAATGAGACCTCTCCAACCCGTCTGGCCAGCGAGGAGAGTTTAGGCCAAATCCTGGCCAAGTATGGCTCCGGTAGTATAGAAAGGGTCATGCTCCTGCAGTGGAGACTAAAAAGACCTGATGATGATGATGATATACTAATATGGAGTAGTAAATTATACATAATAAACCTTCCTCTTAAATCACTCTATTGAGACGCCATTTTTTTAAAATCTATTACTCATCTATTACTGAAAATTGTATTCTGTATCTTCTAGATAGGTATAGATTTTTAAACTATTGAAATCCGTTCAATTGTTTAAAAGATCTCAGCGAACAGATAGTGGAACCTACTTCATTTTATACTATGTAATGTAATGATACTTACATATAGATAAACATACAATACCCAGGTCAATTAGAACAACAGGGCCGGATTTAAGGGAAGGCAACCGGGGCCACAGTCCCGGGGCCACCACAAAAGAGAGGGCCCAACAATAGAGACTTCGGAAAAAATCTAATTCAGACTAATAAACAACTTATCTATCGATATTTTTTTACGATTTACCTTTAGTATTATGTTCAAACAAAATAAAAGTATATACTTGGTTTCATAATCAATTATTTATTGGAAAAATCGACTGAAAAAGAATGTCTATTTTATTTGGGAAATAATTTGCGGTAAGGGAGGCTCCACTCGTTTGTTGGCCCGAGGCCTCTAGCCCTCTAAATCCGGCATTTCTGATAAATCGTTCTCCATCATGATCTGCCGGCCTATTTGCTAACTTAGTGTAGGTACAACGGTTTGTTAGTAACTTCAAAATACATTACGTTTTTATATATATTAAATAAAAATAGTCGACCATAAGAAAGCCGCAATGTATTTTGAAGTGACTATGAAAACGTTGTTCCTTAATTTAGGAAATAGGCCGTCTGGCCGAGGACCGAACGCGGCACCCTACGATACAAAGGCAAGTGCGATACAAATGAGCCCCAGAGAGAGAAGATAAATAAATAAATAACGTGACTCCTTTCAACACGATTTTGTCCTTGGGGTTTCTGTACGGTGTTTCTGCGAATGACTGTTATTAGTAGCTTAGTTAGCTTGCATTTTATGCTAATTAAATTATAACATACATACATAGAATCACGTCTTTTTGCGTTGCGGGGTAGACAGAGCCCAGGTTTTTAAGACCCAAAAGCGACGTTTAGCATATTGATTAGCGTTAGGTGGCCAAAGGAATCATCATCATCAAAGTAGTGATGGGTTGCTAGCCGCCTCATCTACTAATATGATTCGTCAGATTTGTCTATACCCTCGATCGGCTTTTACGATCTGCGCGGAAAGAGAAGCAGCTGATACACTCTACGTTTTTCTTATCTCCCAAACCTACATGGAAGACTATAAAAAAACAAAACAAAACTACAAAATGAGTTCTTGTGTTTTATGTTTGAAACATGGATACAGATTAAAATTACCCTTCTAGTGACGTCTTCGTCGTAATTACGTAGTCTAGTGACGTAACTAAATATAATTAACTAACCGGTTGCCGGACGGTTGACCGAGAGATACATACATAACTCAATAAAAGTCCTACAAGTTTATGAACATAGGTAATTTTCTCTTACATAAACAAAAACGTTTACTGGCAGTAGCTTTCTTACACCAACACTTATAAGTTTCAGGCATGTTATTCGTGCTTTAACAAAATCTTGAAAACGGACAGACAAAACTCAGTAATTACTAATTTGTCTTTTTACAAAATGCCGACTAGCGTTCATTTAGATCTTTGTAGTTCTGTATTAACTAACACTATAATCGGCCCGGACAAATGGTTTGCAGTATACCTACAAGAGAATGAATATGAAAAAAAAATATATATTTTATCTGTAAATTGTTATTAGTACAAAACATTAAAAAAATTAACAAATTGCTAAGAACAGCCTTTATCTTCTCAAGGACGAAAAAAAAATATTCGTGTGCTTTACTGCTGCGTAACAAAATTAACCCTTGCATGCATGATTTTTTTGGTTTCAACTAAAGCTTATTTTATAGATACTATAATATGATACCAAAACTTCGAAAAAAATAATAAAAAACATTTGGTAACTATTTTCCATAAATTTTTCAATAAAACAAAAAATATAGAAAGAACGCCCCCTTTAATTATTTTATTTAATTTTAATTATATTATATTTTTGCCGATTATGAAAGATTACTTGGTTACGAATCTATTTCAGTTTTTACGATAGCAAAAGCACGAATATGTTTTTTGTTTTTCAAAAAACTTTCGTTTCCGAATGCCAAGAGGTTTCCGCCGAAATGTCCCTATGTATGTTGTAAATAAAAAAATATAATTTTTAAGAAAAATCATATTACATTTACAGGTCATATTCCAAATATTTATTTTAATATAAATAATAAATATAATAGCATAATGAATATATTTTCATTTTTATTACACAAAATTAGGTGTGTATCCAAATAACAACACTATGCATATAAGGGATAAACAGCCGTTCCGCGCGAGGCATCAACATTTAGGTCTGTACAGCGCGTGCCGTCTGCCGAGTCTTTGGAGCTGCCGATAGCGCCTTTGGCGGGCACCGAGTACGCTGACACTTCTTTTGTCGCGCGCAAATCATTTGGCCGGATATACTATACCTACATACTAACTACTATTTTATATTTCCAGTGGCAAACGCGGGTTATCCCTGCAGCGATTGTCTACCCGAGCAAGATTTAACGCATATGCAGCCTATGCTTTTGGCTGTCCTACATTACTGACTATCATCTTGGCTGCGCTGGAGTTCTCCGGGCTGCCTCCGTACCCATGGTTACCGTTGTTAAGGAACCAAGGATGTTTCCTATACGGTAAGTCTTAAAAGTTAAAATATGAACTCAGTACAAATATTCTTTTACCATGCTTTCGACATTATTGGCCATCCCGCTTGGACGCTTTCCTTTGCCACTATAGAATGGTACATACGTAGTAACCCTTAAGTCAAGTAGGCGACCAATACTATTTTTACCAATACTGTTTGTATCATCATCAGGTCTTTTTAGTCTCCACTGCAGGAGCATGACCCTCTCTGTACTACCGGAGCCATACTTGGCGAGAGCAAATAGAGGATTTGGCCTATACTCACCTCGCTGGCCAGACGGGTTGGAGAGGTCTCATTGATGTTTATGAGCTTTGTTTAGCTTGTATTTCCTAAATCGCCTCTTACGACATCCATGGGAAGACTTAGAGTGGTCCTATTCTACTCTGCCGAAAAGGCTATACATACACAGTAGTTTGTAGCTTTTGAACAATTATTAATAATTTGAATATTATTTAAAATTTGAATTGACGTGAAAAAGTGTCTGAAACGGCCTTTTCTGAATCAATCTTTGTATCTTTGAATCCATCATGGTATGATACAAAAAGGCTTAGGTATATTCTTTGCTTGAAACTACTCCAAGAAATATTAATTCAATCATACATCAATTTCACACTTGGATTCTATGGAGCATAACCTGATGATGGATTTGGGTCATACTCACACCATAGAGCACTACTTAAAAAATTTGTGTATATCGTCAGAGATCTAGATCTCTGTGTATAGTACTCTTCCGTGCTGGTCTGGGAGAAAAGAAAAAAACGTAGAATGTAGCAGCTGCTTCTCTTCTCGCACAGTTCGTAAAAGCCGATTGAGGAAATGGGTAAAATCTGATGAACCGAGATAATAGGCGATGCGGCTAGCAACCCATCGCTATTTTGATTCCGTTTTCCACCTCATGCCCACCAACATGCTAAACGTGGCCTTTAGGTCTTTTAGACCTAGGCTCTGTCTACCCCGCAAGGGAAAAAGACGCGATACTATGTGTGTATATTATTCTTCCAGGTAATGCCCGACTAATCTACTTGTACGGCCCTATGTCTATTCTATGCATCATCAACGTGGTATTCTTCGTGCTGACAGCAGTCAAGATCCTCCAAATAAAGAAACAAACGGCTGTGCTCAAATCCAAAGAGAGTTCTACTCATGACACCCAACGGTCCGATAAACAACGGTAAGCATATACTTTTATATCCATATCGAATGCTAAACACGACAAAACATTTGTGAAGAATGATGAAATAATCGGAAAACCACGGGAACAATATTGTTAAAACTTACGCGAGATGACAAAATTAAGCTCTAAAACAACGGTTTACTTACGCATTATTAGTCGGTATCATCGACTACTTTCAGCCTTTACAGAAGGCCATCTTCAGGGCGAGTGTGAAGGTCGTCACAGCCCGGCCTTCGATCGCTATGAATCACGGCCGCCCGTGCCTTCTAAAAAGGCTGAAACTTGTTGGTAATATCCATTTATAATAAATACTCGTATATAAGGACATATCACACAAATTGAGCTAGCCCCACATAAGTTGTGTCGTAGGATACTAACTTAACGATACCATATTTCATAATAGATACTTATAGAGGTCAAACATCCAAGACCTATCAATCTAAAAAAGGTCGTTTTCCATCATGACCTGTCCTGTGACCAGACATGAGTAAACCGTTGTTTTAGAGTTTAACCATGGAATTTTTTTATCTCCTTTGGACATTTTTGTGAACGGAACCTGTCTCGCTGAGGAAATGCCTCCGCTTCCAAATGTATTAGATTCCAGTCCGCCAATCTTTCTGTGCCTCATCCTCTGCGACCATCTATCCAAATACTTTATAACCATCCTGATCCTGACGCATGCGGTAGACGTAGAGGTCCCGTCAAGTCCCATTCCAGATGTGCATACTTCACTGACATTTTTGTATAAATTTTGGAGCGCAGCGTGGTGTTTATTTATTGGTGTTCTACGCTCCACCGGATATATTACGCTCCATTGCTCTTTAATAGACCTTTAATTTTCTCTAATTCCCTCTATGTATGTATATCGTATTAAAATTATGAGTTTTATATCCGAGTTTATGAAGTATTTGTCCATAATTTATTTTTCAGATTTCTTCTTTATGTCAAACTGTTCCTCGTCATGGGCATCAATTGGATACTTGAAGTCTTGAGCGCCATCTTTCCTAAGGCGACGGTTTTCTGGAAAATCACCGACGCCTACAATGTCCTCATTGGTGTAACAATCTTCTTCATTTTCGTCTGTAAGAGAAAAATCTTCAGGTTGATTAAGAAAAGGTGGGTTTCAAACTGTTTATTTAAAAAATATTCATTTTAGACGTCATGTTTTGTGATCGTTTTTACCTTATTGAAATTAAATTGACTTCATGAAAGTTAATAAAAGTATTAAAAAATTGGAAAAAAATATGACGAGAATCAAAGTGATAACCATACTAAATTAACGAGTAATGTTACTTCTACCCAGGGTCAAAGACAGAATTCTACGGAACAAGAGTGAAAGCGAAAATAATAACATGAGGCTTGATAATAAACATCTGTCACATTGGAAAGAAACACAGGACCAAAGAAGAAGTATTGATACCGTACGGTCTTACTGTCCTGACTCTGATAGTCTAAAGGCTGAAAAAATATCACATTTGTAAAATTGTTGTTTACTGTAAATCTGAATGCATAGGTATTAATAATAATTAAGTGTTTTTAAGAATTGGAGGAAAACAAAATGATGAAAGCCAAGTTAAAAAAAAATGATAAAATAGCCTGAATTCATCAATGGTGAAAAAAGACAATTTTTTTTTTCTTGAATTGTGGTGGTCACAATAACTAAGACGATCGTGAATCATATACGAAGTATTAGTGCTGTCATGTTAATTGATCTACTTCAAATAACAAATTGATATTACGATAATAAACACGTTGTTGGTAAAACACGTACACACAGAAATAAAAGATCATAAAAAGAAAAAGTTTGCCCAATGTTGACATCAGTTTAGAGCCTTTTAGATAAACATTACCTGGGATGAATAAATAAAGCCAAACCGAAGATGAATGGGATCCATAACAATATAGACTCGGGTGCTGTGTTCTATAAGGTATCGTTTGAAGTCATCATTGTATGGATTGGAGTTAAGGAGCAATTATTTGACTTAACATGTTTGTGAACTAATTTTGCACACTAACGTGATAAAGGAAGTAATAGAGGAAATCACGGTTTGCTTGTGGTTTTACTGAACTGTAAATGAGTATAGTAGATGAGAAGTAATGAGAAGTACCGAAGTAGTTGATCTTTAGGGGACCAACACAATTTGCACATTTGACTTAACCGGTTGTTATCTGCACCAACGTAACGAAACCGATATTCATGATTAGATTTGAGACTGATTTAACTTCTGTTATTTTTGCACGTTAAGAAATCCATCATATTAAAGTTTATTTCTATTGTATATGTCATTAAGAATATCATTCGCAATGTCTATAAATAATTCATTGAAATTGACTTTAATTAATATTTCTAGGGGGTCGGTCGTCCTTATTGTGAATACATGATTATCGCGCGAATCGGCGATGCGGTAGGAAACGCGTGGCCCCGCGATTACAAAAATGGATATCCTAATACATAACATAAACGAGTAAAACTTGCGCATTCTTGTTGCGGAATCCGCGTAATATTTTGCATTACATCAGCGTTAACCTGGACGTCAGAGACGTGCAGTTTTTAATTTCGGAAAATATATGGATGACCTATTTTGCGTGTCTTGAAAGGAAATAAAAAAAGGACACGATCATCGCGCGAATAATAGTCAGTTAGGATACCTATTGGACTTCAATAAGTTTAATCGCGCATTCATACGAATTCTTCTTCGTAGCGTGTCAACTCAGGCCAATTATATTTGTGTTGACCAGATCTCTGCTACTGACACAGCGTTATCAGTGTCATTGTATAATAGGTCATCGCGTATGCAGGTGGTAAGACACCCTTGGCAAGACAGTAGGTCCAATTTCTTGACCGTGTGGTGTAGCACCACACGGAGAAGAAATTTCTGAGCTGTAGCTCCACCTATTCACTCGTACAAATTAAGTTCACACGAAGAAGTTTTTAAACATTTAAGTCACGCAAAGTCCAATGAGGGTTTACTGAAATGCTCACCACCATATGGCAGCACTGGTTCATAAGGTCCGATGAACCGCTGGCTCAGTGCAGCCGCTACTTATTTCAGAAACGCCTCCTTAGGATTTCTCAAGATCTGTATATTTAAACGCGGATTCATGCAAGGTTGAAATTTTCTTAAATAATTGTATAGTTCATATCTGTAGCACTCTTTTTATTTTTGTTCCTTTGGTAGTTTGGGTTTGGTGTTATATTTAACATTCATTCTATTAGTTTTCTTCTACTTTGTATCTTGTACCGCACCATTCCTCACGTTCCTCAAAAAGAACTTTTCGGCAAACAGGCATTATTTTTCTAATGATACCTACATGAAGATTATTGACATAGTTTATCTGCTTTTGTCTGGAGATAGTCACCGAAATGTTGACGACTTGCCTTGCAAAGATCTGAAGCATTTACATAAGTCTATTTGCCGAAAAGACGTCTTTCAGCCACACTAAGATGCATCATTTCCACTATCGACAAATTAACAAAGTCGGGCCGTATCGGATGTACAAAATCGAAATTGGACAATAGATTCATTTCATTTTTAAATAATGTGGCGGCAACTGTCCGAACCCATGTGAGGTTTGCGCCGAGTCTGTTTTGTCTATTTCATTTAAATATATCGAAAAATCTAGTATGGCTCCGGTAGTACAGAGGGGATCATGCTCCTGCAGTGGAGACTAAAAAGACCTAATGATGATGATGATGGAAAAATCCATTGTAAATATGCACCGGTCCGGCCCGCCTCATGTAAAATATCCATAATCACTGCCTCAGTATGCACTTGGTACGAGTATCATTTGGTGTTATTTGAGAACGCTGGACAATAAACTAAACTGGAACCCTGTAGACTCATAACAACTTGGGTACTTTTTATTTCATTATTTGATATAGTGCCAGGGACTTGTTAGAAATAAAGTATCTTGATCGTTCTAGACTTGGGTTTGGACTACACCAAAATGGGGAAGACTCGCACGCCCTACAGCAACTTATGTCATGACATGACATACCGTATGTATTGAAGCGCTTTTGTGCTGTCCCCATTACATGTGGAAGCGAAGTAATAACTGGAAACTCAATTTGATTAAGCGCTTTTGCTAATAGTAAATAATTTGATATGTGTTTATAAGTAGATTTTTTAATATACTATATAGGTAATTTTGAACTCTCGGACAATATTTTAGTGTCGGAATTTGAATTCCTAATAAAATATACTGCAAAAAGGTAAAAATGAAGATAAAATACTAATTCACCGATCAGCTGGTCAAATTTCTACGGCAAGTCTCAGTTTTTTTCATAAATTACCTTGTTTTCTAGCTGATGTATATTCTATTATGGATTTTGATGCCATCATTTAAATATTGTCAGGGAGTTTAAAATCTAGCTGTATATGTTTTTAATATAATATTTTATCCTGTTAATGAGATTTATAATTTTCCTTACCTATACCAAAATAGGTGCATAGTTCAGAGCACAGATGCATAAGAGCAATAAATATTATTGTGGAAAATACATGACCACAGATGCGCTTGTGTTGATATCATTATCTATAAGTGTTCGTTGTCTATTTATTTTGAAATCCAGTTTTAAATCTAGAGATTTTAATTAATTAAGATTATAATCAGTTTATTGTCGAACCAGTTGCAGTATTTTTTTGCATAAGGTTAAGTTGGAAATGAGTAAACAATGGTAGAAATTGTACGAAGTAGACTTTAACAAGCCGTTTACTTTACTCTCGTATTTTCTATGTTTGGGATACTTACAGTTATTGATTTTAACAAACAAACAGTGTTAGATAACACTAAACAGCCATTTACAATTTTGCACAGATAATATCTTTTACAAATGATATCTATCAATTTAATAACAATTCATCAATAATTTTTAGGCGTCTTCTAAATTTGTGCCGACTTTTTAAAGTATAAAGCTGAGTCTATTTTGCTATTTTTGTGACTAACACATAGATGCCAGTTAACCAGATAATGATTAGACAATAATTTCTTGAAACTTTTAATTTGAAGTAAACTAAAAGCAACATAAAAATAATAAAATTTCTGTACAGGTACAAGCAACTGCGAGGGGATCCCATGTCTCGAACCCAGACCACGTCTTCGCGGACCACATCGTCCAAGGAAGAGTACCAGATGGGGTCTGTCAAGATCCATATCAAGTGAAATACTTTCCAGACAAAAAACATATATGTGTTACTAGGAAAGAAAATGTGTGTTGTATGTAAAAGCACATTGAACTTTTGATCATGCACTTGTAATTTGATGGCTTAGGTAATATTTTACCAACTATTTTTATATAAACCCAATAAGAAACATCGCCTGCCCTGGGCACTGGTGTCAACTGTAAAAATTGGGAATTCTTAACGACACGGTCCATCGATAATGAACAACTTTTCCGGTGAGATCAATGCGAAAAATAAATATAGTTTAAAAAACACTCTTTTATAAAATTATAGTATTTTCATCGGTCTTTGATAAGTCTACAAAGTTTTAATTAAATCTGACTATTTAAAGTGGCTTAAAATCAAGGTTCAAAGAAGTCAGTTGCAAACATACAAGGAAACTTATATGTGAAGCTAATAAAAAGCGTGTAAAAACGACATCATCATAGAGATAGATAGAGATAGAGATTGTACGGACGGAGTTCAACCAAAATAATTTGACAAATGAATTTGAACTTTGAACAAATTCGACTTGTTCCTATTATTTTTTTAAATTGACGGGTTAAGATTCCTATAATGATATGTCAAATATAAAATAAAGGTTAACTTCCATGCATCACGCCCAATCGCCGTTATACACGATTCGCGCTCGAAAATTGGCACCGGCAAAAGAGCGCACTAATCTAGTTCCGGAGCTGTTTTGTCCACAGTTTCAATAAACCGCGCTAGCACTCACACGTCTCGCGATGACGACGGTACAGTGAAAAGATGCGAAAACTACGCATCAAAAGTCAAAAAACAAAGATGGAGTTATACTTTCATTATGTACCGTTTTTGTCGTTGTTTGTTATTAAGGCTTCATTTTGTATGAGACTGTGTATCTAACATTATAATTAATCGAAGCACACAAGTATATCCTGATATAGGTTATTTATGCTAACGATCATACAACTATACTATACAACGTTGTAGACCATTAATAGTCTATAGATGATATTTTTGTAAATGAAACAGATTCTCAATTAAGGGGAAGTTTTGTTTTTAACAAACTATGAAATATATGCATCTTAAATATAGATAAATATTAAATGTATCACTTTGATGTGCTTCACGTGTCTTATTTTGAATTTATTAATTCAGTAATGTTTTATGTAAGTATGTAAACAAAAATTATCTAGTGTCAACGAAGACTGATTCTGAACTCTCTGGCAGCCCTTATGGGGAACAGAAAAAGGATACATAAATATACTAACAACATATGCAGTATACCCTACGGGGTAATATGTGATGAGAGAATTCGACGCGGTGATTCGAAGTCACGGTGGTATAATGGTATCACACTTAGGGCGTAAACCTAAAGGTCGTGGTTCGAATCCTACCTGTGGCCGAGTTTGAAACATATTTTCAATTTTAATAACTTATGCAGTATTACTTAAACACACAATCAAATATTTCATTATTATATTTATATTAAAAAATTCTATTTGAATGTTTTTGTGTGTTTTAACATTCATGTCACAGAGTCATTTTATATTTCTAGATCTTAGTAATTGTTATTATTAAGGAAATTAAGTATTAAGATCTTTAGTAGCTAGGTATGCATACATTCTGATATTCACATGTCTCTTTCCCTCTCATTTGAGTATTACATAAGCAGAATAGCTATTTAAACCTCTCCCCCCCCCCCTTATCAGCTAAAGTAAGAAAAGCTCTTCTCACCTCCAATTTTACGTAAACATTGGTATTCATTTCACAAAAATAGTTTATTTTGCGAAATATTGCTGATGACATCACCGTCAAAAACGCCTTTGTCCCCAAAAATAACTCTCTAGCAACCCCTTTCACTGCTTACGTTATACTTAAACGACCCTTGAGGCACACGCAAATGCAGTTTTTCACGTAGTTTTTCGGCGTCGTCATCTCCGTGACACGCAGTTCCTGCAACGTGACGGCAACTCTTACTTAACTGCCATACTAAAAAGGATATACTTATTTCCTTAAACTGACTGAATGTTGGGCATTAGCGAGGATCTTTTCGTGTATGTAAAATATATATTTTAAAGTATACTGATTCGACCACTAATTCACAACATTATATCATAAAAACATCTTCAATGTTTACATTTACATGACTTTGAGCTTAAAGAGAGGAAGTAATTGCATAAATCTTTACCCACTTTAATCTATATACAAACATACACAACCCTAGGAAAAGGTATAGTAGGTAACTAACGTACTTACTTCCCATAACTTTTTCTAAGCATTGAAAAAAAAAAAAAAAAAATCGTGCAAACGCTATCAACGATTTAATACAATACTAAACTAAGTAAACAAAAAATGTTTAAGTTTTATCGCTTTGTGATAAATCTATCAGTACGTACGAAATCACGTATGGTACCTACATAAACTTGGAGCCTGGGACCACACGCAAATTTTGACTTAATTTTATAGTAATTTTCTAGTCTTTTAGGTAACTACAATTAGTGTTTTTTATGGTAATAAAATATTGCTGTATTATATGACTTTTTATTTTCTAAGCAGTGGGAACTTTGATTGAAATAGCTTCATAAAAATATTTAAGCTTCTTTTTTTGAAAAGACTATGTTGCTAGCTCCAAGTGAGCTTTCGCTACTTCACCGGGCGTTTGAGGTGAGGGCAGAGTGCCCTCAAATTTTTCAGACAACATCACCAAAGGGCCCCCAGGAGTCTGTCTGTGTGCGCAAGGCTTGGAGCGACAGCAAACTCTCATATTGCCTGATTATCTCTCCCCAAGTTTTATACAAGCAGATAAGTTTGTCCACCTATCTCATTCTAGGTTTGCCTCTCGATCGTTTTCAGTCAGTAGGTACCCATGAGGTAGTTTTAAAGCAATACTTACCCCCAAATACTTAAAAAATTCGAACTAATTACATTTAAAGTCTCTTTTCGTCTTAGGCTGTCTTTGTCTTGCTAGGTATCTAAGTGTCTAGACAGCATTTGGAAACATTTTTAAAATAATATATGCTCTTAAGATAGTTTTGAGTATTATATTTTTTCTTTGGTAAGGAATTCACTTATTTCTCCAACTTAATATCTACATGTTATACGATTCCTTTAGGATTCAAAGAAATCTGCGCAGGATCTTGACTGGCGTTAGAGTCTGTAGTGGAGCTTTTGCAGCTCTTGGAGTACGGGGACCATTGACCACGGCGACAGCATTGCAGCCTAGAAAGAAGACAAACATTTAGTAAAAAATAGTTAAATAGATACTAAGAAATACTCCCTGCCATCGTTTCTGTGAGAGATTGCTAGAACATGGGGTTTTTCAAAAAGGGCCTGAACAGATTTCTTAAAATGTAGTTCTATATTAAAAGGAGTAAGAGAGAGAGTAAAAGATTGAAATACTATACCAACACCAACTTATATCTGGAAGCCATATATTGTACGCCTATTATTCTTTACTGTATGTATATAATCGTTGACGAATTCCCGCGAAAACTAGCTCAGGATTGGATCTGTGTTTTCTCATGTACACAGGATACATGAGAGGAAACAGCTGTAGTAGCTAGAAGGCTTTAGGATTACATACATGCCTCACATAGCAAGATTATCATCTTTGACGTTGTTAATTTGATTCAAACTTACTCTTCCATGAGCCGCCTCAGGATTTTCTTCTTGCACACAAAGATGAGGAAGATAGACACACCGATGAGCAAATTGTAGGCGTCCGTGATGTACCACACACGCAGGTCGGGCTTGAATGAACTGGCCACCTCCAGCACCCAGTTGAGCCCCATAAGGATTGACAGTTTTAAGTATACCATCAGCCTGAAAGATGATGTCATTATTAAGAAATCAATTCAAAATTCACCAATTGCGCTTTTCATGTTAATACAGAATTTATTTAAAAAACTAGCTTTCACCCGCGGCTCCGCCCGCGTTAATGTCGATCCCTTGGGAATAGTACTATTTCCCGGGATAAAAGGTAGCCTACGTCCTTCTCCGTACTCCAGAGAACTTGTATCCAAAATTTCATGAAATCGGTTCAGTAGTTACGGCGTGAAAGCGTAACAAACAAACAAACAAACAAACAAACTCACTTTCGCATTTATAATATTAGTAAGGATGTATGTCAAAATAACAGCATTCCCAACAAGAGCCAGGCGGCTATTCTTTAAACACAAGTGAAACTTTATAAGCATGCAAAGTTTAAAAGACCTATGATGTCTCGATTCCGCATAAAGTGGTATGAGGAGAGGAATAAAGAAGGATATAAGATCTGTAAGACTGCCATCCTGTTACTTTAGGGAAACCTGTCATTTTGGAAACCTCTATTTGCTCCTGGTAAATCCAAAGATTGTGCGAAAACTACTAGCATTTGTCGGTGTCGCTAATGTGTGAACATCCTTCGGAACATCAAGCTGCTGCAGCTGCTATACACAGATAGCAGTTGTTAACCTACTATCTGCAATTGATACCTCGTTGATTATGTCAATAATTAAGATTAGGTATGATTAATTAAGTATGGCTCTAATAGTACAGAGAGGGTCGTGCTCCTGCAATGGAGATTAAAAAGACCTGATGATGATGATGATGATGATTAATTAATTCATATGATGAGGAATTTTACACGTCACCTCAAAACTATAAAGGTAAGCTTATCTAATGTACGAAACATCAGTCTTGAGATAGATTGAAGCTATCTCTCTTGGCACTAGTTGGGCAATAGACACCGTCTTGTATGTATGATAGAGGTGGCCACCAAATTGCCCCCAACCCAAGTTTGACAAACCTCAATTTGCGCCGAGCACAGACCTTAGTAATCTGAACTATATACGGTTAGGGGCGTTAATAATCCGATCGCAAGAGGTGCTACCATAAGCAAGGGCTAGGATGAATTACCAAGCCGACCACTATGGAATCTTTAATACTGGCCTTACCTGTGTCGCTGGGACCGATGGGCGGCAGGCGTTCCAGCTGCGGCAGTGTCCAGCACCGCGGTGCCACGACTCAGCCGCCAAATGTTGAAAGCCGTCATCAGGAAGAACACCCAGTTGAACACGTTCATTATCAGCATTGGTACGTACATGTACAGCAGCTTTTGTTCATCTGTTTATTGGATACATATTAACATGAAGTGAAAAATAGTAAAGAAAAAGAAACAAAAGGACTAGAAAAATATACTCCATATATTGCCCGTGAGGCATTGTTGCAAGAACGCTGGCTGCATTCCCCCGTTGGATAACTATTCTAATCCGTTGGGCGAAAAAGCAGCCAGTCTTCTTGTAACCGGCAGCCGAGATAAGCTGTGGGGAAATCTTTTTAAGAATTCCCTCGCACTGGGACCCCAAGATCCTAACGTCTCTACGCCAAATGGCACAAATATGTAATCCTCAGCTCAGGTTGCATACTGAAGAAGCTTTTACTCAAATTCATCGGACACATATGTCAAGCTGATAGTTTGACCAAGTTTGACATTTGTTTCCTGACTTTAGTCTGAGAAATCGTCATGAGTCGACGGATTTTTTGAATAATTGTATAAATGACTGAGATTGAGTCGACTTGAGGAAACTTTCAGGATAGGAGGACGAATATAGGCGTTAGCATTTAAGAGTAAATAACTTAGTAATTCTAATATGTTAATCGAATTTGATAGTAAATTATCTCTAGTCGACGGCATCCGTGGTTGCTTACACACCAGCTTGCAACACAAGGGGCACTGACTTCGATTTCCGGCAAGGGAAAATATTTCTCTGCTATTCTGAAAAAAAACCAAGGGCACTCCCTTAGCGTTAAGCAGGCAGTTAGCTGTAAAATCTTTCGTCAAACCGTGTTACAACATGAATGCTGTCCCTCACCCTGGGCTTCAACGCATCAGAGCTACGGATGCAACTGGGACAACGCTTGAGTAAGGAGGAAGAGGAGTGAATTATATCTACGTCGACGTCCAGTAAGTCGTCCTCTATTTCGTTGGATGGACGAGATCAAGAAGGATTTCTCCGTGTGGGGACGGAGTAGAATACAATTCCCCACTGCCCGTCAGGTTGGCATCTCGTAAGAGGCGAGTAAAATACCCGACATGCTCGGTGGTAGGACCTCGTGGGGTCCGACTGGCTGGCGACCACCCTCATGCCGAAATCTATCGTAAAGCACCGTTGGGTGTGTTTCGACGGTTGCGCGTGAGAGCCAATCCCCATTCCCGATTCCCGTAGTTTCGACAGTTTATGGTCCCTTAGGGGCTGGAGTCTTGCACTGTCTGATTGGGGGTGCGACGTTGGCGCGGGGGCCAGGGAGACCCGATGAAACGGTTGTCCGCTGGCCGCCCGCTGGTACGTAGAGGACCCGAACCCTGGCTGTCCCGGCTAGGGAGGCTGTCCTGCCGCCAGTGTCAAAAGCTCGTGATTGGTCGTCGTGCCGGCCTGGGAGACCGGAGTGGAACACGGCGGCTGATCATTGTGTTGGATCGGGGGCCCTTCCGTCCCCCGTGCCAGCAGCGCACCTCACTGGTCATTCATTGCGGGCCATCATTCCTTAACTTTGCCTATGTAACTGTCGTAACTACCGCAATCCTCAATTTTTTCCCTGTTAACCACCTTTTTTATGGCAAGATCGAAAAATAGAAAACATGTTTCTACAGCGGCACCCCCTTCCACATTCAATGTGGACTTCTTCAACGTCAGAGGAATGCATTCCAACCTTAATGTCGTCCATCATCACTTGGAGACGACTAAGCCGGCTCTATTTTTCCTGACTGAGACACAAATATCCTCTCCTACCGACGTCACATATCTCTTGTATCCCGGTTTCAGCTTGGAGCACAAGTTTATGCCCAATGCTGGGGTGTGTATGTACGTACGGGAGGATGTATGTTGTCGACGTCTCAGCAGCCTTAAAGACAGAAACCTGTCATTGTTATGGGCGCGTGTAGATCACGGTGACCGCATCCGGTTCTATGCGTGCCTTTACAGGTCCCATAGCGGTGATGCCGAAACAGACCGACTTCTCGGGCATGTACAGAAGGGCATAGACGAAATTCTCCAGCAGCACCCATCGGCGGAGGTAGTGATCCTAGGGGACTTCAACGCTCACCACTTTGAGTGGCTAGGATCACTGAAGACCGACTACGCTGGGAAGGCTGCATACAACTTTGCTGTAACAAATGACCTCAACCAGTTAGTTGATGGTCCTACCAGAATACCTGATATTGAAGGACACAATCCTGCTTTGTTGGATCTTCTGCTGACCTCACATCCAAACGATTACCAGGTATTCCGTGATGCCCCTCTAGGAACCTCGGATCATTGCCTGGTACGTGCTGTGGTTCCATCCGGTCAGACCACGCAATCCAGACCACCTGGTATGCGTCGTGTGTGGCATTATAGGTCAGCAGATTGGGATGGATTGCGAGAGTTTTATGCATCCTACCATTGGAGACGGTTGTGCTTCTCATCAGAAAATCCTGACATTTGTGCGAAAGCTGTCGCCGAAGCGATACTGCTGGGCATGGAGTGCTACATTCCCAGCTCGGCGGTTCGTATCGGAGGGCGGTCTCAACCTTGGTTTCGTTGCTCGTCTTTGCATGCCGCCCACCTCAAGCGCGAAGCCTACGAAGCCTGGGTTGCTGCGCGAAATGTCAAGGATCGTAATACTTCTGATTTGAAGAAGCGGTTCAACGCAGCTTCAAGATCCTACAAGAAGCAGATCACTGCAGCAAAGTTTGCGCACACTGCGCGCATTGGTAGGAGACTGGTTGGCTATCCCTCCGGGAGTAGAGCATTCTGGTCTCTTGCTAAGGCAGCGCAGGGGAATTTCTGTCGCCCTTCACTTCCATCTCTGCACAATCGTCAGGACTCGCTGGCTCACTCCGCAAAAGAGAAGGCCGATCTCTTGGCTACTCTCTTCGCGTCAAATTCTACCCTTGACGACGGAGGAGCATCGCCGCCCTTTTTACCGCGATGCGAGCACTCAATGCGGGAAATTCGGTTCACTCAAAGTGCAGTGCGACGTGCTCTGTTTTCCCTCGACGTCAGGAAGTCCAGCGGGCCTGATGGCATTCCAGCAATTGTGCTCAAAACATGCGCCCCTGAATTGGCTCCGGTGTTAGCACGCCTATTCTCGCTGTCTTACACCTCAAGAAAAGTCCCGTCTTCGTGGAAAGTAGCCTACGTTCACCCTATTCCTAAAAAGGGTGACCGCACAGACCCGTCTAACTATCGGTCTATTGCGATAACCTCCCTGCTCTCTAAGGTGATGGAGCGTGTGATAAACATCCAGCTCCTTGGTTACCTTGAAGATCATCAGCTAATTAGTGACCGTCAATACGGGTTCCGCCACGGGCGTAGTGCTGGTGATCTTCTTGTGTACTTAACGCACCGATGGGCAGCCGCCGTCGAGAGCAAGGGAGAAGCACTGGCATTTAGTCTAGATGTCACAAAGGCTTTTGACCGGGTCTGGCATAAGGCTCTTCTCGCGAAGTTACCATCTTTCGGGCTTCCTGAGGGACTATGCTTGTGGGTCGCTAGTTTCTTATCTGGGCGAAGCATTCAGGTCGTTGTAGACGGATTATGCTCCGATATCATGCCCATCAATGCTGGCGTCCCCCAAGGATCTGTTTTATCACCTACGCTGTTTCTTCTGCACATCAACGACATGCTTAACACTAGTAGCATCCATTGCTATGCAGACGACAGTACGGGTGATGCATATTATGCAGGTCGTGCAAATATGCCTCAAACACAGGTGGAGGAGAACAGAAAGAGACTTGTGTCTGACATTGAGACCTCTCTGGAGCAGGTCTCTGAATGGGGTAAACTAAACCTAGTTCAATTCAACCCTACTAAGACACAAGTCTGCGTGTTTTCCGCTAAGAGGACCCCATTTAACATAGCACCGAAGTTTCGGGACACCTCTCTCACAATTTCTAAGAGTATTGGGATCCTTGGCGTCGATATTACGAAGGAGGTCCAATTCCGGAGTCATCTGGAAGGTAAAGCCAAAATGGCTTCTAAAAAACTTGGGGTGCTCAATAGAGCGAGGCAGTACTTCACTCCGGGTCATAGACTTTTATTATATAAAGCTCAAGTCCGGCCCCACATGGAGTACTGCTCTCATATCTGGTCTGGTGCACCTCAATACCAACTTCTTCCTCTTGATTCCATCCAACGCCGGGCAATTCGTATTATCGACGATCCCACACTCACAGACGATTTAGACACCCTCGGTCTACGGAGAGACGTTGGCTCTCTGTGTGTATTTTACCGTCTATACTATGGGGAGGGTTCTGAAGAACTTTTTGAATTGGTGCCACCGTCACCTTTCTACCACCGCACCGCTCGCCACAGGAGTAAAGTCCATCCCCACATCCTTGGGTCTCCAAAAATGTCAGAGCGTCACGTGGTTTTTTTCCTCGTACAGCAAGATTGTGGAATGGACTCCCTCCCGAGGTTTTCCCTGTGTGCTATGACTTGAGGTCCTTCAAAAGGCGTGTTTACAGGTATCTTAAGAGTCGGCAACGCATCAGCAGCTCCTCTGGTGTTGCAGATGTCCATGGGCGACGGTGACCACTTTCCATCAGGTGGCTCGTCTGCTCGTTTGCCGTCGGATATACATAAAAAAAAAAAAAAAAAAAGCACCTACGCGAGCTAAAGGCTAATCACTGGCAAGAGGTGGCGCAGGACAGACCAAAGTGGAGATGTTTATTATCGGAGACCAGACTCACTTTGGGTCGCTGCGCCATCTTAGTTAGTTAAATTTACAAGCTTTTATTTAACTTTCACTGTATGTATCTAACTATGTTTCTTCGGGTGGAAACTTTAACTTTGAAGCAAGTATCTTCCACCGATTCAGCTGGAATTTTTGTTAGTTTAGTATGGATGACTATCTTGGACGAGATGACTATGCATGGTTATTCGTGTGACGTCACTCTAAATCCGACATGGCGGAATACCCAAGATGGCAGACTAGCTATTTTTGATGCACTCCAACAATGACAATACAGATACCAAATTAAAGCGAATATAAATAGAATAAAATACTTATAGTGGGCTAAAAAAGTAAAATGGCGGGCTGATAATGTTGTCTTCAAGACATTGACACTAAACCCAGATAATATTCTCATGATAACTAGGAATATTTTTTTAATATTCACCTTCAAGGAAACATCCATGGAGCGGAATCTGTGGAGTGATAAACCAGGGCACATGTCTCATGTCTGCATTGTTGATGAGTGCCAGAAATAGAGTCATGACTAGGGGCACTCCGAAGCCGTACAGGCAGTACATGCAGAACTTGAAGGTCTCACCGCGACGGTGAATGGGGCGAGCTTTGGCGTAGCCTCTGAAAGTAAATTATTAACTTTGTAAATCATATTTCTTGTACTTTTCTTTAGCTCGGTTATCTTTCTTTTCCTTCTTCTTTTACAATTTAGCTATAGCTCTGATGTACTACCGTACCATATGGTGTCTATGTAATGGTAAGAATGTCGATAATAAGTAGAATAAGTAATACTTATATAATAGCTTTCATACTGGTCTGGGAAAATAGAAAAAACGTAGAATTTACCAGCGGCTTCTCTTCCCGCTCGTAAAAGCCGATCGAGGAAATCTGAGGAATCATGTTAATAGGCAATGCGGCTAGCAACCCATCACTATTTTGGTTTCTACCTAATGCCCACCAACATGCTAAACGTGGCCTTCAGGTCTCATAGACCTAGGCTCTGTCTACCCCGCAAGGAAAAAAGACGTGATACTATGTATGTGTGCTATATAATAAATAAATCATTATCAACATCAACCTTTCAGCCGCAAGAAGGCCACTGCTGGACAAGGATTTCCAAAACGACTGTCGAGAGGGGGCCTGCATCCAGCATTTCCCTGCGACCTTGGTCAGTCGTTCAACCACCTGGTTTGTGGGTGTCCCAAGCTGCGCTTGAGAGAGCCTTTCTGTCCCATCGGCCACCGGCTCTATGCGCTAAGCGCCTCGCCTACTGCCACTTTAAGTAGCTACTCCTCTTAGCTATGTCGGTGACTTTTGTACTTTAACGGTTCTCTTCATTTCTGATTCGGTCTCGTAGAGAAACACCAATCATAACCCTTTCTCTCCATAGCTCTTTGAGCGACCTTGAGCTTATGAGGCCCATAGTAAGGTACAACGTTTCGGACCCGTACGTCAACATTGGTAACATACATTGGCCGAAGCCTTTTGTCTTTAAGCACTCAGGTATTTTATATAGAAAATTAATCCACAGGTTATCCACTCATTGTAGGTGGGGATAGCAAATTTAATTTAATATTTCTTTAGCCGTGTTACCTACTCGAAATGATGATGATTTCTTTAGCAAGTACAATTTTTTATCAGAAAAGTTTATTATAATTAATAGGCATATCTAGATCGATCGTACTGATCACTTTATTCATTGGTTAGTTCTTTATTCATTCATTCATTTAGTTTGGTTAGGACATTGCAGGCTTGAATCACCTGATCACCTGATAATAAAGATGATTCCGTGCTTCGGAAGGCACGTTAAGCCGGTGGTCCCGGCTGCCATCTGGTAGTCGTTAAAGGAACCACGTCAGAGGCCGAGAGGCGGTTCCGAAGAACTCTGACACCAGGGTGGGCATGGTCGATTGACCGTGACACCTACTCGAAATGAATGAATGAACTTTATTCATTTACCTGAAAGTCCACCATATGTCGTATGACATGACGGTCATCCAGCAAAAACTAGCGATGAAGAAGAAATATACTGAAAACGCTGAAACAAAATATCTTTACATGTAAAACAAAGTCCGGATAGTTGCACCAATTAGGTGTCACTCAAGAAGGGCAACAGCGATTTTTTTATTAAAACTAACGTAAGACATAGACATTATTACAATATGTAACAATCCCCGCTTCCAATCGCTAGCATCAGCGCGGGAATACTCTGGAAGAGGTCGAAACATTTCGGCCAGTAGCTGACTTCGTACATGAGTAACCCGTTGTTACATATTATAATAAGATCTTTGATTTGTTGCATTTATGTCCACCCCGAATAGCAAAATACGTTACTCTTATAACATGTGAAAAAATAAGGAAGATAATCACATATTAGCGGTGACAACATTTCATGACGATCGGTTTAGTAGTTACAACGTGAAATCGTAACAAACAAACAAACTCACTTTCGCATTTATATTGTTTGTCTGTCTGTTATATTATTAGTAAGGATTTAGATGTAAATATTTAATTTCTGTAGGGTGTTATTGCTTAGGTACACTTATACCTGTCTGTGAGTAAATAAGCAGCTCCGAAATGAATTGGACTAGAGCATCAAGTTTAATATTAAATTAGATAACAGTACCTGGGCGGGCTATTAAAAATATACTATTTGTTGATAAACTTATCTAAAAACAATAAAAAATTAAAAATTATTTATAAAATTGAACATATAAAAAAAAGGAAGTCACCGAATGGGACACGAACCTCTAACTCGTTCCTTGCCATCCGCGTCTTTAATCCGCTGGACCAGACGGTCAGTGGCTGGCAGGACGAAATAAGCAACCATATTTTGCGTGAAAAGAAAAACCCATGAAAACTCGAAAACACGCGTTTTTCCAAACATAAGACCACGGAGCATAAGACTAATCTAGATCGATTGTTTACCCCCCGAAAATCCCCATATACCAAATTTCTGCGAAATCGTTAGAGCCGTTTCCGAGATCATAGAAATAAATTTATATACATATAAATATATAAATGAATATACTAGAATTGCTCGTTTAAAAGTATAAGATATTAATTATTAATAATATCCCAATTTTTTTAAAGGTGATTATTTTATTTGTGGTGGACAATGGATTGGATACGTACTCAGTCCTAAGCACTGGTTTACATCGAATTCGTTTTCCTGTATGACGGAGAGAAGCATGAAGAAGAAAAGGAGACTCGCGACATACGCCATGACGACCTTCCCGCAGAGGTTTCGTAGTTCCCGCAGGAGCGAGTACACGATCAGCACCAGGATCAGGAATACGCAGGATATTATCATGCCTGGATAAAAAAAAATCAATTTTATTAAGCATGCCTTCCATTTATATGCCTATCCTGATTTTAGCGGTCAAAATTTGGTAATTGATTAAGGAACAGAAATCCATGCTCAATATTTGCCAGAGAGCAATGGAGAGAAGCATCTTGAGTATCACTAGGCTGCATCCGTATCCACTCTGGCCACTCTTGCCAAACACCGTGCTTCGCTCTTAAATTGGCTACATTGATATGGGACATAAAATTGCGAAGTAGAAGCGGGTCGGCGTTTGCCGTATGCATCCAGACCGATAGGCCACGTTAGTTTCGAAGTAGACTCCTGACATGATGGTTACAGGAAGCGTAGTAATCCTAGGAAACGTTGGTGCGACGACATAAAGAAATTTGAAAAGAAATAGTCAGATGTAGCGCAAAATAGAGAAAGTAATGGGGAGACCTTTGCCCAGCAGTGGGACAAAATATCTTAGAAAACAAAGAGATTAAACAAACCGTCCTTAAAAACGATACGCGAAAAGATAAGTAATAGCTGTGGTAATACCTATACAGTAAATTAGGTAACTAGATTGGGTAGATAGACGACCCACTTGGCGCAGTGGTTAACACGCCAGACTGCCGCTCGAGCTCTGAGTTCAATTACCGATGCAAGCAAATACTTGTACATAATTTTCAATTGATTTTCACAGATATTTGCTAGCGATTCTGGTGCTACCCAAGGAGGATTAGTATCAAACAAGCAACCGTGACCATAAGAACTTCCGCCAAAGTCACCAGATCGTATGACAGCATTCATATTGACATAATAGTGAACCCCGGGCTCTGACGACTCATAGCTGAGGATGCAAACGGTAATGCGCTCAAATGAGTCTCTCTCTCTCATTTGAGCGTATTAATTGAGGGTAAGTAGATGATTGTTATAGCACTATACAAAACCTCCGTTATGCACCATGTTTTAGACTACGTTGCCGATCTGCTGTCTCAACACCCTCGAGTTAAGCAAATCTTAACTTAGACTAAGCTATTGTAAGATTTTTTCGAGCTATCGCAACCTTCGATTAATAATGCTAGATACACGATTCGCGCTTGAAAAGTGGCACCGGCAAAACAGCACACTAATCGAGTTTCGGAGCTGTTTTGTCCACAGTTTCGATAAACCCTTCTAGTATTTACACGTCTCGCGACTTTCGGTATGAACCGTTTTTCTCGTGGTTTGTAAGTACGAGTATGCATGATGATTTGACTCGAAGACATTATTAATACCTTATTTTGTACAAGAGTGTGTATCTACCATCAATAATTGATCGAAGATCGCAACATACTGCTAAACATAAAAAAAGACAGAGGGGGATATAGGTACCTGTTGTCATATAAACATTGGCCTCCGTCATGTCACCCTCGTCGACTACGGCCCATATCTGCATATCTTTCCCTGGGAATACGAAATCGATGCAGTAATTGGAAGGCTGCAGTTGCTTCCATCTTCTAAAGGAGTTGGGGATCTCCAAGAATAATGAGCGGTCCTGAAACATTTTTAGTATGTTTTGAGCTGGGTTCACGGAGTCACTTCAGATTCATTGAACACATAATATAAAATCTAAAGACTCATCAATAGACAATACAAGTATACCTTTTTCCAACCATACCGTGATGGTGACTTACAGGCCTTACAATCTTATAACCCGTGTCGCCCTCGTCAGGGATGTCGTCATGATATATTTGTTATGGACCAAGTGATAAAGAGGGTATTTCTCGTAATTCTCAAGCATTATGAAATACTAGATGTTGCCCGCAGCTCCGCTCGCGTTAATTTCGTTTTAGCTGTGCTAAAGCCACGCTACCGGCAAAACTTTTTCTGGGTTAATATATGTCCGTCTCCGTACCCTAGACAACGAGCTTGTAAAATTTCATAGCGATCGGTTCAGTAGATAGGGCGTAAAGGCCTAACAAACAAAAAAGCTCACTTTCGCGTTTATAATATTAGTTAGGATTTCCATCGCAATTCAATATCGCGCACTCATTTAAATACTATCGTATTATGTATACTAAAAGCATTAATAATATTTATTTAAAAGTTCTTGTTAATTGGTACTCAAACTCCGTGGTCTCGTGTTATCATTTGCTGACGACATTAAAGGCTGAGCGTTACAATTCTTTGCGTATTGAATCATTTATGTAGGCGTATTTTAACGTACAATTTATACATTAATAAACCTTTAATTTGAGAGAGAGAGAGAGAGAGAGAGAGAGAAAGAGAGAGAAAGGATAAGTAAGTTTTAGTATGTACGAATACTATGAATTTAGTACAAATATTTAAATTTTAGACGACAGCCCAATAAAGGGATGTATTGATTTTAGACTTTATGTTTATATACACCAACGTAACAGATGGAAACACAACATGGCCGTGTGGTATCCGGCAGAGTAGAATAGGACCACTCCAAGTCTTCCCGTGGATGTCGTAGAAGGCGACTTAGGAAATACAAGCTAAACAAAGCTTATACACATCTACGAGTAAGAGACCTTTCCAACCCGTCTGGCCAGCGTGGAGAGTGTAGGCCAAGTCCTCTGTCTGCTCTGGCCAAGTATGGCTCTAGTAGTACAGAGAGGGTCATGCTCCTGTAGTGGAGACTAAAAAGGACCTAATGATGATGATGATGAGGAACAGATGGAAAGATAGACTTAAAATTATCCTTATTAATATTATAAATGCGAAAGTGAGTTTGTTTGTTTGTTTGTTACGCTTTCACGCCGTATCTACTGAACCGATCAGCATGAAAATTTGCATATAAGTTCTCTGGAGTACGGAGAAGGACATAAGCTACCTTTTATCCCGGAAAAAAGAACTCTCGGAAAAAAATTATCTCGGAAAAATTCCCGAGGGATCGACATTGACGCGGGCGGAGCCGAATTCAATATCGAGATCTTTTTAATTTTGTCGTCTTAGTCTTACAGTTTATCTATCCAGTCATGATTGAGACTGGATTTGTTTACTCGTACGGTAACACTTTTTCTGAAGAGTCGGATATTGTCTATAGGCACTTCTAAACTAAATAAGATGAACGTGTTTGAGCTCATTTAATTTGTCTTGTAAAGCGCTTTACAATGTGAATTTCTCATAATAAAAACTTAAAACATTTTTTTTTTTGTAAACCGACATATGCCAGGCGGCGTGGCGATACAAACGCGGATGGTCTAAACGCGTTGGCTACTTTGGATATTTTCGTTTTTTAGGAATATTCAAGGGTTATTCGAAAAAGAAAAACATATGATGGCTGCTTTATCTGTAATGCAATAATAATCAAAAGTTTCAAGGTTAATTTTAATGTATTTGGTAAATAATGCTATATACCGAGTAAATTAGACGTGATTTGGAGGCAACTTTGCAATTTTTTTCTATCGAGAACATTTAACGCAATCGTGTTTTTGAGTCATATAGTTACCAGAGTTAGTCCATTTTGCTGCATTTTTATTTCAACTTGAGTATTTAATTATTATTGATATAACAGTCAATCATGCAAAGCAGTGTGAGGTAGTACGGGCCCTTAATACATTATCTTTATCGTGGGGATTCCTTCTAATTCTATTAATTACAAACAATAAATCATTGGAAAAACGGGATGATCCAAGTAATTCTCAGAAGCATCAGTGTGTCACGCACGCAGTAAACAGAATGAAGATTTACAAAAATATGTCACAGTATGAAGTGACGAACACCGGAGTGTGTAATTTTAGTGCGAAAGCCCAAGGTACAAAGTGCTTTGGCGCGAAAAGACGCAGACGCGAAGAGCTCAAGTCCAACTTCGTCAGGACGGTGTCCGTGTATTTGTGGTTATCACGCCTGCCTGCTAAATGGCTCCCAGTTCGATTCCCGGTGCTCAGTGACGTGCAGTCCATATAGACTATTAGACAATGTCTACCCTGCAGTCGCTAAATAAAGACCTACATTTTTTTTCTTACAAAAAAATAATTATATTCGGTGCGCCTGCAAAATTCTGCTAGCAAATACTTTATAGTCGATTTTGATCAAGTACGGTGCTGCGGTCGCGGTCCGCGCGTGCCCGCGCCAAGCAGTATCTATACGCGTAAGCCGCGTAAGACAAAATTTCAAAGGTCTGACTTTTCACGCACACATAGAAAATTATTATACACCGATAGGAAATCGCTTTTGTAGTAGTACAAGTAAGCATCTTTCATCAGCTCACACATGCAAAGCAAATTGGCGCTGTGTGTGTGAATTTGAGACACTGTCTCCGAGGTTTCTATTGGCTGCCGCGCGCGATATTAATGTCAACGTCACCTGTCAATGTCATTATAGATATTATTAATACTTATGTAAATGTCATTGATTAACGTGTTTACTAACAATCCAAGATGAAAGTTTTATTTAAAAATTAAATGCTTTATCAGTTAAATTTCATTTGTGACAAAAATATTTTCATGTGAAAGTTGTGTCGCTTAGTGTTTGCATGCCGAAATCGAAATATAAAGTGTGAACACGCTTTTGAACAAATTAAGTACCTAACCGGTTAGTTATGGTTAGTTATTCTAAAGTTTAATCCACGTTTAATCTTAAACCTTACGTGTACGTGGCTCGCAGGTTGTAATCATATCTCTTATCTTTCGCTTGTTTTGAATACTTTGCGGTCGAAGATCGAAAGACCATCATAATATTAAACGAGTTGTAGATAACTAGCCGTATAGTAAGGTAAGGTATATAGGTGGTATGTTTGTAAGGTAAGTTTTATAATTATGTCTACCCTATGATAAATGTCTGTGCACGTCACTGCCGGTGCTAGAAAATATTGGTACAGTTAGTGGTGCCCAATTTTGGTTTTGACACGTGTAACGATACAAAGATTAACACATTAAAAAAAAACAATAGGTATCAAATTGACTTTACGCGCGACTTCGTCCGTGGCAATTTCTGTTATTATGATTAATTAGTACCTATAGATGTATTATTTTCCCCCGTTTTCAAAACATTTTTGATTGATGCTTCGCTCGTGTTACTCGCATCGTGATGTTTTATAGCCTAAAGCCTTCATCAATAAATGGACTATCCAACACAAAAAGAATTTTCCAATTTGAACCAGTAGTTCCTGAGATTAGCGCGTTCAAACAAACAAACAAACTCTTCAGCTTTATAATATTAGTATAGAAGTATAGATTGGACGTAAAAGTAACATATACAGCGTGTAAATGTACCCTCGACGTTCCATTAAAGGGGTGACTCAACCCATCAATGTAAACAACTTTTCCTACGGGAGCATTGCTGGGAACTCAAAAAAAAATTGCCATTTCGATACAAAAGAGTTCTGCCGTCCGGCCAGTTTGTATGGGCATGTCGATTTTCTTTTGAGTGCCCAGCATTGTCCTATTGGAAAAGTTGTTAATATTGATGCGCTGAGTCACCCCTTTAAGGGAACGTTGAGCAACAATTTACCCGCTGTATGAAGGTACTATACTATACTATAGCCGTGTGGTATCCAGCAGAGTAGAATAGGACCACTCCAAGTCTTCCCGTGGATGTCGTAGAAGGCGACTTAGGAAATACAAGCTAAACAAAGCTTATAAACATCTAAGACACCTCTCCAACCCGTCTGGCCAGCGTGGAGAGTGTAGGCCAAGTCCTCTGGCTGCTCTGGCCAAGTATGGCCTTAGTAGTACAGAGAGGGTCGTGCTCCTGTAGTGGAGACTAAAAAGGACCTGATGTTGATGATGAAGGTACTAAACCTATAGTAGATTTATTTACTACCTTTCACACTGAGTTTAACTCTAGTAGGTACTTGCTTTCGTTAGTTATACAATCAAATCATGGGATGAATTGATATATATACAATTGCAATCCATTTTAGACCTTATCACATTAACTTAAGAACCAATGTGTATACATAAAAAGCTCGTGACTGGACCCATGTGTAAGAGTTGTAAGAGAGAACACCGTATCAATCTCTGTTCATGTCATCATAGCTCAAAAGCATGCAAAAATTGTTAGTAAAAAAAAATATCTGTAAAGTAGGTTTACGGACGATAATTTTACGTGATATCTGTGGAAGAGAGATAGATGCGTCACAAGCCGAACGCTTATTGCGCTTATGTATCTCTATCGCTTGTTCTGCGCTCTTGTGCGTTACTCTAAACGTGACACTTTTTAGTACATGCAGCCGTCGTTATTTTTTTTTTTGTTATAGGACTACAAATGAGCAAGCGGGTCACCTGATGCTTAGTGATCACCGCTGCCCATGGACAGCTGTGACAGGTGCATTGTCGGCCTTTCTAGGATTTGGAGGAAGGGAGAAGGATGGGCCTCCGGCTCTCTCACTCACCGAAAGAAGCATAGAAGCGGTAAAACTCAGACGTCGATTGTCTGTGAGAGGGTGGTACTTCCCCGGACGAGCCAGCCCATTCATGCTACTAGCAATTCATTTTGCCGGTAGCGTGGCTCTACCACGACTAAAATCGATTTATCGTTATCACGTCAGAAATTAAAGACTTACCTCAGTCAAATAAGTGTTGAACCCGCCGCGATTCATGTTAGCCGCCTTGCCTCTAAAAGTTTCATTATCGAACTTTCCCGGCACAGTCTTGAAGTAATCCTTTAGTTCTTTCCCTGTGTTTTCGATATTGTAAGTATAAACTGGGTAACTAGAGATGTCCAAAGTCATCGGAGATTCCGGTTCCGTGCACATATTCCGATAAACGTACTGATTTTTCAGGCAACATTTCGGTATACATTTATCGCACAAATCGCGGGCACTAGTGTTGAAAGTATTCAGAGCAAATATTAATAAAATTAAAAACATGATTTTGACACGTGTTTTTTATAAGCAATGCGTTTGGAATAAATGAAGAAGTTACCCTGAGTCGACCACACAACCTTTACCTTAAACAATTATTTTTGTAATGCGATCCAAAGCTGAGTGTGACTAATACTCCTAATACCTATTTCTATATGACTATTTGTATGTTTTCCCATGAGATAGATCCTTACGTACCATTTAATTATAGTATTTTCCCACTGTGATACTATGAACTAATTTGGATGTCATCATCATTTCTCTCTCATCTGAGCGTGTTCCCGGTTGCATCCTCAGCTGGGGTGCTTTGGAGCCCAGGGTCCGCTTTCCGGCTTTTTCGTCTCCACTTTGGCATCCTTGGTTATGAGACCATTGGCACACATATCCTCCCCAACGACATCAAGCCACCACTTCTAGGTTTCCCCCTTCTGCCGGGGCCCGTCATCATCATCGTGGATTTCATCATCGTCAGGTCTTTTTAATCTCCACACACATGACCCTCTCTGTTCTACCGAAACCATACTTGGTCAGAGCAGACAGAGGATTTGGCCTACACCCTACACTCTCCCCGCTGGCCAAACGGGTTGGAGAGGTCTCATTGATGTTTATGAGCTTTGTTTAGCTTATATTTCCTAAGTCGCCTCTTACGACATCCATGGGATGACTTGCAGTGGTCTTTCTACTCTGCCGGAAACCAAACGGCAATTTGGATGTGTTTTTATTTTATTGTCTTTCTTTTCGAATCGTTATAATTATGTTTGTATATTTAATGTTTATATTGTTTTTAATCAATAGGTGGCCACGGTGATAACTTTGTTGTTCGCCTAACACCTTTGTTGTTCGTTATTTCATTAATAGGTGACCAAGTTAAGCCACGTTAAGTCGTTGGTCCCGGCTGTCACTATTGATGGCAGTCGTTAAGAGTCAGATGCATTTAGGCAGACTGAAAAATCTAACACCAGTGTCACTTACACACGAAATATAAACAATCCTTGTCGCTTGACCCAGCGCCAGCAGCTCAGCCTGGTATACGGTACAGTGGCTTGACAGCAGCAGTTTTCGGATCTTCTATTCAGCTCTGTCCTTCCAGTAATTTTCAGTCGCATATTTCATTCCGGTAGCGTTGCCATCCGTCCTGATAAAGCCGCACAGTAATTGGCTTGACCTCTTTTGAAAATTTGACTGCATTCGACCCGTTCGGCTTTTGTTAGGCTTTCTATACTATCGTTAATTTTAATTACTTCCGAGACGAGATTTACTGACTCGCGCATTAAATATGTGTTTTATTCGATATTTTTCTCAGACATCCTTAATTTTTTTTTATTGCCTTTGCCACCCTAAAGTCTGGCTTTTTTAACGGGTAAGTCCAGCTCATGTCCAGATACTTGATTTTTAGAGATGCCAACGCGAGTTCCCGATTATACCCTCATCTGAAATGCTTCGGAACCCAGGATCCGAAGCCCGTAACCCACGCGGACGATATCGCGGAAAAACATATAGTATAGGGCAATATGAAAAAAATCACCCATGATGGATTAAATTTAACGAAATGTGTGCTTCTAATATCTGTGCTTCTCGGATGGTCCTGTTTCTATATAAAATTAGATTCCAGAGCATCCTACAGCGAAACACTATTTATCTTGTGTCTCCAGGAGTAAAAAGCACGGAAAAATTAAAGACATAAGTTTTAAGTCAATTTTATTGTTATTTCTAAAACTTAATATAACTATCACTACATAGTAAAGTCTTTGGTAAAGTAAATCATCATGAGATAATACATCTCATAAGGGCCTGCACAGACAAGGGCCAATGGCAGTGGCGTAACTAACTACAGCGTGGCATCTCGACAAAATGCCACGGGCCCCCGATCCCAAGGAGACCCGGCATGAAATATTGATCCGACAAACTTCCGAAATCTGTTGCTTGCTATTGTCGCGTAGTGCGAGAAATAACAATGTCATCGTCACGAATTCAAACGAGAAAGAATTCACCTAAAGGATAATTTCATCGTTTACGTCAGAACAATGTTTGAACCTGGGGTCTTTGTCAATGTTTTGTGTCAATGGGGCCAATGTTTGAACGCTTCACAGTCCAACGTATAGCACAGTCCAGCAGGCCAAACATTGTTCTGACGTAAGCGATGAAATTATCTATTTGGTGAATTCATTCTCGACTTCGTGACGTTGACATTGCCATTCCTCGTACTAAAAAAGTTTTCTTGCCACACTTGTTCTCCATCAGAAGAATGTCTTTCTAGGTTAAATAAGAATAAGTATAAGGAATTAAGGTATTGGGATGCTACACACTGGGATGAATGTGGAAAAAGCAAGTAGCAGTTCGGGAAACCGGCCGCGCGTACCCGATGCCATAACTACAACTACGGGACAGACAGTTGAGGATGACACTTTCTTACATGAACACTATTTTTCTGTGATCTAATTAGCTGTGATTATACGTCTCAATAATAAACGAGAGAAAACTAAACATAAAAGCGCAAAAACTGTGCCCACGTCCAACAATGGACATCTTGCGGATGTTACGAAAAACAAATTGAATCCTACCACTATAGATAATTATTTACATATTAAACGATAGCTTTGGGATTCATAGAAATCTGCGGAGGATCTTGACTGATGTTAGAGTCAGTTGTGGAGCTCGACCGGCTTTTGGAGTACGGGGACCATTGTTGACGGCGACAGCATTGCAGCCTAGAAAGAAGACGTAAAGTTAGTAAACAGTACAATTTTCATTTTTATGACATAAGTAAAATCCTTACTAATATTATAAATGCGAAAGTGAGTTTGTTTGTTTGTTTGTTACGCTTTCACGCCATAACTCCTAAACCGATCATCATGAAATTTTGCATACAAGTTCTCTGGAGTACGGAGAAGGACATAGGCTACCAATACTGTTGAAAAGAGTTTCTTTTGGCGTTTCTTCTCTGCAGTGGTCGGTTCCGAAACGCTAGTAGTCTGTAGCTTTTGCACATTAAGTAATAATATAAATATGACTAAATTAGATCCTTTAAAATGTGATTTGACGTGAAAAGGTGTCTGCAAAGGCCTATTTTCTAAATAAACGTTTTGAATTTTGAATTTTGAATTTTGCTACCTTTATTCCCGGAAAAAAGTACAATTCCCAAGGGATCGACATTGACGCGGGCGGACCCGCGGGCGAAAGCTAGTATTTATTTATATACGGACACATCAGACAAATTAAGTGTATTCCCGGATGCATCTTGCTCCATAATAGCAGAGCTCGAGATCCGATTAAACCAGAGCTGAGGATGCAACCGACACCTCACTCAGATAAAGAGGATTTGTTGATTTGATTTGTTGTTGTGATTGTATTTTTATCGTATACAGATTAATAACTTGAACCACGCAGAAGTCTAGCTCTTAGGTAGATAAGCTTCCGTTAGGGTAGCTAACACATCTAATAGAGATGCAAACTCACTCTTCCACTACCCTCCTCAAGATTTTCTTCTTGCACACGAAGATGAGGAAGATAGACACACCAATGAGCAAATTGTAGGCGTCCGTGATGTACCAAACACGCAGGTCGGGCTTGAACGAACTCGCCACCTCCAGCACCCAGTTGAGCCCCATGAGGATTGACAGTTTTAAGTATACCATCAGTCTGCAAGATAAAGAAATTATCAGGATCTAACTTATGAGTAACAAGCTTTGCACATTAAATCACATTTTTACACACACGTATAAAGTCATAAGAAACCTAGCGAATGTTCTATTATCATTAGCTACTCCACCGGTGCCATGGTGGCTGAACGGTCTGTGGCATTGTATGTATTGGAAACCCAATAAGCGTGAGATACGACTTCGAATCTCACTTGGCACAGCCTGAATCTTCTGACCCAGTAGACCGATATCCTGTAGAATCATATTCGAAACCTCTACTTATTTCCGAATAAGGAACTCACCATGTTTTTAAGGAACTCACTATTGAGTGAACGTGTGCGTGAAAAAAGTAAAAAAGTGAAAAAACGCACGTCAAGTAGGTATTCCTAGTTGCTATCGCCACAAATGTTACACGTCACATGAAGTCAGAGTCGGTCAATTGTTTCCGACTCAGTGAGCTCTCAACAAATGAAACATCATCTATGTAGCCGTTCGAAGAGCAGAGGGAGTGGAGTGGTCGCATTTTCAGCAGCCTGAAATGCGTGGCTTGAACGCTAAGTCCATTAGATGAACTTATATACGGTAGGCATGACATGAAATAGAGATCGCGTAATTCTACCGTGTGGATATCTGCGTCCACCACCAACAGATAGTGGTCAATTAAAATTATCGATTAAATTGGTACAAGTCAGGCAGGGTTTGATCCCGGAATCTTTCGCTCATGAGTTGCACTCTTAGACAATAGGGCCACTATCGGATCTACGAATACCGGTCCAACCTGTGTCGCTGGGAGCGGTGCGCAGCCGGGGTTCCCGCTGCGGCGGAGTCCAGCACCGCAGTGCCACGACTCAGCCTCCAGATGTTAAAAGCCGTCATCAGGAAGAAGACCCAGTTGAACACGTTCATGATCAGCATCGGCACGTACATGTACAGCAGCTTTTGGCCTTCTGTGGATTTCAGAAATAACTATTAGTACACATTAATTACGTATTTTAGTTACGAGTGATTCAAATACTGCCCAACCCTTGCTGCAGTAGATGAGAATCTTATGAAATGGGGCAAAAGTTTAGTCAGTAATCTTTTAGCAAAGCATGTTACGGGATACATCATTATTAGATTATACCGTAAGAAGTCCACTGCCGGGCAAATACCTCTCTTTGATCTATGGGAGGATATAGCCATACTCATCACGCTTGGCACACGGGCTGGTGAGCGCAGTTTCTTTGGCTTCTTAAGCTTTTGACGCTACTAGGAGGAGGATATATTTTTTTTGGATTTGGGACGAGTAAGAAGTTAAGGGGATACTACTCACTCGGACGGATGATTGTGGGACGGACAAGTATTGGCTCGGGCGCGCCTAACTGATACCATACCTGCAACCACTGAGCAAGCAGTTGCGGATGACACCTCTGACCTACAGTACATGCAGAATATACAGTATGCTGGCTTCTTACCCTCAAGGAAGCATCCTCTGAGTGGAATTTGCGGAGTGACAAACCAGGGCAGATGTCTCATGTCTGCATTGTTGATGAGTGCCAGAAATAGAGTCATGGCTAGGGGCACTCCGAAGCCGTACAGGCAGTACATGCAGAACTTGAAGGTCTCACCGCGGCGGTGAATGGGGCGAGCTTTGGCGTAGCCTCTGGAAAGATATTGTTTAACATTTTAGATGGATACTTTAAGACATTGACGAACCAAAGAAGTGATTTTACTTTAATTTCTATGTAATTATTAGTTGAAGTCTTTTTATTATCTTGTTGAAGTCTTTTGTATTGTCTTATTTAATATTTTACTTTTTGATTGGCCTTTCTCTTCTGATTTTTTTTCTTGTTTTACAATGGCTCTAATGTTCTTTCGTGGGATTTTGTACAATATTATAAAGCCGAAAACAATATCGCCCAACGGATTAGCATAGCAATTTTTTATAAGTGTATAATTATTACGTAGATTTAGCTTGACATATTGTTCATATTATGATTAATAGAATTACAATGTTAAAACATAATCACTACTTTTTTATTCTACCGTAGGTACCCCATGCTGTACGGTTCGTAATAGCAAGAGTTTGAAGATTTAAAAAAATTGATAAGTAGATCATTTATTCCATTTAGTATCTATAATTAATTACCTGAAAGTCCACCAAATATCGTATGACATGATGTTCATCCAGCAAAAGGTTGCAATGAAGAAGAAGTATACTGTGAATGCTGAAAACAAATTTTAAAGTTATTTTTTGTCTAACCAATATTCAGGATGATTACATACACACTTACATACAAAGTATCACGTCTTTTTCCTTTGCGGGGTAGACAGAGCATGTTGGTGGGCGTTAGGTGGAAAACGACGTGGGATTTATGCGTAGATAGATATGACCGTCCACGTATGGTGAGCTGCATTGCAGTGGAGTGGACTAAATATACAAAAAAAGTTTGCAATTAACCGGGTCTATGGTATTTCCTAGCACGACATCGGATTTTGGTGGAAATTGAACTTCCTTGAACAGCTGGTATTAATAATATTATTAGTACTTAGCCGTGGAAGAGCCACGTTACCGGCAAAATGAATTGCTGGTAGCATGAATGGGCCGACTCGTCCGGGGAAGTACCATACTCTCACAGAAAATTGACGTCTGGGTAGAAGCTTTACCGCTTCTATGCTTCGATCGGTGAGTGAGAGAGCCGGCGGCCCGTCCTTCCCCCTCCCCTCCCCATTTCCCTCCCCAAACTCCTTGAAAGGCCGACAACGCACCTGCCACACCCTGGTGTTGCAGTTGTCCATGGGCAGCGGTGGTCACTTACCATCAGGTGACCAGCTTGCTCGTTAGCCGTCCTATAATATAAAAAAAAGGTGGATAGAACTTATGTCTTTCCGATCCTGGCTGGACCATATGAGAGTTTTAAAAGTAAATACCTCATCATCCTCATCATTTGCTATGACCCCCTGCTGGGTATTAGCCTCCTTTTGTCTACGCCATTCCTCTCTCTCCCCAGCCGTTGCAATCCAGTTCTATCAAGCAATTTGCCTTATGTCGTCAACCCACCTAGGTAGCTACTGAACATCCAACACTACGTTTCCCATTTCTGGGATACCACTCGTAAATAATTCAATCAACATAGGTCAATCAACTCCTATTTTTATTCAATCCTAATAGAATTAATCTACAAAATTTCCCTTAAATTCTAAGGATAATTGAAAGTGGGAATTCTGGGTAGCATAATACTCGACATCATAAATGGTTCTGCCATTATGAAATGTTTAAGACTACTAATATTACAAGTACATTTGATGTTGGTGCTAAATAATGCTACAAAAATATCTAAATTCACAAAAAGACCAGTGTTTTAATTTTTTTTTTTTTTTATATTCTTAAACATAACTCTTAAATGAGATAGCTAGGTTATAGACATTTAAGTCATATGATATAAAATAGTATTAATGTGTAACTTTTGTCGGAGTATTTGGTGCATATATCTGAGTAATCTCTATTCTTGCGATCAGAACACGAAGGAAATATGAAATACGTGTATTAAAGTACTTGACCGTTATTTGAAACTGTACATATTGAGATAGGCCCTGTGTTTTCTGCTTTCTCTTTCTACCTATATAGTGCTGTCTCGCTCGCACGATCCCACCATCTCATCTCACCAGGCAGGGTGGGGGGCCCTTGTGGGGGTGCCCGCCATCTTAGAATCATTGGCGTCCTGTTTTCTGCGGTGGAAAATTACGAATAACATTTTATAAAATTATTACTTAATTTACAAAGTCATGTAGTGACTAATATAGTAATAACGGAGTTTCCGTTCGAATTTATTACCATTTATTTTAAATTCTACCTTTTTAATTAAAGTGTTTGTCTTAACCGTGTTTTAACACGACTTTTTCCACAGATAAGTGAAGTGAAAGTATTGTGTGTGATTTATAAATCAATATGGAGTCTGTTGATAGTAATAAAAACAATTCCCCCCGAGCGGGCCCATCTAATGTTGAGAACAACAGTTGTAGAGGAAACGTTGCGAAGTACTTCTAGTAGCAAGTCTACAAGTAGTTATTGTTCGTCGTCTAGTTCTAGTTCCTCCGATATTAATAGATTTTATTTTATTTTATTTATAAAGAAGACGAACAGCAATCTATTTAACAATAGGCAATAATCTTAGAATCTAGGAAGCCAATTACAGGTCCTCACATATAGAAACTGAGTAAGTTAAAAATAAGGTTGAACATAACATACACGCTACTTTCGGATGGAATGAAACTAGATACAAACGAAAGAAAAGGGGGGGCAAATATCGCAGGCGAAAGTCACCTTTTATGAGGGAAACAGCCAAAATTATGTAAACACTTGTCAAAATGACTGTTGTTGATGACAATTTAGTGGCGAACTGTATGATGTCAATAATAGTCCGCCTCAATCAGTTACACGTGAGTCAAATTTAAGTTTCAAAATTGATACAGTTAAAGGAGCCTGCTGTGAAAATAGAGGAATTGTTTTTAAAGGGTGATGTGTTCAAGTTTCATCAGAATTACTTTAACTCATTTGTGGCCACAGAGCTGAGGTTATACAAATGAGCAGACATGGAATAATTAACTTTGTACTTGACCCACTTACCAAAGTAGCTTTGCGTAAAATTCCACCCTCATGTCAACATTTGTTTAATGCTAAGTCTTTGACTTCTGTCCTCAAAAAAGCTGGAGGAGTAAGGGAAACATTCCTACCCCCACAAAAATAACAAAACAGCACTAATGCTCCAGCTGCACAAGCTGGTACGAGTACGGTACAAACTCGCTACCCCCCGCAGGGGCAGGCAACTTTTAATGGACCCTCGCAGGGTACCACAGACTCACATGGATGTTGCGCGACGCACATTTCCCATGCTAATCAACCCCCACAGGGTTGTTGTCACCCATGGCCTCCGCTAGGACATGGTAATTTTAACGCTGACTCTTTGATGCTCCAGCTGCACAAGCTGGTACGAGCAAGCAAACTCGCCACCCCCCGCAGGGGCAGGCAACTTTTAATGGACTCTCGCAGGGTACCACAGACTCACATGGATGTTGTGCGACGCACATTTCCCATGCTAATCAACCCACGCAGGGTTGTTGTCACTCATGGCCTCCGCAAGGACATGGTAATTATAACGCTGACTCTTTGATGCTCCAGTTGCACAAGCTGGTACGAGCAAGCAAACTCGCCACCCCCGCAGGGGCAGGCAACTTTTAATGGACCCTCGCAGGATACCACAGACTCACATGGATGGTGTGCATCGCACATTTCCCATGCTAATCAACCGCAGGGTTGTTGTCACCCATGGCCTCCGCAGGGACATGGCAATTATAACGATGACTCTCACTCAGCGCCTTCTAACCCTAGAGGTTCCTGTCGACCCAGAGGAGGTCGGCAGACCTACAGGTCCCAAGAGTATAATAAGCGCAAGTCATCGAGACCAACCTCAGACTTCAAGATGCGTGGGAAGAAACGAGGCAAGTATTGACAACCAATTCAAAGCGGGGTGACTACTTTTATTTCACAAAAGGTGGGAACGGCTAGGTGCTCCACCGTTCATTTTAAAAATAATAAGACGATAACTCTGAGCATAGGAGGGTAATCCTCTTCACCAAAACCACCACTCTCGATGCCTCATCGGATCGAAAAAAGACTCCACACTTATGTATCAGAAGTCATTACAACCGTGTTGTCACAAATGAAATAGCAACATGTCTTAGAAGTAGCCAAACCATCTCCAAGCTTTATTTCGACTATGTTCCTTATACTGAAAGGCGACGGCACTCACCATCCCATTTTCAACCTTACGTCTCTGAACGATTATGTAATAACTGAAAAGTTTCGTCTTATAAAAGTACAAGGCATCCCAGATTTTTGCAACCGAGTGACTGGCTATGCAAAATCGATCTATCGCAAGCCTATCTTCATCTTGGAGTCCAACCTTCTCACATGAGGTTTATGCGGTTTCTTTATAAAGACCAGCTACTAGAAATGACGTGCCTGCTATTTGGCCTTAGCACGGCACAGAAAGTCTTTGCCTCCCTTACAAACTAGGTGGCGCAAAGCCTAAGTGAACTCTGTTTACAAATTAGTCTACTAGCTTTCGCCCGCGGCTCCGCCCTCATCAATGTCGATCCCTCGGAAACAGTACTTTTTCCCGGGATACCATACGTCTATACCAATGAAATGTACCATATGTCGTACCCCAGATAACGTATATGCAACATTTCTTGATGATTAGTTCATTAGTTACAACGTGAAAGCGTAACGAACAAACTCACTTTCGCGTTTATGATATTAGTTAGGATTTGGACGATTTCCTGCTGGTCCAAGACCAAGACCGACAGGTCCCAGTTCACATGTCCGCATCCTCCTAGAGAGACTGCAGTATCTGGGTTGGCAAGTGAATATGGAGAAGTCAATCACAATCCCTCAGCAGAATCTAGTATTCCTGGGTGTAAATTGGGATACTTGAACCAACAAGAAATCGTTACCCAAAGAGAAGCATTACTCTCTCTGCGAAAATAATGCAAATTTTCAATCAGGTTGCAGTCGAGCTGAAAAGCTTACAAAGTCTTGTGGGCTGTCTCACTTTATGGTGACGGATGCATCCGATTTAGGTTGTAGAGCCCAATTGGACAACCTGTCTTTTTCGGGTCATTGGACCAACTAAGAACAGGGATTGCAATGCAACCAAGAAGAACTCCTTGCAGTTCTAAAGGTCTTGAAAACCTAAAATCAGAATTTGGGCCAGTCCACTCTGTTGTGGCAATGCAACAACAAGACAGCAGTTGCTCACGTGCGGAACGAAGGAGGACCAAGTCGACAATGCTGATGAACATAACAGCAAGAATTGATCAATTGCTAGATCACTCTCAGATTCAGATATCTGCTCGTTATATTCCAGGCAAGTACAATTGGCATGCAAATCATCTGTCTCGCTACCGTCTACTCCTAGAACGGCATCTATTGCCTCTTCGAACAAAAATATAAATATATATATATATATTTTTTTTTTTTTTTAAATACCGTGTTCCTCTCATGGACCTGTTTGCTTCAAAGAACGCACAAGTTGTCTGCAATTATGTCTCCCTGGACCGAATGTTCAGTCAAGCCTTTTATCACGATGCATTCTCCCGGACTTGGGACTACAACCTAGCGTGGGTATTCCCTCCCCCATACCTGATACCCAAGGTATTAGCCAATCAGGCTCGAGATGTATGCTTGCTAATAGTCCCACGATGGGAACGAGCATTTTGGAAAGCAGACTGGAGTCCCGAGCGATAGCGGCTGGATTCACAATCCACAACCTACACCAGTATCTAATCGATACTTCAACCGGTCTGCCTCCACCCAAACTCCAGAACATGACCCCGGAAGTATGGAAATGTGGGGGAAGGCAGATAGCCTAACAATCTGGAATGACTCGCAGATTAGTTTGGCCCGAAGTTCCTGGAGAGCTTCTACTAGGAAAACTTAAAAAGTGGTTTGGAGTAGGTGGCTATCTTGGTGCAATAAATCGCATTAGAGTCCATTTCATCATCCTGATGGCTCGATTCTGGCTAAATGTTTAGCTGACTTACATCTAAAGGAAAAATCTTTCCTTTAGTACAATTTTGCTTCATAAATCAGTAGTTTCCACACTATGTGGTACTGAAATTTCTGGTCAACTGAGTTCTTATGTACTGGTCAAGCATAGTTTGATATCAATTGCTTTAAAAAGAAAAAAGAAACGATTAGGTGTCATAGTCAATCGACCATGAACACCCTGGTGTCAGAGTTCTTCGGACACGGACTACTAGATGGTAGCCGGGACCACCGGCTTAACGTGCCTTACGAAGTACGGAATCATCTTTATTATCGGACAATCAGGTGATTCAAGCCTGCAATGTCCTAACCAAACTGAAAGCAACTAAACAAAGTATGCTTCCCGTGGGAATCGAAACCACGACCCCGGGTCTACAGGCAAACGCCTTTTCTCTTGAAATATAGCTTACACATAAACGATTTATTTTCCGCAAGTAGACACACAGCTATATTATGCTTTCGGCTTCACGTACTTTGATTGGTACGAAAATTGTAAAATATACCTATAGACGACATCTTATCAAGAGGTAATTGGCAATCTGGTGATACATTTAGAAAATTTTACAGGGAACAGGTCATACCAACTCCCGTTAATAGAAACATCACTAGTTATTTATTCCAATAAGTTGGTTGTGTATTTTCAATACATAAGTGATTATAAAATTATTTCATTTTCTTTACTTTACGCATACTTTGTGATGTATATGAATCGCATTTATAAACGTTTATTTTTTAATTAACTTATAATTTTTTTTTTATAAAAAATATAAGAACTTATTTACTCGCACTTCCCACTTGTACATCATCTTAATTATTATATAATAATTGAGATTATTATTATATTTGGTAAATTCATTTTACCATGGAAATGATTACAAATGATACAATCGTATCATTATTTAATCTTATTCGTCTCACATTGGCGTCCATCTCACCCAGGCGATAACAAACACGTCTCAATATGTACAGTTTCAAATAACGGTCAAGTACTTTAATAGAAGCGTTTTACCTGAAATAAAACGCATATTAAATACTTACCTTATTTGAAACTGTAATTTCAAATCCTGCTTGGGTACATATTTCGTCTCAATGATTCTAAGATGGCGGGCACCCCCACAAGGGCCCCCCACCCTGCCTGGTGAGATGAGATGGTGGGATCGTGCGAGCGAGACAGCACTATATAGGTAGAAAGAGAAAGCAGAAAACACAGGGCCTATCTCAATATGTACAGTTTCAAATAAGGTAAGTAATTAATATGCGTTTTATTTCAGGTAAAACGCTTCTATTTAATATTTTATTCAGGCATGATCATGCTTGAATAAAATATTATCATCGGATACTCTGAAGATCTCTTTGGCCTAGTGGTCATCATGGCAGGTTGTTACAGCGTAAGTCTTGGGTTTGATTATCCTTCATCAGACCTGGGTCTTGGATGTTTGTCATTATATGTATTTGTTATAAAATTTAGAATCGTATACCATAACAGAAGTCTCGAACTCACTTTGTATCTAGCTCAATCTGTGTGATTTAAAACTGCTTTTTTAAAGAAACTACAATAAAATCTATTTTTGTTTGTCCGTTTATGTTTGTATATATGTATTTCTTTCACGCTGGTCTGGGAAAAAAGAAAAAACTAGTTGATTCTCTTCCCGCGCAGATCGTAAAAGCCGATCAAGAGAATGGGCGAAAATCTCAGGAATCATATTACTATGCGAAGCGGCTAGCAATCACTATTTTGATTCCGTATCCACCAGGTATCAAAGACCTGAGGTCTGTCTAACCGCCAGGGAAAAAGACGTGATAGTGTGTGAATTTGTATACTATTGTTTATATACTCACTAAAGCCTAAGCACTCTTTCACGCTCAATTCGTTCTCCTGTAACACGGCAAGGGGCATGAAAGTGAAGAGCAGGCTTGCCACATACGCCATGAGAACCTTCCCGCACAAGTTACGCAGTTCCCGCAGGAGCGAGTACACGATCAGCACCAGGATCAGGAACACGCAGGATATTATCATGCCTGGATAATAAAATATTTTAACATGTTTTTCCATCAATATTTAGTAGTCGGTTAAAAAGTTACTGTTTATATGTTCATCCAGGGTTTCAGCTACCTTCATACCAAATTTTATTTAAGTCTGTCCAGCCATTCTTGAGTTATAAGTGGTGTAATATTATCATCATCAGGTCTTTTAGTCTTCACTGCAGGAGCATGACCCTCTCTATACTACCGGAGCCATACTTGGTTAGAGCAGACAGAGGATTTGACCTACATTCTCCACGTTGGCCAGACGGGTTGGAGAGGTGTCATTGATGTTTATGAGCTTTGTTTAGCTTGTATTGCCTAAGTCTCCATGGGAAGGGATAATAAATATGATTCCGTGCTTCGGGAGGCACGTTAAGCCGTTGCTCCCGGCTGCCATCTGGTAGTCGTCAGAGGCCGAGAGGCGAGAACTGTGACACCAGGGTGTGCATGGTCGATTGATCGTGTCACCTACTCGAAATGAATGAATAAATTGCCAGGGGGTTTAAAATCAGCCGGTAGTTACCTGTTGTCATATACACGTTGGCTTCCATCATCTCCCCCATCTCCATTACGGCCCATATATGCATGTCTTTCCCGGGGAACGAGAAGTCGATGCAGTAATTGGAAGGCTGCAAGTGCGTCCATCTTTGGAAGGCGTTGGGCAACTCCAAGAATAATGAGCGATCCTGAAACAAATCTTTTCATATTAGGCCAAAAAAAGTACTTTCGTATTTTGTATAAAAATTTTGTCAGATCATAGAGTTACTTGAGATCTTAGCTCTCACACTGTAAAAGCTTGAACCAATTTTGTATCAAGGGGCGGTTTTTCATGTAAGCCTCTTTACTTAAAAATAAAGTCGAAGCAAAATTTTCCAATTAATTTAAGTCTTTTTACTCTTAATAAACATTTCGAGGAAAAATATTAATTTACTCTAATCAAAATGGAATTTATTTTTTGTTTTTGGCGTTTACCTAAACCACAACTAATTGTGTGTTTCATGCCACACATATTTTTTCTGCCGCGGTAAAGCTATTGCATAGCATTTTTTATCAACTTATGCAATAATAATTATTAATTTATTTTATTTATGCAGTTACTCCGTTACTGTAACTCACTGTTAACTTACTGTAACAGTAACTGTAACTTACGGTTACTAAGATAACTCACTATAACAGTAACTCCGTTACTGTAACACTCTAACTCAGTCGAGCCTGTCGCGATACCCAAGTCAAAGTATCACCGCTGTGCCAGTCGGAGTAGGGGTGTTAGGTTTTTTCGTTACGGCATTTCTGGATTCGGTCTCCACGCTCAAGGCCCGCGATAGAAGCTATGCAATAGCTTAAAAAATAATATTCGTGGAACGCAGACGGAAACTTGGACTTTTGTTCTGAGTTTCCGTCTGCTCGTCTTTCTAATATTATCATATAATATCGTATGGCATTGTCAACAAGAAAGGGAAACCATAGACTGAGCACTCCTCGACAATATGCTGCAAATTTTGTAATCTGGCGCCACAGTCACTTTCTGGAGAGTCTCTGTAACCCCACTTATAGAGGTGGTAATTAGACCGTCCGTATCTTGTTCTTCCAGGCTGGTCATGAAGAAAATAAAAAACGTAGAATGTGCCAGCTGCTTCTCTTCCCGCGCAGATCGTAAGAGCCGATCGAGGGAATGGGTAAAATCCGAGGGATCATGATAATAGGCGATGCGGCTCATCATCATCATCAACCCATCACTGTTTAGATTCCGTTTTCCACCTCATGCCCATCAAAATGCTAAATGTGGCCTTCAGGTCTTATAGACCTAGGCTCTGTCTACCCCGCAAGGGAAGCAGACCTGATACTACGTATCCTGTTCGGAATCGGTTACATTTTACCCACACCACATCTTTGAGTATTAAAGCTTGCTGGTTTTTTCGTTGGCTCCAATATAAGGTCCTTCTGCGTAAGGTCTTATAAGTGGGAAGGTTTATGAGGATGAATGTAATGTCAGGGATGTAATCAAAAACACATTACACGGACAAGTCACACAATCTGTGTGACTTGTCCGTATATATTTATTTAAGTATTTATATTTATAAACATCTAAACATACGTAAGCGACTTTGTTTTATACTATGTTATATAGTAATATAATAATGACTAATATTTCCTTTTCAGTTAAATCACACACACATACTTAATTATTACCTACTCCACTACTGTACCTACTGTACTGTACCTACCCCATAATAGGTCATTAATGTTATTTATTATTAAGTTCTTGTTAATTAGTAGGCTCTCTGTGGTCTCATATCATTATTTGTTGACGACATTATTAAGTACTTAATGAAAATCTGAGCCGTGCAATTCTTTGTATTTGTTTTGAATCATGAATTAATTCATTATTATTTTAATATTAGGTTGATATATTTTTACATGAAGACTATTACTGAACCTCTAATAATAATGTTTAGAAAATTCGTATTCAAAACTTAAAGTTAACAAAAAACATACATATATAAATATTATCACGTCTTTATCCTTTACGGGATAGACAGATAGCCTAAGCCTTAAGACTGAAAGGCCAACGTTTAGCGTGTTGGTGGGCGTAAAGGTAGAAAACGGAATCAAAATAGAGATGGGTTGCTAGCCGCATCGCCTATTGTCATGATTCAATAGATTTTTGCCCATTCCCTTGACCGGCTTCTACGGACTGCGCGGGAAGAGAATCAGCTGGTACTTTCTTTTCTCCCAGACCAATTTGGAAGAATATACAAAAAACATTGTGAAAATTATAACCTGTAATGAAATTAAATTAAATTGCCGTGTGGTTTCCGGCCTAGAATAAAGGACCCTCCATTCTGTCTCATGGATGTCGTAAGAGGCGATTAAAGAGACAATCGCGTACATCCCGTGTTACGAAAGCATTCCCAAGGAGGGTTGGCGACGCGCGGCGGCCTGTCATAAAAAATATACCATTTTTTTTTCATTTTCATTATTGCTATCATAATATAGGTAACTGTTAGAGTTGTTCGCTGCTTAACAAACTTAAACATTTTTCTTATATTACCTACTCTCTGCATTTATGCGATAATTTCATTACGTATTTTTACAGCCAATGACCGCGCCCGCCGCCACCCCCGCCGAGACCACGAAGCGGCCTTCGAAACAGGGGAAAACAGGGAAGCGGCGTAAGCCCGCTCCCATCAAGTCGTTGCCACCACCGGGTCCCGAGAGGAACCAGCGCGACGAAGAGGGCTTCATAAAGGTGGAAAGGAAAAAGAGGAAGCCCGCGAGCCGCAACCACTGCGGGACCGCGCCGACCGGACCGGATTCTCCGCTGCGTCCTGCCGTACCATCGACGCAGCTGTACGTGTCCCGGCTGCACTGGTCCACGAGGGTAGAGGACGTCGTGGACTACGTCCGAAAGAATTCCACCTTCACCTTGAACATCTGCAGTCTCGCCACAAAGCGAATTTCAAATCTTTTGTGGTGAGACTGCCGACGCATCATCTGCCAACCTTCATGAAGGAGGACTTTTGGCCGCAGGGAGTTGTATTTCGGAGGTTCCGTGTCGGCTGCCTGACGTCACTGCGAGTCACACGTCGCCGGCACTACGTGTGATATAGGATAAGATATTTATTATGTACTAGCTTTCGCCCGCGGCTCCGCCCGCGTTAATGTTGATCCCTCGGGAATAGTACTTTTTCCCGGGATAAAAGGTAGCCTATGTCCTTCTCCGTACTCCAGAGAACTTATATGTAAAATTTCATGATGATCGGTTCAGTAGTTACGGCGTGAAAGCGTAACAAACAAACAAACAAACAAACTCACTTTCGCATTTATAATATTAGTAAGGATAAGGATAGTAAGGATTAGTAAGGATGCTAGATATAAGGTATTTATTTAAATGATTTTTATTATGTATGTTAGTCTGTAAGGTATTTATAATATGGGCCTCTGGTATTGTACATAATTGTAAGTACAATACTATTGCCTGAAATAAATGAATTATTATTATTATTTTTACATAGTTAATCATAACTCTTTAATTTTGCTAAAGGGACATTTTGCGAAAGGGACATTTTGAGAAATGGACATTTTGCGAAAGGGACGTTTTGCGACTAGGGGACATTTTGCGAAAGGGACATTTTGCGACGAAGCACCTACATTATATATTTTGAGAGTTTTCAGACATTCAACAAATGTGTTTTCGAACCAACTGGCCTAAGAACTTGCTCGCGTCGCTCGCTCGGTCAATTAAGTAGATGTCAAGGAGCTCGAAAGCCCAGAAGCACTGTCAGCGCCTGTAACTGGCCGGGCGGCAGAACAATTTTGTATAGAAATGCCGAATTTTTTTTCGAGTTCCTTGCTTTGGTCCTATAGGAAAAGTTGTTCATATTGATGGTCTGAGTCACTCCTTTGAAGGAACGTCGAGGGTACATTTACACGATGTATATATGGACAAATCACACAGATTGAGCTAGCCCCAAGTAAGTTCAAAACTTGTGTTATGGGTTATTGGATACCAACTCAACGATACCATATTTTATAACAAATACATATATAGATAAACATCAAACAACCAGGCCAATCTGAAAAATATCATTTTCCATCTAAACTTTGTCAGATGTAGGTTAAAAATTCTGACACCAGTAATTGGCCACTCACACATATTCATAATCATCATCATTTCGTGTAGGACAAGGTCTATCGACCATGCACACCCTTTTGTCAGAGTTCTTCGGCTTATCGTGCCCTCCGAAGCACGGAATCATCTTTATTGTCAGACAATCAGGTGATTCAAGCCTGCAAAATCCTAACCAAATTGGAAGCAAATAAACAAAGTATGCTTTCCGTGGGAATCGAACCATTTAACCACTGGACCACGGAGGGAGTTCTTTAAGCCAACCAACTCATAGTTCAGTGCGTAGTTGCGTATTTTAGTCATGCTATTAACCTTATAATAGTAATTATTTTTATCCCGTAGATTTCTCTACGCTATTAAACAAATAATAAATAACAGGAAAAACGGAACGGCCGGAAGTTATTCTTAGAATTGTATATAAAGGAATATTCCTCAAAACAGCATCAATTTGTAACACAGTAAGCCGAACAGAGATTTACAAGAATTAGTCACCATATGCAGTATAAACAAAGCAACTTGCCTTTAACCGTTAATCATTATTATATTATTTTCAGTAACTCCGTGGTCGAGTGGTTAAGTCGTTTGTCTGTAGACCCGGGGGTCGTAGTTCGATTCCCACGGGAAGGACACTTTGTTTAGTTGTTTGCAGTTTGGCTACGACATTGCAGGCTTGAATCACCTGATTGTCTGATAATAAAGATGATCACGTGCTTCGGAAGGCAGCTTAAGCCGTTGGTCCCGGCTGCCATCTGGTAGTCGTTAAAGGAACCACGTCAGAGGCCGAGACGCTGTTTGGAAGAACTCTGACACCAGGGTGTGCATGGCCGATTGACTGTCACCTATACGAAATGATGATGATGAGTAGAATTTAGTTTAAATTTAACCTCTTAAAACGGTTTAATTGCGTTTATTACCATTATTATTAGACCTAACCCCGATGGTCTATTGGACGTGAGCATTATTTGCGCTTGCGCATGTTAAGCAACCCGAGCGCAGTCTCCAAAGGGATGGGTGACCGCAAGTGGCATACAAATATCTTGAGCTCCTCCTTGCTTCGGGAGACAAGTTAAGCCGTTGGTATATATGAAGGATTTTGTCCGCAATTAGTACAACACTGGACACAAAAGTTATAACAATAGATTTACGACTATAGATAGGAGTATCATCATCATCATCATCATCATCAGGTCCTTTTTAGTCTCCACTACAGGAGCACGACCCTCTCTGTACTACTAGGGCCATACCCGATAGGAGTATCCCGTAATGCTATTAACAAAAATTTACGCTTTAAAGATTTAAAAGTTTCAACTTTATTTATTTAATTAAGAAATAATGATTTGATATTGATTATCCAATTGATCAAATAGAAAATCTACAAAATAAACCGTTACTTACTAATCCGAGAGAGACAACCAGACTGCTACGATATCTTAGCTTAAAGAGAAACGTGCTACTAAATCGTAGCACTTCGTAGGCTCTGAAACGTCTTACCGCCGAAGTGGTGTAATGCCATTCTCGAAATTTTTGTGAACAGCTATCTTTTCGTTCTCAATTGCATAAATAAATTTGCACAACGCATTAGCATTGCCATCCAACGTGGCAATGCGGCCAGCCTTTTAGGCACTCTACCGGAAGGCAATGATCTGCGTGACATTTTTTATTTATAGATAACTTTTATTTAGTGTACATATTATACAGTTATACTAGTTCTAGTTGTTAGTAAGTATTATTTTTTAAGTTGATTTAGATATAAATAATATAACAACTGAAAAAAAAGAAGCAATAAATATATCTTTCTTGATGTTTGAACACAACGAAAATTCTTATCAATTTTTCAGGTTTTTGGAGGTTCATCTTTAAATAATTAAATTATGAAAAAAAATTAAACATAGGGATTGCATAAAAAACTATAGATATTTGTTAAATATTTAAAATACCTATGCTAGATATTTAACAATAACAATGCAAGCGTTTTGTTAATATAAAAACAGGTAAAATTAATCGTACTTATTATTGAAGTAATAAACTTCTTTACCGGTGTACTGCACTTTTTGGGATGGGAAAAAATGATAAAATCGCGTCAGGACACGTGACCTAAGACCGCCGGCGTGGCGTAGGAGAGGAAGTAATATCTCCCTGTGCAACCCGTTGTATTTTCGTAGGCTGGTGTAACAAAATAAAAAAAGTATTTTTATTATAACGATTTTATTGCGTTGTCTTCAATTGTTGTTACTTTTACCAGCTCTTCTCCTCTCACGCAAAAGCCAGCTAAAGAATGGACCAAAACACCAAGGAATCATGTGGCGATGAGGGGATTACAAGTCACTCCCCATTAAATTTTTTATCTAGCTAGGTTCTTTTTCTTTTAGTGTCGGGGGCAAACCTTTTTTATACTTTCGGTTCCCAATATTTAGCCAAGTTCTAATGAGTTCTAAGGTTTGATCCATACATACAGACAGACAAACTAACACGGCAAATCAAATATATGCTTTTAAAAAGGCTTTTACGAAGCTGCAAAAATCCGCTTAGTTTTATTCCCGGTTGAACTTCCCAAAATCACGCCCGAACCCGATACTTCCCAACAACATCCCTTATGTTTCTATATTCATCCCCTAATGTCAAAAATAAACTGAAACTTGTGATAGATAAAGATTTATCGGTAATTATGTATCATGAACTTTTTGAATGGAACTAATGATCACAAAAAGTATCATTAGTACCATAGTACTACCGTCAACGAACAGCATCCTCAGCTTTAAAGCGTTAGAGCCCGGGGTCCGCTATACTATGATATGATTTGGTGAAAATATATAAATAATGCATACTTGTTATACTTATATCACATATGTACTAGCACAAAATATTTTTAAAATTGACTATTTATAACATTTAAATATTCTGTAATTTTTTTATTTTAATATTTTATTTTCTAAAACATCATTTTTTAAATTCATAACTTATGATTTTAATAAGGACAATGTATACTCAGTCCACATACCTGGTTTTGAAGATAAACTAAAATTGTAGTTGACGTCGATTGGAGAAAATGAGCTCTGCAGTTTGTTGCCGCTTCTTCTGCACTCCGCTTTGGAAAATTTACTGACGTCAACAATTCTCAATTGAAAATGTATGACAATTATTATGTATCTAAATAACGTATATTAAATAAACGTTTTAAATTAAATTGAGTAGACCCGGCAAACGTTGGTTTGCTATATTTTTTTTTTAAATGGGATGGACTATCCTCAACACCGGTTTCATTAAAATTTAAGAGCTGGGCTCTTGTCGGTAGAGCTTTTTCCATTTCTCTCTTTTTTCCGCCAGTTCCTCCATTTCTTTATAAGAAGCAACCTTTATTTTTTCTTTAATTTGTTTTCATAAAAGTGTACCTCGGTCGGCTTATCACTCAGTGGTATAAAAATTAAATAACAACCGATTCTCAGACCTACCAAGTATACCTAAATATAAAAAATCATCAAAATCAGTTCGGCGGAGTATAACGACTAACACTGTGACACTAGAATTGTATATATTAGAAAACGGTAGAAGTAAGGCTGAAGAAAGATTATACTTCATCATCATCAGGTCCTTTTTAGTCTCCACCACAGGAGCACGACCCTCTCTTTACTACTAGGGCCATACTTGGCCAGAGCAACCAGAGGACTTGGCCTACTCTCTCCACGCTGGCCAGACGGTTTGGAGAGGTCTCTTAGATGTCTACTAGCTTTGTTAAGCTTGTATTTCCTAAGTCGCCTTCTACGACATCCACGGGAAGACTTGGAGTGGTCCTTTCTACTCTGCCGGATACCTCACGTTAACAAAATGACTTACCTCAATCAAATAAGTATTAAATCCGACGCGATTCATGTTGACCGAGAAGCTTCTGTAAGTTTCATTCTCAAACTTTCCCGGAACAATCTTAAAATAATCCTTTAGCGTTTTCCCCGTGTAGTCGATATTGTAAGTGTAAACTGGGAAACTTGAGAGGTCTAAAGCCATTGCAGGTTCCGGCTCCTTACACACTTTTCGGTGAACGTACTGATTTACCGGACAACATTTCGGTATACATTTATCGCACAAATCAAAGGCACTTGTATTGTAAATATTCAGAGCAATAATATATAAAATTAATGTCAACATGATGATGTGTTTCATATGAGTGGTGAGTTAAGAGTAAATAAAGAACTGTGACCGAGCTTGAGTCGTAACCACAAACCCTATGTACTGTCCATTACTTTGTAATTATATATAGGCCTGATTTACCTCAAACAATTGTAAAAACAATCCCACTCAAAGATGAGTGACTAATACTACGACCTTTGTGGCTTAGTGGTCTTTGTGCTAGGTTGTCGCAGCGGTCCTGGGTTCGATCCCCAGTCAAGATGAAAAATTATATTTTTTAGATTGACCTGGGTTTTGGATGTTTATCTACAACTGCCTCAGTGGTCCAGTCCAGTGGTTAAGGCGTTTGCCTGTAGACCCGGGGGTCATGGGTTCGATTCCCACGGGTAGCATAGGTACATGCGTAGTTGTTTCCAGTTTGGTTAGGACATTGCAGGCTTGAATCACTTGATTCTTCTTCTTCTCCCTTGCCTTATCCCTTTATTTGGGGTCGGCTCTCCTCGTCCTTAGGCGCCAGGACAATCTATCCTGGGTTGTCTGTGTGTTCAGCTGAGCCCGTTCCATGCCTTTGGATACGGCTGTCACCATGTAGCCAAGGGGCGTTCTCTGCCTTTTCTCCTTTCCGTGATCGCCAAGGCCAATCTTGAATCACCTGATTGTCTGATAATTAAGATGATTCCGTGCTTCGGAAGGCACGTTAAGCCGTTGGTCCCGGCTGCCATCTGGTAGTCGTTAAAAGAACCACGTCGAAGGCCGAGAGGAGGTTCCGAAGAACTCTGACACTAGGGTGTGCATGGTCGATTGACCGTGTCATCTACTCGATATGATGATGATCTACAGGGTTATTTGTAAAACACTTATAACCTAGCAGGACTAGATAAAATACAATACACAGAGTTAGTGACACTCATCTTTAGTTGGGCCCCCATACAACAAACATGATTTTTTTGCTCGTTTTGGCTCGATATTAATAACGGCAACAGGTAGACGCTTGAAATATTCACAGGATGTTGAGTTATACAGGGTGAAATCGAATTCATTAGCCAACGTTTAAAGAGTGACTCAGACCACGAATCTGAACAACTTTCATTATGGGACCAACTCCAATATTTATTAAAAAAATCAACTATTCCATAGATGATACAAAAAATTAAAATTTTTAAAAAAAAGTATAAATTTTTAGTTACGTCATATAATATAATAAAAATAATTTTTAATTTATTATAGAATAATGGTACGGAACCCTTCGAGCGCGAGTCCGACTCGCACTTGGCCGGTTTTTTATTTTATATTATCTTATCTAAACTTCTACACTAATAAATATTGTAAGAAGTAAAGATTTAATTGTTTGTTTGCATTGAATAGGCTCCGAAACTACTAGACCGATTTGAAAACCTAGTCCTTATAAATAAAAAAAAATTAAGTATGTAAATACCTAATCATATTTAACCATAGAGATAAGATTGTATTTAACAAAAGTAACGTTCACCAAATGATATTTAACACTTTGACCGCGAACGTCGGATAAATCCGACAAACATTTTCATAGAATATATATGTCGGATTTATCCGACGTTCGCGGTCAAGGGGTTATTAAATATCTTACGTAAGGTGAATAAAATAAAATTGACTTTTGACTAACAGCTACAGCGGCGGTACTTCAGCTCTGAACGGCTGCTCAATCTTTACATCCCAGGTTCGCTCTTCATTGGAGTACTGCAGTCACCTCTGGGATGGCGGCTAAATACCAGTTTGAAGCATTGGACTCTGTTGACTGAAGAGCCCGCAGGCTCATAAACAACGACGTGGTCTCGAATAGGAAATTGCAATCCCTGGAGCGTCGCCGTAAAGTCACTTGCGTATCGGTTTTTTATAGAATCCATATTGGAGAGTGTGCGAAAGCTCTCTTTGAGCTAGATGAACCCTTACCATTCCTCCATCGGACAACGAGGCGCAGACGGAAATTTCGCCTTTTTATCGTTGGAATACCAAAGAGTTGAACTAAACGCTTTGACAGTTCCTTTTTTCCGTTCGAGTAGCTAAGGTGTGCAATGAACTGCCTGCGTCTATATTCCCAGACAAGTACAGTCCCGGGACATTCAAAAGTAGAATAAATGGGTATCTCTTGGATAGGCATGTAACATCCTCGTCGTCATCGTCACTTACCATCAGGTGAGATGGGAGACAATGCCTACTTCAATATTAAATAAAAAAAAAAACCATAATGAGGAAAAATTGTATGGAAGGTTCTTGGCGGGAATTTCGGCGGACTGCACGGCTTTTGTTTTGGATTGTTCTGCAAATTGTTTCTAGTGGACTTTATAATGTGAAATCGGTGTAATTTGGTGTTATAAATACCCATGTTTATGAACAAAGTGTGAACAAATAACTAAAATAAAGTTTAATAAACATCATTTCGTTGATACACGAGCAAGAATAACTCAAAAATATATGTCGCAGGCAAATTGTATGATTCCGCGTTTTACAAACGGCGTCGTCTGTTCACAAACGCTCGCTCTTTGGGAATATGCCGAAGGCAAACTGTGAATTGCCTTGTCAGTATATAATATGCCTTAATATTTGATAGACAATTCAATCGCCGTTTACAAAATGACGCGGCAAATTGAAGTATTTAGTTCTTTTTCTTACCTCGCGCGGCGCTGCTAATCAAAACAATCAAAATGGCGTCGATTTTGTGAAACAGTAAAATAATGAAAACAGTTCAAATCCTGCGTGTTCAGGGACTTTTTACAAAAAAAAGATTGTTTTTAGGAAATGTATCATAGTGAGGTAAGAAAATTTTACGATTCTCAAGTAGGAGGAGGTAAAAGCCGTGGACAGAGGTATTGAGGTTATCCGGCACGTAAAAAATGCTAAGATGTCCATGGAATATGGTGTTCGGAGGATTCCTGCGGAATATTATTAGCACAAAACCACCGTAAAATAGGTTTTGGAAGCGTGTATGGCCCTACTAATGTCCTCATACACCGCTTCCACGTCTTCACTGAGTATTCCCCGGTCGGCATGTACACCTGTATGACCTTCAGCGAGTATCTTTTAGATACTCTGAGTATAAGGTATATCACCCTGCTGGAAATACTTTCGATGGTTACGACGTCATTTACGAGGTAGCTGTGGACGAGAAACCCGACACCATGCTGTGACTTTTTTATGTCACCTTCCCGGGGATAGAGTAGGTGACCAGACTTAAGGGCTGTCGTGCCCTCTCCCTCTCTTCGGACTTCAGAAAACCTCACTATGTCCCATCGTAACATACTCATTTCCTCTTCCACTTCCTCGACTTTTTGTCAAGCCTCATCATGCGGATGTTGTGTGTTACCAGGGCCAGTCGTCATCGGGGGTGGTAGCCGGGCCGTATCCGGAGATTCTTACCACCCCCTGCCCCGCCGTTACGGTGACCGCTACCGGAGCCAGGAATAACGGGGCTGCCGTAGACTGGGGGCCTGGTCTTTTTGTTGTTTTCCATTGGAAGGTTTTGCCATACTCACCACGCTTGGGAGGCGGGTTGGCGAGCGCATTTACTTTGGCTTATTGCGATTCCGACGCTGCTGCCCACAGAAGCTCATTGGATTAGGCATGGGAAAGACAGGAGTTTGGTGGATTTGAAAACGGAATAGAGGTACATATTCTACTCACTCGAATGACTTGGGGATGAGTGAGCAACAGCTAGGTAAGCCGCGCGTATCTTTAGCCATATCTACAACCGCCGGACAGGCAATAAGGAATGACACCCCCTGGCCTAAGGTTTTGTTACTTAAATATTTAAATTACTTGAGTGCCTAAACATGTATTTTAAGTTATTTCTACATGAATAGGTACGTGATTACTAAAATAAAGTGATATGTCCAATTTGTGTTTTATGATAGTCACCCTACTATAACCATCAATGTTGAAATGTTTACAATTGAACGAGTTGTCAATTTGCCTTCGGCATATACCAAAAGAGCGAGCGTTTGTAAAAAGACGACGCCGTTTGTAAAACGCGGGATCATACAATATGCCTGCGACATATATACTGGTTAAAATGAACTTTTGAATGAAGTTTGGTGGCCAAATAGATTAAAAGAAAAAAATGTATGAAAATTCGTTCTGTCCCACGCTGAGGACCGACGCAGAACGGGTATCAATCAATTTTCAGGAATTAATGACGCGCGATAACCTATCCACATTTTGCTCTTTGATATCACGGCAAACAAGATGGCGATAGTGGATAAACGTTGTCGCGCGTGCCATGCTAGTACTAGAACGCTTAATTGCAATTGAAAAGCTTAATGAACAAAACACCGTGCTTTTTGACGGTGACGATAAAAAGCTAAGAAAAACATGTCAAAATAAAATTAAAACAATGGGTTGTACTCAGGGAGTTCCGGCGGAAGTGAAAACTCCGCATTGTCGCCGCGCCGGCGGTTTCAGGTCACGTGTCCGTATTACGAATTTTCGATCAGGTCACGTGGCCTGACGCGAGTTTAACATTTTTTACTTATTACAAAAATTGCAGACCGCCGCTAAAGAAATTTTACTTTTAAAAACCGTTCAAGTGCGAATCGAATTTGAGAAAAGAGGGTTCCGTACGTTAATTGTAAATTCTGATATGGCGCCCAATTGCCAAGTTGCATTTGACCGGAAGTGATACCCAATCAGTATCCCTAATGGAATACAGAATTGCAATAAAAAACGAAAAAGAAAATTAGTTTTCCCATACAAAGTCGCCGATCAGCTGGACGAATTTCTATGAAGGGTCAAATGTTTTTTTTTTTCATGTTGGAAGCCAAGTCCCGGCAAACGTAGTGTTGGACGCCCCCTTGCCAGATGGACCGATGACCTGAGGAGGTTCGCTGATAGGAAGGAAGTAGGTATAATAAATTTCATGTCGATCTATCAAATAAATTGTTGTTAAACTATACACAAAAATAAAAACTAGTATTATAAGAACCCCTTTTTTGTGTGATAAGACTGATAAGTAGGTCTGGTACAGACATAGACACAATAAAAAGGCAGACTGATATATTTTCAAGGATTTTGTAGCTATGAACTAGGTATATTAAAATCCTGGAATCAGGATTTTTTTCCAGGCCGGTCCGATCCAAATGCATTTATTCGAGACCATTGAATAGATGGCTTTATATTTTGACAGATGAGAACCATAGACAAGGTGTCAGACAAACACTCAGAAGAATAATATACATAGAAGCCGCATAAAAATAGAAACTGAAAACAGATAGTTGACACGGTATTTTTCTTATGAGCTTTCGCTTATGACAGAATGAGACAAAAACTTCAGTCAGTTTCTATTATTTTCCTGGTTGTCCCGACTTGAAATGTCAATGGACTCCATTGGACTCCAATTAAATCCGACTAAATTCAAAATAACTTATTACAGTTCAACGTCTGTAATATTAGCATCTTGCCGATTTGATCGGGTTATATATCGACAAAAACATTGCGGCGGAATTGTGATGTCTGCAAATTAAATATAGGATTGTGCTAAAATTCTCACGGAAAAACGTATTAACCGGTGTTGGGTTGGTGCGTTATCAAATGACCATTATACTAAACAATGTCTTGTGCAATGGAGCGATGTAAATCCCATTCAGGACGAACAGAAATAAATTCTGTAAAACATAATTTTCTTCGGTAAGTTTTTCAGTTAAAAGTGCATAATTAAAACCCAAAATACCTCAAAATACAACAATAATATTGTCAATTATATAACGTATTGTATAAATGACAACTTTTATAGGTATTTTGCTTAAAATTATCGTTTTTTCCTTATTTCAAATTAGGTTAGTTTTTTTGCTAGTGATGTGGTAAAATCACGTATCTACGAGTATATCGATATTTTTTATGACGGTCTTGCTATCAGGGATATTTTTGTTAGTGTTGAGCCATGCAATAGTAATGTAACAAATTGAACCATCATGGTAATTAAACAACCAGCAAAGTGTGAGTCGGACTCGCGCACGAAGGGTTCCGTACCATCCTTACATATAATATTATAAATGTGAAAGTGAGTTTGTTTGTTACGCTTCCACGCCGTAACTTCTGAACCGATCATCATGAAATTTTGCATCATCATCATCACCATTGCACGATCTCTGGAGTACGGAAAAGAACATAGACATAAATTACATCTCAGAATAAGGTACTGTTATCGGGGATAGACATTAACGCGAGCGGAGCCGTGGGCGTAAGCTATAAAAACGCCCGAAATTTTTGTTTGTAATATTTCAACTGTCTCACTATCACGGTTCATGAGATACAGCCTGGTGACAGACAGATGGATATCGGAGTCATATTAGTAGGGTCCTGTTTTTATCCTTTGGGTACGGAACCCTAAAAAGAATCGATTTTTACTAATATGAAGAAAATTATTGTTGAAATTTTATTGCAGCTCCCTGAAGTAAAAGGATAAAAATGTGTGGATCCGAGGAACTTTCAAGCGACATATTGGACATAAAATGTCATACATACTCGAATTTGTTCAAAATATTTTACTGCCGTGCCGATACATTAATTTCAATTATAAAATTAAATGGAAGCGATTGAAACACGATGCTTTACCTACATTTATATTTGCCGAATTATAAATCAATGGTAATAAGAAAGTTTACGGAAACGGTTTTATTATTTATATTTAAAATTATGAAAAACATATTTTATTTTGGACAGTAATGAAAGTGGGTAAAGTAATCTCTTGTTTTTCTTCACCTCTTGTTTTTCTATTACCAACACTGTGAATTTTTCACAAATAACACACTGGCACTTTTTTACCCTAGTGTAAAAGTTTTATAAAATAAAAAATATCACTTCGAATTATGTGTTTCTCTTTACCTACCTGATTATGTTTCCTTTACTGACTGTTCCTCAAAGCTAGCTGGGAAAAGCTTTAGATGGTTTTGGAATATGCTGAATGGCCCATTGATCAAGTGAAAAATATATCTGACCTTATATTACCTTTTGATACATGAGCGCCCCATTGCAATTTAGAATCTATTGTGATTCCTAAGAAGGTGGTATCATTTACAAAGTCTATTTTACCTTCAACTAGTATGTCAACGTTGGACTGCCTCACATTGGGGACTGTAAATCGAATGCATTGGGTTTTTTGCGCATTCATAGGTAAGGTAGGTAAGTAGGCACTGTTTGAATTTCGAAATAATCGAAAATATGATTGACATCATATTAGGTATTCTGCCGTTCGACCAATACTGGGTAAGGCCTAATGACCAGCAGTAGACAGTAGACGCGCGGTGGGTAATGTATGGTTTTTTTTTTTACCTATTTATCAGTTGAAGCCAAGCGGCGCCATGCGATTAGGAGTTATTTAGGTGTATCTTGACGTAACTTTTAAAGTAAAAGCCTCTTTAGCGGCTTTGTGCACTTTTTGGGATGGGTAAAATAGAAAACTCGCGTCAGGACACGTGAATTGATCGAAAATTCGTAAGAAGGACACGGACCTGAGTATGCCGCAAAGGCGAGTTTTCACTTCTGCCGGCACTCCTGGAGTGCAACTAGTTGTTTTTTTTTTTATGAATCCTACTCATTTAACGAATCGATACAATCAGAGTAGAATACATTTATGACTTTCTTAGGACGAAACATTTAGTCGATAAATATATTTCATCGATATAGTACAACCCTGATCACATCAGTACCCCAGGACAACCTGCACATTTACGCAAATGGCATTGTATATGCATCTCTTTCTGATGCTTTAACAATGCCATAAGTAAAAACAGTGTAGAATATTGTATTTTGTTGTTATTTTAACACGGTTTCTATGCTTTAGTTATTGTTCTGAGGACAAACATCACCTTGTCTATTATTTATTATCTGTGGGTTTATCATGATTGATTTTTGTTGAGAATTTCTCCGAAATCCCAGCTGTTCAGCTGCAGCATCTGCATTGCGCCTGCCTGAACTAGATGCACTTCTGAAAAAATCCGTTCGAACTTACCTGTACCTTTAGTCACCATGTCGGCCCCCGTAGACGAGAGGTGTGAAAATTGTGCGTAGAACGGTAAATTAATTATTCTTGCGATATATCCAATATTTACCGTGTTTTTCAGGATTACTGATGAAATTGAGGCTTTGGAAGCAATTTTGATGAACGATGTAGTCGTCAAGAGAGAGGACGATGTCCCTAAAATAATAGAAACCGTAGTCCATCCCTCTACAGGCGACGACGTCGATCAACAATATGTATGCGTGACTCTGGAGGTCAAGCTGACTCCGGAGTACCCGGATGAGAGTCCGGAGGTGACCCTTAGGAATCCTAGAGGCTTGGATGACCAAACAGTTGCCACTATTAATTCACAAATAAGGAAAAAGTTGAAGGAAAGTAAGGGACAGTCAGTCGTTTTTGAGCTTATTGATGTAAGTAAATTATACAATTTTTTAACTAACGTATTTTGAAAAGAATGTATTATTTTCAATATTATATAATGTACCCTTACATGGGCCCACCCTACATACTTTACCTATATTGTATATGTAGTAAGTTCCTACATAGATAAAGCTTCAGGAAGGCACTGATAATCTAAACATTTAAAAAAATTATACAATAGGGACCCCTTTTTAATTTGAAATGCATGGATACAAAATAGTGCCTGCAACTGCATATAATAACATATTAGGTAATCAATAGTTTTATCAATGTCAACAAAATGTTTTTTCAACTGTTAATATTAAGTTATTCAGTGCCAGGAGGCAATCTCGTGCATCTCAACAATTATATATATGCATTCTTTTAAAATCATAGCGTTAAATGTGTCTCTCTCAAACTCAACATATGTCATTGGAAAACTCAAGGCCAGTGGCTTTAAATTGTCACCTGAACAAAGTACCTTTTATATTCATTATAGTTCATAACAAAACCTATTGTTAGGAGATGGTATTCTAACTTTGCCACATGTCAGGGCCCGATTAAGTTACTGTGGGGCCCGTAACAAATGTGAAATTGTGGCCCACAAATTTAAAAAGATTAAAAAGTTGTTCATTTTGACGGGCTGATTCACCCTTTGGAGGGAATATCTGTGGTAAATTTATATGCAGAAATCATCATCATCATTACATCTGCTAAAAGTCCCACTGCTGGACAAGGGCCTCACTTAAGGATTCTTCGGTCCATGGGAGGATATTGCCATACTCACCATGCTTGATAGGCAAGTTGGCAAGCGCAGTTCTTAGCTTCTTATGCTTCTGATACTGCTGTCCATCAGAAGCATTTTGAAGCTGAGGATGGATAGTAATTTATTGCATCTAGGAAGGGAATGAAGATATTGGGATACTACTCACTCGGATGAAGGGGAGAAAGCAAGTACCAGCTTGGGAGGCTGGGCGCACATACCCGATGCCATACCTACAATCACTGGACAGGCAGTTGAGGGTGACACCCCTGACTTTAAGGGGTTAAAGATGATACCCCTGACCTAATACAGATATAACATTGTCTAATATAGCCAAAGATTCACTTTGAAAATAACTACGTATTAGTAATAAAATATATGTAATACTAGCTTTCGCCCGCGGCTCCGCCCGCGTCAATGTCGGTCCCTTGGGAATAGTACCTTTTCCTGGGATAAAAGGTAGCCTATGTCCTTCTCCGTACTCCAGAGAACTTGTATGCAAAATTTCATGATAATCGGTTTAGTAGTTATGGCGTGAAAGCGTAACAAACAAACAAACTCACTTTCGCATTTATAATATTAGTTAGGATTAGTATTTAACTTATAGATAACTGACCGAGCGAGCTAAGCGTCTCAGTTTCCACTGGCCCAAAATTCTTTTGTCCGTCTGTCTGTCTGTCTGTCTGTCTGTTCTCGCCTACAGGTCGCATTTCTCAACCGATTCTCATGAAATTTTGTGAGCAGGTTCGGTAAATATATAGAATTTTTTTGTCGTGCCAGTTTTTCGAAATTTTAAAAAATTACGGATATATGGGGGTCCGTAACTTAAAAAAACTCATAGCACAGCTATTTGGAAAAAAAAACAAAAATGTCATTAGACTTTTTTGTTATTCTCATTAAGACGCAACTTTTTTGTCTGAACAACTTTTTTATACGATAAACTTGAACGTGTTTATAGTCGGCAATTTGCCCAAAAGTTGTCTGAAATCGATTTTCTGTATATTTATGAAAGAAGTTGAAGTACGTGAAGGGGAAGAGGGAGTGAAATTGAACAACTTTCCCTAAGGAACAAAAATCTAAATATGAAAAATATTTTTTGGCTTAAAGCATGATACTGCGTATTACTTTTATAATTGAAAACACTGAATAAACTTAGAATCCTGAAATAAAAATTAAAAATAAATAAAAAAGATTTACATGCTATCCTGTGACTTGAACCCAGGGCTTATAGATGCCGTCCACTTCTTAACGTAAAGTTCGCATGTTTATCTGACATAATGGTTGAAAATTAGCGTCCTATTAAAATTTTTACCAATTGGTAACATAACAACTATGAAACCGGGTACTTAAACTTTGCCTCCCATTCTCCCATGCCCAGTTCGCTATTCCGATATTTCCGATCTTGAAGAGGATCACTCCAACTTAGTTCATGTGTACAAAAGCATACTAAACATGGTGCTCAAAGGCCGTGTTTCCATACAAGAGTAGTCCCCTGATTCCGCACCGGATAGTTCCAATAGAGTAATGATTTTTAACTAATAAAATCCGTATGTTAAAATTTTTTCATAATTGAATTAGGTATTTAAAGAGATATGAACCTTCAAAAACATGAAAAACATCAAGAAAACAAATTTGAGCAATTATATAAGAAAAAGAAACGCAGAAACACAGCCATAGCTTATTTTAAATTTTTAATGTAAAAAGAAATTAAATCGGTTAAGTTTTGGAAAAGAAATCAGAGGACTACGAAGCGTTAATTTTGTGTACTTTTTATAGGTATTTTCCGGCCGAGCTGCAGTTATCTCTATCGCACTCTGCGGGGTTTGTTTGGGCACGGCGCGACAACAATAGATATTATAAATATCTATTTTTCAATTCTCTCGAGCTTAGTGTTTCCTCTTAAAAAAAGGGTCTGGTCGGGTCTTCTGGTAAGGGAATGTAGGTTTAAATTTCCGTTTCCTCTGGTACCTAATTAAGAGCAGCAGGGATTGGGAAATAGTAACTGAAGGAAATCATCCTTTAGTCAATTAGCATATCAGTAACAGATATATTACTGAAGGGCAAATGTGGATGTTGATTGTAAGGGCTCGCGAGGTCTACTGTTCTCGCAGAACCACTAGTCTATAAGTACCAATGGCTTTTTATTGAGAGCTTAACAGTTATAATATATAATAACTTTTCCCTTTAATTAGTTCCTTCGGGAACAATTCCTCTTTATGGGGTTTAAAATATCTCGATACGAACTTACATCTTATTTGATTCAGTGTTTGAAGCTTGAGCAGTAAGAGACAGACAAAGTAACTTTTGTATTTATATTATTACTAGCTTTATCCCGTGGCTCCGCCCGCGTCAATGTCGATCCTTCGGGAACAGTACTTTTTCCCGGGATAAAAGCCTATGTCCTTCTCCGTACTCCAGAGAACTTGTATGCAAAATTTCATCATGATCGGTCCAGTAGTAACGGCGTGAAAGCGTAACAAACAAACTCACTTTCGCATTTATAATATTAGTAAAGTAAGGATTATGGATATATTTTTAGCGCAGAGTCCCCAAAAGTATGAGACCTGTAACATTTGCTATTCCTACTATGGCTGATCCAGCACTGCCACAGAACACTACTACGCAGAAACTTGCAGTTTTAATTTATTTAAAACTGTTTTTTAATATTTTTTGTCTGTGTATAGAAAATTGCATTATCTAGGTACTGCTTATAACAGCAACTAGTTGTAAAATTCATTGCAATCATAAACAGTCAATTTCAATATTCTATGAAAAGATATAAAAAAATCGGGTGGGGCTGTGTCAGTTCACACAGCCATTGGTTTAAACGTGAAACTTCTCAAGTAGCTTTTAGTGTTAAAGATTAAAAGAAAACCAGATGGCGCAATGCAAACTCAAGGTCTTGGCACTTGGCAGCAAGCTGACTATATATGCTAAATAATGTCACTAAAATCATGTTTCTGCGATGAATAGTTTTGTAGTTGTTAATATCAGAAATATAGACCATATTGTTACGGTTCGGTTTTCTAACATGGCACCCCATGTATAATAGACGTTTCACGTCAAAAACTAAATTAAAATCGTACTTTTTAAATTTCAGCTGATACGCGATAACTTGACCGAGAGCAATCTGCCGAGTGGACAATGCGTCATTTGCCTCTATGGCTTCGCGCAGGGCGATGTTTTCATCAAAACACAGTGCTACCACCATTTCCACAGCAACTGCCTGGCCAGTCACCTCATCGCTGGAGAGAAGTACTATCAAGAGGAACTTGACAAGCTGCCAAATTGGCAGCAAATGCAAGCACCACCTTATAAGGTATTTTTTTATGGTATTCCATATTAAGCACCAGAAAAAAATGTAGAAGAGTATCAGTTTTGTTACCTGTGGTGGAATAAATAAAAAAAAGTGCTCAAGTGCGAGCTCCTTGGTGCAGTGGTTAACACGCCAAGCTGCGGCACTAGGGGTTCCCGGGTTCGATCCCCGGTCAGGTCAAAATGAAAAATGATCTTTTTCAGATTTACTGGGTCTTGGATATTTATATATTTAAGTATCTATTATAAATTTATTGCATCGTTGAGTTCGTATCCTACGACTTACTGTGGGGCTAGCTCAATTTGTGTGATATGTCCCTATAAAAAGTATAAAAAGAAGAAAAAACGAGTTGGTCTCATCCATGACGGATTCAGGCATAGCTTTGTGATATCATTACATAGTATAATATGAAGTTGCCTCTGCCGTCTGTTTGCTTAGATCTTTTAAACTACTCAGCGGGCCTTACGCAGTATTCAACAATAGCTAGAGTGATTCAAGAGGGAAGTTTATATGTATAATTTACTGCCCCATGCTGTATAACAATCGTAAAGCGGTATAAAATACATATATCTTCCAAATTTCAACAGTTCTAATAGTTTCGGAATAAAGTGACTGTGACATGCGGATGGACAGACAGACGGACATGAATTATGACGAATCTATAAAGTTTTCGTTTTTTTAAATTTGGTTATGGAACCCTATACATGTCTGTTGGATTTTAAAATAATTTTGATATTAAACTTTGAATTGATACTAGCATTACATTTCTTATTGCTTTTGAAGTTTTTTTTAATTAACTAAAGGAAATTGAAATTTTCAGGATATTTTTATAATTCAGTTATTTATAAATTTCATAAAAATAGCTTAGTAGTTTGTTTGAAGGTAATTTCTTGTCTGAAAGATTATCAATTATTTTGATGTTTGCAAATTGGTATAAGTACCATAATTTAAATACAACAGACTTCTAAATGTGTCTAATATATGTGTTAATATTACAAAAATCATAGTAAATATATAAACATCATATACATATATTAATCATCATAATAACATTTCCATGTTTCTCAATTTGTAGCAAACGTGTCCAGTCTGCCGCTGCCCGGTGTCTTGTGATGTGGAAGCCTTGAAGAGAGCACCACTACCAGTTGATTCCATCTCTGCTCCTCCATTCTCTTTAACTGCTGAGTTGAAGGTTGGTTGAAGATTTTAAATGATTACCCAAAATAATTGTCTTCTATAAAATCAATTATCCCCAAGAAGCCTCAAAATTCAAAATAGAGAAATGGAGAATCCATTACCCTCGAACACCTACTCTTTTTCGCCTGCAAAGAAACTACCACTGGATGGTGAACTTTCCGGGCCAGTCTGGAAGTTGCCAAATAGACTTCGGGCTCATCATTTCGAGTAGGTATCACGGTCAATCGACCATGCACACCCTGGTGTCTTCGGAACCGCCTCTTGGCTTCTGACGTGGTGCCTTTAACGACTACCAGATGGCAGCCGGGACCACCGGCTTAACGTGCCTTCCGAATCAGACAATCAGGTGATTCAAGCCTGCAATGTCCTAACCAAACTGGAAACAACTAAACAAAGTATGCTTCCGGTAGGAATCGAACCCACGACCCCCGAGTCAACAGGCAAACGCCTTAACCACTGGAACACGGAGGGTGTTACTTCGGGCTGGTGTTGGAAGATGCCGAGATAACTAGGTTAGAGGGGTTTCTCTAGCAACAATGTTTTAGCTGCGGCGTTATTCAGACAATCACACATCTAATGAATTGCCCCAGCGGTCCTACTTCATAAAGAGCTTGATTGAGGCAGTACTTTGGTGACTACAAGTCGTCAAATTTTTGTCTAACTTAATATAAGAATTATTATATACTAGCTTTAGCCCGCGGCTCCGCCCGCGTCTATGTCGAACCCTCGGAAATAGTACTTTTTCCCAGGAATAGCCCATAGGCTATCTCATATCCTTCCCAAGGACATATCCTTCTCCGTACTCCAGAGAACTTGTATGCAAAATTTCATGATGATCGGTTCAGTGGTTACAGCGTGAAAGCGTTACAAACAACCAAACAAAACCACTTTCGCATTTATAATATTAGGAAGAATGTCTATTTGTAAAAAAGAAGAATTATCGATATGAACAAAATTGTATTTAATTTATATTACTTAATTTTTCTATAATACTTAATTTAATATCTAATAATACTTAATTTCTTCATCATCCGCTGGTATACTTCGGAGCCAAGGTTTGGTATTATGTCAGCATCGGCGAAAGCTTTTTTGCGTCTGTCTAATGCCAACTCTCCTTGGGTAGCTACAGAACCACAAACAAATACCTGTGTAAAGTAGTACTTCGTGAGGAACTATGTTGCCTTTTTGTTTTTCTCCTGAAACGATTCCGTAAATCTGAAAAAAAAATATCTTATTTTTGTCTCCTACAGGCACTGCAAATGAAAATGGCGGCTCTACTAGCGCACCAGGTGGCCAAGGGTGGCGTGGTCGGAATGGGTGATACGGGACCACCGCCGCTAACCATCACGTCTCCTGAAGATAATGAAGACGTGAGTATAACTTCATAATATTAATATCTACATAAGGGCCAGCATAATATAAGCTAAACAAAGCTTATAAACATCTGAGAGACCTCTCCAACCCGTCTGGCCAGCGTGGAGAGTGTAGGCCAAGTCCTCTGTCTGCTCTGGCCAAGTATGGCTCTAGTAGTACAGAGAGGGTTGTGCTCCTGTAGTGGAGACTAAAAAGACCTGATGATTATGATGATGAATATCTCTGCCTTTGATCGAACTAGACTTGTACAGCCACAATCACTAACATATATACACATTTGTTCTTAAGTCAATGTGATAAGGTCTAAAATGGAAGCATATTAATGCTTCCATTTTAGACATATTAATGTTTACCCACTGGTTCTTAAGTCAATGTGATAAGGTCTAAAATGGATTGGACGTACATCGTCGTAGTTATATATTAATGCTTGCTACTATACTATCAAACCGGGCTCGACATATACCACCTGTTTTCCAATATAATTTCACGATTTTCTATTGGGTCGATTCCTCAAAAATGTGTGGTCCAGAAGAAGAAACATGATTGATGCTGGCTTGCAGATGCTGCTTTCGGATTATCATTCATATATACAAACTTCTTTAGGTGCGTAAGTAACAGAGGGATATGGATAAGGACATATGGATATAGAGGGTTATGTCCAGTATGGTAATTAACCCTTGTGAGCACGACGTCTAAAACACAAATTGATAGCTCCGTGGCGCATTGGTCAACACGCCAGCCTGCGACACAAGGGTGCCCGGGTTCGATCCCCGGTCAGGTCAAGATGGAAAATGATCTTTTTCAGATTGGCCTAGGTCTTGGATGTTTATCTATGTATTTGTTATAAAATATAGAATCGTTGAGTTAGTATCCCATAACACAAGTCTCGAACTTACTTTGGGGCTAGCTCAATCTGTGTGATTTGTCCGTATATAATTTACAAAATGTAGCAAAATTTCTGAATCCCATAATACCTGAAACGTATAATGTTTGAAATGCAAAATGCCTTAGCAGCTAAATTCCAAAATTGTATAATGCTTGAATAGCAAAATACCAGAATAATTAGACGAAACATGTCCCAATAAAGTTTGAAGATTTCACTTTTTAGGATTTTCTAAAATATGTAATTACTTACTGTTTTTGGATCACCTTAGGAGGCAACAAACGGATCGACGAGCACCGCTCCAGAGCCAACGAAGAACGAGCCGGTTGCGCGCCAAAATGGCAACAACTCCAATGACAACTCTACTCCCGGCTCTCCCCAAGCTCGCCCTGCCTACCGCGGGCCCTACAGGTAAATATTACTTAAAATAAGAGGCATAGAGTCTAAAATCCTGAAGCTATCAAAGATAACATTAACCAGCAGGCATACTCGGTGACTTTTACACATTGCGGCTTTCGCATGATTGAATTTTTAGGGTTCCGTACCCAAAGGGTAAAAACAGAACCCTATTTATTTCGCTCCGCTGTCCGTCTGTCTGTCTGTCTGTCAGTCACCAGGCTGTATCTCATGAACGGTGTTAGCTAGACAGTTGAAATTTTCACAGATGATGTATTACTGTTGTCGCTATAACAACAAATACTAAAAAATAGAATAAAATAAATATTTAAGGGGGCTCCCATACAACAAATGTGTATTGTTTTTGCTCGATATTAATAACGGCAACAGGTAGACACTTGAAATATTCACAGAATTTTTAGTAATATATTCACTTTAAAAATAAAAATAAAATTAATATTAAAGGGGGGCTCCCGTACAACACACATGATTTTTTGCCGTTTTTATACATAACGGTACGGGACCCATCGTGCGCGAGTCCGACTCGCACTTGGCCGGTTTTTTATTTAAGATAGTAATGGATGCTGAAGTGACCAACAACCTTGTACACCGAAGTTGTCAAATGTTAGCAAGTAACACTGCTGGCCAGTCTTCGCCGAAATTTCAATAAAATTCCTGTCAACTATTGGTTAGGCACGTATACAACGTGATTTTGAACCCCCTAGCTATATTAAAATCTGGGAATCAGAATCCCTAATGGAACACAGAATTGCAAGAAAAAAAGGTAATAAGCGAAAGAAAAAATTGGACCTTCCATAGAAACTCGTCCAGCTGAACGGCAAGCCTTTTTTCTTTCAATTTTATAATTCATTAGGGCTTCTGATTCTGAGATTCCAATATAGCTAGGAGGTTCAAAATCATGTTGTATACAGGTAAATCGATATTAGTAATTTGCGCATGTCTGGTTGGTGAATAAGCTTTATTTTAAAATAACGTTGGCATATTATATAGGCTTCATGCTTTTGATTGGTATGTCATTTGTATATTAACTGGACTTATCATATTTTGGCCTGATTTTTTTAGACGGGTTGTTTAAAACTTCAATTATAATACTTACAATTTATTTATTCACTCTTCCCGCGCAAATCGTAAAAGCCGATCGAGAGATTGGGCTAAAATCTGCGTAATCATGTCAATAGGCGATGCGGCTAGCAATCACTATTTGATTCAGATTTCCTTCTACACGCCCTCCAACATGCTAAATTTGGCCATAGGGTCTTATAGACCTAGGCTCTGTCTACCCCGCAAGGGTAAAAGACGTAATACTATGTATGTATGTATATTTTATTACCATATTTAATTTAATATAAAGTACTTTACATCCATTAACCAGGTCGGTGAAGGTCGTTATATACTCGGATCCTTATATATATTTTTTTTTACTATCTATTTATGTCCCACTGCTGGGCAAAAGCCTCCCCTTTATTTTTCCACTTTGCTCTATCTCTTGCCATCTATCTCCAAGTTTTATCGAAAACAGTCAAGTCGTCTGCCCATCTTGTTTTTGGTTTGCCTCTTGACCGTTTCCCATCAGTAGGTACCCTTATATATTGGTTTTGTAAAAATAACACTAGAATTTAGTTGAATCTATGTGATTGTGTGCAGGGGCTTCAACCGGCGCGGCAAGCCGGGGCGGCGCAGTCGCGGCGGCGCCGCGGCCGCTCCACGGTGACCCGCCCCGCCCCCGCCCGCGAAACCCCCGCCACCCCCCGCCGCCTAGCCCCACACTACCAACCTCTATGCCTTCCTAATTCGACCACCCCGAATGTTGTCTGTTGTGTTCCAAATTCAAATGTCTAAGGCTGACGCGCGTGTTTATTCTGTGGTATTACGTAAAGCCCCTAACTACAACCTCTATGTTGAATTAAGTGTTCGGCAATCCCGAAAATTGTCTATTGTATTCCAATTTCGAATAACTAAGGCTGATGACACGCGTGAATGTGTTGTGTTCCGTAAAGACACTATACACGATGCAATTGGCAGACTCGATAGATCGGGAAAGATCTACATGCTAGGAAAATTAAGAGCTTATCGGTCTGTTAATAAGGTTCATCAAGATCTGCAAGTTGTATCGTGTGTGGGGTCATATATTCGCAAATACACAATGATATTCGTATTCCAAGCTCGAATAACTAAAGCTGATAAAACCAGTAACTATTTTGACATATTGCATGTTGCAGAGCATCCAGCAACTTTAGTATTTTCTCACAAATTAGTACGACAGATTTGGCTTCGTTTGACGTCACACTGGCCCCCAAAGATACCACGTGCTACGTTGTATTGCTTAAACCTTACGCACACAAAAAGACGTAGGAATGGAACAGATATGCTGGTAGAATGGTGTGTTAAAATTGAATTATTGAATCTTCGACACTCGAAAATATGCCGACAAATCGTCTGCATGGAAAAGCAACTTATATCAGCTCAGTCCGACGGTGGCTTGCTTCTGTCGGTATGAATAACGTGCCGGAGAGAAATTCTCTTTTCTCATGAATTCCTCCTCACGGAAATATGCGGGAAATTTCCAATAATTCTCGAGAATTTCTTAATAATTCCCGCACTTCAGAGAAAGAAGAAGAAATTCTCGGGAAAAATACTCGAATCGTTCTCACTGTTCTCGAAAATTTCAAGCAAGGCACAACACTAGTCGGTATATGTTAAATTAAAGAACAGTGAAGACCACAGATCTGTATATAAGGCTAGATGCGTTTCTGTGTTTGATTTGTATGGGAACGAAGTGTGCCATATTTTGTTTGTTTCTTTTACGTAATAAAACACCAAGGAAAGGTATTCGTTATTAAACTTTCGCGCTTTAAACACAATTATTTAAATAAATGGGGCTTAGCTCGAACTTTTTTATTATTTGTTTCCGTTGACGTTTTGATGCGGTTCGTGCTAAGTCCCGTTGATACCCACAACCAATGAAAGGTATTCTCGCTCTTTTCCTCGGCTCATGTTGAGTTTTGGCAATGGATAACGGTTTATTTATGCATTTGAACGCATTAATTTATCTAGCGTTCTTACGTCTTGTTACAGTACTACCTCTATTATAAGTTGCATCGGCTTTTTTGGCGGCACATAATAGCAAAACCTACCGCCGAATAAAGCCGAGTGAAAATATTTGTGAAATAACGAACTTAAAACTACTACATAAGATTCAAAAACAACAGGTCTCGTGCTGTCTCGCTCATAATACTTGTACTGCGCGGCGCTGCAGCGAACTCCAGACATGGCGCATACGCATCAGCCAACAGCGAACGGATATTTTCCGCCATGCAAAAATTTGATTTCTGCGCAGGTACATCGGTGTAACCTATAAAAGTAGTAGTACTGTAACTTACTCTGATATATAGACCTAGGCTCTTTCTACCCCGCAAGGGAAAAAGACGTGATATTATGTATATATGTAGTACTGTACCGAAGATAACAGAAAGAGGAGCGCTCAAAGTGAGAGAAATACTCAAATTCGATACGTTCTTGACAGGTAACAAGCATTATCTAGCCTTTATACAAATCTGTGATGAAGGCTCAATGATCTACTTTTAATAAGTATGGGTGCGAAAATGTGCCATAAGGTAAACGTAATACAGGGACCTTTCCAACTTTTATGTCCGATTATTTGTGGACTATACCTATATTTTGAGACTGACGTATCCTAGCCGTTTTTATATATTTTTCACAATATTAGACTTATCGCCATATAGTCTAACCAAATCGTTTGTTAGTAAAATCCTATGTCACCAATTCATGTACCCCCGTTGGGGATCAGACACACTTTTCAGAAATTGAATTTAAAATTTGGTTCTGTCTAGCCCGCAACGGAAAAAGACGTGATAGTATGTATGTTTGTATCTACTGCATAAAGGTATTGTATCTTTAAATGCGATAAAAAATAAGGAAAAGCGAGGTAGAAAAATCGGTTTAGCGAACCGATTTTTCTGAGAGAAAAAGAGGGTACTTACCAAATGGTTACTTAAATCTGTTGTGGTATTTTTTTATTTTATTTTTATTAAAGAGATTTACAATGTTTCTTTTCTTTCATGTAAAATTCTAAGCAAAACAAACAAAAAAAGAAAAGTATAAACACAAAAAATAAATAAAAAAATATATTTCATAGAAAATATTATAAATCCTACAGTCGTTTATTTAACAAAATTTAGGTTGTGCATCTGTTGTGTATACGTTGTTATTCTTATATTAATATTAGTAATTTATTATATTGACACATTTTAGCTCGATATTCTTCTGATGTGTATTTTATTCTACCTCTTAAGATACATCGTGATTTCGAACCTCAATGCTATAGGTACTGAAATCTAGGTCCCTAATGGAATACAGAATTGCGGGAAAATAAGTAAAACAAAAAAAGATTGGACTTCCCATAGAAATTCTGATCCTGAAGGAAGGCCTATTTCTTTTTAGATTTTTTTTACCTTTTTAGGGCGAAGTAAATTTTTTTTTTAATAAATTGGTTGTCAATTCTGTTGTGTGGTTTTAAATGTTTGGTAGCGCATAATTCCGTTATTTATGAATCCTTTTTTTATGATTGAAAAAGTATGCTTTCAAATTGATCCCATATACATTTCAACGAAATCGGTTCAGTAGTTTGCTTCGGTGTCGGTGGAGTCAGTTTTTTATATGAAAGAGTATTTCTTGCAGCTTGGTTTTTTTACGAGGGATTGTGATTCCGAGCAAGCTCAGAGGTTCAAAATCACACGGTATAAACAATCAAAGTCCAAATGTCCATATCTTAAAATTAAACGAAAAAAATACATTTAATAAGGCTAAGGCGATTAGTCTTGTCCCGAGATGGCGGAACTCACGAAAGCAGCCGTCAAAATCAACCAATCATACAAATAATGATTAAACATGATTGGTGGATTTTGACAGCTGTCAAAAATACAATCGTCACAGTGCGCAATCTGAAAATAAAATGAAATGAACATTTTTATTCAAATTTAGATATCATGGATCTCTTTTTGAACGTCTTATTATAATTTTTAAATATACTGGGGGAACAAAAGCCGTCATTGAATCCCTTAGAGAAATTAGAACAGATATCGCGATTCCTTTTGAAGCCTTATTAGAGGATTTTCGGCAAGACCGTCAATCGGGTTTCATACTACACCTCCTTTAGCTTTCTTTGCCGTGGTGGACTTCTCACGAACCCTATCTACGTGGTCGTGATCAGTGTGGAACTAAAAGTCCCGTCAAGGCAAGACTACATACTGCTTTAATCTTTTCTATCCTTTCCCATAGCGGTACAGGCCCGTCTTAACCATATTGAGCGCCCGGTGCGAAAACCTTGCTGGCGCCCTTTATCTGCCAATGTTTAACGGAGGTGGGTGGGGTCAACTGGAAACCAAGCCGCCCATCTATGCGGCGCCCCTATCGCACGACTATCGTCTTCTGAACTCTGTAGCGCAGAGGAGTGGGGTATTTTCAGCGGGAAGAGTGTACATTTTTAACCGTTACGGCCCTTATGACGGACACCCCCCGGGTTAAGACGGACCTGTCATGCCTTGTTTTCTACCATTGCAATGCCACACTCCTAGCAGGACAGGACATATATACGTATAAGAGAAAGTTGTAAAGGTTTCGCTTTGACATATATAGGTCTTGGATTTTGATTGGAGTGCGGCACCGCAATGGTAAAAACCAAGGCATTACGTGCACAAAAACGATTGTTCCCCTAAAAATTAACTACTTATGTCGTAAAATTCAGCAAATCTGTTCCATTTTACCTTCAGTAGTTCTTTAACCCACCAAGTGTTCTGTACTCTGCCAATGGACAGACTAAAAATGTGGTCTACCTCGGTGGAAACGTCAAACTTAAGCATCAAAGTTCCAAATTTGACCACCGGTACAGAAAACTAGGTAGCGCTGCCAGAACATAAACAGACAGCATTCAACAACCCACGTTTTATTAGACCTCGGCCAATTTGTTTGTAAACATTCAACACTCCCTAAACCCCAGGTATAATTGAAATGTAATTGTGTTATATCGATTCTCTCATACCGGATACTTTGTAATTTTTTGCTTATTTGTGTCTCAATAGCGGATTCGGTTTCTCTGTCATTCGCAAACTTTCGTATTGCCGTCTCGCTTACTCGCTTGATTTGTGGTTACCATTTGACTCTAAATTATAGGCAAACATCAGAGAACATAGAAAAATGTAAATATTCGCTATTGACATGTTACATTGCATCAAAGGCCGTATTGAAACCTACTATAACGGTGTATTGTATGTATCCAACCAAATTGAGAAGGGCGGAGATTTTATGTCACATTTTTAAAAAATGTGCTTCTTAATTTAGTTGTATTCCAACTATAGCACTGTTATAGTAGGTCACTTAGTTCAGATCCTGCCTGAGAAGCAGAGTGTGGAAAGTACGCGGTTGACAGGTAATACGGTTAGAATAGACCTCAAAAGATGAAACGGTTGCTCAACGAGCATTATTAATTCTTAAAACTGATATAGCTTAGCGACTTAACTTATCGATGTCGATAATCGATGATCGATGGGTAAGAAAAGTTTTTGAATGGCGACCATAATAATCACGCGTGGAACATCCACTTGCTAGCTAATTTAAGAACTAAACACCTTAAAAAACGCTAGCTGGATAAAAGGATCATGGAGCGCCATCCTCCTGTGAACTAGTTCGCCACCACGTAACTCCCCACTTCCCCTCGCTAACCTCAGGTTGGATCTGAAACTGAGAGTACAGTAGTGCCACTTCTATAAGTCGCATGGGCGTTGTTCGGCGGCGCAGAATAATACAACCTACCGCCGAACCAAGCCGAATGAAAATATCAGTGAAATAACGAACTTATGGCTACTACATAAGATTTGAAATGCAAAAACAACAGATTCGTACGGTGCGGTGCCGCAGCGAACTCCAAACATGGCGCGAACACATCAGCCAATTAGCGGACGAATTGATTTCTGCGCAGGAACATGGTTGTTACTTATAAAAGTGGTACATACAACGTTTTGTATATATTTTTTTTACAAAATTTGCAATGATGACGTCCGTGTTATATTTTGGAACATCTAGCGTAAATGAAAAAGAAAACATTTAAAAAAAAAAAGTATATGTTTATTGTTTGTATGAGATGATCAACATACATTTTTGGTTCAGTGTCAAAAATATACCCCCATAATTGTTAATTTTAAAACTGTTTGTAACAAACGCCGTATTTATCAACGTTTTTCCTGTATTATTATAGGTACCTTTTCCTTAACTATGTTTTCCTTAACTATGTTTTCCTTAACTTTCATTAACGATCAGTTTACGGTGAGGCGGCACAAAATACATAATAATAATAGTCGTTCAATGTATGTACTCTTAGCGTAAGGCACGTTACTGTGACGAATCCTAGTCATCAAACCTTATGACAGATCCGCAAAGCTTTCTATACTGACGAACGGACCCTTTTTTTTTAAAAGCTTTTATTCGTTTTGTTTCGTGATGACCGCTTCCCGATCTGACCACTTCTTGACATGACCACTTCCCGATGGGACCGCTTCCTGATGTGACCACCTTTCGATAGGGCTACCTCCCGTCCGTTCTAACTTGTGATGTATGTAACTTGTTCGGGTTAAATCTTGCATTTCCATTTTGTAGCAGATATTTTTGCACCGATTGAGCTGAAATGTTGTTAGTTTGGATGACAATGCATGGTAAGCTGTATGACGTCATTCTAAATCCAACATGACGTAACACCCAAGATGGCGGAATAGCTATTTTGATGCACTTCAATAATGGATATTAAATTAAAGGGCTCGCTGAAAAGAACTCGAAACATAAAGTGATGTACGTAAAAGCTTGTTTTTAAAAAGTCTTTTACTTTTTACTTCTTAACTTTTAAGTTAAAAACCTAATCACACTTGACTGAATTCAGTCACTTGAGGAAAGGACGCCGCAGTATGTTAGATATGATTATATTTAGGGCTTTTTGATATTATATAGACCTTAAGCGGATGCCGCGCGAACGAAAAACGTCGCTACTGCGCAAGCCATTAGGCTGCGCAGAACCATTAGGCGATTATGAAGAAAGAAGAAGTCTTATTATTATCATATTTATATGGTCATATATCATAGGTCCTTTCATCCCAAATAAAGTACATTCCCGAGGAATCGACATTCACGCGAGCGGAGCCGGGAACTAAAGCTAGTAACACATAAACCTAACATTTCCAATATCATTTGATTGAAATATAAAAAACCCGTTGTCAATTTAGCTACCAGTATTGAAAACTTTGCGGATCTTCATACAATCGCATAAATTAGTACCTATGTGTCAAATGTGTGTGACCTTTGGTCAACTTATTGATATTAAAGCATACTTCACTACTTAGGGATAAGTTATACCAGTGTAGTAGAAAATATTCTGGTATCTGCTGGATACATTTCATAGTAAAGTTTCTATGTTGTAAGATTTTAGGGCGTACGCTGCATCACGCGGGCGCCTGACGCGGGTCACCCGCTCGTGGCTATGTTTTGGAAAATATGACGTATTTACAACAGTGAGGCGCACGCTGCGGATACTCGAAACGGCCGGCTGCGAGCACATTTTTTCAACCTACTTCAAAAAAAAAGGAATGGGTTATCAATTCTTTTTTAAATATTTGTTACCTCGTAACTCCATCATTTATTAACCAATTTGAAAAATTAGGTATGCTTTCAAATTGGTCCATCAAAATCGGTTACTTTGCTTGAAACCTTTTTTGTTAATATGATATATTATTAGAAATTAGATTTAGGTCTATTGATGTCACTAAACAATTATACTTTTGGAATACAAGGGGAAATAAGAATGACCTTATGCGGATGGCGCGCTCGCGACATACACCCGCGACGGATCACCCGCGGCAGGCGCCCGCGTAACGCAGAGACGGCCTAACTCTTCATTGATTTACAATATTCGTAGAAAAGAATTTGTCGTTTAATAATAGCGCTTAGAAATCAACTTTAACGGTGTACTTTACAGTTCGGAGGCTATTTTTTAAGGTAATTTCTTTTACATCCCTTCCGAATCAGTTTGGATCAGTTAATGTATCAATTTGAGAGATATGCCTGAAAATGTGTATTTGAAAGAAAATATCCTGTTTTCTTTAGATCTCTGTGGAAATGGCAACTTTGGTATATTACAATAAGTTGACCGAACACTTCTATAGTAATTAAATACATGTATGTTGTAGTAACGTTTTATTTCTTATACATTTTAATATTGCACTTTTCTTAATATTGTCATATTTTGGTCTCTTATCTATATAGTTCTTGGATCTCCTTTTTAATATGATGTCGTTATGTATTTTAATAAGGATTAAAAATGTATGAATTAGTAGTTATGAACTACTTTTAAAACTATTTTAGCAGCAAGCTTATTTAATTGTTTTATGATAATTTTTTCGTTAAATATACATTCTATTTTAATTTTGAAGTGTGATTATTTAATTTAATAGCGACAACTATGTGAAACAAAATATATGAAAAATATTTGTGGGAAAAGTAGTAAGAGAACGGATGTATTTTATTTTTTATTGTATTAAATAAATGTTTCTAACAGACCGTATGACAAAAATTATACAAGTGTCGTAGCAAAATTCTAAGAACTAGTAAAATTAAAAGCTATAATAATTATACTGTTACTGTCCTGTCTGTCACACTACGTCTAAGTAACAGTACTTACTTAGGTCGTGGTTAAATTATTTAACCACGACTAAGTATGAGAGTGTCAGTCATTCAAAGTCATAAAGGTCACAAGCACATATTTACAGATTTGTACTCTTTATGTCACGCAATTATTTTCAACGATTTTTTTTTCATGATCTTTTGTTTGTGTTCACATTGGGCAAGTGAATTTGTTTACAAGGTCACTGGATTGCAGTTTAAATTAGATTTGTTCGCCTTTCCTTCATTACCGTAAGTTTCGCAGTATTAATTATGGGTTTTATATATAGCCAAGACGCAACAGATCATCGCGCGTATACGTATAGTATACTAATTATCTTTACATCTTAACTCGTTCATACTGAACCAGACACAAAAGAAATATCAATAGAATTACGTCTACAGGCGGGCAGTGTCAGCGAAAGTGTTAAGCTTTGTGTTAAATTTTCATAACCGTTATTTACAATTAAATGTGATGTGTTACATAAAGCTAATCGATATGACATTATTTTATGCTTATTTATGCCAATTGCCATTAATGACCCATCTACTTGCCTTGTGTGAACATCTTTTATTATTATCAAAAGCATATCATCGATCAGAATCTCATACTCGTACTAATATTAAATTCATTAAAAATTCGTCTATTTAATGCTTTTTGCAGTTGTTTGATACGTACTAAACAAAAAGTAATAAAAATAGCCAAATACTTGCCATTTAAAAATAAATATTTTAGATTTTATATATGTGTACTTACATTCCTTCATGAATTAACTTTGTTTGAAACGAATGAAATATGAATTAAATTAATTGAATTGAATGATAATGATAATTTTTTTTATGGTTAAAAACAAGAATGTCCATTAGCCGGTATAATTAATACATTATTTATTTCTCGGGATGTTGTATTGTACAAAGAGTAGGATTATGATAGAAACACGTTACTCTCGTCGATTCAGCCGGAATCTCTAACTAGTTTTTTGATTAAGTGCTTTGATGGAAGCGAAACCACCGTGTCGCCACCCCTAACACTCGCCCCGATGATGATCTTCGTAACAGACTGAAACTAGTCGGCGATTCCGAATGAATCAACATGAGTAAACCGTGTTTCTATAATGAATTCCTCCCGCGTAAGTTTGAATACTTTTAGTGGTATTATGCATTCCAATGAATATTAAAAATCACATAATTACACTAATGGATTCAGCTTTGCAGTCAGGAAATTGTTGTTTAAAACAGATGTGTTTAGTCGTTTAGATGTTATTGCACACTAAGCACGTAATAGAGAACACATACAAATCCAAAGAGATAAAATATATAGGAACTATAGAGAGAGCTATCGGGAAGGTTTCCGTACAATGAAATTAAGCAATAATGACGGTTTTGTCATGAAACTGGAGTAACTTATCATAGCGAGCGAGGCGAGCTGCTGTCGCGAGCGTTGTCTACCTACCTCCGCTATGTTGGCGGTGACAACATTATCTAATAAACACTATGGTGGTTTATTAGATAATGTTGTCACCGCCCCGTGACCTTGACGCGGCCAATCGCAAACTATCTTCGTCTATGAGTGCGTATATTTTTAAATGGGACTGATATTAAATCGTCAGTTGTATGAGAGTTACGCTTCCATAGTTTTTCTAATTCAATGAGAGTTAGTACGCTTTCGTGCTAACTTTTGGCTTTAAATTTTGGTTTCTTGCGTCTCTATATTGTTTATTAAACAGCGTGATTTTGAACCTTTTGAACTATATTAAAATTCTGAATTCAGAATCCCTAGTGGAATACAGAATTGCAAGAAAAATTGGTAATAAACGAAAGAAACAATTTGACCTTCCATAGAAATTCTTCCAGCTGATCGGCGACTTTGTATCCCATACAAATCTATATTTTTTTTCTCGTTTTTCAGCTTTTTTTCTTGCAATTTTATATTTTATTGGCTTCTGATTCCAGGATTTCAATATAGTTCAGAAGTTTAAAATCACGCGGTATATTTAATCTCCTTGATCATTGATCAATCTACCAAAAACCATAGTGAGGTAAAGCGAAAAAAACACTTTCTTTGAGAAACTAGTGATAACGAGTGAGAAACCTGAAACAAACGCTTATTAGAAACATAGAAAACCGTTGGATAGTCTATTTCACTTGCCCTACTTTATAAAAAGAGACGTTTATAGATCGATCGCTATCTGAACAGTATCATAGTTTGGCTTATGATAACGGTTCTATAGAAGCTATACAACATAACAACCAATATTTGTAATAATTTAAAAGCGTTGAGCAATCCGTGACAAAATAAAAATTAGTAAGAACTTCAGTTTAAAATTATGCAGAACTTCGCACAATCAGCGAATCGTTAGAAGTCTCGAGAAACGAGATGTTAAGCGAGAAACTACCGGAAAACATTATGACGTTTTTGTTATATTTTCTAATGATGAAAGGTATTGGTACGCTTGGGAAATCAGAGCAAGATGGAAATTTTTAGAAATCATTTTGTAGTTTCAGTTGCAAATAAGTTTTCAAAATCACACATCATGTAAGTTCTCGTTTATTTTAAAACCCAACAAATGTGTTTTATTTTAAAAGAACAAGTTATCTTCTAACAATATTTCGCGTTTTGTAATAATACAGCAAGTTGCAGTAACCTATGAGTTAATTTATTTGTAATTATGTTGTTCGTTTCTGGCAAATATCTAAAAATATAATTTAAAAGGAAATGTTATAATTTATATACCGTAATATATGTAGGATAATTAATTTATTAATATGTATTTAGACATTGTGGCATGGCAACTTGTTTTCTAAATTAATTAAATTATGAATATTATTAATATACGTATTACAATGAATGTAGTAGATATCTAATTAATTATTATAATCATTAAGAACTGTCTCGACTTTCAACATATTGTACATGGATCATATACAGGGTGTCTTCTTTGAATGCAGGAGCTATAAAAATACCATATTCAAGTTATTGTAACATAATAAATAAATAAATACTCTTGTTTATCACTTTGCGAATAAAAACAAATATGTCGAATAATATTTGCAATCGTTCACCTGCCTGTATATGATAGATATATGATGAAATTCGACATTACATGGTACATTCAAGTTGTATAAACTTATATACTTATTAAATACCAGGTTAATAAACTCTTACCAAAGATAACATTGTTTGATTTTTGTTTGTAGTCATACCTTTTTCAAGAAGTGAAAATTTTATTAAGAGCGTTATGCATTGTTTGAGATCGGAATAAAACCATTGAACTTGCGACGCTTGCCGCTACCGTAAATGACACCTCTGCAATACAGCGTGATTTTGAACCCCCTAGCTATATTGAAATCTGGGAATCAGAATCCCTAATGGAATACAGAATTGCAAGAAAAAAAGGTAAAAACCGAAAAAAAAAATTGTGCCCTTCCATAGAAATTCGTCCAGCTGAACGGCGACTTTGTATGGAAAACCTATTATTTTTTTCGATTTTCAGCTTTTTTTCTTGCAATTCTATATTTCATTAGGGATTCTGATTTCTGATTCCAATATAGCTAGGAGGAGGTTCAAAATCACGTATAAGTAACCAATATTCAAGTTTTCTGTCGGCATGCCTGGAGTGCCGGTTTTTTTTTTATTTTCACTTGTCCCTGTAATGTTTTACATACTGCAGTAAATCTGAAGTCCTCTACAAAAAGGTACTTATAGTGAACGTAGGTATGCTTCTTTACGAGTTACGAATGGAACCCTAAAAACAGTAACTAATGCACATTCGCTATTAAAGTCCTATTGAAATAGATACAACACGCGTCAAACCCAATATCAGTAATAGCGCGTAGAAGTTATGTTCCGATAGTTCTATTTTTGTACAATTAAAGGCACTATGTTTTTAGGGGTCCGTACGTCCGAGTGACAAAACGGAACCCTTAAAGGAACACTTCGTTGTCCGTCTGTCCGAATTTTAAACAGCCAATTTACTCCGAATCTACTGGACCGATTAAGTTGAAATTTAGTACACTTATTTTTATTTGTTTTTTTTGCATATATAATAATAATCGATTATTTCTCACTATATCAAGTATAAACATTTATACAATTCAATCATCATTCACAATTATTGCTTAATTTATTATGAACTAACTTTTGCCTGCGGCTCCGCCCGCGGTAATGTCGATCCCTCGGGAGCTGTAGAATTCCCCGGAATGAAATGCCTATATCCTTCCCTGGGCCTCAAACTACCTCCATACCAAATTTCATCCAATTTGGATCAATTGTTGAAGCGTGGAAAGAAGACAGACAAAGTTACTTTCGTTTATATAATATTAGTATGGATTACAGGCATGTCGGATTAGACAGGGGTCGGATTATCGGGGGTAGAGTTACCATCCATGCCAGGAAGGATGCCTGATGGAGATGCACAAAACGCCTGATTAAAAAAAATGCCTGTCTATTGTAAAAAAAAGAACCGTGACGGGAATTTCTGCGGACTGCACGGTTTTTGTTTTGGATTATTTTGCAAATTGTTTCTAGTGGTGTTTATAATGTGAAGTCGGTGTAATTTGGTATTATAAATGCCCATGTTTATGAAAAACTAGCTGCCCGCCGCGGCTTCGCACGGATAGATATAGGTATTTAATCTATAACCTATGTTTATCAGGGATAATGTAGGATTCTAATGGTGAAATAATTTTACAAATCGGACCAGTAGTTTCGGAGCCTATTCAATGCAAACAATCAAATCTTTTCTCTTTATAATATTAGTGTAGATGTGTGGAATAACTAAAATAAAGTGTCATGGCGCGTCTATAGTGAGATTTACTTAGCGGGCTGGTGTTTGCTCGAGTTGCTGCATCGTATATGATCGGGCCAGTGGATTCGTAAGAGTTGCCGCCAAGGGCTCCGTCGAAATCGGCGGAATAAATTACACCATCATTTCGTTGATAGACAAGCAAGAATAACTCGAAAAATAACTAGACACTGGCTAAAATAAGCTTCTGAATGAACTCTAAGGGCCAAATAGACGAAAAGAAAAAGAAAAGAACCGTCTGCATATTCACTGGACACTGGCTAAAATAAGGTTCTGAATGAACACTGAGGGCCAAATAGAAGAAAAGAAAAGAAAAAAGAACCGTCTGCATATTCACATATAAACGCAGTGCGAGCGCAGGCAGTCAGTTTTAACCGACCGGCCACCGGCCGGGTAGGCAGCCCGCTTGCATGATTAAAGTATTTATTTGAGCTATCGAGACCCGAGAAATTCTGAAATGCCTATTTCAGCTTAGCGCCGGCGCCGGCATGCCTGTCAAATGCAGCGAACGATGATAACCCTATTTGTGTCTACTGGAACTACAGACGTCTACTGCTTAAGGATGTCTTCGTTGTCGGGCTGAGAATTCACCGCCTGCATGACAGTAGCACTGCTGCTACTACTCTGCTGGCTCCACTTCCTCGACTTCATACTGCTATGGTGTCTCGAGGCTCGCCTCTCTAGTTCTCTTGTTATTTCGTTGTTTATTTTGAACCTGGGAAATATTCACTCTTTATTAAGTTAAGAAATAAAATATGGTGAAAAAACTTCAAGCGGACGGGATTTTGAACCTGCGACCTTAAGTCCATGTATGACTTACGCTCTTCCAACTGAGCCACCGCCTGTTCTAACCCTGGCGCCGGAATTCTCCACCATATCCCAGTTCCCTTATACGTATTAAGGCTTACTTCACTAAACACAACTACCCGACTTTTACAAGTGAGGTATTTGATTCAACTCATTTTACAATGAATTTGAAATCAACTAATATGTAGGAAGGAAGCCATGCGATATTTTTGGGTGTTATGTTGTGAATGAAAAATCATTCACAATGCTATTTTGATATAGATACTCTTATTAAGAAGTTTTTTCACTATTATTAATTTCTTAATTACTTAATTATGAATATTTCAAAATAGCATTGTGAATGCAAAATTTCACACTTAAAAATATGGGAAATAATTGTTTTAGGTAATTAAAAAACGAAACTTACGTAAAGAAGTTGGAGCTTATGGAATTGTCAAATTGAAAATGTTTTTACTATGTTAACAAATTTTAGTTACAAATGTTATAACGATCAATTATTTATTGCTTCCTTAATGTATGCTACTCTTCGCTTACGTTGAAAATACTATTTTAAATAAGTAGTATTTCTTCTGAAATGTATCATACTAGCCGGCCTATTTGCTAACTCAGTGACCAACGTTTTGATAGTCACTTCAAAATACATTGCGGTTTTCCTGTCAATCATAGGAAAACCGCAATGTATTTTAAAGTGACTATCAAAACGTTGGTCACTGAGTTAGCAAATAGGCCGGCTGGTCTCTGCTTACAAAGAAATTGTAACAATTAAAGACCCTGACGGGGCTGCAATGGGAAAACAACTTTATATTTTGTTGTCTACTGCCATGCTGGTCTGGGAGAAAAGAAAAACGTAGAATGTATCAACTGCTTCTCTTCCCGCGCAGATCGTAAAAGCCGATCGAGGGAACGGGCAAAATTCCGAGGCATCGTGGTAATAGGCGACGCGGCTAGAAACCCATCACTATTTTGATTCCGTTTTGCACCTAATACCTACCAACATGCTAAATGTGGCCTTCAGGTCTTATAGACCTAGGCTCTGTTTACCCCGCAAGAGAAAAATACGTGATACTACGTATGAATCGTATGTATGTATATTTTGTCAAGTTTGTATGTGAGGAACATAGGCTGCAATTAACACAGGCATTGCTAAGATAAAAAGCTGTTCATCTATACATATAATAAAACAGTAAAATTATTTTGTCTGTACATTTCGAATTTTTGACTGAAATATATAGAGGGACACTTAAAAAGAATAATAGAAAGCAAAAAAAAATTTTTGGAATTTCTTGTCTGTCTGTCTGTCTGTCTGTCTGTCTGTCTGTCTGTCTGTCTGTATGTATGATCACGATTATCTCCGAAAATACTGAACCGATTTACTTCAAACTTTCACCAATTGCTTTGTTTTAACTCAGTTTAACATTTAAAGTTTGTTTCATCAAAAACGGTTCATTAAAAAAAAAGTTATCGTCATTTGAATGAACTCAAGGCATGAGTTTGCCTGCAAACATACAGCAAAAATAAAATAAAAGTCAATTCATCATCATTATACCACAGCATTATACCTATCCATACTATCCATAGGAATCCATACTAAAAAAAAGGAGAAGCTGACTGACTGACTGACATATCAACGCAGGGCCTAAACTATAAGGGTTAGAAACTTGAAATTTTGCACAGGGGTTCCTTTTATAACGTAGGGGAGCACTAAGAAAGGATTTTTGGAAATTCATCTCCTTAGGGGGAAAAACGGGTTGCAAAGTTAGTATGAAACTTTGTTGTTTTTGAAGTTATTCGAATGAAATTCAGCATTAAGGTTCTTTACTGAAAGGTATGAAACACGAGTAAAATATTTTACTCAAAAATCATCCCTTAAGGAGGTAAAATAGGGGTGCAAAGTAAGCATGAAACTTTGCTATTTTTGAAGTTAGTCGAATGAAATTCAGCATGAAGGTTCTTTACTAAAAGGCATGAAACACGAGTAAAATATTTTTCTAAAAATTATCCCTTAAGGGGATATAACGGGGATGCAAAGTTAGTATGAAACTTTCCGTTTTTGAAGTTATTCAATTGAAATTCAATATTAAGGTGTTTCATTGAAAGTCATGAACTAATGTATTCCGGGTTCAACTAATAATTCTACTGTTCCTGAGAAATCGACACTTATGCGGGCGGAGCTGCGGGCCAAAGGCAAACCTGACTTATATATCAACGCACAGCCGAAACTACTGTGCGCAGAAACTTGAAATTTGGCACAGGGATTCTTTTTATGATGTAAATGAGCACTAAGAAAGGATTTTTAGAAAATCAAAGTGGTTGAAGTTTTATGGAATTTTCCAATTTCTGGACTTAGAAGTTTGAAAGTAGGTACGCATGTTCTCAATTAAAATTAAAAAAAGATCTGTTTAGGTGAACCAGACAACATTCTCCCTTGAAAGGGTAAATAGGGGGTAAAGTTTGTATGGAGTTTTTCCATTTCTAGACTTAGAGGTATGAAAATAAGTATATACGTTCTAGGTTACAATTAAAAAAGAACTGTGTAGGTGAAATGTACAAAATTTCCCCCTTAAGGGATAAAGGGGGGGTGGTTGTATGGAAATTTTCTCATTTCTGGACATAGAAGTATAAAAATAAGTATATATGTTTACATTACAATTAAAAAGATCTGTGTAGTTAAAATGGTCGAAATTTCCCCTTGAAGGGGTAGAATAGGTGGGGTAAAGTTTGTATGGATTTTTTTTATTTACTTAGAAATATGACAATAAGAAGTTCTCCATTACAATAAAAAAATATCTGTGTAGGTGAAATGGGCAAAATCCCCTCCTTAAGGGCTAAAGATCTATGCAGGTGAAATGTATTAAATTCCCCCTTAAGGGGAAAAAGCAAAGGGGCAGGGGTTTGTATGGAATTTTTATCATTTCTACTGTTCCGAAGGGAACGACATTAACGCGGGCGGAGCCGCGGGCAACAGCTAGTTAAATATAAAGGTTGCATTCATGTCGTTGGAGATTTTACGATTTCTTTATCACCTTTGGTATCATTCCATTTACCTTTATTTTAAAATACAAAAAACCGTCCAAGTGCGAGTCGGTGTCGCGCAACGCTACCAAATAATGCCGCTAATAAAATTGGTTTGAACGATATCTCGTAAGTAGGATTTATAATACGTCATAAATCCTAAACCGCAATTACCTTTCATTCAATCAACTCAAATACTTATAACAAGAACTTTGACATTATGTTACTACGCTACGGAAGACTTCATGGGCGAGTCCGACTCGCACTTGGCCGCTTTTTTCATATGAAAAATAATTAATTTTACTTATTTCATATACAAAACAAAACTCACCGTTTGAAAAGTTTAAGTAACACATCCCATTTAAAGATGTAGACCAGAAATATGGCCACTCCGAACAAAGCGTTAAACATCTCCGCAGTGTAGACGAACCAAACCGGCAAGTCGTCTTCGAAGATGAACAACATCACGTCCATAAACCAGTTGGGTCCCATCATCACTGTTATCTTTATGCTTAGAAGCCTGCAACAATGAACAACTTAAAAATACTCCTAATAGAGGTAAAGTTTCTCAAAGATAGGTTTATGAGAACCTTTATGGTGCGGCTATACAGCTTGTGTTTTGATTCTCGAAATGGTTTTGATTTAGCCAGCCAGAAGAAAAGTTTCAGCGAAGTTCCCGTGAAGGAATGATTCAGTCCGTCAAAATGAACAACTTTTCCTTAGCGAGTCACCGGAACGTCGTTGGTCAAGTTACACGCTGAAACTTTTCTTCTGACTGGTTAAATCAAAACCATTTCGAGGTCGGTTAGACGCCTTACACTTCAGACGACGAGGACTACATTGTCCGGCAGACAATTGATAAACTATGTGTCTGCGATTCCGGCGTTCAAAGTGTTAATAAATTTGCGTATACCTTTTTTATGCCATAGGACGGTAAACGAGCAAGCGAGTCACCTGATGTGATGGTAAATCATCGCCGCCGCCCATGGACAACTGCAACACCACAGCAGACAGGATCGTTGCCGGCCTTTTAAGGAGTAGTTTGCCAACTGGCTGGAAGAAGTCCCGTCTTGGGATAAGTCCGTCTTGTTAATTTACTTAGATATACCTACGTGGATATCTTAGTCAATTAACAAGGGCGGACGTATCCTGAGATGGGATTCTCGTAGTGGATCTAAACGTGACCCTAAGTCAACAGGACAGGTGTCGGTTGTCACATAGACGGAGTCTGTGTCAATAATATCAGCTACGCAGACGATATGGTCCTGTTGGGTTCATCAAGCGGGGCCATTGAATATATGTGAATCCTATGCTAGGACCCATAGGCTTAAAGACAATGCAGTTAGGAGTGAATTTATGGTGTTCAGGCCAGATAAGAAGCCATAGGGCTTTCCAAATTTCACGCTGTGTGGTACTTTGAAAAATGTGGCGAGTTTCAAGTACTTAGGCCACTAGATCACAGAGGACTTAAAAGACAATTTGGACATCGAGAGAGAGCGAAGGTCGCTGTCTGTTCGCTGTAATATGCTGGCTCGCAGATTCGCTGGATGTACCGACGAAGTTAAAGTCACGCTTTTTAAAGCCTTTTGTCAGTCTTTATAGACATGAAGTATGTGGGTCAGGGAGCATACAGCGATCTTCGTGTACAATATAATAACGCGTTCAGGGCGTTGATGGGGCTGCCGCGTTCCTGTAGTGCTTCCGCCATGTTTGCGGAGGCTCACATCGATGGGTTTGCAGCCATTATACATAAGCGCAGCGCCTCTCTCCTCAGGCGCGTACGCGTCAGTCCCAACAGCATCTTGAGCGCGCTTGCGGCACGCTGAGACTGGCCGATGCTGGCCCGCTGGCTCAAACTGCATGCAGTCAAGTAACTGCCAGCCTAGCATCGCTAAGTGTCAGCCACTGCACTGGTATTTTTTCGTGTTTGTGCTCTTTTTGTAACTGTCTTACTAACAACTTATTCTTGGATCCATGCTAACAACCTACTCTTAAGTTTCATTGTTACTAACCTCATTTTATGGACCTACAAGTTGTCTGAAATAAATGAATTATTATTATTATATTATAAGACTCCGCTGTCCGTTCAGCGGAGGCTTAGGGTCCCGTTGGCGTACCTTAACCTAAAAATACAAAAAGTAAATGACTTACGCATTCTGCTTTACGGGGCCAGTGCTACCAGAGTTGCTGTTATGCAAGTGGGATTCCGTGCTTTTCTGGATTCGCCAGAGGTTGAAGATGGTCAGTACGAACGGGATGAAGTTGAAAGCTTGCAGAGGCAACAATAGCCCTGTTAAGTACCATTTATTGGCACAAGCTGAAATATGCGGATAATATATAGATTTTTTTTTTGTTTTTTTTTTATTAATAAAGGCCCTGTTAATCACGTTGCCCATAACATCACTATTGAGACAGAATAGTAACTAAAGGACAATATTATGAAACACCTTGACAAATATCTTGTGGGGTAATTGGTAAACACTGGTTGGCTGGCAAACTTAACGACTGACATCTAATGGGTTTCAGCCGGGACCAACGTGCCTTCCGGAGCACAGAAAAGCGTTAATATTTTGGAACCGGTCATTTTGGAAATCTTATGACCAGCTGTGGACTTCTTGCGGATGATGATGATGATGATGTTTATAATATATTGAGGAGATCGATGGCCCATTGAGCGTAAGCATCGTTAGCTATTACGCATGTAAAGCAACCCCGGGCGTGGTCCCCACTCAGTTGGTGACCACAAGTGCAAAAAAATATATCGAGCTCTGCTGTGCCCAGGGACCGGAAAACCCCTTTATTTAATTAACTCTATCGATCGGGTAACTACATAATAAGCTTACCCTTTTGTTAGGGTAAGCTAATTATTGCGTTACCCTAACATTATGGTAGGTAAGTCCTTCGAACTGCACTTGAACTTAGCAGTTACCTTAAAGCCTCGAATATACCACTTACCATTTACGGAGAATAGTAAAGTGTTTGACATACGCATAGAGATTAAAACAGCTTGAAGCTGTTCAATTTACACTTCGGTAAGCTTACCCTATCGGTAAGCTAATCATGGGCTTTGAGATATTAGTAAGTGCTTAGTCGAATTAACTATATCGCATTAGTAAGCCTTTCGTTAGGGTAAGCAAACGATATGGTTACCGAATCGTTAGGGTTTGGGAAAATCAGTGAAATAACCCAACGAAAACCCTAAAAAAGGTAAGTGATTCCGGTCCCTGGCTGTCCCCGGAAGACACGTTTTGTTTGTTTGTATATTGGATACCCAGTGTTGGCCACTTAACACAGACTGTGTAATGCATACCGCGTGATTTTTAACCTCTGAACTATATTGAAACCCTGGAATCAGAATCCCTAATGAAATCTAGAATTGCAAGAAAAAAGTTGAAAATCGAAAAAAAAATAGGCTTCCCATACAAACTCGCCTATCAGCTGGGCGAATTCCTATGGAAGATCAAATTTTTGATATAAATTGAAACCTGTGCAATCTTTAAACCTAGGCCCATATGTTGTGAGCTCGTCCAGACACACTTCGGCGATGACGTACAGAAGCGGCGGCAACAAGGCGATGCAGCAGTACCACGTGTATTTCACGTAATCCACATCTCTTTTACCACCAAAGCCGTAATACATATTCCTGAAACAATATACCTATTACAATATTCATACAGGTACAACTTTTTTATCGCGTTTATTACACCGTACTCCCTCCGTGGTTCGATTCCCACGGGAGGCATAATTTGTTTAGTTGCTTCCAGTTTGGTTAGGACATTGCAGGCTTGAATCACCTGATTGTCTGATAATAAAGATGATTCCGTGCTTCAGAAGGCACGTTAAGCCGTTGGTTCCGGCTGCCATCTGGTAGTCGTTTAAGAAACCACGTCAGAGGCCAAGAGTCGGTTCCGAAGGTTTGACACCAGGGTGTTTTTTTTTTACTTTTAAGTTGAAGAATTTTTATTGATTTTTGTGAGCTTTGTTCAGCTTGTATTGCCTAAGTCGCCTACGACCTCTGTGGAAAGACATGAAGTGGTCCTATTCTCATCATCAGGTCTTTTTAATCTCCATTGCAGGAGCATGACCCTCTCTGTACTACCGGAGCCATACTTGACCAGAGCAAACAGAGGATTTGGCCTACACTCTTCTCGCTGGCCAGACCGGTTGAAGAGGTCTCATTGATGTTTATGAGATTTGTTTAGCTTGTATTGCCTAAGTCGTCTACGACCTCCATGGAAAGACTTGAAGTGGTCCTATTCTCATCATCAGGTCTGTTTAATCTCCATTGCAGGAGCATGACCCTCTCTGTACTACCGGAGCCATACTTGACCAGAGCAGACAGAGGATTTGGCCTACACTCTCTTCGCTGGCCAGACGGGTTGGAGAGATCTTATTGATGTTTATGAGCTTTGTTTAGCTTGTATTTCCTAAGTCGCCTCTTACGACATCCATGGAAAGACTAGGAGTGGTCCTATTCTACTAAGCTGGAAACCGCACGGCTAATCCGAATTCGTTTTATGTATTACTAGCTGATGCACAAATGAATCTAAAAAAAGATTCTAAAAAAAATTAAAGTTCTAAGGACCTTTATTTTTTTTCTATGCCTCCTTGTATTTAGCTTATCAACCTATCATCTTTAAATAATACGCTAGTTATTGTTACCATATTCTATTCTTCATAATGTTTGATTTGCTCCTAAAAGTACTAGCCAGTCGACAACCACACAACACCATAAATGATAATATAAAGCTTGACTCCCATTTTCACATTTATGTTATTGGTGGGATACTTATCATCTTAATGGCGTCTCCGTCTTAGAAGAGCGATTTTGTAATCGAACTAAATACCTACCTTAGCGTCCACCAAATATCGAAGCCCAATATATTCATCCAAAAGTAACTGCTGAACGTGAAAAAGTGAATTACCGTACCTGAAATATTATATTAAATATTTAGAGTACCTGTGTAAAGCAGCTTTTTAAGGGTCATTCAAATATTACGTAAGCAGCGAATGGGGGGTGGGCTTGGCCTAATTTTTTTTTTTTCTTTTACGGACTAATCACACAGATTGAGCTAGCCCCAAGGTAAGTTCGAGACTTGTGTTATGGGATACTAACTCAACGATACTATATTTTATAACAAATACATATATACACATCCAAGACCCAGGCCAATCTGAAAAAGATCATTTTCCATCTTGACCTGGCCGGGGATCGAACCCGGGCACTCCGTGTCGCAGGCTGGCGTGTTAACCACTGCGCCACGGAGCTGTCAAATTATTGCTGACAAAGGGGGTGAAACACAGAAATAGATCGATATATTTCTGTGGGGGGGAAAGGTCTGCACGGTGATGACGTCAGCAACATTTTGCAAAATAAACAAACATATGTTTACGTAAGCTTGGGGGAGGGGGAAGAGCTTTTTTTACTTTTGCTGACAAGGGGGAGGAGGGGGTTGAAAATAACTGATATATTGCTTACGTAATACTTGAATGGTCCCTTAAAAGAGAAATATTGGAATGTGTCCGTATTATATTCATTTAAGCCACAAATAAGTTAAGATTTAAGAAAGTTAAAATGAAAAATCTGATAGGTGTACTTTTATAAATAAATAAATAAATAAATATTTTCAGAGCATGAGAAGCGCGTTCTTAGAAACTTTTGTGTTATTATGGACTTAAAAACAACAACATTACTTACTTAGAACATAACAACTGACTTGATTATTCACACTTAGGTTTCTAATGACGATCAGCAAGAAAGTAATCGCCAGCATAGTCACATAGGTCATAAGAACCAACCCAGCAGTTGACCGCAGTTCTTTGCACAGTACGTACACTATGAGCAGCAAAATCATGAAAAAAACAGATAGCAACATCGCTGAAAAAAAAACATAAGAATATTATAAATTTTAAAATTCTGTTTCACAATGTATTTAAAATTAAATAAATCAATAGTAATAATAAATCTGTTAGGGTTGGTTATCGAGTAAGTTACTTTGTTTCCAGCGATATCGTGTTTATAAGCTCTATACATAACACTGAAACTAAATCGACTCGCTCCGTGGCGCAGCGGTCAACACGCCAGCCTGCGACACGGAGTGACCGGGTTCGATCCCCGGCCAGGTCAAGATGGTCAAGATGGAAAATGATCTTTTTCAGATTGGCCTGGGTCTTGGATGTGTATCTATATATGTATTTGTTATAAAATATAGTATAGTTAAGTTAGCATCCCATAACACAAGTCTTATACTTACTTTGGGGCTAGCTCAATCTGTGTGATTTGTCCGTATATATTTATTATTTATTTATTTTATTTAAATTGAGGATTTTTAGATGTTTTTCTGTATGTATGTTTCTCCATAAACTTTAACCACTGCGCCACGGAGCTCGCCAAATGTAGAAGATACATAATTAGATGTAACTTTGTGGGAAATGTACAACAACCCATGGTAACTATCAGAACATAAATAAAGCCGATGGGACTAGCAATCCATCACTTTTTTTATTCCCCTTTTCCACCTACGCTCACCATCACGTAAAATGTGATCTTTAAAACTTAGATTAGTCCCTAAGCTTCGCTACTTCGTAAGTTATTATACAAGCAATTTTTTTAAATAAATATATACGGACAAATCACACAGATTGAGCTAGCCCCAAAGTAAGTTCGAGACTTGTGTTATGGAATACTAACTCAACGATACTATATTTTATAACAAATACATATATAGATACACATCCAAGACCCAGGCCAATCTGAAAAAGATAATTGTCCATCTTGACCTGGCCGGGGATCGGACCAGGGTACTCTCGTGTCGCAGGCTGGCGTGTTGACCGCTGCGACACGGAGCTAGCCAATTAGTATGTTGTATGTGTAGATGTAAAAACATATGAACTGAACTTTATCTTACCATACTGCACAGATAAGAATACCAATGCTTCTTTATCTTTGGCTAACTTTATTTTCAATTGAGGTTGTAAAGTACCAGCTATGTTAATAATAACAATTCTCACTACATATTCCCCCGCCGGCAAAATTGTACCGTTAAATAAAAACGAACCGTCCTGGAAACAGAAATTAATTAGTTAAAAGTATTAAACATTTTGACCAAAGAAGGTTGGTGGCAGCCGGCCGTAAAAACTTTAGCCAAATCATATTACATGATGTATACTATTATAATAGAGGACCCCGGGCTCTGACACATCACAGCCTTGGAACATTTAATACAATATGTATTAAATGATTTTCAAGCCTTTACCATTACGGTACAATGAATACAGAACTGTGATAGGCGGATGGATGAACGGTCATCGGAGGCTTAGTTATAAGAATCCTTTTGGCATTCTTTGGTTACAGAACCCTAAAAAGCTTGTTCAGACATAAAAGGTATAAAGTTCGTTTGTATTTAGATTTTTTTTCTTTTTTTATGGTATAGGACGGCAAACGAGCAAGCGAGTCACCTGATGCGTAAGCGACCAGCCCTGCCCATGGACAACTGCAACACCAAGGTGTAACAGGAGCGTTGCCGGCCTTTCAAGGAGTTGGAGAAAGGACATGGGGGGAGGAAATGGGGGAAGGATGGGCCTCCGGCTCTCTCACTCACCGAACGAAGCATAGAAGCGGTAAAGCTTCTACTCAAACGTCGATTTCCTGTGAGAGTGTGGTACTTCCCCGGACGAGCCGGTCCATTCATGCTACTAGCAGAAATGAATTTTGCCAGTAGCGTGACTCTATCACAAGTATGTTTCGATTAAGCTCCACGGAGCCTTTTGATTCGCGACGTTTAAAATCGATATTATGTTTGGCTCTATCATCATCAGGTCCTTTTTAGTCTCCACTACAGGAGCACGACCCTCTCTGTACTAGTAGGGCCATACTTGGCCAGAGCAGCCAGAGGACTTGGCCTACACTCTCCACGCTGGCCAGACGGGTTGGAGAGGTGTCTTAGATGTTTATAAGCTTTGTTCCTAAGTCGCCTCTTACGACATCCACGGGAAGACTTGGAGTGGTCCTATTCTACTCTGCCGGATACCACACGGTTTGGCTCTATGCGACTCTCTAACTGCATAGTTGCCAACAAATAGTTATCGTGTTAATAAAATATTCACTTTTTTATGACATAGGGCGGCAAACATGCAAAGGGGTCACCCACCTGATGGTAGGCGATCACCGCTGCCCATAGACTACTGCAACACCTGGAGTGTGACAAGAGCGTTGCCGGTCTTTTAAGAAAATATACACTCGTTTTTTGAAGGTTCCAATACCGCCGCAGGCAGTTCATTCCACAGTTCGGTCGTACGTGGCAGGAAGTTTCTGTTAAAACGGTGGTTGACTGCCAGTTATCCAGGTGGTAGGGATGAAATTTTAATTTATGTCGGGTGATACGATAGTGAAATTTTGCGGGAGGTATTAATATAATTCCTCAGAGCCCCATGATATATGCGATAAAGAATGTACAAGGATGCGACATCCTTACGCAGACCCAAAGGATCGAGACTTAATTTAGAATATCGGAAGACAATAGTATCTTCTTCATAGTTGTAGAAGATACCTCATTGGAAAATGGTTCTGGTTTTGGGATTCCTGCGCTCTAATATTGGTTTATTAGAGAGTGTCGAGGCACAAGAGGTATTAAAATCACCGTGTTGGATTCGTGTTTTGGAACGTATTGGAATACGTCGCGACCGCGGTGTTGTGAAATTTATAACGCTGTTAGTCGCCACGCGGAGACACACCTTAAGGGCTCGTACTAACTCACACTGCTTTGCATGATTGTCTGTAATATCAATAATAATGAAATACTCAAGTTGAAATAAAAATGCAGCAAAGTTCAGGACTAACTCTGGTAACTAAATGATCTCGATAGAAAAAAAATGCAAAGTTGCCTCCAAATCACGTCTAATTTACTCGGTATACAGCAGTATTCACCAAATACAATAAAATTAACCTAGAAACTTTTGATTATAATTGCATTACAGATAAGGCAGCCATCATGTATTTTTTTCGAATAACCCTTGAATATTCTTTAAAAACAAAAATATCCAAAGTAGCCAACGCGTTTAGACCATCCGCGTGTGTACCGCACGCCAGTGCGGTACACACTGGCGTGCGTTTTTGCGCGTTGAATCGGAGGTTATAATGTTAATCCACATTGGTTTGTGAGTGGTATCGCGTACGAAAGCTTATACTGAATAAGAATAGTTCGCGACAGAATCAACATTGTGGGAACAGTTTAGTTTACGCTGATGTTCTGGAGCGTGTCAGCCGAAAAATCTCTGAGTGCGTGTGCTATCTCTGAGATAGGGGCGCTTCCCGTCGTAAGCTAAAACAGAGATGCCGAGTGCACACAGCAAGGAATCAGGATTTAGACAAGGTGAATCGCCTTCGTTCAGACCGCCCTTCGACTGTACGCTCTCCTTTGTATAGCCGATGGGCCCCTATTCAATATTAGTAAAGATCAGGCGCGTACCAGTCGCCGCAGAAGCCGGGCGGGTCGCTAATATCCTTATCCTTACTAATATTATTAATGTTTATTTGTTCGTTTGTAAGTCCGTCCGTCCGTTCGTTTGTTCGTTTTGTTAGGTACGCTTTCACGCCGTAACTACTGAACCGATCACCATGAAATTTTGCATTCAAGTTCTCTGGAGTACGGAGAAGGACATAGGCTACCCTTTATCACGGGAAAAAGTACTATTCCTGAGGGATCGACATTGACACAGGCGAATCCGCGGGCGAAAGCTAGTTTTGTATATTCTCAACATGGGCACAATGCTATATGGTACAGTTAGTGGACTAAGTAGGTACTTGAAATGTGGAATATTCCCGATCACTCCAATGTTACTAGGTGTAATATTTTCCTCGAGTTAAACCAATTACGTAATTGCTGTTTGTTACCAATTATATATGAATACTGAGCAATCGGTGATTCAGTGAATTCTTTTTTTAGGGTTATTTACCCGAGGGGTAAAATCGTCTATCAGTCCGTCTGTCACCAGGCTGTATCTCATAAACCATGATAGTTAGACAGTAGAAATTTTCACAGATGATATATTTCCGTTGCCACTATAACAACAAAAATTAAAAACAGAATAAAATAAATATTTAAGTGGCTCCGATAAAACAAACGTGATTCTTGCTGTCAAGGCCCTTTTTCTCAGGAACGCGTGGAGGTATCAAGCTAAAATTCAAATCAAATACTCAAGTCTACTGTCCCTTGGATGTGACCGAAAGATACAGCCTATGATCAAGCCGCAATTTTTGACATTCGCAGAAAATCAAAACCTACAGGGTACACTTCCCATGAACTCAGAATGTTCAAATTTGGTACGAAGCAACGTCTTATAGCACAGATAAAGGAAAAGTTGCGACTATAATTAATTTTGAGATACTAATAAGACTACTACTTAATAATAAGACGTTGCTTCGTACCAAATTTCAAGATTCTGAGTTAACAGGAACTCAAAAAATTATTTAAAATATTTTTATTATATGATGTAACTAAAATTTATGCTTTTAGCGAAATGCATAAATGTTTTTGTTACATCATGTAATGAAAAAATATGTTTATAATTTTAAACTTATGCTAATGAAACGGAACCCTACGTGCGCGAGTCCCACTTGCACCTGACCGGTTTTTTTTATTGTGAACCATAATATCTTAGTACCAATCATAGGCAACAGTACAGTATATCGGACATTGAAAATGATAATGAGCAGTTAAAATCAACAAAAAACTCACATAATCTTTACATAGTAGGTATAAAATGAATTCGCTTCCGCCGTCTGTTCCCTTATATCTTTTATACTACTCCCCGATTTTTATGCAGTTTTCAGCAAAGGATAGTGATTCAAGAGGAAGGTTTATATGTATAACTCGCTCGCGTTAAGAAGTATAGTTTCATACAAACTTTCATCCCCTATTTTATCCTCTTAGGGGTAGAATTGATCAAAAACCTTTCTTAGCGGATGCCTACGTCATAACATCTACCTGCATGCCAAATTTCAGCCCGATCCGTCCAGTGGTTTGGGCTGTGCGTTGATAGATCACTATGTCAGTCAGTCAGTCACCTTTGAGTTATATATGTTACGGTTAGAGTGATTAATTAAAAATTATTAATAATTGTCTATCATTATTAATAATTACCGAAAGTACAGGTAAAAGTGAGAAATTAATCACATTTGTCGGTGATTATTAATAATGTAACCTTAGTACCGATAAATGTAATAACTATCGATAAAAATAAATGTACACTGGCGATTTTTTTCTCGATCGGGCAACAGAGGTGCGGGCAGGGGTAGCGAGGCGGCGTGCGGGATGTGCGAGAGGCCACGCGAAGATTTTGTGAGCATCAGAATGGCGGGTGTAATGTCGCGAATCAGAATGAAACATAAATGTTTTGTATCTACCTTTAATATACCTAACTCTACCAATAAAGGAGATAAAAGTACCACTTTGAATACAAAGAAATTCATATAAAAATTTGAGCCGCCAACCTGACGTCATAATGGCGGGTGTATTTGCGTTTCTGACCAAAATACTAATTGGTAATTTTTAGAGTTACTGCCATGTAAATCTACCTGGTAAATATCTTACAGTACCGAAAGTAGAACTGTAATACAGATAAAGGTTAAAGAGTAATCTTGGAAATAAAATTTTACAGCTTTGAACTCCTGCCAAATTAGTAATAGCAAATACTATAACTACAATAAAATTGCTATTTACAAAACCATTTTTTATTTACAGCGGTTTGAGCGGTTCGATGATAAATAAAATAGCATACATTTCAGTTTAGGCACATATTACCGACTTTACCTAAGCGTAGCCAAACCTCTGTCATATACAATGAAAATGCATAAAAAAACAATTTACGTGTTATGGTAAATAAGCTATTTCTTAACTTCGAGGGATCATGGTGCAATAAATTTTAATGTCAATGATATAATTCTCATAAGAAAAAAAAACAATCAATACTAAATAATCTAAGAAAGAATGTGAATGTGTATGTGTTTTTCTTGTGATCCCGAGAACATTTATTTTATCTAACAATAAATTTACTACAATTTACTAACTATTTACTAATTTAATTTACTATATGTACACAATCCTAATTTTTTGTTGTTAGCCACCATAGCTCAATTTAAAAAATTCTTTTAACTTTAGCCCGTGGTTAACGGTGTTGGTGTAACATTTAGTAATAAGCTCATTACCGTTATTTTTTATGTATTATATATTTTTATAATGTTTGTTAACCCGAAGTAAAAATAAAAAAAAAATGTATAGCTAATAAATTATATATTTATATATATTATGTCATTTACAAGGAAAATACATGGATAAATGGCATGAAAATCGTGTCTGACTCATCAGCGAACCGCTCAAACCGCTGTAAATAAAAAATGGTTTTGTAAATAGCAATTTTATTGTAGTTATAGTATTTGCTATTACTAATTTGGCAGGAGTTCAAAGCTGTGAAATTTTATTTCCAAGATTACTCTTTAACCTTTAACTGTATTACAGTTCTACTTTCGGTACTGTAAGGTATTTACCAGGTAGATTTACATGGCAGTAACTCTAAAAATTACCAATTAGTATTTTGGTCAGAAAAGCAAATACACCCGCCATTATGACGTCAGGTTGGCGGCTCAAATTTTTATATGAATTTCTCTGTATTCAAAGTGGTATTTTTATCTCCTTTATTGGTAGAGTTAGGTATATTAAAGGTACATACAAAACATTTATGTTTCATTCTGATTCGCGACATTACACCCGCCATTCTGATGCTCACGAAGATTTTCCTTCTTGGATACTAAAACTGATGTAATTTTCCAAAACTACACCGAAAAAAACCTAGAAATTGACACTCACGTCGATTTATAATGAAAAGTCACGTCCGACATCTTAGATTATATAACTGACGTCATTTTCGAGATATGCACCTCTACACCCCAAGAACCTAGAAAACGACACTCATGTTGGTTTATCATGAAAAGTCGCGCCCGCCATCTTGGATTACATAACTAAGGTAAAAACCCAAAAAACGACCCCTTTGCAGGTTGCAGGTTTTTCATGAAAAGTCGCGTCCGCCATCTTGGATTCCAAAAATTACATAATTTTCAAGATCTCTACCCTAAAATAGACACTTACATATTTTCATGCCTGTTCCCATGGTGGTAATCTCGAGGCCTTTTTAATCAAAGTATTAAAAAGGCCTCATCACAAGAGGCCTTCTTGATGGTGATGACGATTCTATAATTTTGCCATTTTATAATAATAGCAGGTGTCCAATCCAGCCCAACCTAGCACAAGTCCAGCTACATTTCAATCCCATAAATTTGTCTTTCATAATGCAATAGTTTCTGCTCCAGCCTAGACCTGTTCAAGGACATATCATACATTGGTATTTCCAAAAACAAGTTCTGGCTGGAGACCAACTTTACATCAACTTCTCCAAAGGGCCTCTTCATGTTGGATTTATATCTCCACGCAAGCCTCCAAAGGACCCGGGTAACACCCGTGAAACCAAAGTAGATACAAATAATAATACTAATAACGTTTTATTTTAGAAATACATTTCTATAACATAGGTTAGTACCAAAAATAAGCTTATAAACTAGGGTTAGTAAAGTGAGCCAAATAAAAATATTAAAAACTAAAGTTATTTTACATTGACACGAGCAAGTCTCGAGTCAACGTAGACTCTGTTCCAGTAGCTCAAGATAGGGCAGCAATAGCGACTCCCTTTCGCTGCCGAGAGGCTGTTCTCTCACTCTTTTAACTTTCTTTATTAAGAGTACAGATTAAGAGGTGATTATTGTTGTCAGTTTCTTTAAAACAAGTACCTACCCTTGTTTGTGTGATCTGAGACAAGCACTGTTATATGTGTCATATCTTACGAATAAGTAGTATCGTCGTCATATCATATTCTTAATAAATACCTACTGGACTAATAACTTTGGGTTTTTTTATAACTTTTACCAATGTGTCTAGTGAATTATTAATAATAACTACCAAAAGTAATTAATTTCAGTTTTTTATTCACATTTACCAAAACACGAGGTTATTATTAATAATGTTATAAAATTATTAATAATTTTCGATTAATCAAATTTACCGTAACATATATATTTAATAGATGTACTGCCCCAATATAAGCATCTACATTGCACCTGTGCCGTGCTAATCCGGGGTGGGTCGCTAGTTATATATATATATATATATATATATATATATATATATATAAACGTGACTTAGCACAATCATTATAATACTTGTTTCCGTTGACGTTTCAATGGAGTTACATCATCATGAAAGATTTAAAAAAAACTCACCTCTAATAAATGTCCATTAAAAAATTCATTTTCTCCTAAATTAATCCAATCCGTCGTGCAATTGTTGAATCCTGGCAGATGGGCCTCTCGATGTTTTAGTCTAACAATTTGATAATGGTCACTGTCCAAAAATTTTCCGGTTGGGACTGGCGTGTCCCTTTCCATCTTATATACTGAAAGGATACTAGATAAATCGACCGGCGTAATTTCACAATCTCTTCGCTTGTTTACGTAGCCGTACGGACAAGTTCCTACTATACACGGTCGTCGTTTGCAAGTCTCTATATCCACATCTCTGTTGTTAGCATCGACAAATTTAGGCTCCAGACACCACTTCATTTTACTACATTGCTGCGAACTTAATTTTATAAGGAACGAAAACAAAAAGATTATTTTTAAAAAGGACATTGTGGCAGTGAAGCGACTAACATGTATTGGCTATTGTGTACTTATATCGACGTAGCAGGATAAACAATACTTACATAATATCTCTAACAGGATAAAAAGTCTAAATTGTGGTTACAACAAACATATTTTATACTAGCTGGTGCCCGCGACTTCATCCGCGGCATTTTCTGTTATTATGATTATTCGTTTTTTTTTATTCGTATAGATAAATCATTTTCCCCCGTTTTCAAAACAATTTTATTGATGCTTCGCTCCTATTGGTCGCAGCGTGATGTTTTATAGCCTTAAGCTTTCCTCAATAAACGGACTATCCAACACAAAAAGAATTTTTCAACTTGAACCAGTAGTGAGATTAGTGCGTTCAAACATACAAGCATACAAGTTCTCTGGAGTACGGAGAAGGGCATATAGGCTACCTTTTATGCCAGGAAAAAGTACTGTTCCCGAGGGATCGACCGACATTGACGCGGGCGGAGCCCCGGGAGAAAGTAAGTTTGTTTGTTTGATTGTTGTGTTGTTACGCTTTCATGCAGTAACTACTGAACCGATCATTATGAAATTTTGACGGGCGAAAGCTAGTAGTGGTATGGTGCTATATTCTGGGCTAATATTATTTAATGTTAGCCTAGAAGTATCGTAGCGTTAAAAACTTATTACTTTCGGAAGTTTATCAGTTGTTGTGTGGTCCACCATACTTACCAGGTTGGTAAATCAACGTGTAATCTAGAGTGGCCGCTCCCAATACGGTCAAACCTTGGCTCGCTTCCGATAGATCTACTATTTGCCTATTTGCATGTCCGACTTGCCCCAATTATGGACATGACGAGATCGTTTCATTTCTTGCGACCTTCGGCTAGTCCAAAGTAAGGACAACGCATAAATGTAAATTGTCATAGTTTTATTATCTTACACGACTATCATTTAAAACAAACAACTACTAATTAGGGAAACGTGAAACATATTTTTTCTTTGCATATCTTATTTTGAACTAAGGAACGGCCTGGAACGACCCATTTTTTTTCTGTGACACGAATATCTATCATTGTCTATTGTCTTATATTCGTATTGACATTGCCATTACACAATAGCGCACAAACACACACACACACACACACACACACACACACACACACACATCACATTGTTCTGGTTAAGGAAATAATTTCGAGACTACCACGACACAGGCAACACCTTGTGTGTCACAGTTGATGTGATTGATGTTGTAAAGTAATTGATTTATTTGAAACGTGATTGGAAATTAAGAATTACTACTTATTAAAAAAAAAGTTTACTTATTTATTTTCTCCAACAATCTAAGTATTATTTCAGCCGTTAGAAGCTAAACAAAGACCTCTTCCTAGGATTCTTCGTTCTATGGGAGGATATTGCCATAATCATCACGCTTAGCAGGCGGGTTGGCGAGCGCAGTTTCTTTAGCTTCTTGTGCTTCCGTCACTACTGTCCATTGGAAGGTAAGTACTTACAGTAATTCATAAAAAAAAAATATAATAAAATACCAAATGACATAAAGACTATTGAGAAGGATCAGACATTCGTGAATAGGTTGAAATAAATTACGTGTAATAAATATTTAATTTTTATGGGTATTGTTTTTTTAATTTTGAGTAACTTTAATTCTTTGACTTATTTACATTTTGACAATCCAATTACATAATATTTTATTTAATAATGTGCTGTAAATTTATATCACGACACCCTGACAATACATGTAAATGACATATGATCGGTGCTCTATATTATGTATTACATATTAGAATAAATGAATATGAAAGCAGTAAAACAGTTTAAATCACATTAACAATTGTTGCGGTCTTTTATTTATTTTTTGTACCAAACTTCATAGACGCACACTCGCACAAAAATTATGTGAGGCAGCACTAGCACTCAGCTATGGCCTTTTTTAAGGGTGTTATTTAAAAGGTTAAAAATATTCGTTCAGTGTGTGTTTATTTTGTTAGCAAAAAAAAATTATATCGGTCAGCTCAAATAGCTAGTTGGGCAGCAACTTATGGTCACCTAACTTCTTTTCTGCCCTCAGTCGTTCCAGGTGGAAAGCCAAAGCTTATCCAAATGTTTTCTCTGCTGCCCAATTGTATAATCTTGCTACCCAAATAAATATTTTGCGGTTCGACTATTAACTTTCGTTTTTTTATTGCTGTATTAAGCATACTGTGTGTCTGAGTTGTGTGTTTGTGTATGCTGAACACAGATATTTTTTTTTTAATCAATATGTGAAATTTGACAGCATCTACATGGTGAAATTTTGATCGTTCTGGACCCATAAAGGGATGATTCAGCTCGTCGATATGAACAACTTTTTCTATGGGACTAATGCTGGGAACTCAAAAATTTTTTTGACACTTCCGTACATTACAATTGACCGTCCGGCCGAAAATTATTATATGGAGCTGCCCATAGGAAAAGTTGTTCATATCGACGGGCTGAATCACCCCTCAACGGGTCCAGAACGATCAAAATTTCACCGTGTATGTTACTTTACTTCTTAACGTAAAAACTACTACATGGATTTTGATAGCTTAAGAATGATGAATTTTGAATATTATAAGTTAAATACTAGAACAAGTCATATAAAATGTAAGGCATAATTTTTTTTTTGTCGTTGATATTTAAAGCTATAATTTTTTTAACGCATTATTTTTAACCAACTTCAAAAAAGGAGGAGGATATGCATTCGGTTTTAATGTTTGATACCTCATTATACTCCGTCATTTATAGAACCAATTGGATAAAAATCTTATTTAAAAGAGTATGCTTTTCTATTGGTCCCATTTCAATTTCTTCAAAATCGGTTTAGTCGTTTAAATGAAGTTTTTCTTTTTTTTACATAAAATATTATTTATGCATAAAATTTACGCATAATAGCAAATACAGATTGTAGCTCGTGTTTTGTCTCAGTCTGCCGAATAAATAATTATTAAAATCCCAAACACAAAAAAAACCCCTTGGAACAAAATCCAGATACTCAACCTCGCGAATCAACTCTGTATAAGGAGATATATCTGTGGGCTAAACGATCAGCGATGAGTAATGCAGTGTGCATATGCAGAGGCTGACCGATCGCCTTTTAGGACAAGTCGACCCATTTTATTTTATTTTGTCATAACAGCAAAAGCAAAGAGCCCATTGTTGAAGAAATATATTTTTTTAATTTTCTATAGTTTTTTCTGTTGCATATTCAACTAGACTTGGTATTTACATGGATCTCAAACTTATTGAGTTGCGAGACTTGTTTGTTTTTACAAGTTATATTTTTGATGGCATCTCATTTCTTTTTTTTCAAAACTTCTTTAGCAGCGTTGTGCACTTTTTGGGAAGGGTAAAAAATATAAGCGTCAGGACACGTGGCCTGATCGAAAATTCGTAAGGAGGACACGTGACATTCCAAAATATTCAAAAATGCACAATGTTAAATCGAAAATTCGTAAGACGGACATCTGATATTCCAAAATATTCAAAAAGACGTAAGACTGACACGTGACATTCCAAAATATTCAAAAATGCGTAAGAATGTCACGTGACATTCCAAAATATTCAAAAATGCACAATGTTAATGTTCAAGTTTTCACTTCTGACTTCTGCCGGCACTTCCGGCAACTGCAACCCGTTGTTTTCTTTTTACTTTCCGGTACCTTCTACTTCTTGAATACCAACAACAGATTTTCTTAAAGCCTAATAAATATTTAAGGGGGCTCCCATACAACAACATAATATTTAGTGATATGTTCACTTTAAAAATTAATAATTAAATAAAAATAATATTCATTACAACAGACATGACATTTTTGCCGGATGACGGTACGGAACCCTTCGTGAGCGAATCCGACTCGCACTTGGCCGGTTTTTTTGAAAAAAATTGTAGGTCTTCTCCTTCTTTTTCTTTACAGTACTAATTCACTCGCTGCAAATATAAGGTAAGTACATTTGCATCCTATACTTACATGGTGAATTTTTTATCGTTTTGGACCCTTATAGGGGTGACGCAGACTATCAAAATGAACAACTTTTCCTATGGGAACAATGCTGGGAACTCAAAAAAAAATCGACATTCCCATACAAACTCGCCGGGCGGCGGAAATCTTTTGTATGGAAAAGACGAATTTTTGTTTGAGTTCCTAGTGTTGATCCCATAGAAAAAGTTGTTCATATTGATGGTCTGAGTCACCCCTATAAGATCGAAAACGACAAAAATTTCAGCGTGTATACATATATTATGGGATTACAAAGTTATTTATGCAGTTTGTGTATCTAAAAAACAGGACCGAAATTGCAAGGTATTTTAGTGTATTAGAATTGCCTTAGAGTTTTGATGATCGGTCTCAGTGAGTGAGTGACAAAATTAAAAGACTTTGACTAGTTATAATTCTTAAACAACTGCTTCAAATTGAATGAAATTTAAAATATACCGTGTTTATACAATGCCTGCTTGGTCACTGAAAATTCAGGCTTCTAGTTTTATTCACAACGAAGTTATAATAATAATATACTCAACTTGGCTAGGGCACTGCTGTGCCCTCAGATAGTATCATGGATTATTAAATTATGTGGTAGTATTACGAGGTACCTGTATAGTGCATAGTTTGACCGCTTTGAATCCGATTTTATTGTTGTTTATTTATGCACGTACAGTCAAGAGCATTGTTATACATATACAATTGTATTCCATTTTAGACCTTGTCTCACTTAAGAACTTAAGAACAGATATGTATACATATCAATGCTCGTGACTGTACCTATTCGTGATTCATCCATCTTCATAAAAACAGTCTCAGATTTTAATGACATCGAATGGCTCATCGTTCACATACTCGTATTAGTAGTTTGTTTACATCTGTTCTAATCCACTGACGCATAAAAAATACTATGCGTGAAGCTATTTTTTCTCTTCCGCTAATTTTAATAAAAAAGTTGATTAAGGACATTTCCTTAATAATTAATAAAAGTTAATGCCCATTGGCATTAACTTAGACTTATGAGCAGGTAGCAAGCTAGCCAAATCTTTCTATTTTTTTCGCAATGTCTTGCTAAGTGTGACCATAAGAACGGCTCTATCTACTTTGAAAGGGATAAAGGCATGATCTGTTTGTTTAGCAAGACATAACTACATTCCGCTTCGCTGCAGTCATTTTCTTTCACGTCCTAGTTTGTTGCTACGACTGTCTGTTATCGCAGGCTGCCAGTACGAAACGCAAACAAGTGAGCAACGCACGCATGTGTCCAAGATTGAGAAGAAAAAACGTGTTTTTGTTTAATTTGAACATCGAATTCGAACTTGTGATTGGAAGTTTGAATTTGAATGTGTCATCGAATTGGGTGTGAGTGTTAGTGGAGTGTGGTGCAAAATGTCAGTTCTGTTGAAAAATGTCCTTAATTGCATCTGGCACGCGTTCGACTCTTTGCAAAATAAGGCTGTGGTGCACAAATCGAAACTAAAGGTAAGTTTCGTCTTTGTCTTTTTTCTTTTTTTGGGTTTTCCAATATTATCTAGTGTTTTTAAAATAAGAATTTGGCCGCATAGTTGGCTTTGTTAACTCTATTAAATAATTATATTCTTCATCAAGAAGATGTTCACACTTCTTCGTTCCTTGAAGCTTGAAGACTGAGTTGCAGTCGCGTGTGGGTAATAGCTCTACACTGATTTTTTTTCTGTTTTATTTTAAGTAATATAATAATATGTAGGAATATATGTATTGATATCTAAAAAGGTAAGTATATATTACGAATCGTAATTTTTTAATTGCGACTATAGTTGTCTTTAGTTGTGCCATTAGGACCACTTATATTATAAGATAAGTGTTCCTCTGGTATGCACATCTAATTAGTTGTGCATACCAGTTGGTCCATGAGGAAAACGGGATACGGGGGTAAGAATTGTCTGTTTGTTTGTGATGGCTAAACTCAGACTACTGGACCGACTTGAACACTTTAACATTATTTTCACCAAAAGAAATCTATAGGTACATTTTTATTGAGTGAAAAAGGCTATATTTTTATTGAATTGGTATCCATTGCGTTTGCGCCACGAAAATTTACCTATAAATGACACTGTCATCTAAGCGTGTTGCTGTTTACATCCTCAGCAGAGATGCGATGGATTTGGATCCGGGGGCCAAGGGTCGGCCCGAGACCCGGATAAACTATGCGATAAACCGAAAATCCACGCGGATAAAGTCGCGGGCTGCGCAGCTGTTTGGCTAGTACCTAATTCCATTATAGGTAAAACAAAATCATCAATACTCAATACCATGACCAACCCTTACAGATTTATTATTAACTAGCTTTCGCCCGCGTCTATGTAGATCCCTCGGGAATAGTACTTTTTCCCGGGATAAAAGGTAGCCTATGTCCTTCTCCGCACTCCAGAGAACTTGTATGAAAAATTTCATGATGATCGGTTCAGTAGTTACGGCGTGAAAGCGTAACAAACAAACAAACAAACTCACTTTCGCATTTATAATATTAGTAAGGAAGTAAGGATAAGGAAGTAAGGATAAGGATAAGGATAGTAAGGATAAGGTTGATCATGGAGTAATTTATGTTGTTTTCAGAGATATCGCCTTTATAACTCTAATAAGTACATGATAGTGAAACTTAATTGACGATTGTTATCTGTATGTATGTTTCTCCATAACTCTTAAACGAATTAACTGTATTTTATGTAACTTGATAGATAAACATGTAGACGTACAGAACACAGGATAGGCTTTATTTGTTTCTCCAGTTATGATAAGACGTGGTCCCCATACAAACATACATACCCAAACGAAAAGGCCCATCCTTTCCCCTCCCCTCCCCATTTTCTTCCCCCAACTCCTTGAAAGGCCAACACACCTGTCACACCCTGGTGTTGAAGTTGTCCATGGGCAGCGGTGATCACATACCATCAGGAGACCCGCTTGCCGTCTTATAACATAAAAAAGGAACAGAGTCGCGCGCACTGCTACATTATATATAGTCTAGAGTCTAAGCGATATGCCGTGATGTCATTGTTATGTTTTTATACCTAGCTTGACCATTAGGTCTATACGACAATGGCTATTAAGCCACTCTGCGTTTTTAGGTCAACGAAAGGCCTTGTAGAACGTTATTAAGTAATCTGTGCTATAGGTTCTTAAGTCAATGTCATAAGGTCTGAAATAGAATACAATTGTATATATATCAATGCTCGTGGCTGTACATTATCTAGGTATATCTTTCCGCGAAATAATGCCGTTCTTATTCGGGTGTTCTAAAACATAGAGCCGACTTGTCGTATATACCTATTATCACGTCTTTTTCCCTTGCGGGGAAGACAGAGCCCAGGTCTTTAACATCTAAAAGCCACTTTTAGCTTGTTGGTGGGCATGAGATGGAAAATGGAATCAAAATAGTGATGGGTTGCTAGTCGCATTGCTTTCTAATATGATTTATCAGATTTGCCCATTTCTCCATCGGCTTTTACGATTTGCTGCTGACACAAACTACGTTTTTTCTTTTCCTTACAGGTCAGCATGGAAGATTCAATTAGTGAAAGATTTTTAGGGTTCCGTAGCCAATGGCAAAAAACGTAACCCTTATTTTTTCGTCAATATCCCTCGGGTTCTATCCATAGGACCTGTGTCGTCGTCCTCCCCCCCCTTCTAAAATAAGAGGATGATAAAACTAAAAAAAAATATATGATGTACATTAACCATGCAAACTTCCATCAAAAATTGGTTTAACCGAGATCTAGTACCGAAGTAGATTTTTAAAACGTCATAAATCGTAAACCGCAATTTTCCTTTCATTCAATCAACTCAAATATCGGTACAAGAACTTTTTTTTTTATATTATGTTACTTGCTGCTACGGAACTCTTCATTGGCGAGTCCGACTCGCAATTGGCCGCTTTTTTTATGTCTGTGTACGAGTTTATAGGTAATATTACACATGTAACCTCGTCCGGGGTTTTGCCAGGGAAAGTAATGACCAGTTATTTTTTATTGTGCGGCCATACCGAGCTTTACGGGCGCGCGTAATAAGCCGGAATGCGAAAGTTCTGCGGCAAGCTCGTAATTTAAAATAATTAAGTTTTAAATTGGCAAGTTTTATCATGTTATAAATTTCAATGAAAAAGAACGTTCAGAAAGTAGATCATTAGAACAAGATTTTTGCAAAAATTACATATTTATAACAAGCTTTTATCATAAACGAATCCACACTGTAAAGTGCTTTCCAAGACAAATCAAATGAGCCCAAACACGATTGGTGTACCTTGTTTAGTTTAAGAGTTCCTATGGCCACCTTCCGAGTCTAATCTGTGCGTTGCCGTGTGCGCAAGGCTTGGAAAGACAGCAAACTCTTATATTGCCTGATGGGCCTATCTGAAAGTATATGGCAAAAGCATTTAGAGAGAAGCATATCTCATCTTTTACCTTATGGGCCGAAAGCTACGTTACCAGAAGGACCTATCCTGGGTGCAAGTCACCCAGGACCGCCGGGCGGTCATCAGTAATCGGAGCTAATCCTACTCTATGCACTCCATTCCGGTGGCGAGTGCGATGGGGTCGGATAGTGGAAGCCAAGTGGGGTCTAGGCTTTGCTTATTTTACGTAAGCTTGGGGGAAGGGGGACGAGCATTTCTTACTTTTACTGACAAGAGAGGGAAGGGGTAGGTGATATTTTGATTATGTAATTTGAACGGCCTCATCCTCTGTTGTGCTTCGGAACCCGGGCCGACACTTAAGACAGCAAATTAGATTTACATTATTCATGTAAAATTTGCAATATTTTTACGGCCAGCGGCTTATGCCTTGGTTACCTCTATTGCGGTGCCGGTGCCGCAACGGTGGGAGCGGGATTAATTAAGGAGTGAAAAACCCTTACAAGTTTCTCATTTACGTACAGTCTCTTTTACGTATCTGTCCAGCTCGGCTGGACGTACAAGTGCGGCGTCGCAACGGAAGCAACCAAGGCATTACCTGACATACAACTCTGCGAAGCTTGTTAAATCTAGGTTGAACCATCTCTAGTCCAATCTAAGGCAGACTAGGTTTAAACAGGATAATTATTATCTATGGTTTAAATCAGCATTTTACCGGTTTTTATATTATAACGAGAGAGTTTATCCTATTTAATACTAAAGTTGTTTTATTAATTTAAAACTAAAAAAACTTCAACATTTTCTTATTATAAATATGGTGTAAAAATACCAAGCGGGCGGGATTTGAACCTGCGAACGACTTACACTCTTCCAACTTAGCCATCGCCTGTTCTAACCTCAGCGCCGAAATTCTCCACCATATCCCATTCCCCTTTACGTATTAAGGTTTACGTCACCTAACACAACTACCCGTCTTTTATAAGTGAGGTATTTGATTTAACTCATTTTACAATGAATTTTGAAATCAACTAATACGAGTATGTATGAAGCCTTGCAATATTTTTTAAGTGTGTATACATATTTTGCATTCACAATGCTATTTTGATATACTCTTATTAAATCAAGAAATAAAATATAGTGAAAAAATTCCAAGCGGGCGGGATTTGAACCTGCGACCTTAAGTCTATGTACGACTTACGCTCTTCCAACTGAGCCACCGCCTGTTCTAACCTCGGCGCCGAATTCTCCACCATATCCCATTCCCCTTTACGTATTAAAAAGTAAAACTCGGGTAGTTCTGTTAGGTGATAGGTGACGTACGCCTTAATACGTAAAGGGGAATGGGATACGGTGGAGAATTTCGGCGCCTTTTGATTGCGTTGGCTTAGAAGTTTGTTTTTTTCACAGCTCCAAGGGACAGTAGACCTGATTATTTGATATGAATTTCAGCTTGATACGCGTTCCTGAAAAAAAGGGTCTTGACAGTCAGACAGACGGGCAACCAAGTAATCCTATAAGGCTTCCGTTTTTTTCCTTTTGATGTACGGAATTCTAAAAACAACGGGTTGCACTCTGGGAGGGCCGGCAAAAGAGAAACTCCGCGCGGTAGAAAGAGAGGGGGATATTACTTCCTCTCCTATGCCGCGCGGGCGGTCTCAGGTCACGTGTCCGTCTTACGAATTTTCGATCAGCTCACGTGTCCTGACGCGAGTTTCACATTTTTTACCCATCCCAAACAGTGCACAAAGCCACTAACGAAGTTCTCACTTCAAAAACATTCAACCGAATTGATAACCTCCTCCTTTTTTAAAGTCAGTTAATAATGCGAGCATTTTAATATAAAAATTAATTCCTCTGCGAATCTCGAGAAAGTAGGCAGTTATGTGACCGTTTGACATTTCGCTGTGGAACGAAATACCAGCAATATTCTTTCACTTAAAATTATTAATTGCGATTTAATTTTGGCATTTTGCGAATGACATCAATTATAACTGCCTCCGTGGTCCAGTGGTTAAGGCGTTTGCCAGTAGACCCTGAGGTTGTGGGTTCGATTCCCACGGGAAGCATACTTCATTTAGTTGCTTCCAGTTTGGTTAGGACATTGCAGGCTTGAATCACCTGATTGTCTGATAATAAAGATGATTCCGTGTCTGATAATAAAGATGATTCCGTGCTTCGGAAGGCACGTTAAGCCGTTGGTCCCGGCTGCCATCTGGTAGTCGTTAAAGGAACGACGTCAGAGGCCGAGAGGCGGTTCCAAAGAACTCTGACACCAGGGTGTGCATGGTTGATTGACCGTGACATCTACACGAAATGATGATGATGATGTTTACATCAATTATGTTGTTACCACTTTCTGATATCATCACACAAGATCATAACACAAGTCTCGAACTTACTTTGGAGCTAGCTCAATCTGTGTGATTTGTCCGTATTTATTTATTTACTTATTTCTGGTGCCGCACACCAGAAAAAAATTCACGTCATGCTTACTTCTGGGATTGATGGGAAATGGGGGGTAAATTATTTGTTGGAAAATATATTTTATTGATATTCGTGGCCAAAGTATTAATATATCTCTATCTATCAACGATACACTTTGTTTGTTTTCTTTGGTTATAAATCACTGTAATATATAAAACAAAATCCACCATTTTCCTCTTAATGAGCACACTTAAACTTTCACGGTTGGTCTTATATTTTGTAAATAATATAATTTTTTTAATATTGTCATAGGAATATTGTACGTAAACTACATATCTTTTATTTGCTACAATTAAAACAGGTGCATTTCAAAAATCATCTACATCGGTTGTGCGACGGAGCCCAGGATCCGTAATTATGACAGTATGATGGTAATTCATGCTGTAACTTGATATGACGAAATTTTTACAGCCGGCCGCCTGCCTGACGGTAACTTTCTTAGAGTATCTCCAGAACCGCATATAACCAACAAATAACCTGTAAAAATGGGGTCAAATCGAACTAAATATCATTTATTCATCATAAGATACTAAATAAAACTAATAAATGTTAACGTTCACCAAATGATATGTATCATTTGGTGAACGTTAACATTTATTTTAGATCAAAATATTGTTGACTTTAATTTACTTAAGGCTAAGTTTAGAGCCTAAAACGATCTGTACAAGGTACAATACAACTATTTGCTATCACTGGAAATTGAACTCAAAAGTTTATCAGACTATATATTGTATTTACTGCACCAGGGAGGCCATCATACCTTTATAGTGGTGAAAAACATAACTCTCCTTTTAGCTTCGTAGTTGGGTAAAATACATGACTGCATTCTTTAATGATGCAATTACCCGGCGACTGTCGTCCGCGCGGCTGCATTCAAATGCGCATAATTCAACAGTTTCAATCAGTGTCGAGTCTGTCAGGTCGGTTTTTATCACACAGTACGAGTGCACAATTACCCTTTTTAAGTATACTATAGCTTCATGACAATTACTACAATATAGCTTTAGTCATATGCAAAACTTGTTAGCTTCTAAAACCAAGCGTCTAATCAAATCACTACATAGTATAAAACAAAGTCGTTTCCCGCTGTCTGTCTATCTTGATGCGGTTTTTTTTTAAATAGATAGAGTGAAGAGGATGGTTTATTTAATTTATTGGACCTGTGCGAAGCCGGGGCGAGTTAATGATATTTCCGAAAGCTAGTTCAGTGCAAAAGTGTTCGACACACGGGTAGAGTTGATGATACGAGTAGATTGATAGTAGAGTACTAACTTACATATAAACAATATTGGCGGAGCTGAGTATTCGTTTGTAAAGTGACCAGTAATATGGACAAACTACTCTACCACTTTCCTTGCCCCACCGCCGCGTACTCTACCTACATAAGGTTATTCTACCAACATATTAGCTTAGTAGAGTAAGCTGCCTTTCCAAGATTTGCGCACAAAGGCAACGCCCAACGCCGTTGCCCGGTCCTTATAATGATGTTGCCCATACAGACTGAGGACACTCTGCCATCGCCTCAAACGCCCAGTGAAGTAGCGAAAGCTCACTTGGAGCTAGCTCTAAATTGTAGCTAGCTACATCTACACTAATATTATAAACAGAAAAGGTTTGATTGTTTGTTTGCATTGAATAGGCTCCAAAACTATTGGACCGATTTTAAAAATTCATTACACATTAGAAGCCTATATAATGAACAAAAGTTATATAATTAAATACCTATATCACTCGTGCAAAGACGGGGCTGGCCGCTAGTGGTCAATAAAATAAAAGTAGGAGAGAGTTTAGCTTTAGTAACAAAAAAATTACGCAAAATCGAAACTGGTGGAGTAACACTATATGAATTAGTGCTACTACTGTGGGTTCGATTCCTCTTCAAATACTTGTTTCTTAATTTTTATAGGTATTCGTAATTTTGTTCTGGATCTACCCAAAAAGGGTTGGCGTAAAGCAGGCAGCCGACTGTAAAAACTTTTGCCGAGTCTTATTATAGTACTAGCTGCGTCCGCACTGCGCTGTGCAGAACTAGTATACTACTCTACTAACAACTCTACCCGTGTACAGAAGACACTATTGAGAACAGTAAAACACTATTGCGTTTTCCATTGAAGTGTGGCAATACTGCAAGATTATTTTATGTTGATAAATTCTGTAATGTTTAAAACAAATTTGGAATCAATACTATCAACAAATTTCATATCAGGCGGTTCGGCCGTCAGCCGTACGTGGGCGGAAGGTCATTCCACTATAGTACAGTCACGTACCGTCATAGTATGCAGCGCTATATGTAGAAACAACGATGACTCACGCGAAGTAAGATCTTGTAATGCCGAGTGATAAGTATGAGTAATTTCCTATTGCCTTATTAAGCGGATAAAGTATTATTTGTCTGTTTGTAGTATTTCTTTTCCGATGTGGTATTATTTACTGTAGAGAGCTATTTGCGTATTTATAACTATTATTATATTTATACTATTTCTAGCTTTCGCCCGCGGCTCCGCCCGCTTCAATGTCGATCCCTCGGGAATAGTACTTACTAATAGTACTTTTTCCCGGGATAAAAGGTAGCCTATGTCCTTCTCTGCACTCCAGAGAACTTGTATGCAAATTTCATGATGATCGGTTCAGTAGTTACGACGTGAAAGCGTAACAAACAAACAAACTCACTTTCGCATTTATAATATTAGTAAGGATAAGGATAAGGATAGATTTTTGACGTGCTAAACGTCTTATAAATCGATAAACGCCGGCTGCACGCTCGAAAAAGTGTCACGTTACGTGTATAAGGCAAGCGAGAACGCGGAACAAGCGATAGAGAGGCACGATCGGCCTAAGCGTTCGGCTTGTCAGTGTGACGCATCTATCTCTCTTCCACTGTTATCACGTAAAATTATTAAAAAAAATTGTAAAAAATAAAAAAAAAATATTTTTAATAATTATAATATTATCGTTATTTTTTACATTACTTTATTAGACGGCCAAGTCCATATTAATTACATACATTAAAATCCATAAACATAACAATTCATTTTATACGTTGCCCACTCCTCAACAAAAGACATAATAATCTATAATATAAAATGGGACCAATTTGAAAGTATACTCTGTGAAACAAAAAATAATAATTAAATCGGTATAAATTATGGCGGTACCAAACATTAAAAAAATATACAACGAATTGATTACCTCCTCCTTTTTATGGAGTCTTTACTTTGAGATAATTTACTTTGCGTGCTTCCGCAAAGTAAATTATCTCCAAGTAAATGCTTATATGCCAATAGTGTAGGTATCTCTTAAATCTAAGATTGTTCGTAGTTGCTTCCTCTCCTCCCAACTTGGTGTCTAATAATATGTGCTGAAAAGAAAAAACGTAAAATGTACCAGTTGCTTCTCTTCCCGCGTAGATCGTAAAAGCCGATCGAGGGAATGCGATGCGACTAGCAACCCATCACTATTTTGATTCTGTTTTCCACCTAAAGCCCATCAACATACTAAACGTGGCATTTAGGTCTTATAGACCTAGGATCTATCTACCTCGCAAGAAAAAAAGACGTGATACTATGTATTTTGTTGGCATATCCGGTTATTCACTCATGCGCCAACGCCTGCTTCATGTACTGTTGTTATCCTACGGTTGACTGGAAGAGATCACTAAAGAAGGCGATAAGTCCGCCTTTATACCAACTTTATTTTCTTCTAGTGTGTTATTGTTGTATTTCTAAATTGGTGCAATAAACTAGGTATATTCTATTCTATTGTGAACAGGTGCTGACTGCCAACATCGGCACTCTCTTGGACCTCTACGGAGTGGAAAAAGGCTTGGACCATTTCAAGTCCACACAAGAACTGACCTTCGATGAGTTCCGCTACTACCTGCAGCAGGAGGTATTCAGCTCGCTGCCGAAGACTCTTACGCTACCAGTCTGCAGGGAGTACGAGAAGAAAATCAGCGAGGTGAGATATTTTCTGTTTTCTTACAAGACTAGGTACATTACTAAAGTGCCATGATACGTAAGTGATGGCGTAAATAAAATAAAATTGATGGAAAAAAGCCTGGACCACTTACTAAGTCCTTGCAGGAGTTGACCTTCCCTAAGTTTTGGTATTACCTGCGGAAGGTGGTATTAAGCTTTCTGCTGAAGATTTGCGCTGCCGGTCTGCAGGAAGTACGAGATGAAAATCAGTGGGGTGATACATTTTCTGTTTTCTTACTAGACTATCACAAGACTAAAGTGCTAGGATATGTTGGCGAGCTCCGTGGTGCAGTGGTTTACACACCAGCCTGCGACACGAGGGTTCCCGGGTTCGATGGCCGGCCAGGTTAAGATGGAAAACGATTGGTTTCAGATTGACCTAGGTCTTGGATGTTTATCTATATAAGTTTATCTATATAAGTATTTATTAGGTCTTGGATGTTTATCTATATAAGTATCTATTATAAAATATAGTATCGTTGAGTTATACTACGACACAAGTTCGCAACTTACTGTGAGGCTAGCTCAATTTGTGTAATATGTCCCTATATATATTTGTTTATGTAAATGATGGAGTAAATGAAATTTATTTCCTGGAAAAAGTCCTGGACACAGAACTCGTCATTGGTTACAGTTTGAAAAGTGAAAGAAGAGGGAACAGAGGACTACCTAAGAAGAGATGTAAAGTTGTAAGATGTTGAGCAGGAACAGACAAAGACTACGGTAGTTAACAGAACGAAGTTCGACACGAAACTGTATTGACATACTGTATCGTCCATCAATTTAAAAAAAATGACGTATCCCAAAATGAAAAAAAACCGGCCAAGTGCGAGTCGGACTCGCGTACGCAGGGTTCCGTACCATTATCCTTACTAATATATATTATAAATGCGAAAGTGAGTTTGTTTGTTTGTTTGTTTGTTTGTTACGCTTTCACGCCCTATCTACTGAACCGATCATCATGAAATTTTGCATACAAGTTCTCTGGAGTGCGGAGAAGCTTTTATCCCGGGAAAAAGTACTATTCCCGAGGGATCGACATTGACGCGGGCGGAGCCGCCGGCGAAAGCTAGTCTATAATAAGTTTAAAATTAGTAAAACTATTTTTATTATATGATGTCACACAAAATTTATGCTTTTCGCAATTATCCTTTATCTGTGCCAAAGACATTGCTTCATACCAAATTTCAAGATTCTGAGTTCACAGGTTTTATTCCCTTGTGAATGTTGAAGTTTCGCAGCATAAACGGCCGTTTCTTTTTTGATTGCGTTGGCTTAGAAGTTTGATTTATTCACAGCTCTAAGGGTACCTGATACCGCCACGCGTTCCTGAGAAAGGGTCTTGACAGACAGACGGACAACAAAGTGATTATATAAGGGTTCCGTTTTTTTCCTTTTGAGGTAGGAACCCTAAAAGTGGGATTAGATAAAGAAGGAAAAGATAATGTTTTCGCGATTGTTACACATTTAAGTCAAATCACACTCATTGTCAGGCAGACCGTATATGTGATTTAAAATAAAACGTACATACATACATACAAACATAGTATCACGTCTTTTTCCCTTGCGGGGTAAACAGAGACTAGGTCATTAAGTCCTGAAGGCAACATTTAGCATGTTGGTGGACATTCGGTGAAAAACGGAATCAAAATAGTGATAGGTTATAATAATAAAAGCGGGGCATATTCCAGGGAGATTCCCTGAGCCCCCTCTGGTTCTGCCTTGCACTCAATCCGTTGTCTAATCTTTTAGATTGCCCTAACCATGGATGTACCATAAATAATAACCACAAACTGTCGCATCTCATGTTTATGGATGACATCAAACTTTTTGCATCCAATAAAAACGACCTTTTTAAATTAGCCGACATCACACATAAGTTTTCAACAGATATAAGAATGCAGTTTGGCATAGATAAGTGTAAAAATTCTTTCAGTAAATAAAGGTAAATTACAAAACAATAGCTTTACTCTAGAAACTGGCGAATCAATAGAACCGATGGATGACAATAGCGTTTATAAATATCTAGGCTTCAATCAGTCAAGACAAATTCAGCAGAAACAAATAAAAGTACAACTACAAGTCAAATTTAAGCAACGCCTTCATCTTATACTCAAATCACACCTTAACTCAAGAAATACTGTAAAAGCAATAAATTCACACGCAATACCCATTTTAACCTATTCTTTTGGAATTATTAATTGGTCAAAGACAGATCTCAAAAAGTTACAGCGAATTATTAACACTCTACTTACAGCCTATAGAAAACACTACCCAAAAGCATGCATAGAAAGATTAACTCTACTACGACAAGAAGGAGGAAGAGGCGTAATAGATATACAAAATTTACATAACAAGCAAATTCTGACACTTAGAAAGTACTTCCACGCAAAATCTACCCAATCATCACTCCATCAAGCTGTAACTGCAACTGACAATAAACTAACACCACTTAATTAACATGACAGACAGACGCAACCTAATGAATTACTCCCGGACACTAAGCACAAAATTGCAGCATGGGCCGCGAAGTCTCTTCATGGAAGACACCGAACCTACCTGAGCCAACCACACGTCGATAAAGATAAGTCGAACGAATGGCTCAGAAAAGGCGAACTGTTTCCGGAGACAGAGGGGTTCATGCTCGCAATACAGGACGAAGTCATAGCCACCCGTAATTATAGAAAATACATTATTAAAGACGTTAACCAATCAACAGACCTTTGTAGACACTGCAACGCGGCCTCTGAGACAATTCAGCATATAACCGGTGCCTGTAAATCAGTTGCTCAGACGGACTACAAGCACCGGCATGATCAAGTCGCATCAATTTTACACCAGAACCTTGCATATAAATATCAGTTTATCCCTCAGATGACGCCATACTACAAATATATCCCAAACCCTGTATTAGAGAACGGCGACTGCAAGATATACTGGGACAGAACAATTATCACCGACAAAACCATCCACTTCAATAGGCCTGACATCACCGTACATGACAAAATAAACAACAAAGTATACTTGATTGACATCGCTGTACCCAACACTCACAACCTACAAAATACCATATCAGAAAAGCTAAGTAAATATCAGGACCTAGCAATTGAGATTAAAACTCAATGGAAAGCCAAAACGGGCCATATTGTGCCCATAGTGCTTTCATCCACAGGAATTATACCGATATCTCTTAAAAATAGTTTAGAAACGCTAGATATGCCATCACACATACTTACCTTGATCCAAAAAGCCGTGATCCTTAATACTTGTCGCATCACCCGTAAGTTCTTGAGCTCGTCGACACTAACCTCTACCTATAGCATCCAATGATCCCTTCCCTCCTTTTACGCTTGGCTTCGGCCCGCGTATTAGGCGTATACCCTCTTCGCGAGGAGAAAAATCGTATAAATAGAATAATAATAATAAATGTTTTATTTTCGTCAAATACAAGTTAACATAAATTAGTGTTTGAAATCTCTTTTTAGGCAAACAATGCCTGTGTTAGGAGATTTCGCTCTTCCATAACAGTTTATATTTATCGTTATATAATTCTAAATTGATATTATTATGATATATAATTTAAATATACTTATAATTATTCATATATATAAATTCAGTCATTTTATTAAGATTTATATTTGATAACATGCAAATTAGAACAGATTATAAAGATTTTTAATCCATGTGAATGTAATGGACAAGTTAAACATATATTATTGTATGTGTTGTAAGAGCAACTCTTGTGTCACTGTAGTTAAGTAATTTTAGCCATTCCGTAATCGATTTTTTGCAGTCATAATATTGTTTAATGTATATTTTTTTTTTTTTATTTTAGGTATTATATAATTTTACTGACAAGTAATTGTATTGATTGGATGCAAATATGGTTTTAGTTGTGGGTGTCAGCGCTACTGAGGTTTTTCGTCGCTTCGTCAATTTTTTTGGGTCAAATGGTACAGTTTTTATGGGTTGCTATCCACATCGCATATTAACATTCCTCAGATTTTAACCACTCCCTCGATCGGCTTTTACGATCTGCGCGGGAAGAAAAGCAGCTGGTACATTCTACGTTTTTTTTCTCCCAGACGAGCATGGAAGATTTAATAAAAGGAAAATTAAAGCGTATAACACACTCGTAGACATTCTTGTTTAATGCACTGCGCGTTTCTATGAAAAGCTGACATCAAGTATCGATCTGGTTATGATTTGGCGCGAGACGTCTATTGTTTTGACCTCGAATAGCAAACAGACGTTGATCGCTGACGTTTGCATCAGCAGGCACGTGACATTGTAAGTAGGTACATGTGATGTTCAAGAGAAATGGTTTTCTGTTGCAAGATAGTAGATAGCAGATATATATTTAACTGATAGCTATGGTGGGTCCTTCTGTCATAATCGGTTTAATAAATAAATATAAATATATACGGACAAATCACACAGATTGAGCTAGCCCCAAAGTAAGTTCGAGGCTTGTGTTATGGGATACTAACTCAACGATACAATATTTTATAACAAATACATATATAGATACACATCCAAGACCCAAGCCAATCTGAAAAAGATCATTTTCCATCTTGACCTGGCCGGGGATCGAACCCGGTCACTCCGTGTCGCAGGCTGGCGTGTTGACCGCTGCGCCACGGAGCTTGTCAAAAATGCTTTCTACATTTACATATCACGTCTTTTTCCCTTTCGAGGTAGACAGAACCTAAGGCCGTAAGACCCATCGTTAACGTTCAGCATGTTAGTGGGCGTATATATGGAAAACGGAATCAAAATAGTGATGTGTTGGTAGCCGCATCGCCTATGACTCCTTAGGTTTTTGTCCATTCCCTCGGCCGGCTTTTACGATCTGTGCGGACACAGATCGTAAAAGCCGATCGAAGGAATGGGCGAAAATCTGAGAAATCGTGTCCGAGGCCTACTAAGACGATGCGGCTAGCTACCCATCTCTATTTTGATTCCATTTTCCAACTACACCCACCAACTTGGCATAGGTGGCTTTAAGGTCTAAGGGGCCTATTCACTGTCTACCTCAATAGGGAAAAAAACGTAATGATTGTTCGTTACGGCCCAATGTAACCATTTTTGGCGTTAATCAACAATAGGCTAGTTTCCTGGGTCGTAATAATAACATAACAATTAGTCCGTCAGTTGGATAATCAAAAAATATTGGACGTGTATTTTTTCTTTTGACAAATAAACAATAAATAATAAAGATAAAGCGAGTCAAAGTTCAGGAGTTGGGGCTCGTGACGTCAAAGTTTGCTAAAAATTGTAGCAAACTATGACGTCACACGGAACTTCAAAGGGCTATATCTTTATCATTTTTTGTTTAATCGACAAAAGAAAAAATACGTGTCCAATATTTTTTGAATATATAACTGTCGGACTAATTATATTTTTTTAGGAAACTAGCCTATTCTCTGTATGTATTATACAATAGGTACCTGTCTAGAGAATACGTTTTTCGGTCAATTAGAACTCTCCAGTTCTCAGGAAATGATAAGAGTTTACAATTTCAACTGCAATGTGGGCCGCGATAACAACGAATGTTTTGTTGTTGTATGTACTAAATGTGTAATGGCATAGTGTATATTATATTCTTTGGTAATGATAGAATGTACTATTACTGTTTTATATCTGTTCTTTGTGTTGTGTTAAATAACGAATCAGTCGAAGTCATAATTAAACAAAGAACATCCTTATTTTAAAAAATCAAAATTTTCTTTACTGTCGGCAAACTAGATCCATTATTTGTTTTAGAAATATGATACAAAAACTATTTTTTAAGAGGTGAAAATAACAATAGATATGTTACCATTAATAAATCATATATCTACGAGGCACTCCGTGCGGATGAGACCGTACTTCCAGACGACAATCTTGTCTTTCCGTCATCGTCCGGACGAAGTGCCTCAGTAGAGGTGCGTGTACATCCTCAGCTAACATTTTCATGATGCTGTTGGCACTCCATCGCACCCTCCTTACCAAGGACGCTACTTTCTTTCGAAAGATGGCATGAAATCCGTCAGTTTGGGCCTGAGCGAACATTTCGGAGGCGCTGGAGAAACGAGGGAGTTTCAACATCATCCTGAAAAAGTTATTATATTGGATGCGTAGTGCATCTAGCGACTTTTTGGCAAACTTAAACCATAGGCCACCCGTGTACATACCTTGACAATTTTAATTTGGTCAGAACATCGGGCAAACCTACGGATCAGCATGTTGCCGCAAATCGCCAACGACCTACGCTCTAAATCTGCTTAACCTTGCTAATATTATAAATGCGAAAGTGAGTTTGTTTGTTACACTTTTACGCCGTAACTTCTGAACCGATCATCATGAAATTTTGCATACAAGTTCTCTGGAGTACGAGGAGGTCATAGCTGCCTTTCATCCCGGAAAAAAGTAATGTTCTCGAGGGAACGACGTTAACGCGAGCGAAGCTGCGGACGAAAGCTAGTTTTCTCTATAAAGTATCATCAGCATATCAAGCGAAAGAAGTCTATTGCTGGATATAGGCCTCCCCCGAGGATCTCTAATACGAACGGCTGGAAGCGGCCTGCATCCAGCGTCTTCCTGCGACCTTAGTCAGGTCATCCGACCATCTGGTCGGTGAAGGTCTGTGTGACTGAATTACAAACATAAAAACTTTTACATATTTAATATAAGTAGAATTCATACTTTATCGGTTCTACGCGCTATGTGACATTGGACATTAGGTATGTGTGTGCTTCGGACATTCACCGACCAGATGGTCGGACGACCTAACCAAGGTCGCAGAAACGCTGGATGCAGACCGCTTCCAACCGGTCATATTTGAAATCCTTGGAGAAGGCCTATGTCCAGCAGTAGACTTCTTGCGGCTGAGATGATGATGAATGCACGTTCGGGGGTCCTGTAGTCCGGGGGCTCCGTATCATGCATTGCTACGGCGGAAGCTACGCCCCTGCTTTTACGGACAGAAGTAGAAATTTTTTTAAGTGCTATCTTGACGGATATAATTTTTCAGACTTAATCATTGTGTTGAAATAAGGCAAAACTGAGTAACTTAGGTAATAACAGATCACTCAGAGCTCAAGCGACCAACACATATAAAAAGTAAATATATAAAATAAATATATACGGACAAATCGCACAGATTGAGCTAGTCCCAAAGTAAGTTCGAGACTTGTGATATGGGATACTAACTCAACGATACTAAGTATATTTTATAACAAATACATATATACACATCCAAGACCCAGGCCAAACTGAAAAAGATCATTTTCCATCTTGACCTGGCCGGGGATCGAACCCGGGCACTCTCGTGTCACTGGCTGGCGTGTTGACCGCTGCGTCACGGAGCTAGCCAAATAAAAAAAAGTAAAATTTCTCAAAATGTTTGTCATGCTCCCAGGTGTGCTGGCTGATCTGCCGAAAGAACCTCCTTACAAGAGACAAGCCGATCTTCAACGACGACTCCGTGTTCAAGCTGTTCCGGATATACTGCCTGCTGGCTGACCTTGTGCAGGATGCTGAAAATTCCGCCCACTATGTGGTTCGTAGTTCGTACTTATTTATCGTATTGCTTCGATTTTGTCGCCAATACCTCTTATTTGGTCGGCGAAGAGGGCTTTACAGCGTGAAACGTAACCAACGATGTACCCGTGAAGGGGTGACTCAGCCCGTCGAAATGAACAGCTCTTCCTATGGGACCAATGTTGGGGAGGTCAACGCAAACGTAGAAATACAGCCATAGCTTATTTTATTTTTAATAAAAAAAGAAATTAAATTTATATAGTTTTGAAGAAAAAATCAGGGGATTACGAAGCGTTAATTTTGTGTACTTTTCATAGGTATTTTCGGTCCAAGCTGTAGTTTTCTCTATCGCACTCTGCGGGTGTTGTTTAGGCACGCGGCGCGAAAGCAATAGATTTTACAAATACCTATTTTTCAATTCTTTTTTTTATGTGAAAGCGTAGCCCTTCACGCTCGTAGGGACTAATACTGGACTCAGTTTCTTTTGGCGTATTCTTCTCAGCTGTGGTCGTACCGAAACGCTAGTAGCTTATCGACTTTGCAAATATTACAAATAATATGACGTTCAAAAATGATACATGATATCCTAATTTGAATAAAATTCAATTTCATTCGAACTTAGTGTTTCCTACAACATGAGTTTACATTCCCTAAAATCATGACATGAATATTGTATATGCATTTTGGTTAACAACTTCATCATCATCATCAGGTCCTTTTTAGTCTCCACTACAGGAGCACGACCCTCTCTGTACTACTAGGGCCATACTTAGCCAGAGCAAAGCCAGAAAAAAATCAGCTACGAGAGGCAAGAGATCGAAAACGCCAAAACAGACAAAAAACGACTGTGGTCCGCCATTAAAGACATATCTGGCATAAGGAAACCAGCCGACACTTCCAACAGCCTTGTCACGCCTGACGATCCTAAAGGCTCCTTAGACAAAGTAAATAACTATTTCGCCGATATCGGTAAGAACTTGGCAGATAAAATCGACAACTCTAACCAGCTAACCATTACACTCCCAAAAAGTCCATCCCTAAGTTCTTCTCTTTTTCTGCTGCCAACAGACGAATCTGAAGTTGCGCAGCAGATTGGAGCAATGAAAGAAACCAGCGCGGTAGGAATAGACCGTATATCCTCATATTTCATTAAAAGATATGCGCAGATATTACTAGGTCCAATAACCCACATCTGCAACCTATCTTTCCGAACTGGTGTTTTTCCAAAAGCTTTCAAAATAGCCTATCCACAAGAGCGGAGAGAGAGACTGTATTAATAACTATAGGCCTATATCTATACTTCCGGCTCTATCAAAAATCCTGGAGAGACTGATTAACAGGCGCCTAATCAACTATCTCGAATCAAATAACCTAATCTCACAATACCAGTATGGTTTCCGAGCTGGAAAAGCAACAGGCGATGCAGTACATGACCTGACAGATCAAATCGTGCAAAACCTTGATTCTCAGTACAAAAGCCTTGCGATTTTTCTGGACTTGGCGAAGGCTTTCGACACGATCTCAATCCTTCGGTTAATTGGCAAGTTAGAGAGTCTTGGTATCAGGGGCCTACCTCTAAAATTGTTCAAAGACTATCTGAGGGACAGGAAACAGACTGTCAGAATTGGTACATGTTACAGTGCTGAGCGAACACTCAATTATGGAATTCCGCAAGGGACCAGCCTCTCTCCTACGTTGTTTTATCGTTTACATAAACGAACTCTGCAATCTACAACTGCATGGTGGCCAAATATTTACGTTTGCAGATGACACAGTACTCCTTTTCGAGGGTGCGACTTGGATCGAAACGTTCTCAAGGGCCCAGTCTGGTTTCGATATTGTTAACTCATGGCTACATAATAACATCCTCAGCCTAAATATATCGAAGACCAAGTATGTTCCCTTCGCTCTCAGGTCTGATCTCCTTCCACCTCCTACCCTATCCTTGTTCTCGCACTCATGTCTCAACATCAGACAACTTTGCAATTGTCCCATGATAGACAGAACAAGTAAGGTCAAGTATCTGGGTATCATTCTAGATCAATCATTAAGCTTTCAGCCACACGTAGACATGTTGGTTCCTAGACTTAGAAAACTCATCTATATATTTAGAGCAATAAGGAGAGTTGCCAATAAAAAAGTAGTCAAAATGATATACCAAGCCCTTTGTCAACCATTAATTGACTATTGCTTGACAACGTGGGGTGGAGCGGCAAAAAGTCGCCTTCTGGATGTGGAGAAAGCGCAAAGAGCCATTCTGAAAGTGGGCTACGGTCTGCCTCGTAGATTCTCCACAGCCAAATTGTACAATGAATGGGACCTATTAACGGTAAGACATATCTGTTACAAACTATCTTAAAAATGCACTCACAAACGCCCTACGACCCCGAGTTGATAAGAGGCAAACGAAGAAAAGGATCAGTTTGTTACAACACCCCCTTTCGTTGTCGATTCACCAATATTTTTTTCTGCTGTTTCGGTCCCTATATATATAATAAATTAAACTCTATTATTTCATTCTACTCCCTTACTAAATATAAATGTAAACGAATCGTGTCTAAATATCTAAAAACCCTAGATTACGACCAAACTGAAAATCTTCTGGTAAAACTGTCGTAATTCGGAATATGATTATACATAACTAAATCTATTTACCATAATATATTCGCACAACAGTATTGATAGGTACTCTGTTTGTCTATATTTCAGGTATTTTACCTAAATTGTAATAAGGTTACATTCGATTTTATCTTTTAATTTATTTAATGTTTTATTTTTAAATTGTTTATTGTATTATGAGTTATGTAATCGTAGCCATTCGGATACAATGACATAGCTCGTCTAGGCAGGGAGTGGGCACTGGCGACCCGTAACAGGTTTCTGTGAAACTTAGAGCGGGCACCAGGCTCTATCAATGCTTACAATCCATCACATCCATGTTACGAGTAGTCTTACGAATTTATTGTTCACATACATTGTAAGTTACTTAGAGCAAATAAACGTTTTATTATTATTAGCCAGAGCAGCCAGAGGACTTGGCCTACACTCTCCACGCTGGCCAGACGGGTTGGAGAGGTCTCTTAGAGATGTTTATAAGCTTTGTTTAGCTTGTATTTACTAAGTCGCCTTCTACGACATCCACGGGAAGACTTGGAGTGGTCCTATTCTACTCTGCCGGATACCACACGGCCAACAACTTAACACCTTATTTATACATAATCCTTTTATCGCACATTCGCAAAAAAGATATTTACAACTTTTTGGTGGTATTTTGCCTGAATTCCGTAATATACTACAAAAAAGGCAATTTACCAATCGAGTGGGCAGGAAGTTAAGGTTTTTGCTCCATTGCTGCGGCCCGACATTTTAGGCTCTATGTTAGTGTCTCATAACTTGAATGTCAAGGCAAGTGAGTTACCAAATTCCTAAATTAGTCATACAAAACTATATAACTTTTTGGTTAAAATATTTGGTACATACATAGTATCACGTCTTTTTCCCTTGCGGGGTAGACAGAGCCTATGTCTATAAGGCTTGGTTGTATTCAAAATGCATTTTATTTACATTCCCGGTTGAGATTGTCACAATGGCTACTATAGCGTCAAATAATACCTAATCGGATGCTATAGTAGCTTCAAAAACCAAGGAGCTTGATCGTTGAGTGGTTGAGCAACCCTCGGCGCAGTTCCTACTGCGATGGGTGACCGTTGGTGACTGCATACAAACATACATATTATAGAGCCTTAAGTCATACGACCGAAAGGCCACTGAAAAAAAAACTCCACTGAAAAGCCGCATCGCTTATTATCATGATTCTTTACATTTTCGCCCATTCACTTGACCGGCTTCTACGGTCTGCGTGGGAAGAGAAGCAGCAGGCACATTCTACGTTTTATTTTTTCTCCCAGACCAGCATTGAAGATTTTGAATTGGTGACTGCAAATGGCATAAAAATATCTCGAGCTCCTCCGTGCTTCGAAAGGCACGTTAAGCTATTGTTCCCGACTGTCAGATAATCAGTAAAATATATTTTCCATTAGATATAGGATTACAAGCGATTATTCCATCTTGGTCTGCCGAGTATGATGACGTCACTAATCACGAATTAAAGAAATTAATCTCATGAGCTTACTTGCTTAGCTCCATTAGCACCACATGCCGGCCAGATGTCATTGACAGGATGAGGTCTCGGGAGGTTATTGACTCTGTTAGGTTACGTCAAAGACAATATAATACTAACGTAGTTAGGTCAATTACTTTTTCATCTCCTCTATTAAAAACAAAGAACGGTTCCAAGGACCAGGGCTTTAAATACGTTTTATTCCCAAGAAAAAAAAAAATTAACTGCGAACACAAATATTGTTCCGACAATATCTATGATCTTGATCACAAAGGTTGAATCATATTTTTAAACAGCTTCAGTGGCCGGTTACATTATTAAAAAAAAACACAAGAATGGTAGTAATTTAGTTTTATTCGCACGCTGAAAGTGCTTTTATCAAGCATATTTTTACGTAGAAGAATTTAAAAATATACCTAGTACCTGCTTGTTTTATCGTGATTTTACCTACATTTCAAATTATCACCCTACAAAACGTTTCAGAATTGGTACAGCTTGACAAAAAATAAGTATCGCGCTCTACATTCTTAAGACATACCCATGAAAAGAGATAGCTATAAAGTTAATTATAACAATTTTTTTTATTGTACCCATTCATTTACATCATTTTTATTTTGTTTATGTTAAAATATTAGAGTTAACTTTAGTTTTGGAATTTAATTAGTTTTTTCATAGAGGGAGATGAAAAGCAGAATGTGTCATCTCGGGACTTAACATAATACTTTTACTTCGGGTAACATGTTCTGAATCCCTCCCTTCGGGATTCTATGCTAGTCTCCTTCATTCCACTCTAGATTCAAAATAATACCTTCACCAAAAATATATTGTGTCCTTGTATCACAATCTACTATTGCTGAGAGTACAGATATTTTTTCTTGGCGAAAACGTTAATTCTACACCTACACAAACTTAGTACCTATTACTACTTTACTATCGTAGTATTTCCTTTGTTGTACTATAGAAGTAAGTACTGCCATAGATATTATAATTCTACAAGAATAAATATGTATCTCATCCGACAGGACCTCAGAACAATACCTCAAGATTGTTCTAAGGTCAGGACGCGCTTTGGGAAAGGCTGTTAGTTCCAAGACTTATCGTAAGACGCCAGAGTGTCCACCACTGATTAACTAATTCAAATATTTTAAAGCGTAAAAATAGATATTACAAATAAAAGCAAAATCTACTAGTACATAAATGTAATTAAACAACAGACAACGTATGTAAGATATGTTAAACAAATCCATGCGAGCAAGACTTGAAGACCTAAGTCGAAGGTTCTTTCTCGCATGTAATTTATTCGCAGTAAAGTATTTCTTTATTTACGACCGCCGCCGTTGGGCCCGGCTGCCATCTGGTAGTCGTTAAAGGAACCACGTCAGAGGCCGACAGGCGGTTCTGAAGTACTCTGACGCCAGGGTGTGCACGGTCGATTGACCGTGACACCTACACGAAATGATGATGATTTACCGTACCGTAAGTACTTCAATTTAGTAATATAGCCGTGTGGTATCCGGCAGAGTAAAATAGGACCACTCCAAGTCTTCCCGTGGATGTCGTAGAAGACGACTTAGGAAATACAAGCTAAACAAAGCTTATAAACATCTAAGAGACCTCTCCAACCCCTCCTCTAGCTGCTCTGGCCAAGTATGGCCCTAGTAGTACAGAAAGGGTCGTGCTCCTGTAGTGGAAACTAAAAAGGACCAGATGATGATGATGATGAAGTACTTCAATTTATAATTTTATTTAACAAAATTGCAGGTAGTCCTCCAGCCCTCAGAAGCGGGTATTGTAGCAGAGCAGCTGGTCCTCTGCCTCGGCCTCCGCTGGGACACCGCTGACTGGGAGTCCCTGGGCAGCTCGATTGGACACTTCAAGTGGGCGGCGTTCCTTGCCGTGCTTGAGGCCAAATATTGCGACCAACAACTGCACTCTAAAGCCCTAGTGGAAGCGGTTGATGAAATCTACGATGTATTCATAAAGGATATTATTAAGAAGGTAAGTAAGAAATTCTATTAAACTTCTTGATTTCCTTTAACAGGCAAGTGTTTCAAGCTGGTCCTTTATCGTGTTCTTCGCTGTAACACCGAGCTTTCATAAGGTAGTTTTGTCGAGTAAACTGAAAAACGTCCCATACTTTCGATTTATCGCGTATATGAAAAGCCCGATAAAAATCTTTATTTTCATAAAAATAATTAAAACAAAATTATCGCGGCATGAAAAAAACATGTAACTTTTGCTTAATATTTTGTATTTAGTTTTGGTTTCTGGAAACCCTGAGTTTTTAGATCTTCTGCAAAATACTGTGTAGACATAAATAAGATGCAAAAAAATAATATAATTATGCAAAAACATAAATAAGAATGCAAATTACGTCAAACGGCTTAACATTCAAAGGGCTTGTTTGATGTGCGTCATATGTAGATATCACTCCTATCCTGTCGCCATCATGTCGCTTAGCGGATTGACACTAAAACGTGTGTGTGTGCATTTAATTTAGTCACACACATATTCTTATTATAAAACGAGGACTAACTTTAGTACCTGGTTTAAACCAATAAACGACCAAAATAAGTCAACACTTATTACTTTAGGACAACAGTTATTGTCAATTAGTTTTGGGCGGGTAATGGTTTAAACCAGGTTAGTCCTCGATCACCTCGATTTATAATAAGACGGATTATACCGATTATACCTACGGCCTTCATGGCGCAATAGTTCACACGCAAGCGACACGAGAGGCACTAGGTTTCGATTCCCGGCTGCTGCATATTTTTCAACCGACTTCAAAAAAAAGGAGGAGGTTATTCATTCTGATGATTTTTTAATGTTTGTTACCTCAGTCAGAACGCCGTCATGTATCATATATAAATTTGAACGTTACGCGAGAATCTTAGCTGTTACATGATACATCATCAAATTATTTATTCCTCACCATCATTACAGCCGTAAGAAGTCCACAGCTGGACAAAGGTCTCTCCCAAGGATTCTTTGTTCCATGGGAGGATATTGCCATACTCACCACGCTTGGTAGGTGGGTTGGCGAGCGCAGTTTCTTTAGCTTCTTATGCTTCCGATGCTGCTGCCCATCATAAGAATTTTTAAGCTGGGAAAGGAAAGGATATAAGAAGGGAATAAAGGTAATTAGGATACTAGCCGTGTGGTATCCGGCAGAGTAGAATAGGACCACTCCAAGTCTTCCCGTGGATGTCGTAGAAGGCGACTTAGGAAATACAAGCTAAACAAAGCTTATAACATCTAAGACACCTCTCCAACCCGTCTGGCCAGCGTGGAGAGTGTAGGCCAAGTCCTCTGGCTGCTCTGGCCAAGTATGGCCCTAGTAGTACAGAGAGGGTCGTGCTCCTGTAGTGGAGACTAAAAAGGACCTGATGATGAAGGATACTACTTACTCGGATGAATGGGGGAAAAGCAAGTAGCAGCTCGGGCCCTGCAACCACCGGCCAAACAAATGAGGATGACATCCCTGACTAGATTGAATCACATTATTTGATAAGCTTTAATTAGCATTTGAATGGTATCCGCTTTGCCAACGAGCTGAATGCTAGAAAACAAAAATAGCATTGTTCAATACCTAACATGTATGGGACAATATGTGATTGGAGTACAAAGGATATATCACCGAAATGACTCACAGGAACATATTTATCCATGTTGCGTAATAAATACATGAAGAAACGATGGAAAACACAAAAGCCAAAAGTGTTAGCAAAAACCCTTTTAAAGGATCACTATAAAAGTGATTCCCAAAGTGGTCTATATCTAAGACTGTAAAAGAAGTCTTAAAAATAATATATTTTAACCAACTTAAAAAACAGGAGCCGAATGTATTGATATTGACAGAAATGTACAGTTTTTGTTAGTATGTTAGTATAAACCAGCTCTTTCTCTTCATGAGTGTATGTATGTATATTTGTATGTTAGTCCGCGCATATCTCAAAAAGGCACATGGCAGATGAAAGACGCTATAGAAAAAATCTATTAGCGTCTTTCATTTGCACAGGGAAAGAGGAACCTTGAATTCATCCTAAATAGTCTGACACATTCTACGATATTTCTTTAAATATTTAAAATGACTTAAAAAAGAAGGTTCTCAATTCAGGTATTTTTTTGTTTTATTATATACAGCGTGTAAAATTACCCTCGACGTTCCCTTAACGAGGTGGCTCAGCCCATCAATATGAACAACTTTTCCTATGGGAACAATGATGGGCGAGTCCGACTCGCACTTGGCCGCTTTTATATACCGCTTGATTTTGAACCTCTGAACTATATTGAAATCCTGGAATCAGAATCCCTAATGGAATACAGAATTGCAAGAAAAAACAATAAAACAAGAAAAGAAATTTGACTGTCCATAGAAATTCGTCCAGTTAATCGGCGATTTTGTATGGGAAGCCTAATTTTTATTTTTGATTTTCATCTTTTTTTCTCGCAATTCCATATTTCATTAGGAAATCTGATTTCAGAATTTCTATAAAGTTCAGAGGTTCAAAAGCACTCGGTATATTATATATTTTATGTATACCTATATATATTATAAGAATGTAACGAAGTGGTAACAATCTTACACAGTTTTCTTGCATTCTAGGGCTACCTATTCAAGCGTGGGTACCTCCTCCCCACCATGCGCGAGTACTGGTGCGTCCTCCAGCCCTGCGCCCTCACATACTACAAGAGCTCCTCACAGAAGGAGCAGTGTGGCCGGATCACAATAGACGAGTACTGCTCAGCAGAGGCTAGTGCCGGCGAAGGCAAGATCCAGAAGTTCCAGGTCATCACGCCAGAGAGGACCTATGAGTTTGGTACTCAGGACCACAAGTAAGTTGATAAAAAGATCTTTTAAAACAATTTAATAGTAGATACTCGAGGGCAAGGCCCGAAAGTTCCAGGCCATAACGCCGGTGAGGACCTATGAATTTGACACTCAGGACCACAAGTATAAGAAGCGATCTTTTTAAACCCTTGACTGACTAGTACTGTTCGGTCGAAACATGCACCGAAAGGCCAAGATTTAAAAGGTCCAGGCCATGACCATGAAATGATTCTGTTAGGTTTTTACAAGTAATTTACAAGATTTAGGTGTATTAGTGTTTTCTATAGCGAAATAATTAATTTTTATTTATGTCATTATTTGTCCTAATATTTACATGCAATAAAATATTGTAATAACTTCTTTTACTTCTTTTAATAATTTGGTCGGATAATGGTTTAAAACAGCTACCTACTAAAGTTAGACGTCGTTTTATAATAACACAGTATCCGTCTTATTATAAAACGTGGACTAACTTTAGTACCTGGTTCCAAACCATTATCTGACCAAAATAAGTCGACATTTGTCACTTCGACGATTGGTCAACTGTCACTGTCAATTTGCTTTGGATGGATAATGGTTTAAACCTGGTTCTAAAGTTAGTCCTCGTTTTATAATAACACAGTGTTTAAAAAGCGTAAGTTTAAAATAGAAAGATGGATTATGTTTGGTCTTGAGGAGTCGCCTGCAATGGATATCAGCCGTGCGGCAAGCCGCGACGCTGTCGGGCGGCGTGGAGAGCTTCCAGCGACGAGCACGCGCATGCCGAAGGGGCGCGGGCGCGCGCCGCGACCAGGAAGTGCGCGACGCGCGCCTGAAGCTACAGCACGAAGTGCGGGCTCGGCTGGCCGCTGAAGCACAGGCTCAGGTACACTTCATACCTTCACACCAGGTGAAGCACCTTCATTACAGCTGCAATATTTAATCTGAATACTGGACATTTACATCACATTATTAATAATAGTCCTCTGGCTGCTCTGGCCAAGTATGGTGCTAGTAGTACAGAGAGGGTCGTGCTCCTGTAGTGGAGACTAAAAAGGACCTGATGACGATGATGATAATTAATAATAATAATATCAGAGGTTTTTCACGTTAACATTATACACATTTGCATTTACTCTCAATTATGTTATTTTATTCTACCATATTGCTTCCAGGAATGGGCTGAGATGGCCCAGCAGGATAATAAGAAACTTGAAGAGTTGAAACATACTCAGACAGAGTTAGAGAAGCTACTTCAGGAAGAGATCCAGGCTAAACGAGACGAAGAAATAGTTCGCGCTCTGCAAGCCAGGTACAATAAATAAATTATAGTCTACAGAATCTCCTTTGATTCAGACATAAAACGGGACAGCAATAGGCTAGTTTCCTAAAAAAATATAATTAGTCCGTCAGTTAGATATTCAAAAAATATTGGACACGTATTTTTTCTTTTGTCGATTAAACAAAAAATAAAGATTTTTAGCAAAACCCTTTGAAGTTCCGTGTGACGTCATAGTTTGCTACAATTTTTAGCAAACTTTGACGTCACGAGCCCCCACTCCTGAACTTTGACGCGCTATATCTTTATTATTTATGGTTTATTTGACAAAAGAAAAAATACGTGTCCAATCTTTTTTGATTATCTAACTGACGGACTTATTGTTATGTTATTATTATGACCCAGGAAACTATTTACTCTTACTTATTGATCCCATTCTGAAAAGATACCAGATAATACAATATGTAAAGAAAACCTTGTCCGATCTTTGAAGGGGTGATTCAGCCCGTCGATATGATCAACTTTTCCTATGAGATCAAACCTGAGAACTCAAAACAACATACATTTCCAAAAAAAAATGTTCTGTCTCCTACATTTTCTTCCTTGACGTCGAGACGCGCCACGTCAAGTCGCCGCTACGTCTACTTCGCAAAATTCCCGCTTTTATTTAAAATAGATTAGGCGGCGTCTAGACATCAAGGTAAAAAATCCAATTTGTACGGAAACGTCAAAAAGAATGAGTTCCCAGCATTGGTCCCATAGGAAAAGATGTTCTTATCAACGGTTCAATGACCTCTTCAAGGATCGGATAGGATTTTCTTTGTAAATTGCATTGATATGCATACCAACAAATGTATATAAAACAAAATAATTTAGGAAAATCATTTTACAACTGCTCTGAAATATTTCATCTTTTTCTTTCTCTTCTTTTCGAGTCAAAATGGTTATAATTTAAGCTTTTTCTTATTTCAATTTTTGACCAGTAGGTGGCCACAGCGACTCCTTTATAATAATATTTCATATTATTTTAAGAGTACTAGCAGAGGAATGGGAACGGAGAGAAGAACTGGAAAGGCTACAAGAAGAACAACATAAGCTGTTAGAAGAGGAACGGCTTAAAAGGAAGAAGTTTGAGATGCTGCAGGCTGAAAAGGAAGCACAGTTTAAAGGTTTGTAAGAAAGTCTTAAGTAATGAAAGACTAAATATATTAAATATGTTTATGCAAATATGGGTATCGTAATTTACGGCACCCTAACAAACATAAAAGGATATAATCGGCCCCCTTTTACTAAGCCTCTATGTTCGTCTATTGAACTTGTTTTTAGGGTCCAGTACCTCAAAAGAAAAAAAAAACGGAACCCATATAGGATCACTTTCTTGTCCATCGCATCTATCTGTCGTGCGCGTGCCGCCATGGACCTAAGAATAATATGGACCGGGCGTGAGGAACGTCAAAGTGAAGCAAACTTTGGTTACATGTGTGCAGTATAGGGTGACCATTGTCATCAAATATTACCCAATAATTAAGAGTAAATAAATTGTGAGTGGTACTGATGCCTAGAAGCACTAATATTATTTATATTTTTTTTACAAAACGTAACATCTATATCAGAGAAGTATTATGAATTTAGACATAATGATCCAGAAGGGCAACTGTGAATCAATCATATCTTTGAGCGACCTTAGACGTTTTGGGAAACTCGATTAAAGGAATAAAAGAACGAAATTATAGATAACATTTTTATTTTACTGTGTTTTAAGTTAATAAATAACAATACATATAATTTTACTTACAGAAAAACAATCCCTCGAGGCCTTATATTGGTGGTAAATTTTAAAATTACTTTTTTTATAATTTTGCAGATTTATAGATTCAGTCGTTCTATAGATTATTAGTGTCATCAATAAATCAACAATAACAAATTCAGAAATTGTTCAAAGTTAAAATCTTTTATTCTGACGTCGACAAATGATAATAAAATTCTTTCACATTTACATATAAGTATAAAATATAAACATTGAATATCTCTATCTATAAAAAAAACCACATCAAAGTCCTTTGCGTAGTTTGAAAAAACCTAAGCATACATAGCGACAGACGGACACAGCGGGAAGCGACTTTGTTTTATACTATGATCCCGAAATTGACGCCACTTTTGTGATCTACACGCCAAAATACCTCGAAAACCACCCCTGTTTTGCATCCCATAGGTGTTGTTTGTGATGCACCCAAAAATAACTCAAAAGCGACACATAAGTCATATTTTCAAAAAATAGTGACAGTCATCTTGAATCCCAACACAAAATTTACGTCAGTTTTACCCCGAAATACTCCGAAAACGTCACCCAAGTCGAATTTCCATAAATAATGGTGATGGCCATCTTGAAAACTGAAAATGACTTCATTTTTGTTGATATCCCAAAAAATTCCAAAACGCCAATAAAGTTGACTTTAAATGAAAAGTAATGTCAGCCATCTTGGATTCCAAAATCATCTCACTTCATACATTTATCATCAACACATACATCGATTTTCCAAATTTAGTTCATAAATGATGGAGTTATGACTTAAAAATATGCAAAATGAAATACAACTGGAACTGCTCCTTTTTTTGAAGTCGAGTAAAAGTATTAATAAGAAACATACCTTTTCTGGGCACGCGAACTTAATCAACCGGCGATATGCTCCTTTTGTCATATAAAAATTGCTATTTTTAAAATGTTCGGAACAAACAAATGAATAATTTGATGGTACCCATGACGCATCCTTTCTATTTCTTCTAATAATATCGATCCATTATTTTTTTACATAAGCATCACGAATGGGGAACCTTAAAAAAATAAACAAAATAAAATTTTATATTAAAAATAAAGAACAGGAATCTTGAAATCAGATTCTGGCAACACCGACAGTCCGACTTAGCGCTGCGCTGTCACCGGGTCATTGACTTTTGCGGCGCAAAGAAAATTACAAAATCATATTAGTTTAATTTAAAATTGTAGTTGAAACGTGTGTTTAGGTTACCAACCAATTCGTACATACGAGTAACTGTGGTGTTGTGTGTGTAAATAGTATAATTAAACCAAGAAAATATGCGATTGAGTGAAATACTTACATAGTCTCGAAAACAACAAGAAGTTTGTACTTATCTATGATACGTGATACCGTCGGACTTTTTGTGTAGTTTACTATAATTTTTACACTTTTACCACACAGCTCGGCATTATTTTATGTTTTTATGCTTATTTTCAACGAGTTTCAAAAGGCACACCAACTTCGCGGTAAGTACAAGTTTGACATTTCGTGAGTTTGACATTTCGACCGGGAAAAACCTGCATCCATTTGAGTGCCGATGTGTGCGTGAATTTCGTGTCACGACACGTCTGCATACATTGTGATTTGCTTCTCTGCCACATTCTCAAGGTCCTATCCTGATTATTATTAGATCCATGGCGTGCCGCTTGGCCGGTTTCTTTTTACAGAATGTTTATATAAAGTTGTCGCTATAACAACAAAAAAACAATAAAAATAAAAAAACGTGAATGTAATTTTTTTTTTTGCATTTTTTTGTAGTTATTAAAATATGAAAAGTCCCTTCGTTTGTTTTTACCTTTACGAATATTTATTGATATTACATACCTTAAAGAATTTTACTTTTATGCCTTATTATTGTGGAAATTTACTTTTCTAAATTACAGAAGCTGAAAAACGTCTCAAAGAATTAGAATTAGAGAAGCAACGATTAGACGACGAACTAAAGGCAGCTCAGGAGAAGATATCCAAAACAGAGCTCACGGCGCAGGCGCTCCATGTGCACCTTAGGGTAAGTATTAACATTTTAATTATTTAAAACTTGGCTTTTGCCACAGACATGAAAAAAAAACCCTTTATACAGACTCAACATACACATTTATTTTTATTTTTATATAAACTGGACAATTACATTATTTCAATGGCATATGCATAGCGTAAAGAACGGCTATGCAAATATTTTATCATTGCATATTTTTTAACGATTTTAAAATGTGGGGAATGTTGTGGCCTGTTCCACAACATAAGAAAGGTCGTTTCATCGGTAAGAGAAATATGATATGGCATAAAAAAAACTAGACTTTGGACTTATGTGATCGAAGACTTTGGAATTGTGTTAAACATAAGCGTAAATATACTCGTTTGGTACCTATGTGTTCAAATAACCTTGAAATCCATGTTAATTGATATGATGATCATCATACGCCATAAATATCATATGTTGTATCTGCGTACTTATCATATACATAAGCTGAATGCAAAGGGCTCTTCATTAAACAATTCCCGCTAGATGGCGTTGTATTCAATAATTTAAGATTTTTTTCTTGAGAAATTGGATTACTGAAAGGCAAACATTTTTAATTCGCGAGCGGTAAACATACTCTTTTATTTATTTTATGTCTTACTATACTTTAAGACGAGGCCTCAAAGGTTTGGTACCATCGCTCAGCAAAGGCGTATGCAGACTGATCAAGTGCGCGCAAGGGATAGCGCTTGGTGGTTTAGCCCGTGAATGATGAGATAGGTATAGTCTCGAGTCGCTCAAAGAAAAAAACGTAAGCGCCAAATTCGTTATTTCTATTTTATATAAAATCAGACCGGTTAATTGTAATTACATATTTAAATTTTGATGAATTACTAATAACCTATCTTTTAGTCTAAAAATCATTATTTCATTCGTCGCATTTGAGCTACAATAACAAAAACTCTGCGAACGAAGACCATTTTAAAAAAAATATTTCTATCGAGAAAATTTTATCAAAACGTGTTTTCATCTTACACTTTTGGAGATGAAATAGTAAAAAATCATATTACTTAGATTTGAAACTCCTAATTTAAGTATTTTGCGAGATAAATTAGGTTCAGAACGACCTTATTTACAGTAGTATCGCCTTAATCTACATTATTCAGAAACAGCGCAGGAATAAAATGTGTCTGTATGATATGTTATAAGAGAACACCAATTTGCAACACTTCCATGCTGGTCTGGGAGAAAAGAAAAAACGTAGAATGTGCCAGCTGCTTCTCTTCCCGCGCAGACCGTAGAAGCCGGTCAAGGGAATGGGCGAAAATCTTAAGAATCATTACAAAAGGCGATGCGGCTAGCAACCCATCACTATTTTGATTCCGTTTGCCACCTTTACGCCCACCAACACGCTAAACGTGGCCTTTCGGTCTTATAACCTTGGGCTCTGTCTACCCCGTAGGGGATAAAGACGTGATAATATGTATGTATGTATGTACCAATTTGCAAATAGGAAATATATTCGTTTTGTTTTTACTATGAATAAATTAAAAATTTTATCTATAATATTTTTCTTATAGGACATAAACCCTGCACTTCGGAACGGCGATCGAGCTCGTCGCGCCATATCCTTCGTGCCCACCGCCAAGAGCTCCTCCGACACTCTCATAGACCTGAGGGCTATACGAGACCGTAAGGTGGTGTCCCACGATGACAAGTTATGATCTGATGATGATAATGTTGGAAAATAACGCTCGCTGTAGGTAGAAGAATGGAAGACAAAATATTGGCTTGCCCAATCTTTGTAGATGAGCCTTTGTAGAACTTTTGATTAGAGCTATAATTGTCTTCATAATGAGCCTTAGGCAGATAGTACGAAATCGTACAAAACGATTTGCTGCCAGCTGCTGATGCTTCCCGTCATCCCATCTACCGATTTCGACGCCTTAAGAGCGCCCAACCCAACCTGTCTCACTTTTCATACAAACGTTCGTACGTGATTATGGCGTTGTAACAGACTATTTTATTAATCTTTTGAACTTACAGGTATCCTGTGAGCTATTTCTAAGTTTCTATTGAAATAAAAAAATAAATGATGAGAAACAAATTCAGTATAAGCCTCCTCAAAATCTGATTTTTGCACAAATTTTACCTGAACTTCGGCCGTTCATAAAGTACTCATAAATAGTAAAAGTAAAGAAAATGTTTTTATATAAACCTCGCAAATATAATGAAAATTCTAAATGAAAAACATTTATTTCACTTATTTGTAAGGCTTACTGAAAAACACTTATTACCTGGAACAAGATTTTCGTTAAATGTTATCGCGTTTTCACTTCCTTGTTAGTCAAATGGATGAAACAACAAGCTTTTCAACGGGCCGGGAAGGGCCTTCTTAAGTTGGTCCAATATTTTTCTATGAGATTGGCAGTCTATACGTTAGTATTTTTGTCTTTGCTTAGGATAACTCGCTCCTCTGTTATAGCTCGATTCATTAGTTCGATCGTCGAACTAGCGAGATTTCCTTCTCATTTGTTCAACCGTTGAACTAGCGAGATTTTTCTAATTTGTTTGACTATACTTTTGTTATATTGGGGTTTAGCCCTTAGTTGGGGACATTCACTCCACTTTTGGAAGGAAACCTAATCTAATGACCAAGTTGTTTTTGTGGCAACATGGTCGAACAAATGAGTAAAAATCTCGCTTCTTCGATGGAACCGTAACAAGTACTTATATTTTTGGTATGGCCAATACTCACATCGATTTAAAACTTCCTTTCATCGTGAAAGCCAGACAAGCAAACGCGCTTTTATATATACAAGCTGGTAAATCACGTTACATATTAAGGAGGCACTCAGTACTCGATTCTCGTTCCAAATATATAAAAATAATCATCATCATCATCAGGTCTTTTTAGTCTCCACTGCAGGAGCGTGACCCTCTTTGTACTACCGGATATACCATAGTTGGCCAGAGCAGACACTGTGTGGCCTACACTCTCCTCGCTGGCCAGACGGGTTGGAGAGGTATCGTTGATGTTTATAGCTTTGTTTAGCTTAAAAACAACAGGGGGTTTAAAAGGTAACCAAATTATTCAATAAAAACAAGAAGTGTTGACACTCGCGTTGATCAAAGCGCGCGTACACCTGTTGACGTATCGGCCGCAGGCCGTATATTTGGATGCGCAGGCCGTATATAGTGAAACATTTCGAGACTTTGAATGTTTCTTTGTTATTAATATTTTTTTTATTTTTTTGTTTTATTTCCTTTTAACGTTACTCATTATTTATCATGTCCTTAAGTATGACACGTGACTTACCAGTCAGTCTGTATAATGTTAGGAAGAATGGAATGAAATTAAATGAATGAATGTAGTGCCTTACTTATTACATATTTACTGTTGTTGACATAAAACACAAAAAAAATCGCAATAGCAATGTATTACTTATAAATAAAAAAAAAACATACAAAATATACTGATTATAATATAATGTAAAAAATATATTTATAAAATAAAGAGCTATAAAAATAAAACATTGGTATCAAATTATTTCCACGTCTTGCTGGGCTTCTTGGTCGCCGCAGTTAGTAACTATATAGAAATTTCTGCCGCAACCGATTTACCATGCTGCTCGCATTTTGGCGCAGTTTTCGTAACTGAAACCAAACATTAGTCATAATACAATTTCAGTCACAAATAATGAGTCAAACAATGAAGCAAGTCAAAATAGAAAAATAAAATACCAAAAGGTAATATAAGCGCTATAACCCGTCACTGAATGTTTCCGATGCAAAGGTGTGTTATGGTGCTTTTCGTCCGCCTTATCATGGATCCGTGAATCCGTGACAACACCTATAACCGCCTTGTCACGGATCCGTGTCGAGAGTTCTTCGCGTTCTCCGTGACAAGGCGGTTATAGGTATTGTCACGCACGGATCTATGCATGACAAAGCGGACGAAAAGAACTAGCCGCGTTACTGCGTTGGTTAGCCACTCCTTTGCACCAGAAACGAGCCAGAGCGGGAGTCTCCAGTCTTTTCCCCTATGCGGGAGAAAATGAGTTTAATTTTTATTAATTATTAAGATCTGTTAAATTTAGGAAACAGACTTTATTGACGGAACGAGCGCGAACAGCGAGCGAAGCGTCACCGCATTTCTCAACCTTTCTCGTTATTTTATTGTGAGATGGTTCTATTTATTGTGATTGATGTGTTTGGACCGAACTAAATAAAATACCGGTTCACCCACAGAAATAGATCGAGAGGGTCACCGCTTGGAGTGAGCCGTTATTTGCCGAGCCGTTTTTCATACGCTGACCTGACATCTAGTTGGTATTGTTGATCGAAGATATATATCGACTTCGACTTCATGTTGAGCATGCGAGAATCGCCCCTATTTCCATTACCAAAGTATAGTGAAAAGAAGTTTACTGTACTTTATTAATAAAGTATCTTAATTAAGTAATTTTATTAATCAGTAATTTATTAAGGCCGTCATAAATGTTGAAAGGAAACAGATTCTCAAATAACATAGAAATAATGGGATATATATATATTTTTTTTATGTTAGTCTCACTATTTCCATTTTGTATTTCCATGGAAATAGTGGGATACACCCACTGGCTCTTTTTTCTATTGCTTCAATGATACATTTAAAGCCTTTAAAAATTCAAATTGCTTAGAAGGAACTCATTTTTGGCAGAAAAATACTAAAAAGCTAAGACTGTAGGTACATTTATGTGTCCTTACACAAGTTTTTACTCGGATTTTCCACCAGCTTTTTAGCAATGTCATTTATATAAGAATCAATCTGTTAATGCGCATGTCTGAACGTTAATTAAACGAAAGTAAAAACGATTAAAAATAGAGATTTTATTTAACTCATTAAAAATAAAGTTGCAAAATTAGCATTAAAAACAGTAAATATACTACATAACGTAACGAAACTGATAGAATTGTAAAAATCACTGTAAATCTTATTTCTTTTCTTTGGCCGCAGCCGCCGCAGCCTTCGCAGCCCGCTTCTCGGCGGCTGCGGCAGCCGCTTCTGCCTTCTTCGCGGCGGCCTCGGCCGCTGCAGCAGCGGCCTGCATCTTCTTCAGCTGTTTCTTCAGCTGCAATCAGAAAATTTTACAGTATTTTCGTAATGATATCATTATCACATCAGCTGCAAGAAATCCACTGCTGGATATAGGCCTCCAAAGATTTTCAGAATGACCGGTTGGAAGCGGTCTGCATCGAGTGTTTCCTGCGACCTTAATCAGCCGGCCTATTCGCTAACTCAGTGTACAACGTTTTGATAGTCATTTCAAAGTACATTACGTTTTATATATCTTTAATAAAAATAGTCAATCATAGGAATGTATTTTGAAGTGACTATCAAAACGTGGGTCACTGAGTCAGCAAATAGGCCGGCAGGTCGTCCTGGGCACCTTATGGAGGTTAGCGCTTACGACATTGTGTTTATTGAAGCTAAGTTTAATTGTATAAATTGTTTTTCTAAACGTCTTTAGCGCCAACCTCGATAAGTTACCTTTACCCGTAGAACGTCACATTTACAGCACGGAAAATTACGCTTCACATGCCCTTGAAGGGATGCCTCAGCCCGACAAGAAGTTAAACTTTTCCTATGAGACCAATGCTGGCAACTAAATTTCCATACAAGAGTACGGCGAGCCCGGTATCGTCACATCATCATCTCAGCTCATCTTCCACCCACTGCTTAGCAAAGGCCTCTCATCGTTTCCACTGTCTTGCTCCTTTGCTGCTCTCATCCAAGCGACTCACGACTAGGGTTACCATTTAGGAATTTAAAAAATTCTGGTAATAAGCCGGACATTTCGATAAAAGTCCGGATTTTTTGGAACCACTAAGTTTAGTTTATTGCTATGGTAAGCATGGTCGGCAGGCAGACGCTCGTATTGCGATTGCGAGGCGATAAAAAAAGATTTATTACTCATATTCCATAAATCCGGACAAATTAAATGGCCGGACAAAGTCCGGACAAGAGTTTTGAAAAGCCGGACATGTCCGAACTAATCCGGACAGATGGTAACCCTACTCACGACTGACTATATCGTCAACCCTTCATATAGGAAGACGTCCGTCGCTTTTTTCACCAGTTCTAGACCACCGTTCGGTTGATGTCTTGCTTTATGGGCCATCACTCCCACTCCTTCTGACCAGGTGTGCTGCCCAGTTCCACTAAAGGTTCATGGCCTGGGCGGGCCGGCAATTTGTATTAAAATGTCGATTTATTTTGCGTTTCCAGCATTGGTCCCATAAAAGAAGTTGTTCATTTTGACGGGCTCAGTTTACTCCTTTAAGAGAAAAGGTTTTTTTACCTGCTCCATGAGATTATATGTACTTCTGCTGTCTGCTTAAAGCTTGTACTACAGATTCCGTTGAAACGGTGGACATGGCTTGTATACGAGAACTACTTTACACAGAATATCTTATAGGGATGAGCCAGTGAGGAGATTTTTGATTTATAGCAAAGTCAAAGATTTTTATTCAAAATTGGATACATGTATCTCTTTTTGAACGTCATAATTTTATTTCTTATATATTTTTGAATATATGCAAAATTGAAATACTACTAGCGTTTCGGAACGACCACTGGTGAGAAGAATACGCCGAAAGAAACTCAATCCAGACAGCAGATAGCAAAATACTGTGAAAGGAGCTTGTGAAAGGTTTGTAAGATATTTTTTTTTTTATTTTGATGTCTTACAAATTGATGAACGCCGGTTGCACGCACGAAAAAGTGTCACTTTTAGTGTGCAAGCGAGAGCGCGGAACAAACGGCCTAAGCGTTCGACTTGTGACACATCTATCTCTCTTCCACTGTTATCACGTGAAATTGTCGTCCATAAACCGATTTTATAGACAATCAATTTTTTCAATCTCTGAAATTGGTAGTTTGAAAACCACCTGAGAGAGAACTATGTGATTCCTATGTACCATCTACAAGAGCGATAGTTTATAGACAAATTAATCGGTTGACTAATTACCGATTTTTTTTAAACAAGATGAAACATACAATTTCATCTGCTACATTGATCACTGTAAATTTTAAAGAAAGTGGTCAACTCCTAACGATATCATCGCTATTATAGATGGTCTCTAAGTGGAATTCTCATGATCAAGTACAAGACCTTATTTGTTAAAATATAAAAAAATCCAATGTATACCATATTTATTTTTTCTTTCCCTTCTTCCCCTTTCCTTTTTGCTGCGTGTAATAAAGTGGAAACATTTTTTGTTAGTTTTCATACACATTAGAATTAAACCGAAAAGTAATGTAAGTATAAAAAAATAAGTTTAGGTTAGTTTAAAATTTAGTAGTTCCTCATATAAAAATAAAAAAAAAAAACATTATTTGTGACTTTTCACGGGTGAAGGTACCTTATGGAGGTTGGCGCTTACGACATTGTGTTCATTTGAGCAAAGTAAAATTGAATGAATTATTTTTCTAAACATCTTAAGCGCCTACCTCCATAACTTACCTTAACCCCTGGAACATCACATTTTAATACTTTAATGTTATAACCCGTGGTTTTAACCCTACGAATAAGTAGTTGTTTGTTTGTTTATTTGTTTGTTTGTTTGTTTGTTACGCTTTCACGCCGTAACTACTGAACCGATCATCATGAAATTTTGTATACAAGTTCTCTGGAGTACGGAGAAGGACATAGGCTACCTTTTATCCCGGGAAAAAGTACTATTCCCGAGGGATCGACATTAACGCGGGCGGAGCCGCGGGCGAAAACTAGTGTTTCATAAAAATGCTGCTTGTAAATCAAGAATCAAATAAAAAAACTCCCGCAAAACCTCGTTAACAATAACAACTAATTAGAATTGAAATAAATAGAGATGTAAAACTAACGTCTAAAGGCTAAAAATATCTTAAAAAAGCTAATAAAATGGCTTGTAGCAGAGGGCCCCGCGAAAAAAAATTTTTTTTTCTTAAAAAGTTTAAATAAAAAATATCTGTATTACCTTCTTCTTCTCCGCTCGGTTGAAGAGCACGTCTCGCCAGGCGGTCTGGATGACCCGAGCCGCGTGCTCGATCAGGAACTTGTTCATCTTCTCCGTCATCTCCTGGTGGTACTCAGCCTCGCGCTCCGCCATCAGCGGCTCGTACTCTTTGTTCTGTTCGGCCAACTTATTCTGAAATAAGAAGAGAGGGGGTTTTCAAAAAAACAACATTACGTATATTAAGTTCAAACTTTTATAGCTCTTTAGAGTTGTTAGTAGTTATAAGAGTTGCTATACACATATTTCGACCGGCATTGCCTGCTTTTTTTTATCGAACAACAAAGCTGACTCGAACCAATGACGAAATGAAGCAGTATAGGATATTTCAATTATATACTCATAAGTATATAATTGAAAATATGTGATGAAAAAGAACTCGGCCACAGGTAGGATTCGATTCACGTACCTTAGGTTAACGCCTTAAGGCGATACCACTGTAAATAAGGTCGTTCTGAACCTTATTTATCTCGCAAAATACTTAAATTAGGAGTTTCAAATCTAAGTAATATGATTTTTTACTATTTCATCTCCAAAAGTGTAAGATGAAAACACGTTTTGATAAAATTTTCTCGATAGAAATATTTTTTGAAAAATGGTCTTCGTTCGCAGAGTTTTTGTTATTGTAGCTCAAATGCGACAAATTAAATAATGATTTTTAGACTAAAAGATAGGTTATTAGTAATTCATCAAAATTTAAATATGTAATTACAATTAACCGGTCTGATTTTATATAAAATAGAAATAACGAATTTGGCGCTGACGTTTTTTTCTTTGAGCGACTCGAGACTATACCTATCTCATCATTCACGGGCTAAACCGCCAAGCGCTATCTCTTGCGCGCACTTGATCAGTCTGCATACGCCTTTGCTGAGCGATGGTACCAAACCTTTGAGGCCTCGTCTTAAGTGTGATACCTTTGTGTGATTTCACCACCGAATATATTTAATAATATACCGAGCATTGTAATGCTATTTAAAAACAATTTAAACATAAGTATATACATTCTATAGGCTACTAAACTAAAATTAAGTAAGCAAGTAATAAGTCAGCCGTAATTAGGTTTAGGGGTGTCATCGTCAACTGCCAGTCCGGTGGTTGCAGGTATGGTATCGGGCACAGAGCAACAAAGACATTAGAAATTACAAGGGGGGGTTACACGCGCGCCGACACTGCGCACGATGCTCACTTGAATCACCTAAGTAGTTCCGCGATCGTCAAATGACAAAAGTGAGATTTACATGAAAAAAAAAAAACTAAAAATGCCGACGTGTGCTATTATAACGTGTAAAGTGAGAAGTCCTATTGAAACTTTGACCAAAGGAGAAGTTCTACTCAATAGGCTAGTTTCCTAAAAAAATATAATTAGTCCGTCAGTTAGATATTCAAAAAATATTGGACACGTATTTTTTCTTTTGTCGATTAAACAAAAAATGATAAAGATATAGCCCTTTGAAGTTCCGTGTGACGTCATAGTTTGCTACAATTTTTAGCAAACTTTGACGTCATGAGCCCCTACTCCTGAACTTTGACGCGCTTTATCTTTATTATTTATTGTTCATTTGGCAAAAGAAAAAATACGTGTCCAATATTTTTTTATTATCTAACTGACGGACTAATTGTTATGTTATTATTACGACCCAGGAAACTAGCCTATTGTGTTGCGTTAGTAGTATGTTCGAAATGAGGCGATACTGGTTTTCATAGATTACACTTCTAATGTGTTTTTTGCTTTGTGGTATTGGATATGCGCGCCCGGCCTCCCGACCTGCTATTTGCTTTTCCATTTCATCCGAGTGAGTAGTATCCTTCTTCTTATCGAGTCGGAGATGGCGATTATAAAATATATTTTGACCAATATTTGGCCACGCTGACCGCCTTGTCGTTGGCCTCGTTCAGATCTTCATTTGTACAAGAAGCGGGACACGACATAAAGTGGATAGTAGAATTAGTATCCAAATACATTTAATCCCTTCTCAAATCCAACAAATTCCTATCCCTCGCCAGTTTAAAAATGCTTCCGATGGGCAGCAGCGTCGGAAGCACAAGAAGCCAAAGAATCTGCGCTCGCCAACCCGCCCGCCAAGTGTGGTGGTATATGGCAATATCCTCCTATAGACCGAAAAATCCTTGCGAGAGGCCCTTGTCCAGCAGTGGACTTCTAATGGCTGGTATGATGATAAGTCAGCAGTTGCCAAACCAATTGGTTATGTGCGTAAGCCTACTCTTTGCAATAACCTAGCACAGGTCTAGCCACATTACAATCCAGTTATTAATTTAAAATGCTTTTTTTCTTGTCCTCCTCCGGCTAAGACCTGTCCAGGGTCATATTATACATCGGTATTTTCAGGAACGGATTCTGGCTGAAGACCAACATAACATCGACTTCTCCAAAAGACCCCTACATGTTTTATATCTCCACTCAAGCAAAGGACCGGAGTCACACCTGTGAGACGAAAGGAAATGATAATTATTAGTCAAGAAAGAATCATCACCTCCAAGTCCTCGCATTGCTGAACCTCGTCCTCATATTTCTGCGTGTAGTCGTCGAGCTCGACTTGTTTGTCACCCATCTCCCCGTCGTACTTTTGCAGCCACGAGAGCAGCTGGGTTTCCACTTTAAACCTGAAAGTAGTAAATACTATGATGATAAGGTCTTGCACTTGATCATGAGAATTCTACTTAGGGACCGTCTATAAGAGCGATGGCATCGGTAGGAGTTGATCACTTTCTTTAAAATTTACAGTGATAAATATAGCAGATGAAATTGTCTGTTTCATCTTATTAATAAATCCATACTTAGTCAACCGATTAAGTTGTCCATAAACTATCGCTCTTGTAGGTGGTACACAAAATATATATGGACAAATCACACAGATTGAGCTAGCCCCAAAGTAATTTCGAGACTTGTGTTATGGGATAGTAACTCAACGATACTATATTTTATAACAAATACGTATACAGATAAACATCCAAGACCCAGGCAAATCTGAAAAAGATTATTTTCCATCTTGACCTGACTGGGGATCGAACCCGGGCACCCTCGTGTCGCAGGCTAACGTGTTAACAACTGCGCCACGGGGCTCGCCAAAATGGTTCTAATTTTGTTCCCAAAATTTGATCCACACGGCAAGTCAATATAAATAAAGTTCGTTAAATAAAAATAAATTGGCCAAATTAGTTGCATTACGCATACCAAGGGTTCCGTTCCACCGTACAATATTGGAAATTCCACGTTTCTTGTGGGGACTCTAGATGAATCCTCTTCCAAGCGGCCTCTCTTATGAGGTTAACAAATGCTTTATAATAAAAAAAAAAGTCGGTTTCATACCAATTGCCGGCCCATTCGAACGCTTTTGTGTGAAAATGTCAAAAAATTGAGTAAGTTTTATTTTGCATTCACACACAATGCTATTTTGGAATATTCTTATTAAATTAAGAAATAGAATATGGTGAAAAAATGTAATGCGGGACCTAAGGTCACTCACTGGTTCAAGGATTTTTTCAGCCTGAATGAAGAATTTATTCAGCATATTTTATTTCTCAATTTAATACGAAATATTTGAACTCCCAGCATTGGTTTCACAGGAAAAGTTGTTAATTTTGACGAACTAATTTGATGCTTTGAAGGACAACAGTGTTTACTCCAACATCCTGCATTTATACATTTATTTATTTATTACTTGTGACCAGTATAAAGGACTAACCTTCGAGCTCTCTGGTTTTTCTCCTCAATGAGATGATTCCTCAGCAAATGCTCGTAACTATCTCGAGATTCGATCTCCTCTTCCTTCAACATTTCATTCTTGACATTGTGAGCTCGAGTGGCTAATACCATCTGGCGGTCGGAATCCAAACTGTAATAATTATCAGTAAGTATTACTTCCATATCATGGGGCAGAAGAAATATGACAATTTGAGAAGTAGATTTCCTAGACAATAGATGATGGCAAACTTGATAGATAAACCCGCGTCCTAACACTCTAATTTAACGTCGTATGCAATAAAGTAAACAAAAGGAGGCTTATACGGAATCATGGAAGTGATCTGAACTACCCGTCAACACTTTACACTGAATTTGTTCATAATAGAAGTCTTATTTTAATTAAAACTAACGCGAGATAATAACATTATTTATAGTAAATACTGAGGAAGACCTCCGGATGAGGTTGAAACATGTCGGCCTGTAGCTGACTTCGTACGTGAGTAACCCGTAATTCACATATAAAAGTCTGTTGCAAAACTAAAATTAAAAAAACAAACTTATTAATCCCATACATACGTATTGTTATACCTTTCCGGGTAGACAAAGCCCAGGGCCGTAAAACCAAATGAGCCACATTAAACCTGTCAGTGGGTGTAAAGGTGGAAAAGGAATCAAAATATTGCTAGCCGCATTGACACAATTTCTTAGATTTTTGCCCATACCCGGCAGCCGGCTTCTACGATCTGCACGAGAAGAGACTAGCTGGTAGATATTAGGCATGGAAGGAGTATCAAGTGGGTTCTGCAGTCCTAACAAACGCCTCTCCCAAGTATTCTTTGTTCCATGGGAGGATAGTGCCATACTCACCACGCGTGGTAAGCGGATTGGCGAGCGCACTTTCTTTGGCTTCTTGTGCTACCTACGCTGCTTACCAAAAGTATTTTAAAGCCCCATCGGAGGTATATTTAAAGCTCCTAAGTTCCTCAGTTATGTCCTGTGGTTATGTCCAGGTTAAAGATAAAGTATACGATTTGTTATCTCGGTAAAATAGAATCTACTTCCAGCGATAGCTGGAATCATATTGTGATAGTTACGTAGTATAACTGACATTTTCTTCTGCAGCTTGATGGCAGCCTCGTGGTGCAGGTACGAGAGCTCTTGCTCTAGCCGCTCTATGATCTCCGCCTTTAACGCCATCGTCTCTTCGAATCGCTTGTTCTCTTCTTTTATCGCAACGCTATATTCTGTTAAAACAGAATTTATACTTTATAACAGTTTTAAAGTTTAGATTGACGATTTCTGTGGCGTAGTACCACAAATGCTTTTGAACAATGAGATCAAGCAGGAAAACGGGATTTTTTAGACTGACCTGGGTCTTAGATGTATAATCTATTATCTATACATACATAGTGAAATTTTAATCGTTTTGGACCCTTAAAGAGTTGACTCAGACCATCAATATGAACAACTTTTCCTATGGGACCAATGCTGGGGACTCAAAAAAATTTCGTCATTTCCATACAAAAGAGTTTCGCCGCCCGGCCCGGTTTGTATGGGAATGTCGAATTTGTTTTTTAGTTCCCAGCATTGTTCCCATAGGAAAGGTTGTTCATTTTGATGGTCTGAGTCATCCCTTTAAGGGTCCAAAACGATAAAAATTTCACCATGTATAATATAAAAGGCAAACCTGACTCACTAATTTATATATTATACACGGTAAAATTTTAATCGTTCTGGACCCTTAAAGGGATGATTCAGTTCGTTGATATGAACAACTTTTCCTATGGGACCAATGCTAGGAACTCAAAAAAATTTTTGACACTTCCATACAAATTGACCGGCCGACCGAAAATTTTTGTAGCATTTTTGTAGCCCAGCATTAGTCCCATAGGAATAGTTGTTCATATCGACGGGCTGAATCACCCCTCAACAGGTCCAGAACAATCAAAATTTCAGCGTGTATATATCAACGCACAGCCGAAACTACTATACCTAGAAACTTAAATTTGGAACAAGAGTTCTTTTCGTGATGTAAATAAAAGATAAAGATAAGATAAAATTGAGTGCAATGAGCCTCTTCTTCGAAGATTTTAGCTTTCTCGTGCTTCATAACGAGTTCCTCAACCACTGTTATATTACCTGAGTCTTAGCTCACGAAACTGCACCACCATCAATTGATACCATGGTCTTTAATGGAAAAAGTGAAACAGGATATAAAGTACCGTTTATTCTCGTAATGACCCTCTCGTTGGAAACCTCCAGCTTCCTCGCGCTGATATTAGCAGCGCGCTCCTCGGCCGCTGTGGTATTTATGTGGGTCTTCATCAGCTCATATAACTGCTCCACCGTCAGTAGGTTCCATGGTCTTTAGTGGTAAAGGTGAGACAGTATATAAAGTACCGTTAATTTTCGCAATGAGCCTCTCGTTGGAAGCCTCCAGCTTCCTCGTGGTGATCTTCGCGGTGAGTTCCTCGGCCGCTGTGGTGTTCATCTGGGTTTCCATCAGCTCGCGGAACTTTTCCAGCGTCACAAGGTACTCGAAGCCGATAGAAGTCTTAAAATAAATATTTTTTAAATTATTCATTTCACTCCTATCTGACCTTCCTAAATATCTAAGATATGAAATTACCTATCCATAGCAATCATTTGATACCAATCAACAACATATTTTACCAAATTTTTTTTGAAGTACTCAGACTATTTAGTAATCTGTACTTAAGTAAGAGGCCTTTGACACTCGGTTGGCAGCCTCGCTCGTACAAACATTTTTAAAAATTAATAAAAAATGTGTGTATTATTTTTACAAAAATGTTTTTTATTAACCTAGATAACTATATCGTAGATATTTTATACATGTTTTTGTATTGTATTGTGTAGACATGACTACATCCTAAATTAGTTCATCAAAGATTTAAAAGTTTTGATCAACTAACTTACGATGTAGCCAATGTCTAATCAGTATAAAAACATATTTAAAACAGGTCTGTAAGGTTGGCTGAAAACTTCCTTTACATACGAGATAATAGGTACTTTAGCATATTTACTCTGAGATTGAGTATTTGGGCAAAAGACCAGGTCTTTGGGAGTCGTTCAAGTATTACAGCAGAAAATCTTGCTGCTTTTACTCAGCTCAGCAGAACGACATTTATGGCATGGTGATAGCCTATCCTGGCAAAATGATAAGCCTGGGGGAGGAGACAAGAGCTTTTCCTACTTCTTTAGGGAGTTTGAGGGAGGGAGTTAAAATGGCTTATATCCTGCTAATTTTACACTTAAATAGCCTCTTGAGAGTGATATGGATATTAAATAATGAACAGTACTTAATACATATAAGGAAAGAACAGAATCTTCTTGCATCCGTGCTAAGCCGGGTTTGGTAGCGAATTTAAGATAAATCTTACCTCTCGACCCGATTGGTAGTCCAGCCTCATCTGTGGGGAAGAAGTAAAAAAAATATTAGAAATTTGCTGTAGTCAGAGCCACGGAGTAAGTCACGAGCAATGACGCAGTATCCTAGAGGCAGCCGTGTCGCTCGCGGTATTTCAGCTCCCGAAGTGTTGTGAACCCACAAAGTCTGTACATGCTAATCTCGGAAACTACTGCTTGGTTTTCACTAACCTAAAGAGGTTTACAAGTATTACATATGGGAGTTTTTTTTTATTAATTTAATAATTATCAATTGTACTACCTGCATGATCATTTCCTCTACTTTCGGTTTGAGCTGGGAATAGCTATTCATTATGTACATCAGATGTCCCAACTCCGGATTCAGACGGTTCTTCAAGGAGATGTCACCCTAGGATAAAAAAGCGTGGTTAGGCTTTCCTTGGTTAGCGCTGAGCATAAAAAAGAAAACTAATTGATATTTTTATTAATTAATAAGTAAATAAGATATGGTGGAAAAATAACCACACTGGCAGGGTTTGAACCAGCAACGACCATAGGTCTTAGGACCATATGTACGGCCTTAGGTCGCTAGTTCAAATGCTGCCCGCGTAGAATTGTTTACGATATCTTATTTCTTAATTTGATAAGAGTAAAACCAATTCCGTCTTATTATAAAACGCGGACTAACTTTAGTACCTGGTTTAAACCATTATCCGACCAAAATAAGTCGCAGTCATTACTTTGACGTTTGGTCAACTGTCATTGACAATTTGTTTTGGACGGATAATGGTTTAAACCAGGTACTAAAGTTAGTCCGCGTTTTATAATAAGACTGATTGAGTTTGGTTAGTATACATGGTGAAATTTTGATCGTTTTGGACACTTAAAGGGGTGACTCAGACCATCAATATGAACAATTTTTTCTATGGGACCAACACTGGGAAATCGAAAAAAAAATTCGTCATTGCCATACAAAAGAAAGAGTTCCAGCTGCTATACATGTTGTATAGCTAAAAACACCATGTACTACCGACACCCTTGTATCAAGTTATAAAGCTAACGTATTCCTTGTATGCTGTATGTCTCCTATACTGCGTGAAATCCTGGATTCAGAATCCCCAATACAGAATACTAAGAAAAAAAATTTAGTCGAAAAAAAAATTAGGCTTCCCAATCAAAGTTGCCAATTAGCTGGACGAATTTCTATGGAAGGTCAAATTCTTATTTTCGTTTTTTACCTTTTTTTCTTGCAATTCTGTTTTCCATTAGGGATTGTGATTTCAGTATAGTTCAGAGATTTAAAATCACGCTGTATAGGTACACTCAATGAGGTACTTGCATGAAAAGTAGATTTTAAAATTAAATAAATAAATATATACGGACAAATCACACAGATTGAGCTAGCCCCAACGTAAGTTCGAGACTTGTGTTATGGGCTACTAACTCAACGATACTATATTTTATAACAAATACATATATAGATACACATCCAAGACCCAGGCCAATCTGAAAAAGATCATTTTCCATCTTGACCTGGCCGGGGATCGAACCCGGTCACTCCGTGTCGCAGGCTGGCGTGTTGACCGCTGCGCCACGGAGCTAGTCAACAACGAAAACGTGAAGTTCCCCATTGTGTCTGATTAAAGTACTTACAGCCTTTATATCCTCCATAGCACCCATATTGAGCAGACTCGCGGAAAACAATGGATTGTCATACTGTTCGAAGATGAAGGTCAGGTCGTCCATGTGCTGATCTGACAGTATGGTCGACAGCGTCCGATACTCCTGCACCAGGGTCGGCAGACATAATGCCAGTTTAGTTTTGTATATCGCCTCGTCGAGGATCTTTGTGATACGCTCGGCTTGGATGTGGCATTCCAAGTCAATCGGGGAGGCGGCTGAAAAATATCAGAAAGGTATAAATAAATTTTACAAAATCAAAAAACTGTTGCAAATTTTTTTTTTCTTGCCCTATAATAAAGGTTGCTTGGTTGGTTTGGTTGTTAAACACCAATGTATGTTCCGCGATTTTTTGTTGTTTAGGAGATAGATTTTTTTTTAGTTTTTTTATTGATTTTTTCCAAGTCGGATGATTTTTTTTCTCTATTTAATTTTTTATAGTGATAGTTATTTGTCATGATAACGGCTATTGCCTAAAATAATAAGATATGCCTACGTTTCTCAAAATGTCATCTCTAGTTTAAAATTATTGTTAGAAATACTTGAAAAAAGAAAGAAAGTGGTGAATAAAAAATAGGAAAAAGTAAGAGGGGGTGATTCAATTTCGATTTCACCCTGTCATCATCAGCATCATTTCGAGTAGGTGTCACGGTCAATCGACCATGCACACCCTGGTGTCAGAGTTCTTCGGAACCGCCTCTCGGCCTCTGACGTGGTTCCTTTAACGACTACCAGATGGCAGCCGGGACCACCGGCTTAACGTGCCTTCCGAAGCACGGAATCATCTATATTATCAGACAATCAGGTGATTCAAGCCTGCAATGTCCTAACCAGACTGGAAACAACTAAACAAAGTATGCTTCCGGTGGGAATCGAACCCACGACCCCCGGGTTAACAGGCAAACACCTTAACCACTGGACCACAGAGGCTGTCAACCCCGGGCAGTGACCCTGTATATTCTTTGTTTATTCATGTTATGGTGCAATAAAGAGCATCTCATTCATTCATGACATTACAATTCATGACAGCTCCGTGGCGCAGTGGTTAACACGCCAGCCTGCGACATGGAGTGCCCGGGTTCGATCCCCGGCCAGGTCAAGATGGAAAATGATCTTTTTCAGATTGGCCTGGGTCTTGGATGTTTATCTATATATGTATATGTTATAAAATATAGTATCGTTGAGCTAGTATCCCATAACACATGTCTCGAACTTACCTTGGGGCTAGCTCAATCTGGTGATTTGTCCGTATATATTTATTATTATTATTATGTATTTAAAACCGGTCAAGTGCGTGTCAAGCCACGCGCAGTGTAGGGTTCCGTAGTTGCACGATATTGTATAAGTTGCTCGGCTAAGGACCTAAAACGCTTGGCCTCTCCCGTGGCTCTGTCTATTTTGTAAATTTGGATACTATTAACACATATATACCTAGACAGTGGACGTCTATTAGCGTTTAAAATAAAAAAACTTATATACTGATTTGTTTAGTGTACAACAAATAATATTTTTTTTTATTTTGAATTGACTATATGTAGCTAGGTCCAAGTGAGCTTTTACTACTTCACCGGGCGTTTGAAGCAAGGACGGAGTGCCCTCAGACAACATCACCAAAGGGCCTCCAGGAGGGACGCACCACGGCTTTGGGCGTTGTCTGTGTGCGCAAGGCTTAGAGAGACAGCAAACTCTCATATTGCCTGATGGGCCGCGATTACGTGCATGCATAGCCTGAAGGGCAAATCTGAGCATCTATGGCAGAAGCCTTTGGAGAGCAGCAATTCTTATCTTTTGCTTTATGGGCCGAAAGCTACCGGGTCCCGGGTGACTTGCACCCAGGATAGCCTGGGTGCAAGTCACCCGGGACCGCCGGGCAGTGACCAGTAATCGGAGGTAATCCTACTCTACGCACACTATTACGGTGGCGACTGCGACGGGGTCGGATATGGGGATTCCTCTGGCTATTCAGAGCCGAAGAGGGGTCGGGGCGAGAATACATAAAATTGAATCGTCTTACCATTATCCTTTGTCAAGTCCCTCTCTTTGTCCCCACCACTAGCAACGGATTTACTGCTCCCCGACTTCGATCCGCTTTCTGAGTAGGTGGAGGGGGACTGCAAGGTTCCTGACGATTGAGCGTCCATTAAAACTGCTCCAAAATGCGATCACCACTGTTCTTCAAGCAAGCACGCTGACAAATGCTCTACGTCATATCAAAACTGTTTGGTTGCCATAGACACGGTTGCTATGGATGGAGATTAAGGTTTTATCAAATGTAATTAGGTGGTTTCATATACGGTCTATTAACACGCAATGTGTTTTCACATGAAATAAGCCATATGGACTCGAATTTAAGAGTTATTATCGCATAGCATATGTTGCAAAAACTAGTCAAATACACGTCGCAAAAAAATGTTTTTGGACGAATAAGAGGTTTCAGTTTTATCGTAAGAACCTGTTGATCAGGGATATTTCCGATAGAACTCATCATCATCATATCAGCCGCAAGAAGTCTACTGCTTGACATAGGCTTCTCCCAATGATTTCGAAAATGACCGGTTGGAAGCGGCCTGCATCCAGCGTTTCCCTGCGACCTTTGTCAGGTCGTCCGACCACATGGTAGGTGGGTGTCCGACGTTGGCTTGCCGGATACATTGCAAATACTAATATTTTGATTAACTAGTTACAAACTGCGTTCATTCCAAATATATTTCTTTAATTAAAATATGAACAAAAGAAACATTTTATTCGACAAAACAAAAGCAAAAAACATTTTTTTTTTATCTAAATTAATCAGATATTTTACATGAAAAAGCAGCCAACTCAGCTTTTTGCTATTGGTATAATCACTACCACCTACCACAAGTGCTAGCACTGATTTTGAGCTGTTGCTAAATTTTAAAGGAAGAAATGACAAAATTCAAACAAAAACAAAAGAAACTACTTAGAAAATGAAACCCATAAAACTTTATTTTATTTAAACTTTATTGCACAAAAAAAGACGTATAAATAGGAGGACTCTGCCAATCAAACCTTTAGAGCAATCCGAGATAAACATTAGCTGGTGCGATAATGTGTCAAGAGAAGAAATTAAATAAATAATAGTTATAATACATATATAAATGATAAATATAACAAATACGAATAATACAAATACAATAAATAAGTATAGAAAAGTTCTGTTTGGTTTATTTTTCCAAACATATTTACTTAATAATATATTTGGAAAACTAAACCAAATAGAAAAATGTAGATATTTAATAGAGCTCTAAATGTTGTAAGTTATTACATAGATATCAATAACCTTTATATTAAGTCAAAAAGATGTAAGTAGAGATGCTTCTAATATCTTATCTTCTAAGCTTCTTATGAATGTGTATTTATTGTATGAACAAAAGTATTTTTTTTTCGCTCCCTACCAATTTACACCCCGCACTTGTTGCCGCGTCGAAGTTTGTTCAATACCCCAACTATCATATCTAGTGATTAGCGCTACGTGTAGCGGAGGATACAAAAGGTTGCTTATTTATGCAAAAAATAATAACAATATACATTCCAAATCATTACTTTTTGGGTAAATTTCACCTGCTGAGAAGTGGTAAGTATAATATTCTGTTTTATTAAAGTCGATTCGGTGTATAGGTATATGAATATATATTTAATTGCATATAGGTTTTCTGTATATTTTTATCTATCTATGTATGACGATATATTTAGCTTCGTTCGCCTGTATAGGCCTGCCCAGCCTGTATGGGTAAATATATCTTAACTAATATTATAAATGCGAAAGTTTGTTTGTTTGTTATGCTAAACTCGCCTTAACTATCAAACCGATCGTCATAAAGTTTGTCATATAGTTTGGGGTACGGATATGGACTATTTCCATTCCGGAAAGTTCTATTTCGCGATAACGCGACTGGAGCCGCAGGCGAAAACTAATTTTCAATACGAGCATATGCTTAAAAGGGAGAAAAGGCTTTTCAAAATTTTGACAGTTTTTAAAATATAGAAAATACTAGCGGCCCGCCCCGGCTTCGCACGGGTATTTGGTGTTTTTTTTTTAACCTTATGTTATATTGCCGAAGTTTCCATACGGATCCCTACATTTTTTAAATTTTTCTATAGCCTATATTCGTCATCATCAGGTCCTTATTAGTCTCCACTACAGGAGCACGACCTCAGCACGACCCTCTCTGTACTACTAGGGTTATATTTTTATTATATTCATCAGGTTTGTCACTTTTTTATAAACCACAGATAAGGATCCAAAATGGGGAAAAAGGGAGTCAACAAGTTGGCTAAGATGTCGGATGAGGAGCGCGCTCGCTACCTTCAGCATCGGGCTGACCTGGAGGAGGAGGCTCGCCGGAGGAAGAGAGAGCTCATCGCTAGGTTCATCAAGGTAGTATCGTGTCTACAACTTTTGTGTATCCAGCGGGTGCCGCGTGAACGAAAAAAGTCGCTACTGCGCAAGCCATTAGGTTAGGCTGCGCAGAACCATGAGGCGATTAGGAAAAAAGATGAAGTCTTAATATTTTCATACTTATATTTTTTATTCAAAAAAAATAAGAAATGGGGCGACCTCCGAGATGTAAATATTAATATTGTCATGTGAGAATTATTGTTTTAGACGTAAAAATTACGAAGTGTTTCGAAGAAAAATGTGTTTGGATATCATAAAATATGTAAATCATTTTTAAATTTCATATGTGTCTGTTTCAAATTCCAACAAGGGGGCGATCTTGTGCAAGGATCGACCTTATACAAATACTTTTGATGAATTTAATTAATTTAGCGCATAGTACTAGTGATTTGAAAACACGTAAATTTTCACAATTTCGTGCACTGATTGGACATGATCTTCTTCTCCCACTCCTCATCCCACTTTATGTGGGGTCGGGACAGCATGGAAGTTTTTTATACTTTCCATGCTGTTGTTTTGGCTTATTTTTAGGACTAGCCTCCTGCCTAACGTTAACCCTCTTTAGGAATGCTTTCGTTGCACGAGATGTATGTGCTTGTCCCTTTAGTCGGATATGATACAGTCTTAACAACATACTAGAGGAATGGGAATAGGACAAAATTTAAAATATTTTTAAGATGTTTTGAGCCACCGACACGATAAGAAGAAGAAGAAGAGGAATAGGTAAAAGGAAAAAGGTCCAGGGGGCAAGAAAAAGTTTAGATGACCAACTCAGAGGGAAGGCTAGTGTAATGTCGTACCAAGAACTAAAGAATAAAGCACAGAATAGAGTAGTTTGGTGGGTTCTCCATCGACAAAAGCTACAAAGCTCTGAAATACCAATTTCTCCGTTTAGTCCTATGGTCGACTGGCAGAGAATGCCATATGGCATTAATTATGAAGTAATAAATCGATTTAGTAAAATTTCTTCATAAGCTTCCAAGATTATTTATAACTTCTTATATACTTATGGGCAAGTTACGCATGTTAACTACATTTATGAAAATCTCTATCTTTTCTAGATCGATTAACTGATTTTTTATAATCAAAATACAGATTCAATCGACATACAGAATTAAACCTCTCTTTTGTAAATTCCTATTAAACCTCTCTTTTGAAAATTCCTATTTCTTTTAAATCTTATTGTTATTGGCCTTTTCTGGCTTTGCAACCGATTTTTATTTATCGCTATATTATTTTTGTATACTAGTCTTACCTACCATTACTACACATACAAACACACACGCCTATATGCTTACCCTCTTATTCATTCAAATCTTATCTTATCATAAAAATTAGCATACGCTTATTAAACCTATTTTAGTTAAAATATGTTTGTCTCGTTCTTTCCATGCCAATCGTTGCAGAGAGATATAAGGACAAAACATATTTTAACTATTCATAAAAAATAGCAAACGTTTATTAAACCTATTTAGGTTTAATAAACGTTGGCTATTTTTTATGAATATGAGGGTAAGTCTTCTCTGTATTTTTTATAAATACATTTGGACCCAATTTCATATTTCAGAACAAATTGGACAAAGAAGAATCTTACAGTCGTTTGAACACAGCCAAAATAAACCAAGAATGGCGGTACATCCTGCGGAGAATCAAATGCAGCCAAATGGCTCTGGACATCCAGGTAAATGTTCATTCAAGCCGTTAGAAGTCCATTGCTCGAGCTCCGTGGCGCAGTGGTTAACACGCCAGCCTGCCACACGAGGGCCCCGGGTTCGATCCCCGGTCAGGTCAAGATGGAAAATGATCTTTTTCAGATTGGCCTGTCTTGGATGTTTATCTATATATGTATTTGTTAAAAATATAGTATCGTTGAGTTAGTATCCCATAACACAAGTCTAGAACTTACTTTGGGGCTAGCTCAATGTGTGTGATTTGTCCGTATATATTTATTTATTACTATTAAAATTTACTGACGACGAATAAAAAAAATAATTTGTAAGAAAAAACAAAAATTTGCATGTCGGTTTCCTAAAATTGGCTACTAAAGCATTTCTTGGACCTATGAGAGTCAGCTCCTCAAATATTTGTGTGTAATTTAAAATAACCTACGAGTATTTAAGGTTAAAAATATTATGAAATATTTCTTAACCCAGGGCATGATCTCCAGCTTCAACTTCATGATGGAACGCAAGGACCGCCTTCTCAAGTCCCTGATGAAGGCCATCGAAGACTCGGATGACCAGCACCGCCGCGCGTTCCAGGCGCACACTGAAACTCTTAGCAGCTTCCTCAGTGAGTCACTAGCTTTATTTTTGATTACGTGTTCATCCAATTTGGAACTGAGGAATTTGAGATTATCTATCTTGTCAAATCTTGTGGAATTTGATCTAGCTATGTCTGTCCGGGCCCCGGGTTCTGAAGCATGATGACAAAGGCAATACCTAGTTTTCACGGCTCACGCCGAATAATGACGTTTATAGGCAAACTTTTGTTACCTTTATGGTTTAGGCAATTCTTTACCTCATATTTTTGTAAATAAAAAAAACTTTGACTTACAGACAATCTTAAGTCGTTTTGCGGGTGCTAATTAAACTAAAATTAGCATCCGTAAACCGACTTAAGATTGTCTGTTAATAATTTTACATAATAAAGGTGGAAGAGAGATAGATGCGTCACAAGCCGAACGCTTAGTCCGAGCGTACCTCTCTATCGCTTGTGTCGCGCTCTCCCTTGCACACGGAACATGACGCATTTTCGTGCTTGCAGCCGAAGTTCATCGATTTATGAGACGTTATCACGTCAAAAAAAGCTGATAATGAAGCTTTCTATTGGTGAAAGAATTTGTAAAATCGATGCAGTATTTTTTGAGTTTATCCATTACAATCAAACACACACAGCCTCCGTGGTCCAGTGGTTAAGGCGTTTGCCTGTTGACCCGGGGGTCGTGGGTTCGATTCCCACCGGAAGCATACTTTGTTTAGTTGTTTCCAGTTTGGTTAGGACATTGCAGGCTTGAATCACCTGATTGTCTGATAATAAAGATGATTCCGTGCTTCGGAAGGCACGTTAAGCCGGTGGTCCCGGCTGCCATCTGGTAGTCGTTAAAGGAACCACGTCAGAGGCCCAGAGGCGGTTCCGTAAAACTCCGACACCAGGGTGTGCATGGTCGATTGACCGTGACACCTACTCGAAATGATGATGATCAAACACACAAACTCACAAATCTTTTTTCTTTATAATAAAATTCTTTTCTAAAATTCATCACATCTATTGATTTTGACAGCTCCGTGGCGCAGTGGTTAACACGCCAGCCTGCGACACGGAGTGCCCGGATTCGATCCACGGCCAGGTCAAGATGAAAAATTATCTTTTCAGATTGGCATGGGTCTTGGATGTTTATCTATATATGTATTTGTTATAAAATATAGTAACGTTGAGTTAGTATCCCATAACACAAGTCTCGAACTTGGGCCTAGCTCTATCTGTGTGATTTGTCCGTATATATTTATTAATTTATTTATTTTTATTATTGTTTTTCAGTAAGTTTTCTACAGCCGGTAATGTAATATAAAATCGCGAGACTGCATTATAGTGTTTGGAATAATACCAGCCAAAATGTTAACAAAAACAATCTGTTTCAGACATCGGCACTCAGCGTTTAGACAAACTGCAAGCCGAGTACGATTTCCAGAAGAACACGCTCCTGGAGAACTGGGACAAGGAGGAGATGGAGATCACGGAGAACCAGGAGAACGCCGAATTCAAGCTGAAGATAATCACGTACGTTCAGGACCGAGACTTTAAAGCCTACAAGAAGGAAAAGGAGCTGCAACGCGCCACGGCGAAGAACGACGCCAGGCTAGAGGTAAATTATTACTTATGATTTTTCTAATTATGGCAGAGTGCAGGTTGAAGATGACACGTACATCTCTGACCCTGACTGTACGTTCAGGAACGAGACTTCTGGGCCTTTAGGAATGAGGAGCTACAACGGTCACAGCCAAGAATAATTCCTGACCTGAGGTAAAACAAACTATACTCTGTTTGTTTTGGTATTTTAAAAACATGTAAACAATCTTGATACGTCTTTTTATTATAATCTATACTTTAAAAATCTAAATATTTACTTGAATTTCATGAATTTACTTTTACTTTCACATAGAATTGATAAAGTGTAAAGATTTTTATTTCAGAAGTGTATATTAAAAAAAAGTATCAAGATTGTTTACATTTTTATAAATACCTAAATAAACAGAGTATAGTTAAGTATGACTTCTTCAAAATTATCAGAGAAAGTAGAGCTCAAGCTAAAGATCCCCACGTTTGATCAGGACCGGGACTTTATTAGGGCCTTCAAGATGAAAAAGAAGCTGCTGTGGCATATAAGTTGTAAACATTTGTGTAATAGACTTTATATTTTTTTTATTTAATTTGATATCTCTTTATTTTGATACCCTACACGTCAGGTATCAGATGTATATCATATGTCAAATTTTGACGCCTAAAATCATACCTGCATCCTTATTCAGGATTATCATATCTTTATGATTCTGAGAATGTTCTAAGATACCTACCTACTCACGCGACTTCGCGACAAACAATTTTTTTTTTAGACAAAGAAAAAGACAACAATGTTACTTTGCACAGAAACACACAAAAGTTAATATTTATCTTTAATTACATCACACGTATAAGAATATTATTGGTGTCGGTATAAAAAAAAGTGTTAGTAAATTAAAACTTTAAGTCGTCTTTCCAATCGTCGCAGTTGCTGCGCCCTTTTTCTGACAAGCACAACATTAGGTTCTTCGAAAAATCACATTTGTCCTCAGCATTTTCTGGAAAAAGACATTAAAACTTATTAAAATTTAATAAAATTTTGTTCCTATTTATTCAGATATTGAAAATCCTACCCATTAATAGCTTTGCCGCACACCCACCCACCCCACCACTAACGTACAGTCAGTCTTGACGAAAATTCAATTTATTTCGTGTTTTTGACTAGATGGTTTTAAAATCATTTCACCGATTTTAAAAAACAAAAGGAGAATATGATAAGACAAACTCTTTTTCTGGTGAACTCTAGCGTAAAATTAAAGTATTATGAATTTTTTGTTAATTTGCCCTAACATCTGACCATCTGTGACATGTTAACAACGTTAGTGATGGTTTTACCGCGTATGGAATAAAATCTAACAAAATGTCAACGACGAGTCATATCATACCTAAATCAACGACGAGTCATATCATACCTAAATCAACGGCGTCTACTTCTTCTTTCCGAAACTAAAACCATGGCCCTCCATGGTCTAAAGCCATAGATACATTTTAAAATACTTACTTAAATATTACGTCAGTGTAAAAGTATAAACAAAGATCGGGTTGCGACTGACACCATTCTCTATGACACATATATTTTTCTAAAACTAAGGCATAACCATACACCTACAGTCAGTACAATATTTTATAAGCGACATGGGTATTTTCGAGTGCAAAGTTTTCTTCGCTAACTTATTTTGTCCGGAAGTACCCAATGTAATTTGTGTATGTATTTTCCTCTTACTCATTTCTTTATTAAACAAGATTTTTTACCATTGTCCAGTATTTGGAAGCATTCGTCAATGGACTCCTGCAGGAAGTCCCGCAAGTCCTCGTTTTTGACGTCTTTTGTAATGACGTGCGTTACGAGGTACTTATCAGGCATCCCGTTATCTCCTATCTGAAAACAATTTGAAGCTCTTAACACAAAATAAAACAATGTATAGGCATGTATATCGATCAGTATAATAGGAACTCCCTATAAACAGGGTGATTTCGGACTCTCTGGCAATATTTTAATGACGGAATCAGCTCTTTCTTTAATAGAATCTATCTTTATTTAACAGAATAAACATCAAGAAAAAACTATGAAACTGCAATATACCTAATGAAAAAAGTTTTGCTTCTAAAAATTTGCTAAGCTGAATGAATTTGTATGGCAGGTCCGATATTTTACCTTTTTCTTGCGAATCTATATTCTATTATAGGGGATTCTGATTCTGAAATTAAAATCCTTACTAATATTATAAATGCGAAAGTGAGTTTGTTTGTTTGTTTATTTGTTTGTTTGTTTTTTGTTTGTTACGCTTTCACGCCGTAACTACTGAACCGATCTTCATGAAATTTTGCATACAAGTACTCTGGAGTACGGAGAAGGACATATGCTACCTTTTATCCCGAAAAAAGTACTATTCCTGAGGGATCGACATTGACGCGGGCGGAGCCGCGGGCGAAAGCTAGTAAATTGTAATGATAAACAAAATAATATTTACCATCTCCAAGTTTTCAAGGAAGCAATGTAAGGCACAGGCTTTGGCTTCCTCGTCCTTGCTGGAATTCTTGCTGGAGTTCCTATCATCACTTCGATAGTTTTCGTCATATTCAGAAGGCTTTTGCGCGTTTGGGTTGTACTGGCTGCGATGGCCCGAGTTTATCTCCTTGTGTCTGTCCCTCCTGAACCGACGCGGTGGCTGCGTCGAAGAGTAGAAGGTTTCGTGTCGAGACATTTCCTATAAATTACCATTACCTATACACTTTAGTTTTTAAATAGCCAGAGATACCATGCCAGGACTAAATGAAAGTAAGTATTGGTCCTTTTTCTTCTTTTCATTGTAAACCATAGAAGATTTATTTTTTTTAAATCTATGTTGTAAACCTTTTTCTTTTACTTTCGTCTAAAAGACCTTTATCCTTGAGACGCAATTTTTTTTTAAATCGATGCCTTCATCTGTACGTTATTAAAGACTTCCAGACTATTGTTTTTTTTTTATTTAATTATCATTATGAGAAATAATTCTCTGTTTAAATGTACTTACACTTCCGTAATCGTCACTCGAGAAGTCGTCTCTGCCAGACAAATGATATCTGTCTATTGTATCATCTTGATATCCCATCCCGTTTCTTCCTCCCATACCAGTGTTGCCCATCCTATCATTCCTACCCATGCCCTCATCTCTGCTTCCGTACCTATCTCTATTACTTCTGTCACTACTCATTCTATCATCTCTATTCATCCTATCGTCTATATTCATCCTATCGTCTCTATTTATCCTATCATCTCTACTACCCATTCTATCGTTCCCCATCCTGTCATTACCGAACCTATCACTTCCACTGCCGAATCTATCACTTCTGCCACCCATTTTATCATTTTTATCATTGCTGCTTCGGCTATCTCTGTCCCATTCTCTCTGGTTGTAACCACGAGCTTCGTTCCTATCCTGGTCATCGGAGTATCTTCGAGAGTCACTGGAGTTCTTGCCATCTTGTTTCTTCAAGCAGTTCATGTATATCGTCTTCAGTTCATCTTCTTTTGGCCCTCCATCTGATTTACAGTTGAGAGCCTGTGATAAAATTATTAGAAATATATAAATAGGTACTCTTTGTTATATTGTTAATGATGTTTGGTTTAGGAAAATATTGTTTTAACTGATGAAATAGTATGAAATTCATTAAATAATTTAATTGTCGATAAAAGGTTTTGCACTTTGTTTTGATGTGACGTGAAAAAGTGCCTGAAAAGGCCTATTTTCTGAATAAATCTTTGAATCTTTGTTTTGAGTTTTCTTCTTTTTTATATCTTCTTATTCTTTACAATTGATAACTAAATTCATCCAAATTCAAAAGCAAAACTTAACTAAGAAAGTCCAGATAATGTCTTTAGTTAATAAAGATATGTTTTTATTAAACCTACATAGTATCACGTCTTTTTCCCTTGCGGGGTAGACAGAGCCTAGGTCTATGAGACCCGAAGGCCACGTTTAGTATGTTGGTGGCAAACGGAATCAAAATAGTGATGGGTTGCTAGCCGCATCGCGTATTAAGATGATTCCTCGGATTTTACCCATTCCTTCGATCGGCTTTTACGATCTTCGCGGGAAGAGAAGCAGCTGGTACATTCTACGTTTTTTTCTTTCCTCCCAGACCAGCATGGAAGAGCATGGAGTTTTTATTAAAGATATAGGTATTCATCCAATGAATGCACAATTATATGTGTGACGGAGGACTTATTCATCTTTCGCATCACATCCACTACGCGTAGTATTCTCTACTTTCATCGCATATATCTACCTATTCACCACTTTAAAATCCTTAAAATTACAAGTTTCTCATATAGTCGGCAACGCATCAGCAGCTCCTCTGGTGTTGCAGATGTCCATGGGCGACGGTGACCACTTTCCATCAGGTGGCTCGTCTGCTCGTTTGCCGTCGGATATACATAAAAAAAAAAAATATATATTCCAATACTCACATTCACATCACAGTGCAAAATAAACAAGGAAACAACAAACACATAAAATTTCAAACACATATTCAGCATCACCGTGACCGCGGCACTGGCGCGCGGTCATGTGAACACCCTATATAATGGCGCACGCCTCACTACCTCCAGCGCAGACAAAGGCCCAAAGCTTTCAAGCTAATATCGATAATCATGGTGTATTGCGCGTACGCTAAATAATTGTGACTCGTGGCCAATTTTGAAATGTGTCAAACTATGTTGTTCTGAATGAAAGATTCAGAACTACATAGTTTGCAACTAGGTAATGCAATCCGGATAATCTGAAATCCAAAAATTCGGATTACTACACATTTTATCGAAGTGCAAATTCGGATTTGGAAATATAATTGTGGCTCGGGGCATTTCATTCAGAACTACATAGTTTGCAACTAGGGAATGCAATCCGGGTAATCTGAAATCCAAAAATTCGGTTTACTACACATTTTATCGAAGTGCAAATTCGGATTTGGAAATATAATTGTGGCTCGGGGCATTTCATTCAGAACAACATAGTTTGCAACTAGGGAATGCAATCCGGATAATCAGAAATCCAAAAATTCGGATTAACATATATTATCCAAGTTCAAATTCGGATTTGAAAATTAAACCCGGATTTTTATAATATTTCAAAAAATAAATACTACGTGATTTTCTCGCTTTATAATAAACTAGCTGTTGCCCGTGTCGTCGTCCGCGGTAATTTCTGTTATTATGATCAATTCGTTTTTTTCTCAGTATTGACGAATAATGTTCCCACGTTTTCAAAAGATTTTTTATTGATTCTTCGCTCTTATTGGTCGCAGCGTGATGTTTTATAGCCTAAATTTCTATGAAAGGTTACATTATTTTTTTCGTTTTTTACCCTTTTCTCTTGCAATTCTGTGTTCCATTAGGGATTCTTGACTAGTTATTAACTAGCTAATTATTAACTAGTAATTTTTGTCTAGCTCCGTGGCGCAGCGGTCAACACGCCAGCCTGCGACACGGAGTGACCGGGTTCGATCCCCGGCCAGGTCAAGATGGAAAACGATCTTTTTCAGATTGGCCTGGGTCTTGGATGTGTATCTATTTATGTATTTGTTATAAAATATAGTATCGTTGAGTTAGTATCCCATAACACAAGTCTCGAACTTACTTTAGGGCTAGCTCAATCTATGTGATTTGTCCGTATATATTTATTTATTATTTATTCTGATTCCCAGATTTCAATATAGCTAGGGGGTTCAAAATCACGCTGTATATATAAAACCACGGGTTGCACTCCGGGAGTGCCGGCAGATTACCCATCCCAAAAGTGCACAACGCCGCTTAAGAAGTTTTCAAATCACGTGTCCGTCTTACGAATTTTCGATCAGGTCACGTATCCAGACGCGAGTTTAAGATTTTTTTCCAGCCCATCCGGGGAAAAGCGACCAGATGAGGCCCACGTGGTGGCATTCGTAACCAGTTACGAAACACTGTTTATAATACCGATGAATACCTACTTCAGTAATTTTTACCCCATGTGTTTAAAATGCTCCGCATTGCCCCAACCCTACACATTATAAATCATTAACTAATAATAATATAAAAAAAGTCTCTACAACTTCGATAAAGATACAAAACCCGCGATAAAAAGCATCCTCACTCGTAGGTCCTCAGTCCTCACCAAATAATCGCCCACTAGATAGATTTTTGGGTGCATATTTCCCATTGAAATTTCGAATTCCGAAAGCTGACGTTCAGTTTTCGAAATTGGACTTTATGGCATGCAAGTAAGTAAGGTTTTGCATTGATGTAGGTTTATTACTTAACAATATATATTAATTTGTGGACAGCAGGAAGTGTCATTTTGTATGACTCATAGATTTAAAAAAAAAATTGCGTCTCTCTGAAATACTTCTATGATGTGACTTGTATAGAATCTATATTCTGTCAGGATTATCTTATCTCTATGAGTTATATATAATTGGTCGAAGCTCCACAATCATCATTTCGAGTAGGTGCCACGGTCAATCGACCATGCACACCCTGGTGTCAGGATTCTTCGGAACCGCCTCTCTGCCTATGACGTGGTTCCTTTAACGACTACCAGATGGCAGCCGGGACCAACGGCTTAACGTGCCTTCCAAAGCACGGAATAAAACCCACACTTATTTAGCGAATATATTACACAGCATCCCATTGACATTGTTATTGCTATGCCATGATCAACGCCATAAGTCACGGTGGTGGCGGAGGCAGCTCATCAACGCGCCGGAAACAGGGGTAATTGCAGGAAAATCTGACGTGACATGGACGTGACCAATCGGAAATGTGTGGTGTTGTTGTGATACAAATGCAGTAATAGAGAAGGTCCTGGAAATTATGTAGATCAGTACTGTAATAGCCAGTTACCTCAGAATGAAACTACCTATTACTTATATTATTTTTATGAATTTTGTAAGTACGAAGATGGTTCAAAAATGCACCAGGCTATTTACAAGCAGAACGGAGGAGCTCGAGATAATTTTGTACTTGGGTCACCCATCCCAGTAGGGACTATGCCAAGTATCGCTTTGTATGCGTAAGCGCTAATAATTACGTCTTCTGGGCCATGGAGCTCCTCAAATCAGAACAGTATTAATTATACTCGTAGTAAACATTTGGATTACAACACGGAAAGAATCGGACGAAATTGACCGCTCGACGAAGCGATAAGCGCATCTAAAACATGGAGTAGGTTAGGTAGAGTGGATAAGCGAGCTTGGCTAAATGAAAACTGAATATGGTTTCATATGTGCCTTTTAGGCAGAGACAATATCATGACTTCATCCCTTACGTGATGGATCGAGCTGGTGGTGGTAAGACCATTAAACAATCAACAAGTTAAACCTAAATAAATAATGACAGGTGGCTAGTAAGTACACTCTGCGTGGGAGGAATCAAATGGCCAGCCAGGCTTGTAAACCTTTTTTCATATTAGGTAATTAATGTTAAAAATCTCTTTTGTTTTTATTTCGCAGCATGAGGAGGAAATGCGCAGTTTCTGCCGCCCTAAACAGCTGGAGATCGAAGGCTACTGGGCCAAGCTGCGGGACGTGTACAACTCTTACTTGGAGCAGCACACTCCAATCATGGCGCACTACCAGAGCCTGAGGGAGAAGGATGATTTCTACAGGCGAGACATTGCTAGGAACGACGCGCATATACAACAGTCTACAGTAAGTATAGCACGTCTTGTATACTCAGCGTATCATGATCATTTCAGCCGTCATCAACTTTGGACAAGCCCTACACCTGGTGACAACTGGTGGTTGATGGCTACTTGGCCAAGTGAGAGGTGTGCCATTTGCACTTGGAGTGGCACGCGCCTTTAGCGCACTATAAGAGCCTGAGGTAGGAAGATGTATTTTGTACGCGAGATATTGCAAGGAAAGACGCGCATATACAGATTACAGCAGTGTAAAATAGTAGGTACTAACGTCTTGGGGGTCATTCAAATATTACGTAAGCAGCAAATGGGGGGTGGGCGGTCAGGGCTAGGCTTATTTTTACTGATATTGTGGGCCGGGGGATTTGCAGTGATCGTCAGCAACATTTAGCAAAATAAACAAATATATTTTGTGAAAATGATGCAAATGTTTACGTAAACTTGGGGGAGGGGGGAAGAGCTTTTCTTACTTTTGCTGACAAGGGGGAGGAGAGGGTTAAAATAGCTGATATATTGCTTACGTAATACTTGAACGGCCCCTTGTGAGTGAGAACGAGTAGGTCTATTATGAGGTTATTATCATCCTACCCAGGTTGCTGACGGCTATTGGCTAAGCTCAGGTGACGTATTTTAGCTCATAATTTGGTAGCAAACTTCCATCATTGACGCTGCAAATAACAACGCTCGCACACCTACTGCAGTCGAAGACTGTAAGATCATTGGGTTAAGTGTACGGACGGCTTGTCATCATCATTTTAGCCGTCAACAAGTCTACTAATGGACATGTAAGCCAACTCCAATGATTTCAAAAGCGGAATTTATCCAGCTTATGAAAATTGAACACGAGTATATTTGGTATCCAGCTTGTTCAATGCGCCATGAATATATGCATAATATATATTCCTATCTACAATATAGGTACCTAATTAATGTTATAAATGCGAAAGTGAGTTTGTTACTCTTTACTACTGAACCGATTATCATGAAATTGCATACACGTTATCTGGGGTACGGAGTAGGACATAGGTCACATAGGGTACAAATTTATCCCGGGAAAAATACAGTTCCCGAGGGATCGATATTGACGCGGACAGAGCCGCTGGCGAAAGCTATTCTAACTATAAATATGTTGGTAATTGAATTGGCATTGGCACTGTTATCCACTGAACATAACAAAACAACATAGATTTAAAAAAAAAATGGCGGAGACTTCATTTACTTCTATGCAAAACAATGTCTATTCATTGATAACGCGTGCTATTGAATAGCGTTGAAATACAATTTGACATGGCTGTATTAGTTCCTGGTTAATCTACTTACTTGCGGACCCTTTAGTTAAACTTTTAAGTACCATAGGAGTCCGGAATAAAATACATGACGTTCCCAGGAAAGTCCTTTCTTTTATAGTTTTAAGGATTAATTCTTTTATAGTTTTAAGGACAAATCTTTCGCGAAATTTTCCTCACTGCCACTCTTCTGCCAATGACGATCTATCAGCAATTAAGCTAACTACCAATTCGCAGGAAAACCTCATGAATCTGCAGAGAGAGTGGGTGCGATCCACTAATATGATAGCCACGAAACTGGCGAAAATGGCGAACCATAAGGAAGAGCTGTCCAAACGTTACTGGCAGCTAAAGAAGGAGTCCAAACAGGAGCGGAGCCGGGGCAGCGAGAGACTGGCGGTTATGGTGGATGCTAGCCAGGGGGCGATAAAGGTTTTTACCCGATATTTGTACTTTCCTGTGTAACACATTTTTTGTAGGCCACCTAAACGCTATAAGTACCTATCCTATAGTATACTTACCTAAGATACATAGCAATACTCATTTACAGGTTTATCGTCAAAACATAAACATTTAAGATAATGAGCTATCTAGAGGGAAAATCCCTCTCGGTACACTAGAACAATAAGAAAAAAAGAACATTTCAATAGAACAGCAGTATTTCTTCCCTCTGTGCCAGCCAGCGAAATAAGGAGCCAGCAGCAATCAGCTCATGACGCTTACAATAAATAATTCTCTTTTTTATGATAGGTATAGGACGGCAAACGAGCAAGCGGGTCACCTGATGGTAAGTGATCACCGCTGCCAATGGACAACTGCAACACCAGAGTGTGACAGGTGCGTTTTCGGCCTTTCAAGGAGTTAGGGGATGGAAATTAAGGAAATTAGTATTAGTTTTATTTATTTTAAGTGAATATACCTACCTATGACTAAATATTCTGTGAATATTTTCAAGCGTCTACCTGTTGCCATTATCAATATCGAGCAAAAGCAAGCAAAAAAAACACGTTTGTTGTATGCACCGTTAAATTTTTTTTTCTATTTTTTAGTATTTGCTATCACGGTTCATGAGATAGAGCCTGGTGACAGACGGACAGACAGACAGACGGACAGCGGAGCGATATTAATAGGGTCCCGTTTTCCGGTCTCATGGCCTTAGGCTCTATCTACCCCGTGAGAGATAAAGACGTGATACTATTGTATGTATGTATGACTATTATATGTATGGATAATGAAGTGACCATCAAAACGTTCGCCGTAGCTGTCCAAAGTTAGCCATTAAGCCAATAGGCTATCAGGTGGTCAGACGACCTGACCAAGTTTGCATGGAGGCGCTGGATGCAGGCCGCTTCCAAGCGATCGTATTGGACATCCTTAGAAATCTATGTCCAGCAGGAAACTTTTTGCGGTTGAGGTGATGCTGGACACCATCTGGGGCCATTTTTATTTTATTTTATTTATTTTACCAGAATGCCCTGTAGTCACGCCACTGCACATTTGCCTTCGGTACAGGTCTTACCTAATTCAATTTATTTCAGCGATTGGAAGAAGTCAAAGCGAAATTGGATAAGATCTTACAAATAGAAGAGATTTGTCGTAAATACGAACACAAAGATGACGAAGTTTTAAAAGATGCAGAGAGCGACAGTGGTGAACCGATCGAATTTCAAAATTTGGACGACGCCATGATTGTAAGCTTATTTTTCCACGGCTGCTCTTCTTCTTCAATAACTAGTTATTATGTTTCTATTATTAATTTTATTATTTTGTAGTCTATCCTGTTTTAACCGACTTCAAAATAAGGTAGAGGTTATCAACTCGGTTGTATGGTTTTTAAATGTAAAATCTTCTTTTTGGGATGGGCGTTGTGCACTTTTTGGGATGGGTAAAAAATGTTAACTTCGCGTCAGGACACGTAACCTTATCGATAATTCGTAAAACGGACACGTGATCTGAGACCATGAGCGCGGCGTATGAGAGGAAGTAATATCCCCCGTCCCCCGTATCCCCCTCACTTTCTACCGCGCTGCGAAAATATAAATTGTCATGTTTGTGTAAAATAACGCAATAAATTAATATTGTATTTAACCACATAACATAAATGATACTAACTTTTATACTGATAAGTACCTAAAGATAACATTCTTAAATATTCAAAAATGCATAACGTTACTAGGTACTTACTCCCGGAGTGCAACCCGTTGTTTATTTTACTGTTTGTTACCTTAGACAGTCATTAATGAACCGATTTTGAAAATATACATATTTTTTATGAGAGTATTTGTTTTTAAGGTCCCATTTAAATTTCATCGCAATCGGTTTAGTAGTTTGATTGAATTCGGTTTTTTTCTATGTAACATTATTATTTGTCTTTCTGACGGACTTACCTATTATATTTTATTAGTAAACTAGCCTATTTAATGAGGCGTAAATACAAAAAGTCTAATATTCCCAAAAAAAATCCTAAAAAACTTTCACCCTACTTATTTCTCCCCTAAATTCAGGAGAATTTTCATCAGATGGCGTGCTTCTTTTTCTTACTTTATTTCACTGTTTTTGCAGAATGAATGCAAAGAATACAGCAAAATGGATAAGTTCATATTGAAGATGAACCGTGTGAAGGTCCAAACTCTATGCCTGAAATCAGAGAAAGCTAAACTGGCCAAGGATAATGCACAACTAAAGATGTATATTAAGAGATACTTAACTGAGCTAGCTCTTCGGGGCGTGGACCGGCCCTTGAGCGTGAAGATACAAGGTGTCCAGAAAATAGACGCTGCTGGGAAAGTACTGTATGTATTTTAGTATTTATTTTTACTAATTTCTTGATAGGTACTGTAAACTTTCTTTGAACAGCTTATAGAAGAGCAATGTAATAAAAAAGATTTATTCTAGTAAAAGGTTGTTTACTAAGATATATCACATAATCATTTCAAGATAATAACTCCCCATAACTTACTTATTAGTGAATAATAAATTAGTGAACCAGTAAAACTACCTACAATATTTAGGTATGATTTTATTGTACAAAAAAAAATAACAACCTAAGAATCGTAGCCCAAGCACTATAAATGACCGAAACAATAGTGGCTCAGAGGTCTAAGAGCACCAAAAGGTCCCTAGTTCAAACCCCATCCTGCCCAACTTTAGAGTTTGTAGACCAATCTGACTCAAGTACTAGCAGTTTCGTCAACCAATATCTGCTACTGCCACAGGAAATATTGTGAGGAAACCACACTGTGGATTGTCCACTGAGTGTGAAATTGTGAAGACAATGGTGAAACCACTCCATTATTTCCTGCCAAAAAATTTTCATTGTGTGCATTTCTTTCAAAAAACACCGGAAAGAGCCTAGCTCTTAAATATCAGAGTGAGCTTACAGATAATATCACAACATAGTATATAATCGCTTCCTGCTGTCTGTCTGTCCTTATGTATACTCGGATCTTTAAAACTAAGCAATGGATTTTGATGCGGTTTTTTTATCGATAAAATGATTCAAGTGGAAGGTTATTGCACCCGTACGAAGCCAGGGTCTGGGTTGCTAGTTGACTATAAAGGATAAAGGTCACATGCCTAACAGATAATTCAGGTCAACATGACATATTCCATGTGCCTCATATTGACCTAATTTGTCTTTTGTTTTCTACACCATCAGCCTATTTCATAGAACATTTATCTATGGTAAATTCTAAGTTTTTACATGCACAACAGCATGCATGCTAATAGTGGCTCTTAGGACTTATACATCTGGGCTGTCTGCCACATAAGAGAAAAATACATAAGTGTATTTATCTATGTCATAGATAAATACATACATATATTTTATGAAATAGATGGTGTCTACTCAAATTATTATTTTTTCAGAAATCGTCCAGTTACATGCATAGAAGGAGCTCTGTCCAATGCTGTTCAGCATGAGAAGCGAATGAAGCTGGAGAAGAGAAATAAAGAAATATGCCAAATTAGAGCTTATCCTCGAGTCCAGTGTTGGATGTAGATTTTTGTTTATTACAATCATAAAGCATGTATAGCATCCGTAGGCTATAGTAACCGATTTTACTTGTATAAAAAAAAGGTATTTCAAATTAAGTTTGGAATTATTATATTGTTTTGATACTTTCAAATTGTAATGATGCTTTTCTAAGTTTGCTTTTTACTTGAATGTCTGTAGTATTCGTTTTATAAATTTAATGCTTAACTAAACATGCTTATAAAATATAAGACAACTTGTTTACTGAATATTATTTTATTTGCTCAGAATACAAACAAAACAGGCAGATTCTTGCTCTCTTTGTAACATATACCAGGAATTTAAATCTCATTTTGGGCACAACAATGGAAAGCAAATAATTATAACTTTTTAAAAGTTCTGTAATTAGCACTAAAAACTAACCTAAAAATCACTCCATAGGTTCAACACCTGCCATATACGAGTTATCTTCGCTCAAATTCCACGGGTCATCAAGTGCAACCAGCAACCTTGCCAGTCCTTTGTGACCTTCCAAATCTATATTCTGGCACATCTCTTGGGAAAAAGGCACATACTCATCACAAAGAACACTCTTGCCTTGAGAAACACCGTATATCTCGTACCATCCTTCAAGTGGCTCGTTTAGCGGCCGCTTTAATCTTATTAAAACTTCTTGATCATCGACAGTTTTGATGTAGAAACCCTCGCTAGCAGATACTTTGGTAACCTTTCCCCAAATTGTCACTTTCGCGCCATTTTTCTGTTGCAAGTTGCCGGCGGTTACATATGGCACGAATTCGTCGTTATCAGGGAACTGGCTGTCTTCGAAATCATCATGGTCCCCCATGTTAGTTGAAATCAAAACAGATTATCACTTTGTAAAAGTTTATATTCTAACGCAAACACAAAACAAATTTTATTAATTTGCTTACGAAGATATTAGCGCTTGACAGCTTAAGTCAATGTCAATATAAAAAGAAGAAGATACTATTACTAGTATCAGCCGACCGACCGCCTTATGTTTTCTCTAGGCAATAAAGACCATAGATATCACCTAGAGTTCCGTTAAGATGATTTGATATACGATTTTTTTAATAATTACCTTTTTGGAGCAAAACCTTAGCCTTATTTTTGATGTCTAAAGAGGTAAAGGTGGTATACCTTGCATTTAGCAGCTGGCATAGCTTTCCCTGTTGGTACCTACTAGGTATATTACCCAATGATATGAAAAAAACTAGATAGGTAGCTATATCAAATACTTATTTTTATTTACATAGGTAGGTACATTCACCAGTTACATTGAACACATTATGATTCGACATACTTCATCGAATTTTTGCATAAATCCCAAGATATCCTCGCTAGAGAAAGGGAATATTTACTGCTTGTCAGTCGTTGCCTTTTTACTTTATTGGCGGTTTTGACATGATCAAATTCAGTTAATTGATTTGTATACTCATTGCTTCATTAGAGTGGTATATCATATTTTGCATCTGAAAGGAAACAAAAATATTTAATGAATCAAATAGGTAACTAACACAATGAAATTTAATTCTACTAATAGGCCTACAATAACGTATTGTAAAGAAAAATTAAGTACCGACGTAACACAACAACGTAAGTGAAATATGTAAGATTCCATGAGTAATGTTGACTAAAAGCAGCTACTAGTACTAGGTATATGTACTACATTCCTTGATACGTAGGTCCTAATTATTAAAAGTCCACATAAAAGTTATGATTTCGGAGTTATAATAATTAGAAATACTGCTTAGTATTCTTCTCAATTAAAGAAAATCAATGTGAATAACATGATGATGTTCATTGAATAAAATAGGTACTTACGATTACGGGTCATTGTAATTTAAGATTCACCATAATCAAATTCATATTGATTGTATTCTTATAAGTTTTTGTTTATTGTTATGTCAAAGACAGTTTTATTTTGTTATCCTCCAAAATTGACGGAAAATTAATTGAATTTAATAATTATTGTTAAATCCATGTAAAACTACAAAATTAAATTGACAGCAAGATGGCGCCAAAATTAACCAAATCCAACATGGCGTCGAGTAATTATTTTTTTTTAATTTGATATTGAACTATTATCCCTCATTGACTTCTATGGCCGAATTCCCATAAAGCCAGATTTTCAGATATGATATGACATCTCTGACATCTTGGCAGTGTTGCCAACAACTCAGGACCTGTCTGGTGTTGCCATTTTTCAGAGCGTAAGTATACGGACCATAGAGATAAGATAACACATAACGGCCTCCGGCTCCAGCTGCAACATCAGCAAGCAGCTGTTGCTGCTGTTCGTTTCTGTGCATGCTGCCGGTGTTCATAGAATACAGCAACATTGGAGTTTAATGTGACTTAAGTCAATGCTGAGCAACCATCAAATGCCAGAGCAAGATTTGAATGGAAAATTGATCGAAGTTGAAAATATAGCATAAATTCTAATACAAGTTTTTATTTCCCTTCTATCTGGTTTGCATTCTATAAATTCTTTGACTATACTACATTAACATATAGGTATATTTTTTGTTATTATTGGAAACATAAACTATTAGGCCCTCAAACCTTATTCAGAAGCAATTGACAACGTACTACAAACCGGAAGTGATGGTTTTTATTTATGCAATCGAAAGTACCTTAAATGTAAATACATCCAGATTTTTTTCATATTTTTATGCAAAATTATTTTTTCTATGATTAAAAAAAATCCCAAATGTAGGATTTGTAACGCAATACTCCCATCTAACCACATGACAATGTCAATCTGTCAAATAATGATGACGTTGACAGCCAAGTCTTATGAATTGCCAGGTTGGAGAATATTTTTCCCGAAATTCGTACAGCGTACAGGAACCTTTTTTTTTATATTGCACTTGGTTTGTTTGTTGAAGTGAGATTTACTTAGCAGGCTGACGGGCGGTTGCCCGCCGAATGACTAAATTACGCCAATTGCTTCTGAATGAAGTTTGAGGGCCTAATCGTTTATGCTATCAATAATAGTGTCGCGTAGGACGAGGAATGACAATGTCAACGTCACGAATTCAAACGAAAAAGAATTCACCTAAATTTCATCAGTTACATCAGAACAGTTTGGCCAGGTGGTCTACACACTGGACTGAGAATCGAGAGACTCCAGGTTCAAATCATAGTCACGTACATTATTTTTAAAGTTTTAAAAGAAGTTGGAAATGGAAAAGCAAGAGGGGACAGAAAATGTGAGTGAGAACGAACGTGATATAAAATTGATTATTTGAATTTGGAACATTGATGTGATTTTGTTTGAATTCGGGGGGTATATACAGTACAAGGCGCGGCCGAAGGCACTTTAGTTTGGGAAGTGAAATCCGAAGGAAGAAAAAAGGAAAAGAAGAGAAGTACTAGTGAGTAAAGTGAAGAAGTAGTAGTGAGTAAAAGTGAAGTGTTCAGTGCAGTGAAAATCCGCGTTTACAGTGACGCTATCACGTGTGAGTGACAGTGCAGTGACGGTATCGCGTGTGACAGTCCAGGGATACTAGTTTTGTTTACGAACGGCGTCATTTCAAAAGTAGCTCTCCAGTGACGTTTCGCGCGTAAGAAAGTGCAGTGACGTAGTCCGCGCGCGTGAAGTGACGTTGTACAGTTACAAGGACGCTGTCAATTGACAACTAACTACAAACCAGAAGTGATGGTTTTATCACATTATTTATTTTTTCACATTCACATAAGTCACATTTAACTCCAATGTTGCTATAATCTATTTGGCACTGCATTTCACAGCATGCACAGAAATGAACAGCAGCAGCTGCTGTTGCTGCTGCTGCAGCTGGAGCTGGAGGCCGTTATGTGTCGTATGTGTGGAGGCTGTATGTGTCACTATTGACAGTTATCTGAACTGAACCTCTCAGTGTTGCCGCCTGGTTAGCGAGATTTGCCATATTGACAGAAAACCCTCAATATGGCAAATAGTAGAAAGTAGGTGTTCAATAGTAAAATAAAAAATAATTTGACAAATATAGAAGCTAGGCAGTATCACAAAAAAAAAACAGTCCATGTACACTTCCAAATTTCGGGGAAAATATTCCCCAACCTGGTACCTCATAAGACTTGGCAGTCAACGTCATTACTTTTTGACAGACATTGTCATGAGATGAAGCAGGGAATATTGCTTATAAATCCTCCATTTGGATTTCATAAAAAAAAAGTATTTTTAATAAAAAAAAATTAAAACTTCTGGAAGTATTTACATTTAAGGTATTTTCGATTGCGTAAATAAAAATCATCACTTCCGGTTTGTGGTATATTGTCAATTGTTAATTTTATTAACGCATGGCTTGACAACCTCTGTTAGAACTAGGAGTAAAATAAGTCGTTCAAAAAAGTTAGTAATTTAATAAATAGACCCTTGCGTAACAATCATAAATTATTTCTTCCGCGATATCGGCTAAGCAGATTTAGCGAGTCGTTCATGGGAAACTGTATACGCTACTACAACAAATTGCCAAAATCGGTCCTTGATATGCCTGATAGAATATTCAAAAGTTATGTAAAACAATTACTTTATAAAAAGGCATATTATAGAACCAAAGATTTTATTAATGATAAGAATGTTGGGCTTGAGCTTGGCGCGGACGCCTCGTAATTCTGTATTTTATGACTATAATGTGTGGTACATTTTGTACGTGTTATTTTTAAAGATGACTTTTTATTTTAATTTTAGTTGGTACATAATTTGACATTTTTTTAATTTTTTGGTGTTATTAATTGAAATAATATGACATTATTTTTTAAATTCAATTCAAATATGACATTTAAATAAACCAATGTATACTCAGTCCACATACTTAATTTCTAAGATTTTCAAAAATTGTGAGTTGTCGTCCTTGGAGAAAATGCGCTGTGCAGTTTGTTGCCGCATCTTCTGCACTCCGCTTTGGAAGCGGCGTTAAACTTAGCCTTCAGTAAAGGTGATTGCCCATTCCCGGTTTCGCCCCCTTAATAACGCGTATGAGCTTGAAATAAAATTAAAATTAGTAAATTATTTTTTTATTGAATATATATAAATTATGGGGAAAATCTATGTGGGGTTTTAATTTTTAATTGAATTGGTATGTTTACCGATATTTTCCGTTCAACCAAGTTTACAAAGACACTGAAGCGTATGTGCGATAATAAAAGATAATAAATAATATGCAGTGTTATGAAATACTGGGTAAGTATGTACGTTTTTAGCTTAAACTGTGGATTTTATTATTATATACAATTATTCTACATAATAAACATCTGTAATCAAGTATTGCTTTCATTGACAAAACTGCTTGCACAGCACAGTAGTATTTTAAACATTCTTCGTAAACGTAGCTAATCGGCCAAAACGCTAGAAGCCATTACAAAGATCGAGTTTAAAAAATAATCTGCCTACCTATGATGTCTGTCATTAATCAAATGGATTGGCGGTTTCAAGGCGGTTTAGTTTTCTCAATCTTTACATTATTAGTAGGTAAACTAAATGCAAGTTATCTTAGTATGTAACGTAGTGCTGATGAGAAAGATCTCAAAAACTCTGTTATAATATTCCTTGGTCCATGGTTATAATACTTGTTTTGTGATTTTGGAGAACGTTTTCCACTATGTCTGTTTCTCGTTGTGCAAACAGTTCTCTGCTTCTGCTGAAGATGTTACTGATGTTATGCTCAGTATATTAAACTCTTGGATTAACCCAGCAATTGTAAGTATCTACCTACATAAGAAAAAAAGATAACCTGTATTTACATAGATGCTAAAAGAAAATATGTAGAAGGTATTATTTAAATTACTCTCTTGTTGACCTACATGATTGGCTTATGAGTAAATTACTTCCACTTGAATATATCTATTTCATTCGAGTAATTGACTTGTTTTTATTATATGAATGTATATGAGACACCATAAACATAAGTGTGCTCTTTAGACTAAATGAATTTATCTATTTATTTCTTATTTTAGGTATCTGAAGACAGTTGTATTTGTGAAGAATGTTTTCATTTACTACAAAATATATTAACAAACTATTCAACTGGTGATTTTGTTGAACGAACATATGGCCACCAGCAAGTATGACTTGAATGTGGAACATCAATATTGCGAGTTTAAATACACAATGTTTCTTTGGGCAGTTCAGAGAGGGACCTCATAAAGCATACATACCTATTCAACAGGTATGTAACATACATAAGGTATGTAACATACATAAAGCATGTAGACACATATTATTTTGCTATACAAAAATCAACAAATCAAAGATTATAAAAATTGGTTCACCCGTTCATAAGTTATGGGTGTTCAAAAACCTGATATAATATATAGAACAAACCCCGTTGTTTTATATACTAAGATTTAATAAATGAATGATAACGAATAAAGATATGAGTTTTAAAAATAACCTTTCCAATGATTAGACTAGTTACATGTTAAAATATTTTTTCATGGTCTATTAGTTCTAGAGATTTCAAACATGACAAATTATGATGTGAATTTCAAGATGTACTGCTTGAATTATATTAAAACTTATTATGATTTCCAGGTACATCAACTAGAGAAGCCTGTGTTCTTGATTTGTATGTGTTGGACTAACACATACAGAAGTGTGAGATGTCATGCTCAGGTTGGTCAATATAGTCAACCTCATGAAAGTGCTGATGTTACTATGTCTTCTGCAAGAAGCTCCAGGGAGTCATCAATTCTGGTGCCAAATCAATTACCAAACTCGCTGGCTATTGTCTAGTGCGTACAAGAACAGTGGGTTGCTGTGCCCACATAATGGCTACTTTAGAGCAATTGACTCCGGCTACATTTTATATCATCATCATCATCATCAGGTCCTTTTTAGTCTCCACTACAGGAGCACGACCCTCTCTGTACTACTAGGGCCATACTTGGCCAGAGCAGCCAGAGTACATTTTATATGAAGATTATGAATAAATATGTTGAATAGATTAAAACACTATTTCTTCTTTCCCTTGCAATATTATTTTCTTATGTAGTCAGTCTTCGGAATCCCTAAATATTAACAATTCTATTACTTCCATCATCATCTGACTGTTTTTTCAGGTTAGCCAATATTATGACACCATTACTGCTGTAAATACTATTTACGGTTGACTGCCTGGCTGACCCCAACCCTCCTTAGGTATTTCCTCATCATACTTAGCTAATGCCCACGGCTTCACACGCGTAAAAAGTCTATGGTACGCTAGTACTATTACTAATTCTGTGCCTATGGCAGAATAAGCTCCAGCTCTTCATACAAACATCTCGTAAATGTGCTCATTTTAACGTGAAAGAAGGACAAACCAATACACTTTCACATTGATACTCTGCTTCGTTATACATATAGATAGTTATATAAGACGAACGGTCAATATTCAGTATTTTTCATATCATTGACCTACTCTTTATTTACAGAACAGTGAAAAGTATGGTAATATTTTTCTGAGCTATTTTCACAATTGGGGTACCATTTTTGAAAGTGCTCGAAGACGAGTGTCTTCGAGCGATTGTTCTATGAAAAAATCACTCGAATACGAGTGTCATAGTTTCAAAAATAGTGCCCCTGGAATCAAGCGATTTTTCCATACAGATAACATACGTTATCTAACAGTCATCCGTTCAAAAATAGCCCACTCGAACATAGGAACTAACCTCAAAATTGAACTTTGTTCAATTTTTTTATCAAAAACCCCACAAAGCAAAAACATGATTTTTATTTTATTGTATTTCAATTATTGACTACGTTATTCTGTATAATTTTGGATATCATACTGTATTATTTAATGTGGGACGACGGCCCATAGAGCAGTGGGCATTACCCTTTTTGACGTCAACAATTGTTGAGAAATGAAATATGACAATTAATAAGTGTTCAAAGAAACCTATATTCACGGCCGACAATCTGCTAATATCGGAACGCAACGCGTAGCGGCCATCTTGCCCACTATCCTACATCTTTTCTGTGATTGGTTGATGCCTTGCTGACGTCATGGTCTGACGTTCGTCGCTGGCGCAAACGTAGGTAGTAGTTTTTAGTAGTTTGTGCCTATATTGAATAAACGTTTTGAATTTTGAATTTTTTTTTTTTGAAAAAAAAGTCTGTGTTGGCAACCTTCCGCCAGGGAGAATATTGTTTTATGATGGCAACACAACAAATTGCAAATGGCTTCTACCCATGCTAATCGTTGTGAAACTAAAATCTGAATGTGAAAATCTGATTTATTTTTATATAAAATGTCTGAAACAGGCATATCTTATTGTTACTAGTTGTGAAATACACTTCTAAGTTAAAAAATAGTCAAAGTGAGTGTTTTCCTTAGGAATACATGTGTATTTGCCGGCATATTTACCACGCTTGTTTTGCGTTGTAGGATTGTGTGTGGCTGTTGTAATTTGCGGATTGTTGTTATAGAAGGTGCGCAGCGATGTCGCTGCCGCCGTACCTGCTGGGGCCCAATCCCTGGGCCACCATGATGGCGCAGCAGCAGCTGGCCGCGGCTCAGCAAGCAGCCTTGCAAGCTCATGCCGCCGCCGCTGCCGCTGCGCCTCCGGTGCCCCCAGCACAACCTCCAAAGCCACATCATATTCCTGAAGAGAAGATCAAAGAGAAAGGTATTGTAACATTTGATTATTGATTAATTGCATTCATCTGGGTACTGTATGTCTTTGGTCACAATCTAAGGTGAGCTGCTGTGAAGTGTGGTAACCAGTTATAATAGTCAAAGATCAGAGTAACGAAAACACTGATATAAAACTACATAGAGATAATTTATCTGTAAGCTGCATAACTAAAGGTTATTTGTTACACTCATCACAATGCAGTCTCACTTTGTATGCAATATTTTGGGTATTTCACTCCTTTAGCGCGTATTAAACTATCCTGAATTCGGTCAGCCGCAGTACGTTAGACACAAATGGAAATATCTCCAATCGTGTCTCCCATATTACAGTATCCCTCCCATCATCCTATTAGTAGAAGAAATAGAAATTTGTTGTAAATGCTGTGTGCACCTGTAATTGGTATTTTATAAGAACAACTTTTGGGCATGTTGCGGCAGAATTACATCTTTATGTTACTATTAAACTGGCTTATTTTTATATACTAGTACTACTGATATATATAGATGTAACTCACTTAAAGTTTTAATGAGAATCTTGCTCTAGTCATTCTCAAGTTGTGCTAGTACCTACATAATTTTTTTATAATTGGTTTTTACTTATATAGAGGTACATTTTTTAAGGTGTTCATAACGTTTGTCAACACAATTATAGCGTACCTATATAACTTTGCTTAGTACTTTTCGGCACTATTTGTCTATTTATGTAAAACTGCAATTTTTTTTAAAAATTATTCTATAATATGACTGTTTGTGCCAAAAAAAAAAGGCAGTTTGCAGGGACTATATAATTTGGAAATAATTATATTTTTTAAGTAGTTTTAATTATTATTAGTATTATAAGTTAATTAGTTTTATTTAATCAATAAATGCTAACAGAACAACTTTATATAGGTACTTAATGTTTTAATGCAATGTATTGTATAAAATTGTTGTTGTGCCTTATCCAAAAAAATAAATCAGTCACTTAATTCAGGATAATTTAATAGGCGCTTTGCTCCAAGGAGAAACTAATCAGTTAATAATTTATCAATGTACCCCTATACAAAGTTTCTGTTTCTAAGGTTAAACTGAAGTCATTTCCTGGGGGCAAAATTAATAAAAGCTGCAATCAGATATTCTCTTCCGTACACTACTGTCTGGAAGATGCTGAGCATTGCATACAAATTATTGTTCTTTTATGAGGCCATTTAAGATGCCGTACTTATATTCTTATGATGTAAAGAAATAAGGGTGAAAAATCCCTGCAACTAGCTAGATTTATGTACAACCTGTGCTTTACCAACTAAGTTACCAAGTTTCAATTCTATAAATCAAATCAGGATTGTCAATTTCCAGGACACATTGTGAGGTATAAGCCTGCCTTTGTCTGCACCATCCTCCTCTATCCCTACTTTCGCAAATTCAGTTCCCTGCTAGACACCCATCACTATGTTTCCCACTTCTGTGATACCACTTGTTGACAGCTTTACTCCATGTACTATAGTTCCTTGTAGCCAATACACATGTGTAATGGTGGATTACAAGTTTTCAAGGCTAGCTTTTTAAACTAAAATCTTTGTAATCTTTTATTATAGTACAATATATCATATACTGCTGCAACTGACTTCGTGGTCCAGTGGTTAAGGCATTTGCCTGTTGACCCGGGGGTCGTGGCTTAGACTCCCACAGGAAGCATTCTCTGTTTAGTTGCTTTCAGTTTGGCTAGGACATTGCAGGCTTGAATCACCTGATTGTCTGATAATGAAGATGATTCCGTGCTTCGGAAGACACGTTAAGCCGGTGGTCCCGGCTGCCATCTGGTAGTTGTTAAAGGAACCATATCAGAGGCCGAGAAGTGGTTCTGAAGAACTCTGACACCAGGGTGTGCATGGTCGATTGAAAGCCAACCTATTGGCAAAATTAATTTATGCTAATATGTGCATCTGGGGAAGTACTACCCTATCACAGAAAATCTACGATAGAGTACAAGCTTCACCACTTCTATGCTTTGCTCCGTGAGTGAGAGAGCCAGAGGCTCATCCTTCCGCCCATTTCCTTCCTCCCCTATGTTCTTCCCATGTTCTCCCCCATCTTCTCTTCCATGTCCTCCCCCAATTTCTTCAAAGGCTGGCTACGCTCCTGTCACATTTGATGTTGCAGTTATCCTAGAGCGTTGATCACTTACCACCAGGTGACTCGCTTGTTGGTGTGCATAAAAATATATTATATGTATAAGCATATACCTATACATATAATTAAAAAGAAATTGTTTAACATTTTTAAATTTATATCTTGTACAATTTCTCTAGCTCAAAAATGGCTGCAAATCCAGTCAAAGCGCTTCTCGGAAAAACGCAAGTTTGGCTTTGTGGATGCTCAGAAAGAAGACATGCCTCCAGAACACATCCGAAAGATCATCAGAGACCATGGTGACATGACGAGCCGCAAGTACCGTCATGACAAACGTGTTTACTTGGGAGCGTTGAAGTACATGCCACATGCTGTTATGAAACTGCTTGAAAACATGCCAATGCCATGGGAACAAATCAGAGATGTCAAAGTCCTGTACCATATTACTGGAGCTATTACATTCGTAAACGAGATTCCATGGGTTATAGAACCTGTGTACATAGCACAATGGGGCACTATGTGGATTATGATGAGACGAGAGAAGCGTGACCGTAGGCACTTCAAACGTATGAGATTCCCTCCATTTGATGACGAGGAACCTCCACTGGATTACGCTGACAATATCCTAGATGTTGAGCCTTTAGAGCCTATTCAAATAGAGTTGGATCCTGAAGAAGATGGAGCTGTAGCATCATGGTTCTATGATCACAAGCCATTACTGAACACTAAACATGTCAATGGCTCAACATACAGACGATGGAATTTGACACTCCCGCAGATGGCGACACTGTACCGTCTTGCCAACCAGCTGCTGACTGATCTGGTAGACGACAATTACTTCTACCTGTTTGATTCAAAGAGTTTCTTTACTGCCAAGGCTTTAAACATGGCTATCCCTGGTGGACCGAAGTTTGAGCCGCTAGTGAAAGATAATTCAGCTGGAGATGAAGACTGGAATGAGTTCAATGACATCAATAAGATTATCATTCGCCAGCCTATTAGAACAGAATACAGAATTGCTTTTCCTTATTTGTACAACAATCTGCCACATTTCGTACAATTGTCTTGGTAAGTAAACAATATTATTATTTCAAACAAATAAATATGTATATATTTTTTTTTCTTAAAACAAAATGATATTTGACTTTCCTACAGGTATCACACACCAAATGTAGTGTACATAAAAACAGAGGATCCTGACCTTCCAGCGTTCTACTTTGACCCACTCATCAATCCTATATCTCACCGGCACTCAGTGAAATCCCTAGACCCAGTGACTGAGGAGGACGAGTTTGTTCTTCCAGAGGAAATATCTCCATTCCTACAGGAGACAGCGCTGTACACGGACAACACAGCAAATGGGATAGCCTTGCTGTGGGCTCCAAGACCCTTCAACACCAGATCAGGTTTGTACACTTATTCTTTCAGTTCTTGTATAGATACATTTCTACAATTATAATGATTTACTTTTTATCATCCTTAAAAAAACTATTCAGTCACAATTAAGGCTTAATAAAAAAAAATGAAGTGTTATGTTGCTTTTTTGATTATACAAAGGTGATATATAGTAGAATTGCACATATGGTCTGATGATTTAATTTACAAAGAATCCATATAGTGATGTGTGTAATTTCTAACAGGACGTACCCGGCGCGCCATCGACGTGCCCTTGGTGAAGACTTGGTACAAGGAGCACTGTCCCCCAGGACAGCCCGTCAAAGTCAGGGTCTCCTACCAGAAACTGCTTAAGTACTATGTGCTAAATGCACTGAAGCACAGACCGCCCAAGCCGCAGAAGAAGAGGTAATTTATAGAGATTTAAAAAAAGACTGAAATAAAAAAATTTAAAAAATATTTTTTCTGGGTAATGAATGAGGTAGGCTTAGGAAGTTTACAAACAATGTTGTTTTGTTTATCAATTTTGAATAGGAATGGCACAACATTACTTGAGTGGTAATCAATGATTCGGTCTGTGAGGCACATGATAATGGTATACGATGTGTGGATTTAGTTTTTTTCAAGTAATAAACAATGTGACTAGTGTACCGCTAATATTTCTTCATCGAAATCTTGATCCTGTGCCTAATATCATTTTTGCTTCAGTCAGAATGTTATTATTCACAGGCCTAATACTTAGGATTTCGGTTAACAAAAAAGTAACAACCGGTCATATGAAAAGGAAAAATGTTGGCATATAGGCTGTAAGTAAATACATTGATCTATTGTAAACACTCTGTATTTCAATGCCACATCTCTTTGACAGTATTACACCACAATAAGAAGTGTAATTTTAAAAAAGTTTGTAGATAATTCATACATTTCTGTATAGGTACCTCTTCCGTTCCTTCAAATCGACGAAGTTCTTCCAAACCACAACCCTAGATTGGGTGGAAGCTGGCCTGCAAGTGTGCCGTCAAGGTTACAACATGTTGAACCTGCTCATTCACCGGAAGAACTTGAACTACCTCCATTTGGACTACAACTTCAACTTGAAGCCAGTGAAGACGCTCACTACTAAAGAGAGAAAGAAGTCACGATTCGGAAATGGTAAGTTAGGAAATATAACTTACATATACCTGTATATGTAAGTTATACTTCCTTGTAACATCAAATTCCGAAATTTATAACCATGCAGTAGCAGAATTTAATCCAAATGACTCAGGTCATCTGAATCAACTTATCAACCAGCAGTCCAAATTGGACTGCTGGTTTGAACCAGCAGTCCAAATTGGACTGCTGGTTGCTGATCTTGGATATGTCGACATGTAGTTAAATACAGTTAATCAAAACAGTTAATTCATGGAGTGATTTTTCAGATATGTTAATTTTATTATTTCTTCCAGCATTCCACTTGTGTCGCGAGATCCTACGTCTGACGAAGCTGATCGTGGACTCTCACGTGCAGTATCGCCTTAACAATGTAGACTCGTTCCAATTGGCGGATGGGCTGCAGTATATCTTCGCTCACGTTGGGCAGCTGACCGGCATGTACCGCTACAAGTACAAGCTCATGCGGCAGATCAGGATGTGCAAGGACCTGAAGCATCTCATCTACTATAGGTTTAATACTGTAAGTATTGTTTAGTGCCCAAAATGTGGACTCGTTCCAACTAACGAAAAGTTTAACCCTTTGACCGTGAACATCGGATAAATCTGACAAACATTTTCATACATATGGTAAGTGTTTTGCTTTAGACACTACCAACAATTTGTCAGACAATATCACATCTGACAATTTAAGGGTCCACAGAGCTAAAATTTTAATTTAGGTAGCTAAGTAAGGAATACATTTTGAAACCAAATGAGTACTCAGTCATAAATTTTGCTGAAGATCGTTGGCAAAGCCATAGTATACTCGTAGTACTAACTGATCGCCGTGTGGTATCCATGGCAGAGTAGAATAGGACCACTCCAAGTCTTCCCGTGGATGTCGTAGAAGGCGACTTAAGCTTATAAACATCTAAGACACCTCTCCAACCCGTCTGGCCAGCGTGGAGAGTGTAGACCAAGTCCTCTGGCTACTCTGGCCAAGTATGGCCCTAGTAGTACAGAGAGGGTCGTGCTCCTGTAGTGGAGACTAAAAAGGACCTGATGATGATGACGACTAACCGACAAGCTGGACTAAAGCGGAGGTCATACAAACAAACTCTTTCTTTTCATAAAGAAATCTTAACTAATATTACAAATGCGAAAATGAGTTTGTTTGTTTGTTACGCTTTCACGTCGTAACTACTTAACCGATCACCATGAAATGTTGCATACAATCTCTGGAGTACGGAGATGGCAATAGGCTACCTTTCATCCCGGAAAAAGCTGTTCCCGAGGTAACGACGTTGACGCGAGCGAAGTTGCGGGCGAAAGCTAGTCTATTATAAAATATCTTAGGGCGAAAGCTAGTCTATTATATAGTATCTTTCAACTTACTGTGGGGCTAGCTCAATTTGTGTGATATGTCTATATATTTACTGTCGGTCCGCAGGGCCCCGTGTCTAAGGGCCCGGGCTGCGGGTTCTGGGCACCCGGCTGGCGCGTTTGGCTGTTCTTCATGCGCGGTATCACGCCGCTGCTGGAGCGCTGGCTCGGCAACCTGCTCTCGCGACAGTTCGAGGGACGCCACTCCAAGGGTAAGCCTCTAATCTAGAAGCTTATATAATTATGTTTACAGGTAATGTCTATAGTATGTACACCCAGCATTGTAAAATGAATGTAATGGGTCTACCCTTCGATCATTAATACCAACTAGATGTCGGGTCAGCGCATAAAAAACGGCTCGGCAAATAGCTTCTCACCCAAGCAGTGTGGGGCTATTTTATTTAGTTCGGTCCAAACACAGCCAACGTAACGAAGTGTCACGATGCCGCAGTGTGCACTAAAAACTTGTCGAAATAATGGCCAAAAAAAGAATTTTTCGTCCGGAGTATCTTATTTTCGGTAGGTAAATTAACTATTTTATACATTTTACCTTTTAACTAATAATAAACATTTTAAATAAAAGTTGCCGATTTTCAACCACGGCAAGAAATGTTTGGCCAAGCTAGCCAACATCCGCACAAACATTTGAAGAAGCAAACAGAAACGAAACAAAACGACGTAACTCGCAATGTAATCAACGAGAAAAGTACTTTATGATTAGTGCAATAAGGTTGTCATCACAATGGGTGTTCTTAGACAAAATGATTCTTCGTTTCTAAGTGACAGGTGTTATTTATTACTTTGCTAGTCTTCGTGACGAATAATCGTAAGCATAAGGTAATTGTTTTAAAAAAAAGCGACTTTATTGTAAGGTGATATGGTCTGAAATATCTTGATATTAAAATGGTTTTAAAACTTTAGTCTCTGTTTATCAGTAGGTCAATGTAGATGTATAGCTATATGTTCGAGCGGACAGAATTTTGCTACGATTTTGTAGGTAATGCGTTATCTAGTTGGTATTAATGATCGAAGGGTCTACCTATGAAATTTTCGTTTTTTTTTCAACGATACTTCCAGCACCTGCTAGTGTATCAATATATAATAATAATTCTGCACGCATACATTTTTTGTTTTTCTGAATTTAATTATTGAAAAATGCTCATGAAAAGAACTTGCTTCAGATGTTGTCCATTTTGATTGAACAGGCCGTCATTTTTATATTCATTTACTAACTTTTTGAAAAATTTATAATGCGTAAATCAAGCTTACTGTTGTCTGTAAATTCATGCAAAATTTAACTTTAGTTATTTATTAGACCCGAAATGATAAAACGTGAGTATGAAAAATTCTATTTACTCGATATACTCTATAGAAAACGCCTATTTCATAGGTAAACTGTTAGACACCGACAAGAATGGGGTTGTGGGTGTCTAACCCCAAAAAAAGTTGTGGTGTGTGGGTGTCTAACCCCATTGTTGTGGGTGTCTTACAGTTTACGCCAACCCAGTTTCTGATTATTATTTTAAACTTTGCCAGTCACTATAGCCTACTTTGGAATCCCGAGAGACTCCATTCCACCCTGGATTGAAAATAATGCCCTCACCAAAAAGTATTATGTTCGTCCCTTACTTCACAATCAACTATTACCTACTGGAACACATGCAAATACATTCCCTTTGGTAATGTCAGTGCCGGTTCTCTAGGGTAGGGCCAGTGAAGTAGTCGCTCTAGAAGCTCATGTTTTTAGATCTTAAACCAATGCATTCCATATAGAATATGTCAGCATAAGTCAGTCAAACACTTGCTTAAGCGTATGTGATAACGTGTTTCTGTAGATAATTTGTAGCAACATTCAATAGCACAATGACCATGTTTATACACAAGTTAATCATAAATTCTTAGCCACCAACACATTCACGATGGAACCATTATCCCAAACTGGGTGATATATGAATATCACCCAGGTGTGGCATATTAGTCAGGCGAACACTGGCTTAAGCGTACGTGATAATGTGTTTCTGTAGATAATTTGTAGCTGAATTCAATAGCACAATGACCATATTTATATCCAAGTTTGTAGTAAACACGTTCACGATGGAACCATTATCCAACAATGCCCTATCACACAGGTGTGGCTAAAACGGTGACGAAGCAGCGCGTGGAGTCTCACTTCGACCTGGAGCTGCGTGCGTCCGTGATGCATGACATCGTGGACATGATGCCCGAAGGTATCAAGCAGAACAAGGCGCGCACTATCCTGCAGCATCTGTCCGAGGCCTGGCGCTGTTGGAAGGCCAACATCCCGTGGAAGGTGAGAACAATTATTGGCGAGCTCCGTGGCGCAGTGGTTAACACCCCAGCCTGCGACTTGAGGGTGCCCGGGTTCGATCCCCGGTCAGGTCAAGATGGAAAATGATCTTTTTCAGATTGGCCTGGGTCTTGGATGTTTATCTATATATGTATTTGTTATAAAGTGTAGTATCGTTGAGTTGAACTTACTTTGGGGCTGGCTCAATCTGTGTGATTTGTCCGTATATATTTATATGTCCGTATATATTTATATATATTTATTTATTTATTAATGCAACTCACACTTGGCCAGTTTTTATTTCTATGTATTGTTTTAGGTGCCGGGTCTTCCCACTCCGATCGAGAACATGATCCTCCGCTACGTGAAAATGAAGGCCGACTGGTGGACCAACACGGCGCATTACAATCGCGAGCGAATCCGCCGCGGTGCCACTGTCGACAAAACGGTGTGCAAGAAGAACTTGGGTCGCCTCACCAGGCTTTACTTGAAGGCTGAGCAAGAGCGACAGCACAACTACCTCAAGGTAAACCAGAAATCGAAATGTGTATATCTAGTGTGTGAAAAACTGAATTGAATTGGTTTTACATTGTATTAAAATGCCCGGTATATTATTAAAATTGGAAATATGTGTTGAAAACGAACTCGCCACAAGTAGGATTTGAATTCACATCCCTTAGGTTTATGCTCTAGGTGTGCTAACAACTACACCACCGTGACTACGAATCATTGCCTCGAATTTTCTCATCACGTTACCCTGAAGGTATACTAATTCCAAGCATGCACCTCTTCAATACTACCCACTATTTAATAGTGTGGTATACCTTATGAAAACATTTCTCTGTATGACGGAGTGACAAAATGGAATCCTTATAGGATCACTGTGTCTGTATGACCATCTGTCACAGCCGATTGGCTCCTTCGTGTGGAGCCATCTTCAGCTTAGAGTTCGACTTGCACTTGACGGGAATTTTTCATGTTGCTATTGAAAGACCTTCAAAAATAAACACATTGGTGTCAAAAAAAGCCTTTCTAATCAAAAAAATTAGGTAAAAGTCACATAATTTTAGACGTTTCGAAAATGCATTGCTTAAGTGCTTAAAGATTCCTGACGTCATGAGCAAGCTCTTTGTATAGGTAGCGTGAGAACCTTGTTTAGCTGTATTATATATAAAGTGTATGGTAATGGCTTTATAACAAAAATTGCTTTGAATTATGGTAAAACTGAATTTTTAGATTTTCATAATTTTAAAAGCAGTCTGCCAGATAACAGTATTTTTAGATAGAAACATAATGGTTTTTGAACCATGAATAATATAAAACATGTAGAAACATGTTTTATATTTTTTTACCTTTCACAGGATGGTCCATACATATCTCCAGAGGAAGCCGTAGCCATCTACACAACCACGGTCCACTGGCTGGAATCTCGTCGTTTCGCGCCTATCCCGTTCCCGCCGCTTTCCTACAAGCACGATACAAAGCTGCTCATCTTAGCGCTTGAGCGACTCAAAGAGGCATACAGCGTGAAGTCTCGACTCAACCAGAGCCAGAGAGAAGAGTTGGGGTTGATAGAACAGGCGTATGACAACCCCCACGAGGCGCTGTCGAGAATCAAGCGTCACTTGCTGACGCAGAGGACTTTCCGAGAGGTTTGTAGTGCTCAGTGACGTGCAGTCCATATAGACTATTAGACAATGTCTACCCTGCAGTCGCTAAATAAATACAATTTTTTTTCTTACAAAAAATAATTATATTCGGTGCGCCTGCAAAATTCTGCTAGCAAATACTTTATAGTCGATTATGATCAAGTACGGTGCTGCGGTCGCGGTCCGCGCGTGCCCGCGCCAAGCAGATCTATACGCGTAAGCCGCGTAAGACAAAAATTCAAAGGTCTGACTTTTCACGCACACATAGAAAATTATTATACACCGATAGGAAATCGCTTTTGTAGTAGTACAAGTAAACATCTTTCATCGGCTCACACATGCAAAGCAAATTGGCGCTGTGTGTGTGAATTTGAGACACTGTCTCCGAGGTTTCTATTGGCTGCCGCGCGCGATATTAATGTCAACGTCACCTGTCAATGTCATTATAGATATTATTCATACTTATGTAAATGTCATTGATTAACGTGTTTACTAACAATCCAAGATTAAAGTTTTATTTAAAAATTAAATGCTTTATCAGTTAAATTTCATTTGTGACAAAAATATTTTCATGTGAAAGTTGTGTCGCTTAGTGTTTGCATGCCGAAATCGAAATATAAAGTGTTTTGTGAACACGCAAAAGAACAAATCAAGTACCTAACCGGTTAGTTATGGTTAGTTATTCTAAAGTTTAATCCACGTTTAATCTTAAACCTTACGTGTACGTGGCTCGCAGGTTGTAATCATATCTCTTATCTTTCGCTTGTTTTGAATACTTTTGCGGTCGAAGATCGAAAGACTATCATAATATTAAACGAGTTGTAGATAACTAGCCGTATAGTAAGGTAAGGTATATAGGTGGTATGTTTGTAAGGTAAGTTTTATAATTATGTCTACCCTATGATAAATGTCTGTGCACGTCACTGGTAGTGCTCTTTGCTTATCTTTTAGGCATACCTGCCTCACTATAAACGCAATGCAAAACTCATCTAAACCATCAAAAAATCTAATGCAGGTAGACATAATATGGTAATAATTTACATAAAAGTGCCAGTACATTTTCCCTCTGTATGGCGTGCAAAATTTATTTTATATATTTTTCTTAATAAAAACTAAAATATGTCCAAAATATGTATTAATATAATCAAATGTCAGGTAATAATATTAAATGGTAAATTACAATAATACAATACAAAAAATAGGAATGAATAAAGAAATAGAAGCTAACAGCAAAAAATGGCTAGTGTCCCGCTTACATAATACTTGAAAATGGCATTTCACTGTGGACTGATATATTTCTGCAATATTTCTTTCTAGTTCTTATTTTTCCAAATTGACTATAAACAAATCCTTTTGACAGGTGGGCATAGAGTTCATGGACCTGTATTCGCACCTGGTGCCGGTGTACGACGTGGAGCCGCTGGAGAAGATCACAGACGCGTACCTGGACCAGTACCTGTGGTACGAGGCCGATAAGCGCCGCCTGCTGCCGCCCTGGGTCAAACCCGCCGACACCGAGCCCTCGCCGCTGCTCGTCTACAAGTGGTGCCAAGGTGAGTACTCTCCCAAGCTAAGAACGTATTATGATCTTTGTATTATTATTTTGTTCTTTTTTTGTTTCTTTTTTCTCTTTCACTTGCAAAAGAGGTAAGATTGCACAGGCCAAAGCCAAGTGCTAAATAAATCTAGAACCTATTGTAGAAATTTTCTCGTGATGCAGCACGTATTTAGAATAACAGCCTTCTGCAGTGTGTGTTTCATATACGGCGGGATATATTATATGTGTAGACTTGTATGTAGGGTTTTGGGTATGACAGCAGGTGTGGAGATAATAATGGGAACTATTTTAACAGTTTGTACTCGCCATTATGTCTGAATTTCTATGGCTAAGCCCCTGTATTTAGTAGTTTTTTCAGTGTGTGTAGTTTGCAGGTTATGGGTGTTAGGGATAGCTATGTCTACAAGATATACTCTGTCGTCTGTTTTATTGTCTGTGTATTGTGAGGTCCGGTCTATTAAAGTGAATTGTCTTGTCTGCGATTATTGTTCGGTCCCAATAAATTATTATTATATATTGATACACTAGCAGCCTAGGTGCTGATGCGTGTATATCACTGCACTTGTTTTAAATGTTTGTCTAGTCTGTTTTTGAAAGCATTCACTGAGGGCACTAATCACTGTCTCTGGGAAGTATGTGCATTAGAGTAAGGGTTTTGATCTGCCTCGAAAGCTCTGGTGTATGTTAAATAGACTGAGATCAGGCTTACTCGCTAACTTTTGACATTTACGGTGTACAACACTTTAATGGCCACTTCAAAGCCGCAATGGTTGTTGAAGTGGCGGATTCGGATATGTGCGATTGTGGTTAAGGAGCCCAAACCATAGAGCATATAATACAGGGATGTTCAATGCATTAATACCCGGGACCCATAAGACCGACCATCGGCTCAGTCCCCACTGTGATGGGTGGTCGGAATTGGCATAAAAATATCTCGAGATCCTCCGTGCTTCGGAAGACATATTAAGCCGTTGGTGCTGGCTGTCATCATTGATAGCTGCCTAAGAGGGAGCTTGAAAAATCTGATACTAGTGCTAAAAGCTGCCTAAAGAGGCAGATTGAAAAATCAGTCAAGACCTAGCTGCTCTCCCCACCGGTAAAATGAGAAATAGCATCTAACCATTTCTACCACCTAATCTTTAGGCTTAATTTATATAGAAGCGGAATCGAGGAGAATTTCAAGAAATTCGTTAACCACAATCGCCTCTGTTAGTGTAAAAATTAAGTTAAATTTTCAAGAAAACGAAAATGTTCGCCGGAAGTCGCGCGACTCCGAGCGTCCGTTAATTTCTTTATACAAGGTAGAACTTTATTTAAATATTAATAAAGGCGGTTGTACTCTGTGAATTTCTTAAAATTCTCCGTTACTCCGCGGCTATATAAATTGAGCCTTAGAGCATTTTAGCATCCAGGGCTTCCCTACTTTATTACCTAGTTGAAAGGATCACAAATGTATTTTTTAGTATTATATTTTAATAGCAAAATAAGTAGTATAGAAGATCCTGTTATTCAAGATTAGAAGTTACATCAGCGTAAGAAGAGTGAAGAGAAGTTTCGCGATTGCCCATAGTGTGCGTTGTGGCAAAGGAGATATGTATGACAATACCATCCCCTTGTTACAAACCTCACTTTGGTTGATTGCCCTTTCGTCGACAGAAGACTACAAGTGAATAAACATTTTCTGTGGAAATTTTGTGTATCAAAATAAAAAAGGTTTGATATCGTGCTGTGAATATAATTTTGTGGATCACTTTGGATCAAGATTTCTGTGTTATTTTGTATTATGTATGTGTATTTGTCATGCTTATCAATTTATCATCTCGGAAAGGGATCGACACCGTACATTGCGTTTTATATATCTAATAAAAATGGTCAATCATAGGAAACCCACAATGAATTTTGAATATTGGTCCGTTGCAGTTGGGAATTTCATACAAACAATACTCACTGCTCGGGTTGATACGTTTACGAGTTGATAAGTGTAAAGCGACCTAAAGACAGCATTTAAAATTATTTGCAATCTTTGCTCCACTGGTATTTATACGCCAGATATTAGTGATTTTATCAAGTATTCGGCTATTATAGAAAGATACTTTGATATCCATAGGAAGGGAAAGTCTTATTGTAGCTCAGAACTACAAGGCATGTCCTACAGAAACTTAATAATTTATTCGAATGTCAGGTATCAACAACCTACAAGACGTTTGGGAGGTCGGCGAGGGCGAATGCAACGTCCTCCTAGAGTCCCGCTTCGAGAAGTTATATGAGAAGATAGACTTGACGCTGCTCAACAGACTGCTTCGGTTGATAGTGGACCACAACATCGCTGACTACATGACTGCCAAGAACAATGTCGTTATCAATTATAAGGTCAGTAAAATAATAGAATTCGACAAGTTTCTCGTTTCGCTTTAATCTGTGTATATAGTTGAATAATAGAATATCTTGATTGGTATTATGGTTCTTACCAAATGGACTTTCGATCAACATTACACTTAAAAGCTAAAACTGGCTATGGTTGGTTTGCTTCAGAGAGTTGGAAGTAATTAACTAGGGTTACTAACAGTAAAATTCAACCATTATAATATACTAGCTGTCACCCGCGCTCACATTAATATCGATTCCGCGGAAACAGTACTGTTTTCCCGGACGAAAGGAAGCCTATTTGTTAATCCAGGTAATACCTATCTGTGTGCAATATTTCGTCAATATCCTTCCGTTTTGGCGTGAAAGAGTTACAAACATCCATACATACTCACAAACTTTCTCATTTATAATATTAGTAAGAAATAGTAAGAAAGTAAACCTTTTCACATTCGAACAGTTTGTTCCCGAATCACTTCTAATGGCCACGTTGTCTACAGGACATGAACCACACAAACTCGTACGGCATCATCCGCGGGCTGCAGTTCGCGTCTTTCATCGTGCAGTACTACGGACTGGTGCTGGACCTTCTGGTGCTGGGCCTGCAGCGCGCCAGCGAGATGGCCGGCCCGCCGCAGCTGCCCAACGACTTCCTGTCCTTCCAGGACCGAAACACAGAGACCGCGCACCCCATCCGCCTGTACTGCCGCTACGTGGACAGGATCCACATCTTCTTCAGGTGAGATGTCCTTAAAGAACCGCAACACCGAGACCGCGCACCCTATCCGCTTGTACAGCCGCTACGTGGAGAGGATCCACATCTTCTTCAGGTGAGATGTCCGTCCAGGACCGCAACACTGAGTCAGCGCACCCCATCCGCTTCTACTGCCGCTACGTGGACAGAATCCACATCTTCTTCAGGTGAGATGTACTTCAAGGACCGCAACACTAAGACCGCGCACCCCATCCGCTTGTACTGCCGCTACGTGGATAGCATCCACATCTTCTTTGGGTAAGATGTCTTACCAGAACCGCAACACCGAGACCGCGCACCCTATCCGCTTGTACTGCCGCTACGTGGACAGGATCCACATCTTCTTCAGGTGAGATGTCCGTCCAGGACCGCAACACTGAGTCAGCGCACCCCATCCGCTTGTACTGCCGCTACGTGGACAGGATCCACATCTTCTTCAGGTGAGATGTACTTCAAGGACCGCAACACTAAGACCGCGCACCCCATCCGCTTGTACTGCCGCTACGTGGATAGCATCCACATCTTCTTTGGGTAAAATGTCTTACCAGAACCGCAACACCGAGACCGCGCACCCCATCCGCCTGTACTGCCGCTACGTGGACAGGATCCACATCTTCAGGTGAGATGTACTTCAAGGACCGCAACACTAAGACCGCGCACCCCATCCACTTGTACTGCCGCTACGTGGACAGGATCCATATCTTCTTCAGGTGAGATGTCCTACCAGAACCGCAACACCGAAACCGCGCACCCCATCCGCTTGTACTGCCGCTACCTGGACCAGATCCTGTAGTCCCTCGGAGTCCATGGTCCGCTATTATTAGAGCAGGTCATTTATAATATTCAGGTTTGTTAATACCACACATAATACATTAGGAATTCCTATGATTCCTTTCAATAGAAATAACTGTAAATCGCTCATGTCCAACTCATATTACTTTTTAGCTTTCACTTGAGATCTTCTGTTTGACAATGATGAATAAGCTTAATGTCTATGGATGCACTGCAGGAATTGGTCATCAATTCAAACAACATCTTTTATTTCTCTTCCTAGGTTCACTGCCGAAGAAGCTCGAGATCTCATCCAGCGGTATCTGACAGAACATCCCGACCCTAACAACGAGAACATCGTCGGATACAACAACAAGAAGTGCTGGCCGCGAGACGCTCGGATGCGTCTTATGAAGCACGACGTCAATCTGTAAGTGCTCATCATCTTCATCATTGCAGGCGTAAGAAGTCCTCTGCTGGACAAAGCCGTCTCCCAAGGATTCTTTGTTCCATGGGAAGATATTGCCATACTCACCACGCTTGGCAGGCAGGTTGGGAAGCGCAGTTTCTTCGGGAGCACAAGAAGTGCTTCCGACGCTGCTGCCTGTCGGAAGCATTTTTAAGCTGGAGAAAGATAGGGATTTGGTGGATTTCGGAAGGGAATGAAAATACTGGGATACTTCTAAGGAAACCTAGAGTTTGGTATACTTACCGGTTTTTTTTTCAGTCCTTATTTACTTTTTTTTTAAATTTCGAATCAGCGCCTATAATAAAACTGACAGTAGAGTGTCCAATATCCTGTTTCTGATTTGCCATAGGAAAGGAGAGGATCTGCCTCTTATTATTTAGGGAGAAAAGAACATTTACCAGAGAATAACAAGATTTTTGTTTGTACAGTGGTCGTGCAGTGTTCTGGGACATCAAGAATCGTCTCCCCAGATCTGTGACCACCATACAATGGGAGAACAGTTTCGTGTCTGTATATTCCAAGGACAACCCAAATCTCCTTTTCAACATGGCTGGATTTGAGTGCAGAATTCTACCTAAAGTAAGTTACTTTTATACTTTACCTAAAGATGTCAGTTCCTGTTATACTTATTTTAAAAATAATTAAATGTTAACACGCACCTAACCCAAGGCGGTTTCCTTGGGTTGGGTAAACAACAACACAAAGTCGTATGAAAAAATTTAACATGTTCTTTTGACGGCGTTCAAGCAGCGCTCTGCACGCACGGAATAGTGTCACGTTCCGTGTGCAAGCGATAGCGCGGAACAAGCGATAAAGAAGAACTGGGAGTGTCGATACCCCATCCCAGACGTCTGGGCAACGGATTCGACCTCCCTTTATAAGTGAGGAAGTGTCTTCCACATTGTGGTGGCACGACGGCTAGCAGTCGCGATACGGATGGAAATCTGTTAAAACTTGCCAGTGTTCACGAGAGTAAACCTCACGGCGTTGTACCCTTAGAACTGGGTGCGCTGATGACCCAATCCTTAAAGCACTTTCGGGCAACGGGGTCAGCCCCCTTTAGAAATGTAAGGTAGTGTAGTCACACTGTGGATACACGACGGCTAGCAGTCTCGATACTGGTGGAAATTGGTTAAAACCTGCCAGGGAGTCAGAGAGTACACTTCACGGCTGAACTCCCTTAAACTATGAGTGCAGACACCCTATCCCAGTATATCTGGGTAATGAGGCTCGGCTCAATAGATACATGTGAAGTAGAGCAGTGATGCTCGGACGGTTACTCGTCAAACGTTACGGGGGTGACCCTGTTTACACGAGTTCCCAGGGGTGGGTGGAGCCCCATCTGAGGCTATCAGATGCCCCCACATGAGGCGTCGGACTCTGGGTGGCTGTGTGTGGAGATCATGCGCATTCATACGCATCCTGGCTGGTGGATGGGACTTTAGGACTTTTTGATCCGTCATTGCAATGTCATAGAATGATGGTCATTACCCTTAAGGACCGGGGGGGCTGGGCGAGTAAAATCGCCTGGTCTATCCCCACCACGGGATCACCAGGGATTTAGCATACACGGAGAATTTCCTGTCCCTGCACTTCCCCTACGTCCCGTGGCGCGAGCTGCCTGCGCTAACATCCAGGCAAAATATGAGTTTGTAGACCCAGTCTTTCCGAGTTCCTTGGGAGGAAAGGTTGGGATGGTCCGGGTGAGTAGAAGCTGGCTTCAGCCCTTCTGCCGCTGTAACGAGAAGCTCGCGGTTTCTGACCTAACGCTCTATTGATAAGGTTGACCGGAGACTGCCTCCGACGTCGCCTAAGGGCCTAAGTCGCCTAAGTCGCCTAAGGGTTCGGCTAGTGACGCATCTATCTCTCATTCACCGTTATCACGTAAAATTATCGTAGCCGACTTTACAGACAACCAATTTTTTTTGATATATACAATTATTAGTGAAAGATGCCTCAAGTTTTTTATTATATAATTATAAGCTGTTTAAAGAAGAACACTATCCAGCCAAAAGTAAAATTGAGTGATTTTTACAGTGTCGTAGTCAACACGAAGAGTTGTCACATCGCGATGGAGTCTGGAATCTCCAGAACGAAGTCACCAAAGAGAGAACAGCCCAGTGCTACCTCCGCGTTGATGACGAATCTCTAGCTCGATTCCACAACAGAGTCCGGCAGATCCTCATGGCTTCTGGGTCTACCACCTTCACCAAGATCGTCAACAAGTGGAACACAGCGCTGATTGGTAAGTATTTTTGTACAGGAGTATAGACAAATCTAATTTCAATAAACAAATTATTCAAAATGCGTAATCGATCTGAGAGAGTATAATGATTTATTTTCCCCTTCCACACAGAAATAAACATTGCTATTTTATCTTCTTGACTTGTTACACGTCTTGCCGGAATGTGGTCAGTATACTGTCTTGTGGAACAGATTCTTAGCACGGTACTTATAGAGAATGGATTGCTGAACGTAGCGTTGAGCAGTTCATTGTCACATTCAACAAAATCAGAATATCTCTTATGGAGGTTTGTAATGAATCTAAGATAAATTTTATCCTCCATGAGGCTGGCATAGTCAAACAAATTGTATTGAAACTCGAAAAAAATAGACTTAAAAAAATATATGCACGAAGGCATGTTAAACTACATGTCCGTCTGTATCAAAATAGCAGACTGTAAGCTTTATCAGATACTTTAGGGCCCTCCTGATAGAAAACTGTAGTGCCTTTTTTTATACACCACTGTGTTTATGCAATTACCAAAAAAAAATCTTTTAGGTCTAATGACCTACTTCCGCGAGGCCGTGGTCAACACACAAGAGCTCCTAGACCTGCTAGTCAAGTGCGAGAACAAGATCCAGACGCGTATCAAGATCGGGCTGAACTCCAAAATGCCATCGCGTTTCCCGCCCGTGGTGTTCTACACTCCAAAGGAGTTGGGCGGCCTTGGCATGTTGTCTATGGGGCATGTGTTGATTCCACAGGTAAGGCAATATTTATGCTCAATTTTATTTAAATTCTTTACTTTGAGATAACTTTGATAGTTATACAATCACTTAGGGATATTGTAATGTATAATAAGTATGTCTAAGGCTGCAGGCAGGAGACTCCAACTAGATTACTTTAAATATTGTCAAATAAAGTCACTAGACAGTACCCGTAGCATGGCGCCGGCGACGCCGTTTATATAGCGTGATAAACCATCACCATCTTGCTCTTATATTACGTAAAACCAGATGGTAATACATAATGATGTATATAAACGGGACTTTTTATTATTTGTTTCCGTTGACGTTTCAATGGAGTTATATCCATCGTTGTCGTAACGAGACTGCGGTGTCATCTTGTCGTGGTGGACGCAGTTTCACCAATAATTTTGATAATTTCACTACCCACATAAAGTTTTGTATTTAGGCATTAGCCCCGGTACACACTACACTAACAGTGTCCGACTTTTTGTTCGACTCCGGAGGACGCGGTTTAATTCTGGCTCAGTCCCGTTTATATACATCATTATGTGTTTAAAGCGCGAAAGTTTAAAACAGATGGTAATAGTCGATAAACACTGTCACGCGTGCCGTGCCATGAGGGCTGGTTACATGCACAAAACCTGATTATAAGTGACTGGTCTATCTGCCACGGTTTTAAGTATTCTGTAGTTACTCAACCTTCTCTGTTTAGCAGGGATGCCATATTTTTATGATCATAGCATAGACAATACACCGTCCGTTCTTGCTTGTGTGAACTTTTTGAAAGAACTACTGATCTAGTATCCTAAATCATCAAACTAATATTTGGATTCCTCCCACAGTCTGACCTCCGCTGGTCAAAGCAGACTGATGTGGGCATCACCCACTTCCGCTCCGGCATGTCCCACGATGAAGACCAGCTCATCCCCAACTTGTACCGGTACATCCAGCCGTGGGAGGCTGAGTTTGTGGACTCCCAGCGAGTGTGGGCGGAGTATGCGCTGAAGAGGCAGGAGGCAAATGCTCAAAACAGGTCAGATATCTTTTCAGCTAATGTAAAGCACAGAAGAGAGGCTTAGTTCAAATGCACTGTAGCCTTTAAACTAAGCCCTCTCTTTTATGCTTAGTTCTTTGTACCAAAGTGTAAACATAACCACTGAACATATTTTAAATGGCATGTATTAATCGCGGCTACAAATTGATCTGAATTTGATATCCTTACTAATATTATAAATGCGAAAGTTAGTTTGTTTGTTTGTTACGCTTTCACGCCATTACTACTGGACCGATTATGATGAAATTTTGCATACAAGTTCTCTGGAGTACGGAGAAGGACATCGGCTACCTTTCATCCCGGGAAAAAGTACTATTCCCGAGGGATCGACACTGACGCGGGCGGAGCCGCGGGCGAAAGCTAGTTAGTAAATAATTAAAGCTTGCAAAAATAGTAGTTGGCAGCCACAGCATAATATAATGAATAATAATTAATAATTTGAATATAATTTAATAAGTATTATTGAAAATGTGAATTGACGTGAAAAAGTGCCTGAAAAGGCCTATTTTCTGAATAAATCTTTGAATCTTTGAACACTATTTTAAGGATTATTTTAAGTAGAAAGTAGCAGCTTAATTAGCTTAGCTTAAATTTAACCTTGCTTCGAGTTAAAAATAAGCCATTTTAAAATTCTTTATTTGTTATTACACAGGCGGATAGCCTGTGCCAGAAAGCCAGAACTTAATAAATTGATTGCTTAATTGTTTTGTTCCATATCTATTTAACAATATATTATTCTTAACCTCGTAAGACCCAAGCTTAAGATTTACCTTTATGAAGTGCGACCCAGTGTCCTCAGACGAGGGCAAAAAAGTTAAAAGGCTTCAGACCCAAGCCGATTTTTATTAAAATGAACCCAAAATATATGCAATACTACATTGGGACTTATTGATGGCTTCATTAATACTATGTTTGATTATTTTGGGATATTTAAAAATTCAATATATTTTGTTCTTGCATGAGGACATTGGGTATTACTTGCAAACGTGTCCTTGATTTATTTGTTCTCATGTGAGTACAATGGTTCATAATTAATAAATTAAAAAAAAAACTAGTTTCAAAACTTTTATTTAATAAATGATATGATATGATATAAACGAAACTGCAAATGAAAAAAATCTAAATCATAAATCTTCTACATCCATTTTGAATTAAGCAACATTTTAATCTTGTCTAGGTAGATACTTATAGTTATAATTTAAATGCTGTATTTTAATTTCAATGCTGTAGTGACCATGAAGTACTAAACTTAACATTTAGGTATAATGTGGCCAGGATATTCTGCATTTTGGGTCCCAGTCGAGTTAGCTATGCGTCTTCTGCCCTACTTCTACCAATTCCACATTAAGCTGATGCAGTAGTTTCAGCTTCGCGCTCCGATTTTGATGAGCAGCTGTTATCTCGGTCCTAGGTAATACCGAAATCAGAATATAAGCCGTTATCTTGCCGACCCCGAGGTCAGACCTTGATGATTCAGAAATTGAAGAATGTACCAATCCAGATCTTCAATTTCTGATTCATATAATAAGTCCTCGATTACATAATTTTTCAAATCTGCAACAAAATATAAAAATAAGTAATATATTTTTGTAATGTAATTAAAACCCAATGTGATCAAGTAATCACAAAAAAAAATTGAAGTAACGCCCGCTGTGATCAGGCGAGTACATATTTTTTCAATAGTACATAAATATGCATTACAGTTACATTGAAACCAAATAGTATTGTATTTGAAAACTAGTACATATAACTCACTTATTTAACAACACTGATTAAAAAATAAATCGTCGATGACTGAAATAAATTGAGATTATAACTCACCTCTTCGACGTGAACGCTGCATGTTTGCCATTTTGGTCAAAAATGACTAATTTCACATCATTGGTCAGAAATTTCATTTACATCAAATTGACGTTTATGTTTCGACCAACCAGAGAACAACAACTGACAGATCATTTACGCGCTAAAATTGAAGTATCTTGGATTCTTTTATTTTGTCCTCAAGTGATCACAGTGGGTAATAACGTTGATAAAAAAATATAAATTCTTGGGCCCGAACGATTTCTTTTTTTTGGCCTCGTCTGAGTACATTGGGCCTTACGAGGTTAAGTTAGTATCCTACGACACAAGTTCACAACTTACTGTGGCGCTAGCTCAATTTGTGTGATATGTATTTATTTATATACAGTTTTTGGTTACGACGATCTAGAAAACGTCGGCAGTTTGAATATTAGTGTGTTATCTTTTTGTGTTAAATTACGTTGAGTGGCGACAAACCACATTACAAAAAAATCCTTAAGATTAACAGAGTTACCAGTCTAACTTACGTAGACTATATAATCCTAACTAATGTGGTATTTGAAGTGATGAATCGCGTAGGGGTCCTGAAACCAGAGGCCCATGTGCTCTGGGGCCGCGAAACATTGTGCGCGCGTCGATCGCGCGACGCACACTGCCAAGCGGCCGATTCTACGTTTCTGATCAAATACCACTAAAAAAATAACTCCGACCTTTTGTACTATCATACTCCGAGAAGGATCATCCTTCCCCGTTTTCTCCCCCATATCCTTCCCCCAACTCCTTGAAAGGCCGGCAACGCTCCTGTCATATTCTGGTGTTGCAGTTGTCTATGGGCAACGCTGATCAATTACCATCAGGGGACTCGTTTACTCGTTTGCAGTAATTTTTTTTTCTTTAGCCGTTTGTGTCCCACTGCTGGGCAAAGGCCTCCCCTCGTTGTTTCTACAAATTGCTTTCCCTCGATAAACTCTTCCAATCCTTCTCAAACTTGTCAATGTCATCTATCCATCTCTTCCTCGGTCTTCCTCGTCTTCTACGCCCACCTGGTGTCCATTGGGTGGTGATGTAAGCCCATTTTTCAGGATCATTTTGCAGTCATATACCATAAAAAAATTATATAGAGAATACAAATAGGATTGTAATGTATTTTGTGTTAGGCGCCTGACGCTCGAAGATCTAGAAGACTCGTGGGACAGAGGCATTCCGAGGATCAACACGCTCTTCCAGAAGGACAGGCACACGCTGGCCTACGACAAGGGCTGGCGGATACGGACAGAGTTCAAACAGTACCAGGTACATTAACTTTACAATTACAGGAGCAGATAAAACTGACCCCTGTAGAAACAGATTTTTAATTATAGGGTCAGATTTAACTGCCCCTGACTGTACATGCGTAAGCTTGCACGCCCTATCTACAGAACCGATTATCATGAAATTTTGTTGGTAATGATATGGAGAAGGACATAGGACTTTCATCCTGGTAAAAGTACTGTGAGCGGAGCCGCGGGCGAAAGCTAGTTGGAAATAATTTTATTATGTATTTTTTTACAAGAACTACAAAAAACCTTACAATATCCACTGTAAATAAATATGTACTGACACCACTGTTGGCCACTTATACACACGAAAAGCAAAGAACAAACATTGGGCAATAATGTGTCAGTTATTGCTGCTTGTCAATTATTATCTATTGATAGCGGTTCAATGAACCTTACGACTCAGAGCTGCCATCTGATGGTAAGCATTTCAAAATACCCTCATTCAGCATAATCTGTCACCTATTTTTTGTACTCAGGTACTGAAACAGAATCCGTTCTGGTGGACGCATCAGCGCCACGACGGCAAGCTGTGGAACCTCAACAACTACCGCACGGATATGATCCAGGCGCTCGGAGGCGTGGAGGGAATTCTGGAGCATACTCTCTTCAAGGGCACCTACTTCCCTACATGGGAGGGTCTCTTCTGGTGAGTAACTAAATATTAACACGAACTTGCCGATACATTATACTATACGGCGTGATTTCGTACCTATGAAGTATAGTGAAATCCTGGAATCAGAATCCCTAATTGAATACAGAAATGTAATAAAAACGAAAAAAAAAAATGATGACTCCATGGAAATTAAATTTTGAATGTAGGTCCAATTTTATTGATCGTTTTTTTAGCTTCATCATCAGGTCTCTTTTAGTCTTCACTACAAGAGTACGACCCTCTCTGTACGACTAGAGCCATGCTTGGCCAGAGCAGTCAGAGTTTACCTTGTTGTCTTGCAATTCTGTATTAAATTAGGGATTCTAATTCCAGGATTTTAATATAGTCGATAGGTACAAAATTATTTAGTATGTTAATTTCTGGTAAGAATATGTTCATTGTTTTGTGTGTTCTTTCGCGAATTTCAGAACCGCAGCGTGCGCAGTGCAACTTCGACTTGTCATACCTGCCCATTTGACCCGTTCTTTTTATATTCTTTTACTGTTCAGGCGGCGCGACTTTGGAATGCTTTGCCACTCGACATTCGTACAGCTCAGACGGCTAAGAAATTTAAAGAACTATTCACGGTGCACTATCTGTCCACTGATTAAAAATGTAAATAGATTTTTATGACATGTTGTGTAATATATATTATTTAAAAGAAATAAATATGTCATATTTTAAATTGTGTATGTATATGTAATGATTTTGTCTATTGTATGTTATTTTGATTGGAAGATTTTATTCTTATTTCTTTCGCTACACTGCAGCAAACCCCAACTATTTTCAAATTTCTTAATAGCCAAAGGTTGGCTGGAAGAAATCGCTTTTGCGATAAGCCCGCCTTTCTACCTGCTCGTTTATGTTTTTATATTTAGTGTAAGTACTTTTTAAGATGGTGCAATAAAGAGTTAGTTCATTCAGTAATTTATTGTTCAGGGAGAAGGCATCAGGCTTCGAAGAGTCGATGAAGTACAAGAAGCTGACCAACGCCCAGCGCTCCGGTTTGAACCAGATCCCGAACCGTCGGTTCACGCTGTGGTGGTCGCCGACCATCAACAGGGCCAACGTGTATGTCGGTTTCCAGGTGAGTCTCGTGTCCTTACTGGTAGTAAATTGGAAATCACCCTGGTTTGAAAAAAAGACTTGAATTTGATTTGATTTTGACGTTGTAACGTCATAACTCGATGAACTGGCTGCACGCACGAAATTTGTCACGTTCCGGAGCAACAGCAGCAGCTGCAGTGGCAGTAGTAGTAGTACCTATCTCTTACTGTTATCACCTAAAATTATCGTCCGTAAACCGGCTTTTTATAGACAACCAATTTTTTTACTTAGGTCTTTACGCGTTTCGGTCTTTACGTTATCTCAAGGCCGCCATATTGGATTTATTGTGACGTCACAATAAATTCAGGCCTAGCCTACCAGTACAACTAGGGCAGGCATAACCTAAAAATAGGGGAAAATAGAGCCCCTTGTAACGATATGTCATTTGTCAAAATATGTTGGATATTTTCAAAGGTATAAGGATAAACGAACATAGCGGCCAAATTCATAACCGTCGTATTGGGTCGCCGTAGTCGCCTAAGACTCTCCGCACACTGCAGACTTTCCATCGGCCGATAGTTTATTCGGGCTCTCAATCAGTATGAAGACCCAAACGATTCCGAATCGGTGTGCAGTGCTCACCCGCTTACATCTTCATACTATATAGATTAAATTTGTTTCATGCTGGTATGGGAGACAAGAAAAATGTACAATGTATCAGCTACTTCTCTTCCCGCGTAGATCGTAAAAGCCGATCGAGGGAATGGGTAATCATCTGAGGAATCATGTTATTATAGGGGATGCGGCTAGCAACCCGTAACTATTTTGCTTCCGTTTTCCACCTAATGCCCACCAACATGCTTCGTGGCCTTTAGGTCGTATATACCTAGGCTCTGTCTACCCCGCAAGGGAAAAGACGTAATACACTAAAACTTACTTTTATTGGTATTACAATAACATAAATTATAGTCAATCATGTTTATTGTCTCTTAGGTACAACTGGACCTGACTGGCATATTCATGCACGGGAAGATCCCGACGCTGAAGATTTCACTGATTCAGATCTTCAGAGCTCACTTGTGGCAGAAGGTGCACGAGTCTATCGTCATGGACTTGTGTCAAGTGAGTAAACTAATAATTAAAAATTTTAAAATTTATGTATCCTTACTAATATTATAAATGCGAAAGTGAGTTTGTTTTTTGTTTGTTCATTTGTTTGTTTGTTACGCTTTCACACCGTAACTACTGAACTGATCATCATGAAATTTTGCATACAAGTTCTCTGGAGTACGGAGAAGGACATAGGCTACCTTTTATCCCGGGAAAAAGTACTATTCCCGAGGGATCGACATTAACGCGGGCGGAGCCGCGGGCGAAAGCTAGTGCAATTATAAATGTTGTATTTATCTTTTAGCTGAAAAAGTCCACTGCTGGAGCTTTGTCCAGAAACCTTTGCTTCTCCCGAGGATTATTTGTTCGATGAAGGATTATTTGTTCGAAGAGAGGATATTGCCATACTCGCCGCGCTTGGCAGGCGGGTTGGCTTGCGCAGTTATTTTTACTTCTTGTGCTTCCGATGCTGCTGCTGATCAGAAGCATTTTGTAGCTGGGGAAGGAGTTTGTTGCATTTGGGAAGGGAGTGAAGGTATTGGTACTCACTTTAATTAACGTGGGAAAAGCAAGTAGCAGCTCGAGGCCGAGAACCCGATGCCATATTTGCACCTACCGAACATGCAGTTCGGGATGACAGTTCCCTGACCATATGTTCAATTGTGATATTGAACAATTTTTTAATTGAAAAAGAAATAACATTTATCTATTGTGGTAATATGATTGCCGTAATACCTATTGTTGTGTGAGGGAGAAAGACAGTGAGAATGAGGGAAAAGCAGGAGAAAGAAAAGTGTGAGACAATCTCTGATGAAAGACTTCACATGAGACCAATCATCATCATCATCATCATGTCCACACCGTATCCGGCGACGGCGACTCCTATTCGCTTCTACTAATTGTTAATTAATTTGGTCTTTGTTCCGGTGAGCTCTGATGTGACTAGCAAAACCGAACTTAGTCTTAAAAATTCGTTCACAAGACGCACAGCATAACTGTCCTGTTGAGTTGGTAGTGTAAGTGTAGGAGATTTTTGGCTTGGTCTTCCGTATTTGGCGCTTTAGGTCAAGGTCTTTTAGACGCTGACCAATAATAGACCAATAATAGGAACTCATAATTTTTTTCTACATTTTCATACAAAACATTCGACCTACCATGAAAATTGCAATAAAATGTCGAAACAGCAATTACAATCTTCAAAATACGTGTTGTTAACCATCCAAAAATGTATCTATTACATTTTTATGTCAACAATCACAGAAGTTGTTTTAAAGACAATAACTTATTTCCTGAATTAATTCCTAGGTGTTCGATCAAGAACTCGACGCGTTGGAGATTGAGACTGTACAGAAGGAGACCATCCACCCTCGTAAATCGTACAAGATGAATTCCTCGTGCGCCGACATTCTGCTGTTTTCGGCCTACAAGTGGAATGTGTCCCGGCCTTCATTGCTGGCGGATACCAAGTAAGATTTTATGCTGTTTATTATATTGTTGGTTAGGGTTCGAGATTTGGAGTAAAACACCAAACTCTTCAGAGGGAATTCATCCACTACGGAATCCCAACACTGACTGGTCTTCCAACACGTCGAATATCCAAAACGCAAAGCACTCGTAGTCCTGCTCCGTTGCTGTGGTCGTAGAAATTATCACTGCTATCAGTCGCACACAAATCACTCGTATTAGTATTGATCGCTTCGAACACTCGCGGTCAACTGATTTACGATGGCCCCGTCCGTTCCTCTATATACAGTCTTATGGGGCTATATAGCCAACAGCCAGGTGGAAGATGTATGAGATGAGCGCGACAGACGATGTTCGGAAAAGGCTTCGCGACAATACGAAGGCCCAAGTCTAAGAGATATATCTCACCAGGATATTAGTGGTTTCGCAACCAGTTTGCACTACCAAATGGCCATAGCCTGTAAGGGGTGACTTAGCCCGTCAAAATGAACAACTTTTCCCATGGGACCAATGCTGGGGTTCACAAGGGTCCAGCGATTTTTTTCATGTCGTCGGACCATCTCTTGAAGGGTCTATCTCTCTTTCTGAGTCCCACATGGGATCCATTCAGACATTCTTCTATCGTTCTTCGCTCGTCTGGTTCGGACACAAACGACGAGTCCAATGCCATTACAACGGTCTTATTTATGTCTACCAATTTTATTTTTTGTAAGTTTATGGCTCGCTGTCCGTTTCTCCGTATAAATCCGAGCATGCTAACTTGACATCATTCATCATCATCATAATTTCAACCGTAAATAGTCCAATGCTGGACAATAGCCTCTCCCATGGTTTCTTTGTTCCAAGTGAGAATATTGCCATACTCACCATGTTTGGCAACCGGGTTGGCGAGCGCAGTTTCTTTGGTTTCTTGTGCTTTCAACGCTGCTGCCCATCGGAAGCATTTTTTAAACTGGGGAAGGATAAGATAAGTCTGGATCTGGGAAGGGAATGATGGTGTTGCAACTCGGGAGGCCGGGCGCGCGTTCTCGATGCCACCTGCAATCACCGGACAGGTAGTTGTGGATGGCACCCTGACCACTAAGTTACAAATTTTTGCTGATCTTTCAGGGCAAGTGTCCAAGTCTTTAAATAATTTTGTTCGGAAAATGCAGTGTAAATACACTGCATTTTTTCTGAGCTTAGTCTCTTATTAATAATGCCATCACAGGGACACAATGGACAACACGACGACACAGAAGTACTGGCTGGACATCCAGTTGCGTTGGGGCGACTACGACTCGCACGACGTTGAGCGGTACGCTCGCGCCAAGTTCCTGGACTACACTACGGACAACATGTCCATCTATCCGTCTCCCACGGGACTGCTCATAGCGATCGATCTCGCTTATAACTTGCACAGGTAATAATTGTAGTTTTTTTTTATTTTTTATTATTTTATAGGCAAAAAGCATTTTCAATTATTACATTAATTCAGGCCTACACTCTCCACGCTGGCCAGAGTGTAGGCCAACTCCTCTGGCTGCTCTGGCCAAGTATGGCTCTAGTAGTACAGAGAGGGTCGTGCTCCTGTAGTGGAGACTAAAAAGGACCTGATGATGATGATGACATTAATTCAGATTACATTGTTATTATTGAAATAAATGCGTAATATTTGTTTAACACATCCTTTAATGTCAAGTTAACCATTACCATCTAACTTTTGGAACTAAGATTGCCAGAGCGGGTGCAGAACGATTAGACAACTATTGCTGTAGGATTATACTATAGTTATGATATGAAACATTAGTATTTGCCGATGATTTATTGTGCGTCAATAATATTTGCTCAAAATCTATTTTGATTAAACCTCCAGACACTGTCGGAATTTTGAGATAAATAGTAGAAAGAGAGATTTCTATCTGAAACCTCTCTTTCCACTATTTAGCCCAAAATACTAGAATACTTATCCCGGCTCCTGAGTTCGTTTGTTAACACTGATGCATTACTTTCTACGAATAAGTAATTTCCTGAGTAAGTCAGTGGAGCCCAATGTGCCAGAGCGTGTGAGCAATCCCAAGCTCAGTCCGGTCTTGCATTGGCATAAAATATCTCTAGCTCCTCTGTTCTTTGGAAGGTCTAGGCTGTCATCATTGATGGCAGTCGTTAAGCTATGTCAGATGCCTTTAGGTAGCTTGAAAAATCTGACACCAGTGTTGAGCAACACGAAAAACAACAACAACAGTAGAAATAGGTGAGGTTCACTCATCGTGGTCTTGTATTAAAATTGAACCGCCCCGACCCCTCTTCGGCTCCGAATAGCCAGAGGAATTCCAATATCCGACCCCGTCGCACTCGACATCGGAACAGAGTGCGTAGAGTAGGATTAGCTCCGATTACTGGTGACCACCCGGCGGTCCCGGGTGACTTGCACCCAGGATAGGCCCTTCTGGCAACGTAGCTTTCGGCCCATAAGGCAAATGATGAGGCTTCTGCCATTGATTCTCAGATTGGCCCTTCAGGCTTGCATGCACGTATACGCGGCCCATCAGGCAATATGAGAGTTTGCTATCTCTCCAAGCCTTGCGCACACAGGCAACGCCCAAAGCCGAGGTCCGTCCCTCCTGGGGGTCCTTTGATGATGTTGTCTAAAAGGTTGAGGGCACTCTGCCCTCGCCTCAAACGCCCGGTGAAGTAGCAAAAGCTCACTTGGAGCTAGCTACATAGTCCTTCCAAAAAAAAAATTTGAATTTGAACTTATTTGGTTCATGTCTATAAAAAACATTATAATTCAACTGGTTAACTAAAGTTTTACTTACAGAGTTCCTAATCTTTGCTTCTTTTACAGTGCATATGGCAACTGGTTCCCGGGATGCAAGCCCCTGATCCAGCAGGCGATGGCTAAGATCATGAAAGCCAACCCAGCTTTGTATGTGTTGAGGGAGAGAATCCGCAAAGCGCTGCAGTTGTACTCTTCGGAGCCCACAGAGCCTTACCTCTCCAGCCAGAACTACGGAGAGCTGTTCTCGAACCAAATTATTTGGTAAGTTATCATTATTATTGAAGCACCGCTTTCCATCAGGTGGGCCGTATGCCTGGTTGCTTACTTAGTTGTATAAAAAAGCACTTGAATCACGCTGTATCGTATCACCCTTCTACTATGAGCCTGGCTCTTGTCGATAGTGTGATTTCCAAGTTGGCTGGTTTTATTTTCAGTCATGTCAAGTCGCCCATCCTATGGGTTGGTTAAATATTGTAAAATTGTAATATTTAATTAATATTGTAATATTTAACTACAAAAATCACGCTCATTGTATGTGAATTTTGATGTATAAGGACGTATGAAAACCTCTTCCATGCCACCTCTATTGTGAGGTTCGCACACACTATAGACAGGTTCGGGTAAGTAATATAACATATAAACACAAAATATATATAACTTAAGATAAATATCAACGAAACATTTAATTTTGGTCAGTATAATTATCAAGTAAGATAAAAATCGAAAGAAATAAGTTTAAAAAAACTAAAATCTTTAAATATAACAATCATTCAACATATCAAACCATTATTATACCGTTTTATTATTATAAACTTAAAAAAATCGATTAGTTGTTATGTATATTAAACTTTATATATACATATTAGTACGGATAATAATCATCGGTTATACGAATTAATTGGTAGAAGATTCTCAGGTATGTATTCCTAATAATTAAATTAAAAATAAAACCTAACTAAATTTTATTTTACGAGTTTCTTCCATATCTCCAAAGTTCTTCATTATATCTTCACCAAATTAAAATGGGACCAATTTGGTAAAAAAGGCTTTTAAAAAAATAAGAAATATCAAAATCAGTTCACAATTGGCGAAGATATCGTGTAACAAACATACATAAAAAAAAAGAAACATACAGTCGAATTGATAACCTCCTCCTTTTTGGAAGCCGGTTAATTTTATAGAACGCTTAGCCAAAAATTAATAGCCACCTGACGATCTCGTAATCGCAAAAAATTTTTAATAAAACAATGAGAAAGATAAGAATATATCTTTTAATTAATTTTATTAATATATATACAATTTAAATATAAAATACTTAAACTAATGCTACCACTAAAAATAAATCTTCATACAACAGTTCATTGGAGTAGGTTTTTTAAATAAAAATTAATTACTACTACTACATTTAAAAAAATTGTAATATATACAAAATGCGCGCGCATTTTGTATGTATCACAATTTTTTTTATTTATTTCATACTTTGTCCTAATTTTTACATGCAATAAAATATTATAATAAGTTGTTTAATTTGTTTTAGTTTTTTCAAAGTCAAACTCAGATTTTTATTTAAAATTGGATACATGTATCTCTTTTTGAACGTCATATTTGTATTTGTTATATTTGTTTAATTTATGCAAAATCGAAATACTACTAGCGTTTCGCAACGACCACTGGTGAGAAGAATACGCCGAAAGAAACTCAATCCAGACTTGAGATTGAATGGTATACATTTTTTGTAATCCTATGAAGTTAATGACTTCTTGTATTACTTTCCGTTTTCTTTACTAATAAAATCAATTACCTATTATTAGTTATTCGATAATCTGATTGAATGGTGCACCTTTTGCTATGAACTTGCGTGAATTTGAATTATTTCGTAGGTATTACTGAAATAATTCAAATTCGCAAAATAGACATAGGTCTATACTAATTAGCTGGTATATTTTCTCTGTTATATATTTTGAATGCATATACATTTTGATTTCTATAGATTTTGATTCATATTTATTTTAAATACTATCCTTTTTGAATGGTATACATTTTGGCATGTATACTGCACAAGTTGTATAACAGATGATATTTAGTATTCATAAACGTTATAAAAAATGGGTTTATGCCTTTCGAATTGAAAATTTTATGAATATTATAGCTTTTAAGAATATAATCAATAGTGATTATGTCAAGTTAACATTATATCTTTTAAACTTTATTGAAACGAAAATATATAATTTGTTATTATATCAATCAATACGCACCCGACAGGTTCCATACAATATTTAGATAACTACAAAAACCACACTCATTCTATGTGAATTCTGATATATAAGGACGTATGAAATCTCCCTCATGCGACCTCTCTTGTGACGATAGCCAAACTCTTCCTTGTATTGATCACTATTTATCTTAATTATGTGTTATGACATCTCAGTAATAAATTTAATACAACAAATGCTGGCCATCAGGTTTGTGGACGACACAAATGTGTACCGTGTCACTATCCACAAGACGTTCGAGGGCAACTTGACGACGAAGCCAATCAACGGCGCCATCTTCATCTTCAACCCGCGCACTGGACAGCTCTTCTTGAAGATCATTCACACTAGCGTGTGGGCTGGACAGAAGCGTCTTGGACAGGTCAGTCATTTGCAGATAGATAAAAAAATATTAATGCTGGTTTGTCCGTACTGAATTTTGTATTTCGTTTTCAGGTTATATTTTGTTAATAGAATACGAAAAACATGCTAGAACATTGTGAAGGGTGTTTTTTGGAAGAGAAACGTTACCCCCGTTCATAAAAAGGCAATCGCGAAAGTTGGAAGGAAGAAAGTTAGGCCTTTGCCCTGCAAAGGGGCAGTATTGTCTGAAAATAATAATAATAAAAAATCTTGTCGTATTGTAAGCATGTCCCAATTTATTCGGAGAGTTAAGGCTGGTTCTACAGTGACGCGTTGGCCAGCCTGGTTGGTAAGCGTCGGGCCACGAGCTATGAGTGTCAAGGGATCGTTACATAGTAAAATAAACCGAGCGGATGGCCCGCTGGCATTCTGGCTGGCCGCTGGCGGCATTTCGGCCGCGCGCGAGTGAAGAGTCACAACGTCAAGTGTGCGTTATGTGTAACGCACACTTGACGTCCCACCTATCGGACGCGCGTATGCACACCGCCATCACAACTGTACGAGGTGGCAAACCGCATGGCACTAACTCGTTTTATAGTTTCGATCGAGTCATACGCGTGCTTATGGGCCGCGCGGGCGGTAGGCGCGACTGTAAAACCAGCCTAATGCAAGTGACACTGTATTTGTGGAAAAAACTGACGATACTGCAACAAATTGTGTTCTTGTTTACAATGTTTAATATTTAATTTTTATTACATACGATCCAATCAAATGTTATCGAAGTTACTACCTATATTTCTATGACTATATATCAGTTTTAATGTATGTTCAGCTCGCTAAATGGAAGACTGCCGAAGAAGTAGCCGCGTTGATTCGGTCACTGCCGGTGGAGGAACAGCCTAAACAAATCATTGTCACCAGGAAAGGAATGTTGGATCCACTTGAAGTAAGTTGCTACCTACAAAAGCCTGACCTTAGTAAAAAAATTACAAAATAAAGAGAAATTTTGTGGAAATGATACCAATGTTTACGTAAGTTTGGAGAGAGGGGGAGGAGAATTTCTAACTTTTTGTTGACAAGTTGGGGTGGGGGTTAAAAAAGCTGATATTCTGCTCACGTAATACTTGAACAGCTCTTAGCTAATCGATAAAGAACTAAGTTTGCGCAGCGACTCCGATAATAAGTACCTGTCCTGCGCCACCTCTTGCCAGGCCTTTAGCTCGCGCAGGTCTTTCTTGATCAATTTAGTTTCACTTATCCCGATGTTCGTCTTAATCTATAGAGTCATTGATTTAAATACTTATTTGTGTTTAGGTGCACTTGTTGGACTTCCCGAACATCGTGATCAAGGGGTCGGAGCTGCAGCTGCCGTTCCAGGCGTGCCTCAAAGTCGAGAAGTTTGGAGATCTCATCCTGAAGGCCACGGAGCCACAGATGGTGCTGTTCAACTTATACGACGACTGGCTCAAGACCATATCTTCATACACTGTGAGTTACTTTATTATGCTATGATATATATAAACATACCACCAGGAGTCTTAGACTATATTCAGCTGATGTGGACTGTTTTATGGAAATGGAAACTGCGAAAAATCAATAATTCGTCGTCATGTTCGAGTCGCTCCGCGCCGCGTTATTTTTTGGTGCGGGTTCTGTCGTAATAGCTTGCCACTTTCATGGACGAGAATTATGGCCGAAGGGTGTAGTGTATCGCCATTTTCGCGGGACGATACTCGTCACCCCGATGACGCGCACCTTGATACGGTGTTACTTTAATTAATATCCATTACGGTTTTAGGCGATGCGTCTATCACTATTTTGATTCCGTTTTCCACCTAATACCTACCAACATGCTAAATGTGGCCTTCGGGTCTTATAGACCTGGGCTCTGTCTACCCCGCAAGGGAAAAGAAGTGATAATATGTAATCATACGAAACCTGCAATGTATTTTGTTCCAATTAATCTGCAATGCATGTATAACGTTTTTATCTTAGTAATATATGTCGCTTAATCTATACTACGCTCCGAAGGTAGATGTCAAAACTTAGTGAGTAGTCCTGCCTTTCTACACACTTTTTAATTGATAATCTACCAAACTGCCTGTTTAGTTAGGTTAGTGTTAAAATGTATATCTTTGATGGTCAGGCATTCAGTCGCCTGATCCTGATCCTACGCGCGCTGCACGTGAACACGGAGCGCACTAAGGTGCTGCTGAAGCCGGACAAGACCACGCTGACCGAGCCGCATCACATCTGGCCCACACTGGCTGACGACGACTGGATCAAGGTGGAGGTGCAGCTGAAGGACCTCATCTTGGCCGATTACGGCAAGAAGAACAAGTGAGTGACCGTTATTTTTTGACGTATCATCATCATCAGGTCTTTGATATGTATAATTTACTGCCCCATATTAGTACATTGCACGCGTTCGAAGCCTATAAACTCTCAATATTTGCATCTTTTAGTAAGTTTCGAGAGAAAAGACTTGATTCTGTCCTGACTTGCGCTGGGACTAGAATTCTAGTATCATTATCAAGAATTTGAAGTGATGAATCGCGTAGGGGTCCTGAAACCAGAGGCCCATGTGCTCTGGGGCCGTGAAACATTGTGCGCGCGTCGATCGCGCGACGCACACTGCCAAGCGGCCGATTCTACGTTTCTGATCGTGTAAAATAGTAATAATTATAATTTCGTATTCCTGAATGTATTGAAAAATATTTTTTTTTTCACAGCGTAAATGTAGCCTCCCTCACACAATCGGAAATCCGAGACATCATCCTCGGTATGGAGATCTCCGCGCCCTCGGCACAGCGACAGCAGATAGCTGAGATTGAGAAGCAGAGCAAGGAGCAGAGCCAGCTCACGGCCACCACGACGCGGACGGTCAACAAGCATGGAGACGAGATCATCACATCCACCACCAGCAACTACGAGTCGCAGACTTTCAGGTACGTATTATTCGCTTGTCCCAAGTGATTCAAGTATTACGGGAGTAGAATATCACCTACTGTTCACCCCCTCCCCCGTTCAGCAAAAGTAAGATCCCCCCCCCTCCCCCTCTCCCCCTAATCTTACGTCAATATTAGTTTCCTTTTCCCGAAAAATGTTTATTTTGCAAATTGATGCTGACGTCATCACCACGTAAGCTACCTTCCTTCATGTCATCGAAAATAAGCCAAGCCCTGATCTCCCTCCGCTTAATTCGCTGCTTACGTAATATTTATAAGACACCTTTGTTGTTAACCAACGATTCATAATCATCATCAGGTCTTTTTAGTCTCCACTACAGGAGCATGACCCTCTCTGTACTACTGGACCCATACTCTGCCAGAGCAGACAGAGGATTTGGCCTACAGTCTCCTCGTTGGCCCTAGCCTAGATTGTACAACAAAAATAATTAAAAGAAAAAATACCACCTTGTCCTTAATTTAAAGTTTAGCATATTATGAAATGCTAAACTTTATGACTGAATGCTATTTTAACGTATTCGATACTCTTTTAGCTCAAAGACGGAATGGCGAGTGCGAGCGATCTCGGCCACGAATCTGCATCTGCGCACGAACCACATCTACGTAAGCTCAGACGACATCAAGGAGAGCGGCTACACCTACATCCTGCCCAAGAACCTGCTCAAGAAGTTTGTCACAATCTCCGATTTGAGAGCGCAGGTTAGTACCTTTTAACCGACTTCCAAAAAAGGAGGAGATTAATTTCGTTGTATTTTTTTTTAATGTTCGTTGCCTCATAACTCCGTCAGTTATGAACCGATCATATTTTTTTTTTTATTTAAAAGTGTATGCTTTCAAATTGGTCCCATTAAACAAAATCAGTTCAGTATTTTGATAAGATTGTTTTTTTTTAATGAAAGATTATTTAAAACATACATAATCATTTACTTTGCCATCAGTATAGGAAGAACATACATACTATCACGTCTTTCTCTTGCGGAAAGAAGACTATTGAAATTGTATACAAAAAGTAATTTGCAATCACGTGATGCAAAATTTTGATTGGTTACCACAAAAATGACAAAAAGCTAGTGTACGGTCGCCTGTACTGGTCCACCAGTATCTGTGCATATGGTTACAAACAGAACGTATAATTAGATTTCTCCCCCTGGCAGATCGCGTGCTACCTGTACGGTTCATCCCCGCCGGACAACCCCATGGTGCGCGAGGTGCAATGCGCGGTGCTGGCGCCACAGTGGGGTACACACCAACAGGTGCACCTGCCCCGCCAGCTGCCCAAGCACCCAGCACTAGCGCAGCTGCAACCGCTGGGTTGGATGCACACGCAGCCTAACGAGCTGCCGCAGCTCTCGCCGCAGGTCTGTATCCTATAGTCTGTTGCTTAGCCAGGTCTTTGGATAACCATACTGAGTATAGTATGCCGCAATGCCTCCTGTTTGGCGTTTGCCTGTAGACCCGGGGGTCGTGGGTTCGATTCCCACAGAAAGCATACTTTGTTTAGTTGCTTCCAGTTTGGTTAGGACATTGCAGGCTTGAATGACCTGATTGTCTGATAATAAAGATGATTCCGTGCTTTGGAAGGCACGTTAAGCCGTCTGGTAATCGTTAAAGGAACCACGTCAGAGGCGGAGAGGCAGTTCCGAAGAACTCTGACACCAGGGTGTGCATGGTCGATTGACCGTGACACCTACTCGAAATGATGATGATGGAATTCTAAATCATTGTATCATTATTAGGTATTTTTAGTATCCACTGCAGAAGCATGACCCTCTCTGTACTACCGGATATACCATACTTGGCCAGAGTAGACGGCTTACACTCTCCTCGCTGGCCAGACGAGGAGAGTGGCTACAACCATTGTATGTAGCAATCGAAATTGCAATTAGCGTATGCGGCAGTTTCGCCGACTTATGTATCATATAATAGATTTAATTTAGTGCAATATATCATTCACTCGATTCGGTTGTTTATATCATCACCCCCGAAACAACCACTTTTATAAGTTACACCTATGTACCTGCGCAGAAGTAAAATTTTTGCATGGCGCCATGTCTGGAGTTCGCTGGGGCGCCACGCCATACGAGTATTATGAGCGAGATAGCACGAGTCCTGTTGCTTTTGGATTTTAAATCTTATGTAGTAGCTATAAGTTCGTTATTTCACTGACATTTCCATTCGGTTTGAATCGGCGGTAGGTTGTGCTATTCTGTCGTCGATCAAAGCCGATGCGAGTTAAAGTGGTAGTTATGTATCAGCCCATGCAACGTAAATTGACTATTATTTAGTTCTTTATGTATATTAATTATAGATCACAATAGCAGCTTTAAGCTAATGCGTGTGCGTCTTGATGTTCGAAGTCTTCATCATAATCATTCCAGATGTAAGCGGTCCACTGCTGGACCGACGCCTTTCTCGATGATACCTCGTTCCATGGAAGGATATTGCCATACCACACAGGCAGGCGAGTTGGCGAGCAGTTTCTTTGGTTTCTTTTGCCGATGCTGCTGCCGATCGGGAGCATTTTGAAGTTGGGGAAGGATAGGAATTTGTTGGATTTGGGAAGGGAATGGTATAAAGATACTACTCCCTCGCAAAAATGGGGGAAAAATAGTAGCAGTTAGGAAGGCCGGGTGCGCGTACCAGATGCCATACCTGAAACTACCGAACAGTTGATTTACAGATGTACAAAATTTCAACCTTTTATCAAGCAACTCCAGTGGTCTATATTTTGTTTTCTAGTGGGACAAAGGTGTTATTTTCCTATTGAGAACAATATTGCCACGCTCCAGCCAGATTCACACTGGATACCAATGGCATGATATTTTTGATGGTAATTCTAATTAAAACTATTTTACAGGACATCACAACTCATGCCAAAATCATGGCAGAAAATCCATCTTGGGACGGCGAGAAGACAATCATCATCACCTGTTCCTTCACCCCCGGTTCCTGTTCGCTCACAGCGTACAAACTCACCCCCAGTGGATACGAGTGGGGTTCCAGGAACACTGACCGCGGCAACAACCCTAAGGGATACCTTCCCAGTCATTACGAAAGAGTGCAGATGCTACTGTCGGATAGATTCTTAGGCTACTTTATGGTTCCATCGCAGGGAAGCTGGAATTATAACTTCATGGGTAAGTTTTTTTATATTGAATGTGTACTAATACTAAGTTTTAAAGTTTCTTGATACGTAAACAGTTTTATGAGGATTAGACACGATCAGTATTTGAACGAGTTTATGAAATTCACGTTTTTATATACGAACTAACTTTCGCCCGCGGCTTCGGCCGCGTCAATGTCGAGCCCTCGGGAACAGTTTTTTTGTTAGTTACTGTTTATGTTGTTGCTTTATATATTTCGTAAGTCGGAAAACTAATTTTATAGCCGTATTAGTCTACTCGTACTTACCATTATTTATTAGAGTGCGTCCTCTTCTTCTCTTACCAAGTTGCTGTGCCCGACAGGGTCCATAAATGATCTTTAACTTTGTATGGTCATCTAATTGTACTTTATGGTTTGCAATAAAATATTGAATTGAATTCCCGGGATAAAATGTACCCTATGTCCTTCTCCGTACTCCAGATAACGGCTATAAAAAATTTTATGACGATCGTTTCAGTAGTTTGAGCGTGAAGGCGTAACATACAAACAAACTCACTTTTGCATTTATAATATTACTAGCTTTCGCCCGCGGCTCCGCCCGCGTCAATGTCGATCCCTCGGGAATAGTACTTTTTCCCGGGATAAAATGTAGCCTATGTCCTTCTCCGCACTCCAGAGAACTTGTATGCCAAATTTTATGATGATCGGTTCAGTAGTTACGGCGTGAAAGCGTAACAAACAAACAAACTCACTTTCGCATTTATAATATTAGTAAGGAAGTAAAGAATGATATGGAAAGTTAGTTAGCACGCGGAGATTCTCAACAAATGTTTATATCCCACTGATGTTGTCAGGTGTGCGCCACGACCCGAACATGAAGTACGGCGTGCAGCTCGGCAACCCTCGCGAGTTCTACCACGAGGTACACCGGCCCGCGCACTTCATGAACTTCGCGGCCATGGAGGACGCCGCGCCCGGCCTGGCCGCAGACCGCGAGGACCTGTTCGCCTAGTCAAGGGCGGATTTAAGGGAACACGGGGCACGTTTATTTCTAACAGTTATTGTCGATATTTTTGGGCCGCTCCCAAAAAAATCCTGGATCCGTTCTTGCGCCTAGTTATGTTCAAAGATACCCTTTGTATATAATATAAGAATAAATTGAATACATTTTATTGCTGATTTTTATTTACTTACAATATTCCCTTCGTAGCTAGTCGCTTCATTGTAAACCTTACTTTAGATGGTAAGAACGAAGTAAAACTAGTTTCAATTTGGCTAGCTCCGTGGCGCAGTGGTCAACACGCCAGCCTGCGACACGAGAGTGCCTGGGTTCGATCCCCGGCCAGGTCAATATGGAAAATGATCTTTTTCAGATTGGCCTGGGTCTTGGATGTTTATCTATATATGTATTTGTTATAAAATATAGTATCGTTGAGTTAGTATCCAATAACACAAGTCTCGAACTTACTTTGGGGCTAGCTCAATCTGTGATTTGTCCGTATATATTTATTTATTTAATTTCGAATTTAATGAAATATATTTATTTAGGTACTGCAATTTTCTTCACTTCCTATTTATATCATTTCAGTAACAATTACTTTTTGAAAACTTCTCCGAGCGTTTTTACATCTTCGTTCTTACATAAAATCTCGAAAATCCACAGGTGGTGTAAGGACCATATCAGCAGTTACATCACTGGCCAATTCCTCATTAAGTTCCTCCGCAGTTTCCCTTACCAAATCTTCGTCTATACACATGTCACTGTTTCCTGAATCATCATCGTCCATCAGAGAATTTTCTTGCAAAACTTGAGTTGCCGCTTCAGCGATGTCCGAATCATCATCACTATCAATAAAAGTGTCGTTAACTTGTGACGATTTTGTTTCGTGGTTACTAACTGTATTTTCTATATTTTGACTTCTATTGGTACTCTGATAATAATTTGTATTATTTATTGTGCTTGCCTTATTTTTGGAAATTATAACATTTGGTAAATCGCCATCGTATTCGAACATACTTCTAATTGTATTTTGAAAATCAGTTTGTCTGTTCGCTGATATTTCTTGATTTTTGCAAATCGTGGTATTAGGTAAACTATTATCATAAATTTTAAAAATATTTCTCTTCGTGCCTTGAGATTCGCTTTTACTATTTGTTTTTCTTTGTTGATTACATTCGAAAGTATTGTTTCTAGACTTCTGAGAATCGCCGATATTGTTTGACATTCTTTCTTGATCTTTGATTATCATTACGTTGGGCAAGCTGTTGTCATCACATTCGGAAACAGTTCTTCTTGCCGTCTGAGATTCACTTGTATTTAATCTTTCGTTACTGTTAGAAATAATTTCATTAGGTAATTCTTCATCCTGAGAGCTCTCTTGAACGTTGGCACAACTGTCCATTTGCATTACAGAGTTTAGCAACCCATCTGATGACTTGACTGGCATGTAATTTGTAGTAGTGCCATCTTTAACGACGTTCGTGTTCCCTTGATCATCGGAAGTGCTATAGATTTTTGTAAATTTCAATGTTTGCGCTATGTCGTTTGTGGGTCTTTCGCCAACAGATGTTATTTTGCTTTTAAGTGAATCATTTGTATCAGATACAATTTCTATCTGTTTAGAATTCAGAGCTGTAGAGTTATGTGCACTGCTGTCTGTCCTAATATTGATTTGGCATCTCTCAGATTTTAATCTTTCTATTACATTTGGAAGATCGTCTTTGAATCGTTGTAAAAACTGTTTATTTTGTTCGTCGGACATTTCGTTTCTTCTGTATTTATATCGTAATTCTGCATTCAATTTGTACAGTAATTCTTCGTCACCTTGTTGTGGTGTTCTTATTTCTTGAGGCTAAAAAGACAGAAATAAAGTTTTTGGAAATTTTGGTTGCCAAGGGAGTGTAGTAGGTAGTATCAGTAAATAAATATATTAGATTCGTATTTTTGCTGTATCGAAATAACAAAAACAAAATGCTTAGTATTGTAATATAGTGCATTAAAGTAAAGGAGTGAGGGAGGGAGAGTACCTACTAAAGTGTAACGTAGCTAGCTATGTCTCGTATATAATCTAGTAGGTATTCTCCCTACCTTAGCACAAAATCTTAGAACTTAAGTTATTCTTCTGAGTACAAAATGGACAAGACCGCGACGTTGCGACATTACAACTCAATCTATCGTACTATTATTGTATCGTTCGTTTCTGAATAAGAAAAAAAAGGAAATAATACGTAAACCAATATTTTCATTAACTCTTGAGCAGCAAAACGAATTTAATGCTGCCGAAGTGCATTTTATTATTAATCCGTTTAGGTTCTAAATCAGCACTACCTCGTGGCCAGATCTGGTCACAATCTGCTCAAGTGGCAAAATAAAATGTTAGGTATATGAAGGAAAATAGTTATCATCCGTGATAATTGTCGTATGTATTTTGGTCACAGTTACTTACTTGCCGAGTCTGAGTTATCAGTTCTGCAAGTTCCACAGCCAGTTTGACTGTGTCTTCCGGCAAATTCGTTTTTGAAGCTAGAGCTAGCCCATAACGGTCTATCTTTGTTATGCCCAGCTCTACTTTGTGTTGATACACTAGCCTCTTTTGTGTATCTTCTGAATTGGTAACATTTTCTTCGGCAACTGCAGTATGACGGCTAAAAAAACAAAATTTGGTAGTAGGGTGTTTTCTTTTCCCCAAAAATTTAGATAACGATAGATATGGGGGAATAAGAATACTTCTTGGGTACATATAAAGATAGTCTTTATATGTACCCAAGTATATATAAAGACCTTGTGAACTCCTGGCGAGTTGTAGTTAGTTAAAAATTCTTACTTGACAACATTGAAATACATATCCTGTAGTCTGGTCAAGAATATGAAATGTGTGGTAAAGAAGGTGAAGGCATCGCTCATTAGGAGTTCTTCACAAATTGCCCACGCGATGCTTGTGCCCTCTTCAGTGCAGGTTCCTCTGAAAAGTGGGACATTCAAAAATTCTTGTTTTAGGAAATCTACATACCTACTATCTATTTAAATAGCTATATTGACCTGCAAAGTTCGTCGATGATTACCAAGCTAGAAGACGTTAAACTTCTTAGTATATGCTGCATTTCCTTCATCTGTAAGCAAATGAGGTTAATAACAGGTCCAATCTAAAAGTCCAATTTTGTGTTGTACCAATCCATGTCTCCCAGTAGAAGCACAGGTTTCTGACTGTCAATTAAGTTTAAGTATAGTAAGTACGTAAAGGTGCTCCCACACAGCAGTTATAGGTATAACATTATAAAACAACGTGCAGTTGTTACATATTGTTTTATAACGTTATATAACTGCTGTGTGGAAGCACCTTTACGTTTAACAGAATTTGTAAGGATAATTGAACCACATGAATAGCTCTTGTGAACATAAAGGAGACAGTTAAGTACTTACTTCAAATACGTAGGTGGAAGCATTCAGCTCCACGCTGTCATTAAAACCGATTCTTGAAAAGATGCGATCACATAATCTCAACACGGCAGTAGTAGCTGGTAAGAAACAACCCAACTGAAAAAGAGATTGTAAGTTACTTAGGAGATTTAAGGCGCTGTGCATCAGAAAAATACCGTAAAACGTCTATTTTTTCGTCGCGCAGTTAGCCTTATTTTTCATGGAATACTAGTATGAAAAAAATATGAAGTACAGTTTAAAGATCAAAATAAATGGTAAATTAAAATATTTAAAACCTAGCAAAATAAAGGAGTAAAAAAGCTATATCCGGAAAAAAAATTGTCGCGAATTACTTGATATTTTCAGCGACAACTACCAACTATTTTACGTCTATAAAAAGTATAACTAAATGGGCCAGATGGATACATCAAAAAATACAATATTTGGTTATAATTATTAAATTTAAAGGGAAAATTAACACGAAAATGGCATAGCAGACATGGGTTTGAAACTTGTTTGAAATGAGACTAGTGACAGGCCAACCGGTATCGACACTTTCAACCGCCTTAAACTGGCAGCTCAATTTAGTTTCTGTCGGACAATCATAGCGCTGTTCACTGTACATAGCTCTTGAGTTTTCCATCAAACACAGCAATGTATAGTTATTTGCCTGGATGATGCACAAACGTGTGGAGGGCCCGTAGAGAGTAACAAGTTAACCGGCCAATTAAAATGCGGAATGAAGCATTATGAAGTGAGAATTAAACACCATAGGAAAAGCAGGAACGCATATCGCGTTGGCGCGCTTTGTATTAAGTGTCGTATTTGCAGGGTTCCAATTTGTGTACTTGCGCTTCTTGTATTTCTAAATTATTGGTTCCTCCCGCATTTTATAAGCAACTAGCTTTCGCCCGCGGCTCCGCCCGCGTCAATGTCGATCTCTCGGGAACAGTACCTTTTCCCGGGATAAAATATACCCTATGTCCTTCTCCGTACCACAGATAACGTGTATGCAAAATTTCATGATGATCGGTTCAGTAGTTACAACGTGAAAGAGTAACAAACAAACAAACTTTCGCATTTATAATATAGGAAGGAGGAAGGATGTATAAAAACGGGTCACTCACGGCTATTTAGTTGGGACTGCCGACTATACAGCGTGTAACTTAACCAACGGCGTTACCGTGAAGGGGTGACTCAGTCCGTCAAAATGAACAACTTTTTCTATGGGACCAATGCTGGGAACTTATTTTTTTTACATTTTCAACTACTTGCCGAGCCGGATGAACACTTTTGTATGAAAATGACATTTTTTTTTGAGTTCCCTGCATTGGCCCCATAGGAAAAGTTGTTTTGTTTTGACGGCCTGAGTCAACCCTTCTCGGGATAGTCGTTGGTTAGGTTACATGCTGTAGTTACGGTTTCATCAGGAGTCCATTTTTATCTCACGTTAGTTTCAATGATATAAATTGTACCTACTTATACCTAGTTCATCATCATTTCGAGTTGGTGACACGGTCAATCGACCATGCACACTTTGGTGTCAGAGTTCTTTGGAACCGCCCCTCGGCCTCTGACGTGGACCTAAGTTCAGAGTAGTAAATAAACGTACCTGCGCCATTACTTGTAGGACAGCAATTTGTTTTATGTAGATGCTTTTGCCCCCCATATTCGGTCCGGTTATAATTGTAAAATTTTGTTCTGGGCTTGCGTACTAAAAATATTTTAATTGTTAATTATCTATTGTCTATGTAGAAATAGATACGTAGTTTTAGATATTTGTATACTTTTCTTAACAAATATTTAAAAATAAAAGATTTGATTGTGCGTTTGTAACTAACTGAGTTAACTACATTGATAAATTTTACATCAGCATTATTAGTGGTTACACATGGAAAGCAACCCTGGACCCCACAAATGGTATAAAAATAAAAATATCTCGGGCTCCTCCGTGCTTTGGAAGTCTTTGGTCCCGGCTGTTATATAAACTACTAAATATAAATATTTATACTAAATATAGTCATTGGTGGCAGTCGTGAAGCTATATCAGATGCATTTATCAACCTTGAAAAATCTGATACAACAGTGTTGGCGAGTTAGGTACACGAAATACGAAAAATAAATTGACTTATATTAATGTAGATAATGGGCAAATACACAAAAACTATCTTTTTAATCCATATTAAGATTAATTTACGTAGAGAGCTTCATTTTTAGCAGTAACGTCAATTATGGGGGACTAAGAGAGAAAAGGAAAGGGAAGGCCGAGGAGGGCGAAGTAAGAGTGAAGGCCAAAGTCGTGTCGCAGAGAGAGTTTAAGGAGATAGCCGAGGATTGAGAAAGATAGAAAATACTCAACCGACAAGAAAATAGTCTTTGCCTTTCTCTATCTAAATTATGACCTTAAAATATATCTCTTAAATTTAGAATCCGTCAGGTATTTAGCCGTGTGGTTTCCGGCAGAGTAGAATAGACCACTCCAAGTCTTCCCATGGAGGTCGTAAAAGGCGACTTAGGAAATACAAGCTAACCAAAGCTCATAAACATCCATGAGACCTCTCCAACCCGTCTGGCCAGAGATGAGAGTGTAGGCCAAATTATTTGTCTGCACTGGCCAAGTATGGCTCCGGCAGTACAGAGGGTCATGCTCCTGCAGTGGAGAATAAAAAGACCTGATGATGATGATAATGATAAGAGAGAAAAGGAAAGGGAAGGCCGAGGAGGACTTGAAGAGGCCAAAGTCGTGTCGTATGGAGAGGTTAAGAAGATAAAAAGATAGCGGAGGATCGAGAAACATAGAAAATACTCAACCGGCAAGAAAATAGTCTTTGCTTTTCTCTCTCTCTCTAAATTATGAACTTAAATAAATCTCTTATATTTAGAAGCAGTCATGTCTTTTTCCAACGCAAAGGTACCCTAAATAGCAGCATTACCCCTCTAAATTTCAATCTATTTTTTTCACTATTTCATTATTAGCGAATTTAAAATTTCTTACAATGTTATTGGGTACTGGCATAACTTGGCTGTTGTAGTCTAGGAGAGGATGCACGCTGTTCCTGATGTCCAAATAGTTTCCGAAATCTGGCCGTATGTACGACCCGATGGAACTTGCCTGAAATATATTAAACGCCGTCATTCAGGTTATTCTGTAGGTTTCTATATTTGTTGTATTTTTTAAATATGTATACATACATACATCATTAATTATCTTATCATCATTTAGCCAGCAAAGTCTTTTCAATACGTCCACATATGTGACTTTATTACTCACATTTATAACTCAAAGAGCTTTTTTTATTTGAAATGTAACCACCTATACTTTTTACCTGTTTTTTTTTTAAAGTCTTTTATTGGTAACATCAAAAAATATGCAATTTTCAACTTGTATTACTCATGTTTATATCCACAGGAAAGTTATATCAAAAAAAAAAAAAAAAAAATAATAATATGCCATATAACATACTTGTGCAAACGCCAGTAAAATATCAAGTTCTGCCACATTTTCGCACAAAGTGTAGAGACTTGACATGAATGGGCGAAGTTCCTTCAAGAGGCTGGAAATTACTCTGTAACAGATCAAGATTTAAGTTAAAAGATTTTTTATATGCTTGGGTGCGAAGTCGTTTGTATACATAACACATTATCACGACTTCATCCCGAATGGGGTAGACAGAGCCTAGGTCATAAGACGGAAAGGCCACGTAAAGCGTGTTGGTGGGCGTGGTTGCTAGTTGCTAGCAGCATCGCCTATTGTCAAGATTCTTTAGATTTTCCATCTCCTTGACCGGCTTTTACGGTTTTTGCCAGCACTGCCACTCCGTGTAGTTACGCCACTGCCGTAGCTAGAGCCCTCAATGCTAAGTTTAAAAAGTAGAACGGCCTACCTACAAGTATGAACTAAGTAGTTGACTAGTTTATATTATAACAAACGGTTTCACTCACGTATCGTTAGTCGGTATCGCCGACAAGTTTCAGCCAATTCAAAAAGTTAGAGTCCTCGAGGGACTGCCGTGTCGCGACGTCCCTGACACTCGTCCTGAAGATGGCCATCTGAATTGGCTGAAACTTGTCGGCGATACCGACTAACGATACGTGAGTGAAACCGTTTGTTATAATATAAATTATGTCTCGCTTAACTTTTAATATTATTAGTTGACTAGTGCTTAATATTCTTTCAAAAATAAAAAAATCCCACGGTTCTCCTTTTTTAATAACCTATAGGACACTTGGGTTTTTGAGATGAACCTGACAACAATACCTTAGATAATAGGAAATCCATCAAGCCGTTTGGAACATACGTACGGGGTATTAAAGTAATTAGATGGCTGGGAGGCAAAACTACCGCTTATATAAGATAGCCTTACGCGAGTCTGTAGCTGGTGCCTACATACATTCTTACTTTTTATTATTCTGTGGTAAAAAATATGAAATATTGAATGTCTCTTTCGTCATCTCACTAAGAAGCGATAAAGAAAAATGTTGCGTCATATTACTTACATATTGCTCATTCTCTGTATTTCTTTCAGAGATTCCTTGGCTTGTTGGTCCATCACGACCAGCTCTTCTGTAGTCATGCTCACACTGGCACCGCTGTTTTGTACCTAAACAGACAACAATACCATTACATGATTTAATTATACCTTTTTTAGACTTTCTCATCCAACCGAGTTCCAGGTTCCAACTTCAGCTGTACAGATTTGTGTTCCACAGAGTAGTGATCAAGTCACAAGAAGTTATAATTTAATTTTTATGTATTTATTGAAAGTAGGTTGAAATGACTTTCCATAGCAACACGAAAAACATATGCAAAATAGGTATATGCCTATTATTTACGTGTTTTCTTAACGGCAGCGTTAGGTGAGATGGGGTCCATATTCGAATGCATAAAATTAAATTGCACATATTACTGTTGCATAAATTTTTTGGAATTATCATCATTTCGCATAAAGATAATTACGAATAAATTTATTGGCATAACTTATTTTAGCACTATGAATTTTATCATAACAATATATTAGAATAGTAAATATTTGCATTAATTAATTTACTATAATGGCAACTAATCATAATTTTTTTTTGGCATTGAAACTTAATACATAAATATTACAAAGCATAAAATGTACCAGGCAAAAATTAAACCAATATGGTACTTTCGAAACCTAAACCTATAGGTATCTCTTGGATATGGCATGTAACATCCTCGTCTTCATCGTCACTTACCATCAGGTGAGATGGGAGACAAATGCCTCATCCAATAATTAGTAAAAAAACAAAAAACCCTATCTATCTCTCACAATACTTTTTTGTCGCAAAAATATATTAAACTTGTTACTTTTTGTGAGTAGGTGTATATGTTGTGCGTAAAATAAGTGCAAAAATAGTGCAAGAAATAAAACACCAAACCGCAGAAATCGATAAATTCTTAATTGGGGCACCACCACCAACAAAAAAAAGGAAATATTCAAACAAGAAAAATCGTATTGATAATATATTGAAAAATAAAATAAATTATGTTTCGAGAAGTGATTTTTTACGGGCTTTAGCAGCTAATTTAAATTTGTGCTAATACGGTATTTGAGTGCTGTATTTTGTGGAATACATTAATATTTTTTATTTATATTAAAATTAATAATAAAAATATGTTTTCTAAACTTTTAGTGTGTTTTTATTATTATGTGTAGGTCTTTTATACATTTAGTTTTTTATACTTTAAAATCTTTAGTCATGCAACAGCTATGCTCTTTCTTTTCTGATTATTTAAATTACGATAAAGGACATTGGACTAAATTAAAGTTATGCCTATGAAAACATTATGCCTTAAGAACACTTTGCTATGAATGTTTTATGCTTAAAAACTTTATGCCAAAACAGGCCAAAATAAATTATAATTAAAAAATTTATGCTTTCGAAGAGGCACCCGGTGAGATGAGCTTTCTCATGTTATATTAGGTACTCGTACCTAACAATAATGATGTTTTTTTTTTAATAATCTTTCATATAAAGGAAACGGACTTCAATGAAACTACTAAACTGATATGGATGAAATTTAAATGGGGCCGATTGGAAGGCATGTCCTTTCAAATAAAAAATGATTTTTCTAATCGTTTCCTAAATGACGGAGTAATGAGGTAACAACCATAAAAAAACCGTATAGGCTAGTTTCCTGGGTTAAAATAATAACATTACAATTAGTCCGTCAGTTAGATTATCAAAAAATATTGGACACGTATTTTTTCTTTTGTCAATTATATATCTAATAAATGGGAAAGATAAAGCGCGTCAAAGTTCATGAGTGAGGGCTTGTGACGTCATAGTTTGCTAAAAAGTATAGCAAACTATAACGTCACACGGAATTTCAAAGGGCTATATGTTTGTCATTTTTTATTCAAACGATAAAAGAAAAAATACGTATCCAATATTTTTTGAATTACTAACTGACGGACTAATTAATTTTTTTTAGGAAACTAGCCTATTGTAAATCTCCTCCATTTTTGTAGTCAGTTAGAAATTGGGTTCAATAAAGGGGGATTGCTATATAAAAATGCTCTTCGACCATACAAAAAAATATTGGTAGATTCTCACACGAGTAACATTAAGGAAAGGTTCATATGACCTGAACTGAAGAGTGATAGCAGAGAGGGTGTGGCCGTGTGGCGTTGATAGCGTTATCGCCCGCGTGAAGGGAGCGTGCTCGCCGTGTTACATCAGCTAGGAGCTTGGCCTATATATATTGTTTTATTTATAGATAATGAGACAAATCAACTCGTTGCGTAAATTTGAACTGTCAACAATCAACTGCTCTCCAGCGAAGACATATTGCATCGTAACTGCTCTTCTCTTTGTATTTCTTTTTATTCTATAGTCTTTAGTGGCTTCGTTATATATTAATATCGTAACTGAGACATTAATTTTTTTGCGCGCATTTGAGCTGCCGTCAATCAACATACTCCCCAGCGAATACATATTGCATCATTACTGTTTTTCACTATGAATTTCTTTTTATTCTTTAGTTTATATTGGCTTTGTTATAGATAACATTAGTGAGACATATCAATTCGAAGACATATTGCGTCGTTACTGTTCTTGTCTAGGCATTTTATTTTTATTCTTTAGTCTCTATTGGCTTTGTTAAAGATAACATTAGTGAAACATATCAATTCCTTGCGTGCATTTGAACTGTCAACAATCAACATGCTCCCCAGCGGAGACATATCTTGTCGTTACTAGTCTTGTCTAGGCATTTCCGTTTATTTTATTTATATGGTCTTTATTGGCTAATTCATATATAAAATTATAAAGACATATCAATCCGTCGCGTGCATTTGAACTGTCAACAATAAACATGCTCCCAGCGAAGACATTGCATCGTTACTGTTCTTCTCTAGGCATTCCATTCTTTTTTGATCTATAGTCTATATTGGCTTCTTTATAGATAACATTCGTAAGACATATAAATTATTTGCGTGCATTTGGCGAGCTTCGTGGCGCAGTGGTCAACATGCCAGCCTGCGACACGAGGGTGCCCGGGTTCGAACCCGGTTAGGTCATGATGGAAAACGATCATTTTCAAATTGGCCTGAGTCTTGGATGTTTAGGTTAGATGTAAGTATCTAATAAAAAATATAATATCGTTAAATTAGTATCCTACGACACAAGTTTTGTGTTAATTGTCCGTATATATTTATTTATTTGAACTGTTAACAATTTAGGGATTTTCAAGACAAGAGTGAATAGGCATTATTTGAGTTTGCGTGTACCACCCTAGACCTCATCGTTGCTTCCCACCAGGCAAGATAGAGGTCAAACACACTCAAATTTTTCATAAAAAAATAAAAAAAACTGTTAAAATCAACATGCTCCCCAGCGAAGACATATTGCATCGTTACTGTTCTTCTCTAGGCGTTTCTTTTTATTCTCTGGTCTTTATTGGCTTTGTTTGTTATAGATAATATTAGTGAGACATCAATTCGAAGACATATTGCGTCGTTACTGTTCTTGTCTAGGCATTTTATTTTTATTCTCTAGTCTCTATTGTTAGTGAGACATATCAATTCCTTGCGTGCATTTGAAATGTCAACAGTCAACATGCTCCCCAGTAGAGACATATCTTGTCGTTACTAGTCTTGTCTAGGCAGTTCCTTTTATTCTATTTTTATTATATGGTCAGGTTATTGGCTAATTCACATATGTATAACATTAATAAAGAAATATCGTTGCGTGCTTTTGAACTGTCAACAATCAAATCCTAGTCCTTTACCCCCGGAGATGGCATATTGCACCATTTCCATATGATATTGACGTTGATTCATAGGTTTATTGTTAAGTATCTTATCTACCTGTATCTACACGGTTTATGGTGCCAGTAAGTTCCTTTATATTTTTCTTTTTATCCTATTGATTGCTTAATTGTGTTTCCACTCGCACCGAATATATGTAGAATGTCAACAATATGTTTTCCAGGGCTTAGGTCCGAATGCAAAAGATTTCTTAAAAATATTGTTACGCATAGTAATTAAGATGTAAAAATTATGCCTTACAATTTTATGCTAATTATTTTTGTGCCAAAAGAAACCGTTATGCGTATCAATCTTTATGCATTCAGTCCTCAAAACACTCCCCAGCGACAGCAATAGCTTTTGCTGATAATTCTAACAACTTATACAGCTGTATAAATGGTAAGAATTATCAGCAAAAGCTAACGCTAAAGAAACAATATAACAAGCTTGTTATATTGTTTCTATACGAATGTTTTCATATTCTATTGTCATAGGCTATTTTTTGACGTAATAACGTCTTATAATATATAGATAGAATACAAAATACTTAAATGAATTTGGAATTTGGAATATAAATCGATGAACGCAGGCTGCACGCACGAAAGTGTCACGTTGCGTGTGCAAGCGAGAGAGCGCTAAACAGGCGATAGAGAGGCACGATCAGTTTAAGCGTTCAGCTTGTGACGCATCTATCCCTCTTCAACAGTTATCACGTAATATTATCGATGGTTAACCGACATTACAGACAACCATTTTTTTAAAATAGATTCACCTCCGTTTATCAATTTATGAGAAACATAATTTAAGTAGCTCTTCTCCGCGTAATTTATAGCATTACCTTTTGTCCGCGGCTCCGCTCACGTGAATGTCGATCCATCGGCAACAGTACTTTTTTCCGGGATGAAAGTATGTTATGTCCTTCCCCAGGCCTCAAACTATCACCATACAAAATTTTACCTAAATCAGCTCAGTGATTTCCATCACTGAGCCGATTTAGGTAAAGTTTTCGCTTCCGCGTGAAGAGGTAACACACAAACAGTCAGAGTTACTTTCGCATAAATCTATTTTCGCAAATAGACACATTCATACAAACTTTCACATGTAGGAAATTGAGTACTAGAATTTGTACCTAGATACAAGACACATGTGTAGATATCTCTTATGAGACAAAACAACTCGTCTACATGAATTGTCAACGTGCTCCCCAGCAAAGGCATATCGAATTCACTGGGGAGCACGTTGCATCGCATTCGCTGATAGTAACATTTGTTAGCTTATTACGAATAAGTATATTTATTTCCATTATCACTGTAGACCTATTTATATTGGTTTGGTGTCTGAATGCAATAAATATTGATACGCATAACGATCTGTTAGGCTTTAACACAATTTGCATTAAGATTGTAAGGCATAATTTTTTGTAGAAATTATTATGCGTAACAATTTTTACGCGAAATATTTTGGTACCAATCATATAATTTATATTGGTTGTGAAACTTCGACGCTAATCTTACTCGGAGTAGCTTCAGGCACTCGTAAGATTAGATACAGACGCTCTTAGAAGTCTCAAGGCAAGTTCTCGGGCGGACTCTTGTAGGAAAGTCAAAGTTTGATCGGTGAAAACGAGCTAAAACTGACCTCGACCGGGACTTTTGTTAATCGTACCCAACGTGGGACGGGCTTTATAGGCAAGGTTGCATTTGACAGCCGATGCGGCCCCCCACGGTCCTGGCTTGCGGGGCTTGTCAAAAGCCAGGCAGTGGGAACCCCCTACCCAATCTGCCACTGGGCCGCACAGGGTAGGGTTCGGCTCTTACGACCTTAATGTAAACTAGATCACTTAGTTCATACAATTGGCGAGAAATCTTTCATGCTGGTCTGTGAATATAGAAAAAACGTTGAATGTACCAGCTACTTCTATTTTCGCGCAGATCGTCAAAAACTATCGAAGGGCGAAAACCCGACGTGATGCAGCTAGCAACACTTCACTATTTTGATTTCTGACATGCTTAAAAGACTTGGTCTCTGTCTACTGAAAAAAAGACATGATAGTATGTATTGGAGAGACGTAAAAGCGCGCATACCCTATGCCATACCTGCAACTAACAGGATGACAACACTGACTTCTTTGACCATACTGACACCTTTTGAAAAGCTTTAAGATTTGATTGCCTTGGCTTACCTGTATGAATATTTCTGGCAGATCTTCCACGCAAAAGTTCCGTCTATTTTTAGGAGCAATAGGCAGAACTATATGAAATCCTTTCATGACGTTTTGGTTCAAGCGTAAAGGCATATCATATGACTCGGCTAACTGCTCTACCATCTTCTGTATATCTTCTATGAGTTCAGAGTATGTTCTCCGTGCCACATCTAGTAAACCATTGATTTCGGGCTTCACGGCAAAACATCGCTGCAGGCTGCCCATAGCGCCTTTCTCGAGATGTGCGTCTTCTTGTATGATGCTTCGAATTCGGTCGGCTATTTCCTTGTAGTTTGGGTTTTCAAAGTCCTGTTTTATGAGAAATGAATAAAATAAAAAATAATAATTTTGTTTTATTGTAACTGAGTGTTGTAATAGGTAGGTAAATATTATTCAAAGTTACGCGAAACATAATTACTTACCTACTACTTATTTCAAAAAGGTTTTACATTATTCAGACCATCTTAAGAGCGAGTGTCAAGGATGTCACGACCCGGTAGTGAGTGAAACCGTTTATTGTAACCTCAGAACAATAACTGTAACTAATAGAAAAAGTGTGTTGGTTTAGTACCTACCTACTAGACATTATATAGGTAGACGTGTGGTTTTCGGCAGAGTAGAATAGGACCACTCCTAGTCTTTCCATGGATGTCGTAAGAGGCGACTTAGGAAAAACAAGCTAAACAAAGCTCATAAACATCAATAAGATCTCTCCAACTCGTCTGGCCAGCAAAGAGAGTGTAGGCCAAATCCTCTGTCTGCTCTGGCCAAGTATGGCTCCGGTAATACAGAGAGGGTCATGCTCCTGCAGTGGAGCTTAAAAAGACCTGATGATGATGATGACTAGACATTTGTAAATACTACTCTTAGAGTATTACCAATTTAATTTTCAAAAGTCTTCCACTGTTCGCTGAGCTGAGCGCTTCTACTAACTGCGGCACGATATCCATAGTTGTTTTGAGTAGCAGCATTTGGTTCAACTGCGCTTCTCCTAGTTTGTCCATGTTCTGGTTTGGAGACTCCATGCAGAGGAGAAGGATTTTGTCCACATCTGACAGTTTCTTGATCACATTCTGACAAATAATGAATATATATACCTCCTGAAAATGTCACTCATATTTTCAGGAGGTTTATATGTTTCCAATTGCATCGTCAGCTATGGTGCCCGAGGACGGCTGTTATGACGGGATTTTACAGTGAAATAAATGCTTTAGTCGACTACTGACAAATGACGATTGCGCAATCGTGAGACGTCACTGATTGCCACCGAGCAATAATCCTGATATAATCCATCCTGATATCTACCGAATTTCATTATTGAAAAATTTACGAACTTGCCATGTGGTCAAATTGTTATGTTAAACTTTGTACACAGACAATATACCTAAGGTCTGTGACTTTGTATCACGCCACTAGGCCACTAAATATTTTTTCATAATGATATTACATACTGCTAACGTACATAATGTACAATACTTTATTTTTGGGTGTAACACTATCTAATAATTGATTTGATAGCTTACAGACACACTATACCTTACCCTGGGACAGGTGAAATTAAATAAAAGCTTGTGAAAAATAACAAGCTGTTTTCAGCCGTATGGCAGAAACAACTACACAACTACAAGTGTAAGAAAAAGAAACACGATCTGATGATAAGGAGGCAGTGGCGTAAGGGGGGCCGTGGGACCGGGCGCACCTTCCCCCCGTCTTCAGGTTCGTGTCAAAGCGAGCAGGTCATCCAGTCTCCGCCGGCTCTGCAGTGTTCGTTTCAAGGGTCAAATTTCTGGTCGACCCCGGGCGGCGAAAACCCACGTTACGCCGCTATGATGAGAAACTGGACGAAGAAACTAAGGCCACCTGTGGTGTGCTGATGTCCACAGCGATCACACACCATCATATTTTTTTCTACTGTAGGTAAGGGGAAAATTTTACCTGCAGACTTGACATCAACCCATCCTCATTTTCAATCAGATCTTGCACAGCGTCGAGTCGGCTTTCTATGAACTCCTTCTTACACGATGGTTGGAGTATACTCGCCCTCAGGGCCCTGATACCGCCGATGGTGTATGTAGGCCCGAGGACGCCAAGGAGGCAGCAGGTGGCGCCAGCTGATGGAACTAGAGGCTGGACGAGTTCTAGTTGCGTTGCTGTACCAACATCTACGCAGGAGAATGGAATACAAGTAGTATTATTTCATAGTAGATTGAGACACAAGGGCCTAACATAATACTTTTTGGTGAGGGCTTATTCTGAATCCAGAGCGAAACGAAGGAGTCTAGCATAGAATCCCGAGCGTACTGAGGGATTTTGAAGTAGACACTGAGTGAAGCGAGGGATTTAGAGTATGTTGCCCGAAGTATAAGTATTATGTTAGTCCCACGATTACTCATTCTGCTTTTCATCTCCGTCTATGCGAAATCCAATACATTTTGTGTTTTCATTCCCACGGCAATAAAAAGTTTTGAATATTGAATTAGAGAACTTTTTAGTCCCTCGGGTATAAAAAAGTATTTTAGATCGCGCTTTATAAGTATTTTGAATAAAGTCAGGTCAAGATGGAAAATTATCTTTTTCAGATTGGCCTGAGTCTTAGATTTTTAGGGTCCCGTACCTCAAAAGGAAAATACGGAAACCATATAGGATTACTTGGTTGTCCCTCTGTCTGTCGGTCTGTCAAGACCCTTTTTCTCAGGAACGCGTAAAGGCTGAAATAACGTTTTATGGCACAGATAAAAGAAAAATTGCGAAAAGCATTAATTTTTAGTTACATCATATAATAAAAATATTTTTAATAGTTTTTCGACACTCGCAAGGGAATCAGAACATACCTACATGTTAATTCCCGTGAACTTAGAAACTTGAAATTTGTTACAAAGCAACGTCTTATAACACAGATAAAGGAAAAATTGCGAAAAGGATTATTTTGAGTTACATCATATAATAACATTATTTTTAATAATTTTAAACTTTTTAATCAAAATCAAATGAAAACGTTCATTCAGAAAATAGGCCTTTGCAGGCACTTTTTCACGTCAAATCACATTTTAAAGGATCTTAGTATCCCATAACACAAGGCTCGAAATTACTTTGGAGCTAGCCAAAACCTGTCTGATTTGCCTGTAATATTGATATTTTTTATATATATTTAATATAAGTATACAGCCTAGTGGTAAAATCGCCACCCACAACGTCAATAGCAACTTTATCGATCATTTTCAAATATAAACAAGAATAATACGATAATTTTTATTATCGTATTGTTTGTTTTGCGAAAAATATTCCTTTATCAGTTATCAAATTATCGAGTAAGATAAAAAGTGCAATTCAGCGCAATATAATGCGGAACCGGCTCTCAAAAAAGGTTATGGGCACGATGTTCAAGGCCAACGTGCTTTAGACTCATCGCACATTATTCTTTTGCCCTCAATTTCACTTCAATTTAATTAATTTGCTTATTTACTATAATAGGAAAACAATTAAAATATAAAGGATTTATGTTTTATTTATTAGAAAGAATTTTATTCATTTAAAAGACCTTTAAACTAATGGCGTCTTTAGTACCAAAGATATAACAATAGTCTCAGAATTATCTTTCTACTGAAAGACAATTTTAATTGATGGCGTGAAAGCATACTTAGATATCTGAAAGGCAATTCAGCTAGATGACATAAAAGCAAAGTAACCAGTCAGCGGAGGGTCAACTTAGCTTGACGACATAGAAGTGAAATGAAAAAGGTAGAAAAATGTCTGGATTTGCGAATAGGTAGTACGTATTGTTAGAATACCTTATTAGCATGAAGTCAAAATTATTCGATGTTATAAAAGAAAACTCATGTCCTGAATAAGGTTCCGGGCATGCTCCCCGTGCCCATTGTTACTGAATCCTGCCGTGTAACCTACACGTCACGTGTAGGCAGTGGCGGATTATCCCTAACAAAGATCTGATCTTTGATCCCTAAGGCAAACTAGGAACGTGCCTAGGGACGAAAAGGGGCGCGTGCGATGGACTTCGTCGCGCACAAAGGTTGATGTTAGGCGGCAATAGAAATCTTAGAGCCGACAAAGTAGGTACATTGTGACCCAAGGGCCTAAGATAATACTTTTTAGTGAGGGCAATATTTTTAATCCTGAGTGAAATGAGGGTTTCAGTCCCGAGATGACACATTCTGCTTTTCATCTCTCTCTATGAGAAAAACATTTCCATGGGACTAAAAAAAGTATGAATTGTGAATTATAAAAATTGTTTAGTCCTTCGGGAATAAATACGTATTTTATACCTTGTATACAGGCCACCGCGCTTTGTTTTTTGAATAGATGAGATAAAAAAAAATATATTGCTTATATGCGCTCGGTCTACTGCCTACTTTTACACAACCTAATATGTGTTTTGTTCGTACCTTACACACTCGAGACCCCTGTGGATAGGCGCGGCCGCAGAAGACCACATGATATATTTAACGTTGACAGTGGGCACTCCGTGTCACGCGTAATGTCGCCATTAGCAAATAATATATACGCGACCATTAGTGCGACCGCTTAACCACCTCAATGCACTACGTAGCGCCAACACTGATTTTGATTTCCGTTTTGACAACTGGGCAACCATCGTAAAGGCTTTAGTGGCCTATTGTGAAATGTTGAGTGACAAATGGTTTAACACTAATGAAATTGACAATGAATGACTTTAATGTATGTAATATCCTTAGATCATATACAGCGTGATTTTGAACCCCCTAGCTATATTTAAATCTGGGAATCAGAATCCCTAATGGAATACAGAACTGTAAGAAAAAAAGGTAAAAAACGAAAAAAAATATTAAACCTTTCATAGAAATTCGTCCAGCTGATCGGCGACTTTGTATGGGAAACCTAATTTTCTTTTTCGTTTTTTACCTTTTTTTCTTGTAATTGTGTGTTCCATTAGGGATTCTGATTCCCAGATTCCAATATAGCTAGGGGGTTCAAAATCACATTGTATATCGGATGAACAACTTTTTAACTATAGAACTATCTTATTTTATTTTCTGTATTTGTATGTAAAATTTAATTTCTATTTTTTTGTAAAAATGTTTAAATCGTGGTTTAAACGCTCTTTTTGAATATCGAATTATCTTATTTTATTTTCTTTATTTATGTGTATGTTAAATTCAATTTCTATTTTTTTAAAATAATGTTTGAATACTATGTGTGATAAATGTAATTGGTTAAAATCCGTTTTTGTCACAATAAATAAATGCGGCAAATCTGTAGATTCGCCTCTGCGTATAGGTAACAATCGCCCTATAGGGTTAGGGGTACTATTTGTTGTCTTTTGTTCTACTTTATTTTATGTTTCTTACCACTTCTCTGTTTCTAACCACGGAACATCCATTATGTTAATCGCATTACATATTATTAATACGTATATATAAGTCATACTCGTCACTTTGCCCAAAAAGCCCTTGGGTAGATTCGGCCCTGTCTTTAAGTGTTAAGTCTGCTCCGTCTCACTTTACACATAAAGACTTATATATAGCTATATAATAGTAGGTGAAAGTAACTATTGATTTTCAATACATTCGGCACTCAAATATTTGGCTTACCTATTATTATGGTGTTTTCGGAAGAATGGTATTCTATCTTCAAGGATTCTCTCACAAATACTATGCACTGGATGTACTCTACATATTTCAATACCGCCGCTGCCGCAGTCAATGCGTAGAATCTGGAAAAAGGTAAATCTGAAGTTGCACATGTTTATATACTCTCAGCTAAACTTAAAACTTAATCAAAAAGTTGTTATTTTTTACCAAAATTGATCCGCGTTGTGTATTTGCGTTATTATTTTGTTCTAAATCGCGGCAGACTTTTTAAAGGTTTGTTGTAAAATATCATGCATCTAAAATGATTTATTTTCTAATCTTTTAGATTTATGAATTCAAGGTACCTAAACAATTTTTTGAGAGCATTACAGGGTTAAAAACGTTAGAAGCTCCGATCATGTTGCGATACAAACGCGGATGGTCTAAACGCGTTGGCTACTTTGGATATTTTCGTTTTTTAGGAATATTCAAGGGTTTTTCGAAAAAGAAAAACATATGATGGCTGCCTTATCTGTAATGCAATAATAATCAAAAGTTTCAAGGTTAATTTTAATGTATTTGGTGAATAATACTATATACCGAGTAAATTAGACGTGATTTGGAGGCAACCTTGCAATTTTTTTCTATCGAGAAAATTTTACGCAATCGTGTTTTTGAGTCATATAGTTACCAGAGTTAGTCCTGAACTTTGCTGCATTTTTATTTCAACTTGAGTATTTAATTATTATTGATATAACAGTCAATCATGCAAAGCAGTGTGAGGTAGTACGGACCCTTAACAAACACTTTGAAATATATGTTTGAATTAGTTTGTATACTTACCGTTATTTTCTATATTACAGACATAGGGTTTCGAGAAAACATTTAATTATCACAACCTGATCTATCAATTCTTGTAATAAAATAAGTTTTTTTTTTTTTTTTTTTACAAAATTTGAATTAGGCATTTGTCTCCCATCTCACCTGATGGTAAGTGACGATGAAGACGAGGATGTTACATGCCTATCCAAGAGATATCCATTTATTCTACTTTTGAATGTCCCGGGACTGTACTTGTTTGGGAATATAGACGCAGGCAGTTCATTCCACACCTTAGCTACTAGTACCATAAGAACTATTTATCGAAATCGACAACGATATTACCTAGTTATTTTTTTCAAAAATCGGTGTCATGGTTCCTTTAACAACTTTTTTAACTGTTTTAGAATCGAAAAAATCTTCCCACTGACCTAGTCCGATGAGACGCCCTGTATTAAGTCGACTAAGGCCGTTCTGCTCAGGGGTGTCATCCAAAACTGCCGGTCCGGTGGGTGCAGGTATGGCATTAGGTACACGCGCCTGGCCTCCCGAGTTGCTAATTGCTTTTCCCCCATTCATCCGATTGAGTAGTATTAGTACACCTTCATTTCTGTTCCAAATCCAACAAATTCCTATTCTCCCCAGCTTAAAAAAGCGTACGATGGCAGCAGCGTCGGAAGCACAAGAAGCCCAAAATGACTAGGTATGCTTACCAACTCGCCTGCCAAGTGTGGTGAATTTGGCAATATCCTCCCATGGAATGAAGAATCCGTAGGAGAGGCATTCATTCAGCTGTCGACTTCTTACGGCTGAGATTTAGGCTTAGGTAACTACGGATATTTCCTCAAGAAAAATACAATAGAGAAATCGAACCTGTTGACCAATGATAAAATAAAACTGGTAGCAACACATTGCGTCAATACACGTGATAGCTGGATAGGTCGGCAACAACCTTATCGCATGAGGCGATATATAAATTATATTAATAATTTCGGCGCAGACAATTTTATAACCAGTTTGAAAGACAACGAATCTCTCTTATATACCTACATGTTGTGTGATGGACGGTTTTTTTATGGACGGCAACGGGCAAGCGAGTCACCTGATGGTAAGCGATCAGCGCTGCTCGAGGACAACTGCAACACCAGGGTGCGTTGCTGGCCGTTTCAGGAGTTGGAGAGAAGAATATGGGGGGTAGGATGGGCCTCCGGCTCTCTCAGGCATCGAATGAAGCATAGAAGCGGTAAGGCACTCAAACGTCGATTTTCTGTGAGAGTAGATAGGAATTTCTGTGTGGTACGTCCCCGGACGAGCCGGCCCATTCATGCTACTAGCAAAAAGGATTTTGCCGGTAGCATAGCTCTACCACAACACAACTGGCTTATATGCTGTATTTGAATACATGTTGGGTAAATATTCTACCTAAATAGTTATTATTTTATCACTTGTTTAATTTTAATTTTAATTATACTTTTATTTTAATTTTAATTAGTTAGTTTTTTGGCTTCATATACCTGCTAATTTATGTTGTCTTTACCAAACCCCACACTTAATCCACAGGTTCCCCTCCCTTTATCCCTCTCCTTAGATAGCCTCCAGAGATGTGAAGAATGTGTTCAGCCTCGCTTCTTCAGAGGAAGAAGAGGCCTCAATATTCATATTGCAAAAAAACACAGAGCTGCTGTTTCGTCTTTGACTGATAGTAATGGCAGGCAAAACGTGGATATTCCCTATCCTGTTCAGTCTGCTACTACCCAAGATGCTGCTAGCCATACCGATCTTCCTCTGTGGAAAAAGCTGGGTAGGTGCAAAAAATGTATGCCTATTGTTAAAAGAATCCCTAGGGGCGCAAGAATAACTGTTGCAACTGCCCTAAAAAAAGCAATCGATAAAGTAGTTTTGATAAAGACAAAGCAAGTTGGGAGCAGTTGCTACTTTTTGCTTTTAAAGTCTTACATGCCCCTAAGGAAAAGGGTAGTGATGTTTCACTTACTCAGACTATTAAAAATAACTGCACCCTCCATACCGTGTCCTCAGATGTTATTTCATATGGCCACAACAGCAATAGAACTCCCCGAGGCGAAAATACGGAGTACAAAATCAAAAAAATCGAAAGCAAAGTTAATGATGGTGATGTAAGGGGAGCCGCTCAGCTTATTTTCTCAAGTGATGCTCTTGCTCCTGATACGGAAGAAACTTTTTCATCTTTAAAACAAAAGCATCCTCAGCCTCAACAGTCAACTTTTCCAATTACATTACCTGATCCTCCGTTACTTTCAGACCCGGCTCTTCAAATCACAGCAGATGAGGTAATTAACTCTTTAAACAGTTTTAAGAGTGGCTCGGCTAGTGGACTAGATGGTCTATCAGCTCAGCATCTTAAGGACTTGGTAGGCGGGGTTACGGGTGATTCTGGGAGGACTCTCATCCAAAGCTTAGTCTCTTTAATTAACCTGATGCTCTCTGGTAAGGTGCCAAAAGAGATAACGAAAACTTTGTATGGTGCTAACCTAGTTGCCCTGGTTAAAAAGGATGGGGGCATTCGACCTATTGCAGTGGGATGCACTTTCAGACGACTCGTCTCTAAGATAGCGTGTAAAAGAATGGCTCCCACGTTAACCGCATATTTCCAACCAAGACAATTTGGTTTTGGTATTAGAGGGGGTTGCGAAGCTATTGTACACGCAACGAGAACATTTCTCAATTCAAACGAGTGCCAAGTAATTTTGAAATTGGACATATCCAACGCTTTTAATTCAATAGACAGGGGAGTTTTTTTTAAGGGAAGTTAAAGATCAGATTCCAGGCCTATATCCGTATCTATGGCAATGCTACTGCTCACCTTCTGATGTTGTATATAGAGACCGTGTTATTAGTTCTTCAATTGGCTGTCAGCAGGGAGACCCTTTAGGTCCTGCCATTTTTAGTCTAGGTATAAATTCAATCATATCTAGCCTAAATTCACCCCTGAATTCATGGTTTTTGGATGATGCTACGATTGGAGGTTGTGTAAATTCTGTGAAATCAGACCTAATAAGACTGATTGAACGCCTCAAACAAGTAGGATTAAATTTAAATTTTAATAAGTGCGAACTCTTTATAAATGATAAAGTTCAAGGATTAAACAGCTTTGAAATTCACTCTCTTTTTCAGGAGATAACCCCTGGAATTAAACTTTTAACCAAAAGCTCTCTTCAAATTTTAGGCACGCCACTTTTAGAAGAATCAATCCCAAATTACATAGATGAAAAAGTATCTAAATTTCAGCAATCATCCGACCTCTTATTTCAAATAAATGCACATATGGCTTTCTACATACTTAGGAGTTGTCTTTTTGTGCCAAAATTTACTTATGCCTTGCGATGCTCACTCATGTGGAAGCATCAAGAACAACTCACAAAACTGGACGAAGTAATTCGGGAGACACTAGAGAAAATTTTCAATTGTCAAGTTACAAATGAAACATTTGCTTCTCTCCCAGTTCGTTTTGGTGGCATCGGAGTACGCAAGGTATCTGCAGTGGCTCTTCCTGCGTTTCTTTCTTCTGTTCACGCCTCTTTGTCATTATGCGGTAAACTTCTACACTCAGCAATGGGTTCCGTTGACATATGCGGCGTGAGCGAAGCGAAAGACGTTTGGAGGTCAAGTGTTTTGGATGATTTCCCAGTAAATGTCTGTTCACAGCGACTATGGGACAATCCTCTTTGTAAAGATATTCAAGAAGAAACCATTGCATTTTGTGACAGTGCGGAAGATCGATCGCGTCTTTTGGCGTTATCTGAGAGGGAATCCGGACACTGGTTACAAGCACTTCCTTCTGCGCATGTTGGCTCCCTTCTAGATAATTGCACTTTTACACTCGCCATTGGCCTCCGTTTGGGTGTAAAATTAAATCAACCACATTTATGTCACTGTGGTACAGCTGTGGATGGTTTGGGTCATCATGGTCTTGCTTGCATTAAAAGTGCTGGCCGAATTCCACGTCATGCCTCACTAAACGACATAATTCGTAGAACTTTAGCAACTGTCAATGTTCCGTCAGTTTTGGAACCAAATGGAATCTTCCGCACCGATGGCAAGCGACCAGATGGTCTTTCTTTAATCCCGTGGCGGCAAGGCAAATGTCTAGTTTGGGATGCCACTTGTGTAGATACTTTAGCTCCATCCCACATACCAGCTACTTCCAGCCAAGGCGGAGCAGCTGCCTGTGCTGCTGAAGCTAGCAAAAAGCGAAAATACGCGGGATTGACCGACAGCTTTATATTCTTGCCTTTTGCTGTAGAAACTTTGGGTCCCTGGGGCACTGAAGCCAAAAAATTCTATAAGGAATTGACAACACGTCTCATCGAGGCAACTGGTGATCCAAGAGCTGGCAGTTTTTTTGCACAACGTATCGGACTCGCTGTGCAACGGGGAAATGCTGCCAGCATTTTGGGTACTTTGCCTCGATGTGGTGCGTTGGAAGAAGTTTTTTATTTGTAAGTTATTTATAATTTTTTATTTTTATGTTGTTATTAATTATGTTTAATATTAAGTTGAATTGTTTTTTAGTAAAATTGAAACTAGGATGTTAACCACAATGTATACATATCGATTTCTGTGTAGATCAGAGTTTGATTTCAGTAATCCTAATGAGAAATATATATTGTTGGGTAAGTTGGGTAAATCTAGTTTTAAATATTGATATTTAAAACTAGATTTACCCAACTACGCTACACTAGGCATCTAACATAACTTTACAACAGGTGCACTTATTATGATTGAAATTATGTAATAATAGGACTACATACTCACTTTTGATGGATTTGGAGGTAAACTGCGCTGTAGTGCGGTGCACACAGCGTCTGAATGTGCTGTCTTCCAGCGGCATCGTTAAAGTGCCTTCGCTGCACCGTCGTCAAGTTCACTAGGGGATACGTGTCTCTTATCAGCTGGTAAAGTTGGTTGGGTTTTACTCCTTCACAGAATGTATGTGGAACTATTATCTGAAAGGATAAGAGATCAGATCAATTTTTTTCATTGTTTCAATTAGTGTTCTGTTTATTATTATAGCATAGGCCTATAATAACAAATAAGTTACCTGCTATAATCTACCTATTTAATATATAGCTTATTATTACCAAAGTAATTAATTACCAATGCAAAGAAATCGAATTTATACCAGTGATTGCAAGTGGTATCATATATAAACCCATTAGTGCCATTGTTGGTGCTATTGGTACTGACATCTTATTAATACCCGGTGAATGTTTTCTTCACACTGTGATTATTTTGGCATTAATAGCGCCTTTAACTTAATGTTGTAAATCTAAGAATTCGCATGGCAAGCGCAAACGTGGCTATCCAAGACAAACATGGCGCCTCACTGCCATAGCAGAAGCAAAGAAGTTGGGATAGTGACTAGAGACAGGCCCATTTGTCAAATTGGGCGCCCGGGTGCGAAAATTTTGCTGACGCCTGCTACCTGCAAATCGCAACAGACCACCCGGTGCCTCCTACACCATTTTATTAACGCCCCCTACCTATTTGTTGCTCTAAGTTTTGGGTGCCTTTGCCAAACTTTACAGACTACGCTCGTCTGTCTTCATCAGAACTCTGGGGGGTGGGTATACTTCCAGTAGGGAAGAGCGGGACATAGTTATTTTGAATTTTGACCTTTCCGGCGCTCCCTAACAATCAAATTGCGCCAGATTGTATCTGCTTTTTGTCCTGAGCCTGACCGGATGATAATGAGACTTAGTAAGTGTATGATGTAGGTACATCTATTTCTTACCTCCACAGGATTGAAATAATTAATTTTGGTCAACGTGTGCGTGTAGAGAAGCGTGTCGCTAAATTGGCAGAGAACCAAATGTGGGTGTCTGAGGTCTAGTGCGGCGATGCCGATCTCGCCGCGAGCCATGCCTCTACCTTCGGAGATTGCTGAAATCAATCTGATTAGGAACTACAAGGGCGGGGCACATTACTAGCTTTTGTTCGCGGTTTCATTTACGTGATCTAGATCCCTACGTTCCCAAGGATGCCCATCCAGGATAAAAGGTACCTTATCCTTTCCCGTACCTTACCCCTTCAGTTTGCCATAACTCTCTTTCCTTGTGCAATATTTATTGTGTACTGTCAAGTTGTCTGCCCATCTTTTTCTTGGGCGTCCCTGTTCCCAACGCCAGCCCACAGGAACCAATTCTGTAGTAATTGCTTTCGCCTATCTGGGTGCATCCACAGGTACGGGTCCCAGTCCCATTTAAGTTTGGCTGCCTTCCTTCCCACATCCATTACTTTGATTTTGGAGCGAATAGTGATATTGCGTACTAATAAACTAAGTAATTTATAGGTTCTCATAATGATTCTTACCCAATATAACACTAGCATCAACTGCTGAAGTGCTTGAAGACCGTGCGGACCTATTTCCACTATGCCCCCCTATAACAAAAAGTCATCTATATAAAAAGTCCAGCAAAAGTACTCGTTGTGCTACATTTTCGGCGATTCCGACTGAATAAACGTGTGTAAAACCGTGTTTCTACAGCGTGATTTTGAACTCCCTAGCTATATTGAAATCTGGGAATCGGAATCCCTTATGGAATACAGAATTGTAAGAAAAAAAGGTAACACGAAAAAATAAATTTAACGTTTCATAGAAATTCGTCCAGCTGATCGGCGACTTTGTATGAGAAACCTAATTTTCTTTTTCGTTTTTCACCTTTTTTTCTTGCAATTCTGTGTTCCATTAGGGATTCTGATTCCCAGATTTCAATAAAGCTAGGGAGTTCAAAATCAAGTTGTATATTGAATTATTATAGTTAAATAGTCATATTAGTAGATATTTTTGACTATGGAAATGAAATTTCGTATTCAGGTATACTTAGTTACGGATTTATTAGATCGCGGGCAAAAATTATCGAATTCTGTATGCATAAAGTTGTCTATTTTAATTCCGTTTTTTCACCTACACGCCAATCAAAATGTTAACCGACCGAGGCTCTAACAAATACAATGCTCGATCTAGTCCGCAAGTGAAAAATACGTGATAGTATGTATGTATAAAGTTGTAATAAAATAACTTTAGTTATGCTGTATGTATCTGGCTGGTTTTGCTTCCATTCTTCTTCTAACAGTGCCTCTCCAACTAGTGAAGGTTGGCAGTCAGTTCTGCATATTTCTGCTTGTCTCCAGCGAGGCCGAAAAGTTCGGCTACACACGCGACACTCCCTGATGTTACGCAACCAAGACTTTTCTCTCCGATCCACTTTTCTTTTCTCTGCGACTTTGCCCATCATTATGACTTGCAGCAGCTCGTATCTTTAGGATATTAAATTATTATTTCGGGTATCCACATTTCAATAAAATACGGTTATGGAGTTTCATAACAATTCTGTAAAATTATGTAGCTTATACGCCGTGTGGTTTCCGGCAGAGTAGAATAGGACCACTCCAAGTCTTCCCGTGGACGTCGTAAGAGGCGACTTAGGAAATACAAAGCTCATAAACATTAATGAGACCTCTCCGACCCGTCTGGCCAGCGAGGAGAGTGTAGGCCAAATCCTCTGCCTGCTCTGGCCAAGTATGGCTCCGGTAGTACAGAGAGGGTCATGCTCCTGCAGTGGAGACTAAAAAGACCTGATAATGATGAAAATGAATGATGTATCCTTATATGGGTTAGGTGTGAAGTGAGGAAACTTTACACCTTACCCATATAATTTCACTTTATCTATTTACAAAGATAAACAGGTACATATTGTGAATTACATCATAATGACAATAATATAACACAAACTACTTATCGTGTACGTTTATCAATATCAAAAAATATGTTTTCATGAAAACAAAATGATTTCGATGGAGAAGGAAAATCCTGAAAGGTACATACATACCTATTAGGTTTTATTTTAAGGACGGCAAACGAGCACACGAGTCACCCGATGGTAAGCGCGCTGCATCATGGACAACTGCAACACTAGAGTGTGACAGGAGAGTTGCCGGCCTTTCAAGAAGTTCGGGGAAGACATGAGGGGAGAAATGAGAAGGGAAAGGAGGATGAGTCTCCGGCTTTGTCACCCATCGAACGAAGCATAGAAGCGGTAAAGCTTCTACTAAAAGTCGATTTTCTGTGAGAGTATGGTACTTCCCCGGACGAGCCGGCCCATTCATGCTACTAGCAAAAATTGTTTTTGCCGGTAGCGTGGCTCTACCACAACTAGGGACCACGTTTTAATCCCTAAGGAGGCAAAAATAGCCTTAAACTCGTTTAGTATGGTAGAAGACGTTAGAGGGCATAGGGTGGAAAACGGAATCAAAAAGGCAGCGATGCGTCTAAAACTATTTATTGAAATAACGAAAGCCTGTGTACAGACAATATGGCGCTATGATCCGCTTTTACTATCATGGTTTCATGACAAAGGTTGACTAGGTTAGGCGTGTTATCTTCAACTGTTTGGATGGTGATTTGCAGATACGGCATCGAGTACGCGCCTGGCCTCCTGATCTACTTGCTTTTCTCCCATTCATCCGAGTGAGTAGTATCCCAATATCTTCATTCCCTTGCCAAATGCAACATTACTTTCATCATCATCATCTAAGGCACTACAGCCGCATGTGGGCCTTGGCCTGGTCGAGTAAATCTCTCCAGCCGTTTCTGTTTCTAGCTTTTTCTTTCCATCCTCTGATTCCCAGTAATTTTACGTCTTGATGTATTCCATCTAGCCATCGAAGTTTAGGTCTTCCAGGGGGTCTTCGTCCGTCAGGTTTGCCATTCAGGAGGGGTTTGTTTCAACATTACTTTGCCAGCTCAAAAAATGTTTGTTTCTCGTGTGTTTAAGGGGCTGGCCAACACTGGTGTCAGATTTTTTAAGCTGCCTAAAGGCATCTGACATAGCTTAACTACTGCCATCAATGATGACAGCCGTGACCAATGGCTTAACGTCCCTTCCGAAGCACAAAGGAGCTCGAGATTTTTTATGCCACTTGTAGGTCACCCATCTCAGTAGGAACCGGGCCCGGGGGTGCGTAAGCGTTAATTACGCTTACACCCAGTGGGCCAAGGAGCTCAAAGATTGATTCTGTTGGGCAGCAACGTCGGAAGCACAAGAAACCAAAGAAAAAAGGTGAAGCGAGTGCAGTGCCACTTCAGTAGCTTTATCATAAATGGCTAGCCATTCTAGCCGCATGTCTTACCGACATGATTTCTTAAATTTTCGACCATTCTCTCGACTAGCTTTTCTCAGAGACTAACATGGATGAGACTCTTATTACATATACTAGCTTTTCCCCGCTTCGCTCGCGTTAAGAAGTATAGTTTCATACAAACTTTCATCCCCTATCTTATCCCCTTGGGGTCAGAATTGATCAAAATCGTTTCTTAACGGATGACTACGGCACAACATCTACCTGCATGTCAAATTTAAGCCCGATCCGTCCAGTGGTTTGGGCTATGCGTTCATCATCATCATCATTAGGTCCTTTTTAGTCTCCACTACAGGAGCACGACCCTCTCTGTACTACTAGGGCCGTACTTGGCCAGAGCAGCCAGAGGACTTGGCCTACACTCTCCACGCTGGCCAGACGGGTTGGAGAGGTGTCTTAGATGTTTATAAGCTTTGTTTAGCTTGTATTTCCTAAGTCGCCTTCTACGACATCCACGGGAAGACTTGGAGTGGTCCTATTCTACTCTGCCGGATACCACACGGCTAAATCAGGCTATGCGTTGATAGATCACTATGTCTGTCAGTCACCTTTGAGTTATACTCGTATATATTTAGACATAAATAAATTCTGGAAAACCCAATGTGATAAAATTAAATTACTAGCAAATAAATTGATAGTAATAAGTCTAGTCTCTCTCACCTCTGCTACTACTGCTGATATATCTGAAAACAGTTATATAAAAATGAGTAAAATCAGGAAAAATTATATTTTCATCTCATACTTAAATTCAAAAAATAAAGAACGGTTGCTCGAAATCAGTGTCTATAACCTTTAAAAAAAATATCTACTTCAATCAAACTACTGAACCAATTTTGATGAAATTTAAATGGGACCTATTTGAGAACATTCTTTCAAACAAACACATACGTTTCTAAAATAGGTATATATGACGGAAGTATATGTTAACAAAAATAAAAAAACCCGAATTGTTAACCTTCTCCTTTTTTTTGAAGTCGGTTAAACAAACGTTTTTTTTTTATAGTCAAATAATGTGAAATCGTAGACGTAGACTTCTATTATGTCTGAATCGGTGTCCATAAATGGGTTAATTGTTATTTTGTTATCGGATTTACACGGGCATGCAAAACACCGGGAATTCGGTAAAATTTTACTTGCAAGATTTGATTTCAGACCAGGAAAGGTGAAATTAAGTATTAAGTATACTTAGAATGAGGGATAACTTACGGTAATAGGATAATTTTTAAATGGTCACTAGTGTTTGACGAATTCTTAATACGTATAATGTATCAGACTAAGATTTTAAAGAGGAAACATTCGTTTGTGTGTTTGTTTGTCATCAAATCATCATTACTACATAGTATAAACAAGTCGCTTCTCGCTGTCTGTCTGTCCCTATGTGTGCGTAGATCTTTAAAACTACGCAACGATTTTGATGCGGTTTTTTTAATAGATAGAGTGATTCAAGAGGAAGTTTTATAAGTATATTTTATCACACTCGTGCTGGTCGCTAGTGGAAGTTGTTTATATCAACGAGCTGAACCATCCCTATAAGGCTCTAGAACGATCAAAATTTCACCGTGTATAGTATACCTAAACACAAAAACTACTGATACCGATTAAAACAATTCTTGTACCTGAGAGCATTCGGTCTGTTTCTAGGCGTGCACATATCCTGCGTGGTGTCCACTGCAGAGTCGCTGGCAATGACCCGAGGCCCAGGCTTTCCACTTGAAGAAGAATCCGGCTTGGTGGAACTTGAAGCTACTAGCCTGGTCAGAAAAAAGATAGACGAATCACTAAATCATAAGGACAAAGCACCAAGGAATACAGAATTCAGCTACTGGACAACGTCATGCGTAGTCAGAATAGGCTTTTCTCTGCGGCCCTAAACCATCTAGCTTAGCTTGATTCTTGCCCCGCCGCTATCAGCTCACTAGATTTTACGTTTTTTGTATTATATTAGAAAAACTTATATTTAAGCTTCAAAATAAATAAACAGAAAATTATGGAAGGACGAATAGCCAAACTTCCTGGGTCCTATATTTCGTGAAAATACATACATAAATAGTATCACTCCTTTTTCCTCGCCGGGTAGACAGAGCCTGTCTATAATGAAATTAAATGGTGTTTTATTTGTGGTAAATGTAGTCAAGAAGATGGTATTTTAGATAGGACCTGAAGGCCACGTTTAGCGTGTTGGTGGGCATTAGGTGGAAAACGGAATCAAAATAGTGATGGGTTGCTAGCCGCATCGTTTATTAACATGATTCCTCAGATTTTACCCATTCCCTCGATCGCCTTTTACAATCTGTGCGGGAAGAGAAGCAGCTGGTATATGGTTCATAGAAATAAAAGTACCTACCATATCGATTATATAAGTACTCGTAAATACGAGTACTTACATAATCGATTTATAATGATGTGTTTATAACAGCCTCCGTGGTCCAGTGGTTAAGGCGTTTGCCTGTTGACCCGGGGGTCGTGGGTTCGATTCCCACCGGAAGCATATATTGTTTAGTTGTTTCCAGTTTGTTTAGGACATTGCAGGCTTGAATCACTTGATTGTATGATAATAAAGGTGCCATCTGGTAGTCGTTAAAGGAACCACGTCAGAGGCCTAGAGGCGGTTCCGAAAAACTCTGACACCAGGGTGTGCATGGTCGATTGACCGTGACACCTACTCGAAATGATGATGAATGATGTGTTGTTCCTCATGAAATTATAAGGAACACATTATAATGCAACCAACATAAAAGGTAGAACGAAATATAACACTACGGGCAGAAAAAGCATTTATTTATTTATTTACCTGCGTTTTGAAGGGCGTGGCGGACCGCTTGGAGGCCCCATAGAAGTAACATTGCTTCTAACAGGTTCATTGAAATGATACCGTGGAGCCGTATTTTGAATTCTGCTGGCATTGTTGTAGGGTATGGGATGTAACATGGGTAATGTCCCTCGTATACCTGACACACAAGACAATACAACAGCGGTTCAATATTTATAATTTATAATAAGTATATAAAGCTACAACTAATTAAACAAATGAGGACGTCAAATAACACTGTAAATACCATTGTTTACCTTTTTTTCCTTGCTAATTAAAAATCTTTATAATGAATGAGCACTATTTTTTTACGTACCGAGTGAAGTGTCTTTTCTGACTAATTCATTTTTAATCTTAGATTGTAGTTTATTGTTGCGCTTTTCACGTTGAACCACGTTCATTTTTCACGTTCTCAGAAAGTAATCCTGTAATCTATAATGTTTTTTTTGCAAATCGTCGTCATAAACTTTAATTTACCGCCTATTTTAAATGTCAGCAGACCGGAACCGGATATGAGAAACAGGAAATACAGGATTTTTTTTTACTTGTTTAACCTAAAGCTGGCAATAGACGTCCGATTTGCTTCCGATATGCAGCATAGAGATAAAATAAAGATTGCAGTGCTGCCTTTAAAAAAATAAGAAACTGGATCTGCATGAAAAAAAATCCAAGAGTGATAATCGCAATGAAAAAAATCTAGATATCCTATAATCACTTTAATTTGTTACACGGTAAAATTAAACGTGTATTTTTTGCCGATCCTTGCTATTTTGGCCGGAAATAAGCAAACAGAAACCGATGTCTCCTCTTTCACAAAAGCTGGCAAATACTGGCAATGGACTTTTGATTTTGCCCTGTATTGCATGTTCCAATAGTTGGATCAGACTATCGTATAGGAACAGCACATGGAATATAAAAACGGTGGTTTAAATTTTGAAAAAGATTGCTTGCATTGCATGTTTTTTTTTTGAGTAGGTGTCACGGTCAATCGACCATGCACACCCTGGTGTCAAAGCAGTCAAAGTTCTTCGGAACCGCCTCTCGGCCTCTGACGTGGTTCAAATTGCATGTTATGAGCCGACGAGCGGAGTATTTGAAAAAGAAAAATGTCAATGTCAAAACTTGATCATAACAAGGGAAGTTGTCAAAATCATATGTTGAGATCGGCGTATGGTAAGTTATTCGAAAATATTGTGATTTTAAACATGTATTTGCATAATATATTAAAATAATCAGTGGCCAAAATAATCGCCTCTGCTCATACCAAAGGCCCAAGGGATGAAAACAAACCCATTCATGTTATCTGGGTATTAGTTTAATGGATAACCTTGTCAGATTCTTGAAGATACAATATCATTATTTCCCCTTGTGATGTGGATGCGTTGGTGAGTCCTATTGATTTTCATTATGATCAGCTTGCAATTCCATTGCTTACTACAAGTTCTGAGATAAGATATTCATAATATATAGGTATACACCAAAACATTTTCAAGGTTATGCTGACGATTGTTTCACTTTATTTATTCGAGCTGTGCGATGCTAATAGACTTGTTACGTAATGTTTAGTATAGATTAACTTTTTAGAATATTGGTTTAATAACAAAAATCGTGATTTTTTATATCAGTTTGAAAGATAATGCATCGATTATTACGTCGTACCTACGTCAGTGTAATTCGCAACTTTGACCTTTGTATGTTTAGCAGTTCGTAATATCACTGAACGACAGCGTGTGTCATTAAAAACATATTTCTCCAAAGCTGGTATAACACATTAAAAACTCACAGATTCAACTGAATAAAATAATATATTCCATACTAGCTTTTGCCCGCGGTTCCGCTTGCGTGAATGTCGATCCCTCGGGAACAGAACATGAAATCCGTTTTGTGGTAGAAGCGTGAAGAGTTAACGGACAGATAGAGTTACTTTGGTACTTATAATATTAGTATTGATGGATATATGAATATTATCATAGTTTTGTGTTGCATGATGTTTAAATTTCTTTATTAATAATTGTTTATGTTATTTAAAATAATACCTATTAAAGCATGTCATATTTAGTGGTGTATAACTCATCACATCAGCCGCAAAAAGTCCACTGCTGGACATAGGCCTCCCCCAGCCTTGAAAACAGCCTGCACCCAGCAATCCACTATGACTTTGGTCAAGTTGTCTGACCACCTGGTTGGTGGGTGTCCTATGCTGTGCTTGCTGGTATGTGGCTGCCATTCGAGAACCTTTCTGTCCCATCTGCCATCGGCTCTAAACGCTATTGGCCCAACTCTAGTAGTGGCGTAACTACATGGTCACAATACTTGCAAAATGCCAGGGCCCCATAGTACAAAGTGGCCCGAGCATAAAAGCAGGGGTTTGAAGCCAAGTCAAACTAAACTTTTAACTCTCTTGGGTGCAATTGATTTGTTTTTCATGGGCCACGGGCACTAGATGTTAGAGATATACCACTGGTTATACCAGTTTAATCTGGAAATTTGCGTTTTGGCAATCTTATCTAAAGTAGGTATAAGGAAAATTGTAGCTTTATCACACTTGTTTGCATAAATATGTAGCATTTTTTTAATATCTAACATAAATATTAACATATTAATATGTTAGATTAAAAAATAACAATAATAACATATGGTTAGAACTATAGTCTTATTTTATCCCTTGGGGTTTTAATGTTTGGGTATAGTTTTGTTCTTTCGGTAATCTTCTATTTATTTAAAGTGTTCATAAGTATTACCCATATCACATGGCCTGATAAGATTAGATGTATTCTCTCTTTACTTCTGATTCTTAGGGTTCTGAAGCCAAATGGCAAAAAACGGAACCCTTATGGATTTGTCATGGCTGTTTGTCTGTGACAAGAAAAGTTTCCGAAAATAAAATAATTATACTGTTGAAACTTGGTAAGTAGATGTATTCTGTAAACCGCATTAAAAATTTCACACAAAAATAGAAAAAAAAAAATACATTTTGGGGGTTCCCCATGCTAAGAAACTCAATTTTTTTTTCATCAAACTCATATGTGTGGGTTATCTTTGGATAGGTCTTCAAAAATGATATTTAGGTTTCTAATATATTTTTTCTAAACTGAATAGTTTATGCGGGAGACATTTCCAAAGTGGTAAATTGTGTCCCCTATAACTTCTCAAATAGGAGAAGGATAAAACTAAAAAAAAAAAGATGTACATTACTATTCAAACTTCCACCGAAAATTGGTTAGGCGCTCAAACCAATTTTCGGTGGAAGTTTAATTTTAAAGTACCTAGTAAGTAGTTATTTTAAAACGTCGTAAATCGTAAATCGCAATTTACCTTTCATTCAATCAAAGTTACAAAGAACTACAAGAACTTTTATACTATGTTACTTGCTTCTACGGTAGCCTTCATGGGCGAGTCCGACACGCACTTGGTCGCTTTTTTAAATCCTAATTCTTCTTCCTCTTTATCCTTCTCCCACTATTATGTGGGGTCGGCACAGCACGTCAGTCTCTTCCATTTTGCTCTGTCGCTCGTCAAACCCTCTAATGAGTAAATACTAGTACTGTCTTAAATCCTAATATAAAAATTTATTTTAGTTCTTAACTGGCTAAATTTTTTGGGATAAAGTTGTTTTTAAAAAGATTTTTATAACAAGTGGGGCTAGGGGGGCTAGCTTAATTTGTGTGAGATATGTCCCTATTTGCAAAGCAATCTGATCGAGCGAGCTTATTACTATTTATTGTAATATGGTGGTGTTTAGGTGATAATCTGCATAAACTTGAAAAGTTAAATGTAAACTGACAATCATTATTATTTACAATCGATTTCTATGTAGATCAGGTGTTTGATTACAGTGATCCTAATGAGAAATATATATTGTTATCTCAAACATTAACTACATTTTTTTTACTTGCCTAAACACAATAAAAATTAAAAAATGATGTATAAATTTGAACATATAAATAAACAAAAGTAAGTCACCGAGCGACGGAACCCGTAACACTCGTTTCTTGCTGTTCGTCTTAACCCGCTGCACCAGACGGACAGTCGCCGGCAGAACGAAATTAGCAATCATATTCTGCGTGGAAAGAAAAACGCATGAAAACTCGAAAACACGCGTTTTCCCAAACACAAAACGAATCTACATTGATTGTTTACCCCAGAAAGCCCCCATATACCAAATTTCAGCGAAATCGTTAGAGCCGTTTCCGAGATCATAGAAATAAAATATACAAGAATTTTGTTTAAAGGTATAAGATATACCAATCAAGCCAATCAATCAAGGGTGAGAAATTATCAAGCGACGAATCCGCAGTACAGCCATTTACCCAGCATTATAAAAATACATTTTTACAAAATCTATCAGAAAAAGGATTGGAGACAAGTGAAGAAAATGTAAATTCTAGGTTTAAAGGAACAGAGCTAATTATGACAGATGAAGAAATTGTATGTAAAACAGTACAAGAATAATAAATAAATGTATACGGATAAATCACACATATTGAGCTAGCCCCAAAGTTAGTTCGAGACTTGTGTTATGGGATATTAACTCAACGATACTACTATATTTTATAACAAATACATATATAGATACACATCCAACACCCAGGCCAATCTGAAAAAGATCATTTTTGAATCTTGACCTGGCCGGGGATCGAACTGGGCACTCACGTGTCGCAGGCTGGCGTGTTGACCGCTGCGCCATGGAGCTAGCCAAAAAGAAGAAAGCTTTGTAGAAATATCGGAGCCACCAACTACTACAACTACTGTGAGAGTTAAACCAGATGATTCAATGATTTGTTTCAATACCTGCATCATTAGGTCCATGACCTGCATAACATGGGCAGAAGAAAACGGCATATCTGCCAACGATATTATAATTCTTCGCAACATGCGAGAAAAGCTTTTTAAGCGAGAACTACAAGTTGCACAAAAGCAGACCTCAATTAAGGATTATTTTAAAACTAGTAGTTTTATTACATATGTAACTACATGTTAATTTAATACATAAGGTACATAAATTTATTCTCTCTATGAAATTCTTTATTTTATTCATTACCTATGACTTTTTCACTATAATCCAGTAATTTCCGGTCCAGTCCGGTTTTTAATAGTGCCATGTTAGTGAGATTACACTATTTATTTATTTAAAGTATTTTAAATACGTTGCTATCAAGGCTATTGTTGGCTTAGCAACATTTGCAGACATTTAACCTCGATAGCAACTTAAATAATTTAATATAATATAATACTAAACCGATTGCAATGAAATTTAAAATGGACCAACTTGGAAGCATACCATTTCAAACAAAAAAAAAAATGAATTTTAAAATCGGTTCATTAATGACGAAGTTATGAGGTAACAAACATTTTAAATAAAAACAAGCAAATTGATAACCTCCTCCTTTTTTTTGAAGTGTGTTAAAAATTAAAAAATAATATTTTCAAAATATACAATTGGGCATGAAGTCTGTGAGTGCAAACTCGAACTTCCAACTCTATTTATCTGACCCAAAGTTTAAAATTAAAATATAAATAAATAAACTATACTGTATGTATTAGACTTTTTACGCAGATCCCGAGATTTGGAGCCCGTCTGCTTAATGGGGTATTATCTGAATCGCATCCTAAATCGGATCCGACGCCGCAATACGCTTTATTGGAGATATCTCGTATGGTGTCTAACGTATAGCGGCGTCCCTCTCATCGGGTTCTAAATTCAGGATGGTTTAATAGGCGCCTTACAGTTGAGGTAACGGAAAGAAACAGGGTATGTGGAAGTGAGTTTGATATGCTTTGAATACATATATCATCGGCAGGAAATTTTGCATTCACTGTCCGGGATACTGGTAGGTACTTTCATCCGAAAAATACTGTACTCGAGGGATTTACAACGCGTGCGGAGCCGCGGGCAATGGCTAATAAAAAAATAATATTTATTTTGCATCAAAATAATAATGATTATTAATCGTAGTTATCATCAGACGCATTATTTTAATGTTTTACAAAACAAAATTATCTCGACAATCGTTAGCTTTATCAGGGCGCAATTCGCAAAACAAGTGTTGCCACAAATATTCCATACGCTTCTATCGCGGGAGAGCGAGACAACTGATGGTTAGTCGCTGCGCTTCAGAAGCCGCTCTTGTCTGGCAGCATGTCTTTTCAATGAAGAGCCCGTTGTGACGTCATTCATAGTACGTAGCTCTCAGATAGCGGTGGTGTAGCTCGAGTCGTGAATTATCTTGGAGCATGTGTGTGGATATAAGGCGATATGCCGGTGGGAAGTGCACTGTACTTAGTGATATCATACGCAGCGGAGGCGTGTTCGAGAACCAGATACGTTAACCTTAACACAATCAAGCTCTTTTCGCGAATTGCATCAACGCAGCCTTTGAAGATGGATATTTACAGGTAGAACATGTAATTTTGGCACGATTTTTAACAATTCTAAGACGTTTTCTCAAAAATTTCGACTTACCTTCATTTGTCACATTAATCTAAGTATTTTTCTATTATTCCATAAATAATGGCATTTTAACGATAGGAGCATCCTATTGAAATAATGAAGTCCACCAAATTGACGCGATCGGTATGATTTAACTCCCCGACAAGACCAAAATACAAGTTTGAATAATTAAAAAAAAATAGGGATAGACCACGTATATTACTTTATTGCTTTGTTGTTTGTGGATAAAGACTCAATATTTTATACAATGATTAATCCAATAGAACGCCATCAAGGTTTTCCTGAATGTTTTTCTCTATACATAGACACTAGTGTTAGAATAAATTAACATTAATTAAACAAGTTACAATAACAACATTCTGGTTAACACAACTTTCAGACGTATATCTGCCATATATGTTTTCTTAAACATGTTTCCCCAATTCAATTGAATATTTTCTTAACTTTCTTTTCCCCAAGGATTTTCCAATACAGGTCAGCGTAAAAGCCTCTTCCATATTTGTGTTGCCAACTATAACAATGTTGTCAAATCCAACAAATTTTGGTACAACTTTTTTGAGCTTTAAGTAAATTTAGTAGGCAACCCTGACCTCCTTATAAAAATAAATAAAACTGTGCCGACCAGCTTTCAAAATAGTAAATGCTTACTGTTTTTCTATATTGTAATATAATGTTCCCAAGGGTTCTTTAGTTACTTATTTTTACTTTTGAATATGTGATTTAAAAGATCGTGCTTAAGAAAGAACCCTTGCTAGTCGCTATTTGCTATGGGATGAATTTTGTATTATTTAACCTTTGACTAAATTAGTAATTGATAAAAAAACACTCAAATGTGTTGGAATATCCTTTACATGGAGACAAATTTCTATAAATAAATCGAGTAATCAATTATTACTCGATTTGACTATCAAATTAAAACTAAAAATTACAATGAATTGCTTATTTATTATCCTAATCGAGGACATGGTGGTCTTTGTTAATCCGCGGCGCTTTTGATTTGTTATCTACCAAATTAAAAATAAAAATAAAACTCACAGTAAATTGCTTATTATCCTCAATCGAAAATACGATGGTCTTCGTTAAATCGCGACGCTTTCTATTTGTTATCTACTAAATAAAAAAAAATCCCAATAAATCGCTTATCATCCTAAATCGAGGACATTGTGGTTTTCTTTAATTCGCAACTCTTCCATGTTCAGGGAATTGGGGTTCAAACAGGTTTCTAGAACTTGTTTACATTATTTCTCGAAACAAGTACGACGTGGTTGCTTTCTTGCGAGATAAATAGTACGAAGTAGAAGGTTTATTTTCTCGCCATCTGTTTATCATTTATTTATTCTAATAACCTCTTATCATTGGGCGGATACGGTACACTTAATTATATATATCTAGAGCCAACGACATGCAAATAAAAAAGTATATTTAATATGCCTTTAGAAAAAAATAAGCATAATTTTTTTTTTGAAAACGCACTATCTTCGTTCTTTCTCTCCTCATCACAGTTATGTGGGGTCAGAACAGCTTAAAGGTCCTTTATACTTACTAGGGAATATTTAGGGTTTTTTTTTCTTTTTATTGGGGTAAACAAACAAAAAAAAATACAATTAATCAATATTAGTAAGTTGTGAAATAATTGTGTCTTCAACACCGCTTACCACCGGAATATTATTGGGATGTTGTATGTGCTTGTCCCTTTAGTCGCCTCTTACGTCATCTAAATAAAAACGAAAACGCACTATAGTAGAGAAGCCCAAGAGGGGGATTTTGGGATTTACTTGAATTATTTCGTTCCTAATAAAAAAACAGCCCACCACGCCCGAGGATACATTTGTGATTTTTTCTACTTTTTTTGTCTGCACTTTTGTTACCTCCCACCCCCTGACGTCATGGTCAAATCAGCTAATACACAACTTTTGGCATGTGATAAAGCCAGCTTGTATTAATTAGACGCGCTCGAGTATTTTCATGTGACTATTATTTTTGTTTTGAATTGTTGAAACCCCCTAGCTGGTCTCCCCACCGGTGAGATAAAAAATATCATATAACCTTTTTCCTTTCTACCACCTAATCTTTTAAGTCCAAGGGGCCCCACGACGCTCGAGTAAATCCACATTTAGCATCATTGGCTCCCCTACTACTATATCCTTAAATGAAATTGTTAAATTCTTAAACTAATTCAATTAAATCATAAGCGGAACCAAAACGCAATAGTAATTAAAGTAAATTATGTTCAACAGACAGTATTCCCATTAGGTACATCTAACGATGCTATTTCTTTTTAGTAGAAATATCCGATACGTTTATTTGAACTTACAACTTTAACGATTTTCAAAACCTTTACGTATATGTATGCGTAAAACCCACGTATACTTTTTGTTATACAAACACGGTTTCACTCACTTTTATTCAGTTGGAATCGCCAACTAGTTTCGGTCTGTTAGGAAGACCATTTATTATACGACACGGTGGTTTCGCTTCCCTCATAGCACTGAGCCCTTTGAGGGAAGCGAAACCGCCGTGTCGCCAGCGCCACCCCTAACACTCGCCATGATGAAGAAGAAGAAACCGTGTTTTCATGCTTATACATTCATATTTATAATTTTTGAGTTTTTTACGTAAGCGCAGCGGTTGTTCAACTGTTGATTATTGTAAGTTGGGTACCGGTTGTTGTCCTGACAATCCGACAACCGCAATAAATGAGGTCGAGTGCAACCGCATCCTGCCCTCGCCCCGCATCCACGCACCGTGTGCAAATAAACATTATATATGATGCCATATTGCCTCGGTTCAGCTAGTCTTACTAATATTTGTGCCTGAAAATAGCGTGTCGAACTTCGAAAACCTGGCCCTCGTTTATAAAGTGAGTACATATACTGGCACTGTCACTCATAGTCCTCTCTGATATACATTTTTATAAACAAACCTGATAAAAAACACAATTATTTACTTTTTTTTAAAAATAATAATATAGTAGTTAAATTGACAGCTCCGTGGCGCAGTGGTTAACACGCCAGCCTGCGTCACGAAAGTGCCCGGGTTCGATCCCCGGTCAGGTCAAGATGGAAAATGATATTTTTCAGATTGGCCTGGGTCTTGGATGTTTATATAAATATGTATTTGTTATAAAATATAGTATTGTTGAGTTAGTATCCCATAACAAGTCTCGAACTTACCTTGGGGCTAGCTCAATCTGTGTGATTTGTTCGTAAATATATTTATTATTTATTTATTTATTTATTTATTTTCATTACCATTGCCTTCTCCAAGTTTTGTGTAGTTGTTCCCACAGTAATTTGTAATCTACCTCTAGATTATTAGACTATTATAAAGAGGAAAGATTTCAGCGTTTATTTGTAATGGATAACATGGTACCGATTTTAAAAATTATTTTACCTGTATAAAGTTAAATCAGCTGCGAGTAGAAAAGCTATGTTTGGTCAATATGAAAATTGCATTTAAAAAAATTGAAACCAATATTTCAAAAATTTGCCTATAAATCTCATTTTTCACAAATTTACGTTCTTCAACGGTCCTTTGTTCCACTCTGAATTATTATTCATGTCCAAATCCTGCACTCTTCAAGCTTCACGACTCTGGAATGCCTTGCCAAAAGACATCACATCTATCTCTAATAGATATTCATTTAAGAAAAAGTCCACATGCAACTTCTTTCCCAGCAGCATTTCGTTAGGGTAGAAGATATTAAGATATTTTTTTCAAGAACCATTTTTGTGATGTTGTGTATGTATATGTAGTGTATACAATTATATATGTCTATGTATTTATCGTAAATAATTCTGTAATTCCTTGTATAAAAATATTTATGACAATATTCGCCTACTACATTTTTTTTTCTATTTATCTCTAAGTTGGCTGGAGAGAAAGCTATTAGCATTAAGTTCATAATTTGTACTATTTTCTTTGGTAAGTAAATCTTTACATAGTATATAATGGAGTCGTTTTCACTGTCTGTTCACTTAGATCATTTATGCGGATTTTAATGCAGTTTTAAGCAAAAGATAGGGTGATTCAAGAGGAGGGTTTATGTATAAGTTATTGCCCAATATTAGTAAATACATTGCAGCAGTGCGAACCGAGGCGGGTCGCTAGTTTAAATATACATATGTAAACACTAATAGCGCGATGAGTTATTTTTTTATGTAAATGACATCATAAAATTAAATCGCTACATTAAATCACTGTGGTGACAAACCCATAAAGTCGAAACACTAAAATAATATCGTTCGTAAAGTTATCGTTTTTTCACTAACCTCTTAGAAATGTTACTTATTTTTAATTTTTAAATAAAACATAACACAGTACGGTTTGAAACAATTTATTTTTGATTTTCAAGAACAATAATCATCATCATCATTATCTCAGCCGTAAGAAGTCCACTGCTGGACATAGGCCTCCCCCAAGGATTTCCAATATGACCGGTCGGAAGCGTGGACAATGATCGGTTTGGGTTAAATATAAAAAATAAAACAAATATATATTTTTCACCTACAGGAAACAACATTTCTGACCTTGACTTTTGAAGTATCTGGTTGTATTATCCAAAGGAAATAAATATAGTTTATATAACGATTAGTCATATTAATCTGAAGGTTATTTTCTATCTTTTGTAATGTCATTCCATTACACATATCAGTTGATCGATTCGATATCGTCAGGCAGTTGACATTAAATATTCTGTTTGATCAATACCAATTACTGTTTATTGACGACGATCGCCATCGGCATCATCTTTTTAGAGTTCCGTACAAAAAGTGTGCCAAAAGGAACCCTATTACTAAACCTCCGATGTCGGACGTTTAGGTACATCCCCGGACCTAATTTGAGTCACATCCTTTCTGATATAATAACGATCTGCGTCTGTTTTTCGAATTGTGAGATTATAACCAGAGTGGTATTGCCTTTATTAACCTCATTAGGACCCGAGTAGAGACATAGAGTTATTGGGGCATCATTTTGACTGTGGTATTTCCAACAGCATCAAGAACAACATCCAGTACGCCACCCTCAAGACCCTGTCGCTGGTGTCCATCAGCGTGATGTCTCCCCAGCAAAGCGTGCAGGAGATATTCCGCAGCGCGGACTGCGTCTGCTTTGACGTGGACTCCACCGTCATCCGGGACGAGGGTATTGATGAGCTGGCCAACTTCTGCGGCAAGGGAGAGGAAGTCAAGAAACTGTAAGTGTAGATTACCTTTAAAGACCCAATCCGTGTTTTCCGTCACGCTCTGTTGTCTCTCCAACATCGTGCAAGGGCTGTGGATTCCGCTGTCATTTGGGGCAAGAGCATCTACGAACTGGCCATCTTCTGCGGCAAGGGAGAGGAAGTCAAGAAGCTGTAAGTGTAGATTACCTTTAAAGACACTATCCCTATTTTTCATCACACTCTGTTTTCTCTCCAACATCGTGCAAGGGTTGTGGACTCGGTCATTTGGGGCGAGAGCATCTACGCACTGGCCAACTTGTGCGGCAATGGAGAGGAGGTAAAGAGGCTGTATGCGAAGACTCTTAACCCGTCAATCGCGGAAACGCAGACACAATGGAGTTTTTATTGTTATGCGGCCAGATCTGGCCTCTTGGGGGCTGAAGGATTAAATAAATAAATATATAGGGACAAATCACACAGATTGAGCTAGCCCCAAAGTAAGTTCGAGACTTGTGTTATGGGATACTATATTTTATAATAAATACATATATAGATAAACATCCAAGACCCAGGCCAATCTGAAAAAGATCATTTTCCATCTTGAGCTGGCCGGGGATCGAACCCGGGCACTCCGTGTCGCAGGCTGGCGTGTTGACCGCTGCGCCACGGAGCTGTCAACGGAGCTGTCTTTTTCAAGACCCATACCTGTTTTTCATCACGCCCTGTTGTTTACCAAACATCGTGAACTGTAAACTCCACTGTCATCCAGGGCGAGGTATCGACAAGCTGGCCAACCGCCACTTCAAAATCTGCCCTAGGCTAACCATTAAATACGTCTATTAACTATTAAATATAGCCATCCTTTTGGTAACGTCTCCGTTAGGAATAAACCATATTGTTTATGCACTGCTGCCGGAAAATACTGTTCATATATTATTGTGTGCATAATTTGATCGTATATGGACCCGGCATTGACCCTTGCCATATTACAGATTAACTCACGCGATGTTGGCTGGCATTATCTTTAAAGCTAATCACAAAACGTGATACTTTACATTTTAAGTCGCGTATTCACTAGAAGCTGCCGTGTAAAACGTTTTGATGGTCGACTTCAACACCCATTACGTTACGGTTAATATCTCTTAAATAAAAAAAGTCAATCATACGAAAGCCGCAATGTATTTTTAAGAGGACGATAAAAGTTGTACACTAAGCTAGCAAGTAGGCCTACTGGTCACGTGGCACAAATGGATAGGCGGCTTTACCCGATTAGATTCGCAAAAGTGTTCAACAAACAAATCACATTGTTTTGCTCCCTTATCTGTTATCAGATTGCATAGAAACATGAAAATATTTGTTATTTGCTAAACTTAAGGATGCGTGATAAAAAGCAATGTGATAGTCTATCTTCGATAGCGGTTTCCTTTAGCCAAAATAATGTATAGATATATAGCTTAGTAACAAATTCGAATTGGTATTTAAATAGTAGGTATTGTATGATATACCTATATGATGATAAAGACTTATAAGATACTTGGACTAATATTAAAGTGTTGCTTTGCGGAAATTGTTTCATACGAGTATTTATTTAGAGATACACTTAGTTTGATAAAAAAATATACTTTAAGGGTAAAACCCCAATCATACTTGACTGAATTCAGTAACGACGACAGGAACGCCGCAGTTCGATAGACACGAATGGGAGATATCACAGAACCACAAACACATTATAAGTATGATCACGCGTGATTTCTATGAAAACCAGCGTAGCCTCATTTCAAGAATACTACTAACGCAACATAATACTTACAGTTCTACGCACACTAGTTGCAAATTCGAATACCGCTACGTGATTGCTGGATAGGTGCCACGTGACATTCACTATCTTCCAATCACGTAGAAGTGGTAGACGCGTTAATAAGCCGTAAGCTTTTTAAAAACTAGTTGTTTGTGTGTGTGGACAGAAACGAGTGGAAAAACCAGGGACATAATATCTACAGGCTAGGAAAAAAAGGTGTTTTTTAAACACTGTGATATTCTGGAGATATCCCATTTTGAGTACAGTATAAGAGTACCAATTAAATTGTATTAAATTGTATTAAATCTATTTTTGTTTTTACAGTACTGCTGAAGCGATGGGTGGCAGCATGACCTTCCAAGAAGCCCTGAAGAAGCGGTTGGACATCATCAGGCCGAGCGTCGGCCAGATTAGAGAATTTATAGAAAAATTCCCAGTGCACCTTACACCGGGCGTAGTGTAAGTTTCATTAAAATGTATTTATTTGGAGAATTATCAATCAACAATAGCAATATTGAAACTGATAAATAAGGCATAAGCTTAGAAAAATTTACAACATTGGAACCTCAGAAAGCGACTCTGTTTTCTTGCAAGGCCGGCAATGCTCTTGTCACACCCCGGGTGTTGCAGTTAGGCAGCGGTGATCACTGACCATCAGGTGACTCTTTTGCTCATTTACCGTACTATATCATTAAAAAAATCTGTCTTTATCAAAAGTACTGATAAAAGCGAGAAAATAAGACATTTTCCCACATATCAAGGAGAATTTAAAAATCTTAAAAATTTAAAACAATATGATGCTATCCAAACACCATGTCATAATATGGGGGAATACGGCTATGATATAACAGAGCAAAACAAGTTATTTATACCGTATCAGGGCAATAAAAATAATGTTTATACAATGTATAATATCTAGTTCAGTCCGCCTAGCTATCTGTTCGAGGTCAAACGCGGTTTTCGTCACAATCGTCGTGGAAACGTCAAATGTTATGCATTGTCCTCATTTTGTTGGTGTTAACTGATGTTTCTAATTTAATTTTTTGGGCTAATCAAATAAAAAATACAAGCTAAAAGCTCATAAACATCAATGAGACCTCTCCAACCCCTCTGGCCAGCGAGGAGAGTGTAGGCCAAATCCTCTATCTGCTCTGGCCCAAGTATGGCACCGGTAGTACAGAGAGGGTCATGATCCTGCAGTGGAGACTAAAAAGACCTGATGATGATGATGGGCTGATCAAAATTAGTAGTAACCTGTCAACGAGCCACGGAAAGAAGTATGCTTAGTACGGAAATCTGATAGAATCAAATCAACTACTATTAGTAAGAAAACGAAAGTTAACGGGATTATAAAGAATGTAAGCAGATTCAAATGGCGTTGGGCAGGCCATAAAAGGGAATGAAAAGTAGTGCAAAATAGTGTATAGTGATACCCAAGGGGGGTCAGGGAAATAGAGGAAAACCACAGCTTAGATGGGTAGACAACATAGCCAGGTAGCAGTGACGTGCACAGACATTTATCATAGGGTAGACATAATTATAAAACTTACCTTACTTACAAACATACCACCTATATACCTTACCTTACTATAAGGCTCGTTTAATATTATGATAGTCTTTCGATCTTCGACCGCAAAAGTATTCATAACAAGCGAAAGATAAGAGATATGATTACAACCTGCGAGCCACGTACACGTATCATACGGTTTAAGATTTAACTGTAGAATAAATAACTATAACTAACCAGTTACTTGATTTGTTCAAAAGCGTATTCACAAAACACTTTATATTTCGGTTTTGGCATGCAAACACTAAGCGACACAACTATTACATGAAAATATTTTTGTCACAAATGAAATTTAACTGATAAGGCAATTAATTTTAAAATAAAACTTCCCTCTTGGATTGTTTGTAAACACGTTAATCAATGACATTGTATATGACATTGACTTAAGTATGAATAATATCTATAATGACATTGACAAGTGACGATGACATTTACATCGCGCGCGGCAGCCAATAGAAACCTCGGAGACAGTGTCTTCAATTCACACACACAGCGCAAATTTGCTTTGCATGTGTGAGCCGATGAAAGATGTTTACTTGTACTACTACAAAAGCGATATCCTATCGGTGTATAATAATTTTCTATGTGTGCGTGAAAAGTCAGACCTTTGAAATTTTGTCTTACGCGGTACGCGTATGGATACTGCTGGCACGCGGGGGCGCGGCCGCAGCGCCGTACTTGAACAAAATTGACTATATAGTATTTGCTAGCAGAATTTTGCAGGCGCACCTAATATAATTATTTATTTGTAAGAAAAAAAAATGTATTTATTTAGCGACTGCAGGGTAGACATTGTCTAACAGTCTATATGGACTGCACGTCACTGCCAGGTAGGGGGATGACTATGCACAGAGTGAGGCAATCGGACTTACAGACGTTAAGAGGGAATGAAAAGTGGTGCAAAATAGTGTCACAGTTATACCCAAGGGGGGTTAGCGAAATAGAAAAAGACCACGGTGGAAGAAAGGAGTTGGCACAGAGTAAAGACAATCAGACTTACAGATGAAGAAGCAAGGCACAAATAATGGAACTACGACAGTAAGAAGTCTGAAAATAAGGCTTACTAAAGTTCTGGAAGAGTGTTTCTTTTCTATTTTTTTTTGGCATCAAAGAAAAAAGTTTTAAGTTTGAAGAGTCCAATTTATTTTAAGTAGTGTTGAAACTATCCCGTTCACCTTTTTTATTTGTAAGCATACTTAGTAGTGTATTTTAAGAAAATAATGTACTTTGGATATATATTTATTTATAACAGTTAATCGAAGGAGTCATGCGGAGTAGTTCGTTTGGTGATACGATCACCTCTGACTCTGAACTCTAGTGATAACCAAAGCGAACTGGTTCCCCTCGTATTTGATGAAAATGTGTTAATTGTATCCGCAATTCTTGACACTAATATAAAAATTTTATATGAAAACGTGGAAAATATCAGGCATTCTGCAGAAGTGTTAAAAAAATGAAATCATGGCATTAGAACGGTATTCTTATACCACATATTATCCACATTCGCCCTGCGGAAGACCTTCGGGTGAGGTCGAAACATGTCGCCCAGTGGCTGACTTCGTACGTGAGTAACGTACGAAGACAGCTACTAACCCGTTGTTACATATTTTAAATGGTATTATACAATTTTTTTAAATGATGATTAATTTTATCCTTTAGTATAAAGCCGCTACAATATAAAACTTCGCGCCTGTAAATGCTGCGTGACGTCATAGTGTACCTTTACATATATATATATTGAACTCTATGTCTGTGTAATAATTTATTAGTAAATACTTATTAATTTATTAGTAAGTGTAATAATTTATAAGTAAAAAAAAAAAAATCGTATTTTTTAAATGTGAATTAAGAAAAAAATGCCTGAAATGGCCTATTTTCTAAATAAAACTTTCGCAATCTGAACTGGGGCTTGTTTTACTCCGTAAAGTGTAATGACTTGTTAAGTAGTATCATATTAATATTTTTATAATTTTTTTTTACAGACAATTAGTAAAGGAGTTGCACGACAGAGGGGTGGTGGTATACCTGGTGTCAGGAGGCTTTAGAAGTTTAATAGAACCAGTGGCAGAGCTTCTAAACATCCCGAAGACGAATATCTTTGCCAACAGACTCAAATTTTACTTCAACGGTAAGCTTTTCAATATTATCTTTTAAAGTAGTTATTTTTGTTACACCTTTACGCAAAACTTAATGGATTTTGATAAAACTTTACAATGTTTTCTCTTATAGATGAGAATACTACTTGTTTGTTTGTTACGCTTTCACGCCGTAACTTCCGAACCGATCAACATGAAATTTTGCATACAAGTTCTCTGGAGTGCGGAGAAGGACATAGGCTACCTTTTATCCCAGGAAAAAGTACTATTCCCGAGGGATCGACATTGACGCGGGCGGAGCCGCGGGCGAAAGCTAGTAGACTATATAAATGTGGATGAAGTCACCGATATATTACGGAATTTCACTCTATTATACCCAATATTTAACCAACTCTAAAGCAGTTTTTGTCTATATAAAAAAGATAGAGTTTTTTACGTACATTCCCATCCTATTGCAATCTGCATTGCCTATATTCTAGACTTTTCATGAAAACAGCAGATGTCAAGTACTTCAGTATTTACTGGACAAATCTTACATATTAAGCTAGTAAGTCCGAGACTGGTGTTATGGGATAATAACTCAAGCATCCAAGGCGCAGGTCAATCTGAAAAAGATAATTTTCCATCTTGATCTGACTGCGTATCGAATCCCGGACTGACTGATGACGACTGACACTGAGATCGTCCAAAAGTCAAAGGTTTTTTGTTAAATTACTAAACGTAATATTTTGGAGGAAAAATGCTGTCGCATATAGGTTCAAGAGTTCAAACATGTTTTTTGTTTCCAAATATCAACTTGGTTAAAAAGGAAAAAATAAACCGGCCAAGTGTTAGTCGGACTTGCGCATAAGTGTTCTGGGCTTCGTACCAAATTTCAAGATTCTGAGTTCTCGGGAAGTACCCTGTAGGCTTAGATTCCCTTGCGAAAGTCGAACATTTGCAACATAAACGGCTATATCTTTTGATTGCGTTGGCTTAGAAGTTTGATTTTTTTCACAGCTCCAAGGGACAGTAGACCTGCGTATGAGTATTTGATATGAATTTCAGCTTGATACCTCCACGCGTTCCTGAGAAAAAGGATCTTGACAGACAGACAGACGGACAACAAAGTGATCCTATAAGGTTTTTCTTTTTAGGTACGGAATCCTAAAAACATGTTTTTGTTACCACCTCAATTTACAAAAGTCATGAATAATTCCAACGCCATTATGAATATAAATTTCTGCGATTCTACTTTATATACAAAATGGCGTCGTATTTTTTAACAAACACCAACGCCGTTGTTATTTATTAGTTTTACTACGCATCGGGCTCTTTATAATTTATTGAACCGTTTTTATATTGAAAGAATAAATGCGTTGTTGTTTACCAAGTGCACTGATAGGCGTATCGCTGACGTAGATAGATAGTTTTAAACAAACTGTTATTGGTTGCGCGTTGCTAACATGGTTATTATCATTGAGAAAAAATACGGATGTTCTTTTGTCACGCCGTTAGAGTGTATGAAGCTTATCTCTTATCTTTTGAATTGCCCACATTGCTAAACGTGGCTTTGGGGTCTTAAAGACCTATGCGCTGTCTACCCCGCATATGAAAAAGACGTGATAATACGTATTTATCCGTTCAGCCGTTTAGACGTGATTGAGTAACAAACATTTAAACATCCAAAACTTTTGCATCCTTACTAATATTATAAATGCGAAAGGGAGTTTGTTTGTTTGTTATGCTTTCACGCCGTAACTTCTGAACCGATCATCATGAAATTTTGCATACAAGTTCTCTGGAGTGTGAAGAAGGACATAGGCTACCTTTTATCCCGGGAAAAAGTACTATTCCCGAGGGATCGACATTGACGCGAAAGCTAGTTTATAGTATATCTGAATATAGAAAACTTCAAAGTCGTGTTCGCGTCTTAATCAAAATATTATGGTACAAATCAAACTCGAACTCGTCAGCAGTCGGAACTTAACAGCTGTGTTCCAAATAGATAAACGAAGTTTATTGTTTAGACATTGTTTTCCAATGTGAATCAACACTATAATGTGTCAAGGGCGTTGTAAATACAACTTATGATGTATCGGGAAAAACTGTTGTTGTAAACAAAATACAAATATTTGATAGTATTGTTTAGACATTGTTTTCCAATGTGAATCAACACGATAATGTGTCAAGGGCGTTGTAAATACAACTTATGATGTATCGGGAAAAACCGTTGTTGTAAACAAAATACAAATATTTGATAGGGTGTTATTTAAACGGCTAGCAGAATATTCCTATTTTTGTTAGCTAAAAAATGAAATCGGTCTGCTAAAATAGCTAGTTGGGCAGCAACTTATGGTCAGTAAAACTTCTTTTCTGCCCTAATTCGTTCCGGGTGGTCATAAAAAACCTACTTCGCGTGTCCGTACCCCGACCAAGCGTCAAGGTTGGCCGCGGCTACTGACAGTCCGCGCGTCTGTTGTTGTAGCCGGAAGTCTGCGAAAACGAAAAAAAATCGTCGTTGCGTTATAATTAACTATTATAAAAGACCAAAAATTCCAAGCACCCAAAAGCAAGGACATATTTCCTATCAGACTTTTTAACACTAGGAAAGTAGATATTTTTATAAGTGTTTTATTTTGCATTCCCAATGCTATTTTGATATATTCTTAATAAATATGGTGAAAAAATTTCATGCGGGCGGGACTTGAACCGGTGACCTAGGTCTATGTACGACCTACGCTCTGCTAACTAGGAAAGTAGATGTTATAAAATCGGGACGTTTAGTATCCTTTCAAATCGTGATAGATAAATGTGACCCCTTTAAAATCTGTTCTTATAGGGTCAGTTCTATCTGCACCCGACTGTACATCTATATGTGATAGCTCTACTCAACAAGAAATGAAATTTGATTGTATGTTTAGCGATAGCGCCTAAAATTGTTATTCGTATTAGTCATAGATAAAAGTGTTTATTAGAAAATATGATGCAACATGTGTTGTAAATTAATATTTATTACTTTTATCAAGTCTTCACTACAGATATTCATATTTTTTGAAATAAAAACTTCTTTAGCGACTTTATACATTTTCTGGGATGGGTAAAAATTTGTAAATTCGCATCAGGACTTGTGTCCTGATCGAGAATTCGTAATTCGAACATGTGAAATTAGGCCGCCGGCGCGGTGTAGGAGAGAAAGTAATATCCTCCTCTCTTTCTACTGCGCGGAATTTTCACTTCTGCCGGCACTCCCAGAGTGCAACCCGTTGTTTTTTTTCTTTTCATTTAAATTGAAATTTAACCGCTTGAGCAGGTTTTGGTTTAATCTGGTCACGAGGTGGTAACGATTTTGAACCTTAATGCTTTCATTATAAAGTGGACTTCGCCCCAATAAATTCTTTTTACAACTCAAGAGGTAGAAACTTTTAAAAAGTAGCTTTCACTCAAGTGAACGGCAGGACAATGAAACAAACTATTGAGACATATCCAAGTTATTACAAAACTTGCGTAACATATTTTGCGCTCATTAACATAAACCATGCAATACCTTTCGACCTGTGTGGCTCAGTGGTACAGCAACTGCCTCTGAATCGCAGGGACCTGGGTTTGATCCCCGGTAAGGTCAAAATGAAAAACTATATTTTTCAGATTGACGTAGGTCTTGGATTTTTATCCATATATGTATCAATCACAAAGCATAGAATCGTTGAGTTGCTATCCCACGACACAAGTTCACCACTTGCTGTGGGGCTAGCTCAATCTAATAATTTGTCCCTATATATTTCATCATTATTATCATTACAGCCGCCACTGCTAGACGTAGACCTCTTCCGAGAATTCTTTATTCTATGGGAGGATATTGCCACCACCACCCTTTGGCAGGCGGGTTGGCGAGCCCAGTTTCTTTGACTTCTTGTGCTTCAAACTCAAATTCAAATATTTTTATTGTGCTTCCGACGCTGCTGCCCATCGGTAGCATTTTTAAGCTAGGAAACGATAGGATTTTTTTGGATTTGGGGAGGGAATAAAGTTATTGGGATACTACTCACTCGAATGAGTGGAGGAAAAGCCAGCCCGAGTGGCTGGGCGCGAGTACCCGATGTCATACTTACAATTCAACCAACGGCCAAACAGTTGAGAATGACATCTCAGGGATGTCATTGTACCTGTATATTTATTTATTTACTTTCGCCCGCGGCTCCGCCCGCGTTCAGCACTTCAGAGAACTTGTATGCACAATTTCAAGATGACCGGTTCAGAAGTTATGGCGTAAAAGCGTAACAAACAAACTCACTTTCACATTAATAATATTAGTAGGGATTGTATGCAAAATTTCAATTTGATTGATTCAGTAGTAACGGCGTGAAAGCTAACAAACAAATAAACTCTCTGAAAACGACCGCTTTAGTTGCTAGCTGTTCAGTCAAATATACAATTGGTTTAAATAGCCATCAATTGCGCCATTTAAAATCATTGACCATTTAAATAACATTAACTAGCATTCCATTTTTAGCAATTATCAGTATCCGTCAGCAGACAGTTCAATTGCCTTTTTATAAATCGATGCAATAAAGTAGTCGCATTGACAAACATTAGCGTTATCGAGCACGGTGGCTAAGCGTGATCGGTTCTATGATGACATCTGTTTTCTTGTTGGCTCGGCTGATAACCGGGGGTGTGGTGTGGCGTCATGCCCTGTTATTATAATATTATATGTTTATAGGTCATTTAGGCGTTGTGGGGTCATAGATTGTAATAGTCTGACGATTGATTTCCAATGACGGTTGGTGCCGGGCCTAGTTGAATTTGCAACATTATTTTACAGTATGGGGACTAACATAATTGATAATCTTTTAGGATCGTCAATTCTCAGACTCTTTTTAAGTGGTATTTAAATATCAACCTTATTCCATTTAATCAAAGCTGAAGATAGTACGCAACATTGAAATCTTATTATTTTAATGTTGCGTACTATTTTCAACTTTGATTTAATGGAATAAGGTTGATATTTTATTACCACTTAAAAAGTGTTCGAGCATTTTCCGCCTAGTCTGAATTGACCCTTAGGCAAAATCCGTTTTTAACCAAACTACTAATGGTGAGGGGTGCCCTTTCTAATAAAAGAAGATTATTTTTAAATCTGTTTAGTAATGGCGGAGTTATGCGAGAGTAACATACATAAATAAAAAACATTGACGGATTTTCGACCTCCTTTATTTTAGAGTTACGTATGACCCAGTGAAAAAACGGAACCCTTATCTGTCTGTCTGTTACAGCCGATTTGTTTGGAGTGTACTGGACCGATTAAGTTGAAATTTGGCACCCATCATGGGTCACATAATTAAATAGTAAAGTAAATAAATATATTTTTAATTAAAGTGTACGTTTGAGCGTCACAAATCAGACAATTAAAAAAAAGCTTTGCAGACTGTACCATGTGACATATTAAATTAGAAGGCAAGGCAAGGATTTCAAATATTAAGATAATATAAGATTAATGTTTTTTTCTTCTTTCAACAAATGAATAAATACGACTCTTGACTTATTTTTACCTAACTGACGGTCGAAACAGATTTTTCTTAACACACCCATATTCATCAACGCCCAATAGTTCTTATAAGATTTTGTAGCTCTAATTCGCTCAAGATATAAGGATATCTCAAAAAACTATTTTAAAAGTAAGACACGCACAGTCATCCACCGAGATACCTGACCCCGCCCTCTACCTATATCTTGGATTTCTCTTAAACCAGAACTGATATTGCCATGACAATGTATATTCAGAGAGATTTTAGTGAAGACTTTCTGAATAAACATTTTCATGTCAATATTATTCTAAGTTTAAGAGAAAATTCAAGATAAAGGTAGAAAGCGGGGTCAGTTAATTCGGTGACTGTACTTCAAAATTCAAATTCAAAATCTTTCTCATTAATCATAAATACATAGGTTGCAGGGGCTCACCAATTAAGTTTAAAAACCTGTATCTGGTGAGTCTCACTCTTTCAATACAATGACAATATACAATGAAGAATAAAAACTAGACGCAGAACAAAATACAATTGAAACATAGGTATTGAAATTTAAATCCTTAACTATTACCTTCCTTAACCGTACTTAAAAAATTAAACATCATATCGTTTGTTACAGGTGAATACGCCGGTTTCGACGAGAACGAGCCCACGTCCCGGTCGGGCGGTAAAGGCCTGGTGATCCGCCGGCTGAAGGAACAGCACGGCTACCAGAGGCTCGTCATGATTGGTGACGGAGCCACCGACGCCGAGGCTTGCCCGCCCGCTGACGGCTTCATTGGTCAGTATTACCTTTATCATCAGGTCTTTTTAGTCTCAATGTCACTGTCACTGCAGGAGCATGACCCGCTCTGTACTACCGGAGCCATACTTGGCCAAAGCAGACAGGGGATTTGGCCTACACTCTCCTCGCTGGCCAGACGGGTTGGAGAGGTCTCATTGATGTTTATGAGCTTTGTTTGGCTTGTATTTACTAAGTCGCCTCTTACGACATCCATGGGAAGACTTGGAGTAGTCCTATTCTACTCTGCCGGAAATCACACGGCTAGTATTAACTTATATAGGTTATATTACGCAAAGTCGCTAGCGTATGTGTCTTTTACAGGATATTCTTCGGAGAGTATGCTCAAGAGCTGCACGAACTTATACCACCTTCTTCTTTTTTCTATGGGACGTTCAGGCGCACCGCTGGATACCATCCTTACCTGGTTAAAATTCCTAAAATTCTGACCAAGCGCTTTTCCTCATCTTTTATTAGCGCACAGCTAGGGATTGGAATGCGTTGCCCGCGTCTGTATTTCCGAGCGCATATAACCTGAATCTCGAACCTCTTTAACCGATCGCTAGATATTAGACTATAACTTTGCCTATAGCCTAGATTATGGTTCAAGAGTAAACCCATTTAATACAAAAAAATATATAAAAACACCTGCTTATTAACCGACTTCAAAAATAGGAGGAGGTTATCAATTCGGTACTAGGGTTGTTTTTGTCGTGTTAACGTCTTATAAATCGATGAACACCGGCTGCACGCACGAAAAAGTCACGTTCCGGGGCAGCAGTAGCACCAGTAGCAGTCACATGTCTTTAACTTATGAAAAATGTCCCTAGTGTTAGCCACTTACAAACACAATAAAAACAAACTAACAAGATCAATATTTTCGATTCCCAGGTTTCGGCGGCAATGTTGTGCGGGAAGAGGTCAAGAAGAGGGCGTCCTGGTACGTCACTGACTTCCAGGACCTCATTCAGCACCTCAAAATCCAAGCGAAGTGAAGCCATCTAGAAAACCAATTGTGCATTTGAAATGTACCTTAGTACCTTGACGTAAGATCTGCTTTAGCGTGTGCATGGAGTCATGGAGTGAGAATGCAGATATAGCGCTGTCTCGCTCACTGGTTAAGATAAGTGTCAAATAACGTAATTGTCTATGAGAAGCACTATATTTCAAAATAATTTACTAACTAATATATTATTACGATTCCATTGTTAGTTCCGTAAGTTTACGGTATACTATTTATAGATAAATTTTAGACATAAATCTTGGTGCTAATTGCAACTACCATTTTAGACTCGCACTATATGAGAATAAGGTGTATTTTTGATTATGCATTTATACAAATGTTATTTACTTGATAAATTTGACAATGTGATGGTACTTTGAGTACAAGTTGTTCGTTAAGTATTCCGGAACTAAGTTCCGTAGTTACTAAGTTAGATAAAAAATTAAGTATCGAGATAGACAATATAATTAGTACATATTTGTATATAGATAGTTTATTATTTAAATTAGATAAAGAGAAGTCTTACAACACTGTCGCGTATCCTCACTCCTTAAATCCAAAATGGTCGCGACAGTACGTTTTGGGAGTAAGTTTCTTCCACTACGTACAACGCTAAAGTTGTGGGACGAACTCCCTGATATGGTTTTCCTAAGAGACTGGGATTCTTCAAAATAGGAGTGAGAAGATTCCTTCAGGGTCGGCAACGCTCAAGAGTCAACTCTGGTGTTACATACGTTCATAGGCCACGTTAACCGCTTACAATTAGGTGGGCCGTATGCCTGTTTGAATTTAAGAATGATGACCTAGTAACTAGGCGAGCGCGGGTCACGATCTGCGGAGGCGGGAGGGGATGTTATCAGCAAAGTTGACGCAGCTGTGTTGTAAAGTTCGATGGTACTCGGGCGTTTTAAGTATCAAGTTCTGTGGAACGCACTGTTCGTTTGAATTCAGTATAGAACTAGCCATTCATATATGTTATATCCTTGTTTGTCATAGGCATATAAAGAATAGCTATATAAATATAATTAGTTTGATACTTCGATCAAGTATGAAAAACTAGTCCATAATTTTTCCATGCTGGTGTGGGAGAAAAGAAAAAACGTAGAATGTATCAGCTGCTTCTCTTCCCGCGCAGATCGTAAATGCCGAACGGGCAAAATTCCGTGGTTAATAGGTGATGTCGCTAGCAACCCATCACTATTTTGTTTCCGTTTTTCACCTAATGCCCACCCAACATGCTCAACATGGCCTTCGGGTCTAATAGACCTAGGCTTTGTCTATCCCGTGAAATACTAGATACACAATACGCGATAAAAAGTGTCCTAAGGGCCTAGCTACACGGACGATAGTTACCCAACCAAATAGTCGGTTGACAAAAATCTATACACTACTATTGGGGTGCGCCATTGGGGTGCGACGGCATCGACTCAACTGTCCAATCGACGTGTGCGCTCCCCAATAGTAGTGTATAGATTTTTGTTAATCGACTAAACTATTGGGTTGGGTAACTATCGCCCGTGTATCTAGGCCCTAAGAGTCCTAACCAAAATATGCATACAGTTCTACTGTACGCGTAATGTTCTCATTTGGGTTTGGGTGCATATTTCGAATTCCAAAATTTGACGATTTTCAGCTTTAAAACTCGACTTTATGGCAAGCATCTAAGTGCAGTAGTTTAGATTTATAACATAATAATAATTATGGACATTGTGAAGTATCATTTTTGTATGTGATCTAGTATTTATACTTGATCGAAGATTTGATAGACCTATTTTGACTTGAAACATCATATGCAGTCAAAGAGATTAAATATTAAGTGCATTTATATACTCAATCTCTTTGCCTGCGGCCAATATTTTATAAGCTGATCGTTATTATTCATTTCTAGACATTGTATTTTATTGTTCATAAATTGATACGTATATTCTGTTATGGCTATAAATAATTTATTGATAGTTGGTGATGTGGAGATAAATAGTTATATATTATTAAAAATGGCTGTGTACTTCTTATTTTTAAGAAATAAAAAGATATATGTTAAGTTACTTTTACTTTTTATTAAATAGTGTAATCCTTCCCAATACTTTTCGATCCCCAGCATAAATACTGAATCGGAATAAAAAAATCTTGCCTAAGCCGAGAATCGAACGGCTTGTTTCCACTAGTTCGATTCATTAGTTCCATCGTCGAACAACGCTGGGGAATCAAAAAAAAAATAACATTCCCATACAAACTGGCCGGGCGGCAAAATTCTTTTGTACGGATATGCCGTTTTTTTTTTTTGATTTTCCAGTAGTGGTCCCATAGGAAAAGTTGTTCATATTGATGGTCTGAGCCACTCCTTTAAGGGAACGTCGAGGGTACATTTACACACTATATAGCTTACTTCAATATTGAAGTCCTGGAATCAAAATCCCTAATGAAATACAGAATTGCAAGAAAAAAAGGTAAAAAAACGTAAAATAATTTGATTTCTCATAGAAATTGGCCTAACTTATCAGCGACTGTATGGGTGTCTAATATTTTTGTAGGTTTTTAACTTTTTTTTATAATACTGTATTCTATTAGGGATTCTGATGACGACATTTCAAGCTGAGAGGTTCAAATCACGCTGTATGATGGACGAACGAACGCCACAATTAACAAAACCAAAATATAAACGAACCCGAAAGTGAAACTTTCAATAACCAAGGGGTTGAATCATGATCAGCCAAGGGGTTGAACAGCATGTGTTAACACCACTCTTTATTTTACAGGAATTGAATCATGATCATGATCATTGAACACAGACATAAAACAATAGATCCGGCCAAGTGTGAGTGGTGTTAACAAAGTGGGTTCCGTAGAACCAAACAATTAAGTACAACAATGCCAGTTAAACACGTTGTGTGAAAACCCCATTTTTTAATTATACGTTCTTATACCAGCAACAAAATTTTAATTTTACTAAATGTTGGATTAGGCATTTGTTTCCCATCTCACCTGATGGTAAGTGACGATGAAGACGAGGATGGTACATACCTATCCAAGAGATACCCATTTATTCTACTTTTGAATGTCCCGGGACTGTACTTGTCTGGGAATTTAGACGCAGGCAGTTCATTCCACATTTTAGCTACTCGAACCAAAAAGGAACTGTCAAAGCATTTAGTTCGACTCTTGGGTATTCCAACGATAAATGCATATTCTGTGGAAATTTCAAGTCTTTTTCTTCTTTACCTATTACTTCTGTTAAATTACGAGTATGTTAGTAATTTTAATTTAACTAACTATGGATCTGTAGAAGAACTATCTGAATAAAAAGATTTTTTAAGAATTAATTAATTTAATTACGGTTCCAAGGATACAGTTCGGACAGATGACCCCGACCAGATTAATCCAGGGCTGGCAGCGGTAAATCCTTCTATCCTTGTACAATATTACAGTGAGGCAAAGCACCTTTATGTGCGCAGGCCCAAAACAGAAACTTATATAGTGTATCTTTTGAGAATCTTTGCAGTGCATTATATAAAGGCGTTTTTTATTAATAAATAAAAAGTAATTTATTGCCAAAACAAAAATCCACTTTTACAAAAACGTGTTTAAAACAATGACGACATATTTCAGGTCGATTTTTAATGTATAGCAAAGGAATGCCTTAGCTTTTGTTAGCCTGGAATAGCCGAGCATAACGCTGTTTTTCAGGCATCCCTCTCCTTGAGATCGAGTGGAGTGCATGTGTTAAGAGGGCTGAATATTTACACCTACTTATTTAAAAAGTTGCAAATTAAATTATCTTAATTGATTTTTAGAATTAGCGTTCCATCTTGAGTGTTTATTGTTTCTGAAGCGTAGAAAACCATGCATTATCACGCAACCTGTTTCTTTTAGTGGGACACTTCCTCTACTTTATGAAAAAACTATCACTTTTTTTTACCGCGTCTTATCTTGCCTGATAAGAAGAAATATAATGTTTTTATTAGTAAGTATAGTAATGTCAAGCAGAAATCATGGCAAGGCATGATCCACTTAAGCCAAGTTCATACAAAAGTTACTAATGGTACCTATTCGGGAATTCAAACGATTTTCAAATCCCTCAAAGTAGTGTAAAGTGGGATTGATTTTCATTGTACCGTTGTCGTCTTTTATAATATGGTACAAACCTATATAGGTAGATATTGGCCGACAAGACTGCCATAAAAACGGACTTTGTTTTAGTTTAAAATTCTATTGACTTATAGAGATACTCCATACATGGTTGTAACAATAAAAATTTAAGAATCATATTCACAAAAATCTTACAATACAAATTTTCAAGTTTATCATTCTGATGTTGGATAATAGGAGTACGATTGTTCGGGATACACATTGCACTGAAAAAGCCGCCCATCGCGGTTCCCCCGCGCGTAAATAACTGCCGTATTTTGAACTTTCAACTCTAAAAATACTTCTCAGATGACCCCGCGGTAGTCGCACGCAGTCTCGTCGGCTACTGAAAGGTCATGCCACGCCGAAAATGTCGCTGGCTATTGTCTAAACAGTGATATTGCTAGCAAATGCTCTAATTCGCTTGTGAAGTGATTCAATAAATCTGTGATAATTAAACGGTGCTGGAAAACAAAAGGTAAATGAAGTTCCTGTTTCTATTTGTAAAAATATTTATTGGAAATGAAATCATAAAAAATACTTACTTCTATGATTAAAACAGAGATCTATAAAACCAGGATTTAGGTTTAAAATTTACCCTTGGAACTACTCCATATTTTGGCATCATACTTGTTTTTCTGGTATTCATTTGCGTAGTAGTTTTGTATGTGATGTCGGTTTGTGTTGGTCTAAAAAGAACATAAGGGAGTCTATCAATTTTTCCAAACCTTTGGTTGCCAAATTTGCCGGGTGCTTTATCATAACCATAGTATTTGTTGTAGTTATCGTATTTAGCTGTAGGAGAATAATTGTCATAATATTTGTTAAATCGTCTGATAAAATCTGTGGCCAATTCGCCTTCATTGGGTGGCGGTAGAGTATTAAGTATCGACGTCGTTAGCCGCCTTCCTTCTACGTCTCCCTTTTCGCCTTCCTTGTCGTCTCCCTTATCGCCACCCTTATCTTCTCTCTTGTCATCTTCCTTGTCCGTTCCCTTGTCATCTCCCTTGTGTTCTCCCTTGCCGTCTCCCTTGTCGTCTCCCTTGTCGCCTACCTTGTCGTCTCCCTTATCGCCTACCTTCTCGTCTTCCTTGTCGCCTCCCTTGTTGTCTCCTTTGTCGCCTCCCTTGTCGTCTTCTTTGTCATCGCGCTTGTCGTCTCCCTTGTCATCTTCTTTGCCGTCTCCCTTGTCGACTCCCTTGTCGTCTCCCTTGTCGTGTCCCTTGTCGTCTCCCTTGTCTTCTCCCTTGTCATCTCCCTTGTCGTCTTTCTTGTCGTCTCCCTTGGCGTCTCCCTTGTCGTCTCCCTTGTCTTCTCCCTTGTCATCTCCCTTGTCGTCTCCCTTGTCGTCTCTCTTGTCTTCTCCCTTGTCGTCTGCCTTGTCGTCTTTCTTGTCGTCTCCCTTGTTGTCTCCCTTATCGTCTTTCTTGTCGTCTCCTTTGTCGTCTCCTTTGTCGTCTCCTTTGTCGCCTCCCTTGTCGTTTCCCTTGCCGACTCCCTTGTCGACTCCCTTGTCGACTCCCTTGTCGACTCCCTTGTCGACTCCCTTGTCGACTCCCTTGTCGTCTCCCTTGTCGTCTCCCTTGTCGTCTCCCTTGTCGTCTCCCTTGTCGTCTCCCTTGTCGTCTCCCTTGTTGTCTCCCTTGTCGTCTCCCTTGTCGTCTCCCTTGTCATCTCCCTTATCGTCTCCCTTGTCGTCTTCCTTGTCTTCTCCCTTGTCGTCTCCCTTATCTGCTTCCTTGTCGTCTCCCTTGTCTTCTCCCTTTTCATCTCCCTTGTCGTCTCCCTTGTCGTCTTCCTTGTCGTCTCCCTTGCCGTCTCCCTTGTCTTCTCCTTTGTCTGCTCCCTTGTCTTCTCCTTTGTCTTCTCCCTTATCTTTTCCCTTCTCTTCTCCCTTGTCATCTCCCTTGTCATCTCCCTTGTCGTCTTTCTTGTCGTCTCCCTTGGCGTCTCCCTTGTCGTCTCCCTTGTCTTCTCCCTTGTCATCTCCCTTGTCGTCTTTCTTGTCGTCTCCCTTGGCGTCTCCCTTGTCGTCTCCCTTGTCTTCTCCCTTGTCATCTCCCTTGTCGTCTCCCTTGTCTTCCTCTTCAGGTATAGGTGTTACAGTTGTAGTCAAAATATCTTCTCTTGACGGTAACGAGGTGGTGACTTCTTCTTCAGAAGTTTTTTCAGTTGTAGTTGAAACTGTGTCCTCCTCTTCAGGTATAGGTGTTACAGTTGTAGTTAAAATATCTTCTCTTGACGGTAATGAGGTTGTAGTTGAAACATCTTCTTTTCTTAACGGTGCTGTAGTTGTTGTTTCTTCTTCAGCACTTTTTTCTTTAGAGTCATAGTCAGGGTCAGTATTTTCAGGTGTCGTGGTTTCATCCTTTCCAGCTCCAATTAAGTCTTTATCTCCGTCTTCCTTTTCGTCTTTTCCGAAATATTCTTCTTCAGAATATTTCGGTGCAGTTGTAGTTGAAACATCTTCTTTTCTTAACGGTGCTGTAGTTGTTGTTTCTTCTTCAGCACTTTTTTCTTTAGAGTCATAGTCAGGGTCAGTATTTTCAGGTGTCGTGGTTTCATCCTTTCCAGCTCCAATTAAGTCTTTATCTCCGTCTTCCTTTTCTTCTTCAGAATATTTCGGTTCAGTTGTAGTTGAAACATCTTCTTTTCTTAACGGTGCTGTAGTTGTTGTTTCTTCTTCAGCACTTTTTTCTTTAGAGTCATAGTCAGGGTCAGTATTTTCAGGTGTCGTGGTTTCATCCTTTCCAGCTCCAATTAAGTCTTTATCTCCGTCTTCCTTTTCGTCTTTTCTTTCATGTTCCTTCTCTCCTTCCTTTTCATCTTCTTCTGTGTTAACCTTACCATCGTCAGTAGTAGTACTAACTGTATCCTCCTCTTCAGTTAGCTCTGAAGGGATCTTATCTTCACCAAACATGGTAGTATCCTCTTCAGGTGTGGGTGTGACAGTTGTAGTCAATTTATCTTCTTCTTTTGACGGTAATGAGGTGATGAGTTCTTCTTCAGGGGTTTCATCCTTTCCACTTCCGTCTGAATCTTTATCGCCGTCTTCTTCTTTATCTTTATCCGAACCTCCTTCTTCTTCAGTTTCTTCAACCGGTATTCCTTCCTTGGTAACAGGTGGTAGAGTTGAAGAAGTTGGTGTTGAAATCGTTGTTGTTGTTGATTCATCTGAGAATTCTGTGACTGGTTCTTCGGCTGATTCAGCACTTGGTTCTTTGGGCGGTTCCGATGTCTCTTCTACGGTCGTTTCTACGGTCACTTCCGTGGTCGCTTCCGTGGTCACTTCCGTCGTCACTTCCGTGGTTGTTTTCGTTATTGGTTCCGTAATCGGATCTGTGGATGGTTCTAGGGTTGGTTCAGTGGTTGTTTCCGTGCTCGGATCTATGGTTGGAGCCGTGGTAGATTCTGTCGGCGGTTCCAAGGGACTTTCTGTGCTGCTAATACTCACTGTGCTATCAGTAGTAGTTTGCGTTGTACTTGGAGTAGTTGTTATGCTGCCTGGACTTGAAGTAGGTGGACTGGTATTGATTTCTGTACACGGTGAAGTTGGTCCTGTAAAATGGAAAAAAACTATAGCTGTACAGCTCCTGTATAGCTGTACAGCTATAAAAATATATCTATATATATATATATGTAAAAAAAATACCGAAATAATATTTAAGGGGCATGCTCAGTCCATAATATTAAATAATTATCCCCATGGGACAAACTTTGAAACATGAAAAGAAAAATTCGACCTCTGATACAAAATAAACAATCATCTGATCGGCCTTCCATAGAACTTCATAGAAGGTCAAAAATTTTTTTTGGTTTCGATGTATGTTTCCTTGGGATAGTTATTTAATATCATCGACTGATCATGCATGCCTCTTATGTATTATTATTTCGTCATTTTGTTACACACGGTATATGTTATGCACCAAGTGATAGATAGGGCACTGTGAAAAATGTCCGCGCAGTTTCAAATATGCTAAATATAAGAGGGTAATATGATGACAACTATTGAAATTATTATGAAAATATCCGGGCATTATTATTACGGTGTGCCCTTGTTTCACACACAGAAAATTCATAGAATTTCGATTCCCAGAAAATGTTTCTTAGAATAATTAATCTAACATTATTGTTTCAAAGACTATTTACTTTCTGTGAAACATAATTTATAGAAACACAGTTCAATGAATTTTATAATCTTCTATTTTAATTTAACAAACTAATGAAATAGTAGAATAAATTTAAAGAAATTTGTTTGTTCGGTATATTCTTTCATGAAATTTTATTTTACTGAAAATTTATTCATTTATTCGTCGCTTACATGTTGCATAAAGTTGACAATAATAGATAGTGCAGTATATACATGTACCCAGTCAGGGCGTTGCGATAGATTAATTACTAAAAGATATACAATTAAATTCAATATGATTATACAAGTCAAAACTATTTTAATAAATTTATACAAGTCGAAATTAGTTTTGTAGTCAATATTTATACATTAAAAATAAAATTATAACGTTAATTGGTCAAAAGTATATAAAATTAATTTGGTATAATTGGATTAAAGTCAAAAGATTGAAAGTTATTTTTATTCAAATTTGTCAATTAAATATTCGTATATGGTGTAGGACGCCTTCGTCAGAACCACGGAATTTAGAAACAGAACAATAACTAAACGCCTTCATAAGTAAAAGTAGTTTAAGTCGTGTTGTAAATATTGTGTCTTTTCCTTCATTTTTTATTTGGAAGGGTAGTTTATTGAATATTTTGATGGACATTACATATGGACTGTTTCGGAATATTTCTAAGTTTATTTTGGGCAGTTTTAGTCTGTGCTTGTGGCGTGTGTTAATATTATGAGTATCTTTTAATTGTGTAAAAAGATAAAAGTGTTTTCTCACAAAAAGGGATACTTCTAAAATGTATAGTGATGGCAATGTCAGTATATTTTTCTCAATAAAGAGCGGTTTGCAACTGTTTGGACTCTTGGTGTTAGTTAATATGCGAATGCATTTTTTTTGCATTCGCATATTAACTAACACCAAGATTTAAACATATGCTTTATGTTATTCATAATTTTATAATTTAATATCTTTTAAATATTCAAAAAGATTACTTCAGAGTTAAGAAATATATAATAAAATAATAGAAAAGAAAAGCAAAGAAGGTTAGTACTGTGACTATAACAGAAAATGAATCGCTATCAGAAACGAGGTGCTACAAAAAAGTAGATAAGGTTAATTTAGAACTGCAATTCCGTCAGAAACGACTTGCTACCAGAAAAGTACGTTAGATTGGGTTAGTACTATTGTACCCAACATAAATTACTTTAGTCTGAGTATATATAGTTTAGAAACTATGATACGATAAAATGATTTTCTTGGTTATCCTTATCCTTATCCTTACTTCCTTATCCTTACTAATATTATAAATGCGAAAGTGAGTTTGTTTGTTTATTGCATACAAGTTCTCTGGAGTACGGAGAAGGGCATAGGCTACCTTTTATCCCGGGAAAAAGTACTGTTCCCGAGGGATCGACATTGACGCGGGCGGAGCCGCGGGTGAAAGGTAGTTTTATATATTACTAGCTTTCGCCCGCGGCTCCGCCCGCGTCAATGTCGATCCCTCGGGAATAGTACGTTTTCCCGGGATAAAAGTTAGCCTATGTCCTTCTCCGTACTCCAGAGAACTTGTATGTAAAATTTCATGATGATCGGTTTACGGCGTGAAAGCGTAACAAACAAACAAATAAGCAAACAAACTCACTTTCGCATTTATATTAGTAAGGATAATTCTCCATAATAAATACAGGGTGAAATTGAATTCATTAGCAAACGTTTAAGGAGTGACTCAGCTCACGAATCCGAACAACTTTCACTATGGGAACAACTCTTCAATTGCAAAAAAAAAAAAAAAACATTGTTCCATAGATTTTGGCCATGTAGATATTCCACTTTTGTATGAAAGAGCAGATAATTTTTTCACGATGTCGAAGTTAGTACCATAATGAAAGTTGTTGAGATTCGTGGTCTGAGTCACTTCCTAAACGTTTGCTAATGAATTAAATTTCACCATTTAAGTATTGATTTTCGGTGTAACAAAAATCTATTATTTAAAATACTTTAAGTAGGTACATTAATTAATCTGTGTATTGATTATTCAATAAAAAGATAATCAGAGATAAAAATTCTGTAAGTATAACGAACAAACTTTTGTCTATTTATGAAGTTACAACCAATAAAAATACAAGAATTAAATATTCTATGAAAAGTTTCGATCGATCTTTCGAAATTCTATGAAATTTCTATCTGTAAAACAAGGGTACACCATTTTTATTATATAATGTATTTCGCAAAGTAGTTTGGATTATTTTGTTTGCACTCAATCAAAGAATATATACACTACGCGAAACTCAATCTTGCTTGTTGACTCTTATGGATGTAATAATTAAGCAAGTAACATCATCATTTCGAGTAGGTGTCACGGTCAGTCGACTATGCACACCCTGGTGTCAGAGTTCTTCGGAACCGCCTCTCGGCCTCTGACGTGGTTCCTTTAACGACTACCAGATGGCAGCCGGGACCACCGGCTTAACGTGCCTTCCGAAGCACGGAATCATCTTTATTATCAGACAATCAGGTGATTCACGCCTGCAATGTCCTAACCAAACTGGAAACAACTAAACAAAGTATGCTTCCGGTGGGAATCGAACCCACGACCCCCGGGTCAACAGGCAAACGCCTTAACCACTGGACCACGGAGGCGTCGTCATAAATGATTATGATTACTAATAGTGTATAATAATAAATTGAGCATTTTTTTAAGAAGTTGAATTCACAATAACCTAAAAAACTACAAACTCACAAATAGATTAAAAGAAAAATAAGTTGTCTACTTATAAATATTTATCTATTTACAAATTGTACAGTCGCTCAAAAAGCTCATTCCTGGGCATCATGCCCAAAGATGGGCTGTATTACCGAGTTAAATGGCAATTTTAACACCCTTACCTAAGCTAGGTAGCTTCTAGCCCTTTCTTCGTGGTATATCCTATATAAGTTTTTACCAAGAAATTAGGAAGCTTATGTGCTGAAGGGATAATTTTTTCTACCGATACCTAGTTCACGCCTTTTCAGGATTTCTGCCCCTACTGCGGCATTTCTGGAGTACTATAGTCCGTTTTCTGTGGGAACCGTGAAATAAATTTGTGTTATCAGAGCTCGAAGACCAGATGGCAATAATTATAATACCCGTGCATTTAATATAAAGGAAGTTTAAATTTTATTAATTACTTAGATCTTTATAGTCTGGTATATTTAAAATGCCCAAGTACTTTGAAAAATGACTCCATTTATCACTTGGTTTATAACATATATGTATATGACGACCTTGGAGCCCTAGTGGTAATCATGACAGGCTATCACAGCGTAGGTCTTGGGTTCGATCCCCGGCCAGGTCAAGATGGACTTTTTACTATTACTAGTAAAAAGTTCCTTGACTGAGTGCTCTACGTCGTAACACAAGCTATCACAAAACAAGGTTTTGGGTTCGAATCTCATCTAGCCCGATTGCATTTTTAAACTAGCAACTGTAACCTTTATATAAATTCGAGATATGTCGTTTTTTTTGTCGTTAGGACTGGCATTTGTGTTTACATTGTCAAAGATTTCTGATATTTTTGCGGGATTAATGATTATGATAAAATAAAAGCGAAAATTACAAAATGCTCGTTTTCTTAAAAAATATAATAAGTCCATCAGTTAGATAATCAAAAAATATTGCATACGTATTCATTCTTTTGACAATCAAACAAAAATTTATAGAGATCGAACCAGAACAGGCTATCCGTTAAAAGTCTGTGTGACGTCACACTGTGACGTCATGAGCTCCAACTCCATCGATGCGCTTTATCTTTGTCACTTATTATTCAATATACATATATTTATAAGCGGATGTGCATCGACAGCTCAATAGACAAATCCAAAAATCCTTGCGGCACGACAGTCGCTCCTTTAATACCGAGCGTATTAAGTAGACGATAGAGCAAAACAAAGGCTCCAAAGTGTTCGCAAGGGTGGAGTCTATTGGGCAAAGTCGATTTACAAAGCTGAAGACGCAGGACGGCGGTGTGGCTTCGACAAAGGCCGAGGTGCTGGGAGAGATTGAGAGGTTTTATGGACAGCTCTATACCTCAATAGCCAAACCCATTGTCAGCTTGGCCAAAGATCCGAGAGCCAAGCTAACCCGACACTATACCGAAGACATCCCAAACATCAGCCTGTACGAGATTAGGATTGCCCTCAAACAGCTTAAGAACAACAAGGCGCCGGGCGAGGACGGAATTACAGCAGAGCTTCTGAAAGCGGGCGGAACGCCGGTGCTGAAAGTCCTTCAGAGGCTCTTTAATTCCGTTCTGGTCGAGGGCATTACGCCAGAGGCGTGGAACAGGGGTGTGGTGGTTTTGTTCTTCAAAAAGGGTGATAATACTCTACTGAAGAACTACAGACCCATCACACTCCTGAGCCACGTCTATAACCAAAGCTAAAAACCAAAGTCTATAACCAAAGCTAAAATAAATGTATTTAAGAAAAGAATATCTGAAAAAATTCCCCTAATTGAAGAAACTAGAGATGATCCGGATGCTCTATATAATAAAATGTTTGGTGTTATTAAATCGGAATTCAACAATACATTCAAAATTAAAAAATGTACTAAACGTATCCGTAAAAAAATTAGTGAATGGGCTACAACTGGTATTTACGTTAGTAGAAACAGGTTATACGAATTACTAGCTATGAAAGCTTACAATAAAAATCCTGAATTTATCAATTATGTTAGAACTTATTCTAAGGTTTTTAAAAAGGCATGCTTGAGCGCAAAATCTTTATATACTAGAAAAGCTATTCTAGATTCTCATGATAAGATAAAGACCACTTGGAAAATTATTAACACGGAAACTGGAAAATCTAAAAATCGTGACAACAAAATAGAATTAAAAATTGATAATAAGATCCTCAGTAATAATGAAGACGTCGCAAAATATTTCGAAGATTACTTTACTAACATTCCCGTAAACACTACTGCCTCCTTACGTTCATCATCAGAGAAATCTAAGAAACTTGTATCTAGCTGTATACCGGTATGTAACAACTATTTAATATTTCAACATGTAACACCTCAAATAATCATTGAAACATTTAAGAGTTTGAACAATAAGAAAACCGGAGATTTGTGGGATATCTCTGTATTTGTCATTAGTAACATTATTGAAGTAATTGCGCCGTATTTAGCTTCTATATTCAATAAGTGTGTAGATTATGGGACATTCCCTGACTTAATGAAGTTAAGTAAAGTAATTCCGTTGTACAAATCTGGCGATAAAAATGATCCCACTAATTACCGTCCCATTTCTATTCTGCCAGCGCTTAGTAAAATATTTGAAAAGATTATTTTTAATCAGTTATTAGCTTATTTCAACAATCATAGTCTTTTCCATCGTGAACAGTATGGTTTCACAAAGGGTCGGTCAACTACAGACGCGGGTGTAGCTCTGTTGAAATACATATATGATGCTTGGGAGGAAAAACAAAATGCTATTGGTATTTTTTGTGATCTTTCCAAAGCCTTTGATTGCGTAGACCACAATACCCTTCTCTCGAAACTGGAGCACTATGGAATAAAAGAGAAATCTCGCGATTTAATTGAATCTTATTTAAGTGGGCGAACTCAAAAAGTTAGTTTAGATAGGGTTCAATCCTCCGGATCATCGGTTAAGATGGGCGTACCCCAGGGCTCTATACTAGGGCCTCTGTTATTCCTCATTTACATCAATGACCTACCTTACTGTGTGAATACATGTAAGGCTGTACTATTTGCCGATGATACCTCTCTTGTCTTCAAAATTAATAGACAAACTGATTCTTTTGACGTGGTTAAGAGTACTTTAGCTCAGGTGTTGGATTGGTTTACAGCGAACAATCTGTTATTAAATGCTAAGAAAACGAAATGTATTAAATTTTGCTTACCAAATGTTAAAAAAATTCCTACACGTATAATAATGGATAATGAACCACTAGATTTAACAGATAAAACAACATTTCTTGGAATAACTCTTGATGCCGGGCTTCAATGGGGTGCCCATGTTACTACGTTAGCGGGTAAACTTAGTTCTGCAGCTTATGCTGTAAGGAGAATTAGACAACTGACCGATGTTGATACTGCGCGTTTAGTATATTTCAGTTACTTTCATAGTGTTATGTCTTACGGAATTTTACTATGGGGTAACGCTGCAGAAGTAAACACCATATTTGTACTGCAGAAACGGGCTATCAGATCTATATATAACCTTGGTGCTAGAGAATCTCTTAGAGAATTGTTTAAAGATATAAATATTTTAACATTACCTTCTCAGTATATATTTGCGAATATTATGTTTGTGCGCCATAATCTTGATTTATATAAGAAAAATAGTGATATTCATGATCGAAATATGAGAAATAAAAATAAATTAGCTACACCAGTTTTGCGATTGCAGAAAACTATGCATTCATTTCTGGGTCTAGGAGTACGCTTCTATAATAAAATTCCTGCAGAAATATTAGGTCTGCCTATACTTAAGTTTAAAGCGACTGTAAAATACCAATTAGTAAAAAAAGCATATTATTGCATTGCTGATTATATAATTGATAAAAATGCTTGGCAATTAATATAAATTTATTTGATGATATAATATATGTAAACAATGTAATCGGAGCCCTTCAGGCACATAGGGACCAAGTCTGGACTGAGTTTCTTTCGGCGTATTCTTCTCACCAGTGGTCGTTGCGAAACGCTAGTAGTATTTCGATTTTGCATAAATTAAACAAATATAACAAAAAAAAATATGACGTTCAAAAAGAGATACATGTATCCAATTTTGAATAAAAATCTTTGACTTTTGACTTTTTTGACTTTTGACTTTTATAAGCTGTTTTCGAGGGTGATCACGAATCGTCTCACGAACAGGCTCGATGCCTTCCAGCCTCCCGAACAAGCCGGTTTCCGAAAAGGCTACAGTACCATAGACCACATCCATACGCTGCGGCAGGTTATACAGAAGACCAGAGAGTATAACCGGCCATTATGCTTAGCGTTTGTGGACTATGAGAAAGCCTTTGATTCGATCGAAGTATGGGCCGTGCTTCAGTCCCTTCAGCGATGCCGCATCGACCATCGGTATATCGATGTGTTGAAGTGCTTATACAGAAACGCCAGTATGTCAGTTCGAGTATAGGAGCAGAACACGAGGGCTATACCATTGCAGCGAGGCGTATATAACAGGGAGACGTGATATCTCCGAAACTGTTTACCGCTGCTCTGGAGGATGCCTTCAAGCTCCTGGAATGGGAAGGACTTGGCATCAACATCAATGGCGAGTATATCACTCACCTTCGATTTGCTGATGATGTCGTTGTTATGGCGGAGACGCTGGAGGACTTAAGTACTATGCTCCATGACCTCAACGGAGTTTCCCAACAAGTGGGCCTTAAAATGAACATGGACAAGACGAAAATAATGTCGAATGTCCATGTTGTGCCTTCACCAGTATCTGTTGGGAACTCCATCCTTGAAGCTGTGGACCAATATGTCTACTTGGGTCATTTGATCCAGGTTGGAAGTTCCAGCTGTGAGGACGAGGTCTTTCGTCGAATCCGACTCGGCTGGGCAGCGTTCGGGAAGCTCCGTAGTGTCTTCTCGTCCAAAATACCTCAGTGCCTAAAGACGAAAGTCTATAATCAATGTGTGTTACCAGTGATGACTTACGGGTCTGAAACGTGGTCCCTTACTATGGGCCTCATAAGAAAGCTCAAAGTCGCTCAAAGAGCTATGGAGAGAGCTATGCTCGGTGTTTCTCTGCGAGATCGAATCATAAACGAGGAGATTCGTAAGAGAACGAAGGTCACCGACATAGCTCAGCGGATTAGCTCTTTGAAGTGGCAGTGGGCGGGGCACATAGCGCGTAGAACCGATGGCCGAATTTTTATGCATTTTTATCAAAAAAACAAATGTAGGATTTAAGCAATATTCCCATGCTTCATCACATGACAATGTCAACGTCATTGTCAATCTGTCAAAAAACAATACCGTTGAATGCCAACTCTTATAAGTTGCCAGGTTGGGGAATATTGTCCCCGATATTTGGAAGTGTACAAGGTGCTAATCGAATCATGCTGAACTTTCATAACGTGACTTCCTCTGCCTCTATTTTATTACTTTACAGCGATGCGCCTCTAACCTTGACCTATAGTACCTTACAGTACGGATATGTCACTAAAAACTCTCATCTTCTTCAAATTTAAGAGGTAGGCTCTTGTCTGTGGAGTAACCAATGATCTCCATTTTTTCCTATTTAAAGTTAATATTTTTACTTCCACGTAAGTTTTAACGTTAAATGTGTGTCTTTGCTTGTCTCATAAAACTATCATTAGATCGCCTTTTTCTCTCCTTTCTTCTACTTTCCCTTCTAATATTGAGTCACTCTACCGATTAAAAAAAACGCGTCTGTCTATCCCTATGACAGACAGACAGGGGGAAGCGACTTTGTGTTATACGCAGAAGAATATTATTCTTCTGAGGTGTTATACTACGTAGTGATATAAGATATTTAAACTTTAACTATAAAGTACGTTAAATGTGTGTTTTTTTTTTTTTTTTTTTTTTTTTTTACTAAATATTGAATTAGGCATTTGTCTCCCATCTCACCTGATGGTAAGTGACGATGAAGACGAGGATGTTACATGCCTATCCAAGAGATACCCATTTATTCTACTTTTGAATGTCCCGGGACTGTACTTGTTTGGGAATATAGACGCAGGCAGTTCATTCCACACCTTAGCTACTCGAACCAAAAAGGAACTGTCAAAGCGTTTAGTTCGACTCTTTGGTATTCCAACGATAAAAGGGTGAAATTTCTGTCTGCGCCTTGTAGTCCGATGGAGGAATGGTGAGGGTTCAACTAGCTCAAAGAGCGCCTTCGCACACTCTCCAAAATGGATCCTATAAAATACCGATAGACAAGCGACTTTACGGCGATGCTCCAGGGATTGCAATTTCCTATTTGAGACCACGTCGTTGTTTATGAGCCTGCGGGCTCTTCGTGTCTTTGCTTGTCTCATAAAACTATCATTAGGTCCACGCAGAAGAATATTATTCTTCTGAGGTGTTATACTGATAGAAGAATTAGTTAGAAAATCGAAGAGGTAATATAATAGCACCTGTTGCGACACGATCAGTTTATGCAAACTATTATAAAAGGCAAAATAGATGGAAGAAGTGGGAGAGAAAAGCCCAGGCACAGTTAGTTTAAACAAATAAAGGAAAAAGTGGAAAGGAATTCGTATCACGATGTGAAAAGACTGGCAGAGAATAGAAAAAATCCGTATGTTTAAATTTTTTCATAATTGAATAATTTAAAGAGATATGAACCTTCAAAAACGTGAACAATTGGTATGAATTTCCGTTGTGTTCAAACATTATTACATAATTGCTCAAATTTGTTTTCTTGATGTCTGAAAAAGAGGTCTTCTGGTTAGAGGAATGTAGGTTTAAATTTCCGTTTCTTCTGGACCTAATTAAGAGCAGCGGGGATTGGGAAATAGTAACTGAAGGAAATCATCCTTTAGTCAATTAGCATAACAGTAACAGATATATTTTAGAGCACTGGAGGGCAAATGTGGATGTGTTGGATCGGGCTTGGTTGGTAAGGGCTCGCGAGGTCTACTGTTCTCGCAGAACCACTAGTATAGCACAAGTTTTCCATATAACACTCACGGGGTCTGGACTGGAACGCGTACAATCACTGGTATCCGTGAACACGATAACTTAATGCCGTCTTCCTAATTAAAAGTAGGACGCTTTTTAATGGCAATCGCTTTATTTAGTAGTCGGATATTTGGTTAATGCAGCTCGATCCAATAATTGAATTCCGTTTGTGAATGATCCTCAGCTATTATGGCTGACATTGCAATGTCCATATTTTTGACTTCAGAAAGTCTGTGAAGATGGCAGCTGCAATGTTGCCGAAATACCCGACAAATTTCATTAATCAACCCGGTAAGTGTTAGTAATATTAGTAGTAATGATAATAATTAATAAACTATAATAATCAACACCGTGAGTAGAAGGAAATCGAAAATGTTTCAGGAGGCACGGCCATGAGTTCATTTTAGACTTTTAGCGCATCTCACACGCTCAACAACACGCTAACTTTGACCTTTTGGCCTCGAGTCTCTGTATAGTATATATAGACTAGGGCCGAAAGGCTTTGGACCTTACAAAGTATCCTTATCCTTACTAATATTATAAATGCGAAAGTGAGTTTGTTTGTTTGATTGTTTGTTTGATGTTTGTTTATTTGTTTGTTTGTTTGTTACGCTTTCACGCCGTAACTACTGAACCGATTATCATGAAATTTTGCATACAAGTTCTCTGGAGTACGGAGAAGGACATAGGCTACCTTTTATCCCGGGAAAAAGTACTATTCCTGAGGGATCGACATTGACGCGGGCGGAGCCGCGGGCGAAAGCTAGTATACTATATACTTTGTAAGGAACAAAGCTGTGATTACTTTGTTTAGCATGTATAGAATCTTCGTCCACGCCACGCCACGTCACATCGCGACATTGCAGTGAAGGAAAACATGTGGATAACCCACTGTTCGTTAGTGTGTAAATCCGTTAACTTCACGGCATTGGCCTCGGGTGGTGGTGTCGGATGGGCTTGAAAAATCTGATATTATAGGCAAAACCATCACTTTAAAAGAAAGTAGAAGGTTTAAAGAAGGTGTAGAATTTCTTACCCGATGGGGTTATGCCAGGCCAAACGTTTTCAAAGTTTTTCAGCAAATCGTCCATATTTACGCCATCGGGCAAAAAATCTTCGGGCTTCAAATTACCAGGTAATCCAGGCCAACCATTTGGCGGCCAACCTCTCCCAGGGAAAACATTTGGTGGAAATCCAGGTGGAGGCAAACCAGCCCATAGGTCTTCAAGCGGAGGGAATCCGAGGCCTGGCCACCCTGGTGGAAGTCCAGGTGGCATCCCAGGCGGAAACCCTGGTGGTAGCCCAGGTGGAACTCCAGGTGGCATGCCAGGTGGAACTCCAGGTGGCATGCCAGGTGGAACACCTGGTGGAGCTCCGAGTACACCACCAGGTGGGACCCCAGGTGGAAATCCGCTTCCTGGCCAACTTCCAGGCCATGGCGGCACAGGCCCTGGCGGAACAGGGCCTGGCGGAACAGGCCCTGGGCTTGGCCACTGAACTAATTGACCTTGGACTCCAGTGATATTTTCAGAAGAATTAATTTCTATGTCAGGCTTGAGTTCTGCCGCAGGCGCCTGTAGTGGTAGAAAAACCATATTCTGCATTGGCAGTTGTGCCAACGTGTTGACAGGCATGTTGTAGGGCATGTTGAAGGGCATGTTCATTGGCATGTTCATTGGCATGTTGACTGGCATGTTGGCGGGCATGTTCTCATGCATGTTCATATTGTTCATGGACAAATCACTATCACGGTTACGTTCTTCTTCTTCTTGTTCTTCTTCTTCGGAACTTTCTTCTTCTTCTTCTTTGATATGCTTTTTTTTAGAACGGCGCTTATGATGGTGAATATATTGCATCTCTCCGGCTTTAGTACTGGGGCCGCTTCCGCTGTTGCTGTCGAATTCATAACTCAAGCTGTTTTGTACTTTCTCCTCAGAAAAATCGGCTTCATCAGAGGTCAGCTCCGAACTCTTCTGAAGCAAGATGCTAAGAAAGATACTTTGAATACTCGGGAACTGAAAAAACAATTAGAAGTTTCGAATTCACTAAAAAGAGATATTTTTAAAACAATTTAAAAAAGATTCAATATAGAATATATTATCTTATTTTTTAATACTTCTGCTATTTATTGATACGATATAATTTTATGGTTAATATTTATTAAGTAAATTTTTAAAGTAAAATTTTAAAGTTTCGGTATCACACAGCACCCCTTTGGGTACGGATTGAACCGCGGGATTTATACAGACAGACGGTAAGCGGAGGCTTGTCTGTCTGTAATAGGGCTGTATCTTTTGAACCGCTATAACAACAAATAATAACAAGTAGCATTCAAATACTAAAATGGGAAAAATAAAAAAAAAGGCTTTTTGGGGTTAGGGTTAGTTCAGTCAGGCGCGCCAGGAGAGTTTGGGCACCCTTCTCAGAGTTGCCTTAAAATGAGGAAGAAAACCTCTTTAAAAATTTACGGGCGAGGGTCGCACTCACAGTCGTGGTAGGGTCGCGGGGGAAGAGGAGTGTCGGTGGTATAAGGTGCGCCATTCTCCCTGTCCTCCGCGTCCAAGCGAAGGATTCCGTCTCGATCGACAGACAGCCCGATCGAGAGACGTCGCTGGTGCTAATTAAGATATCGGCCCGTTAGGGCCCAGATTGGCTGACCGAGGGCCTGTCCGACCTCTCTCATTAGAGAGAATACCGGAGGAAGGTGGGGCTGCAAAACAGCGGCCGCCGCGCCGGGTCTATGGAGTATATGGAAGCACACGGCCCCAGCATTATGCGGACTGGATTATGACTCCGTGTGGTTTTAATTGGTTTGAGTCCCACATATCTGACCGACTTCCCGTGGCGGGGAAGACGAGACATGAGTTTTACCACATGTTAAAAACAAAAAAGGGTGTTATCCTCAACTATCAGTCCGGTGGCTGCGGATATGGCATCGGGTACGCGCGCCCGGCTTCCCGAGCTACTACTTGTTTTTCTCCTGTTCATCCGAGTGAGTAGTATCCCCATACCTTCCTAAATCCAACAAATCCCCATCCTTCCCTAGCTTTAAAATGCTTCCGTTGGGCAGCAGCGTCGGAAGCACAAGAAGGCAAAGAAACTGCGCTCGTCAACCCGCTTGCCAAGTGTGGCGAGTATGGCTCCAATGGAACAAAGAGTTCTTGGGAGAAGCCTTGTCCAGAACTGGAGTTCTTGCGGCTGTAATGATGATGGAAACTAATGGGTAGTAAAGAAATTTACTTTTCTTTATTACTAATTCAGGGTAGTTCGCCTTATAATAACTTGTATTCTGATATAAAAAGGCGGCGAGAGTGTCTTGACGGCTTTAAAAATTATATTATACCGGGTAGGGTAACCCTACCCTATTTTATAAAACATTTCAAAGAAAATGAACAAATAAAAAATTAAAATCATTTAATGTACTAACCAATTTCATATCAGATGATTTCAACGCGTGCAGTTATTGTAGCCTGGTGTGAAACATTTTATGGCGCAAATAAAACTCGATAGATCTAATAAAATTTCGATTATTTTAATCAATATTTTATACCTACTAACTCAAGTATAAATTTTAAGGCAGATGAGGTCCTCAGGGTTTTTCACTTCTATTTTGTCCACCAAAATAGAAGTGAAAGAAAGAAAGGAAAAGTCCCTTGAATTTCCGAGGACGCCGAGAGTGACTGGACTAAAGTATGCGGGAGTCCCTAAAAAAATAGAACTAACGCCAATAGGTCATGTGGGGCCAACGCTAATCGCGTACGATGTTCATACTCATCACATCTTCTTGGTCGTTTTCCTCATGACTGAGGGTCATGGCCACCATAATTTGCCCCAGCTACAAGATGTTTCTAGGCCGGTCTGTTTTGGGCCAAGTGAATGGTAGTCTGTGTGTTGCACTTCCAGGCATTCAAGAGTCGATCAATCCAGCGGGTTGGTTTGCCTCTAGGTCTTACTCCTGCGATACGATTGATTATTGAGTATGAGCTTTTCCAGATTATTTGGTTCGCGTCTTGCCATGTGACCTAAGAATGATAGTGCTCTTTGAAGGCATATTACTGAAAAACGCGCCCGGATCTTGAGGTGTCGCAGAATTGATACATTAGTGCGGGGTTCTGTCCACGATATTCCTAACATTTTTTGGCATCACCACATTTCTGTCTGTTGTCTAGGCTTAGCCCATGGACCCAATCCATGTCTCTGAGGCGTACAAGAAAATTGAGAAAATGAGGGTGCGCATAAGTCTTACTTTGATGTTGCGATATATGTTTTGGTTTCTCCAAATTTTCTCCAGATGTTTCAGCGCTGCTTTAGCCATCGGGCCTGACGCATCACCTCTTCTTTGCAGTCACCGTCACTATTTATTAGGGACTCTAAGTACACAAACTTGTCTACTGTGTCAAGATTACATAGCTCATATGTTCTTATCATAGTATCGGCTCTGTCCATGAACATTAGTTTGGTCTTGCTCCGATTGATCTTAAGTCCATACTCAAGACTCACAGCCTCCAACCTGTGTAGTAGTCTTGCTATTTCATCTTCACTTGTACCGATTATATTGGTATCATCAGCAAATTAAAGATTATTGATCAAGTGGCCTCCTATACGGATTCCGCCGTCCCAATCCTCCAACACCTTACGCATGATTTGTTCTTCGTCAAGATTGAAGAGCTGTGGGCACAGTATGCGCCCTGCCTGACGCCGCGCTCTGTTTTGAAAGGCCGTGATAAGGATGATAAGGAGTCTTCTATTCTGACCTTAGACCGGCCATCCATACAAGTTATGAACAAGAAAAATCAAATGTTCCGGACTCATCACATAGATAGCGCCTCTATATAATTATTCATGAAAAATTTGTTATTTGAGATGATTATATTATTTTTGGCTTACATTCAAAATATTTTTAAGTTTTTCCCTACGAATGAGTAGGTACTTAATCGACAGCTCCGTGGCGCAGTGGTTAACACGCCAGCCTGCGACACAAGGGTGCCCGGGTTGGATCCCCGGTCAGGTCAAGATGGAAAATTATCTTTTTCAGATTGGCCTGGGTCTTGGATGTGTATCTATATATGTATTTGTTATAAAATATAGTATTGTTGAGTTAATATCCCAACCCAAGTCTCGAACTTACGTTGGGGCTAGCTCAATCGTGTGATTTGTCCGTATATATTTAAGATTTAATTTATTTAATAAGTCTTACCAAGTATAAGCTAGCACCATCTAGTGACGATTGGAGAAGACTGTCACTATTGCATTGCAGCGCACTCGTTGTCGCCCATACTCGTTGCCGGCCTGTAGGCATGCTTGCCGGCAACTTTTAAGTGCCAGAAATATATTGTGTTTGTCTAGGCGCAGCAATTCAGACGAGCTTTAGTCATTTACGTTTATGAAGAAAAAGTAATTTACTAAATAGTTAGAGTGGTGAATGGTATAATAAAAATCTGGTAACAGTCGCAACATTACTGACTTGAGAAGTTTGGCGTTTATACATATAGTATCAAGTCTTTTTCCCTTGCGAGGTAGACAGAGCCGAGGTCCATAGGACCTAAAAGCCACGTTTAACATTGGTGGGCATAAGGTGGAAAACGGAAATAAATAGTGATGGGTTGCTAGCCCCATCGCCTATTAATATAATTCCCTAGATCTTACCCATTCCCTCAATCGACTAATACGATCTGCGCAGGAAGAGAAGCAGCTGGTACATTCTACGTTTTTTCTCTTCTCCCAGACCAGTATGGAAGATGCAGAGCAGCATGGATGATTCAGCATATCAAAAATAGTGGTAATAATCTTGTAATTATAATTCAAAAATAGAGATTTTTGAAATATAATTACAAGATTACTTGGACCCTCTTGCGCGCTTAAGAAATCGCACTGTTGTAGCGGTGAAGTGAATATGCTAACGTTCAACGTTAACATGATGGTGTTGATTATAATGAAATTTGCTGTTTTATTTAAAAATATATATTTATTGTTACTGAAAAATTATACAAAATTATTACGCCTATAATTTAAAATCGAGATCCATCGAACCATGATTTAGGTTTGTAATGTAATCTTGGAACTACTCCATATTTTGTCATTTTACTTGTTTTTCTTTTATTTTGTTGAGTATTAATTTTGCGTGTGAAGTCAATTTTAGTCGGTCTCAAAAGAAGATTAGGAATTTTATCAATTTTTCCATATCTACGGTCGCCATCATCGTTGGATTCTTTATTTGTAAAAGAACCATAAAATTTATTGTAGTAATGGTATTTGGGTGTTAAACGATAGTTCCCATGATCATTGTATGGATCAATGAATCCATAGGATCTTTTTTGGTTGTTATATGGAGGTAGATCTAAATCAGACAAGACGTCAAGAAGGTCATTATCAGTAGTCGTGTGTGTTTCATGGCTCATTGAAGGTAGGAAGGTGGGTGACTGGCCTTTAGCGATATTGGCGATGAGGTTACTCAATGGAAAATTGTAGTTTGGTCTGTTGTACTTGCTGTTCCCGTCTTGCTTTCCGTTTCCGTTTTTCTTGTTATCTCCGACTTCATCTCCCTTTTCATCTCCTTCCCCCTTGTTGGCTTCATCTTTATTTTTATATCCATTTTCATTTCTCCTTCCATGTTCATCTCTATTACCCTTTACATCTCTAGCTTCCACTTCTTTGCTTTTTCCCTTTCCGGCGTCGCCTCCTTTACTGTCATTATCTCCATTTCCATCTTTATCACCCGTGCCAACTCCATCCCCATCTTTCTTACCATCCCCATCTGCATCTTCCTTGCCACTTCCATCGTCGCCCCTCTTGCCATCCACGTCCCCGCCTCCTTTGCCATCTACATCCCCGTCATCTTCATTCCTGTCTACATTACCATCCCCAACCCTAACACCTCTGCCATCCAAGTCCCCGTTACCATCGTCAGGTCCATATTCGTAGTCCTTGGCATCTCCATCCTCGTCTTCCATGTCATTTACATCCCTGTCTTCCTTGCCATCTCTATTCCTGTCTCTCTCACCATATTCATCTACGTCTTCCTTGCCATACCTGTCTATGTCTCTTTTACCATCTCCATCTCCGTCTTTTTTGCCATCTCCATCTCCCTTGTCTTCTCCATTCCTGTCTGTCCCGTCATCTCCAACCCTGTTTTCTATGCTATTTCCATTTTCCTTGTCATCCACATTCTTGTCTCCCTTGCCATCTATATCCCTGTCTCTCTTGTCTATCCCATACCTATCATCCTTACCATCTACATTTTCCTTGTCATCCCCATCACTGTTTTCTTTGCCATTTCCTATGCCATCCTCATTCCCATTTCTATTCTCATCCCAATTATCGTCTATCTTGCCATCTCCCTTGCCATTCTTATTCACGACTTTCTTGCTATCCCCATCGCCATTCCTATTATCATCCCTATTATTGTCTATCTTGCCATTTCCATTGCTATTCTTATCCATGACTCCCTTGCCGAACCTATCACTGTCCCCGTTTTCATCTCGCTTGCCAACTCCATCCTCATCTATATTATCATCTCCACCCTCGTCTCCCTTGCCATCCGCAATCTCGTTTCTCTTACTACTTCCATCTCTGTCTCCTTTTCTATCTCTATCTCTGTCTATATTGCCATCTTCATCTCCATCTCTATTGCCAGCACTATCCCCGTCTTCAATGCTATTTCCATCTTCGTCTTTCTGGTGATTTTCTTTTATGACTTCCTTGCTTACTTCATATTTATTTTCCCTTTTATCTTCATCCCCGGTTCTCTGTACAACTCCATCCCTGTTTTGCTTTCCATAACCTGCCCTATATCGCTGTCTATCTCCTTTCCCTTTACTACATTCACCTTCGCATTCTACTGTATCCTTCGTTTTGTTTATATTATCATTTTTGTTTCTCTTTCCATCTGCATCTTCTTTTACATCTTTATTTATTTTATATTTTCCATCTACTTTCGTTTCTCCTTCTTTATCACAATCTTTGTCCCCCCTTTCTTCACTATTTTCATCTCCACTTCTATTTTCACTTAAGTTGCAGCTTTCGTCTTCTTCTTCGTTTCCCTTTCCATCATACTCATAATTTCCTTGGCCACCTGCACATCGGTTTTTATCTTTGTCTCTATTTCCGTCTTTGTCACTTTTTCTATCATTGTCTCCCTTTCCATCTTTTTCTCCCTTTCCAACTTCATCATTGTGATTTTCTTTACCATCTGCACTTTTGACCACATCTTTATGTTCATTTTCATCATAATCACTATGTTCTTTTCCATCTGCACTTTTGTCTTTGTCTTTGTTTTCCATTCCCTCTTCAACTTCATCTCCATTCCCGCCTTTGTCTCCTTTTTTATCGTCGTCTCCTTCTTCATTTTCTATACCTTCCTCATATTCATCTCCCTCAAATTCACCTTTATCGTCTTCGCCCTTATTAGGACCCTTGTCTTGCTCAGTCTCATCTTTTTCTTGATCCAAACCACCTTGTTTTACGGGTGCAGTAGTTTCATTATCCATCAGTTTTACCATCTTTTGGCCTTCGGTAGGTGGCATAGTTGAAGAAGTTTGTGGCAAAATCGTTGTTGTCGTTGATTGTGTAGTGGGTTTTGTGGTCGATTGAGAGCTTGATTTTTTAGTCGGTTCTGTAGTCGCAACCGTGCTAGATTTCTCCCGAAGAACTACTGTGGGTGGTAATGCGGTTGTTACAGTGGTGCTAGTGATCCCATCAGTAGACGTTTCTTTTGCTGAAGTTGTTAATGTGCTGCTTGTTGTGTCTGGTGCTCGAGTAGATGTTTGGGTTATATTTTTAATTTCTGGTTTGGGTTTGGTTTCTGTAGTACTACTTATTTTTGGCGAGCTGGTATCTTGTCCCGTATCAACCTTTTGAAGACCTACGAGTTTAAGAATAAAACAAAAAGTAAGTGAAATTATTTCAACCTTCTTATCTACAGTCGGGGGCAGATAAATGTGACAAATACAATACACGTGTACCTATAATGTGAAAAAAAATGTGACAAGTACATTTTAAAATCTGTCATTAGAGGGGTCAGTTTTATTTGCCCCGGACTGTTCTATACTTTTATACCACGATTAGATTAGTCTGGGCTTGAAGCTTTTTCTCCAAAACCAACTAAGCGTATCTTCAAAAAAATCGTTACAATCAGTATAACTTTGTGAAAATTTTATGGATACAAATTATGCACAGACTTTTTCTCCGGCCCCTGTAGGGCTGAATGTCCATATTGGTCAACCTCACGTGGACTCATACACAACATAGAATCCCGCCAAGCCTAATCTCTAACTTTGTATTTTATATAATACTAGCGATCCGGACCCCGGCTTCGCACGGGTGCAATGTATATATAAACCTTCCTCTTTAATCACCTTATTTAGAAAAAAAAAGGAAATCAAAATCCGTTGCATAGTTCTTAAGATCTAAGCATACATAGGGACGGACAGAAAGTAATTAGCTTTCGTCCATAAGAAAGAAACCAGGACCCTCATTTTTGAACCATCCTTCTAAAATGACATCCTTCACCAGGATATGTTCACATATGAATATAATTCGAACGATCCCATTTTCATCTTTTTTTGACATTCATATAATCCATCATGTTGAGTTACTTTTGCTTAAATTGTTTCTGTACAGATAAAATATACTGTTTTGAAAAAATATTTTGAAAAGACGTTTATGAGGGATTTTAAAAAAAGGTATTTTAGAACCACTATGACGGATTTTTTATAGTTAACTCATTAATTCCGTCGTTTATGAACCGATTTAATTTTATGTTTTACTAGTTATTTAATGCCGATCCCTCAGGAACAGTAGAATTTCCCGGAATGAAAGGCAGCCTCAAGCTTTCATCTAAATTGGTATAAAGGATGAAGCGTAAAAAGGTGATAGACAGACAGAGAAACAGATTTGGAAGGATTAATTTTAATTTCTTTAAAATCAATATTTTGGTTAAAATCAAGTTTTTATCAGCATGATATAGAGTTTGTTTATCTAAAACTAGTAAATTTAGAGAATAGGATGAAAGATATATTTTTCTCTATACTGTGGAACCATAAGTTAACCTGCTACGGGCCTGTAAATATTCAAAGATTTATTCAGAAAATAGGACTTTTCAGGCACTTTTTCACGTCAATTCACATTTTAAATAATACTTATTAAATTATATTCAAATTATTAATTATTGTTCAAAAGCTACAAACTACTAGCGAAAGTATTCCAAATTGTCAATATTAGGGAAAACAGGAACTATTTGACAAGCTGTTACTCAAAAACCGTGCAACACAAGTAACTAAAACTATGGTAAAATAGAAGGAAATCTAGTTTAAGACTAGCACTTTAAAGTATACTACAAACAAGGCCGAAAATAAGCAAATTTTATGACTGCGATGACTGCAAATTTGCAAAAGGGAAAATATTATTTGAACTTCTAAAAACTAATTGATCTATTTTACATGAGCACTTTTAAAAATAAATGATGTGTTTTTTTTTATGTTTAATCTTTATATAAATTATTGCGTCTATATCAGTTGATCCACGGATAAATTATAAATGAACTTCATTTAAGATAACATAATAATTATGTTTAAATATACTTTTTTAATATTTGGTATACAAAAATAGTGATTGATCCTCTTTTTTAGTTAATGGTCTTTAATTTTTTTTAATTTGATGATTTTTATATTAAGTTTGCCTTTAAATATTGATCACCTAATAAATACATTGCGATGTGTATTATTACTAAACTTTAAAAATGTATCTGATCAAACAAAAAATATTATTGGTAAATATTTGTAATGAAAAAATATGGGAATTATTTATTTGAGCCGCTAAATAATTATTTGGACAGCAGATTTTTCAATGGGGCAGCAGAGAAAACATTTGGATAAGCTTCTGCTTACCACCTGGAACGACTGAGGGCAGAAAAGAAGTTAGGTTCAGGTTATTTTTTTTTATGACCACCCGGACCAACTGATGGCAGAAAATAAGTGCCTTTATATTGTTTCCTTCCTTTGACTACAACTTTCCTTTCTTTAATAAAAATAAGTACCCTAACATAAATATTTTGAAGATTATGCGATATAGTCAAAAAAATATTTAAATAAATCGAATTATATAAAAAAGTATCACATATTGAATATTTAATGCCCATTTTTCTTAGTTTTGACCACAAACAAGTAACGATCAGACGTAATTTCTATATCTCAATTTTTTTTGCGTAGGTATAAAGAGATTAAAATATCGATTGATTTAATTTATTTTCTGTCTCAAAGAAAGAGGATCAATCATTAAAATAGATGATCATTAAGATTTTTTTCTTTGCTGTTTTTGCAAAATTAAAAAGATCATATAAATACATGCCTTTGCAAAATATGGCACATGGACGATCTTTTGATTTGATAAAATAAATTAAGACCGGCTGGACAGATTTAAATGAAATTTGGTAGAATGGATGAAATTAGGGATCCGACCTTCAAAAGGAAAAAACGGAGCCCTTATAAGATCACTTTGCTGTCTGTCTGTCTACCAAGACCCTTTTCTCAGGAACTTGATACAACCATGCAAGGTATCATGCTGAAAATCATATCAAATACTCAGGTCTACTGTCTCTTGGAGCTGTGAAAAAATCAAACTTCTAAGCCAACGCAATCAAAGGATACAGCCGTATTTGCCGCTTTTCGTCATTCGCAAGGAAATCAAAACCTACAGAGGACTTTCCGTGAACTAAGTATCTTGAAATTTGGTACGAAGCAACGTCTTATACCACAGATAAAGCAAATATGAAATAAGTAGAAAACGACACCTGACACCACACAAAAAATAATGAAGATAAAGAAGGGAATCAAGTTTCTGTTGGTTTCTTTTTCGATTGGTTACTCTTTATTGACCTGCTTTTTTTTATTCAGCTTTTGATTACTTGTATACTCTGGCATATAGTCTATGTAGGTAACACGTCTCGCAAAAAGAAAAACAAAATGCCCTATAAATAAATAAATATATACGGACAAATCACACAGATTGAGCTAGCCCAAAGTAGGTTAGGACTTGCGTTATGGGTACTAACTCAACGATACTATATTTTATTTTATAATTAATACATACTATAAACATCCAACACAATTTAGCCTTTCAAGTCGATCTGGCTTGGCTCTGGCACACGAAAATAAACGACACAAATATCAAATGACACTTTCTCATTTATCATAATACTATAAGTAGGGATAGTACCTAATTTACACACTGTATGAATAGTAATGTTGAGTTTTTCCATACTGGTCTGGGAGAACAGAAAAAAACGTAGAATTTACCAGGTGCTTGTGAATGTAGAATCTTCCAGTGCAGTTAAAGCTTGGACGAAAGTTAAAGCCGATCGAGGGCCTAACTGAACACCTTCCGATAGTGTGGAAAACGATATAAGTGGCATATCAACAAGGTAAAAATCCGGTAATAAAAGATTTTCCTCTAATCTATAAGTCCTACTTAAGAAGACCTACTTATTTTGTATTTTTTTCTGCAGTTTCAGAGGTATTCGGGGAATGTTTATTTTTATGAAATATATTTAAGATTCTCGTTACCCCTTTAATTTGACATGAAAATCGGTATAGTCTGCTAAACTTGCTTGTGACTCTCAAAGCTGCTCCCAAACTTATAATTTAATTATTTACATTATACGTCGTGTTTGAATTACGTAACTCTACAAGTGTGCTCATCTTAATCAGTTCAGTAGATTTGGAGAAAATTTACTGTGATAGATGGACAGACACATAAGGGTTCCGTTTTGTGTTTTGGTCGTACGAAGCCCTCAAAACAGTGAAATAAAAAGAAATGACTTTGAAATTTAGAATCTTACCCATTGGAACTAAACCAGGCCAGACATTTTCGAAATTCTTCAAAAAATGCTCCACCTGTACACCATCAGGCAAGAAATCTTCAGGATGCAATTCCATGGGCAATCCAGGCCATCCCATTGGTTGTGGCCACGCATTACCAGGGTAGGGATTCGGCAAACCTGCCCATCCATTTGCAGGTGGAGGCCATCCAACGCCAGGCCAGGCGGGTGCTTGTGGAATCCCTGGTGCATAGCCATTCCCGGGCCACACATTCCCAGGCCATGGTGGAACTGGCCCGGTGTTATTTGCCGAAAAATTTGCTTCTTTCTCAGGCTTGAACGCAGGTGGGGCCGCTAGTGGTACATACATCATATTCGGAATGTTCATATTATTAGTGGGCCTTTCTTCATCAGGTTTATTCTCGTATACTTCATCAGAAGTTTCTACTCTTTTGGAAAGTCTTTTTTTAGACTTATGCTTACGGTGGTGTATATATACCTCTGCCGCTTTAGTACTTAGGCCGCTTCCACTGTCAAATTCATAACTTACGCTGTTTTGTACTTTTTCTGTAGAAGCATCATCTTCATCTGAGGTCAGCCCCGAACTCTTCTGAAGCAAGATACCGAGAAAGATACTTTGAATACTCGGGAACTGAAAGCAAGGTTTAATACTTTAGATAGGGCCCGTACTACCTCACACTGCTTTGTGTGCTTATCTGTAATATCAATAATAATGAAATACCAAAGTTGAAATAAAAATGCAGCAAAGTTCAGGACTAATTCTGGTAACTATCTGACTCAAAAACACGTAGCGTTAAATTTTCCCGATAGAAAAAAATTGCAAAGTTGCCTCCAAATCTCGTCTAATTTACTCGGTATACAGCAGTATTCACCAAATACATTAAAATTAACCTTGAAACTTTGATTATAATTGCATTATAGATAAGGCAGCCACCATGATTTTTTTTCGAAAAACCCTTGAGTATTCTTTAAAAACGAAAATATCAAAAGAAGCCAACGCGTTTAGACCATCCGCTTTTGTACCGCCACGCCGCCCGCCTGGCCTATGATGGGCCGTTAAGGCGAGGCCTCAAATGTTTGGTACCTTCGCTCGGCAAAGGACTGATCAAGTGCGCGCAAGGGATAGCGCTTGGCGGTTTAGCCCGTGAATGATGAGATAGGAGATAGTCTCGTCAAAAAAACGTAAGCGCCAAATTCGTTATTTCTATTTTATATAAAATCAGACCGGTTAATTGTATTTTCATATTTACATTTTGATGAATTACTAATAACCTATCTTTTAGTCTAAAAATCATTATTTCATTCGTCGCATTTGAGCTACAATAACAAAAACTCTGCGAACGAAGACCATTTTTCAAAAAATATTTCTATCGATAAAATTTTATCAAAACGTGTTTTCATCTTCAATTTTTGGAGATGAAATAGTCAAAATCATATTACTTAGATTTGAAACTCCTAATTTAAGTATTTTGCGAGATAAATAAGGTTCAGAACGACCTTATTTACAGTGGTATCACCTTAAGACATTAAGCACGAGAAACACAGACACAATGAATTTTCTATTGTTATGCGGTCGGATCAGCCGCTTGGGGTTTGAGAGGTGAGGATGATATTTACAACATAAAAGAACTTTCTTATTAAACCCTGAACAAAAAGGGGAGAGTTATAAATTTCACACGCTTGTCTATCTGTGTAGTAGCTGCTAACGCAAGTATATAAGGGCAGTTTTCTTTATTTGAGATAAATTTAGCGGTTCTGCTATTCAGGATTACTTAAAAAACATTAATAACCTCATAGGACTATATTGCTAACATCATAAACAATGTTCTTTCCCCGACTTTTGATAATTTGTTAGATTTTACTTTCAAACAAAAATAAATATAGATTTAATTTTCCGGTTCAATGTAAACAACTCCAAACTTGCATCCAAAAGAAAAATAATGCGCGAGCGTCGCGTCGCCCTTTTGTTTATGAATGTAACATAGACTTACAAATGTCACATCAGAACATTAAAACTTGAAAAATCATTTTTATTTAATTGGTCACATTACACCGTTGTCCTACTCAAGTTGTCTTTCAGAATCACCATCATTTCGAGTAGGTGAAACGGTCAATCGACCACGCACACTCTGGTGTCAGAGTTCCTCGGAACCGTTTTTCGGCCTCTGAAGTGGTTCCTTTAACGACTACCAGATGGCAGCCGGGACCAACAGCTTAACGTGCCTTCCGAAGAACGGAATCATCTTTATTATCAGACAATCAGGTGATTCAAGCCTGCAATGTCCTAACCAAACTGGAAGCAACTAAACAAAGTATGCTTCCCGTGGGAATCGAACCCACGACCCCCGGCTCTACAGGCAAACGCCTTAACCACTGGACCACGGAAGCAGAAGGTTTCAGAATTAATAATGATCATTGTCATTCGGTCACGTGGCACAACGCAAACCAATTATCTTGAAAAGCTGATACTAATCGATCGCGTGGCAGGAGTAAGACCTAGGCAAACCACCAACTAGCTGGACGGATCCACTCCAGAATAGCTTGAAGTGTAACATTCAGGCTGTCATTTATGTGGCCCAGAACAGATCGCCCTGGAAACATCTTGTGACCAGGGAAAATTATGGTGGTCACGGCCCTCGGTCATGAGTAAAACGACCAAGAAGAAGACATTACACCAACGAGTCGTCATTGGAGACTTCTTCTATGACAACAAAACCATTTGATAAGAACATTGACTTATATTTCTAGAAAACACTCAGTATGGACAGTACCACCGGTTTCGATAGCAGGTCTGTTCGTCCTTCTATCTATGTTCTGTGTTTTGTAAGAATCGTTAGTGTTAATTTTTAATGTCTATTCACCTGTTCTTTATATTAAGCATTTCAAAGAAATAAAATAGTAAAAAAAAACCTTATAAACGTTACACTAACCAATTTCATATCAGATCACTTCAGCGCGAGCAGTTATTTCAATATACTTATTGTAAAATATTTAATGGGGCAAATAAAACGCGATCAGCCATATAAATGTTATTTCCATTTTGCTCGTATTTTATACCTATTTGCCCAAGTTGTTTTGTTGCTTCTTGCAATATCCAGGAAGAGTCGGATTGGTTCTATTCGATGCCAGAACTACACCTTTTAGCCTCCGGAGGGATTAAGACTGATTTCATAGTGACACAGACGACCTGCACCGTTGACCAGCGCGTTTCAACAGCGCGCGCTTGACTGGCTAGCACTGTGAAACGAGCTTTGGTATCGCGCATTTCGTTGCAATGTACAGCTGTGTATAATCGTCATCATTGGGACAAATATTATATAAATAAATAAATATATAAATATATACGGACAAATCACACAGATTGAGCTAGCCCCAAAGTAAGTTCGAGACTTGTGTTATGGGATACTAACTCAACGATACTATATTTTATAACAAATACATATATAGATACACATCCAAGACCCAAGCCAATCTGAAAAAGATCATTTTCCATCTTGACCTGGCCGGGGATCGAACCCGGTCACTCCGAGTCGCAGGGTGGCATGCTGACCGCTGCGCCACGGAGCTAGTCTTATAACAGGATAAACTGTTTATTTTCTATGGAAAAGAGTGCAACAGCGACGTCGTACTATATTGTAAAATGATTATTTAGCGCGCAACAGCGCGTGTGGCCGGCGCTGATCAAATGCGTGTCTCTGAAATTAGCCTTAAGATGGATGGTCATTATTGTCTACATAATCATGGATATCATGGATCTTTCCACCAGAACGAGGGTATAACCTCTTTTTGTTTTCTTTGTCAGTGTCACTCCTTGGTCTGTCTGTGTGTGGATATTTAGCGGGCTAGGTAGGCCAGGAAGTTGGACTACTCTGTAAAGTCAAACTATCTCGTCTATATTACTCTGAAGATCCTATGGATCCTATAGGATCTTCAGAGTAATATAGACGAGATAGTTTGACAAGAATTATTATTATCATTAAAGTCGTAATAATTCCACTGCTGGACAAAGGCCTCTTCCAAGGATTCTTCGTTCCATGGGAAGATATTGCCATACTCACCACGCTTGGCAGGGAAATAAGCTATTGGGAATTTGAGATATTACTCACTCGGATGGGAGGGGTAAAGGGGGGTAAAGCAAGTAGCAGCTCGGGAAGTTAGGTTATACCTAAGTTCACGAAAGAGTTACTTTTTAAGTGACTAGCTCCGTGGCGCAGCGGTCAACACGCCAGCCTGCGACTCGGAGTGACCGGGTTCGATCCCCGGCCAGGTCAAGATGGAAAATTATCTTTTTCAGATTGGCCTGGGTCTTGGATGTGTATCTATCTATGTATTTGTTATAAAATATAGTATCGTTGAGTTAGTATCCCATAACACAAGTCTCGAACTTACTTTGGGGCTAGCTCAATCTGTGTGATTTGTCCGTATATATTTATTTATTTATTTATTTTTTAAGTCAAATATATTCAATCGACTTCAAAATGCAGAAGGTGTGTGCTCGATAGCCCATTCACCGTGCGTATTATTTGTACTAACGCATGTTAAGCAACCTCTGGGCGTTTTGCATACTAGGATGGGTGACCACAAGAAGCAAACGTTTTCTCGAACTCCCCGTCTTTCTTACTACCCGTGTCTGTGTCTGTGGCACTCTCAGTCGTTTCTCCCGGCTAACATTGTGATGAGAGTCGTTAAGCTATATCATTAAAGGCAGTTTGAAACGTCTGACACCAGTGTTAGCCAATTGCACACACGACTGGATGGTTTTCGACAGTTAAGGTATCGTAAGGTTCGTCTCAAAAGCCCAAGTGTATTTTTAAGTGAAAATTTTTTTAGCGGCGGTATGCAATTTTTGCGATGAGTAAAAAAATGTTAAACTATCGTCAGGACACGTGACCTGTCGAAAATTCGTAAGACAAACACGTGACCTGAGACCGCCAGCCGGCGTAGCGTAGGAGAGGAAGTAATATCCCCCTCTCTTTCTACCGCGCGGAGTTTTGCACTTCCGCCGGCACTCCCAGAGTGCAAACCGTTGCTTTTTCTTTCTTTTGTTACTTTTTTGTACTTAAGTTTTTTTTAATTTTTGAAATAATACTACTTGTTTTATGTATGTATGTGACCTCATATATTAAAGATCGGTTCACCGATAGTTCTAAAAACCAAAATCAGTTAGTTGCAGTCGTTTTTTATCTGAATCTATTAAAACCTACGTTGACGTGATAACGTCTTATTAATCGATAAACAACGGCTGCACGAAAAATGTCACGTTCCGGAGAAGCAGCAGCATTAGTAGTATGTATCTCTCTTCACGTCGTCTATCTCTCTTCCACCGTTATAACGTAAAATTATAGTCCACTAGCTTTCGGCCATGGCTCCGCCCGCGTCAATGTCGGTCCCTCGGGAATTGTACTTTTTCCCGGGATAAAAGGTAGCCTATGTCCTTCTCCGTACTCCAGAGTACTTGTATGCAAAATTTCATGATGATCGGTTCAGTAGTTACGGCGTGAAAGCGTAACGAACAAACAAACTCGCTTTCGCATTTATAAATTAGTTAGGAATTAGGATTACCGACTTTATAGACAACCATTTTTTTTGTTATATTAATGCTCTTAGACCTTTTTTAATGATCTTAAGGATCATGAAGGATTTTTTATAATAAAAAAATATTATTCTATTTATAAAATTGTATTTACTTAAAATCAAAGCTTTTAAATATATTATCCGATTGTCTATGTAAGTAATTCTAAGTATGAATATGAAATCGTGGAAAGAAACTCACATAAGTACATACTTTCTTACATTCATACATTGACTCTGAAAACATTATATTCCTACTAGCTTTTACCTGTAGCTCCACTCGCGTCAATGTCTATCCCCGGAGAACTGTACCCTATGTCCTTCTCCGTACCCCCGACAACGAGTGTACAAAATTTCATGATGATCGGTTAAGAAATTACGGCGTGAAAGCGTACCAAACAAACAAACTCAGTAAGGATTTTGCACACTTACTAGATTGCGTAATTAGCAAACCAAGTGCTTTGTTACTGTGACTGTAACAAGTGCTTTTGGAGTTCCGTATCCAAAGGGTAAAATCCGGACTTTATAACTATGACTCCACTATCCATTTGTCCGTCATCATCATTGTCAGAAACTTTCGTTTTCTTACTAATAGTAGTTGATTTGATTCTATCAGATTTCCGTACTAAGCATACTTCTTTCCGTGGCTCGTTGACAGGTTACTACTAATTTTGATTAGCCCATCATCAGGTCTTTTTAGTCTCCACTGCAGGAGCATGACCCTCTCTGTACTACCGGAGCCATACTTGGTCAGAACAAACAGAGGATTTGGCCTACACTCTCCTCGCTGGCCAGACGGGTTGGAGAGGTCTCATTGATATTTATGGGCTTTGTTTAGCTTGTATTTCCTAAGTCGCCTCTAACGACATCCTTGGGAAGACTTGGAGTGGTCCTATTCTACTCTGCCGGAAACCACACGGCTACACTTTGTCTGTCACCAGGCTGTATCTCATGAACCGTTGTAGCTAGTTGAAATTTTCATGATGTATTTCTGTTGCCGCTATAACAACTAATTATAATTAAAAATAGAATAAAATAAATGTTTATGAGGGACTCCCATACATTGTTACCCGTAACAAATATATTACATACACACATATACAGGCTTCCATGCTGGCTGGGAGAAAAGAAAAAACTGGCCAAGTGCGAGTTGGACTCGCGCACGAAGGAACCGTTACCTATAAAAACGGCAAAAAATGTCTGTTGTGTGGGCCACCTTTTAATATTATTTTTATTTATTTTTAAAGTGAATAAATAACTAAATATTCTGTGAATATTTCAAGCGTCTACCTGTTGCCGTTATCAATATCGAGCAAAAAAATGACTTTTGTTGTATGGAAGCCCCCTTAAATATTTATTTTCTTATTTTTGTGAGTATTTGTTGTTATAGCGGCAATAAAAATACATCATCTGTGCAAATTTCAACTGCCTAAACTATCATAGTTAATGAGATACAGCCTTGTGACAGACGGACAGACAAACGGACTGACGGACAGCGGAGGGATATTAATAGGGTCCCGTTTTTACCCTTTGGGTACGGAACCCTAAAATCGTAAAATGTGCCATCTGCTTCTCTTCCTGCGCAGATCGTAAAAGCCGATCGAGGTAATGGTCGTAAATCTGCAGAATCATGGCAAAAGGCGTTGCGGCTAGCAACCCATCACTAGTTTGATTCCGTTTTCCATCTACACGCCCTCCAACATGCTAAATGTGGTCATAAAGTCTTATAGACACAGGCTCTGTCTACCCCGCAAGGGAAAAGGAGTGTCCTAACCTAATTTATAAAAATGTGTTCAATATTATGCTAACCAGACATGGTCTATTGGTTTAGGAAAATAGTTGATATCATCATATCGGTATTTTTAACCTTGCTTTCCGTTACCATGTCCCTTCTTAATCTAAATATATATCTCAATCTCCCTTTTCGTATGCATTATTAACTCCGCCTCCCTTTTATCGCCCTTTCTGTTTCCGTCTTCCCTGCTACACCTGGCTTAATTACAGTGGACTACATCTCCGTAATTATATCCGTCGCAGTCTCTGTCTCCCTTTTGCATTGAACTTTCTGTTTCCGTTTCTATTTCTGTTTACGTATGTATTTCTGTATCTATTGCCATTTCTGTTTTCGTTTATATTCCCTTGCTTTTTTACAACTACATCACTACCGCTTTTTTTATATCTAATTCCCATTTGCTTTATGTCCTCTTCTCCTTTTCCATCTACTCCTCCGTAGCTGTATTCGTCCCCTAATCCATGTCCGTTTTCATCTTCCTTTTTATTTCCACATCCATATTCCTTTATATCCTCATCCAATTTTCCATATGAATCGATGTATGCATCTTCATTCCGATTAAATACTCCAGTTGAAGCTTCCTTTGCATCTATATCTCCATCATTCTTTGCTTCCTCATCCCTATGTTCATCTTTATATCTGCCTCCATATGTACCCCTCTTTGATTCAATTTTCACGTCCTTTCCGTCTCCATCTTCTTTATCGGGTCCTTTTTCATCTTCCTTTTCTTCTCCGTCTATATCTTCCTTTTCTTCTTCGTCTATATCTTCCTTCTCTTCTCCGTCTATATCTTCCTTTTCTTCTTCGTCTATTTTTTTCTTTTCTCCTTCATATTCATCTTCTTTTCCATCCCCATCTTCCTTCTCTTCTCCTTTATCATCTTCCTTTTCTTCTCCTTTATCATCTTCCTTTTCTTCGTCAGATCCAGGTTCAGTTACTGTAGATTCTGTGTTTGTTTCTGTAGTTGGTTCTGTGCTTGTTTCTTTGATTGACTCTGTGGTCACTGTTGTGCTTGATTCTGTGGTCGATTTCGTAGACGATTCTGTTGTTACATTAGTCGTTGTACTGTTTTCTATTCCTTCTTTGATTCCTTCTGTACTTGCCGTAGTATTTGGCGAGCTGGTAGTTGGTCCGGTGTCAACCGTTTGCCTACCTGTGATTATGAGAAATAAACAAAAAATTTAAGTAAAATTATATTAATCTATTTTCTATTCGCTCTGTCTAGCAAAACATACGCAGTTGCGAAGTTACGGTAAAATAAATATAGCATAAAGCTATATAAAACTAGCCATTTATGATTCGAAAGAAGAAGAAGCAAAACGTTTTCTAATTTCAAGTGTGGTAAAATAAGAAAGATAAAAAGAAACCAGAATAAGTAAAAAGTAAAATTCGTTATGTATAGGTTTATTTTTATATTCCGATGATGGATCAAGTTTGTTAGTTTTTTTCTGTATCCCACGCTACGGGATTAGGGTAGTGTAGCAGTATGCGTATGATGATGAATTGAAAGCACAGGTTTGACACTACCGCATTCTAGAATTGCTAATTAATCACCTATACTAAATCCCGGTGATTTTAATGTATAGATGACTCTTGATAAGCATTGCGGTGAAGGATCATGATCAGGATAGCCTCTCCCTAGATATAGCTCAATATGTGCTTCATGGCTAGTTAATCATCATCATCATTTCGAATAGGTGTCACGGTCAATCGTCCATGCACAGGTGTCAATGTTCTTCGGAACCGCCTCTCGGCCTCTGACGTGGTTCGTTTAACGACTACCGGATGGCAGCCGGGGCCACCGGCTTAACGTGCCTTCCGGCAATTTTCCGGTTCAATGTAAACAACTCCAAACTTGCATCCAAAAGAAAAATAATGCGCGAGCGTCGCGTCGCCCTTTTGTTTATGAATGTAACATAGACTTACAAATGTCACATCAGAACATTAAAAACTTGAAAAATCATTTTTATTTAATTGGTCACATTACACCGTTGTCCTACTCAAGTTGTCTTTCAGAATCACCATCATTTCGAGTAGGTGAAACGGTCAATCGACCACGCACACTCTGGTGTCAGAGTTCCTCGGAACCGTTTTTCGGCCTCTGAAGTGGTTCCTTTAACGACTACCAGATGGCAGCCGGGACCAACAGCTTAACGTGCCTTCCGAAGAACGGAATCATCTTTATTATCAGACAATTAGGTGATTCAATGTCCTAACCAAACTGGAAACAACTAAACAAAGTATACTTCCGGTGGGAATCGAACCCACGACCCCCGGGTCAACAGGCAAACGCCTTAACCACTGTTAATAGCTGTTGTTGTTATGCGGGAGTAGTGACGGTATGTCAAACTCCTGTAAGTAGCTTGATAATCTGACATTAGCGTCGACATCTACATAAAATCCAGTTAAGTGCGAGTCGGACTCACGCACGGAGGGTTCCGTACCGTTATCTATAAAAAGGGCAGTAATCATGTCTGTTGTGGCTCCCATACAACAGACATGATTATTTTGCCGCTTTAATATTAATATTAATTTTACCTTTATTTAATTATTTATTTCTGAAGTGAATATATAACTAAATATTCTGTAAATATTTTAAGCGTCTAACTGTTGCCGTTATCAATATCGAGCAAAAACAAGCAAAAAAATCATGTTTGTTGTATGGAAGCCCCCTAAATATTTATTTTACTCTATTTTTTTTTGTTATAATAGCGGCAACAGAAATATACCATCTGTGAAATTTTCAACTGTCTATAGGTAACTATCACGGTTCATGAGATTCAGCCTGGTGACAGACGGACAGACAGACAGACGGACAACGGAGCGATAGCGAGGGTCTCGTTTTTACCCTTTGTGTACGGAACCCTAAAAAACGAAGACAACACTTTGATATGAATGATTGCTTACTTATTGGGTTTAAGCGCCAAATCACCTCCATTCTGACACCATCGGGCATGAAATCGTTCGGTTGATAATCCATAGGCGGTCTAGGCCAACCCATTGGTGGAGCCCAGCCATTTCCTGGGTAGGCATTTGGCAATCCTGGCCATCCATTGCCAGGTGGAGGCCAACCGAGGCCTGGCCACCCGTTTTGCCATCCAGTTCCAGTCCATGGTGGAACAGGACTAGATGGAACAGGCCCTGATTGAACTGAACTTGATGGAACAGGACTTAATGGAATAGGACTAGATGGAACAGTACTTAATGGAACAGGATCTGAAGAAACAGGCTCTTGGATTTCGATTTTTCTAAAAAAAGGATAATTAGATTCAACCTCAGCCTCGACTATTGGAACAGATTTTGACAATGGTAAAAAAAGCACTGGCGGTTGCGCCAACATGTTCATATTCATGGACATTTCACAATTAGGGCAGCTTTCGTGCTCCTTATCTTTTTTAGAATGATGGCTGAGATGATGTTTATACATTTTTCCCGCTTTTGTACTATGGCCGCTATCGCTGCTGCTGTCGAATTCAGAATTGTCTTCATCTGACGTCCTCTCCAAGCTTTTGTAAAACAAGCTACTGAGAAAGATAATTTGAATGCACGGGTACTGAAAAAGAATTTGAAGATTGAATATTTGTAGATTGAACAAGCTTTTGTAGCTTTTTAGTACTTCTGAAGGATATGCCTGTTGCTTTCTGTAATAAAAGCCATTCAAATAGTTCCTGCACTACATAGGTAGAAGTTTAGCTTTATAGGTAAACAAGCTTGATGTTTGAATAAAATGATATTGCTGAAAATATCTTATACCTTTAAACGAGCAATTCTTTTATATTTATATGTATATACATTTATTTCTATGATCTCGGAAACGGCTCTAACGATTTCGCTGTAATTTGGTATATGGGGGTTTTTGGGGTCAACAATCGATCTAGATTAGTTTTATGTTTGGAGAAACGCGTGTTTTCGAGTTTTCATGCGTTTTTCTTTTCACGCAGAATATGGTCGCTAATTTTGCTATGTCGGCTACTGTCCGTCTGGTCCAACGGCTTAAGAAGCGGACGGCAAGAAACGAGTTACGGGTTTCGAATCCGCTATGTGACTCACTTTATTTTTTTATATGTTCAATATTATATATTTTTTTATTGCTTTTTGGAAAGTTTAAAAAATGTAGTTAATTTTTGAGATAATATATATATTTCTCATAAATATAGACTATCAACTAAACACCACCATATTACAACTAATAGTAATAACTGAGCGAAGCTCGGTCGCCCAGGGACTGGACCATTAAAGCAAGTGTTTGGGATGATGCATGGATTCTAAACAAAATACATACATAGATAATCATTTACTCGTACATATAATTAATATCATGTATTATGTGCATATTACATTCTGAATGATGGTCACCTCTGACTCTAAAGTCAAAAAAGTCAAAATTCAAAGATTTTTATTAAAAATTGGATACATTAAGTGCTTAAGTGCTTGTCCGGTAGTTGCACGTATGGCATCGAGTACGGGCGCCTGACTTCCTGAGCTGCTACTATTTCCCTATTTATCCAAATAAGTAATATCCCAACATCTTTCCTCCCCCATCTTAAAAATGCACATGAAGCCTAAGAAACTGCGTTCGCTAACCCACCTGCCAAGCGTGGTGAGTATGGCAATATCCTCCTATGAAACGATGAATCCTTGGGATTGGCCTTTGTCCAGCAGTGGATTTGTTTCGGATGCAATAATGAAATGATGATGATGACATAAATAAATAAAATAAATATATACGGACAAATCACACAGATTGAGCTAGCCCCAAAGTAAGTTCAAGACTTGTGTTATGGGATACTAACTCAACGATACTATATTTTATAACAAATACATATATAGATAAACATCCAAGACCCAGGCCAATCTGAAAAAGATCATTTTCCATCTTGACCTGGCCGGGGATCGAACCCGGTTAGGAAAAAAGTATTTCAGTCGCAGGCAGGCGTGTTGACCGCTGCGCCTTGGAGCTAGTCATACATTAATCCTGAAATAATTGTTTGGTGAGTCGCATCAATTAAATACCTAACTGCACAATTTATATAAAAGTTTTCACGCCAGCAGTCTTACTATTTGTGTTGTGTGTACTATTTCATTTAAATTATATTATTCTCCATATAACATTAAGAAGGTATTGTACTATACATGTAGAATTTTTGTTTGTTTTTGAACGTAACTTTAAAAGAATGTAGCTGATGGGCGTTTCGGAACGGAGGCGCTCTTGGAAGAACGCGCGAGGTAAGAACGGCTCACATATGGGATTCATTTTTGTATATTTTCTTAATAAAAGTAGTTTGAAGAGTTTTGTTCTGCTGTATCATTTAGGCCCACCCTACATACAGTGTGATTTTAAACCCCCTAGCTATATTGAAGTCTGGGAATCAGAATCCCTTATGGAATACAGAATTGTAAGAAAAAAAGGTAAAAAACGAAAAAATAAATTTAACCTTTCATAGAAATTCGTCCAGCTGATAGGCGACTTTGTATGGGAAACCTGATTTTCTTTATCGTTTTTCACCTTTTTTTCTTGCAATTCTGTGTTCCATTAGGGATTCTGATTCCCAGATTTCAATAAAGCTAGGGGGTTCAAAATCACGTTGTATATATATGAAGTTTTTTCGAACTTACATTTTATCCTTATCATTTAAAAATTAGGGGATTATCATAGTGTTTCTTTTATATGTGGACTAAAAAATCTGAGAAAAGCTAGGAACTAAAAAAAAAAGGATTTTGTCTGCATCTCCATCGTAGTAGGAGCTTTTTGTATTAAACTGTTATTTGGTACATTGTTATACCGTAGTATTAAATGATGGAGCGGAGATGCTGCGCACACCAAAGGTTTTTCAAAGAGAAATAAAATTAACACATAAAAAAAAAATACAGCAACATAAAAATCGGTTAATCTGAATAAATATTATGGGAAGTGATAACGGCCAAAGTTTATTGCGACAATTCATATTTTCAAATTTTCGATTGGTTATTAAAGATTCTCCAATATTTTTACTCTTGCTATCTCTATACAAAGTGCTTAAAACAAACAAATTAAAAAAAAATCTAATAAATTAACAAAGTACTAACCAATTTCATATCAGATGACTTCAGCGCGAGTAGTTATTGTTAAGGGAACATTTTACGAAGCAAATAAAACTCGATTGATCATATAAAATTTATTTCGATTAATATTTTATAACACAGTGCACATTTATAGTTCATACAGCTATTTTACTGCACATTGGAAAAGTAAAAAAGTTTTCAGCAGAGACCAGCCATGAATGATGAGGCTGAATACTGATAGAATATACAACAGTCTGAAAGAGCATGTCAAAAAGAGACGGGTAAAAGATACTACTTATCGATACGAATGGCTTGCTTTAGGAAATAACTCGAAATTGTGAAAAACAAATACCTACTTTTCTGTTTACAAGTTTTTATTAAGTTTCACCTGTCCCTTGCAAATCTTGCAAGTTAAATTTCATCCACTTCCCGGTTACCGAATGAGCTGAAATTTTGCATGCATATGTAAATCGGATGACTATACAATATTATGAAATCGTTGCACTGGTCTGACGATGGAGTCGGAAGGTGGACATAGGAACTCTTAAACTAAATAAGGTACACCAATCTTGTTTTGGACTCATTTGATTTGTCTTGGAAAACACTTTACAGTGTGGATTTCGGAAAAAAAGCTTGTCACAAAATTGTTTTTTTTTTTTCAAAACAACTTGTTATTTATTAATATTTTTAGCGGCGAAATTAACAACAGGCATTTTCCCGATTTGAGAGTGTTAGTCTTTTTATGCATTGTTCGTATTTGTGAGTAGATGGAACGTGGACGATGGATGGAGGCACTCCACCAATATCTTTCTCTTAAACTAAAAATACTATTAACATGAAAATGTATATTAAGATAGTCTTCATTAAATACTTTCTGAATAAATATTTTCATTTTATTTTTAGTTCAGGAGAGGGCCTGGTCAGGTATCTGACTGTAACTTTTGTGTCAAAAAGTAGACTCAAAAATTTTATTTGGTGCTCAGATTAAAAATGGTGCGTTCTATGAAAATTTAATTTATGAAAAGTTTCAAATACCCTTAGCTCCCACATCTGTCATCAATTTGTTGTGTCACGCAAACATTTCGTTGTTTTTGTTTATCGACAGTAGTCGCGTTTGTATAGAAGCGGGATTTTTTTTCAGTTCGGATCATTCGACTACATTTAATAAATATTACAGCCTTGAGATCTCGTAGACCGGAGATCAATCTCCATTTAAAAGGAGTATTCTAAAGTAATTCCTTACAAAGAGGAACTGCGCAATGAGCTTATACTATAACAGATAAAGTCGGAACTCTCAAATATCTCCCGTTTGCGAAATTCCTTAACAGTTATGGCGATACCGCATCATTAGGGCTGGTAAGATCTAAAGACCTTCCGACCTTGTTTAGTGTCATCTTTCATCTGAGTCATCAGCTTCTCCGCCAAGTTGTTTGGGATGGGTACGACCCCATTGGCCTGCCAATAAGGCTTGGTGCGCCGTAGAGACGTCAAAATATACTTCGCATCGTTCCTATTCAAGTTGTCATTTATGTAAATGTCACTTACTTCTATAACAGCCTCGCGTCGCGAATCCTGGGTCGAAGGTTGAATTGTTGGCGACATTATAAGTATAGGGAATGTTTTAGACGACCGGGGCGCTGCTGTCGTTGTAGTGGTCGTAGTCGTCGTTAGTGTGGTCGTCGATTGCGTTGTAGTTATAAATTCATCGGACTTAGTGGAGTTTGGCAATATTACGGAGAATGGCGCAATGGGATATTGCGGGATAGGATATGGCATGTAGTACATGTTGGGCTGGTTCATAGCTTGGCAGTGTATGCAGAAGTCCCTACAGCACGGCTTCACGACGTCGCACTTGTTGCAGGAGCAATCGCAGTCGTCCTCGTTGTAAGGGTAGTCGTATCCACTGACGTAGGGCATCACTTGGCTGACTGGGTATTTAGGTCTCTTGTGTTGCCGCAGCCGGTGGTAATGGGTTTTGGGCTCATCGTATTCGTCTTCTTGACTTGTACTTGTGTCATAACTATCACTTTGTGAATAAGTTATCTTTATCATAACTAGTAATATGTTAACACTGTGCATCTGAAAGGTAAAACATATTTGGTTATAAAATAACTTGTTACCTTTTTGCTGTTTATCCAAGGTTTGATAAAATTACGTACTATTATTAAATTCATTGTGTTTATTTCGGATATCCACTAGCACTTCTTGACACGGATGGTTACTCGGGAAATCTGGCATTGTGATCCAACACAGGTGTGCTGTAATTTTTTTTTCAATAGGTGCATTAATAAGTAGTGCATTGTTTCGGATTACACTGGGCCATTGAATGGGCGATAACTTTTTAGGTATAGTAGTGACGTCTACAGCACGTTCGACATATTTCTGTTGCCATACTAGTTTTAGCCTGCGGTTTCGCCAATTTTCTTAATAAATTAAATTCGCCGCGATTTTGAACCTCGCAATTATTTAATTATTCTAACAATTTCGTTAGCTCACCTCTATAATACCAATTCTGATTGGTATGGCACTCTTTTTTAACAAAATCTTTAAATTTTAGTCACCACGTCTAATTTTAAATCAACATACAATGATCACGCCGACCTATTATTGTTGCACGAATTAGGCTATATTTTTCCTTTTTAATCCTTAAATGTAGCAGTTTTTCTCTAATCTAGCGAGATGAAAACTGGGTTCCAATACAACATCTGTGAGGCGTTTAGCTCTCGATAGTGCAACGTGTAGCTGGAGAGCTGATACAAAATTTGAGGTTCCTCAGACCGAATTAATTCTACTAAAAATACATATAATTTTACTAAAAGAACACAACTGTTACATTCAACAAAGATCATTTTTAAAATGGAATGAAATGAAATATAATTTTATTCAAATTTGGATATCATGCATCTCTTTCTAAACGTCATATATTAACGTAACCTCTATATTTTTCATAAGATTCGTTTTGTATCAAACGTTCTTTATGTGTTATTAGTTTATCGTCTTATTAATCGATGAACGTCAGCTCGCCCGAAGAAATGTCACGTTCCCAGTGCAAGCGAGAGCGCGGAACAAGCGATACAGAGACACGGTGGGCTTCTCCCCTCCCCATTTCCTTTTCCTAACTCCTTGAAAGACCGACAACGCACCTGTCACACCCTGGTGTTGCAGTTGTCTATGGACAGTGGTAATCACTTACCATCAGGTGACCCGCTTGCTCGTTTGCCGTACTATAACATAAAAAAAGAACATTTTTGCTTTCTTTTGAAGTTGGGTGGACGTACAAGCAGACATTTTTGTATTGTATTAGCAAAGATTAATTCGTACCCGCTTCCATTTAAGCTCTTGCTTCTTTTAGTTCAATAACAGGTATATATTCGGTCGCGGATAGAGTCGTTCGTATTTTGTATGGATAGTTCCGTTCATACAAAAGCGTTGTTCATATAAAGAACTTTGATATCTAAATTCAAAGGCAAAAATGCTTAAATCGACTTTGTATTGGTTTTGTAAGGATGGCAGTAGGTTCATAATCCTTATCCTTACCAATATTATAAATGAGAAAATGAGTTTGTTTGTTTGTTATGCTTTCAAGCCGTAACTACTGAACCGATCATTATTAAATTTTACACACAAGTTCTCTGGAGTACGGAGAAGCACATAGGCTACCTTTTATCCCGGGAAAAAGTCCTATTCTCGAGGGATTGGCTATGACGCGGGCGGAGCCGCGGGCGAAAGCTAGTATGAACGTATAAACGCAGAAAATTTTGAAAACTCGCCCCTCGGTCTCAGTTCACGTGTCCGTCTTACGAATTTTAGATCTGTCACATGTCCTGACGCGAGTTTAATATTTTTTACTCATCCCAAAAAGTGCGGTCAATACTCGTCTGCCTTTTTGACAGTTGAAGGCCGTCATATAATTTTCTTAACGTCACATAGCCTATATCACTCCGGGGAAGAATACGAATCCAATGATACCTCGCATTTCAAAATTGGTCAAGCCGTTTAGGCTACAGGAGACGACAATGGAATAAACATACATACATACATACGCGCGAAAAACATTAACCCCTTCTGTGTAAAATATTTATTCTCACAATGAAATATTACATTTAACTTACTGAGAATAATACATACAGACATTATTTCTTAATTTATTAAAAGTATATCAAAATAGCATTGTGAATACAAAATAAAACACTTATAAAAATATTGCATGGCTTCCTACATATTAGTTGATTTTCAAATTCATTGTAAAATGAGCTGAATCAAATACTTCACTTGTAAAAGTCGGGTAGTTGTGTAGGTGACGTAAGCCTTAATACGTATAAGGGGAAATGGGATATGGTGGAGAATTTCGGCGCCGAGATTGAATTGTGCGGTAGCTCAGATGGCAGAGCATAGGTCGTACATAGACCTAGATCGCCGGTTCAAGTCCTGCCCGCATGGACAGATGAGACATATTTTATTTCTTAATTTATTAAAAGGACATATAGACAATAAAAATAAGCAGGATTTTTAACCTTTACCAAAATCTTCTAACACATTGAAATAGAGATAATATGTATTTTTAAGTGTTATATTTTGCATTCACAATGCTATTTTGATATACTCTTATTAATTTAGGAATAAAATATGGTTAAAAATTTAAACCTGCGACCTTAAGTCTTAAGACCTTCCTTCGTAATCGTCGTCGGTCGTAATCGTACAGACACTTAAGGTCGCAGGTTCAAATCCCGCCCGCTTGAAATTTTTTCACCATATTTTATTTCTTAATTTAATAAGAGTAAAGTGATAAGTTTAAAAATAGACAAACCTTTCCTAATGGGTTTTATGGCTGGATGAATTATATTGACGTTCCCGATCTTTGAGTATGACAGTCAGAGGTGGCGCGAAGGTGGAGGGGTCACGACCTCGATGCTCCTGAAATAGCCGCATGGTGGACGCGGGCCAACTCTCGCAGCTTTAATATTCGGCTATGAACCTATAACACTGACATTTTGTTGCGGATCTACTCTTCGTCTTCGACGTGTCGATTTTTTATAACTGAATAAATAGAGGTGTGTTATAAGTATCTGTGGTATTGTAGCCGCCGTGTATACAGCGTGATTTTGAACTCCCTAGCTATATTGAATTCTGGGAATCAGAATCCCTTATGGAATACAGAATTGTAAGAAAAAAACGAAAAAGAAACTTATTTACCGGGTTGTGCACTTTATGGGATGGGTAAAAAATGTTAAACTCGCATCAGGACACGTGACCTGATCGAACATTTGTATGACGGACATGTGACCTGAGACCGCCAGCGGCGCGGCGTAGAAGACGATGTAATATTCCCCTCTCTCTTTCTACCACGCGGAATTTTATTTCTGATCTATGTCGCAGTGCTACCCGTTGTTTTTGATACCCGACTAAAAAGAGGACTGTATACCTAATATCCTCTTTTCAGTCGGCTCTTTTTAGTTTTAAGTATTAGTTTCTGTGTGTGTTTGTGGTATTGTAGCCGCCGTATATATATGTATTGATTTTGATACTCTTGGAATGTCTGATCATATAAAAAGTATAATACATATGTTGTAGGGTTCGTGGGTTCGTCGATCCCTCGGGAACAGTACTTTTACCAGGATAAAAGGTAGCCTATGTCCTTCTCCGTACTCCAGAGAACTTGTATGCAGAATTTCATGATGATTGGTTCAGTAGTTACGGCGTGAAAGCGTAACAACCAAACAAATAAAGAAACAAACAAACTCACTTTCGCATTTATAATATTAGTAAGGACTAGCTTTCGCTCGCGGCTCCGCCCGCGTCATTGTTGATCCCTCGAGAATAGTACTTTTTCCCGGGATAAAAGGTAGCCTATTTCCTTCTCCGCACTCCAGAGAACTTGTAATGCAAAATTTCATAATGATCGGTTCAGTAGTTACGGCGTGAAAGCGTAACAAACAAACAAACTCACTTTCACATTTGTAATATTAATAAGGATAAGAATTTATGTTCTCCAACGTAAAGTGCATACATGTATACAGTCTTCAAACACTATCTTATAGGTATCTACATCTGAAGAATGCGTTGGGATGACAGTCTATAGAATACCAAAGTGTGGCGATTTCGACAGAAGTGTTCGAACGAGCAATGGATGTCGTTTCAGCCTATTCTTAGAATTTTACGCCGACCAATACTTATCACGACCAGTAATAGTAGAGAGATTCTATTTTTCTAACTCCCAATCCCAAGGATTCTTGGTTCAATAGGCTAGTTTCCTGGGTCAAAATAATAACATTACAATTAGTCCGTCAGTTAGATAATCAAAAAATATTGGACACGTATTTTTTCTTTTGTCAATTAAACAATAAATGGTAAAGATAAAGCGCGTCAAAGTTCATGAGTGGGGGCTGGTGACGTCAAAGTTTACTAAAAAGTGTAGCAAACTATGACGTCACACGGAATTTCAGAGGGCTATATCTTTATCATTTTTCATTCAATCGACAAAGGAAAAAATACCATGTCCAATATTTTTTTTTTTTTGGAAACTAGCCTATTGGAGAATATTGATTTTGCCACTGGGTTGGCGAGCCCAGTTTCTTTAGCTTCTTATGCTTCCAACGCTGCTGGCCATCGGAAGCATTTTTAAAGTTGGTTAAGGATAGGAATTTCTCGGATTTGGGAAAGTTTTGGAATACTCACTCCCTCGGATGAATGGGAGAAATCAAGTAGCAGCTCGGAAGGGCGGGTACCTTATGCCTGCAGACGGCCACCAATTAGTTGAGGATGACATCCCTGTTTTAATATAGCAAAAATTATAGCACTTCTATAAACTAATTTTCCTGAAGATTATTACATTTTATTAATGTCATATACGCTCAAATAAAGTTTTTTAATATAGTTTAATATTGAAACAATCATCGAAACTGTCGTTTCTCCAAACAAACCTTGAATTTATTTCAAATAAACACCTGGTATTCATAATAAATAAAATATTATTCGAAGGTCCTGGCTCAACAAAACTCACTCTTAGCGCCATCTTGCGACAGCTATTGAAGGTATCGTTACGTGAGTTACATACCCGTTTATATATAAATGCAAGAAATTCGAAAAGGAGGTGATACCTACAAAAAATAATCCGGCCTAGAAAACCACCGTGAAATTGAATCCAATCAAGGATGTAACACGATTATCTATTCAAGGATGTAACACGACAGCAATATAAGAGAGAAAGAAGGGGCGGATGTGGGGCGGATGGATTTGCACCAAACCTGGGCTATAGACACACACACCTTGAGATCATAAGGCCACGCTTACCGTGTTAGCGGGCTTGTAGCTGGAAAACAGACTCATATACCTTCTTTCATTACGCAGGAAGAGAAGCAACTGGAACATTGTATGCTTTTTCTGGTCTGCCAGACCAACATGGAATAAGAAGACAAGGAGCAATAGAGAAAGCATATTAACACAAACATTAATGTTTTTTTATCGGTGACATATACCCTAGGCTCAATAAGGCGTTTAGCGTGTTAACAGGCTTGTATCAGGAAAACGGACTCATAACTAATGATGGGTTGCTATTCGTATCAACATATTGACATGATATAGCCTATTCTCTACGCAGCAAGAGAAGCAACATTCTTTGCTTTTTCTTTTCAGCCAGACCTACATTGAAAAAGAAGACGAGGAGCGTAGAGAAGAAATAACACATACATCAATGTTTTGCATCGGTGACACGCCATGCGACGCCGGCGCCGGGTCATGACCTCGCGCTGAAATTAGACCGTCGCAGGTGCCAGCCAAATGTTGGAGACTGTGACGTCATAATCACCATTCTGACACGAGTGAAAATAATTTTATTTCTAACTAGCTTTTGCATACGATCACGCTTGAAAATTTATCAGTTTTTTACTTTGAAATTAGGAGCCTGCTGGAATTCTGGGATATGTAAACCAGATGTTTAAGTCTGTTACAAGTTCATGAGGATGTTAAGCTGCCGTCTGGGCGTGATCACATTTACATTGGTAAACAAAAATGGCAAAAAAATACTCTAAGATTGGTTCTCACCAGTTGATGGCATTCGTTAGAGGGCCATGAATTACCTACATGAGGCAATTTTTTAACCTCTCTCTCCCCTACGGTGAGATATCGTGAGATTTAAACTCGACCCCCAATATCACGTGAGATTTTTCTGTGCAAAATTTAGCTAAAAATGCTTTCCATTTAGATAGAACTTACTCATAACAATCATACAAAAGGATAATTCACTTATTGAGAAAACAATTTGATAAAACGTATGCTACATTATAATTAATTTTATGCAATAAAAATAAAGTTGATATTTTTTTATCAATTCAGCTGAAATATGACTTCAAGGACTTATATGTGGCTACTAGAATTGACGTGACCAACAAAAGGTATTAAGGGGAAAAATTTATAAGAAAAAAAATTGTAATATTTGACGAAAACACTACTCTCCATATCCAGCGTGAGATCGGGTGAGATTTGGCTCGACGCCCTCCCCTCCCTAAAAAACTTGCGTAATTGAGTTACCCTTAGACAGGTAAAAACAGCCACCAGTGTTTGCACTAGTCTACCTCGGCAAGACTCCTTGGACTACAAGAAATTCGACCCCATCGCACCAAGTCGTATCAGCAGATATCCTCAAGATTCATCGTTTGATACGTTATCAGCTTATCAGCTTGCGACCGGTCGCATTCGTACCCTTGCCATTAAACGTTCCATTGTACCTACGTTTATTGGTAGGTACTTCATTATCCTTATTAATACTCAGATACTGGTGGTACTGTATCTTGGAATTACAAATTCAGGGTCTAACTGATGGGTTACAAATAATATCTGAAAACATTTTAGTAAAAGCCTCTCTTTCATCCGCGTGTTTTCCCGGTCGTATCCTCAGCTGTCATGCTTCGGAACCCAGGGTTCACTGTTTTGACAGCATTATTGCTGTCACGAATAAAAAAAACATCATAATGAAGTTACTTACAATTCAACCATCTGCCGATGAGTTACAACCATAGATATAAATCAACATCATCATGATGATGATGATGATGATATAAAACAACAATTTGATATATTTTTGACATGGGTGGAAGAAAACTCACTGCTTGTACTCAAACGTCGATTTTCTGTGAGAGTGTCGTACTTCCCCAGACGAGCCGGCCCATTCATGCTTCTAGCAAATATGAATTTTGTAACGTGACTCTACCATAGCTAAAAACATGGGTACCATACAGGGGTTGGAATACCGGTAAAAATCCATTACCGGTACCTCTATGAAACGACAGTAGCGGTAATTGGTTTGGTACCGGTACATTTGGTAACGGTAAAAATCAAGTACCGGTACCTCTATAATACAACGGTACCGGTAATTGGATTGGTACCGGTACCTCAATAAAACGACGGTACCGGTAATTGAAAGAAGTACCTGTACCAAATACCGGTAAACAGTACCGGTACTTAGTACCGGTACTCGTATTGGGAATTATCATTTCGTTAATGTGTGTCGTTGCCGTGTTGTGCATGTGTGCGGCGTGAGGCGGGGGCCCACAATAGGGCGGCACTTTTACAGTCGAGCGAGTCCCATGCGGTAGACGGCAACAATGCGTAGGTACCGGTAAAATTAACGCAATTTTAATACCGTTAAAATTTGACAGAATAGAGGTACCGGTACTTATAATGTGAATTTGGTACCGGTAACAAGTAGCGGTAAAATTACCGTTAACTGTTAACAATATTATTACCGTTAAATACTAGATTACCGGTACCTCATATTACCGTTAAAATTTTAACAGAATAGTAATACCGGTACTTACCGGTACTTATAATGGGAATTTGGTACCGGTAACAAGCCCTGGTACCATAAGGAAATCGGCACAATAGGTGTCTACTTATTAGTATATTTAAACTAATAATCTGAGGTTGCGAATAAATGACATAAGTTCGCAACTAATGTCATTTATTAAGCTGTTAAATGTCATTTATTAAAGGCATCCAACGAAGCTTAGGTGAATGCCTTTAAGCAGCTAAATAAATGACATTGGTTGCGCTATTTACTAGATCAAAATTTACCATTATTAAAATCCTAATTTTTAAAAGGTAAGACAAATATAAAACTGGAATGAACCTATATCTTAGGGTGGAGCTACTGAAAAATAATATTTGAACACTTCGATTATTTAATTAATATTTATATGGACCACGTACAACGGGTGTGATGTCTTGAACTTTTGAACACTGATAAGCCCAGCGCAACCTAAATTCGATAACAGATTGTCTGAATTACGTCATGAAAATATCAATAAATAATTTCCATGAATGAAAAACCATCATCGGTTAAAAGTTTGGCATCGCTGAGCATCAAAACCAAGGTTTTGATACTCAACGAGAATTTTAAGTAAAATTATACCGATTCCGAACGGGATACGGACGGTCCAACCACCATCTCCATAAATGGAACCTAAGGACTCGAGAGAGTGTTACTGTGGGGCAGCAGGCTAAACTTTGTGGCATATTGCTGAAGAGTACCCACTTCATCCTTTCCCCGGAGGACTGAGTGAACTTCATTCCTTAACTCCGGGAACGTAAGATTGCCTTAAAAATGAAAATTACGAAATGATGAGTTTGGCATTCAACACAATAATAAAAAGTCAATGATTGAGAAAAGAGTTTAAAAAATTGCCTGAATAAACGACACGTGATCAGAGGAGGGGTGTCATCCTCAACTCCCTGTTCGGTGGTTGCAGGCCTGACATCGAGTAAGCGCGTGCCACCTCCCGAGCTGCTACTTGCTTTTCCCTATTCATCCGAGTGAGTAGTCCCGATACCTTCATTCCCTTCCAAAACCAAACAAATTCCTATCCTTCCTTTGCTTAAAAATGCTCCAATGGGCAGCAGCGTCGGAAGCACAAGAGGCTAAAGAAACTGCGCACGCCAACCCGCCTGCCAAACGTGGCGAGTATGGCAATATCCTTCCATGGAACAAAGAATCCTTGGGAGAGACCTTAGTCCAGCAGAGGAATTTTTCGGCTGAAATGATGATGATGAACACATGCCACTATTAGTCAAGATTAATGATTCAACCAATATCCTTCACTGAAAATGCTGAAACCGAGCAATATTGCAGATAAATTCATAAAAAGTGCATCATGCAGTGTGCAATACGTAAAATGTAAACTACAAAGAAAAATGGAAGTCGTGAGTTGTTCAGACGATGTCACTGCGACGCCGTGCCACTCGGAAGGTTAAGAGCCCGCTATCGTTCTTATCAGTGAAGTACGTAGGTACCGCCCCACTTGCTCGTTTGACCTGACACCTCAGTTTATCAGTCGACTCCGATAACCGACACGGCGTCAGCGTACCTGTTGTTTGTAGGTAACCGATAATTTTTTTGTACGAATTTTTCTAATTTGTCCCACCCCAGTTTCCCGGTCGTGGGTCAGGTGTTAGTGTTTGTTTTTGGTTTTTGGTTCGCGTTACTCTTTTGTTTTAAAATTTGTCATGTTTACGTGTGTTTTTCTTATTTATGGAACTAGATAAGTATTTGCGACAGATTTGAACCTGAATCAGTGTTTTCGAAGTTTCGTAAAGTGTTTTCAGTTTCTGCTAACTTAATCTATTGTTTTTGTTACTTTCATTATTTTACTCACCTAAATCCATATCTATTTGATAATAAGATCGAATATCGCGTGGCATTTACATTATGCATACGTCTAGTCGACATGAATGAAGCAATGCTGACTCCATCAATAGATTTTAATTTATGACTGTTTGTGTGGTCATATGGCTCTAGTATTCAATGGAGTGTGCCGAAGACATAAAAGCATAAACTTGTTATTTTTTCTGCTTCATCCATTTTGATGATGGATTTAAATTGTAGATGGTATAAAGTTGTATATATCGGTATGAGTAATGTTATCTTTGTTTGATGACGATCGCGCGTTGCAGCAATACTATCTTTTTGTTTCTGTTTTATATGTACTGTTTTCTTTATTTATGCATTCACTAAAGCGGTTTATTTCATGAAAAGTAATATAAAATTGTAACTGAACAAATTTGACTCTATGATTAATAAGTGACTTGCTAATTTTTCAATAAATATAGTCTCCAAAAGTGCAAATTAAAACTCATCAAGTAATAAGTTACCTACCTTTCTGTATCTAAAGTAGTAATGTTAATTTGTAGGAGGTTAATTTTAGAACTATAATATACATAGTTTATTTGTTATGTAGATACATACATGTATCTATTATACTGTTTTTTAATTCTATAAAGTTCAATACAGAATGAGATTCTAGTACCGTTTTCGATAATATTTAAGGTCTTTAGTTTTCAGGTAGCGTTGTTGTAGATGTACCTACGTTTATTTATATTTTTAATTTTTCATAACTACATTGTGTAGGTTTGTTTACATCATATCAGACTCTTAGTTACAAACGTCCTATGACTTCTTGCGATTTGAATTTAATTCGCAATTTCGCGGTCGAAATCTAGGTATGTTGCATAAATCAAATCAAAATGTGAATTATTGATATGAAATGCGAAATAAATCATAATACCTAGTTATAAGGAAATATTTTCATCTCTGATATGTTTTGAAAATATGCTAAACTTCTTTTTTACCATAATTTCTTTCTTAACTGACTCAGTAAGTAGAACAGAATATAAGAGTGGTTGTTTGTTTTGTTTGTTTTTCGAGTGTACAAGTGACCAACGCAGGTGGCAGATTTTTCAAATCACAGCTTAACGGCAGCCGGGACCAACGGTTTAACGTGCCGTCCGGTTTTATGCGAAACTGTACAGAATACGAATATAACCAAGAAAACACTAGCGTTGGGACCGGCATCGGAAGCATTGTTAAGATCCCTGGAAAATTATTCCAAGTTTAAAGATAAAAAAAAAAACCGGCTAAGTGCGAGTCGGACTCGCGCACAAACCAATAATAACGGCAAAAATATCATGTCTGTTATATGGGAGCCCCCCTTAAATATTAATTTTGTTTAAATTAAATTATTTATTTTTAAAGTGAATATATAAATAAATATTCTGTGAATATTTCAATCGCCTTCCTGTTGTCGTTATCAATATTGAGCAAAAAGCTAAATAATCACGTTTGTTGTATGGGAGCCCCCTTAAATATTTATTTTATTCTATTTTTTAGTATTTGTTGTTATAGCGGCAACAGAAATACAGTCGGACAGCAGAGCAATATCAATAGGGTCCCGATTTTACCCTCTGGGTACGGAACCCTGAAAAAACTCGACTGCCTGCAATAAATCTATATTTAGCTTTTGGCAGCTCGGGGTAGGACAAGGTTTCTAATAATACCCATAATATATTTTTATGTGCAATAATGAGTTTACAAACAAGCGAACAAACCTCGCACAACCAATCTCGGCAGTCATTTAGAAGTTATAACAGAATAAATAAGCTCGCGTACATACACGAACCATATACCTTTTATTTTTAAAATGACAGTAATTAAACCTAATTATATACAAAATAAAATTATATATTTGTGCCGTTTGGCGTAGAGACGTTAGGACCTTGGGGACCCAGCGCGAGGGGTTTCTTAAAAGAGATTGCCCCTCGGCTCATGTCGGCTGCCGGTGATAAGAGGGCTGGCTGCTTTTTCGCCCAACGGATTAGCATAGCTATCCAACGGGGGAATGCAGCCAGCGTTCTTGCCACCATGCCACACGGGCAAGATCTCGAAGAAATTTCTTTGTAGTGCTACTTTTTTTTTTGTTTTCTCTCTTCATGTTTATTTTGTATATAATTACACGAACTAAATATCTTACAAACAAAACACTTCGTGAAGGGCAGTCTGAAAAGTACATAAAATACATTGGAATATTTTCAGTTTCCACTCTCTCCAATTAATTTTTATGTTGGGAATATTCCCAACATAAAAATAAATATAGGTAACTTTAATCGAAAATATTCAAAGTATTTTATTTTTGTTTACAGAATTGGAACCGGAAAGTGGTAAGCACCTACGATTTCCATGACAGCTTAGTTCACCTTCGAAGTTTAATAAGTCTGACTCTTTTTGTGTAACTGGAATAATGGAATCAATAGAAAACTCCCAATCACCCAAAGTGAAATCCCAAAGTGAAGTAAAGTGCACTGATGATATCGAAGTGTCGAAAAGTGATAAAATTGCGATGAAAGTAGAGTCTGATGATAGTGATGATGTGATGAAGGTGGTGAACAGGAAAAATTGCTTGACGGATATCATCGATCATCTCAGATGCCAGAATAGGCTGAAAGGTGAGTTTAACTGCTTATTTGAACAAAATTAACTCATAAAGGCTTGATTTAAATATTTTTTAATTAAATAAATATCCGTAATTTGAATTCACGAGTGTCGCTTCTTGTATGCGCTAATGTAATAATAGTCTTATAACTAAAGCACGAATTTAGATATACTTTTCTCTTCATAACGACTGACGACATTCTTTTTAAAGCAAGAATTTGAGTCATTTTGATATTAAAAGCCTTTTAATATTCATACTTTGGTTATAAACAATAAAAAAATTATGAAAGTAATGCGCAGCACCTATGCTCAGGGGCGAAGTCATAACAAGACCAACGAGACCACAAAGGGAAGATTAGGTTCGCTAGGTTTCCTTGTGACCAAAACAGATCAAACGAGCGAAATGAGCGGAGCGACCCCATCTTAGGGCGAAACCCACAAATACTAACCTAACTCAAACACAAAAGCTCACCCCTCTTCGTTCCTAATAAGTATATTCTTTCATTCTATTATGTAGTGCTAAATTCCGACATAAAGATTTTCTTTAATGGCTTCAACATGACAGCGAGTCGACGCCATTAAACACCCGCAAAGCGTGCAGTTCCAAACTCGGGTTCCCCACAACCTCATTCAGAGTAGGAACGTGATCGCCCGATACACTATCTCGGTTTCCATTGTCTGAAGATCGACGACGGACCCCTAATTGCGCAGACGCGTGCCGCAACCAACCTTAGTGTCAGCAGAAATGAGTAAGATGGTAGATCGATAGCTCAGATGCCTAAGCATGTTAATAAAATTATATTAATCTTCATAAAAAATACGAGAAGACTTGTTCCCCGACCTAATAAAAAACAAGAAAAAATATCTGTACAAACACTGCATCTTCGTGGTTCTCGATAAAAAAATTGTAAAGATATGGAACAATCTTAGATACACGAGCTTGCAATCAAGATAGGATCAACAAAGGTGACTTTGTCTCGGTCATGGTTGGGGGCCCAAGATCTACGGGCCCGAGGCGATCTGTCTTGCTCTAGACATTTACTGTAAATTAGTTCCTTTATATTCTAATTGTAATTGAATTTCGTTAAACGGATCAGAGGTAAAACATAGTTTTGCTGGACCGAAACCGTAGATATAACGATTAAGACGGCACTGCGTGAAATTGTGAAAATTTAGGTACGTTTTTTCAAATCACTAGTACTATGCGTTGAATTAACTAAATGCATCAAAAGTATTTTTATAATTTAGGTCGATCCTTGAATAAGAAGCCCCCTTGTTGAAATTTGAAATAGATACATATAAAATTTAAAAACTATATATACATGTCCTGATATCAAGGGGGCAAGGCTCAAGCTACTGCAGAGAAAGAAACCTCCTGACTATGCGTGACGTGTCGAGGAGTGCTGCCTTCTGTATCTGGCCCTTGACCCAGCCATCCGGCGAGTGTTGGTCAAGACTTTTCGCTATAAGGCCGTTTGCAGATACGACTATGGGGACAATTATTATTATTACAATGTTAATAATAAATTATCTTAAAAGTAATGCATGAAATAATAATGAATTATTGTAATGAAAATTACAGGTAAATTATATATTTATCCGTCATAAAGGCTATTTGTATTTCGAACCTTATCATTCATTATTTCAAGTCTACTATTAGTCCAAGGCCTCTCCAAAGGATTCTTCGTTCCATGTGAAGATATTTTTTTTTTTTTTTTTTTACTAAATATTGAATTAGGCATTTGTCTCCCATCTCACCTGATGGTAAGTGACGATGAAGACGATTGCCATAGGTACTCACTTAGCAGGCGGGTTGGCGAGCGTAATTTCTTTCGCTTTTTGTGCTTCCGTCGCTGCTGCCGATCGAAAGCATTTTTAAGCTGGGGAAGGATAGAAATTTATTGGATCTGGGAAGGAAATGAAAGGGTAAAATTGGGATACTATACTTACTTGGATGAAGGGTGGAAAAGCAAGTAGAAGCTCAGAAGGTCGGCCGCGCGTGTCCGATGCCATGCCTGCAATCATCGGAGAGGGAGTTAAGGATGACCCCCTGACCTGATATGGAAATAAGGAATTATGGTAGTAGGCAAAGCGAGTGACTTTTCCGTCTACATGCCCATATGTACACTATACATTCTTACACGCCTACATAGATTTTGTATACTCAATTAGGGATGACGATGTGAATAGTACTTACTTAGTTACTTCGCTGGCCCGAAGTGGATCTTGGCCTCCGACATTAAAGTGCACTATTCTTCCCTATTCTGTGCCAACTCTGACCAGTCGGATACTTCCAGCTCTTTCAGGTCTTTGGCGACTTCATCCTTTCAACGATATCTTGGACGCCCCACTGGACGGCGCCTGGAAGGTTGACCATGATAGCCTTTTTTGCGGCTCGATATTCTCCCATCCTCTCCACATGTCCTAGCCAGCGAAGTCGGGAAGATTTTATTTCTCCGATGATGTTCGGCTCGGACGTTAGCTCTTCTATCTCCCGGTTGTACCTCCGCCTCCATGCCCCATCTTCTCCTCTTCTTGGTCCCAGAATCTGAATTTTTCAAGTAATTTTTAATGTTAAAACTCTTAATCCTAAATGTCAAACAATTAGCTGAAAGAATCTACATTATATAATAAATAAATAATCCAATTTATTGGCGTCACTACGTCTATTTTCATTAATGAACAATCAAAATATCGTCAAATTCAAGATTACAATAGAACTGCTTTTAGATTTGTCTAAAAATCAACAAAAGTTGTCTTTAAGCTTTTTATTTTACTACTAATTGAAACAATAATGCTGAACCAAAAACAAATAATTTCCATCGCTTTGTTCCTCTTAAGGTCCGTCTCTACCGAACCTCTTAATCAATCCACTCAATTAGCGTATCGGATAAAGGCCGCCTTTACTTAATGAATGGATAAATCTAGCGAAAAGCAGCGCTTCCGAAAGATAGCGTTAATCAGCGAGATATTTATTCACGGATCTCGTTGAAATACTAGCTCTAGTGCTGTGAGAAAAATAAAAGCAGAATAGCGCTGGAGTTGCTTGATTTTAAAAAGATTAGAAACACGCACGCTCTTCCATACATTAGAAAAATATTACATTTGTTTTTCGGTGCGTATTGCACCAAAAATCGTTAAAGATACTTCTATTTGTCGGCCAGATGTAATTCAGAATAAGTTCCCATTTTATTAGGGTCCGTACCCAAAGAATAAAAACGCTGTCCGTCTATCTGTCTGTCTATCCTCCTGTCACCAGGCTGTATCTCATGAACCGTGATAGTTAGACAGTTGAAATTTTCACAGATGATGTATTTCTGCTGCCGTTATAAAAACAAATACCACAGTTCATATATGTATACATATTTGAAATTTTTGTCGTTAAAGGGGTGATTGAGCCCGTCAATATGAACAATTCTTCTTATAGGACCAGTTCTGGGATCTCAAAAAAAAAAATTTACTTTTCCATACAAAAATGTTTGGCCGCAAGGTCAATTTGTATGGGAATGTCAAAAGAAATTGAGGTGTTCATATCGACGGGCTGAATCACCCCTTTAAGGATTCTAAACGATTGAAATTTCACGGTGTATACCTAAGTATGTAGTACATATAAGTATATGATAGATAGATAAAGTATTTATTTGTTCTCTGTTACACACAAGTTACATGCAAATACATAAGAGATTTAACAATGTTATGAAATGGATGGCTAACATGTCACTTCTGTGCCACAGTGATACAAAAGGGCTACAGCTCAGCCATAGTGTTACCCTAATCGAGTAACAGCTGATTTTCAGCTGGCACCCCATGTGCCACGAACAAGATCTGGCTTAACAGTACTTATGGCGTGATACATACAACGTGATTTTAAACCTCCTAGCTATATTGAAATCTGGGAATCAGAATCCCTAATGGAATACAGAATTGCAATAAAAAAAGGTAAAAAACGAAAAAATAAATTTTATCTTTCATAGAAATTCGTCCAGCTGATCGGCGACTTTGTATGACCCTAATTTTCTTTTTCGTTTTTTACCTTTTTTTCTTGCAATTCTGTGTTCCATTAGGGATTCTGATTCCCAGATTTCAATATAGCTAGGGGGTTCAAAATCACGTTGTATATGTTTTTCTTTTTACACCACTAACGGCTCGCCCGGCTTCCTCAAGGATAATGTAGGATGCTATTTTCCTCATTAAAATCATAGTGTAGATGTAGATAAGTCTAGATAACTATATGAATGATAGATGCATCTATGGATTTAGACGTATTATCGGTAGAAGCGTGTTACAGGAAACATAATGTGCTTGGCGTAACGATACGAGCCCGTTTGGTGCTTAGCCTACCGCGCTCGGGAGTCAAAGTAATATACGAAATCTGGTAATAACTCGCGGCGGTACTCAAATCCTTACTAATATTATAAATGCGAAAGTGAGTTTGTTTATTTGTTTGTTTGTTACGCTTTCACGCCGTAACTACTGAACCGATCATCATGAAATTTTGCATACAAGTTCTCTGGAGTACGGAGAAGGACATAGGCTACCTTTTATCCCGGGAAAAAGTAATAATCCCGAGGGATCGACATTGACGCGGGCGGAGCCGCAGGCGAAAGCTAGTCTCTATATATTGCATACTTTTAAAATAATATAACCAGTTCATTAAAGGCGCATTCATGAGGTACATTTCAAAAACATGCAACCGATTAAATAAATAAATATATACGGACAAATCACACAGATTGAGCTAGCCCCAAAGAAAGTTCGAGACTTGTGTTATGGGATACTAACTCAACGATACTATATTTTATAACAAATGCATATTATAGATACACATCCAAGACCCAGGGCAATCTGAAAAAGATCATTTTCCATCTTGACCTGGCCGGGGATCGAACCCGGGCAGCTAGCTAGCTATAGCTATAATTTCTATAGTCTCAATAAGAAAAGCCTCTTCTGTACTCTTTAGTCTTTGAGGCTAGGTCGCGTGCGCCGGCGCAGTTATTGGCTCTAGGATATCTATAATGATCGATATTCTGTTCATTTGAAATGGCCGCCCCGCAGGTTCAGGCACTTGTACTATTATGTCAGCAGTAAAACTAAAATTGGAATAATAAATAGTTAACTCCTTATTACTATTCACAGATAACTATTCTTACTGCTTTAAAACTATATATAGACCTTGATCGTTTCGACTAGCTCCGTGGCGCAGCGGTCAACACGCCAGCCTGTTGAGTGACCGGGTTCGATCCCCGGCCAGGTCAAGATGGAAAAGGATTTTTTTCAGATTGGCCTGGGTCTTGGATGTGTATTTATATATGTATTTGTTATAAAATATAGTATCGTTGAGTTAGTATCACATAACACAAGTCTCGAACTTACTTTGGGGCTAGCTCAATCTGTGTGATTTGTCCGTATATATTTATTTATTTATTTTATTTACCTTGATCGTGTCCGGTAAATTGTATTCACGAACTCAAATGTCACGCTGGTCGCTAAGAAAAGGTAGAATGTACCATTGATCATGATCGTAAAAGCCGATCAAGGGGATGGGCGAAAATTTGAGGAACCGTGTCGATAGGCGATGCGACTAGCAACCCATCACTATTTTGATCACCAACCTGCTAAACGTGGCCTTTACATCTTATAGATCTGGTCTCTGTCTATTCGGTAAGGGAAAAAGGCGTGATAGTATTGTGTATGTATGACTTCAAACTTATATGAAAATGCTAAAGATCCCTAATTAGACTTAGCTAGTAAGACTAATATGTTGCGTGGACACAAAGATCACGTTCCTGTAAGTTGTATAAGGGAGACTAGAAGTAGAGACGATTTGTTAGCTTTATTCAGAAGAACACTCGTATGCAGCTGCTATATGCTGATAAATTTAAAACTTTTTACAACGCGAAAGAAAAAACAGCTAGCATTTTCAACCGTTCTTCATTGTTTCTTTTATGCTGGTCGGGGAGAAAAGAAAAATGTGCCAGCTGCTTCTCTTCCCGTAGAAGCCGGTCAAGGGAATGGGTGAAAATCTAAAGAATCATGACAATAGGCGATGCGGCTAGCAACCCATCACTACTTAGATTCCGTTTTCCACCTATACGCCCATCAACATGCTAAACGTGGCCTTTCGGTCTTATGACTTACGGGGTCTTCCCCGTAAGGGATAAAGACGTGATAATACGTATGTTTCATCGTTTCCAAATAATGAAATACCTACATTTATTATTTAAAATAAATCACTTATGTACCTAATACGGTTCTATCGCGTTTATTACATTACTAGCTATCGCCCGCGGCTCCACCCGCGTCAATGTCGATTCCTCGAGAATAGTACTTTTTCCCGGGATAAAAGGTAGCCTATGTAGCCATTCTCCGTACTCCAGAGAACTGGAATGCAAAATTTCATGACGATCGGTTCAGTAGTTACGGCGTGAAAGCGTAAAAAACAAACAAATAAACAAACAAACCAACTCACTTTCGCATTTATAATATTAGTAAGGATTTTTACACCTGACGTTTCGAAAACTTTACAGTTTTCATGTTTGCAGGTAGATTAAGTTGACATTTGTTGTGTTATATATACGAACTATGCAAAAAAAAATATATATTTATGATACTTTATTGCACATTCAAACAATATGTTACAAAATATACAGAACAAGAAAAGAAAAATGTACTAAAGGCAGCCTTATCGCACAGCAATCTCTTTCAGGCTACCTTTGGGTAATTGGGAAATTGGGAGAAAGATACGTGCAATTAGATAGAGAAACGAAATAGCAGAAATACTTTATCTCGGGTTAAAAAGCCTATGTCCTTTTCCATACTCCAGAGAACATGTATGCAAAATTTTATGATGATCAGTTTAGTAGTTACGGCGTGAAAGCGTAACAAAAATAAACTCACTTTCGCATTTATAATATTAGAAAGGCTAGTAAGGATATACACATATATACATACATAAAATATAATAAAGCATACAGAATATAAATGTTCAAAATAACGAGATGGGAGAGGAAAAAGAGATAAAGAATGAAAGTACAAAGGGAAAGAAAATGTGATTTGAATTAAAACTTATCGGATATGCAGTGAGAAATCTATACTAATATTATAAAGCTGAAGAGTTTGTTTGTTTGTTTGAACGCGCTAATCTCAGGAACTACTGGTTCAAATTGGAAAATTCTTTTTGTGTTGTATAGTCCATTTATTGAGGAAGGCTTTAGGCTATAAAACATCACGTTGCGACCAATAGGAGCGAAGCATCAATAAAAAATGTTTTGAAAACGGGGGAATATTAGTCATCTATACTTATTAATCACAATAACAGAAATTGCCGCGGACGAAGTCGCGGGCAACAGCTAGTGTGTAATAATCGCGTAAACAGTGTAGTGATTGATGATGATTATAATCAGTAGGTAACTAAAAGTTCAGTTCACGATCCTACTTCGCCACAACGCTCCTAGATGGCGCTACCAGTATTGCGTGAACTAATTATAGGCAGAGAGATAGCATCATCATTTGAATTGCGTACCAGATATGCGAGGTGTTATAAGTCATAGCAGACATATGTACAAGAAAGCGTGACTTCACTTCAATTAAGTCTATGTCAGATTAGTTGATTGGAAATGGCTAGTGCAAGGGCGAGTAGAAATTTTCTTTTGGAAAACCAAGAACAGTCACGGTCAGTTGGTAAAGAAAAATCTAACATACATACATAGTATCACGTCTTTTTCCCTTGAGGGTAAACAGGGCCTAGGTCTATAAAACCTTATGGTCACATTTAGCATGTTGGGGGCGTGTAGATGGAAAACGGAATCAAATAGACATGATTACGCAGATTTTAGCCTAATTCGCGCAGACCGTAAAAGCCGATCGAAGCTTTTACGGTCTGCGCGGGAAGAGAAGCACACGGCACATTCTACGTTTATTTTTGTTCTTTTAAACTAGACCAGCATGGAAGATTTAAAAATTAGTTTATATTTACTCCGTTTTTGAATTATGTCTATAAATAAATAAATAAATATATACGGACAAATTACACAGATTGAGCTAGCCCCAAAGTAAGTTCGAGACTTGTGTTATGGGATACTAACTCAACGATACTATATTTTATAACAAATACCTATATAGATACACATCCAAGACCCAGGCCAATCTGAAAAAGATCATTTTCCATCTTGACCTGGCCGGGGATCGAACCCGGTCACTCCGTGTCGCAGGCTTGGCGTGTTGACCGCTGCGCAACGGAGCTAGTCAAATACTATGGTGTTGTAGAAATATGTTATAAATATTTTTATGTTTCCGTAGACGTTATTTTAACTTTGTTTATGAAGCTGGACCATGGTATTTTCAGATTGAGATTATTCTAGTAAAAACGTTTGAATAAAATTGTGCAAAAACTTGCCTAGTGTGACTATCAAAAAGCTTGCCCAATCTGAACTGATCTCGTAATCTGTAGTCTGCTGCATCTTGATAAGGCAGGTAAATTAGTATCACTAGTAAAACACTGGCATGTTCGCCTTATTTTCACATCGTATATTATGCAGGACCATGGAATATTGAGATTGAGATCATTCTAATTAAAACAATTTAATAAAATTGTGGCTTGCCAAAAACTTGCCTAGTCTGAACTTGATTGTACAAGTGTTGTGACTTCTGTTAGTATCAACAGGCTTGCCCAATCTGAACTAATCTCACAATCTGTAGTCTACTGCATCTAGATAAGGCAGGTGAAATGGTATCACTAGCTAAAGACAATGGCACGCTCAGCGTTATCTGCACTTTGTTTATTGTCCAAGATCATGGGGTGTTGAGGTCGCTCTAAAAATTTTGTTAACAATGGCTTGCATGCTAATTGCTGATTTGTTTGCTGTTTTGCTCATTTTATACTAGGAAAGCGCTAATGTGTTTCCTTGTTTAAACTAATTATTCTCTATGGAGATTTGATTCTGACCCGGAATAGGTATCAAGCGGTCGAACTTCATTTGCATTCACCGGCAAGTCTTGAGTTCTATCAAAGACAAGACAAAAATGAGACCTCTTGTGTTTATGAATCGAGGACCTCTGTGGCTCAGTCGTATCGCAAGTGTCTTTCGATGGCCCGGGTTCGATCGGGAAAACAATATTTTTCAGATTAGCCTGGGCTTGGATGTTTATCATCATCTAACTCAACGATGGAACACTAGTTCCACAACATGAGTTCAGAACTTACTGTGTAGTTAACTCAATTTGTGTGATTTGTCCTTTTTAGTGCACCGTACCCAAAAGGTAAAAACTGGACCTTATTAATATGGCTCCGCTGTTCGTCTGTCTGTCTGTTAGTTTGTCACCAAGCTGTATCTCATGAACCGTGATATAGACCGTCGTGGCGTCCCAACGCGTTTTTTTTAATGTATAAGATATGTAGTGTCTGGGGACTTTATTCTAATTTCTTACATCCGGTTAGAAAGCGTAAAGAAGAAGTTTGAATAATTGAAAATTTGTAAAACAATTGTAGAAGTGACTATGTCAAAATTCTTTATAAGCACGATTAGCAGTATTGTTCTGAGCCGTGTTGACTGGGACGGTTTTAGAAAGCATTTATTACAGATCATGGTACGGAACCATTCGTGCGCTAGTTTTTTATTTATTCATCTACTTTATAATAGTCTCTTATAAAATACAAACTTACATTCGACAATACATAAATATAATAATGAACTAATACATATGTATATTTCTAATGGTCAACATGCCAAGCTTCCACACGGAGTTCCCGAGTTCGATCCCCGGTCAGGTCAAGATGGAAAATGATCTTTTGCAGATTGTCCTAGGTCTTGGCTGTTTACATAAATACCTATGTATTTGTTAAAAATATGGTATCGTTAAGTTAGTATCCCATAACACAAGTCTCAAACTTACTTTGGGGCCCCAATCTGTTTAGTTTGTCTATATTTATTTATTTATATATTAAATAAATATGTTCATACTCATAACAGGTTCCCTGTCCAATGAATCACATGTGAACATTTCAATTGTTTTACTATTGTGTCTCGTTTATGGACAGGGTTAAAATTCGGTGATAAAAATGTATGCGGTTAAGGCGTTTGCCTATAGACCCGGGGGTCGTGGGTTCGATTCCCATGGGAAGCATACTTTATTTAGTTGATTCCAGTTTGGTTAGGACATTGCAGGCTTGAAACACCTGATTGTCTGATAATGCAGATGTTTCCATGCTTCGAAAGGCACGTTAAGCCGGTGGTCCCGGCTGATATCTGGTAGTCGTTAAAGGAACCACGTCAGGGGCCGAGAGGCGGTTCCGAAGAACTCTGACACCATGGTGTGCATGGTCGATTGACCGTGACACCTACTCGAAATGATAATGATGAATGCCAGACGACTAGGGGCCTTGCAAATGTTGGCTGGGAGGGAGTTCTAAAGCTGTAATGGTTGTAATGGGTAAACGAACGTGTATTCGAAAAACTCACTCTAATGTTGAGGCGTATGGAGAAGAACATTGTAGATTTTAATCTATAAAGTAAGCATACTTTTTGCGCTTTCCCAAACCGTTCATCAGATTACTAAGAAACAGTGAAAAGAGATGCGTGCTTTAAAAGGTTTCTAGCAAAAAAGCAACATTACTGCATTGCAACGCATGCCTGGCACGGCCACAGGCAACTTTTTATAAAACCGCTACACCAGATTGCAGGTTCACCACCGTAGATAAAAAATAATCCCAATGCATCATTTAGCAAAGCACTGCTACATATCAATCTGCAGATCGGTTGAGCGCACGCGCGGTCGAGTGCATCTTATTTTTTTACATCTATGGTAATGCGCCATTATGAGTGGGCAAGTGCGCACGCTAGATGTACTGTTATGAGGGTAGGTCGGGGGAAAGAGAGCGTGGGGGGCGATGACCGTGGAAATTGAGATAAAAAGATGGTTATTATTTTAATTTGAAAGAACTGGACAAAAGAATAGCAAAATTTTTTTCTCCTACTTAGATGACATGATAGATGAGTATTATTAAATACTGTTTGTTTTAACAAAAACTGAGAAAATAGATAGATATATCTTAGTGCTCTATAGATGAAGATCCCAGGCAATAGTAGCAAAGCTGCGCAAAGCTGTGAGCAAAGCATTCTTACGGATATTGTAGAAAATACGTTCAAAAACAACAACAGAAGCTAGTAACTTTCATGATAATAGAAATATCCTAATTGTAAAAATCTGTTCAATTAAAGTAGAAGGTTTGTTAATGTCATGATATTATGGTTGAATTCAATAGTGAAAAGATATTTTTAACCGACTTAAAAAATAGGATGAAATTCTTTTTTTATTCGAAAGGGTACGTTTCCAATTAGTCCTATTTACATTTCATCTAAATCGGTTCAGTAGTTGGAAGTCGGTTTTTTATATGAAAGATTATTATATCTTTGTTAGCTTATACATACATACATCTTATTACGCCTTCATCCCTGACCTACAGTCCTAAGGCGATAGCCCTCGCCCCGGCTTTACCTACCCCGTAAAATATATATGAATCATTCTATACATAGGTACATATTAGCACGTCTTTATCCCTATACGGGGTAGACAGAGCCTAAGGCCATAAGAGTCAAGGACCTTATTAAGCGTATCTATTAGTGGGCGTATAGGTGGAAGATGAAATCAAAATAGTGATTTCTTACTAGCCACATCGCCTATAGTTAAGTTTATGTCAACTGAAAGACAGTCCAAGCCTAATCCCTAACAACCTTTAGAATTATCGAAGCCATCTAGATCACAAGAATGATTGAATGCCGACGACAAGCATTGAGGATTGCAACTAATTGGTAGCCAGACAATCGCCATTGTGGGGGCCGCTGTGCTCATCGGACTCAGGCATTTGTCTCCAAAGTCCTGACAAAGATTTCGATCTCCTTTTTATTAATTAAAATTTTAGAAGTTTAGACATCTGAATACAGAAATCGTTTATCCCTAAGAAATCCTAGACATCGCTCCCTCATCAAGCGTTTTTAAGAGACCTCGATATTTCCGAACAAAATCTTTGTACGAGTATCAGGTGTGCGCTTGTTCCAGTAGAATAATACCTATTAAAAATGTCACCAAGCTATCTAAATGAGGTATGAGGTGGCATTTGTATAGAGCATGGAAACCAAAATGAGTTTACTTTGAAATCTTTGAACGAATTTCCAAACCTAGTACGATGGATATTTGCCCTTTAAAAAGTCTTTTAGATAATACATATTAGTTTCAATTCACATTAGTACATTGGCAGATAAAAAAAAATAACGCAATTGAGTGCGTATTTCAAAAGAATGCCTGAAAAATTGCGAGCGAAAAGCGATAACTGTACTATACTTTCTATGATCGCAGCTCACGCCATGACAGGGAGTTCATCTTAACACCTTAGATTCTAAATAGTCGCGTACGGACAGTAAGTACGTTTTGAAAGGAACTTTTTTCCATGTACGCTAAAGTTGAATGAAGTACTCCCTGCCATAGTTTTCATGGGGTCACATGGGTTCTTCAACAAGGGCGTGAAAAGATTTTATCAGGGTCGGCAACGCGCGAGTGTCACCCCTGGTGTTTTGTAGTCGTCATAACTCCGTAAGCGATACATTAATTAAAAACAGTTCCGGATAAACAGAGCCTGGGGTCATAAGATCCAAAGGCCACGTTTATCTTGTTGATATAGATGGAAAACGGAAACGAAATAGAATTGGGTTGCCAACTACTGCACCTATTGATATTATTCCGTAGATGTCGCCCATTCCCTCGGCCGGCTTATACGGTCTGCGCGGGAACAGCATCAGCTGGTGCATTCTACGTTTTTTCTTTTCTCCTAGACCAGCTTGGAAGCATTAATTATTCTATATCTTCTATATCTCTCACATACAAGTATCATCATCAAGTATTATCTCTCATATTACCTTACTTCCATCACGGTTCGATGATAAACTGAGCTCATGTTATACTGCGCGTCATACAAGTGAAGCATCAGCACAATGTCGTCGATATATTACCCGCTACTGGTCGCACGAGACCAATATTTTATCTGGGCGGTCTTCATTGCCGGAGAGCCGCGATTAAGGGCTGGAAATTTTATCATTTATCGATAAAATTTCCATGTCCTAAATACAAGAGCGTCCTTCCCCGCGGAATCGGCTTGCTTGCTTACTTATTTAGCTGGCTCAGCGACCCGAAGTGGATCTTGGCCTCCGACATTAAAGTGCGCCATTCTTCCCTATTCTGTGCCAACTCTGACCAGTCGGATACTTCAAACTCTTTCAGGCTTGCTTGCTTCATTAATTTATTTGGTTTGCTACTTCGGTTTACCTGGACATTTAACTTTTTATTTGGAATTTTAATAATAGTATTTGTACGTCTGATTATTAATGCAATTCTGAAATTTTCAATGTGCGGTGTAGTAAAATTAAAAAAATAATTAGGTATATTTTTAATTTCAATACAACATTCTTGGTAGAAATACTTCTCGTAAATATTTTTTGTGCACTAAACTATTGACTTTATGAAGTATTTCCTAAGACTTTATGAAGTCTTGCATTTCTTAGGTGAATATTTTTGAGATAAATGAACAAAAGGGATTGGTCGATTCAACTAGGCGTAATCCACTCGCAATTAATTCAAAGTACCTAATAGGCCATTTTAATTATTTAAAAAACTCTAAAATTTTCTACTAACATTTGAATAAGAATGAGAAAAAGACACTGCCGCATACCATTCCAACCCACCCTATTTCTGTCTAGACGAAATTCCTGAACGCAATTTATCGACTTGTCGCATCACTAGTCGCCGAGTGAAAGAGGCGTGCACTGGTTGCTCTCATTAATCTTTCATTTCTACGTTATATTATTAGAGGAACAGGTTTGCACGGATGCTGGAGCAGGCATGGAGGGGCAGACATGGAGGGGGAGGGTTATCTGAACCCAAGTGAACCCTCAGTGGCACCTGCCGACCGACCGGCTCCTTATACGATATACTTCTATTATGCTGAGGTCATAAATGGCGACTTTTAATGCTATTTCAATGATTGAGAGATAAATATTAAAATCTGATGTACTTAGGGTTTATGTTCGAAGTAGTAAACGCTATCTGAATGGGATTTCTCGTTGTTTATGTAGTAAGATGAGCCAAGCGTTATGACCAAGTAAAGCTTATTTTGCTTTTCAGATTCTCCATGAATATTGTTAGGTTGTTAATTTGATACTTATCCTTTCCTTACTAATATTATAAACTAGCTTTCGCCCGCGGCTTCGCCCGCGTCAATGTCGATCCCTCGGGAATAGTACTTTTTCCCGTGATAAAACGTAGCCTATGTCCTTCTCTGTACTCCAGAGAACTTGTATGCAACATTTCATCATGATCGGTTTAGTAGTTACGGCGTGAAAGCGTAACAAACAAACAAACAAACAAACAAACAAATAAACAAACAAACAAACTCACTTTCGCATTTATAATAATAGTAAGGATAAGGATAGTAAGGATTAGTAAGGATAAGGAATTTATAATATTAGTAAGGATGCGAAAGTGAGTTTTTTGTTTGTTTGTTTGTTACGCTTTCACGCCGTAACTACTGAGCCGATAATCATGAAATTTTGCATTCAAGTTCTTTGGAGTACGGAGAAGGACATAGGCTACCTTTTATCCCGGGAAAAGTACTATTCCCGAGGGATCGACTTTGACGCGGGCGGAGCCGCGGGCGAAAGCTAGTTAATACTATAAATGCGAAAGTGAGTTTGTTTGTTTGTTACGCTTTCACGCCGTAACTACTGAGCCGATTATCATGAAATTTTGCATACAAGTTCTTTGGAGTACGGAGAAGGACATAGATGTTTTATCCTGGGAAAAGCACTATTCCCGAGGCATCGATAATGACGCGGGCGGACCCGCGGGCGAAAGCTAGTGGTGGGTAATAAGTGGGTAAGATTTTCCTACTTTCTTCTGTTTTTAATGTTGATGTTAGTATAAAGAAAATAATAGTGAAAATTCTACATTTTCTTAGAAAAGTCTGTGGCCAACGCGGCAATTTGTATGAAAAGCTCAAAATTTTGTTTGAGTACCCAACATTTGCTCCTATAAAAAACCAGCTAAGTGCGAGTCGGACGCACGCACTAAGGGTTCTGTACCAATACCTATAATAAGTTTAAAGTTATTAAAATATTTTTATTATATGATGTAACAAAAAAATTATGCTCTTTGTAATGTATGCTTATTTCTTTATCTGTGCTATAAGACGTTGCTACGTACCAAATTTCAAGATTTCACGGGTTCACGGGAAGTATCCTGTAGGTTTTGATTCCCTTGCGAATGTCGAAAATTTGCGGCATAAACGGCTGTATCTTTTGATTGCGTTGACTTAGAAGTTTGATTTTTTCACAGCTCTAAGGGACAGTAAACCTGAGTGTTTGATATGAATTTCAGCTTGATAACTTTACGCGTTCCTGAGCAAAAGGTCTTGATAGACAGACATACAGACGGATGGACAGCAAAGCGATCCTATGTTTCCGTTTTTTCCTTTTGACGTTCCGTTCCTGAGTAAAAGGGTCTTGACAGACATACAAACAGACAGACGGACAACAAAGTGATCTAAGCTTTCCGTTTCTCCTGTTGAGGTACGGAACCCTAAAAAAAATCATTTTAACAGGATCACCCCTTTGAGAGAAAGTCGGTGGAAAAATTAACATGGTGTCGGACGTTCATCATGAGATGGGTTGACGATATCAATATAAAGTCGCAGGTCGTTCCTGGATGAGATCGACACAGGACTGATACGGATATGGTGAAAACGAAGTGAGGCCTATGCTCAGCAGTAGGTGGAAGATGTGGAAAATGGAAGGTGCAAGAGAACTGCCTCCGTGGTCCAGTGGTTAAAGCGTTTGCCTGTAGACCCTGGGGTCGTGGATTCAATTCCCACGGGAAGCATATATTGTTTAGTTGCTCCCAGTTTGGTTAGGACATTGCAGGCTTGAATCACCTGATTGTCTGATAGTAAAGATGATTCCGTGCTTCGGAAGGCACGTTTAGCTGTTGGTCCCGGCTGCCATTTGGTAGTCGTTAAAGGAACCACGTCAGGCCGAGGCCAAGAGGCGGTTCCTAAGAACTCTGACACCAGGGTGTGCATGGTCGATTGACCGTGTTACCTACACGAAATGATGATGATGATGGTGGAAGTTGGTGAAAATGATAATATTTTATATATTTAGGCAAACATAGAATATAACCTTGGCTATACTCCATTAAAATACGAATGCACCATTAAATACTGAAATCGTAAATTCTTATCACAATCTGGTGGCGACCGGCGACCTCCATAGATAGCGACTGCAATAAACCTCCCAATATCATAACCCATACTTTCTAACAACCCAGAATAGAAGCAGTAATAACCTCCGCCTATGATATTTGATTTCAGTGTTTCCCAAACTATTGCTAGGATTTAGTTCGTCATTATCATGTTGAACTCCTTCTTCTTCTATCGAGTCGTAAAATGGCTTTGAGTTTAATTAAATATGTTTCGACCAGTGCATTGCCACCGCAATTGCCCACTCGTTTGCCTCATTCAGATCTTGTTGGGAGCAAGAAATTGGGCTTTCTGGGCACACCACGAGGTGGCTCATAGATTCAATAGCACTACAGTAGCACTCACTATTTTTGGAGAAACCCCACTTGACTCTATTTTCGTGGCATCCGCCAACACTAGCCCGCAGTCTGTTTAAAGACTTCCAGACTGGCCAGGGCAGAGTGCCACCCGGTGGTAGTTTTAGTTTTAGGTAGTCACCCTCGTGTCGCAGGCTGAACTGTTAACCACTGCGCTAGGGAGCTCGCCATATTTTTATAGTTTACATTTATTGGTATAGATTATGCTGGTACTTATATCTAGAGACCTTTTTAACTTATAATGTGGTTTATATTTGAGAACCACTGTTGTAGATAGATATAAACGCGGCCAGCGTTATTGGCCACGTTCAGGAATGGTCAGCCCGCGGCCGTAAACCATACATTCAATTATTATCAACCCTATACCCTTCACACCCGGTAATTGGAAGACTCAACACTTACTGTAGGGTAGCCATGGTTTAAAGCATAATAAACTCCGAAAAATGAAAATAAGTTACTTATCCTAACTATAATATTATAAATGCGAAAGTGAGTTTGTTTGTTTGTTTGTTATGCTTTCACGCCGTAACTACTGAACCGATCATCATGAAATTTTGCATACAAGTTCTCTGAAGTATGGAGAAGGACATAGGCTACCTTTTATCCCGGGAAAAAGAACTGTTCCCGAGGGATCGACATTGACGCGGGCGGAGCCGCGGGCGAAAGCTAGTATTAAATAAAATCGTTATTTATTAGTTGGACTTCATCCATATTTTATATTAAAAAAAACCGGCCAACTACGTGTTGGACTCCCGCCCGAAGGGTTCCGTACCGTTATCTATAAAAACGGAAAAAACATCATGTCTGTTGTATGGGAGCCCCCTTTAATATTGATTTTATTTTTATTTAATTATTTATTTTTAAAGAGAATATATAAGTAAATATTCTATAAATATTTTAAGCGTCAACCTGTGGCCGTTATCAATATCAAGCAAAAACAACCAAAAAGTCACGTTTGTTGTATGGAAGCCCACTTAAATATTTATTTTATTCTATTTTTTAGTGTTTGTTGATATAGTGGCGACAACAATACATCATCAATACATGTGAAAATTTCAACTGGCTAGCTATTACGATGAGATACAGGCTGGTGACAGACGGACAGACAGACAGACAAAGTGATCCTACAAGGGTTCCGTGTTTCCCTTTGAGGTCCGGACCCCTCAAGACCCTTTTTCTCAGAAACGCGTAGAGGTATCTAGCTGAAATTCATATCAAATACTTCTTCTTCTTTTCGAGTCAAAATAGCTGTATATGAACCATCTAATGAACTGCCCCAGCTTTCCTACTTCTTGTACTGTAGAGGACTTGATTAAGGCAAATGATCGTGCCGTCGAAGTGGCCAAATTTTGGTCTAACTTCATTTTTATTTATTTATTTATTTATATCAGGGAAACATACAGTTATTAAAGTTTAACAAAGTAAAATATATATAAATAATACTTAAACCAATTAAGTTTCCTCACTTAGCTTGTACAAACTATCGAACAGAACGAAAAGCTTTAAGTAACAATAAAAAAATTCTACTTACATAACGATTATTATATATAGCTATATTAAATATACTCAGGTCTATTGTCCCTTGGAGCTGTAAAAAATGAAACTTCTAAGCCAACGCAATCAAAAGATACTGATGTTTATGCCGCAAATTTTCGTGTTTTTTCGACATTTGCAAGGGAATCAAAACCTACAGGCTATTTCCTGTGAACTCAGAATCTTGAAATATGGTACGAAGCAACGTGTAATGCAGATAAAGGAAAAATTGCAAAAAGCATAATTTTTTTGTTACATCATATAATAAAAATATTTTTAATAATTTCAAACTTATCTATACTAATATTATAAAGCTGAAGAGTTTGTTTGTTTGTTTGAACGCGCTAATCTCAGGAACTACTGGTTCAAATTGGAAAATTCTTTCTGTGTTGGATAGTCCCTCTATTGAGGAAGGCTTTTGGCTATAAAATATTCGCTGCGACCAATAGGAGCGAAGCATCAATAAAACATGTTTTGAAAATTATACATCTATACTAAGAAAAAACTAATTAATCATAAGAACAGAAATTGCCGCGGACGAAGTCGCGGGCAACAGCTAGTTTTACATAATGTACGGAACCCTTCGTTCGCACTTTGCCGGTTTTTCAATATTTTATGCGAATAATATTTACGAGTACATCATACCATTGCATGTACGCAAAGAGATCCATGTTTTTGATAATAGCGACGAACGATACAGATTTTACGACAGCCTCTCTAAGTAATAAATCAAAAGATTATTTCCAATTCTTGATGTGTATTGCTACTTTTCTTGGCAAGATTGTTGCCAATAATAATAAAATAGAGTACAAAACTATTCCCTCGTCAAGTCAAGCATCCTGTAATTTGTTAGTTAAGTATGTACTTGTAAGTTACTCTGACAAGTAATAGGCTGAACGGGTGCTTACTTATCTAGCATTGATGGCAGTTTATGTTTAAGTTATTGTCAATCAAGTCTTCTATTGTTTGTGAACAATGTGTACTCAAGTTATTTATTGTCAATTTGGGCTAAAAACTTTTTAAGCTGAGGTTAATTTGCAGACACAGTTAAATTAAATTTGTAACGGAGTTAACAGAAATAAATGTTTACGATCTTTACATCCAGTACTCGTTATTTAGCAAACTATGAACTTACTTTTGCGAAATAATGTCTAGAAAGACGGTAATAAATTAATACTTACTTCACTTCGACCGTCTTTTCCATAGACACCAGAATATTAGATTAGTCGTGGTAGAGCCACACTCAAAATGAATTGCTAGTAGCATGAATGGTCTGGCTCGTCCGGGGAAGTACCACACTCTCACAGAAAATCGTCTGAGTAGAAGCTTTCCGCTTCTATGCTTCGTTAGGTGAGAGAGTCGGATGCCCATCCTTCGTGTTGATATACACCGTGTAAATAGACCCTTTACATTCCCTTAACGGGGTGACTCAGCCCACCAATATGAACAACTTTTCCTATGGGAACAACGCTGGGAACTCAAAAAAAAATTCGACCTTCCCATACAAACTGGCCGGGCGGCGGAACTCGTTTGTATGGAAATGACGAAATTTTTTTTGAGTACCCAGCCTTGGTCCCATAGGAAAAGTTGTTCATATTGATGGGCTGAGTCACCCCTTTAAGTAAATGTCGAGGGTACATTTACACGCTGTATAGGATGGTCACCCTACATGCATAACACTTGAATATAACGAGCGGCGCGTTCCTGAAAATTGATCACAATGAAGGAGACCGCTCCCGGTCGCAGGCGCAAGCGCATGCAACATATTTATAATGGCCGCATCGTTTTGAAATAATTGATTTATTGTTTGTGTTATAATTGTAACGAATTCTTACAATTATCAAGATACTAAACTTGGCTTTTAGGTCTTAGAGAACTGGGCTCTGTCTACCTCACAAGGAAAAACGTGATAGTGTGAAAATCAAAATCAAATCATAACGTTTGTTCAGAAAATAGCAAGTTGCATTTTAAAGGATCTAATTTAGTAATATTTATATTATTATTTATGTATGTATCAAGTTCAATGTGTATTCTATCGTAAAATACCGTTAAAGTGATATATTTATATCTACTTATATTTATATATCAGTGCTAGTTGTTTGTCTGATAAAGTTATAATTTTTATGCCAATGTTTCTGTAATTTTTGTGTTACTGTACAACGGTACTTTAGAATGTTAGAATTCTTATTTAAATATTAATTATTGTATGTATTTAAATATGATTACAATAATTGTCATGCTGAATATGCACTTTTTAGAGTGCTAATTAATGTTATTGTACCTTATTAAATAAATAAAACAAAAAATATCACGACTGCCTTAGCAACAAATACTAGCTACATAGGCCTTTTTTTTTCATAGGCTATATAGGTATTTGTTGTACTTCTTAAAAATATCAAGATACTAAACTTATGTTCGAGTATTCGTGAGAGTCCGTGTCGGAAAACGAACCCCGAGCCCACATGGTGCCGCGAAGGCTGTCTAAGTTCATAGATGACAATAGTGTCATCTACGTACTTAGATACAAAATTACGGACGGAAAGACGGGGTACAAAATTATTGCTTTTATAGATAGCTATATAAGCAAACATTTTGTACCCCTTTTTACGGAGAAGTATGACATTTCGCACACTAAAAGTTTATATAGAGTTTATTTGTTTCGTTTTTAGTGTGCGTAAGTGGCCAACACTGGCGTCAGATTTTTCACGCTGCCTAAAAATATCTGACATAGCTTCACGACTGCCATCAATGATGAAAGCTGGGAACAACTTCTTAATGTGCCTTCCTTAGCACGGAGGAGCTCGAGATATATTTATGCCACTTGCGTTCACCCATCCCACGGGGGACTGCGCCCGGGCTTGGTTAACATGCGTAATCGTTAATGATGCTCCTGACGACTGTGCTTTCGGGCTTCTCATAATATATAGAGTACGTAGTGCAGAATGATATATTTTTTAATTATCGTTGAATTTCGTCCACTTGGCGACCATTAGTTTAAATAATGATATTAAGATTAACTGTTCTTATTGATCAAAAGATTTAACGGTTAAACAATTTAAAAATTACCGTTAACGATTAATATATAAACCGTATGCAACATAACAATATAAGTTTAAGTTCTTCTGTGCAATAAAATCATTCTTACTTGCCAGAGTTTCTCAAAGGCACAGGATAACTCGTAGTCATCATAACAGCCGCCAAAAGTCCACTGCTGGAGAAGGGCCCAAGAATTTTTTGTTTCATGGGAGGATATTGCCATACTCACCATGATTGGCAGGCGGGTTGGCGAGCGCAGTTTCTTTGGCTGTTTATGCTTCCGACGCTGCCGCCCATCGAAAGCATTATTAAGCTGGGGAAGGATAGAAATTTGTTAGGTTTGGGGAAGGAATGAAAGGTATTGGGATACTACTCACTTAGATACTACTACTTACACACGTGTGGTACCCGGCAGAGTAGAATAGGACCACTCCAAGTCTTCCCGTGGATGTCGTAGAAGGTGTCGACTTAGGAAATACAAGCTAGAAAAGCTTATAAACATCTGTGAGACCTCTCCAACCCGTCTAGCCAGCGTGGAGAGTGTAGGCCAAGTCCTCTGGCTGCTCTGGCCAAGTATGGCTCTTGTAGTACAGAGAGGGTCGTGCTCTCTCCACTACAGGAGCAGTGGAGACTAAAAGGACCTGATGATGATGATGATGATGATGATACTACTCACTCGGATAAATGGAGGAAAAGCAAGCAGCAGCAATAAATGCTATCCTACGCAAAACTAAATTATCCGATTTGACTCAGTAGTTTCTGTGATTAGCGCGTTCCAACAAACAAACTCTTCAGGTTTATAATATTAGTATAGATTACGTTCATACTATTCTATATTGTGTTTTGAATTCCTCAGCAATATTTTAATAACGGAATCAGAACCTCTAATGGTATATAAACCGACAAAATTAAGTTACTTTATTATAAAAAATCGGCGAATTTTTTTGGGAGTCTATTTTATTTTTTCCATTTATAATTTTTTTTACTGCGTGTCTATGCGGGAGAAAAATGCTTAAATAAAATAATGATGTTTATAAACATACTGCACTCCCAGTAAGGTCATAAAGTTAGTTTTAACGTTTTCTGCCAGAAAAATTAGGTGTTAAAGCTCAGCTCTTTTGTATGAACGGATAAAAGCTCCATATAAAATACGATAGGACTTATTCTCCGATCTAGCACAGAATTAATGGATCTAGTATAATATTTTACAACAGTTTGGGAGCCTCGGTGAAAAGCGGGCGTAAACGAAGCGAGTTGTGAGCAGTTATAAACAATAAAAAAATTACATAAAGTAGTGCTATCGCAAAATCAGCAGAGCGCACCGGCAGGTAGTGTTGCAAACAATTACTGGAAATCGTGACCTTTGCTTAAGTGATTTAACTCAAACTATTAATATTTGTAGAGCCGTATGTACGAGTATACCGTATGAAATGAAATAAAAAAATATTTATATTTATTGTAGAAACACAAACAAAAAAAAAAAAATACAATACAACATAAAAAAATACAACGAATAAAAGTGTAAATCAGTGCTATAACCTTTTGTGACATCAAGGAATGGAATGGAATAAAATTCGAAATAAAATGAGGAATGAAAGGTGGACAGGATGAAAAAGAAATGAGGTGGGAAGAGAAGCAGCATGCAGGTGGCATGCAGCAACGTTACAGAAGTAAACTGCTGTAATAAGGCCTCTCCCAAGGTTTTTTGTTCCCGCTTGCTCGTTTGACGACCAGTCATAAAAAAATAATTGCAATACTCACCACGCTTGGTAGGCGGATTGGCGAGCTCAGTTTCTTTGGCTTCTTGTGCTTCCGATGCTGCTGCTCATAGGAAGCGACTAAGCTGGAGAAAGATAGGAATTTGCTGAGTTTGGCAAGGGAATAAAAGTATTGGGATATTCTCACTCGGATAAATGAGGAAAAAGTAATTAACACCTCGGGAGGCCGGGCGCACGTACCCGACGACATACCTGCAACTACCGGACAGACAGTTGAGGATGACCCACTTAACCATCATCATCATCATCATCAGGTCCTTTTTAGTCTCCACTACAGGAGCACGACCCTCTCTGTACTACTAGGGCCATACTTGGCCAGAGCAGCCAGAGGACTTGGCCTACACTCTCCACGCTGGCCAGACGGGTTGGAGAGGTGTCTTAGATGTTTATAAGCTTTGTTTAGCTTGTATTTCCTAAGTCGCCTTCTACGACATCCACGGGAAGACTTGGAGTGGTCCTATTCTACTCTGCTGGATACCACACGGCTAACCATCATTCCATTGTTATTTGATTAATACTTACTTATGCTCTGCCTACTACATAATGTACTTTTATTTTATTAGACCTTAAAGCAGACAAATGTGGCATGATTGAATACGCAAGCTTGTGTGAGTATCATTTATTGTAAAGCATAAGTAAGGACTTTAAAATTGGTTTGTAGGGTGCTTTCTTAAGTTTAACATCTGGACCTTTTTGGTTCACAATTAAATATCACTGCAACGAACTTCTAGAAAATCATTTTCACTTTTCATTTTCAAACCAATCAAAAATACGTTGTATCGCACTATAATTATTACAAACAAGCCTATAATTACTATTACTAGAGAATAAAACCATTACCACGAGTTCTCATGAATATTTATACGACTTCCGTACGAAAAACGTTCGAAAGGCGCCCTCTAGTGGCAAAAAGCGGAGCCAGTCATCAGTCAGAGCGCGGAGTCGCGTGGCGGACGCGTGCCGTACACCAATTATGTACATTGGCTTTATAATGCGATGCTCATTAGAGTAGCCTAAGAATAAGGAAAAATTGATGCGGCATCTAGGAAGACAGTCTTTCTCCCCACTTATCAAGAACAAGGTATGGTAGTGGGACTCTGATGTAAAAATACCAGTGATGTGATTTAGAATAGGTAATAAAGTGTGAAACTTTTTGATGATTGCAGTAAACTACTGATCGTCATGATATGATACTCATGATAATTTTAGTCTAATTTAACCAAAAGAGTTATTTACTAATACGCCGACATATTTCTATTTTACTTTCAATTTGAAAACGGACATTAAATATTATACTTATGGATTAATACGTGAAGACTAGAGGGTTGCAGGGATAGGTCTTTGCAAACGTCACATCACGTAGGTAAAGGAGAGGGGTAACAATTGAAAATAATGGGTCACATAGAACTTTGATGAAAAGTTTTTGCGCAGTACACAATTTTAGGTATCAGCGGGGATCAGCAAGAGCGGACGGCGGCGCATACCCTCGCGCGCTCTTTCCACCTCCCAGACTTCATCATCGTAAGTGTGTGAATTACGTTCATATAATGCACACGCCTGTACCTTCGTCCATCTACGCTCTTAGCTAATATCCGAGCCGCATTTGCATCGTAGTGTACCTTTAGATATGCCACATCCATACCAACCTCACTCATGTACACCGACTAGGCGCACCCGAGTGGATCGCCTCAGGTCACCGCGGTCGGTTTTTACTGGAAACTAGCCGCGCCTAGCGGCTGTACTCGTTTTTTTCCCCGCGAGCCAGTGCTGACACGGTGCAGCCACCGGGATGATTTTTATTGATGAAAGTTCCGGTTAGGTTACTAAATTGCATTGGTTGCACTCGTTTTGATGTATTGATGAGTAGTTAGATTGGTTTTTATATACCTGGACTTGAATTTACCGTAATTTTTAATAGTATTAAGGGTTAAGACCTCTAGGAATAAGAGAAACCTGATGCCCTAGTGGTCGTGAGCATTAATAGCTCTTACGTAAGTTTAGCAACCCTGATCTTCCTCTATCTCCTCGATTCAGTGGCCTGCCTCCGTGGTCTAGTAGTTAAGGCATTTGCCTGTAGACCCGGGGCTCGTGGGTTCGATTCCCACGGGAAGCATACTTTTTTGAGTTGTTTCCAGTTTGGTTAGAACATTGCAGGCTTGAATCATCTGATTATCTTATAACAAAGATGATTTCGTACTTCGGAAGACACGTTAAGCCGTTGGTCCCGGCTGCCATCTGGTAGTCATTAAAGGAACCTCGTTAGAGGCCGAGAGGCGGTTCCAAAGAACTCTAACACCAGGGTGTGCATGGCCGATTGACCGTGTCACCTCCACGAAATGATGATCGTGTTCATGAATTAGTTGACTTGTGTCTAGAACACGCAGTTATTGATTTAAGCACAAGATTTAAACTGAATACCTTTAACTAGTACTATTATAAACAAAGATAATAAGGAGGTAAGAAGATGGGAGAATTCGATACGGTGATTCGAAGTCACTGTGGTGTGGTGTAGTCAGTATAACCACAGGCAGGGCGTAAACTTAAGGGCCGTGGGTTCGAATCCTACCTGAGGCCGAGTTCTTTCACCACATATTTTCAATTTTAATAATTGGGAGAGCTTTCAGAAATGCTTACCGCCAGATGTCAGCACTGCCGTAGAGGGTGATAAACTGCTGTCATTCGATAATATGCAGGCCACTTCCAACCGAACGTATTAGAAATCCTTGGCGGACGCTTATGTCCAGCAGTGGACTTGGATATGATGATGACTGGATAATATTTGACAAGCAGTGACTACTGACATATTGTTGGCCCATAACAGACGGCTCAGTGCTGCCATCGCCAATTTTAGAAAACTCTTATTCAAAACAAATAAAGTAAAATCAATAGTGTATACTTGTTCTAAATTTAAAAAAATACTGTAGGACAAAAAAAGGAAATTCGTAAATATATGTCCAAAATATTTTATAGAATATTCTTGCAAGAATATCAACTTTCTGTACGAAAAGTCAAAAGTAAAATTGTAAAGGAAATAAGGAATAACTAAAACCGAAAAGGTAAAAAAACCTGTAAATATTTACATACAAATGGACAGAACATTCCATATTAGTAGAGAACATTATTACAACGTACGATATCGTTAGACGTGTGGTTAGTTGACAAAAAATTACACTACGGGAATCGAACCAGCGACCCGAGCAAATCATCGGTTGGTAGGGCACCGCATCCGGTCTTGAAGGGTGACTTACCATGCCAGCATTATTACTTGCGGCAAAAAGACAATGCTCCGTAGGATACCAATCTAGTAATTTAAAAAGTTTGCTAGTGTTTTTTTTTCTTTTTGTATGTGGCCAGTAATTAAGTTCTTCTTTTAAACAGTATTATAATGTAACCAATGATTTTTGATACTTATTGTGTTTATCATAGATTTAAAAAAAATGCGTCTCTCTGGTGTTTATTATTGAATTTGTGTCGTTAATTTTGCCTTAAAAACTATAACACTTTGTTATTTATTAGCTTAGAAACGTTTTTAATTCCATGTGCATGTTTAAAAGCTATTTTTTTGAAATTTTGACCGCTTGCTTATTTTTGAAAATAAATCTATTTCAAAACTAAAGGCATACCTAAGTCTTTTTAGATGTTAAGTGAAAATAATGAACGGTTCAAAAAGGCGAAGTTTTAATGCGAGTTTGTTTCTTTGTTACGCCTTCAATCCGTAATTACTGAACCGATCATCATGAAATTTTGCTTACATGCATCTCTAGAGTACGGAGAAGGAAAAATGGTACCTTTCATCCCGGAATAGGGTACTGTTCGCGTGCGGAGCCGCGGCCTTAAGCTAGTAAATTAATAAAAAATAACGGTGCCTTAAAAACTTTAACTAGCCTTAATAGAGATGTATAGTACGTGTGCAGTAAATGAATGGAATTAAACGGCTCGTAAGCGGGTGCACACGAGCGGATAGCCATTATTATAAGAACAGTAAGTTTGGAGCATTTCTATTGTTTGGGATAAAAACGTGATCCCCAATTAAAACTATCGTGACTGCTTTTCAGAGCGGAAGGTGACTGGGCTTAGCACATGATGTTTTTGCATTTAATTGAGGATGAAAGTTAATTCGTAGCTAGAAGGTTACTTGTTAAAATACTAACTTTGGCCCGCAACTCCGCCTGCGAAGGCGAGTTTTCACTTCTGCCGGCACTCCCGAAGTGCACCCCGTTGTTTCTATCTTAAATATGACATGTGTGTTAACTTAATGCATTAACAAGAATCAGCGCGAACATACCGTTTTTCTTCAGACGTTTCGACCAGCCTGCCTATTTAATACTAACTCAGTGACCAACGTTTTGATAGTCACTTCAAAATACATTGCGGGTTTCCTATGATTAGCTATTTTAATTAATGATATATAAAACGTAGAGCTAATTCCCGTTAATGCATTTAGTAAATACGCAGCGCGAAAGTTTAAAAGTATTTACATGTGTGTTAATTATAAAAAATCTTGTCACACTTCAAAATTTGCTGTTTTTAAACGTGAACTGAATTATAAAAATCTGGCACAAAAGTCAAGATCGTCTTTGTAAATTCTAAAAAAATAAAAATAAAATACTTATTCTTATCAGATATTTGGACCTTGATGGTTAAATTCAACCAGTATCCGTGTTTATGAGGAAATAGGAGGGCTGTTTTTCCATACAAGCATAGTTTCATGATTCCTCGCTGGATAGTACAAGTAGAGCAAGGATTTTTCAAAAAAAAAAAAACTCTCGATATATTAGCATGTCCCTATGTTTAAATTTTTTTAATAATTGAATTATCTAATGACATAAAGAACCTTCAAAACCTGAAAAACGAATTTCCGTCGTGTTCAAACATAGAAGTATTGAGAGACACTTTTTTTAAAATCTATTTGTTCAAACATCAAGAAAACAAATTTGACGCGATTATAATAATAAAAAGAAAACATAGAAACGCAGCCATAGGTTATTTTAAGTTTTTAATGAAAAAATTGGTTTAGTTTTGGAGAAGAAATCGGGGGACTACGAAACGTTAATTCTGAGTAATTTTCATAAGTATTTTCCGTCCTAGCTGCAGTTGTCTCTATCTCTCAGCGCGACATCAATAGATTTTACAAATTCTGTTATTGGGCACACAGCGCGACATCAATAGATTTTACAAATTCTGTCGGGCTTAGTGTTCCCCTTAAGGCCCTGTGAACACGTACTCACAAGTTGACAGGCAGTAGGAACATTCAATTAAACCGTCTCACAGTAGCATTGCAGTTGCACTCTGTGATGTTATCTATGCAAATCGCTATGGACATTTGTTGTCAAACATCACCTACCTCGCTGACCGCACGGCCTGATAACAAACAACCAGTTTCGCTAAAATGGACATGTGAAGTTTGTTAGGTAGTTCAGAAAAGATAAACTTACGATTGTGCTCTTCAGGGTAATTATGAGAACCCCGGCATCTTCATCATCATCATTTCGTATAGGTGACACGGTCAATCAGGTTTTTTTTATTATTTACCTTATAATGTTCTTGAATTCGGTCGGTCTGTACAAGAAACTCGATTGCTGCTACATATTTTGGATGTAGCGTAGTTGTCAATCACGCTATAACTACTGTATTAGTAAAATTTTTAACATTGAATACCATTCAACCACTATACGTGTATAAGGCGAGCTCCGTGGCGCAGTGGTTAACACGCCAGCCTGCGACACGATGGTGTGGTTCGATCCCCGGTCACGGTCAGGTCAAGATGGAAAATTATCTTTTCCAGATTGGCCTGGGTCTTGGATGTTTATCGATATATGTATTTGTTCTAAAATATAGTATCGTTGAGTTAGTAACCCATAACACAAGTCTCGAACTTATTTTAGGGGCTAGCTCAATCGGTGTAATTTGTACGTATATTAAAAAAAAAAAAGTATTACGAGTATAAACGTGGATTGTTTGAAATACATCTGCATGACAGCTCCTACTTACTCTATAAAATCTAAATAAAGTATCTAATTATTGATTACACCTGCATCCCAATTATTATCTTCCAATCCACACCTGACCCGTCAAATCAGAGCGTAACCCGATCGTATTACGTTGTAATTTGATGATTACCTACCTGTTACTGCTGCTTCCTTAGATCAAATATAATGGTAGATACACAGTCTTATACAAAATGAAGCCTTAATAATGTCCCCGAGCCAAAACATCATGCATACTAACAAACAACAACAAAAACGGCACATACTGAAATTATAATTCCACCTTTTTTTATTTCACTTTTGATGCGTAGGTTTTGCATGTTATCGACGACGTGTGAGTGCTAGCGCGGTTTATTGAAACTGTGGACAAAACAGCTCCGAATCTCGATTAGGTCGCTGTTTTGCCGGTGCCACTTTACGAGCGCGAATCGTGTATCTACCATTATATTTGATCGAAGGCTGCTTCTTATTAATAGTTAGCATTCTGACTGCGAGGCATCACTCATGTCTTAACAATGTTGTTGCCCAAATGCTGACAACCTGACATGGAGGTATAAAGCGCGGGGCTAGTGAGAATTTATTTTTAACCCCGTCGCATATGGGTAAAAATGGTATTTATTTTAAACATACATACATAGTATCACGTCTTTTTCCTTTAAGGGTAGACAGAGCCCATGTTTTTAAGAACTAAAAGCCACATTTAGGACGTTGGTGGGTCATCATCATCATTTAGTCGTGGAAGAGCCACGCTAACGGCAAAATGAATTGCTAGTAGCATGTATGGGCCGGCTCGTCCGGGGAAGTACCACACTCTCACAGAAAATGGACGTCTGAGAAAAAGCTTTACCGCTTCTATGCTTCGTTCGGTGAGCGAGAGAGCCGGAGGCCCATCCTTCCCCTCCCCATTTCCTACCCCCAAATCCTTGAAAGGCCGACAACGCACCTGTCACACCCTGGTGTTGCAGCTGTCCATGGGCAGCGGTGATCACTTACCATCAGGTGACTCGCTTGCTCGTTTGTCGTCCTAAAACATAAAAAAAAAAAATCATTTCGTGTAGGTGTCACGGTCAATCGACCATGCACACCATGCACACCCTGGTGCTTTTACGATCTGCGCGGGAACAGAAGCAGCTGGCACACTCTACGTATTTTTCTTTCCTCCCAGACCAGCATGGAAGAGCTTTTTTTCATAGCTAATGTTAATCAGGGATAATGTAGGATTCGAATAGTAATATTTTTTCAAATCGGTCCTGTAGTTTCGAAGCCTATTCATCCAAACAAACAATCAATCAAATCTTTCCTCTTAATAATATTAGTGTAGATGTGTAGATTATAATTTAATAATTATATTAAAATTATTAATTATTGTTCAAAAGCTACAAACTACTAGAGTTTCGGAACCGAGCAGTGCAAATAAGACTCCGAAAGAAACTCTTTTCAACAGTATTGGTCGCCTACTTGCCTGAAGGGCTTGTATGATATTTTATCAATTTCTATATATTTTGGCGAGCTCCGTGGCGCAGTGGTTAACACGCCAGCCTGCGACACAAGGGCCCCAGGTTCGATCCCCGGTCAGGAAAGATGGAAAATGATATTTTTCAGATTGGCCTGGGTCTTGGATGTTTCTCTATATATGTATTTGTTATAAAATATAGTATCGTTGAGTTAGTATCCCATAACACAAGTCTCGAACTTACTTTGGGGCTAGCTCAATCTGTGTGATTTGTCCGTATATATTATATATATTATTTATTAATTTATATATAGGGACAAACCACGCGTTTGTTGTAACCTTGTTTAATACTATGAAGTGATTGATGTATACATATTTTAAAATAAATAGAAACACACAGTAACATTAAATCTTGAAGTAAATAAAATATTTTCTCCGCCACACACGTGATTTTCATACCTCCACGTCTCCGCGGCTCGCTAGCCACCAAATTGTCTAAAATCCATCGAGCTGTGGCCGCCGCACTGTAACTGTTATGACTCTATTATACCACTAACGATACTGTATCAACGGTACCGAGATTGCCTTCCTGACACATGGCTCGCGTCAAACAAATTGCGTATATTTTGTCACAGTTATGCAATAAAGATCTTGTGATGAACGCCCGGTTTGGTTTAACAATCTTCGCGTTGTGAACACGTCATTTTGCTGGAAAACTATGTGCCATTTTCACACATACATAGTATCTTACTCCGTGATAGTATCACGTCTTTTTCCCTTGCCGGGAAGACAGAGACTAGGTCTATAAGACCCGAAGGCCACGTTAAGCATGTTGGTGGGTTAGGTGAAAAACGGAATCAAAATAGTGATAGTTTGCTAGCCGCATCGCCCATTAACTTGATTCCACGCAATTTTGCCTGTTCCCTCGTTCGGCTTTTACGATTTGCGCGAGAAGAAAAGCAGCTGGTACATTCTACGTTTTTTTATTTTCTTCCAGACCAGCAATTATAATTCCTTTTCTAATACAAATATAGTAATACTGTGTTACTATTGGAATAATTTTACTACCAACAATCTACATAATAGACAACAGTTACTTGCAAATGCTAGTTACATGAAGACCATATGGTTAAATACTTATTATAGGACGAATACGAATATTACTCCCTTTATCTCTACCAAACATTCCCCATCTTCAAAATGCTTGCAATGGGCAGCAGCGTCGTAAGATTATGAAGCCAAAGATACTGCGCCACCCGCCTGCCAAGCGTAGCTAATATGGCGATATCTTCCCATGGAATTAAGTATCCTTGGGAGAGGCCTTTATCCAGTAGTAACCAGCTTTATCCAGTAGTGAGTTTTGCGGCTGTAATGATGATGGCGAAATATCTATCTCTTCATCACACTCAAAATCACAGCTGTGATGAACTCTACACTGTCAGGTGAGATTACTCTACCTCTGTAGAGTGCTGTGATTTGTTCCACAAACACCTATAGATTTGTGGTTGACTCTCTGAAACCCTTATCCCAATCCTTAAAGACACATGAAGATTTTTATTGTAAAAATACAACTAAAGCAAAGGAGTCAATACTTTGACAACAATGTTTTTTGACCGCTGAAACTTATCATTAAACATCTACATTTTTCTCTCTATCGTTCATAAATAAGGTCCTAGCACACTATTCTTAACGCGGCGTATCCTGTATCCAGGCAAGGAAACCAGTGGTTAGCAAAACACAGTGGTCCCGTGCAATTACGCCTATAATTTTGCATAAGTGCATATATCACCGCGGACGCAGGCGCGTTTTCCACTGTCTCCATCGAAATATTACTTTTGGATGATTTTATTAGTAACTAGCTGTCCGCCCCGACTTTGCACGAGTAGATATAGATATTTAATATATAGCTTATGTTCATTAGGGATAATGTATGTAGGATTCTAATGGTGAAAAATTTTTCAAATCGGTCCAGTAGTTTTGGAGCCTATTCGATGCAAACAAACAATGAATCAATCAAATATTTCCTCTTTATAATATTACTGTAAAATTGTAGATGTAGACTAGTTATTTTGCCGGGAATTCGTTCACATGTATATAGCCTTTTACCAAATGATAATTAAGCTTTACATTGGTGAAAGATTTTTTATAAATCGGTCCATTCGTTTGTGATTTATACATAAAAAATAAATACAAAAATATTTTCTTTATAATATTAGTATTGATTCACTCTTATTTTCTATATGGTGTTTTAATGGAACCACCTAGTTCTAGTGCTAATAGTAAGTTTTAAACCAAGATTTAGTGGCTTTGTGCCCGGCTGCCAGAGTATAATATATTTTTTTTAATCAAAAGAATAAATCAACTTATTTGCATTAAATAGTTGATAAAATAATAGGTTTGAAATAGCGGGTAGAATCAATGGCCGATGGAGCAGAACGGATCTGGAATGGCGACCACGTACCTGCAAGTGCAGTCTGCCACCCTCCGATCAGGTCGGCCGCAAGAGAAACGCTGGAGCCTGCATCCACATGTCATTCTGGAAATTCTTGGGGGAGGGTTATGTCTGGACATGATCCTCCTCCTCCTCATTTGACTTCTTGCGGCTGATATGATGATGATGATAATGAGAACCAAATCACTAATTTCGTTAGTTTAAAATAAAGTGTGACCGACACTTTATTTATTATATTCATGGATTTTCTAATACAAAGACTTGATTTACTGTTTATAACAAAGTGGGGTGGAAGATGAGCAACTTAGAAGATTTATCGGTCTAGCTTACCCATGCATCCGAAAAACATCGATAAGAGACGCGAGCGAGGTGTTACCTCGTAAATCCCGGTTTTACATAAAATCCAGTAACCTTTGGATCGCAGCGTCGTATAATATCGACTGATAAGATAAACACGCGTCTTGAATTTATTTTTATTGATTGGAATATTTATAACTAGCGGCCCGTCCCGGCTTCGCACGAGAAGATATAGATATTTAAATAGCCTTTGTTCATCAGGGATAATGTAGGATTGTAATGGAGAAAGAATTTTGCAATCGGTCCAGTAGTTTCAGAGCCTATTCGATGCAAACAAACAAACAATCAAATCTTTCCTCTTTATAATATTAGTATAGATATATAGATTTATAAATATAATATAATAGCTGTCCCGGCGAACGACGTTTTGCTTTTTTTACGTTAAAATTTCTTATATTTTAATAGTCATTCTATTATATTTTAATACTGCTATTCACAACGGTAACAAAGACAATAAATCAAAGATTATAAAAATCGGTTCATCCGTTTATAAGTTTTAAGTGTTCGACAAACCTGAATTTTTTATATACATATAACTAGTGACCCGCCCCGGCTCGCACGGGTGCGAGAAATTATACATTTATACCTTCCTCTTGAATCACTCTATCTATTAAAAAAGCAGCATCAAAATCCGTTGCGTAAGTGATATGTAAGTTAGTGGTTGCTTAGTTTTAAAGATTACATAAGGACAGACAGACAGCGAGAAGCGCCTTTGTTTTTAACAAAAAGTAAAGTATATACCAAAAACGGGTCTCTTATGTGCTATTTCATCGGGATTGCCGACTATCATCATCATCATCAGGTCCTTTTTTAGTTTCCACTACAGAAGACTTTCACGACCCTCTTTGTACTACTAGGGACATACTTGGCCAGAGCAGCCAGACGACTTGGCCTACACTCTCCACGCTGGCCAGATGGGTTGGAGAGGTCTCTTAGATGTTTATAAGCTTTGTTTAGCTTGTATTTCCTAAGTCGCCTTCTACGACATCCACGGGAAGACTTGGAGTGGTCCTATTCTACTCTGCCGGATACCACACGGGTTTGGTATATACTTTACAACTATGTAGTAAAGTAAGTATATACCGAAAACGGGTCACTCATGTGCTATTTCGTCGGGATTGCCGACTATAGTGACCAGTTTTTAGTACAAAATGTCTGTATCTCACGTTAGTTTTAATGATATATGTAGTAAAGATTGAAAATGACTAATGATGCAGTTAATATCCAGTAATTAGACTATATTCGTCTTATTATAAAATGAGGACTAACTTTAGTTGGTTTAAACCATTATCCGACCAAAATAAGTCGACACATATCAATTCGACATTTAATCAAATGTCATTGTCAATTAACTTTGTACGTATAATGGTTTAAACCAGGTACTAAAGATAGTCCCCGTTTATAATCATCATCATCATCATTTCGAGTAGGTGTCACGCACGGTCAATCGACCATGCACTCCCTGGTGTCAGAGTTCTTTGGAACCGCCTCACGGCCTCTGACGTGGTTCCTTTAACGACTACCAGATGGCAGCCGGGACCACCGGCTTAACGTGCCTTCCGAAGCACGGAATCATCTTTATTATCAGACAATCAGGTGATTCACGCCTGCAATGTCCTAACCAAACTGGAAACAACTAAACAAAGTTTGCTTCCGGTGGGAATCGAACCTACGACCCCCGGGTCAACAGGCAAACGCCTTAACCACTGGACCACGGAGGCTGTTATAATAAGACTGTATAACTGTAATTCATGTTTAAGAGTTTGATTTGGGAATTTCGAATTACAGTAATACAGAAAAAAAAAACGTACGCGCGCGGGGCAGCGCCAGCAGCGGCGGGCGGCGGCGACGCCATACGTACCGGTGCGGCATACACAAACAAATCTGTGCTAATACATCCGTATGCTCAAGCCATTTTTTTTTTATTCAAATTTGGATATCCTGTATCTCTTTCTGAACGTCATATTATTATTTTAAATATTTGAAAAATCGATAATCTACTAGCTTTCCTCTTAGTACCCTATATTTGTACGTATAAATGAAGGCATAGACGCCTTTTGACCCAAAGTTCATTGTATCCGACCATACCTATATTAAAGAGATTTGGATACATTAGCGGGTTATTATTTGTATGATGGTTACATCCTAGCTATGATGTGTTGAAGCCCGATATCCGCAGTTATGCTGTAATTTTATATGGCAAAGTTTTACAGCTGTCTGCCTAACGCAGTGTGAGGAGGTTGGTTACATTGGGTAGTTAGGAGTCAATTTGCTATCCTATAGACCTATATATAAAAAAATATTGTTTGAAAATAGTTTCCAGCAGCATTGGACAACAGCGTCTGCCGTGAGAATACCTGCCTGTCCGGTTTCCAGTGCACACAATAAGAGCATCTCCTTGATTACGCCTTGTTTGCAAATATGTCGCATTCACTCGCAAATTGTTGGCCGTGTTGTGATAGTCCATCTTGTAAATGATAACACTTGATCTTGTGAACTTCTGTGTTTCTGTCTCATAAATTTTAATATGCTGTGTTAAGCAATAACCTATTTTGATATTGTCTGGCATCTTGTGTTGACTAAATCTGGCATATTGATTAACATTATTGAGACCACTCTAGTTAAATAAATAAATATATACGGGCAAATCACACAGATTGAGCTAGCCATAAAGTAAGTTCGAGACTTGTGTTATGGGATAACAAATACATATATAGATAAACATCCAAGACCCAGGCCAATCTGAAAAACATCATTTTCCATCTTGACCGGGCCCTGTTTAATAAAGATTGCAAATTGTACATTGTAATTGTATTTTACAAGTTACAATTCTACAAGTTTCCGTTTAATAAAGATTACGACTTACAAATTTACAATGGTGGAAAAACTACAAAATTGTAAAATTGTACTTACAATTTTACATTAAAGGCTTAAGCCTTTCCTTTAAGAACCAATGCCCTTTCCTGTGTTTTGAATGCAACAAAATATTACTATGTGCTGAACCTATCTTTACCTACACTCTGAAATGATTTAACAACAGTCGTTTCATCTACACACTGACAAGTTTATTTGCTATGTACAAATAAAGAAATACCCTACATACCTCCCATAATTGCAGTTTCTATCACCGTGGTGTATACTCAAGTGGTATTGCTGGCCAGGCTGTGGTTTATGCCCCTCGTTGCGCAGTCTCCCATGACGTGTGGCGGGCAAACGTAATACCGGCTATGATGACAGAACAGACAAATTGTTTTAGATGTACGGTGTGATTGTAGGGTTAAGACGGTGGGTTGAGGAATGGTTTATGGAAGCGTACGTAAGCATACGTATCTCATTCTAACCATTTTTTCGTTATTGGAGCGTTTAAGGTTTAGAACGTTTAAGGTCATATACCTAGTTTAAGAACTAAAGTATCTAATATCGTAAAACGTGGCTGGCTTTTTGGATGACACAAAATATCTTCTTCTACAACGGGTAACATAGACTATAATTGTCCCAAAAAATCATCTAGTTTAGTTTGGAAAGGGCAACCGTGACAAATTGGTGACTTTAGTTAGGTTTTGTCACTATCTTGCTGAATTTCTTCCTCGACTCACATTCTGAAAGCAGTAATCATCATCATCATCATCATCAGGTCTTTTTAGTCTCCACTACAGGAGCATGACCCTCTCTTTACTAACGGAGCCATACTTGGCTAGAGCAGGCTGAGGATTTGGGCTACTCTCTCCTCGCTGGCCAGACTGGTTGAAGGGTAAAGCAGTTATACATCCTAACTAATATAAATGCGAAAGTGAGTTTGTTTGCTACACTTTCACGGTTTTACCACTAAATCGATCATCATGAAATTTTGCATAGGCACACGTCTGATTACATCTGAGGTACGGAAAAGGACATAGGGTACATTTTATCGCGAGAAAAAGTACTGTTCCTAGGGAATGCAATCTCGTTCTCGCGAGATCACGGTCTTTTTTAGCGAGATTGATCTCGCACGAAAAAAGGGCGAGATCTCGCGAGTTTTACGAGATTGCAATCTCGTTAATCTCGCGAGATTAACGAGATTGCAGTCTCCATAATCGAGTTTTACGAGATTAAAAAGAAAAGCGTGGACTGACGCGTGTTAAATTCATAAAAGTCTATTGACAAAATTCGTGAAAATAAATGTTTATCATAAAATACTTATGGTTTTTATTAATTTTTTCCTAATTTATTCAAATATTGTGATTATTTGCAAAAAAAAAACACACGAAACTGACAACTCGCGAGATCTCGAAATTGGCGAGATCTCGCAGTATTGTTATTCATAAACTCGCGAGATCTCGCTTGAGCCCCAATCTCGCGAGATTTGCATTCCCTAACTGTTCCTCATCGACATTGACGCGGGCGAAAGCTATAATCATAATCATAATCTTTATTTGCAATGAATACATCTACATACAATCCTAAAACTATACATTTAATGTATTCAACCTGCATGCAGGTGCACAAATGTTTGTCATTCACAAGTCACTTATACAAATAATATAATTATAATCAATAATAGAATTAATATAATAAGTAAAATAAAAATAATTAAAAGAAAAACAATCAGTGCTTGTTGTTTAGATAATCTTTTACGCTGTAGAAGCATTTGTTATTCAACCATTTCGTTAACTCCGCCTTGAATTTATTTTGTGTTAATGATTTTATATTATTTGGTAATTGATTATATATTTGTATACACATATTATATGCATTTTTTTTGTACATATATTTACAGCACATTGGTTGATGTAAATTATTTATATAATTAGACCTTAGATGTCTTTTTGAAATTTGTGTTAACATTGTGAAATATTTCGGATGTTGTTTCACAAAGTAACATATGTCTCTTATATACAAACAGGGTAGTGGCAGAATTTTTAGTTGTTTAAATAATGGCTTGCAACTATCAAGATACCACGCGTTAGATATTGCTCGTATGCACCTTATCTGCAGTCGGAAAAATTATTTTGTTATATATAAAAGCATATAATAAAATTAATACTTTTATTTGACAGCTCCGTGGCGCAGTGGTTAACACGCCAGCCTGCGACACGGAGTGCCCGGGTTCGATCCCCGGCCAGGTCAAGATGGAAAATGATCTTTTTCAGATTAGCCTGGGTCTTGGATGTTTATCTATATATGTATTTGTTATAAAATATAGTATCGTTGAGTTAGTATCCCATAACACAAGTCTCGAACTTACCTTGGTGCTAGATCAATATGTATAAAAAAAAAAAAAACAAGATTGGTTTACCAGATTTTTCTATTTGTTTTCAATTCAACAATACCAATATGCTTATCATTCATATACTCCTGTGACATATCTCTAAGTGGTAACCAGCTCTATAATTGGTACGGAACACAGCGAGGCATGTCCCTGCATTTACCCGTGTCACAGCACTCATAGTCTACTAATAAATTTTCCTGGCCAGTGACCGTAGTGGCCAAATGATAGGTCGCGTATTAGAACATTGACTTTTTACACTTAAAAGAACAGTAACATATTTTTCTTCCAACTACGCTGGAATTCTATCATAACTGCACTACATATCCAGCACAAAGCGGAACTTTGCTGCTCTAGAGCAGAAAAAATGTATGGATTATATTATCTCTATGGGATTTTTTTTAAAATCGCGTGACCAGAAATGTCACTTGTTACAAAAAAGGTTGGCCAACCTGACGGTTGTATGGAGTAGCCTGTGTGGTGGCATTGCCTGAGCTAAAAAAATACTGACCGTAAAGAAAATAAGACGGTAATGTAAATAACAAATTTTCAGTAATTGTATTTTTTTTTATCTTACTCTACTTTTCTTGTAGTAGTTGAAAGAAAAGCAGATTATGCACCTCGCATTCGTGCTTTTTAAAGCCTCTCTCGCTGACGCGCGGGCTCCAAATAAGCACTCGGTGCAATAATAAATTACTTTCTGCTTGGTGCAACAATCTACTATTTCCGGTTTTAAAGACTCATGATTTTGATGATCATAATTATAAATATAAGTAGATACGTTATTAAGACGGATAGAAATATTAAGGGGCTTCGATACTTTTAGTAGGCGGCGGTGCACCTCTCGGCTCAATCATTCGTATTTTAATGTTTGTCAACAAAGAGGATTTTATAACTTTTTAAACGCCACAGTCCTCAGAACAAGGACGCAGTCTGATATATGTGACGTGACGTTGTTCTGAGGACGTGACAAATTAATTTCGTGCCCGCGCGTCAGTCTGATAGCGCCACAGATTGTAAATGCATTGGTCACTAAATTGATTTGTCACATATATCAGACTGTTGCATTAAAAGGGATAGTGTATTATAAGCTGAAATAAGAATAATATGACATTTATTATTCAGTTTTTATTAGGTACGTCATCGGGTAAACCAAAAACAGTTATAATATCTCGAAAAACCTATCCGTTGTCTTCAGGACAGTAATGTAATTGTCTTCTTCTTTTTCTTATTAAAGAGACTGGCTCTTGTCGGTAGAGTTATTTAAATTTTTCTTCCTATACTAATCGTTTCATCGTCATGTTAAATATTTTACTAAGTGTAAAGTAAAATTTATTACGCTCACTATAGAACAATCACACAGGTACTTTAAAATACGAAACCGTTTGTTCGTCTACATCACTGTCTGGAGTACGTCTATGAGTATAGCCCTAGGACTGCCGCCATATCTCACGCAGGTACTTCCGTCGTTTACGGCGACCGGCTTTCTTAACTGCCATTTGGTTTTGTCTCCACATTACTACGTAAATAATATAAATAGCTTATAAAAAGATATAAAAATAAAAAGAAAACAAATTTTTGACAGGACATGATACTATTTTTAACCAACTTCCAAAAAGGAGGAGGAGGTCAATGCAGTTGTATGTTATTTTTATGTTTTTACCGTATAACTCCGTTACTCATGAACCGATTTTAATTATTATTTTTATTTAAAAGGCTATTCTTTCAATTGGTCCCATTACGTAATTTCCGTATTCCGTATTACGTATCTATGGTAGACTGACACCTGTCAGCTGTCAGCAACATTCTCTATTGCCGAACACCTAGGCTATAGAGAGTGATGGCGGCGCACGCACTTCCTTTCTCTACCTTTTTATATATTTTTCGGCATAGGTCCCACGGGCTGAGTTCAAACTACTAGACTCGTCGATCAACTTGAACCTTAATGCCACGAAAGTATGTATGTAAAGAAGATGTAGTATGTTAGTAGATCACTTCTTTTACTTCAGTTCAAAAATATATGTCCGAGTCTTGTTAGTGACTGTTTTTAATATACGTTTATTTCTTTTTCTAAGGTTTATTTTACTTTCTCTACTACTATAAATCGACCTACACGCCTCCCCAGCTAGCGCCAGCATTTATTTGCTCATTGATGGAAAGGAAATTAGTAGAGAAGGCTTCGAGTCGGCAGCGTGACGACGCTTGCAACCGGATGTGGAAAGTCTTCCATGTCAATACGTACCGTGTCATGTCACAATCAGACAACAGACAGCACCTGGTGTACTGCACAACCCGTTGTACTTTCATTTGTTTTTTTTTTGAGGTGAAAACTTCATTAGCGGGTAATAAATTTTAAACTCGCGTCAGGACACGTGTAGGGAATGCAATCTCGTTCTCGCGAGATCTCGGTCTTTTTTAGCGAGATTGATCTCGCACGAAAAAAGGGCGAGATCTCGCGAGTTTTACGAGATTGCAATCTCGTTAATCTCGCGAGATTAACGAGATTGCAGTCTCGTTAATCGAGTTTTACGAGATTAAAAAGAAAAGCGCGGCGGCGCGTGGACTGACGCGTGTTAAATTCATAAAAGTCTATTGAAAAAATTCGTGAAAATAAATGTTTATCATAAAATACTTATGGTTTTTATTAATTTTTTCCTAATTTATTCAAATATTGTGATTATTTGCAAAAAAAAACACACGAAACTGCCAATCTCGCGAGATCTCGAAATTGGCGAGATCTCGCAGTATTGTTATTCATAAACTCGCGAGATCTCGCTTGAGCCCCAATCTCGCGAGATTTGCATTCCCTAGACACGTGGCCTGATCGAAAATTCGTACAGACAAATGACGCGGCGTAGGAGAGGAGTTTTCACTTCTGCCGACACTCCCGGAGTACAACACGTTGTTTTTTTTTCATACCTAACACTTTTACTTCGGGCAGCATGCTCTGAATATGTCGGGACCAGTCGGGACTCTACTTTAGATCCCTCCCTCTTTTCCTCGGATTTAATAAATAAATAAATATATACGGACAAAAGTACGCCATCATAAGAAAGCGAACAGCCTCCATGATGCGTCGCTGCCGGGAGAGTGGCAGCAGCATACTAAACACATTAAGTGCCAAGATGGACAATCCTATTCTTAAACACTGGATGGGTATCCATCTTGGCACCAATAGATAAGATTTTGGTGTTGATTTTTAAATTTAAAATTTATGGATGTGATCTGAAATAAATTATTATTATTATTATTATTATTATTAAATCACACAGATTGAGTTAGTCCCAAAGTAAGTTCGAGACTTGTGTTATGGGATACTAACTCAACGATACTACTTTATATAACAAATACATATATAGACAAACATCCAAGACCCAAGCCAATCTGAAAAAGATAATTTTCCATCTTGACCTGGTCGGGGATCGAACCCGGGCACCCCGTGTCGCAGGCTGGCGTGTTAACCACTGCGCCACGGAGCTGGAAAACAAATTTATGAGCGGATTTAAAATATTTCTTTGGCCTTCTACTTTTTGTTTGACTCTCAGTAATACAGAATTATATTTTACTCTTCGAAATATAGGCATTATTGTAATTTGTATTGTCAAAACTTTTTAATTCATCTATGTAACTTGTACTATGTACATACTACCAACTACATATTTTTTATAAATGTATTTGCTTATTTGGTTTTAATTTTTTTGTGTAACATATGACTGGGCTGTATGGACTGTTTCCTTAGCACATATTGATAATGAAAATAAAAAAGAAAAACAAAAAGCGCGGAAATATTTATTATTTGCTTTATTCCTTTTTTTTATATCATTCTCATTTGTTTCCAGTATTACGTCTTTAATTATATCCTCACATTTGTTGAGAAAAGCACTATACATGCCTTGACAGGAATCAGCTTGTCGGACTCGTAGTTATTGTCAAGACCCCGCTGAGGCTCGGCTTTGGAAACTCTACTCGTCCGGCAATCCCTAACTTCCCGGCCATTCAGTAACGTACTAAGTCACTCTATAACGCTACTTCGATAACCCTATCATTGGCAACAATTAGTCTTTCCAAGTACAGGAGTTTCGGCAGTCAGGACAAGGAAGTCCTGAAAAAGTAGTAAAAGTCCAGAAGTCTTAAAAAGTATTATGTTACTCTCTTGCGTCACAAATTACTATTGCAGGCTAACTCTAAATATAATTATGTTGATGCAAAACAAATTTATACAGCTGATCTAGTATCATTAATGTAGCGATGTCATAAATATTTCGTCAAAACTGTAACAATAATCATCCTAATGATTGAACAGACGCAATTATATCATCTCCTAAAACACTTCTTCGTCATGCAACTAAACAACAATCAATTACTACAGAGGCGATTGTACTAATTTGAATTTGAAATGGGCGGCGTGCTGCCATTTTTCACACTTCACCGGTCGCTTTGGCAGCCATTTGCATCTGGTAGCCTCTATCACCACTTGATATTCATTAGGTTATGTACACATTAACTACTTTTTATTGAATATACATACATATATCACGGCTTTATCCCTTACGGGGTAGACAGAGCCTATGGCTAATGCCATCTTAAGGCAAAATAGTGATGGGTATATTTAGATAGCAAACAAGTAACTAATCGATTCATCAAATACATTTTGTAAATGTTGTCAATCGAATAAAAATGGTATTCTATTGATATTGTCTCACCCTCTTATTCATAAAAATGAACAAACGCTTATTAAACCTATTTTATTATTTTATTTAAACATATTTTATTTTAGTTAAAATATGTTTGTCTCGTTCTTTCCATGCAAATCGCTGCAAAGAGGGATAAGGACAAAACATATTTTAACTAAAATAGGTTTAATAAACGTTTGCTAATGTTTATGAATAAGGGGGTTAAAATGTATAATTTAATACCCGTCCCGGTTGCCTTTAAAATACTTAGAAGGATACTAGCTAGTCATGACATCTCATAACATACTCATAAAATTGAGTGTGTGCACATGGCCTCTATCGATTTCTCATTATTCGATGCCCCTAAGTGAAATCTAACAAACGGTTAACAAATTGCGAAGAATTTTAATTCCGATCTTCGTTAAAAATGTTCTGATTTGTATCGAGGTCGAATGTTTCGACAAATTGTTTCTGATGCCCAAATATTCATAGTGAGAGTCGTAATGAGCATTATTTATCATTTATTATGACTTTTGATATAATTTATGTGAAGTTGTATAAGAAATAAACTGCCTTATCTTTAAGATCATTTATCATCGGTATTTGGAACAGATTTTGTTAAATGTATGCAAGTTATGGAGTAAGACAAGTTATAGAAACTTAGGATTTATTTTTGAACACTTTCTAAGTTACGGATCGTCGAATACACCTTGTATTTTTTATATTTTTTCAATGCAAGTTATGGAGTAAAACTTTTTTTAAAATAAAATAAGTATTTCTTACATTATATCAAATTAAATTCTGATATTTATCCGCCACCAGCTTCGTCAAATACCATAATGAAATATTCACAGCATGTTTCGTCAAAATTTACAAAATTAGTATTCAGCAACAAGCATCGTCAATTTTTTTCCATATAAGTAAAATTATTCGCCACATGCTTCGTCAAAACCTTAATCAAAGAGACCGCCCCGCATCGTACCTGGCTCAAAAGTTCCCATAACACTTACGGCATTCCCTAGCATTCCCATAGCTAGAGAAATTCTTTGAGACAGATACGATAATGAACGGCTATCATTTTCCCGCTCAGATATTCTGCGTTCCAATTCTTTAATAAAGGTTTTTGCCTCAGTTCCCCATACCCCCATGGTCTCGAAGGCTACTGGCACGAAAATATTAGCTGGCTTTAGGAAAGCATATTCGCTATGTTTTTATCCAGCAGCATTATCAGCGGCCGCTCATACCGCCCGAACGGTAGGTATCTTTTAAGTGTGATGCAGCAAACGTACTCACACACTTTTTGATTCATTTATAAAATACCTGTACATTTTTGTTGATAGTATTGAATGTTCCTTTATATTGTATCAAATACACATTTTTTCTTTCTTTCTTTCTTCTTTCTTTCTTTGCATCCCACAGAAGACAACGGCCTCTCTGCCATGGAACCAACGATAAGCCATACATACTTGAACCAAATTTTTGATGCCTAGGCATATTTTTTCTGCCAAAAAGAAGGAGGAGCTTAAGGTGGATGTGACTGAAATGAGTAGAAGTGGAGTTACAAGGAGGGACAACATCCGGAATATGTAAGAGGAAGTCGCACCAATAGTGAACAAAATAAAGAGGCATCGTTTGACCTGGTATGGCCATGTCAAACGACTGTCATTCAATGTGACAGGATATAGATGAAAGGGAAGGCCGAAAAAGTTGTGTAGTGAATGTGAAGCAATGATATGCAAGAACGTAGAGCTAGTGCTGATATGGTTGAAAATAGAAAAATTGGAACAGTTGACATAAGAAGAAGATAATTGTTTTGACAAAAAAATAGAGCTTTCTAGGTTTCTCTGATTTTCAAAGCAATCTCCGTGGTCCGGTGGTTAGGGCTTTTGCCTGTAGACCCAGGGGTCGTGGGTTCGATTCCCACGGGAAGCATACTTTGTTTAGTTGCTTCCGGTTTGGTTAGGACATTGCAGGCTTGAATCACCTGATTGTCCGATAATGAAGATGATTCCGTGCTTCGGAACGCACGTTAAGCCGTTGGTCCTAGCTGCCATCTGGTAGTCGTTAAAGGAACCACGTCAGAGGCCGAGAGGCGGTTCCGAAGAACTCGGACAACAGGGTGTGCATGGTCGATTGACCGTGACACGAAATGATGATGATGAAAGCAATCTACGAGGTTTTTAAGGTTTCCTGTGCTAATGTTTATTAATAGCTTACCATTTTTAAGATTATCCGAATTAAACAGCTTTATCAGTTTATTTTCGCATTAAATAAACATTATACCATACATATCTCGCTGTTGTAGCCAATGTTATTATAAATCTGCTCCGTATAAGGTATCGCTACAATGTTTGTCATGATAGAATAACTATCAATTATACAAATATCTCCAGCAGGTGCCTGCTCTAATTTGTACTACACCATTGTTAGCGAATACCTGTCATTGGTAAATTATTGCTTAGATGTGTTTATTCAACCTCATTTTGTATTTAAATGAGATTAGTTGAGTGGTAAATCATAATAATTGTCATTTTGACAAGTTACTCGACCTTGATGGGGAAGTAAACACGGTTTTATTAACATGAGGTTTAATAGGATTATATTTTAGAGAAAGATTCTGAAGCGTCTGCGATACGTTCACTGGTATATAAATAAATATACAGCGGGTAACTTAACGTTCCCGTGAAGGGGTGACTCAGCCCGTCAAAATTAACAACTTTTCCCATGGGACCAATGCTGGAAACCCAATTTTTTTTGACATAGTCATACAAATTGCCGTGCGGCCGAACACGACGGATAGACAGGTACACGGAGTGATTCTATAAGCACAAAAATAAGTGTTTTGTTATGCCACTTAGTCATACGAGGACCCTAAAAACTAAGACGAAATATATGGAACCTACGAATAAGTAATATTAAACACATAAATTGCTTAATTTGAATGTAGACTACGAGTGACTTGATCCAGATTTCTAGTGCAGCTAGGCGAGAATTTCGCATTCCAAAATGGAGTTTGTTAGTCTAGAATCCGAAGCTTTCTGTAACAGGATCCGCCAGTTATTTAGAACAATTAATTGCTTGTTTTGCAGAGTTATTGTTGTATTTGGATTGGAATGAACTCGCTTTTCCTAAATCAATTTAAATCCTGGTAAATGTGAAACATTGTTATTATTATATTTATTTATTTTATATGTTTGGAAAACTTACAGCATTCAGTTTCAGCAAACAAATAAAAAAAAACTAGATAACTAACACAGCCATTGACAAGTTTTCACGGATAATTTTAGTAAGTCCATGGTTTCTCAAACCTAATAATATACGTTACAGTCAAACATAATAAAAGTGTTATATTTTGCGTTCACAATGCTATTTTGATATACTCTTATTAAATTAAGAAATAAAATATGGTGTTTTTTTTTAAGCGTACATTTGAACTTACTATATATAGCCTTCAGGTCGCAGGTTCAAATCCCGCCCGGTTGAAATTTTTTCACCATATTTTATTTGTTTGTTATTCAATGACAAATCGCAACGCAACTCTCTACGAGTTGCGTTGCGATCTGTCATTGAAAAACAACTGTTCAGCTGGCAGTGATGAGATTTGTCACAGAGATTGGTTATATCATAATGTACAAATTTTTATTATTATTCAAGTGTATAATAGACTATAATGCAACTATTAAGAATTATCTCGTTAATTAGTAGGTACATTAATGCCTTCGTCATATAAGATACGTCACAAGAAATTCACATTTCCCATGATTAATTTCCTTGTGACGTATCTGCAATTCAATGCTCAAATCCAACTGACATTTCTCCCCCCATCAAGCCGAAGGAATTAAGTACACAAAGCTGCTTGGCGGAAACAGACATACAGAGAGATTTTGTATCTATGAACTATATTAAAATCCTGAAATCAGAATACCTAATTGAATACGAAACTGAAAAAATAAGGTAAAAAACCAAAAATAAAATTAGACCTGCGAAACAAAGTCGCCGATCAGCTGTGCGAATTTCTATGGGAAGTATTTTTTTTCCTTTATACCTTTTTTTTTACAATTCTGTATTCAATTAGGGATTTTGATTCTAGGATTTTAATATAGTTTATAGGTACAAAATCGCGCTGTATAGACCGTTGTTCCAACGCGATTTTCTCATGTATAAGATATTGTTCGAAGACTATAATATATGAATGGGCACTTCATTGGTGAACATAAATATCCAATCTTACATCCGGTTAGGTAACGTATTAGAGATATGGAAGTTTGAACTTTTAAAAAATTGTTAAATATAATAGTAATTGGATATTTCTGTTCACTAATGAAGTGCCCATCCATACATATAGTCTCCAAAACCTATCTTATTCATCAGATAATCGCGTTGAGACGACGGTATAATATATAAGGTCAATTTAAATTAAGCGCATATATTTTAAAGGCTGTCTCCCATAAGCTAGAAAAATGCTTTAGAAGCAAAATAAAAAAAATCAGCACGCTAGTTTTTGATATATCTGGACCTGAACATTTAAAATAAAAAATGAAAAAAACACAGTGTACAAATAAACACTTTCTTGGCCAACAACTTTTTACTATTATCTACTATGGATACTAGATCACTGACCTCGACGATCAAAACAGCTGATTTATCGAATATAATAAAAAAAAAAATATTGTATGAATAAAATCTAGTGTCGATTTCTTAAAATTTGCTACTAAAGCATTTCTTTGACCTATGGGACTCAGCCGTTAAAATATTTGTGCTTAATTTAAATAGACTTGTATATAACCTGTGTGATTTGTCCGTATATATTTATTTATTTATATTTAATTTTATCTCTTATACCTTTAATAGAGCAATTCTTGTATATTTATAAGATAAGATAATTTATTTGTGAAACATGTTACACTTTACATTACATATAAGTAGGTACATACATGTATTGTAGATGTTACATAAATAGTTGGAAATGAACATGTTCGGCCAAATGGCATACAAATATTACGTCAATCCTTATAACAAGACATGCATATCGTAGAATTATAGCAACCGTCAACTAGAGAAAATAAAGTATACTAGTCTTGATGCAAAAATAGTGGTAACAAATTTGATAGTCATACTTAATATTTAGGATGTCAAGTTAATATATTTGTACTTTTATAATTTATAATTTAATTTTATTGTCATTAAAATATTCATTTAATTTATAATAGCATTTATTAACTAATATTTTTATATGTATACGTTAGGGCTAATAGGCGAAGTGCGGCTACGCCTACATTTAGCCGGGCACAACTAGGTGCAGCCAGGCATACGCGGTTAAACTTGGGTATATCCTACTTATTTTCGGTTAGAACTAGGTATTGTAAAGCCTTCATCATAGCGGCTAGAACTAGGTGCAGCCGCACACTAGTGGTAAACTTAGGTGCAACATATTTATCATCGGCTAGATTTTCAGGTCAGGTATATACATTTCTGGGAAATGCTGGGAACTTAAATTTTTGTTTTGACTTTTCCATACAAATTGACGGCTGAAATTTTTTGTACGGAACTACCTTTTTTTTGAGTTCCTAGCGGTCCCATAGGAAAAGTTGTTCTTATCGACGGGCTGAATCACCCCTTTAAGGGTTCAGAACGATCAAAATTTCGCTGTGTATATATGATTATATCAACTTGACGCAACTTTGTATCCAGTAGCAGATTTACTTTAATTACAACATCAAACATTATTCTAAACTAATCAGTTTACAACTGGCGATAAAATTGAAGCTAATCAATTTATAGATGTTTTCCTAATTAGATAACCACGTCAGTTCCGGCTTTCACCGAGTCCTAAGGTCTATCTCTACGCCATTAGTAGGAAAATGCATAGACATGAATTTATACACAGTGAAAATTTTTATCGTTTTGGACCCTTAAAGGGGTGACTCAGACCATTAAAATGAACAACTTTTTCTATGGGAACGATGCTGGGAACACAAAAAAAATGGGCAGTGCCATACAAAAAAAATCGGCCACCCCGTCAATTTGTATAATGTCATCATCATCATCAGGTCCTTTTTAGTCTCCACTACAGGAGCACGACCCTCTCTGTACTACTAGGGCCATACTTGGCCAGAGCAGCCAGAGGACTTGGCCTACACTCTCCACGCTGGCCAGACGGGTTGGAGAGGTTAATAAAAGTTATTTATATCAACGGGCTGAATCATACCTTTAAGGGTCCAGAACGATCAAAATTTCACCGTGTATATACAATATGATTTTGAACCCCCAAGCTATATGGAAATCTAGGAATCAGAATCCCTAATGGAATACAGAATTGCAAGAAAAAAAGGTAAAAAATGAAAAAGAAAATTAGGTTTCCCATACAAAGTCGCCGATCAGCTGGACGAATGAATATGAAAGGTCAAATGTTTTTTTTTGCGGTTATTAACTTTTTCTCTTGCATTTCTATATTCCATTAGCGATTCTGATTCCCAGATTTCAATATAGCTAGGAGGTTCAAAATCACACTGTATACAGGTGCTTCATATAGTCTAATTATTATTTTAGTAGCGTAGTGCTCTGAACAACTTTTCCGTGGATTAATGTTACGCCGAAATACAAAAATATTGGCCTATCTATAGTCTATAGTAACTTATTGATATCTTGCATATTGATCGGGAGGGAAAAGAAAAAACATGTAGAATGTACCTGCTGCTTCTCTTCCCGCGCAAATCGTAAAAGTCGGTCGGACCTATGGACGAAAATCTGAGGAATCATTTTTAGGGTTCCGTACCCAAAGAGTAAAAATAGGACCCTATTAATATCGCACCGCTGTCCGTCTGTCTGTCTGTCTGCGTGTCTGTCCGTCTATCACCAGGCTGTACCTCATTAACCGTGATAGTTAGATAGTTGAAATTTTTACCGATGATGTATTTCTGTTGCCGCTATAACAACAAATACTAAAATATAGAATAAAATAAATATTTAAGGGGGCTCCCATACAACAAACGTGATTTTTTTGCTTGATTCTGCTCGATATTTATAACGGCAAAAGGCAGACGCTTGAAATATTCACAGAATATTTAGTTATATATTCACCCTAAAAATAAATAAAAATGAAATTTATTATTTAGGGCGGGCTCCAATACATAATTTTTTTGCCGTATTTATAAATATTGGTACGGAACCCTTTGTGCGCGAGTCCGATTCACACTTGGCTGGTTTTTTTAGGTGATGCAGCTAGAAACCCATCACTATTTTAGTTCCATTTTCCATCTAATGCCCACCAACACGCTAAACGTAGCTTTAAGGTCTTCAATACCTGGGCTCTGTCTAGCCTGTAGGGAAAAAGACGTGATAGTATGTATGTATTTATAGATTAATATCGATATAGAAATTGATTTTAAACGACCTGGCATTTTTTAAATCTTGATATAAGAAAAATCATTAGTCGTGAGCAAAGCAACCCTGGGCGCAGTACCCACTGTGATGGGTGACCGCAAGTATCATTTTTATCATTGCTGGCAGTCATTAAGCTATTTTAGATACCTTTAGGCAGCTTGAAAAATTTAACACCAGTGTTGGTCACTTACACACACGAAATACAAACAAACAATTAGAAAAAAAACTTTACGACACGCATATTAACTCGACGACCTGATCGGTGGAATCGCCCCCAACCTGAACCCCAAGTTCAGGTTGGGGGCACTCTGCCTTCCCACCCTCGCGAAATAGCGTAAGCGCATTTGGAGCCTGCTTCATTATCCTTTAAAAAAAAAAGGTTAATTTGTATGGAAAATCCAATAAAACCAAAATTGTTTTCTCGAAGGATATGAAAATATTTTGCACCTTATATTGCTGTTTTCAACTAGATATCCCATTAATATATATATATATATATATATAGAGCTTAAAGTGCGTAGTGTACGCAACTTTGCAGTTCACAATCTGTTATAATAAAAAGGTATACATTACATATTCATCATTTCCTGGACTTCAATTGAATTGACATTTTTCTTAAGGATCTGAAAATGTTTGCACTAGTTTTTGCATCTCATAGTGCGATGTTTCTAGCTAGATATCCCATAAAAATGTGTGTAGCTGGAAGCACTATGCAACGCTAATGGTCGCGGCCGGCGATAAATATTCATCGCTGCAAAAACACGGGCTGAGCACGCGCCGCGTCCACCGCGCTTTCTTAACACGAACCTACGAAAAAGTGGAGTAGGCTTTCTTAAATTATTGTTTTTTGTTTAAAGTGGATGAAGAAACATAATTCAAAAGATTCACCGATCGATTCGATCAACATTCGAGTACTAACTATATCATAGATTTAGCAATTTTTTAAAATTAATATTACCTACTAGCTCGACGAGAACTAGAAATTTATTTAAATATCTCAAAAGCTTCTCAACTGATTTATAATCCTTAATGCATTATGTATATTAACGGGACGATTTCTTTAGGGGTAAAATGTACCCCATGTCCTTCTTCGTACCCCAAATAACGTGTATGCAAAACTTCATGAAGATAGGTTCAGTAGTAAAGGTAAAAAAAAAAAAAAAATTTGGACCTAACTTATATTATAAATTTCGCATTTATAATATAAGTTAGGATTTCATCTTAATTGGAGAACTGGTTTGAGAGTTATCGCGGAACAGCCATAGCTACATACATAACATACAAAACCCTTGCTTGCTTCACTCGCTCGTGTACTCGGTCAACTACCTGCGCATGAACCACGATTAACTTTACACTACAATTTCTAATCTGGTCTAGATTCAAGTATGTGATAGCTGAGGACACAGAATATCATGCATTGTAAACATTTAACTTTCATGTTCAACTTAACACGTACGGTACCAACTTCGAGTAGACTCGTAGTACATAACGAAATATGCATTATTATAAAATTCTGGCAGCAAATGTATCATATAAAGGTGCGTTTGTACATCATTCAGCATTTAGATTTCAATAGAGATTTTTCCACCAAATGCACTTATTTACTCCTTGAAAGATCGTATCAGCCGAAAGTTCTAGGAGGCATTTTAGTGAAGTTTCATGACATGTTGTATGATATTGAGGATTTAAATGACATAAGAATCTTGCTAAAAACACTGTAAAGTATACTTTTTAATTCATGTTGCATCGTAAATTTGGTTTAATATGGGGGAATGATGTATTAGTATTTATTCGGTTTGGTTTATGTAAATATTTATGTAGTTTATATAATATATATTTATCTGTATTTTACTCATGTTATGATATACTGCGCCAAACCCAAGTTGTTTGATTTGCCATCTCTACCCAATATAATCTTCGTAGCTCCTTGTTCGGCAACTCTCAGACGCTCTCGATCCTCGCAGGTCAGGCGTTACAAAAACTAGCGTGATACGCTCTGCGTTCAAGTGGCCGGCGCGCACTAAGTATATGGTAGTCGTAAAATACGTAAGTATGTTCTTTCTGTGTATTTACTATCTTTATGAGCAACATCAAAGATTTGAAATCGCTAGCTCGAGAAATTTTTACAAGCTTTTATTAAGTTCTATCTGGGTTTTGGGTTCGATCTCCGGTCAGGTTAAGATGGAAAACGATCTTTTTCAGATTAAACCTATGTATATGCTCCGTGAATTAAAGTGATCGTGTTTTATCTATTATAAAATATAGTATTGTTAAGTTAGTATCCAGGAGTAAAGCCTGTTTTTATGCGTTTCGTCTACCTTCACTATTTAAGACGTGTTCAAATCACTTTTACTATACGCTGAATTAATTAAAAGTATTTGTATAATAGTTAATAGATTCAGGTGTTACTTTGCGGAAGTCAAAGTTACATTTACTTTGAGACAATTTACTTTGCGTGCTTCCGCCACCAGTTAGTTCATGCAAACTATTGCTGGCCAGCGCCCACCCACTACTGTTAGTCCCTTCATACCCGCCACCAATAGTTGATGCATGCAACCCTGGTCGATACTGCTGCATCCGTTGAGGCTGCAGCAATGTCGGCCGTCGTGCTCGCGACACGTGTTTCGCCTCTACACGAGGCATCTTCAGGCAGTGAAACCTAGATGTTGATCGTTCGAATTCATTCGTTTGTTGTCATTCGAACGATCAACATCTAGGTAGGGACTAACAGTAGTGGGTGGGCGCTGGCCAGCAATAGTTTGCATGAACTAACTGGTGGCGGAAGCACGCAAAGTAAATTGTCTCAAAGTAAATATTTGTATAATTTTGGTCGATCCTTGCACAAGATCGCCCCCTAGTTGGAATTTGAAACAGATACATATGAATCTAAAAAATGTTATGATATCTAAAAACTATAAAACAATAATACTGCGAGGTCGCTCGTTTTCAATTTTTTTTAAATAAAAATATAAACATGGAAATATAAAGGCTTTTCATCTTTTTACACAATCGCCAAATGGATTTGCGCAGCCCGATGGCTTGCGCAGTCGCAACGTTTTTCTTTCGCGCGGCGCTGCAGATCATTTCAAATTGGCCAATAGTAGGTAGGTTACACATGTATGACTGACGGGTCGCAATTTCATTGTATTATTATCATATCATTAATTTGATTATATGTCTGAGCAAATAATTTGTGATATACCCGGATTCACAAAAATAAATAAAACCTCATATGTCAAACCTCATATGTTAAATTGTCTTGCATTTTAAATGCCAACGAACCGCCTATCAATGAATATTGAACCCAAACTACATACGAAAACACCTAATCTATTCAAGTGGCTAGTCGTAGGGGTCGTGACACGTGGGATAAGGACGGTCTATTATTAAAAACCTACGATAAAAGAGGACGGAACACCCGCCGATGTTCGGGTCATATGGCGGCCGATATGTCATAACCCGTTCGAGCGAAACGGCCATATGAGGCTCGCGTTAGGGCAGAAAAGGAACGCGTTGACAATGACGTGAAGGGTTATAAGTCAAGCAAAGTGTCGCGGCCTGTGCGAGAGGGATAGCCGCTTATTTTTATCGCAAGCAAGTGCAGGACGGCCGCGCATGGGTCAAAAGACGACGCGGCGGCAACCCTGACCTCTCCAGACAATCTGTGGGCCGGACTCAGGCCAATGTAAATAAAATGTTCGCAACACAACTGTTTTCAATAGAACTGTTGTTGCTTTGAATGCCGTCTTCTGGAGTCGTTAAAGTACGTGTTGGTGTTGTATTGTTTCTCTTGTTTATGGACGTTGTTTTAACTGAATGGGGGCTTAGGTTGAACCCTTGCTCTAAGAATGTTTTGTATTGCACTAGTATATTATCAGGGTTAGTACATTTCGTGGTAGTTAGCGAAGGTCTAGGTCCACTTTGTTACGTTCGGAGAACAAGTGAAACAATTAAATTGGAAACTTTGCTTTGTAATACAAAGGTATGTAACCAAGAGTTCAGGTAGGATCGCGGGCAGTTTATTTTTGTAGCTATTCATACAAGAGGCTATGTAAAGTTAAAGACTTAAGGGATTAGTAACTTGATATAATTTTGCTCAAAGCAACAATGATGTGGCTCGCGAGAGCAATGTATAAAACAGAAAACATTTGTATAACGGGTTAAGAAATAAAAATATATATCAAAAATTCTGTATTCTTACTTGGTAGACAGAGCCTCAGCTTCTACAGCTAGGCATCTGTGACAACGGTTATTGCTATATTTTTTACATATAGGTAATAATAATGTGCGAGATGGTGATAATTTAAAGAGCGTAACGTTGTCGTTTGATCATAATGGTACTTCAGGATAAATTAATGTAGGTTCTAATAAAAAAGGTTTTAGAATCCGCTCTATTCCAAAATCGACCGAATCAGAATAAACAAAACAATTCTGACGCTATCTGTTTAAAAACCGATTAAAAACAAACGGAGCCGTCCCTGATCCCAGTGCACTAATGAATCGGGACAGCGGCATAATTAAATACTCGTAGTTCGCCACAATCGGCCAAGACCGATGCTTCTGAACTGAAACCATTTTTTTCGAGACTTGATTTCGTTCGTCAGTTCGGTGTTCTCCAAAAAGTCCTACTTAAAAAACATACGGCAGTAATGAGATAAAAGTGCAGTGCGAAATTTAAAAAGTGAAATTTGTTTTGAGTTTGAAAATAGAATTTGGATTTTATTTATT